>CM076581.1:1199368768-1200779503 GCA_034641835.2 Pinus albicaulis | reverse complement strand
GACGAATGCTCCCGCAACCTTCATGAGGATGATGGACGACATCTTGCGGCCATTCACCAACTCATTCGTAGTGGTGTACTTGGATGACATTCTGATCTTCAACAAGACTTGGGAAGAGCACCTTCATCACATCCAACAAGTCCTCCAAACACTGCGGCAACACAAGTTGTGTGCCAATTTGGAGAAGTGCACGTTTGGCATGACCCAGGTTCAATATCTGGGATACATTATTAATGAAAGGGGGGTGCATGTGGATCCAGCAAAGATCCAAGTCATTCGGGATTGGCCAGCCCCGACTACTATAACAGAGCTTCGCAGCTTTCTCGGTCTTGCTAATTTCTACCGTAGATTCGTGTTGGGATTCTCTCATATCACTTGGCCCTTGAGTCAAGTCACCAAAGGAGGAGCGAGAGAAAAATTCTTTTGGTCGAAACCTCAACAGAAGGCGTTCAAAGAATTGAAAAATCGCCTATGTTCTTCCCCAGTGCTCACCTTACCAGACTTGCAGCAGCCATTTGAGATCGAGACAGATGCCTCTGACTATGCTATTGGGGCAGTTCTTACTCAACAGGGACATCCAGTGGCATATCACAGTGAGACATTGTCTGAGACAGTTCGCAAATATCCCACCTATGACAAAGAAATGTATTCCATTGTGCAAGCTTGTCGACAATGGAAGCATTACATTTTGGGGAAGGAAACAATCATCCACACAGACCACCGGCCCCTGCAGTTCATACAGACACAAGGGAAGTTGCAGAATGATCGCCATCATAAATGGTCCACATATCTGCAACAGTTTCATTTGAACATCAAGTACAAGAAGGGCAGCACCAATAATGTTGCAGACTGCCTCAGCCGACCACCGATCATGGCACTCACCACCGTGCTCAACTCTTGTGGGCACGAGACTTCTGATTGGCCGCTTCTCTATGAGAGTGACCCAGAATTCGGCCACACTTACAAGGCACTCTTGGGGGGCACGCAAGTTCCAAATTCTCACCTCCAAGATGCACTTTTATGTCACCTGGGACACCTTTGTGTTCCTTCAAGCGAGCGTGCCAAGATGATATGGGAAGCACACTACAGTCGAGTCGCTGGGCATTTCGGGGTCGAGAAAATAGTAGCAATACTACAAAAGTATTTCTATTGGCCGAACCTTCGAAAGGATGTCGAGAAACACATCAGATCCTGCACTACTTGTGCCATTGCCAAACTGACCATCAAGAAGCAAGGCCTATATACTGCACTACCTACCCCTAGTCGACCGTGGGAATCCATCTCCATGGATTACATGTCGGGCCTGCCCTCTACTAAGAATGGCAATGACTTTCTTTTCGTGTTCGTTGACAGATTCTCGAAGATGGCCATTATGGCAGCCTGTAAGAAGAATATCACAGCAGAAGCTACTGCTAAACTTTTCTTTGAACAAGTATGGGTGCACTTCGGGATCCCACAGTCTATCATATCAGATCGAGATAGCAGGTTCCTCATCACATTTTGGTCCAGCCTCTGGTCAATGATGGACACAAAGCTCACCAAGTCCATAGCTTTCCATCCCCAAATAGATGGCCAGACAGAGGTCGTCAACAGAACGATTATACACATTCTGCGCATGTACAATTCAAAGCATCCACGCACATGGGACGAGAGCCTCCCTTATGTACAACATAGTTATAACCGAGCTCTCCACAGTTCAATTGGCCATAGCCCCTTTTAGGTGGGCTTGGGATTCCAGCCACTATGTCCCATTGACGTAGCCATGCCATTTGCAGCTGCTCAGGCCGATTCAGCGCACGTCCAGTCTGAAGTTGACAAAGAAAGTAGCTTCATCGAGCGCATTCAACACATCCGCCAACAAGTTCATGATATATTGGACAGAGCCAATGCGAAGTACAAGCAGCGCCATGATCAACACCGGGTGCCACACAACTTCCAGGTGGGCGACAAAGTATGGCTGCATTTGCAGAAGGAGCGCCTCACTAGACCTCACCGCAAGCTTCGCCCGCTCCGATACGGGCCGTACACCATCACCAAGGCTGTAGGTAACAATGCCTTCGAGCTTAGTATTCCACCATTCCTTGGTCTGCACCCAGTCTTCAATGTGGATCGCCTTCGTCCCTACTTTCCACCTCTACTGGACACCTCGGACATTGCAGAACAACTCACACCAACAGAGTTAAACCCAGACTGCATGGAACAGGCCACCACAGATTGTATCATGGACATGCAAATCAAGAACACTCGTCAACAGCAGATCCAACTGTATCGGGTTGTCAAAGCCGGCCAACTCCTGCACCAAGGAAAGTGGTTCACCAGGGACCAAGTTCAGCAGAAATTTCCTCATCTCATGGAGGAACTTAACGCAATGGGGACCATTGCTTCCTAAGGGGGGAGGAATGATCCAGGTGGATATTGGTGGCCACCCACCTATTCCACTTGGCCCCCCACCATTGTCTCTTTCATTTTTTCAGTTTCGGCATAACTTCCTCTTTTTAGCATTTTTTCGGGTCGTGAACTTCCGGAGCCGTTTTGAGGCCCTAAAAGATGTTTTTTGGGTATCAAAGCATTAGCAAATTTGATCATAAATTTTTTCCCAAAAGCTGTAGTCCTCGGATAGATCTTGCTAATGATGTAACATGTGCATCAAATGGAGATAGTATGCCAAAGTTACGTCCTTGGGAAGTTGAAACACCAATTTACCCAAACGGGGCCCATAGTTTTGGGGCTTCATCTCCTAGGGTTAGGTTTTTGGGATGTTTAGGGTTCTCCATTGTTTCTCAATAATAAATAGGCCCTCGAGCCTCATTGTAACGTAGTTCAGAGGCCTGTAGCCACCACATCTCTTCTCAGAGATAACTACCAATGCCCTAGCTAGTTTTATTTCCATTCTGTCTGTAAGCAAATTTCAGTTCTTTGATATTAATGAAATGAAGTGTTATTTATGCTGCATCTCTGTATTTATGGTTATGTGTTTATTCTGTTGCGTTCCTGCATAAATCTGGATCAATATGGCCCACAACCTTTTCCCTCTTCAAGAATGAATAATGATTTCTTAGGATTAAGAGATAGTCCAAACCTTCTGCACTTTTCAAAAACTATCCTCAAATGTGCCAAATGTTCTTCATCAACTTTTGAATATAATAAAATATCATCAAGGTAGATCACAATGAAAAGACCATTTTTTTCTAAAAATTCAATGTCCATTACTCTTTGAAAAGTGGCACTAACATTTATTAATCCAAAAGGCATTATTCAGACAATTGTGCATTCTCTGTTGTTTAGTAAGAATTTCCAGGAGGATTTCTTGTTTATGATTCTTCCACCTTATTGAGAGGTCTCTAGAGGGATTTCTCAGATTTTCCTCACATCTAGGCTTGAGGCCAAGCATCTTCCATCAAGACAACTTTATTTCTATAGCAGAGTAATGTTGTGTTGTTGGGTGTTGCAGTGAGGGTTCACTACATCACTTCCATCAGCTATTTTTAGAGGAGGAGTCTATCTTCCCTTTGAGATATCAGATTGGAGATATCCCAAAGCTTATTGTAGACTTTGGCACCAATTCCAAGCATTTATTTTCACCAAAAACGCAGTATCTTCTCTAGACTACATTATTTCTGAGTGTGTTTGCAGGGGAGACTTGCTCCACATATTTAGAGGGTGAGATCTTAGGTGAGAGGACCAGCCTTTCACTCTAGAGATCATTTGGATGAGACTCAACCATCTATTGTAGCATCATCATCTATCTACATCCATTTCAAGTTTTGAGTTGCAACTGCTACCCAACAACTTCTGCATTTCTGCGGATTTTCTATTTTGTGTATATTTCAGCCAATCCCTTTCACGATTGTGTATTGTATGTTTTCAGGGGTTCAGATCTTTCCCCCCCTTCTTTATTTGAGCTATTATTGGGCCTCTTTTATATAGCAGTATTTGTCTATATATCATGTACATGTTTCATTGAGGAGGTATTGCTTGACTTGAGAGATCATTTCCTCAAGATCTTGTATACGTTTTTTGCTGTTATTATTTAATGTAATGGTTATGCAAATCTTTTGGCATTCTTGGTTTTAATGCATTCACTGTTATTTTCCAGCTCATGCTTATATATTGCTGAACCCCTGAAGGATAAATAATGGAAGCTCTATAGACAGAGTCTGTGAAGAGCCAGGTAGCCTCTAGATTTCACCCACCCTTGTGAAGGTGACATATCCGGAAAACTCCCCCACAGTCTATGTCTGGAATAGACTTGGGATATTTCAAAAAAAGGGACATTACATATTTTTACAAGACTTTAATGAGATTTTCTTGTTGGTCACTATCAATATTTCCATTGATGTTTCAAATTTTATCTGGTTCGATTTTAATTGCCATGCTGTTATGCAAAAAAGTTGTGGGTATGTTATGATCATCAGTATCCACTAAAGGGTTTTCCTGGGCTTCATTATCAAGAACTTATTTTAACATTTATCACTTTCAATTTCCTGAAGTAGATAGTTGATTTATAAAGTTATTGACCACATCATATTCCATTTGATATTTGAATTTGAGTGCTCCTACTAATGTCAATGGTGAGCGGATATTCTATTCCCAGTATACATGTGTTTCTTTGTGAATATTTATAGTGGGAAAACTTGGTTTGGCAGGGGGATATATAGCAATATTCTTTATATCATCTCTTTTATCAATGGTCATGCTATCTATTCGACACCCTATGTAAGCATCAGCTGTCACTAACCAAGGGTGTCCCACTATAATTGGATGTCCATCTAATCTACTTTTTGGTTTAATAACTAAAAAATATGATGGGTATTCCCATGAGTCCACAAAAATAAGGATATCTTATAATGTACCCTCTAGTTTAACAACAGATCAGCCAATAAGTTCCTACAGGGTAGTGGTGGGCTCCAAATCTATTATACCAAGTGTTTCATAGGTTTATGTAGTTAAAATATTAATATCTGCACCTAAATCGACTAACGTGTTTGAGAAGAAGCGGTCATGGATCTAGACTATGACTATGGTGTTTCCTGGATCCTCATATTGTATTGGTGTTTCTTTACCCAAAAGTAAATATGATAGTGTCCCTACAACACAAACAGTTGGAAAGGTTTTTTCTTTCCTCAGAGGTTTTTTTACACACAATTCTTTAATTGTTTTAGCATAAATAGGGATGTCTTGTATAGCTTGTAGGAGAAGAATTTTAATAAAAAGATTTTTAATTCCCCTATGAGATAAAAATATTAAGAGACAATTGGCTTCGGTATTACTAATATCTCAGGGAAAGGGGGAGAGGAAATAATAATATTTTTAGGATCTTTTTGGTCGACTCTGTGCCTCCCTTATTTTATCTCTATTTCAGTCAGAGTGGATTGTTTAGGTTTCATTGGAATTTCAAACTCAATTTGTGGTAGAGAAGTATCTTTTACAGGTGAAATAACACACCCTCATCTCAACTTAAGTTCATTGCATTCTGTCTATTCATTTTCTGAGTCTGGATTCTCAACAATCTTGATCAATTGAACCGGTCTATTATTAGGATTAGGATTTGGTTGAGCTAAAAGTTGAGTGCATATAATAAGCTGAGAATTTTTTTTTATTGGGAATGGAGCTTGTAATGTGGGTTGAGTTTTTGCCCCTGTTCCGATAGGTAAAAATTTTATTCCCAGGGGTTGCTATGAGTTTTGAGACCAATTTCAATTGTGTGAGGTGGAGGCAGACCAGAGGGACTAATATGGATTGTTTTTCCAAAATGAAGGGGAGAAAGGAAAATTTGGCCAACCATTACCTGGAAAGGATTGAGTTGGCCAAGGGGGCATAAAAAATGGTTGGGATGGCCAAGAAGAAAAAGGTGATTGGTTTTTCCATATTATCCCAGAGTTCTGTTGATTAAATTGTGAAGAAGGAAAGAACTGAGACTAGTCTTGTGACATACCTTTTGGTCATGCTTGCCATTGCCAAGGTTGATTCATCAGATATACCACATCTATTTATTCTTTAGCTTCTTTAAAGGTTTCTTTCAACCCTGGAAGAGAAGGGAATTGTTCAGTGGTGTGGTTTTTAGTATAGATGGAACATGCCTGGACCATGTCCAATGGACACTCCTACTGGTTGTGCTTCTTCTGACAGCATGGACAAAAAATAGCCAAGTTTTGTTCTGATAAAGCATGTATCTACTTGGCTTGTAGGACATCTAGCTGTGTTTTGAGGGTGCCCAAGATATTGGTTTTGAAATATTCCAAGAGGTTACAACATTTTTTCTCTTGTTACGCTGCCACTTGACTGTTTGTAATTGTAAGCAACTGAATCCCATCTGGCTGGCCTATCGGATCACCTGTTACACAATGCAACAATGTAATCATAATTTTCATGATATATGTCTCATTTTCCCATTATATTAAGTAGATCTCTACCCATTCTTATTTCGTTCATTTTATCATCGTTACTTTTAAGACATATTTAGACAATGAAATGCAAATTATATTGGAATCATTGAACATATTTTTCTAATGTATCATTATCTTTTGCAATCATTTTTAAAATTTCATCTTTAAATTCTCTAGTATGACAGTAATCTTCGTATTTTTTAAGAAAATAATTTTTCATTTGAACCCAATTATTAATGGTTCCCCCACTAAGCCCCATAAACCAGCGTAAGGCTACCCCTTTCAATGTATAGGGGAATAATTCTATATTTTGAGCTGTAATGTTCCCAAAATTAGCATGAAGCTAATTGGAACATTGATTTTTCTTATATCATCTAGGAGGTGAATAAAATGGGTGAGAAGACCCATGATTAGGAATAAAATCCTCATAGTGTGAAAGGGATCAGTGGAGTAGCTTTATTTTGCACCTTCGAGTGTGAAAATGGGCAAATGCATGACGACAAGGTCAAGCTTGACCAAGTCAACAACGCTCCCAAAGAGGGTGTGGATTGCTTGGGAAGACAATGAAGTTTGAATGGGAGGAAGATAACTTGGTGAAGGAAACCATAATGTGCGGGGTGCAAGACAAGAAGCTTTCATTTTCATAAAAGGAGGAAGAGTCAGCCATAGAGGACTATGTTTTGAGTATCTAAATTATTGTCTGCTTATACTATTTGTAGTCTCCTGCTGTTTAGTAGAGTTGTAGTGCTATTTACCACGAGGTATTCCTGTTTAGGATTCCTTATCCTTCTTGAGAGGCATCTTTAAGGATTTCACTTCATTTCTCTACATATATGCTCAAGGCCAAGCCACCTCCTTCAGCTACAACATTATTTCTGCTAAAGTATAACATTGTATTGCAGGGTGTTGTAGTGGAGGGTCCACAACACTATTTCCTTGGCTCATCTTTGAGATGAGGGAGCTTCTATTACTCTGGGAGTTTAGTGAGGAAGGTTTCAGAGCTGATTTCATATCTTGGCATTAGGCTAAGTATCTCGCATCTACTACAACGTAGTCCCTCTCCTTGACTACGTTATTTCTTAGAGTATCTGCAATTAGGGTTTGCACCACTATTTTGGAGGGTGAGATATTCAGTGTTAGGATCAGCTTGTCACTTGAGAGATTTATTGGAGGAGGTCTATTTCAGATTCTGCATCATCTTCAGCCATCTCCAACCATTTTTTTAGTTGCAAGTGCTACCCTACAACTCCAACAATTCTACAATTTTTCCATTTTGTATATATTTCAGCCAATCCTTCTAGGGATGGTTGTATTATTGTTTCCAGGGGTTGAGATCTTTCTTCCCGACATTTTTTGAGTCTTATATTGTTATATCTTTATATTATCATTTAGCATGTGGAAATGTCTCCTATAAACTGCGTAGTTATAGCCTAGGGCATTCTCAGTGTAGCAGTGTACTTCATATTTTATGTACATGATATATTGAGGCTTGTATTGCCTATCTTGAGTGACACCCTCCTCAAGATCCTATATAGAATTTTTTCTGATATATTATGTATTAAAATAACGCTTTTATTCCATATGCGTTCTCATATTGTTGCATCTCCCACTTTAGAATACTATAGGGTATTCTTATTGTTGTAGAAAATCCATGTTTTGGGATATTACATTGGTATTAGAGCTAGAAACTTGGCTTAGCCTGTGAGTCTCAGCCAAAGGAGATCAAAAGAGGATGGGATTTATCTCATCATATTTCAGATCCATGAAGAACCTCCCCAAGGAGGAGAAGCAGATAGAAGAGGAAGGACCCTGCACTTCCTATTCTCATCGAGAAGGAGACAAAGAGATGATTAGGAGAGAGGCTCCATTTTCTGGAGGAGAAAAAGGGGATAATCTTACAAATCTTCTTCCTAAATCTATACAAAACATTCAGGAAGATATCAAGAAGATAAGGACGGAGATGTATGGAGAATCTCCAAAAGATTTTGAATCTAAAGCAAACTATAGATTTTCACATGAGGAGTGTGAGCAAAAATCCACACACCATAATACACATTGTAGTCACATGCCTAGGTTGGCCATGAGAGAGATGGAAAGA
This sequence comes from Pinus albicaulis, assembly GCA_034641835.2. Lineage (NCBI taxonomy): Eukaryota > Viridiplantae > Streptophyta > Pinopsida > Pinales > Pinaceae > Pinus > Pinus albicaulis. The sequence goes on along the minus strand of CM076581.1, from coordinate 1,200,771,019 downwards.
GAAGAAAAGGTTGCTAGAAGGGAAACTCTTAGTGATTTCCTGAAAGAGTATGAGTCTCAAACTTAGAAATTCCAAGATCATCTCGATTTTTCAGATTTTTCCAAGATAAAGGTGAAGGGGAGAGAGGAGCAGGATAGATTTCTTCTATCTACTTTTGAAGGTTAACCTACATGTTCAGCGAATGCTTGGGTGGAGGATTTAGATACCTTATTGTAGTAGCACCAAATTCCTGAAGATGAAGCCATCAAAGTTGCAACACTGCATATGAGAGGTAAGGCCTATGCCTGGTGGATCTTTGAATCCTTTTCTGTAAGAAATGTAGAAACTACATCTTATGCAAGTTTCACTATGTCATTAGTGAGAAGATTTGATAGAACGATCATGAGACACACATGGTAGAGATAAACAAGGAAAATGAAACAAAATCCTTGCATGAAAACACAATACCACTTCAGAAAACCATGGAGGAGGCTGAAAACTTGCACCATACCTTGCTGGGAGGAAGAATTTCATCTCACGTCTTAGAGCAAGGGATCATGGGGATCTCCTTTTCAGAGAAGTATCCAATCATTGGGATGTTTCCCATTCATGTTGTAGAGGTTGAGGGCAACAACGCGGTCTCATCTAGATATTATCTAGTGCCTCATGAAGAGGAAGGAGGATCTCTTGCTCCAAGTATAGCGATTCTTGCATCTTTGCCAGGAAGTCCCCACGATCTCATTTGTGGAGATCAAGGCACAACTCATGATCTACATGTGCCATTGATGAGGAGGTGTGGAACCATGGAGATAGAAGGAGGAGGTAGGGAGGAGAGTGAGCATCATGAGTTGAGGAGTACCCACCCCTATCCACGTCAAGAGCTTGATGCACCCAACATGCATACTGGGTTGCGTAGTAAGGGCATGGAAAAATTTTTCCATTCATATATGCAGTCATCCCTTAATGATGATGTCTCATTGCATGGAGGAATTTCGCCAAGGAGACCACTGGATCAACAGAGAAGGATGGGTGCTTCACTTGTCGAGGCACCACTCATTGATTTCAGAGGAGTGGGGACCTTTGGAGAGCTTGATACGACATTGGGAGTATTGGGTAGGCTCAAGGAGGAGAGACATAATTCCTTCAAAAAGTTAGCACAACCACCTCTTTTCTCTTTGAGGATGAGAGGAGACTCGTCTATGAGCCACTCCATTTGTATGAGAAAAACATATTGTAAGGGCGTTGATTGTTTACAAGATGATTTAGATAATGTATGTATGTATCCCTTAACCATATATGTATAGGATGTTGCTCGAAGAAGGAGCATTCTTTATTTTAGGCATTGTGGTCTACATAAGGCCATAAGCATGATTGATGACCATTCCCTGGGAGGACTTGGGGAGGAGGTGTATTATGGAGTACATGCTCACTTTACATCATACAACATTAAATTCCTCCATACTTATGAGGAGATCGTAGCAACAAGCAAGTGGTTGAAAAGCCACACATTTTATCAGTCTCTATTGCAGTTGAGAGTCAAGCTATGTTGGTTACATTTGAGGGACCATTGTCCTTCTCACTTATTACATATGGCAGCAAGCATGATTCTCATTTTTTCTCCCCATGTTTCTATTATTTCTATATTTATGAGGAGCATGTTTGGGAGAGAGACACATTGGGTGGATGTGTCCTTTGAGGGAGAACCCTCCCACATTTTTTGCAGCACATTTTTTAAGGGGAGCATGGCAGATAATATGGCCACCACAACCACACATTTTTCTCTTTATGAGGGGGGCCAAAGGATGGAATGGACTCCATATGATGGTGACTTCTAGCTCACCATATATGGAATGGTTTGGGCCAACCTGATTTTCAGCGTTGGAGGAGAGATCTTTGGAGATCTAGTCCTCATCTTGCCACTAGAGGGCAACATTATTGCAGCCCAACATGAGATAACAATCCACACTTATCATAAGTGGAGATATGGACAACGTGGGGTACGCTACGTTGTCTACCATGTGCAGATTTTCAGCCCACCTACTTTGCATGAGCCAAAGGTAAAGGAAACTTTCCAGGAGTTTCCTAGTTGGGGGGTGACTTATTTTGCATGGCTAATAGCTTTGGGATGGAGGATCCATATGGGGGAGATATATGCCATTATATTTCATGTCCCATTCCTCAAAGGGACCTCTAGACATCACTTTGTTATCCTCTTGAGTATTTTACCTTTACATGATGATAGCTTGATAGCTGACTTGCAAGCTGAGGAGGAGCAATGTGGAGACTTGATTGATGAGATAACATATTTTTACTTGGAGGAGATCATCATACATGGATGCTACAAGAAGAGGAGGAGGAATAACTTAGTATATCCTTGCATTTGCTTGAGGACAAGCAATCTTTGAGAGGGGAGGACTGTAATGTTCCCAAAATTAGCATGAAGCTAATTGGAACATTGATTTTTCTTATATTATCTAGGAGGTGAATAAAATGGGGGAGGAGACATGTGTGTAGGAATAAAATCCCTCATATTTTGAAAGGGATCAATGGAGTAGCTTTTATTTTCACCTTCCAGTGTGAAAAGGGGAAAATGCATTAGGACAAGGTCAATTTTGCCCAAGTCAACAATGCTGCCAAAGAGGGTGTGGATTGCTTGGGAAGAAAACGCAGCTTGAATTGGAGGAAGATCACTTGGTGAAGGAAACCCTAATCTGTGGGGTCCAAGGCAAGAATATTTAATTTGCATAAAAGGAGGAAGAGGAATCCTTAGAGGATTATGTTTTGAGTATCTAATTTCTTGTCTGTTTAGACTATTTGGAGTCTCCTTCTGTTTAGCAGAGTTGTAGTGTTGTTTAGCACGAGGGATTCCTATTTAGGATTCCTTCTCCTTATTGGGAGGCCTCTTGAAGGATTTCGCTTCATTTCTCCACATATAGGATTGAGGCCAAGCCACCTCCTTCAGCTACAGTGTTATTTATGATGAAGTATAACATTGTGTTGCAGGGTATTACAGTGGAGGGTCCACAACACCATTTCCTTGGCTCATATTTTTAGAGGAGGGAGCTTCTATTCCTCTGCAAGGTTATTGAGGAAGTTTTCAGAGCTGATTTTCATGTATTGGCATTAGGCCAACCATCTTCCATCTGCTACAATGCAGTCCATCTCCTTGACTGCGTTATTTCTGAGAGTATCTGCAGTGGGGGTTTGCACCATTATTTTGGAGGGTGAGATATTTATTGTTATAATCAGCCTATCACTTCAGAGATCTAATGGAGGAGTTCTATTTCAGATTGTGCATCATCTTCAGCCATCTCCATCCATTTCTACAGTTTTTCCATTTTGTATATATTTCAACCAATCCTTCTAAGGATTGTTGTATTATTTCGAGGGGTTGAGAGATTTCTCCCTCACATTTCTTGAGCCTTTTATTGTTATATTTTTATATTATCATTCAGCATGTTGCAGTGTCTCCTATAAACTGCACTTTAGCATAGGGAATTCTTAGTGTAGCAGTGTACTTCATATTTTATGTACATGATCTATTGAGGCTTGTATTTGCTATCTTGAGTTACTCTTTCCTCAAGATCCTGTATACAATTTTGCTGCTATGATCAATGTGATGGCTATTGAGCTTTTCTGATATCTTATGCATTAAAATAACATTGTTATTCTAGATGTGTTCTCATATTGTTGCATTTCAGACTTTATAATACCTTAAGGTATTCTTATTGTTGTAAAAAATCCCTGTTTTGGGATATTACAATGTTAGTGGTGTAATCATATCGCCTACAAAAATTATCAAATTCAAATAAGAATTCATCCAGATCTTCGGAAGTCAGTCCATGGAAGGTGTGGTTATTTTGTAAAGGAATGGCTTTCATAGGGGAATTTGCAACCATGTCAACAATGGGATACTCCAATGTTGATGTTTGTCCCTAGGGTCGATTGTGTGCCATCTGATTAAATATGTGCCAATAACCTTCAGGGATTTCCTAGTCTAGGAGAATGATTTGAGTAGGATTAGGAGGTGGAATTGGAGGAGGCCTTGCAACACTACCTCTCTCTGGAATGTTGGGTGTCTCTGTCTCAACCACTATTTCAAGAGATCCAGGCTCTAGATTTTTTGGATTTATCGTTACAGAACTACTAGTTTCTCCCTCTCCTTTTTTAAAATTACAAGAATTTCCCTGGCGTGAAGGGTCAGGACTCAAATGTTCTGTAGTATAAAATATTTGTTTAGACCCTTCACTTTCGCTGTGAATCTTAGTGTGGGCCGCAGATGGGGAGGTGGATGCCTCAGGGATTATAGTAGCATTCCTTTGGAAAATGGTCTAAGGGCCTAGGGACACCTCATATTCAGGGCGTCTTGTGATTTCAACTATGAAGGTCTTTCTGCCAAGGGTCACTGATCCCTTGGGTTTTATGGATTTAGACGGGCGGTTTCAATCTAATTCTATCTTTTTCTTTCTAGTCATTCATACAAAAAGCACACCTACCCTTTTCAAGAAATTAATAGGACCTCCTTTATTTAAATTACTTAATCAAAATACCATTTTTATAGGAGCATATTAGATCCATGTTAACTATGTAACTAGGAAGGGTAGAGAATGAAATATCCTTTTATTGTAAAATAGTTTTGAGTTTCCTTAACAAGGATATAGGATTGTTTAATTACACACTTTGAATACTCTATATTGTATGTAAATACTAGGGGTCAATACAATGGGTGAATACCATGAAATTTTAAAGTTAATTTTTTAATTTTAATTATTTTATTTTGATGTAATAAAAATATTTTCACTTAAGATGAATTTTATTGTTAGGGTTAAACAATAGATTAACTTATAATTTATCCACGATACTGGGGTGTAAACTACATCTTAAAGTTGTTAAGTTGTTTTCGAAGTGTCAAAAGCACATCTTTGAGTACTCTATTCTACCCCAATTTTAAAACAAAAAATTAAAGCCAATTATATTATGTCATTTGTTTCACTGGAAAAAACTATTATTTCTTGAGGTGAAATACATAATTTGAGATGGTTATATAATCTAGCCTATTACTACAAATTTTCTGGGAGAAATTTTCGAAAATCGTCACAAATTCCATTTCCATTTTTTAGTGGGTAGGATTACCTGGATTTTTAAGGGTTTTTAATATTGCATACTAATTATTTAATGTCATTTATTCATTTGAAAAAATCAAAAGCAAGTTTTAAATCATTATTAAATTTGACAATATCATAGGTGAATACTATGAAATTTTAATTTTAATTTTTTTATGAATTTTATTTTATTTTGACGCAGTAAAAAAATTTGAGTTAAAATTAATTTTATTCTTACACTTAAAAATACATTACATTACAACATTTCCACCATAGTAGGCTTGTCAAGTTGATTTGGAAGGGAAAAAAGGAGAGCTTTGACTACCGGGATGTATTTGATAAATCATTTTTAATAGGATAGGAAAACCAATTATTTCATGTCATTTTTTTTATTAGCAAAGATCTAATACTTGTTGAAATGAATTATTGTATTTCATATGGTTATTAAATTTGGCATATTCCTAACATTACTTGAAATTTGTGACGAAAATAATGGAATTAGTTGGAAAAGTTGGGTAGAGGCAAAATTTTGGGTGTCCATGGGTTTTTAATGGTGCTATATCTATTTCCGCCCTTAAAAACAAGATTCAATCACTCTTTCTATTTTTATTGACGAAGAAAAGAGAATTCCGACACTTTTTGGTTTTTTTTGAGTATTTGCAACTTAGATTCTTAACCAATTATGTAATGTTATTTATTCATTATACAAAATCTAACACCCATTAAAATAAACTATTGAATTCAAATTCTTAATCAAATTTGAAAAATTCTTAAGTGCCCATTACTTAATCAACTCATGGTATTCGAACTAAGTGGTATTCCAAAACAATCTCCCTAAAAGCCATGAATAGATAGAAAATAAGGAAACCCTAACTAGGGAGACATGAATAGTCAGAAACTAGGAAAACCCTAGTAAGCATTATATATAGAATGAAATTAAGAAAAAAAAACCAAGTTGATATTTAGATCTATAGAGTAAGCTGAGGGAATCACTTATCTGAGGAAAAGGAGGCACATTTTGAAGTGAAATATGAGAAAAATGTATTGGGAGGATGAAAAAAAATCATGCTCCGAAGGAAACATCGTCAGCAATGGTGGAGTCACGAAGAGACCAATGGCTAAGGACGGTCAGACTGACAAGTGTGATGACTAAGTATCGCCAGAGGGAGTGTGCAACAATGGTGGAGTGACGAAGAGACCACGAGCTGAGGAGGGTCAGAATGAGGATGTATTGCCAGAGGGAGGGTCTACCATGCCCCGAAGGGGGCATGGAAGGCCTCTCGGTCCAAAGAAGCGAAGGCGGGGGAAGGCCTCAGGGGTCCAAAAACAAGCCCAAACATGTAGCACTCCATGGACTCGACGTAGTGGAAGCAGATGCCGCAGGGGTGGTGGAGGACAACCGGGTTTCAAAACAGCAGGGCACTTACAACGCGAACAACTGCCCTTCAACTCAGAATATTGTCATGTCGAGGAAGAGTAGATGCAAAGGGATACCCCGTAGATCTCCTCTCCTTTAAAATTTTAAAATTTCAGTAGTTACGCCGGTATATGCTTATTTTTAGGTTGAAATTTTGGGTCCATTTGTAAGCTTGATCTGCGTGCATTAGAGGTTGGCATATGTTTTTTCTTAGGTTGAAATTTTGGGTTCATTTGTAAGGTTGATCTGCTTGCATTAGACGCTGGCATATGCTTATTGTTAGGTTGAAATTTTGTGTTTCTGCGTGCATTAGAGTTAGCCAGCTGCGAGTAACATAATCCAAGATCCACTTTGTAGTTGGAAATGGAATTTAGTGACAATATGTATTGGTTTCTATGATTAATATATATATGATTAATATATATATGATTAATATATATTTGTTTGCAATTGTTATTTATTTTGGTTTCTTTTTATTATTGCAAATCTTTTTTCTGAGTTTAAAATTTGAATAAAGATTTGTGTTTAATGAAATTTGATCTCTCTAATATTTTCATAGATTTGAAGTTAATAAGTTTATTTAAGTAAATTTGATCCTCTAATATTTTTGTAGATTCGAAGTTAATAAGTTTATTTATTGGTTTTATAGAATCAAAATGTTTTAATTAATATTTTCCTTTTTATTTTTATTTAATTTAATTGTCTCAAAATATTTTGTCAACATAATATAAGTGAAAATTACAATTCTTCTATACTTGGATGACTCTTAACCCATAAAAAGTAATAAAATAAAATTAAAAAATAATATTTATAAAATATTTTTATTCTGAAGTGAGAAATGAATTTTGAGCATGTGGTATTGAAGAGTGATGGTCTTGGACCATCGTATTGTATAATTAATAATATCCATCATAAACTCTAGTGACTATCTATGGTTAAGTATTGTTAATTGTAGTTATTATTTTTATTGTAGTGATTAGCTTCACCCATTGTATTATATGGTTAATAATATCTAGGGTGAAGTTGTGGTGAATATGTATGGTTCAAAATCTTGTTATAGTGTGAGTATTAATTTTTTTTTTCTTATTAATGAAATTTAAATATAACTACAAAATTATTATTTTAATTTATATCTTGAAATAGATCTTAATTTATACATACTATTTATATCTTATATATTTTCATGTAATAGAGGTGTAGATATATCTCAAAATTAATTATAAAGATCTTTCTTTGAAATTTAATAAAAAAATGTTATAAAATTAATTTCAAATAAAATATTTATAAAATATTTTTCCCTATGAGAGATGGTTTTTGGCCAGTTTAATTTTTTAAGGACACAACAACATATTTGGTGGATTCTATATTAATTTTAACCAACATATAAATGTTTACCAATTTACATATTATAAATTGGGCATATTAATATAAATTCAACATATTAATGACATGTAAAAAGGTTTACAAACTTTGCTACATTACATGTACACATTATACCTATATCTGCCCTCAAAATTTGAAAACACTCTCAAGGTAATCTGTTTCTTATTCTTAGCATTCTAGAAGTGGTTAGAAGTCCATGAATTCATGAATGTCAATTGATGCTTGTTTGAGTTTAAATAATATTTTTACTGAATAGATAATATTTTACAAAATATTTTCTTTTTACTAAGTATTTATATAAAAATATTATTTATTATTAAATGGTCAAATCTAGTAAAAATCAATACCTTGAATTATTGGAGCATATTATCTAGAATTTAAATATCTACCACTAACTTGGGAGCATGATGTAGCAAAAACTTGAATATCTACAACAACTTTGGAAGTTAATTATTACATCATGTTATATTGAATTTAAATATCTGCAAGTAACTTTGGATCATGTGTTACCTAGTAACTTAAATATCTACTAGTAAATTTGCAAATTTGGAGCATGTTCATCCCACGAGAGTGAACCAAACAAGTCCATTTAATTGCCAGGTAATTAATTCTTTGGACATTTTCTGGTTGGAATTGTGTTTTATTAGTTATTCTCTTTCCTCTTGAATAACTTCTCACGCAACTACGTTGGAGGTTAACATTGAAGCATATTGTGGAGTTTTGGTTTCTCTAGGTTGCTTCCCTAGACAACTATGGAGTGAGGACAGGAAAACTCCAATGTTTTTCTCCAATGTCTGCACGGGAAGGTGTCTGCATATCTTACTTCCGAGTCGTTTTTTTTTAAATAGCATTCTCCATTGTGTAACAATTGTCTAACTTATTTCTTATTTCTTCAGAGGTGGAGAAGGAACCTTCCATGCTTGAACATAGATAATTTCCATGTAACCTTCTGTTTTTTTTTTTTTTTTTTTAAATGTTTTTACCCTCCTCGCACTATCTTGCTAAGTTGTCCTTTTATTTTACAATTGCAAGTTCTCATTTTAGCTTGTATACCCTTAAAAGGGCTTGTGCTACCTTTTCCATTCAGTCAGACGTGAGGTTCATTTTCTGTTATTTGCTACCGGTCATTGTATCGAGTAGCCACACTTGATTTTCGTTGTCTTATGGAGTCAAATTCTTTGTATAAGTTATTGTTTTATATGAATATCCAACCGACCTTCGGACTTTTCGGTTATAATTACATAAAATCCTTTCTATCCATTCTTATAATGTATATAAACTAATTAACATTGACATTAATACAAGATTAGGCCTTATGGCCTGTAAAATATATATTATTTATTTTCATGTTTTTTCTATTCATGTATTTTAAATTTGGGTTTGTCTCCTTTTAACTCTCAACCCTAAAAACATAGGACTTGATTTCTATTTCTGGCTTGTGCCTTATTAGCTGAACACTTTCTATAGTGTTAAAGTTTAGGCTTTCTTGTTTAATTTTACTTTTTTCTTAGAGTTATTATTTTCCTCTCATCTATTAATATTGGTATTTTTATAATGGCTTTGAATGAAAGTAATTTAAATCTCCATTACAGTTGTCCTCGTTTCTTGGATACAATTAGTTTATATATTTTTTTCCAAAAAAAACTCTTATGGTTCTTAAGTATTTCTTTAATTTTATTTTTCATTATGATATATTTTTTAGTGTCATGTAGAACTAATCTCTCTTAAAGTTATTATACAATTTTTTATTGATGGAAGATAAATCTTTTCCTCTCTTTTTTTGTATAATTGTTGATAGCTTGTAAGTAACACTATTTCTTTATTTGGGGTTTAGAAAAGCTAATTTCCAAATCAAGGAACCCATCCAAGCCCTAGTAGGGTTTATTATGCAACTAGATCAACTACTTGCAACCTCCTTTACATCACATATATGAAGAATTCTACAAATTTTAAGACCTAGTTAATATATATATATATATATATATATATATATATATATATATATATATCTGAGTCTAAGAGATATTAATACAATGAGATGCTACATAATAATACTCATGCAAAGGTATAAAAATAACAATATTGGTGTTTTGTGGGACACCAATAACAATGTGGGGTTACATGGACACGTCTATAACAATAAGAGAGCATTAAAGGAACCTAACATGCCACTCTCCTCCAACAACAATGTTATGCTCAATGTTTGATAGTTATGGATGCTTTCTTATACATTTCTTATCATCGCATGTGGAATACTTAGTTAGTAAGTTGTTCTAATTAATGAGATAACCTAAAATTGATTGATTTCATAGTTGTAGCCTTCATCTTTTGTTGGTTCCTTCACCCTCCAATATGATTTTTCCTTGGTAGAAGTTGAGAGATAACATTTTTTAACCATGAAATATGGAGCAATGGATGGTATCCATAAAGTGCCATAAATGGGGTCATATTTTAACTTGACCCATTATGTTTGTTTACAAGATACAAAGGAGCACAAGGTTTAAGGAGTTGTGATTAGTGTCATTGCTTTACAATATATGGTTGGATTTATTATTCTTTATCTAGGTTTGGTATCTAGTGAATATACTCTCATTTTGATATACTTCTTAGATGCTAGTTGAAGTGCCTGGTTGAGCCATCAATATACCCTAGATAGTTGTAACTACTTTGCACATCATCTACCCCCAATCAAGACTGTATTGCAGAGGCTCTAGGCCCACGTAAGATTGTAGTAGTCCACTCGGAAAGAATAGCTCATTGGATTCCGGAAATATTCCTCTCTTCTAGTGACTTCTAGAAGTTGTTGTAGATTTCACCTCATTTCATAGCCTAGAATTTGGAAACCATGATGTCATTAAACCTCCTGTCGTCATATTCCCATGAAGAAGGAAACCTCTTCATCCATTTTTACAAAATGCATTCAATGATTCATATGTTTCAAACTACCTTCATGTACTTATAAATAAAGAACCAAAATTAGTGCACAAGATGTCGTGGACATATAATTTATAAGATTGGAAAGAATAAATGATAGAGGAAAACATCAAACAGCTTTGGAGTGTAGGACCTAGCCTTCCTAGACACAAAGAGGGCTCTCACTCTTTTTATGATTTAGCTTGATGGTTATAAAAGTTTATTTTAGGCTAGTTATAGAAATTATGAGGGCTCTTTGTTTTGATTGATTGTGTGGATGGACAGATAGAGGTGTGAAACTTAACCCATGGGGCTATGGAGTCATAAAAGGTTTGATTGTTCATCAAATTGGAATTTAGAGGGAAAGCTAACTATGTAGACTAGATCTTACTCGCAGTGTGAATATGAGATGAAAGAAAGGAGTGAGCTGAGTGATAGCTAAAGAGAAATTAAGAATTATTTGACTGTACTTCCAAACAGAACATTAATATAGTAAACAAAAAAATAATTAAGGTGCTCTCTCAGCAAATATTAATCTAAATTTTTTATTTTACAATCAGATAAATCGATGCACAACATCAAAGACAAAGAAAACATTAACATAGAGGAAAAAACATCATCACTAACATAGTTCAAGAATCCTGTGAATGATCTCTTATTATTGATGCCCAACTCAATAGTTACAGTGCTCCAATACAATGGTTCTTACATTGCATAGGATAACAACTTCCAACCCTTGAAAATGAAAATACATGCAGTATTTAACTGCAACTATGTCGATTTCCCTAATCTAAATTAGCAACCTACATTAATTACAATTTAATTAAAAATAGACAACTGTGGCCATTCAAGGTCCGAAAAAAAATATCTCTCGCAAAACACTGACTGTAACATTAGCTTTGGAAGCTCTTCATAAAAAAAAAAAGTAGGGTGATGGTGGGTGAGGTGGTGATGAAGAGGAAACAATAGTGGTCTTGACATCTGGCTCTACTTTTAGGGTCGTCGGTGCTAGATTATTAAGTATGATGTGATTTTTGGCTCTTAAAATCAATCAGTGGTTGTGGTGATGTGTCCATCATGCTTTTTTAGTCTTTGTACATGCACAATTTTCCCCACTCCTTGCCTAAAATTCAGGTACCTATGACCTGTAGTCACATTTCATCCACCTCTATGTATTTTCTGAAAGTAGGCTTGGTGAAAAAAACACACTTCAACTCATGTTGAATGAAGATATCATTGCTTAGGAGATCGAAGACAACCTTCCCACTCCCACTCACATTAATTTTGGAAAATTTGGTGGTATCCTTAGCTTCTTCCCTGAGCTTGGTCATATAATCTCCCTTTTGGACCAGCTTGTTGTTAATTACATATAGTTAGGGTAGTGATTTTGTCCTCAGGGGATCAATATTGTTTAAGAATCTCCTAATGGCCATGTCCAATTCATGACACTTCTCCTTTAGTTTCCTGAGTAAATTCCTCTTAGTGAGGATAATTTTTACCTCTTGTATGGTTTATGTTATGTCATGTATATACAACTCTTCTAGCTCAAAACTAGTTTTGGAGATTATGAATTTTATGATCTTGGGGGCTCTTATTGGCATATTTACCATCTCCTGATTTTATTTCCCCATTACGAATTTTCATTTTTAAGTTAGCTCCTTCTGTTAAAAAATAGTGTGGATGGGACGCAAGATTCCATCCACTAGCTCTATGATACTACCCTAGATTACCAGCTTCATTTGGCCCAAAATGCCACTGGCCAAAAATTCCTTTTTTGCCTTCTCCAACCTCTCAATCTGTTTCTTGGCTATCTCATGGGAAGTCTCTCATCTTTACTTTCGATCCCTCAGGATGCCAATCTATGTCTCCAATTTTTTGATCTTTTGCGATTGTAGGGTCTACTCTCCATGGCTTTGGACAATTTATTTTTCCCACTAAATGGTACAACAGTTGTTGGAACAACTGATGGAATTGATGAAATAAGTATAGATTCTAATGGGATGAGTGCCCATCGAGCTACTTCTTCTTTTTCCTTAAGTATCTTCTCCATCCTCGTCTCCATTTGTTTGATTTGGGCAGGCTATTCAATTAATAAGCTCATTAATTCTCCCTTCTATGACTCATCTTCCTCAATGCCATTAGCCAAGGTGTCTTTTGTTACTTGCACCTTCAGTTGCTTCCTAAGGGTTGCTATGTCACCATTCTTTTTCTTCAAAATATCCTCCACAAATTGAACATTGGTTGGGTCATGCCAAATATTCACTCTTAAATCTTCTAAAGACTTGATGTGTGATTCTCTAGCCATGGTAGATATCCTCTCCATATTGAGTTGTGATTGGGTATTGGATAAGGGCACCTGCAGTTTTGATAAGATTCCAGTACTTGTCAAAGTTGAGGCTACCATTTCCCAGTCTACTTGTGTAATTCCATATGGTAAATAGGATGGATATCCTTGGTGTTGAATTCAAATGATGTTTTCTTATAATCTCTTGCTTGTTGAGGTTGTGTGACCAAGGCTTCTAGAAATTCCATCTGCATCCTCCCCTTTTCAGCGTCAAAGGAAGAAAGTAGCCTTCTTTGTGAACTTGAGGTCTTCTTCCACAATTGATTTTATATATTAGTCTTCAACACCTCATTCGTCATCTTTATCTCTTTGAATATCTCAAAGATAGTCTTCTCTTTTTCTTCTATGGAAGGTCTAGAAGTAGATGCTTGTAGGCCTTGTTGCTTAACAGACATTTTGGTTGATGATGTAGGTGAGGCCATTGTATCTGCACATGTTGATGATGAATTGGGGGTGTCCATAATGTTAATCAGTTTTTTTTTCTGTGATCCATCTCCTTGATCGTTCTATATGTAAATTTAGGCCCTTTTCATATATCTTAGTTTTAATTATTTGCTATAGGTATCAGTGGCCAAAGAAGACTCATCCTCTCTTGGCCTCTTTCTCCCTATCTCTTTCTAGGGAGGAGAGTCAGCATCATGAGCTGAGGAGTACCCACCCCTATCCACAACAAGAGGTTGATGCACCCAACATGAAGACTGGGTTGCGTAGTAAGGGCATGGAAAAATTTTTCCATTCATATATGCAGTCATCCCTTGATGATGATGTCTCATTGCATGGAGGAATTTCACCAAGGAGACCACTGGATCAGTAGAGAAGGATGGGTGCTTCACTTGTTGAGGCACCACTCATTGATTTCAGAGGAGTGAGGACCTTCGGAAAGCCTGATACAACATTGGGAGTCTTGGGTAGGCTCAAGGAAGAGAGACATAACTCTTTCGAAGAGTTAGCACAACAACCTCTTTTCTCTTTGAGGATGAGAGGAGAATCGTCTATGAGCCACTCCATTTGAATGAGAAAAACATATGGTAAGGGTGTTCACTGTTTACAAGATTATTTAGATAATGTATGTCTGTATCCCTTAACCATATATGTGCAGGATGTTGCTCCAAGAAGGATCATTCTTTATTTTAGGCTTCATGGTCTACTTAAGGCGATAAGCATGATTGATGACCATTCCCTGGGAGGACTTGGGGAGGAGGTGTATTATGGAGTACACGCTCACTTTACATCATACAACGTTCACTTCCTCCATACTTATGAGGAGATTGGGGCAACAAGAAAGTGGTTGAAAAGCCACACATTTTATCAGTCTCTATTGCAGTTGAGAGTCAAGCTATGTTGGTTACATTTGAGGGACCATTCTCCTTCTCACTTACTACATACGGTAGCAAGCATGATTCTCATTTTGGCTCCCCATTTTTCTATTATTTCTATATTTATGAGGGGCATGTTTGGGAGAGAGACACATTAGGTGGATGTGTCCTTTGACGGAGAACCCTCCCACATTTTTTGCAGCACATGTTTTAAGGGGAGCATGGCAGATAATATGGCCACCACAACAACACACTTTTCTCTTTATGAGGGGGGCCAAAGGATGGAATGGACTCCATATGATGGTGACTTCCAGCTCACCATATACGGGATGCATTGGGCCAACCTGATTTGCAGCGTTGGAGCAGAGATATTTGGAGATCTAGTCCTCATCTTGCCACTAGAGGGCAGCATTATTGCAGCCCAACATCAGCTAACACTCCACACTTATCATAACTGAAGAGATGGACAGCGTGGGGTAGGCTACCTTGTCTACCATGTGCAGATTTTCAGCCCACCTACTTTGCATGGGGCAAAGGTAAAGGAGAATTTCCAGGAGTTTCCTAGTTGGGGGGTGACTCATTTTTCATGGCTAATAGCTTGGGGATGGAGGATCCATATGGGGGAGATAGTTCCCATTAGATTTCATGTCCCATTCGAAAAAGGGACCTCTAGACATCACTTTGTTATCCTCTTGAGTATTTTACCTTTACATGATGATAGCTTGATAGCTGACTTGCAAGCTAATGAGGAGTAATGTGGAGACTTGATTGATGACATAACATATTTTTACTTGGAGGAGATCATCATACATGGATGCTATAGGCAGAGGAGGAGAAATAAATCAGTATATCCTTGCATTTTCTTGAGGACAAGCAATCTTTGAGAGGGGAGGACTGTAATGTTCCCAAAATTGGCATGAAGCTAATTGGAACATTGATTTTTCTTATATTATCTAGGAGGTGAATAAAATGGGGGAGGAGACCCATGTGTAGGTATAAAATCACTCATAATTTGAAAGGGATAAATGGAGTAGCTTTTATTTTCACCTTCCAGTGTGAAAAGAGGAAAATGCATTAGGAAAAGGTCAAGTTTGACCAAGTCAACAACGTTGCCAAAGAGGGTGTGGATTGCTTGGGAAGAAAACACAGCTTGAATGGGAGGAAGATCACTTGGTGAAGGAAACCCTAATCTGTGGGGTCCAAGGCAAGAAGCTTTCATTTGCATAAAAGGAGGAAGAGGCAGCAATAGAGGATTATTTTTTGACTATCTAATTTCTTGTTTGCTTAGACTATTTGGAGTCGCATACTGTTTAGGAGAGTTGCAGTGCTATTTAGCGCAAGGGAGTCCTATTTAGGATTCCTTCTCCTTATTGGGAGGCCTCCTGAAGGATTTCGCTTCATTTCTCCACATATAGGCTCAAGGCCAAGCCACCTCCTTCAGCTACAGTGTTATTTATGCTGAAGTATAACATTGTGTTGCAGGGTATTAGAGTGGAGGGTCCACAACACCATTTCCTTGGCTCATATTTTTAGAGGAGGGAGCTTCTATTCCTCTGCGAGGTTAGTGAGGAAGTTTTCAGAGCTGATTTTCATATATTGGCATTAGGCCAACCATCTCCCATCTACTACAGTGCAGTCCCTCTCCTTGACTGCGTTATTTCTGAGAGTATCCGCAGTGGGGGTTTGCACCATTATTTTGGAGGGTGAGATCTTGAGTGTTATAATCAACCTATCACTTGAGAGATCTAATGGAGGAGCTCTATTTATGATTTTCCGCAGTGGGGGTTTGCACCATTATTTTGGAGGGTGAGATCTTGAGTGTTATAATCAGCCTATCACTTGAGAGATCTAATGGAGGAGGTCTATTTATGATTGTGCATGATCTTCAGCCATCTCCATCCATTTTCTGAGTTGCAACTGCTACCTTGCAACTTTGCAACTCTGACATATCTACAGTTTTTCCATTTTGTATATATTTCAATCAATCCTTCTAAGGATTGTTGTATTATTTCCAGGGGTTGAGAGCTTTCTCCCCCGCATTTCTTGAGCCTTATATTGTTATATATTTATATTATCATTCAGCATGTTGCAATGTATCCTATGAACTACGCATTAGCATAGGGAATTCTCAGTGTAGGAGTGTACTTCATATTTTATGTACATGATCTATTGAGGCTTGTATTTCCTACCTTGAGTGACTCTTTCCTAAAGATCCTGTATACAATTTTGCTGCTATGATCAATGTGATGGCTATTGAGCTTTTCTGATATTTTATGCATTAAAATAATGTTGTTATTCCATATGTGTTCTCATATTGTTGCATCTCCAACTTTAGAATACCTTAAGGTATTCTTATTGTTGTAGAAAATCCATGTTTTGGGATATTACAATGTTAGTGGTGTAATCATATCCCCTACAAAAAAACATCAAATTCAAATAAGAATTCATCCAGATCTTCAGAAGTCAGTCCATGGAAGTTGCGGTTATTTTGTAAAGGAATGGCTTTCATAGGGGCATTTGCAACCATGTCAACAATGGGACACTCCAATGTTGATGTTTTACCCTAGGGTCGATTGTGTGCCATCTCATTAAAGATGTGCCAATAACCTTCAGTGATTTCCTAGTCTAGGAGAATGATTTGAGTAGGATTAGGAGGTGGAGTTGGAGGAGGCCTTGCAACACTACCTCTATCTCGAATGTTGGGTGTCTCTATCTCAACCACTATTTCAAGAGATCCACGCTCTGGATTTTTTTGATTTATCCTTACAGCACTACTAGTTTCTCCCTCTCCTTTTTTAAAATTACAAGAATTTCCCTGTCGTGAAGGGTCAGGACTCAAATGTTCTGTAGTATAAAAGCTTTGTTTAGACCCTTTAGTTTCGCTATGAATCTCAGTGTCCTGATATTCAACGCGTCTTGTGATTTCAACTATGAAGGTCTTTCTGCCAAGGGTCACTAATCCCTTGGGTTTTATGGATTTAGACGGGCAGTTTCAATCTAATTCTATCTTTTTATTTCTAGTCATTCATACAAAAAGCACACCTACCCTTTTCAAGACATTAATAGGACCTCCTTTATTTAAATTACTTAATCAAAATACCATTTTTCTAGGAGCATATTAGATCCATGTTAACTATGTAACTAGGAAGGGTAGAGAATGAAATATCCTTTTATTGTAAAATAGTTTTGAGTTTCCTTAACAAGGATATAGGATTGTTTAATTACACACTTTGAATACTCAATATTGTATGTAAATACTAGGGGTCAATATAATGGGTGAATACCATGAAATTTTAAAGTTAATTTTTTAATTTTATTTATTTTATTTTGATGTAATAAAAATATTTTCACTTAAGCTTAATTTTATTCTTAGGGTTAAACAATAGATTAACTTATAATTTATCCACAATAGTGGGGTGTAAACTACATCTTAAATTTGTTAAGTTGTTTTGGAAGGGTCAAAAGCACATCATTGAGTACTCTATTCTACCCCAATTTTAAAACAAAAAATTAGAACCAATTATATTATGTCAATTGTTTCACTAGAAAAAACTATTATTTCTTGAGGTGAAATACATAATTTGAGATGGTTATATAATCTAGCCTATTACTACAAATTTTCTGGGAGAAATTTTTGAAAATCGTCACAAATTCCATTTCCATTTTTTAGTGGGTTGGGTTTCCTGGATTTTTAAGGGTTTTTAATATTGCATACTAATTATTTAATGTCATTTATTCATTTGAAAAAATAAAAAGAAAGTTTTAAATCATTACTAAATTTGACAATATCATAGGTGAATACTATGAAATTTTAATTTTAATTTTTTTTATGAATTTTATTATATTTTGACGTGGTAAAAAAATTTGAGTTAAATTTAATTTTATTCTTACACATAAAAATACATTAAATTACAACATTTCCACCATAGTAGGCTTGTCAAGTTGATTTGGAAGGGCCAAAAGGAGAGCTTTGACTACCAGGATCTCTTTGATAAATCATTTTTAATAGGATAGGAAAACCAATTATTTCATGTCATTTTTTTTATTAGCAAAGGTCTAATACTTGTTGAAATGAATTATTGTATTTCATACGGTTACTAAATTTGGCATATTCCTAACATTTCTTGAAATTTGTGACGAAAATAATGGAATTTGTTGGAAAAGTTGGGTAGAGGCAAAATTTTGGGTGTCCATGGGTTTTTAATGGTGCTAAATCTATTTCCGCCCTTAAAAACAAGATTCAATCACTCTTTCTATTTTTATTGACCAAAAAAAGAGAATTCCGACACTTTTTGGTTTTTTTTGAGTATTTGCAACTTAGATTCTTAACCAATTATTTAATGCTATTTATTCATTATACAAAATCTAACACCCATTAAAAGAAACTATTGAATTCAAATTCTTAATCAAATTTGAAAAATTCTTAAGTGCCCATTACTTAATCAACTCTTGGTATTCGAACCAAGTGGTATTTCAAAAAAACCTCCTTGAAAGCCATGAATAGCCAGAAAATAAGGAAACCCTAACTAGGAATACATGAATAGTCAGAAACTAGGAAAACCCTAGTAAGCATTATATATAGAATGAAGTTGAGAAAAAAAAACCAAGTTGATACTTAGATCAATAGAGTAAGCTAAGGGCATCACTTATCTGTGCAAGAGGAGGCACATTTTGAAGTGAAATATGAGAAAAATGTATTGGGAGGATGAAAAAAAATCCTGCTCCGAAGGAGACATCATCGGCAATGGTGGAGTCACGAAGAGACCAATGGCTGAGGACAGTCAGACTAACAAGTGTGATGACGAAGTATCGCCAGAGGGAGGGTCCAGCAATGGTGGAGTGACGAAGAGACCACGAGCTGAGGAGGGTCAGACTGAGGATGTATTGTCAGAGGGAGGGTCTACCATGCCCCGAAGGGGGCGTGGAAGGCCTCTCGGTTCAAAGAAGCGAAGGCGGGGAAGGCCTAAGGGGTCAAAAAACAAGCCCAAAAATGTAGCAGTCCATGGACTCGACGTAGTGCAAGCAGATGCCGCAGGCGTGGTGGAGGACAACGGGGTTTCAAAACAGCAGGGCACGTACAACGCGAATAACCGCCCTTCAACTCAGAATATTGTCATGTCGAGGAAGAGTAGACGCAAAGGGAAACCCCATAGATCTCCTCTCCTTTGAAATTTTAAAATTTCAGTAGTTACGCTGGTATCTGCTTATTTTTAGGTTGAAATTTTGGGTCTATTTGTAAGCTTGATCTGCGTGCATTAGAGGTTGGCATATGGTTTTTCTTAGGTTGAAATTTTGGGTTCATTTGTAACGTTGATCTGCTTGCATTAGACGCTGGCATATGCGTATTGTTAGGTTGAAATTTTGTGTTTCTGCGTGCATTGGAGTTAGCCAGCTGCGAGTAACATAATCGAAGCTCCAATCTGTAGTTGGAAATGGAATTCAGCGACAATATGTATTGGTTTCTATGATTAATATATATTTTTTTGCAATTGTTATTTATTTTGGTTTCTTTTTATTACTGTAAATCTTTTTCCTGAGTTTAAAATTTAAATAAAGATTTGTATTTAATGAAATTTGATCTCTCTGATATTTTCATAGATTTAAAGTTAATAAGTTTATTTAAGTAAATTTGATTTTCTAATATTTTTTTATAGATTCTTAAGTTAATAAGTTTATTTATTGGTTTTATAGAATCAAAATGTTTTAATTAATAATTTCTTTTTTTATTTTTATTTAATTTAAGTATCTCAAAATATTTTGTCAACATAATATAAGTGCAAATTACAATTCTTCTATGACTCTTGACCCATAAAAAGTAATAAAATAAAATTAAAAAATATATTTACTAAATATTTTGATTCTGAAGTGAGAAATGAATTTTGAGCATGTGGTATTGAAGAGTGATGGTATGGTATAATTAATAATATCCATCATAAACTCTAGTGACTATCTATGGTTAAGTATTGTTAATTGTAGTTATTATTTTTATTGTCAAATGAGAGATGACTTTTGGGCATGAGTTATTGATTAGCTTCACCCATGGTATTATATGGTTAATAATACCTAGGATAAAGTTGTGGTGAATATGTATGGTTCAAAATCTTGTTATAGTGTAAGTATTTTTTTTTTCTTATTAATGAAACTTAAATATAACTACAAAATTATTATTTTAATTTATATCTTGAAATAGATCTTACTTTGTACATACTATTTATATCTTATATATTTTCATGTCATAGAGGTGTAGATATATCTCAAAATTAATTATAAAGATTTTTCTTTCAAATTTAGTAAAAAAAATGTTATAAAATTAATTTCAAATAAAATATTTATAAAATATTTTTCCCTATGAGAGATGGCTTTTGGTCATGTGATATTCCCCATGATATTGTAACAAATCAAGTTAACATTATTAAACATATTGTTATATATTGTACGTTTATGTGGTTATTATTAAATTTAAATATGGTTACATAATGATTATTCTATTTTAATAGGTAAAATAGATGTTAAATTATTGTTGCTAGTTATATATTTTAGTGTAACATGTATATTATGTTTTTTTTAATCTAAAAAGTTGTTCTTAAATTTATTAATAAAAACAAAATTACAATCTAACAAATTATAGTTTTATTATTTTTATTACTTGTTTAATTTTTTAAGGACACAACAACATATTTGGTGGATTTTATATTAATTTTAACCAACATATAAATGTTTACTAATTTACATATTATAAATTGGACACATTAAGATAAATTCAACTTAATGGTCTATATTAATTTTAACCAACATATAAATGGTTACCAATTTACATATTATAAATTGGGCATATTAACATAAATTCAACATATTGATCAGACATGTAAAAAGGTTTACAAACTTTTCTACATTACATCTACACATTATACCTATATCTGCCCTCAAAATTTAAAAAGACTCTCAAGGTAATCTGTTTCTTATTCTTAGCATTCTAGAAGGGGTTAGAAGTCCATGAATTCATGAATGTCAATTGATGCTTGTTTGAGTTTAAATAATATTTTTACTGAATAGATAATATTTTACAAACTATTTTCTTTTTACTAATTATTTATATAAAAATATTATTTATTATTAAATGGTCAAATCTAGTGAAAACCAATACCTTGAATTATTGGAGCATATTATCTAGAGTTTAAATATCTACCACTAACTTGGGAGCATGATGTAGCAATAACTTAAATATCTACTACAACTTTGGAAGTTAATTATTGCAACATGTTATATTGAATTTAAATATCTACAAGTAACTTTGGATCATGTTTTACCTAGTAACTTAAATATCTACTAGTAAATTTGCAAATTTGGAGCATGTTCATCCCACCAGAGTGAACCAAACTAGTCCATTTAATTGCCAGGTAATTAATTCTTTGGACATTTTCTCGTTGGAATTGTGTTTTCTTAATTATTCTCTTTCCTCTTGAATAAATTCTCACGCAACTACCTTGGAGGTTCACGCTAGAGTGCAGGTTCCTAATTGCAAATAAACCAACCAGCGGTAAAGGCTTACCTGCAATCGAACGACGTTGCTTGTAGAAGAGGTAGCGCTTGCGTTCCTCAGCTCTCGCAGATCACAATCCCCATGATTTCCGTTACAGGACACCTGCACATGCAAGAAACAAAACAAACACAAGCGTAAAATCCAGTAGATGCAACTATATGTCAGTAAGAAAGGACATAACTCATCATTATACACAACAAAAAGAGTGGAACCATAACCAATAGTAGTTCATTAATAATCAATCAAAGAAAAATTACAACCAAGTTCTGACGCTGAATTCTCCTTCGGAGGGTCCCCAGAAGAACACGTCTCGAAAATCCTTTCAAGCATGGGACAAAACTCTCTCTTCAGCTCTTGACAATAGTCTCCTTGCTTGAATTTGGCCTTAAGGGAATTATGATGGCTCTTGCAGCATAAATCTCTTGGGAATTTTTGGGAACTTGAAGACTAGCTTGCAATGGATATGGGAAAGCTTTTATAGATGGAGGAAGGGGAGTTGGTATCCTTATAATCATGGGATTGGCCCGATCATCAAGGAATATTCCATGACAGGTGGCAAACCACTTCCTCTCCATGGAAATCCGTAGCCAAACCTCCCAACTCAAGATAGATATCAGTTCCTGGATCAGTTAGGACGAAACTTACGCCATTTATTTTTAAAAAACACTCCTTAAATTGGCTGGCACGATTGCGACTCTGGGACAGAGCGCCCATTGGCGCGGCCTATTCGAAGGATTTTCCCCATTGGCGCGAGTACTGAACTGCGTGCCCGCGCCAATGCAAAAAGGGCCATTTTTAGGGTTTTTCACAAGGAGGTGTCTTCACAGAAATGAAAGCTCTTTTTCAGAGGGATGTCATGAAAGTGGTTTCAAGTCATGTCAGTGCTCATAGGTCACAAAATGAGCCCTCCAATGTGTGGGATGGAGATTGCAGGGACGGTGACAAATTGCTGTGTAACAGATGTCCCCTAAAGCATGAGGCCCGAGAGAGAGAGGGTTGAAATGCTTTACAAGAATGTGTCCAACTGAAAACACAGCCGTCGGAAAACCTGCGTGGAGAAATACAACTGATATCTCAGATACATGATATATATGCGGTATGGGCACAACCATCCATAACAGAGTATACAATAGTCCAGATCCAAGGCATGGATGTAGCCATCTAGATCGATAAATAGACTCAGGTATGGTCGCATCCATCCAATCAATGAGTCATGTAAATAATCATAACAATCCACAAAATCGCAGCCTGGATTACAACAGACACAATCTAGGGTCTTGCGCTCCATCTCGACCCGAACAAAGTACAAGTTCAGGCATGCGAATAAATGAACTAAAGTTGAATATGCAAGAACATCGTCTCATTACCAGCCAATGATGAAAGTTGTTAACAGACGCAAGAGGTACCACCATTAATGCCAATGGTCCTGAAGGTACTACAGCTACAATCTACGACATGTGAATCAATGAGCTGGCATCGAACACCTGTAGAATCACTCGATCGGAGGCCAATGATGAAAACATCACGTCAAATGCGAGGAACCTGCCTTTGAGGCATGCAGGCTCTAAGGCACAAGAAGGGAGTCTCTAGATCAGCTTCTTGGATAATGAGCTGAAGTCGAGAGGAAGTGACCTTGATCGAAGGTGGGCCATAATGTTTCCCACATCATCAACACGAGACAGAGGAACATAATGTTTTTGTGAATCACGATCAGATGAGAATCAGAGGAAGGTTGATACTTGCAGAGGTCAACTTCTCTTGAACATATAAGCGGCACCACAATGGACTTGGCAGTATTTGACATCAACAGATCAGAGGTCATGGCGACGAGGCAAAGAGTAGATGAGAGGTCAAAAAGGATTATCCAAACCCACCGAGGCAAGTGGAAAATGAGATGAGATGTCCCCAACCCGACACGAATGCAGAAAAGTGCCATGTTCAAGAGCGACATACTGCCGACACGATAATGATGCTGGTTCCATTTTTTCCCCGCCATTTCTGGTGAGTACCCCAATTATTTTCTATAACAAGCTTGAAGGGGATAGCATATGCTTGTGATATAAGCCCATCCTAGTACTTTTAATGAGCCCTAGGAAGGAGAGACTTGAGTAGCATCATTACGACTGAATCCGATGTCATCAGGGTTTAACGAGTCTGACAAAGGAAGAACTCGGTGTCTTTTCATGCTTAGAGAGTTTGAAAAGACAACTTAAAAGTAAACTCCAAAGGTCCCTTTTCATAAATAGTTTCTCAGATCCGAAAAGGTTGAAAACTTTGTCTGAGAAAACCTCCTAGTTGCGATAGGCTAGCGTATTCCTTTTTTGTAAGTAATATATCCCAGCCTGAAAAAGGGGTAAACATATACTGGGTAGATGTCATTTCGTAGCCACTTTAACGAGATCGAAACGACGAGGGACTCGGCCATATTTTCATGTTTAGAGAGTCAGAAAAGAGCTGAGAGATGACTCCTCCTAGAGGAACGAGTGGTATAAAGGGTAGCAACTCGTTCCAGTGATGGTGGAACTACTCTGAACAAATAAAGGTTGGGAGGCTGGCTAACAAGATCACTCATCACAACGGTTCCTCAGGAATGGGTAAAACAACCAAGTTAAGGCATATGATCGGCCAAGCAGATAGTGACGATGGAGTGAGAAAACCAAGGTTCATCTAGCAAAGACAGGCTGATAAAATGGCAATCACAAGAGGTAAAATGGGCAAGGCTTAATTTTTACAAAAGCTTGAAATCAGGAAACTCTGCTTGAATTTGGTTTCATTTTTACACAAGCTTGAAACAAAGATAAACTATGCTTGAAACCGGTTTCATTTTTACACAAGCTTGAAAAGGAAACAAACTATGCTTGAAAAAGTAAGCATGCCCCCAACATGGTGACTCAATTCGAGGTACATGCCCCCCAAGCTTCAATCCATATGAAAGGCAGATGGAGGGAAGGTTCAATTTACATGGTCAAGAGAAAGACTCGACTGGGATTTTACGAGATCTTAATAAAGACTCGAATTGAACGTGTTTCATCGTTTTAGCGAGGTTGACACATTAAAATAACTATCCTCAGACACCTTTGTTTCATGGTTTAAGGAGCTTTGCACAAGACAAGGAACTCTACTCCGACAACCTTGTTTCATTTTTTAAGGAGCTTGACACAAGACAAGGAACTCTACTCCAACGAGCTTGTTTCATTTTTTAAGGAGCTTGAAAAGAGGAAAAGAACCCTGCTCCGACGACCTGGTTTCATTTTTTAAGGAGCTTGACACAAGAAAATGAACTCTGATCCAACTAGCTTGTCATAATGAACATGAAGTCATCACTTCCAGGAGTTCCACTCCTGATGGAAGGAAAAAATCCTGGAAGTCCAGACACAATGCCCCCAGCACCTGATGCACAACGGCGCTATCACTGAGTACAGGCACGGGGTAGGTAGCCACATAGTTGATCTACGGTGGGGCAGATACAACGGGTGGATAAAAACTAGGAAGAGATGATGGCAGGCCAGCTGCCACATCAGGACCAAAGAACGAAAGTTGATCAATGGTCATGATCCATCCTTCGTGTGGAAAACAGACCACATGAAAAAGGGAGGAGACAAGTGCTCCCATGGCATAGGTGTAATCGCGCCCCAAGAGCAGATTGAAATCCAAAGGGCTTGCAACAACCATCACGTCCATATGGACGGTTTTACCTCCCAAAGTAACAAGGTAACCTTGGAAGGATCCCCAAGAGTTGACTCGTTCTTCTATTAAATGCTAACAGATTCTGCGTAACAGGTGCAAGCGGCAGCAAACCGAAAACTTGCCAAGTAGTTGATGATAGAACACTAACAGATGCACCTTCATCTATAATGGTGCTGGGTACGACCAGACCAAAAGCCTGTACTCTGATATCGAAAGGCACATAAGATTGAACGCGGTATCCTGCAAATTGATTCCAATCAAAGGAAGCGACCAAAATACTCGGAGGGGTTACCATCGAACCAAGATGGTCTTCCCCTGGTGTTATGGAAGAAGAAGGAGCATCCCCCACAACCTCCATCTCGAAGGTGGGAGGAGTATCACGAGGGATATGAGGTCCACTCTCAACAGAAAAGACCTGGTGCACCGTAGACGGAGACAGCTCAACTGATCCCATGACCAATGGTTGGTCGGGAATGGATTCCTGAATTTTAATTTCTGAGGGAGCGGGATTGACCAAGGATGACTCTTGACCAATCGTAGGATCAACTGGTGGAGGACTCAAAGAAATTTGTTTTTAACCAGCGGGAAGGCACGGCGTAGAAACAGCTGAGTTGTCCAAAACTCACTTGGCTTCATCCATATATGGACAAAGGTGAATGGCATGGTGCCCCCTACACAACCTACAGGGATTGGTAATATTACCCTACTTCTTAGGAGCCTTACCAGCACTAGTCGAGGACATACCCCCAACTTGACTCCCGAAAGCCAAAGGCAACGGCGAGAGACCGTTGTACCATACTTCGAGCACCTTGGGAATGCCCGAGCAATCTCGAAGAATATGGTCTCCCGTGCACATCATGCAAGGGAACTTGACTTTCCGCGGAGGGTTGGAAGGTTTATTAACGAAAGGATCCTTAGGCGCAATAGCCGCAGAGCTAGCCTCTCCTTTATCTGACTTCTTCTTCTTTGTCTTCTTCTTCTTCTTCTTAGCCACCTGGTTACTCGAATCCAGACTTTCACCAAGAAAAATAGAAGAGGAGGGTGCAGAAACACGGAAAGAAGGGGAGAGGTCCACCTTAGAATCAACATGATATTGTTCAGGTGGAGGAACTAATTGAACAGTAGGTGAGACATTCAAGACCACGGAGGTTGAGAACAACCAAATAGGCAACCCAACAGTTAACCCAGGAAGGGACAACGTTGCCATGTAAGGAGCACCAACATACCCAAAAGGATGAAAATGACCAGGATTCCCATCAGAGGGGATTCCTTGGTTGGTGAACTCTGGAAAAGTTTCCATCAACAACTCAAAACTACACACGGGCTAAAAACCAAGGCACACAATCAAATGGCCAACAAGAAAAATCTAACAGGGCGTGTGATCGCGGGTGATTTATTTTACAAAATTGAAACTTAGAAACTTCACCGTTTCATATTTTAAGAGTCGAGAAACGGATGAAAGGTGACTCTATCTCTTTCAGATTGGAAACAAGCATGAAAGGACACGTGCTTGATGATCCTTTCAAATTTAAAGAGTCAAAAAAGATCAAATTACTACTCGGGAATGCTAGGCAAAGGGTGTACCAAATAACCGTGAACTGCAATATTCACCTTCGTTTCAAAATGAAAGAGAAATCAACCAAGGACTTGACCTACGTGCAGGCAATTTCCCTGAATGTTGTGTCTAGTGTATCATGGGTATAGGGCGACAGACTTGGCTTCCTATAGATAAAGGATTGAAACCTAGTGGGGTCTCCCTTTATATACTCGACGGTACGGGGAGCACAAGTCCGTACTAGTGCTGTCTAAAGCCAAGAGGCGAACGATAGCTACTAGGTTCTAAGACACCAGAACACGTCTCTAGCCTAGACCTCTAAATGTGTTTCATTAGATTTCAATGCTGCCTTAGTGTAAATCGGGTAAATTTTAAAGTTTATCTTCCATTACGTTTCAGTTTTCAGGCCCTAGCGAATGTAATGTCTAAAAATCTCCTAAATGCACTCTATATGCCACAGTATATCATTTCATTCGATGAAAGATACTTATGAGAGAGTTGAGAGCTTTTCACACAATAACGAAATGAACAGAAAACAACCAATGGTGTCTCTAATGCAACTAATGGAAACTAAAAGCTTTTCGTTCAAGGTTACCAATAACTAATAACACCGAAAAGATCTGATTCACATTAGCTAATAAAAAGCAAAAGAGATTTTTTTTTGTATTTTCAATGTTTAATAACATAATGCACTAAACAAGTGAAAACTACTGAGAAGAATAATTTGAGAAATGATAATGAAAGAGAAAAACAAACCAATTTCACTCAATGCAAACACGCAATTAGATCTCCAAATTGACAAAGCAGTCCTTCAAAACAAAGAAAATCCCAAAGACTCCAATGGACCGTGTGATCTAGGCCGAAAGCAAGAGAAAAATGAAATTTGAATGGAGAAGAGAACAATCACCCAAAGATCGTAACAAAATAATGAACCGCCACTAAACGAATGAGGAGAAGCAATCAAAAGGTTGAGTGAACCAATGAAAAACCGAAAACTCCCAAGGAAGGCTCGACACAAAAGGCCACTAGATGCCCTAGGGCTAAAATGTGAAATGGATGGAAATGGGCAAACAACCAAAGGACAAAGGTTAAAGCCAGTCAAACAGGATTCCAAAACACTCAAACAGTGGAAACTCCAAACTGAGCAAACCTTAGTGCCCCACAGGATTGGTGCAACTTTGAGGCTGTAACTAGCCCCAGAAAGCAATTTGCGCGGGTAATACACAAGCAACCTACACCAATGGGCATGATTGTCAAGGTGAAAAGCGTGCGAGTCGAGTTTCCCAGTGAAAAAAAAATAAATAAATAAATAAATCCAACAAGCATACTAGTGATAACCAAGCTATCAAAGACCCAAATCCACAAAAAGAACCAGCCCAGAAGAGCTGATCAAGAAAGGAGAATCAAGAATCAACCGAAAAGGCAAGACAATGCTCCGGGTGTTGAGTTTATAAACTAAACCGAAGATTGACTGAAGTAGCTTTGATATAATTTGCAATTGCAGGGAAAAAGCGTTTCGAAGGCTATCTGGCCAACTTTAGGCTCCGTCTATAGCTTATAAATATAAACGACAACAAGATAACGATCCCTAGCAGAGTCGCCAAATTGTTGTGGAGGTAAATCCCCTCTGCGGACAGAGGCGATCCCTACTAGCCCAGACCGAGTCTAGCAATAATCGTTCATGCTACAGTGCAGGTTCCTAATTGCAAATAAACCAACTAGTGGTGAAGGCTTACCTGGAATCCAACGCCGTTGCTTGTAGAAGAGGTAGCGCTCCCGTTCCTCAGCTTTGGCAGATCACGATCCCCACGATCTCCGTGAGAGGACACCTGCACATGCAAGAAATAAAACAAACGCAAGCGTAAAATCAAGTAGATGCAACTATATGTCAGTAAGAAAGGACATAACTCATCATTATACACAACAACAAGAGTGGAACCATAACCAATAGTCGTTCATTAATAATCAATCAAAGGAAAATTAAAAACAAGTTTTGACGTTGAATTCTCCTTCGGAGGGTCACCAGCAGAACACGTCTCGAGGTGTCTTCAGGGAAATGAAAGCTCTTGTTCAGAGGGATGTCATGAAAGTGGTTTCAAGTCATGTCACTGCTCACAGGTCACGAAATGAGCCCTCCAATGTACGGGACGGGGATTGAAGGGATGGTGACAAATTGCTTTGTAACACTCCCCTTTTCAGCGTCAAAGGTATAAAGTAGCATTCTTTTTGAACTTGAGGTCTGCTTCCACAATTGATTTTATATATTAGTCTTCAGCACCTCATTCCTCAACTTTATCTCTTTGAATATCTCAAAGATAGTCTTCTCTTTTTCTTCTATGGAAGGTCTCGAAGTAGATGCTTGTAGGCCTTGTTGCTTAACAGACATTTTGGTTGATGATGTAGGTGAGGCCATTGTATCTACACATGTTTATGATGAACTAGGGGTGTCCATAATGTTAATCAGCTTTTTTTGCTCTGATCCATCTCCGTGATCGTTCTATATGTAAATTTAGGCTCTTTTCGTATATCTTAGTTTGAATTATTTGCTATAGGTATCAGTGATGAAAGAAGACTCATCCTCTCTTGGCCTCTTTCTCCCTATCTC
Source organism: Pinus albicaulis (assembly GCA_034641835.2). Classification (NCBI taxonomy): domain Eukaryota; kingdom Viridiplantae; phylum Streptophyta; class Pinopsida; order Pinales; family Pinaceae; genus Pinus; species Pinus albicaulis. The sequence continues at coordinate 1,200,741,178 of CM076581.1, read as the reverse complement.
TTTCTCTAGCTCTTTTCCCTTGTCTTTTTCTTCTTATGCACTACTCCTTTCTTGTGGTGCTCGGGTTTGGATTCGTGAAGTGGAGATCACTTGTTATTCATATTTTTGGAGGGTGTTGGTCACCCATTCTATTTGGGTGGCATACTACTCAATTGCATGCCTCTGTGTGAACATATGTTGTGGATCTGTTTTCCACCCTTTTCTTGGAGAGTATCCCTGTAGGATCATAAGATCAAGTGAAGTTGTGACTAAAACCCATCCCCTTCAGTATATTATATGCCTCCTTCCCTGTTGCTCTATTGTTGCATATGAAAGGCCCAGTTTGTGTCTTGATCTTGAAGTGGGCCTTCTTCTTTGCAGAAACAAAGTGGACCTCATTTTCATTTATCATTTGCCGTATGTATTCCAGTGAAAATACACTCACGTAGAGAAATTTTGGCAATTTGTAAGGGGCTAGCTCATGTCCATAGACTCAAATATCTGTGTAATTTTGGTACATGTACCAATATTCTATCCTTAATTACTTTGTTAGCTGCACAATTTTCCTCATTTTCTCACTTATCCTGGGCTCTGTTTTGCTACTAACTGTGGTGATGATTGGATGCATGAACCAATCCACAAAATCCTTATATGTATAGTTCTTTTGTTCCTTAAATATAAGGGTGGCCTACAAGATAATAAATTGAGGCTCATAATCTTCATTTTCCTTGTTCATCTGAAATGGAAACCTTCTGGACTTGAAATAAACAAACATATATACCAACAGAGAGGTGTATTTGAAAAACTCCTCTATGTTAAACTCTAAAAATTGTTCATCAATGGCATCTCCAAGAAACTGGGCATAATTAAACATGATTGTGGGTTTAGCTTTTGAGGAGAGAATGGACAAAATACATATCACAGCTTCATAGAACCATTGACTAGAGTGATCACCTAATAAATAATATAGAACAGTGATAGTCTTCTTGGTCCTTTCGGAAAAAATAGATCAAGGGCACAATGGAATTTTTATAAGAATTGGTGCATCACTTGCCATGAAAATTTGCAGAGTTTTGTCTTTGCTGGAAAAAATGATTCTCTGATAAAGTTCCCTAAGGGCTTCATAAGAAAATGGGATTGCTTTTTTAGGAGTAAGGGCTTGCATCATTTCCTGAATGGATTGGGAATTAATGGTGATCAAGATTTCCCATGTTGGGGTGACTATGGTCCGCTGATTAATTTCATAGCAAGCCTGGAATTTTTTGATGACTTCGAGGAAACTATGGGTTTTGGGAAATATTGACAAAGGTAGCTAGGTCTCCCATAGGATAATGTCATTAGATTCATCAAGAAATTTTTCCTCAAGCCAGTAGTAGACATAAAAAAATTAGTAGTCTTACTGTGTCTCGTGAATTTTGTAATCTCGGTCTAGCATGGTTGTATGATCTAAATCTACTTGAGGGTAAATGTTGGGGTTGTAGGAGCCATGATTTTTCATCTATAGCTTATCTTAAATATGCAATGCCAATGGGATGTAAGAAAAGGGAGTAGATAAGGGAGAGTGATATCGATTGATATTAGGTAAGCAAGATAATAAAAGGGACCACGATCATAACAGAACAGTTTGAATGGGAGACTGTAGTATAGTTTGCTGAGAGCTATTGATTCTTTTGATGAACACAGGTTCTCCTAAAACAATTTTTTAACCAATGATTTTTTTTATAATTCTCTGTAAATTCGACATCTACAACCTTCAATCAAAATGAGAATAGTAAACTTTGTATGGAGCATGAGTATCTAGCCTATTACTACAAATTTTCTGGGAGAAATTTTGGAAAATCGTCACAAATTCCATTTCCATTTTTTAGTGGGTAGGATTTCCTGGATTTTTAAGGGTTTTTAATATTTCATACTAATTATTTAATGTCATTTATTCATTTGAAAAAATCAAAACAAAGTTTTAAATCGTTACTAAATTTGACAATATCATAGGTGAATACGATGAAATTTTAATTTTAATTTTTTTATGAATTTTATTTTATTTTGACGTGGTAAAAAAATTTGAGTTAAAATTATTTTTATTCTTACACTTAAAAATACATTAAATTACAACATTTCCACCATAGTAGGCTTGTAAAGTTGATTTGGAAGGGACAAAAGGAGAGCTTTGACTACCAGGATCTCTTTGATAAATAATTTTTAATAGGATAGGAAAACCAATTATTTCATGTCATTTTTTTTATTAGCAAAGATCTAATACTTGTTGAGATGAATTATTGTATTTCATATGGTTATTAAATTTGGCATATTCCTAACATTACTTGAAATTTGTGACGAAAATAATGGAATTAGTTGGAAAAGTTGGGTAGAGGCAAAATTTTGGGTGTCCATGGGTTTTTAATGGTGCTAAATCTATTTCCGCCCTTAAAAAAAAGATTCAATCACTCTTTCTATTTTTATTGACGAAAAAAAGAGAATTTTGACACTTTTTGGTTTTTTTTGAGTATTTGCAACTTAGATTCTTAACCAATTATTTAATGCTATTTATTCATTATACAAAATCTAACACCCATTAAAAGAAACTATTGAATTCAAATTCTTAATCAAATTAGAAAAATTCTTAAGTGTCCATTACTTAATCAACTCATGGTATTCGAACCAAGTGGTATTTCAAAAAAACCTCCTTGAAAGCCATGAATAGCCAGAAAATAAGGAAACCCTAACTAGGAAGACATGAATAGTCAGAAACTAGGAAAACCCTAGTAAGCATTATATATAGAATGAAGTTGAGAAAAAAAAACCAAGTTGATACTTAGATCAATAGAGTAAGCTAAGGGCATCACTTATCTGCGGAAGAGGAGGCACATTTTGAAGTGAAATATGAGCAAAATGTATTGGGAGGATGAAAGAAAATCCTGCTCCGAAGGAAACATCATCGGCAATGATGGAATCACGAAGAGACCAATGGCTGAGGAAATTCAGACTCACAAGTGTGATGACGAAGTATTGCCAGAGGGAGGGTCCAGCAATGGTGGAGTGACGAAGAGACCATGAGCTGAGGAGGGTCAGACTGAGGATGTATTGTCAGAGGGAGGGTCTACCATGCCCCAAAGGGGGCGTGGAAGGCCTCTCGGTTCAAAGAAGCGAAGGCGGGGAAGGCCTCAGGGGTCAAAAAAACAAGCCCAAAAATGTAGCAGTCCATGGACTCGACGTAGTGCAAGAAGATGCCGTATGCGTGGTGGAGGACAACGGGGTTTCAAAACAGCAGGGCACGTACAACGCGAATAACCACCCTTCAACTCAGAATATTGTCATGTCGAGGAAGAGTAGACGCAAAGGGAAAACCCATAGATCTCCTCTCCTTTAAAATTTTAAAATTTCAGTAGTTACGCTGGTATATGCTTATTTTTAGGTTGAAATTTTGGGTCTATTTGTAAGCTTGATCTGCGTGCATTAGAGGTTGGCATATGGTTTTTCTTAGGTTGAAATTTTGGGTTTATTTGTAAGGTTGATCTGCTTGCATTAGACGCTGGCATATGCGTATTGTTAGGTTGAAATTTTGTGTTTCTGCGTGCATTAGAGTTAGCCAGCTGGGAGTAACATAATCGAAGCTCCACTCTGTAGTTGGAAATGGAATTCAGTGACAATATGTATTGGTTTCTATGATTAATATATATTTTTTTGCAATTGTTATTTATTTTGGTTTCTTTTTATTACTGCAAATCTTTTTCTTGAGTTTAGAATTTGAATAAAGATTTGTATTTAATTAAATTTGATCTTTCTAATATTTTCATAGATTTGAAGTTAATAAGTTTATTTAAGTAAATTTGATTCTCTAATATTTTTATAGATTCTTAAGTTAATAAGTTTATTTATTGGTTTTATAGAATCAAAATGTTTTAATTAATAATTTCCTCTTTTATTTTTATTTAATTTAATTATCTCAAAATATTTTGTCAACATAATATAAGTCCAAATTACAATTCTTCTATACTCATGACTCTTGACCCATAAAAAGTAATAAAATAAAATTAAAAAATATTTTTATAAAATATTTTGATTCTGAAGTGAGAAATGAATTTTGAGCATGTGGTATTGAAGAGTGATGGTATGGTATAATTAATAATATCCATCATAAACTCTAGTGACTATCTATGGTTAAGTATTGTTAATTGTAGTTATTATTTTTATTGTCAAATGAGAGATGACTTTTGGGCATGCGTTATTGATTAGCTTCACCCATGGTATTATTGGTTAATAATATCTAGGGTAAAGTTGTGGTGAATATTTATGGTTCAAAATCTTGTTATAGTGTAAGTATTAATTTTTTTTTTCTTATTAATGAAACTTAAATATAACTACAAAATTATTATTTTAATTTATATGTTGAAATAGATCTTACTTTATACATACTATTTATATCTTATATATTTTCATGTCATAGAGGTGTAGATATATCTCAAAATTAATTATAAAGATTTTTCTTTCAAATTTAATAAAAAAATGTTATAAAATTAATTTCAAATAAAATATTTATAAAATATTTTTCCCTATGAGAGATGGCTTTTGGCCATGTGATATTCCCCATGATATTGTAACAAATCAAGTTAACATTATTAAACATATTGTTATATATTGTACGTTTATGTGGTTATCATTAAATTTAAATATGGTTACATAATGATTATTCTATTTTAATAGGTAAAATAGATGTTAAATTATTATTGCTAGTTATATATTTTAGTGTAACATGTATATTATGTTTTTTTAAATCTAAAAATCTATTCTTAAATTTATTAATAAAAACAAAATTACAATCTAACAAATTATAGTTTTATTATTTTTATTACTTGTTTAATTTTTTAAGGACACAACAACATATTTGGTGGATTTTATATTAATTTTAACCAACATATAAATGTTTACTAATTTACATATTATAAATTGGACACATTAAGATAAATTCAACATAATGGTCTATATTAATTTTAACCAACATATAAATGTTTACCAATTTACATATTATAAATTGGGCATATTAATATAAATTCAACATATTGATCAGACATGTAAAAAGGTTTACAAACTTTTCTACATTACATCTACACATTATACCTATATCTGCCCTCAAAATTTAAAAAGACTCTCAAGGTAATCTGTTTCTTATTCTTAGCATTCTAGAAGGGGTTAGAAGTCCATGAATTCATGAATGTCAATTGATGCTTGTTTGAGTTTAAATAATATTTTTACTGAATATATAATATTTTACAAAATATTTTCTTTTTACTAGTTATTTATATAAAAATATTATTTATTATTAAATGGTCAAATCTAGTGAAAACCAATACCTTGAATTATTGGAGCATATTATCTAGAGTTTAAATATCTACCACTAACTTGGGAGCATGATGTAGCAATAACTTAAATATCTACTACAACTTTGGAAGTTAATTATTGCAGCAGGTTATATTGAATTTAAATATATACGAGCAACTTTGGATCATGTTTTACCTAGTAACTTAAATATTTACTAGTAAATTTTCAAATTTGGAGCATGTTCATCCCACGAGAGTGAACCAAACCAGTCCATTTAATTGCCAAGTAATTAATTCTTTGGACATTTTCTGGTTGGAATTGTGTTTTCTTAATTATTCTCTTTCCTCTTGAATAACTTCTCACGCAACTACCTTGGAGGTTCAGGCTATAGTGCAGGTTCCTAATTGCAAATAAACCAACCAGTGGTGAAGGCTTACCTGCAATCGAACGTCATTTCTTGTAGAAGAGGTAGAGCTCGCGTTCCTCAGCTCTCGCAGATCACGATCCCCATGATCTCCGTGACAGGACACCTGCACATGCAAGAAACAAAACAAACGCAAGCGTAAAATCCAGTAGATGCAACTATATGTCAGTCAAAAAGGACATAACTCATCATTATACACAACAACAAGAGTGGAACCATAACCAATAGTAGTTCATTAATAATTAATCAAAGGAAAATTACAACCTAGTTCTGACGCTGAATTCTCCTTCGGAGGGTCACACGCAGAACACGTCTCGAAAATCCTTTCAAGGATGGGACAAACCTCTCTCTTCAGCTCTTGACAATAGTCTCCTTGCTTGAATTTGGCCTTAAGGGAATTATGAAGGCTCTTGCAGCATAAATCTCTTGGGAATTTTTGGGAACTTGAAGACTAGCTTGCAATGGATATGGGAAAGCTTTTATAGATGGAGGAAGGGGAGTTGGGATCCCTATAATCATGGGATTGGCCCGATCATCAAGGAAGATTCCATGAGAGGTGGCAAACCACTTCCTCTCCATGGAAATCCGTAGCCAAACCTCCCAACTCAAGATAGATATCAGTTCCTCGATCAGTTAGGACGAAACTTACGCCATTTATTTTAAAAAAACACTCCTTAAATTGGCTAGCGCGAGTGCGACTCTAGGACAGAGTGCCCATTGGCGTGGCCTAATTGAAGGATTTTCCCCATTGGCGCGAGTACTAAACTGCGTGCCCGCGCCAATGCAAAAAGGGCCATTTTTAGGGTTTTTCACAAGGAGGTGTCTTCAGGGCAATGAAAGCTCTTGTTCAGAGGGATGTCATGAAAGTGGTTTCAAGTCATTTCAGTGCTCATAGGTCACGAAATGAGCCCTCCAATGTGTGGGACGGAGATTGCAGTGACGGTGAAAAATTGCTGTGTAACAGATGTCCCCTAAAGCATGAAGCCCGAGAGAGAGAGAGGGGTGAAATGCTTTACGAGAATGTGTCCAACTGAAAACACCGCCATCGGAAAACCTGCGTGGAGAAATAGAACTGATATCTTAGATACATGATATATATGCGGTATGGGCACAACCATCCATAACATAGTATACAATAGTCCAGAACCAAGGCATGGATGTAGCCATCTAGATCGATAAATAGACTCAGGTATGGTCGCATCCATCCAATAAATGAGTCATGTAAATAATCATAACAATCCACAAAATCGCAGCCTGGATTACAACAGACACAATCTAGGGTCTTGTGCTCCATCTCAACCCGAACAATGTACAAGTTCAAGCATGCGAATAAATGAACTAAAGTCGAACATGCAAGAACATCGTCGGATTACCAGCCAATGATGAAAGTTGTTAACAGATGCGAGAGGTACCACCATTAATGCCAATGGTCCTCAAGGTACTACAGGTACAATCTACGACATGTGAATCAATGAGCTCGCGTCGAAAACCCATAGAATCACTCGATCGAAGGCCAATGATGAAAACCTTGCGTCGAATGCGAGGAACCTGCCATTGAGGCATGCAGGCTCTAAGGCACCAGAAGGGAGTCTCTAGATCAGCTTCCCGGATAATGAGCTGAAGTCGAGAGGAAGTGACCTTGATCAAAGGTGGGCCATAATATTTCCCACATCATCGACATGAGACAGAGGAACATAATGTTTTTGTGAATCACGATCAGATGAGAATCAGAGGAAGGTTGATACTTGCAGAGGTCAACTTCTCTTGAAGATATAAGCAGCACGACAATGGACTTGGCAGTATTTGACATCAACGGATCAGAGGTCATGGCGACGAGGCAAAGAGTAGATGAGAGGTCAAAAAGGGTTATCCAAACCCATGGAGGCAAGTGGAAAATGAGATGAGATGTCCCCAACCCGACACGAATGCAGACAAGTGCCATGTTCAAGAGCGACATACTGCCGACACGACAATGATGCTAGTTCCATTTTTTCCCCGCAATTTCTGGTGAGTACCCCAATTATTTTTTATAACAAGCTTGAAGGGGATAACATATGCTTGTGATATAAGCCCATCCTAGTACTTTTAATGAGCCCTAGGAAGGAGAGACTTGAGTAGCATCATTACGACTGAATCCGATGTCATCAGGGTTTAACGAGTCTGACAAAGGAATAACTCGGCGTCTTTTCATGTTTACAGACTTTGAAAAGACAACTGAAAAGTAAACTCCAAAGGTCCCTTTTCGTAAATAGTATCTCAGATCCGAAAAGGTAGAAAACTTTGTCTGATAAAACCTCCTAGTCGCGATAGGCTAGCGTATTTTTTTTTCGTAAGTAATCTATCCCAGCCCAAAAAAGGGGTAAACATATACTGGGTAGATGTCATTTCGTAGCCACTTTAATGAGATCGAAACGACAAGGGACTCAGCCATCTTTTCATGTTTAGAGAGTCAGAAAAGAGCTGAAAGATGACTCCTCCTAGAGGAACGAGTGGTATAAAGGGTAGCAACTGGTTCCAGTGATGGTGGAACTACTCTGAACAAATAAAGGTTGAGAGGCTGGCTAACAAGATCACTCATCACAGCAGTTCCTCAAGAATGGGTAAAACAACCAAGTGAAGGCATATGATCAGCCAAGCAGATAGTGACGATGGAGTGAGAAAACCAAGGTTGATCTGGCAAAGACATGTTGATAAAATGGCAATCACAAGAGGTAAAATGGGCAAGGCTTCATTTTTACAAAAGCTTGAAATCAGGAAACTCTGCTTGAATTTGGTTTCATTTTTACATAAGCTTGAAACAAAGATAAACTATGCTTGAAACCGGTTTCATTTTTATACAAGCTTGAAACGGAAACAAAATATGCTTGAAAAAGTAAGCATGCCCCGAGCATGGTGACTCAATTCGAGGTACATGCCCCCCAAGCTTCAATCTATATGAAAGGCAAATGGAGGGAAGGTTCAATTTACGAGATCAAGAGAAAGACTCGACTGGGATTTTACGAGATCTTAATAAAGACTTGAATTGAACGTGTTTCATTGTTTTAGCGAGGTTGACACATTAAAAGAACTATCCTTAGACACCCTTGTTTCATGGTTTAAGGAGCTTGGCACAAGACAAGGAACTCTACTCCGACAACCTTGTTTCATTTTTTAAGGAGCTTGACACAAGACAAGGAACTCTGCTCCAACGAGCTTGTTTCATTTTTTAAGGAGCTTGAAAAAAGGAAAAGAACCCTGCTCTGACGACCTGGTTTCATTTTTTAAGGAGCTTGACACAGGAAAAGAACCATGCTCCGACCAGCTTGTTTCATTTTTTAAGGAGCTTGACACAAATAAATGAACTCTGCTCCAACCAGCTTGTCATAATGAACATGAAGTCATCAATTCCTGGAGTTCCACTCCTGATGGAAGGAAAACATCCTGGAAGTGAGGACACAATGGCTCAAGCACCTGATGCACAACGACACTATCACTGAGTACAGGCATGGGGTAGGTAGCCACATATTTGATCTACGGTGGGGTAGATACAACGGGTGGATAAAAACTAGGAAGAGATGATGGCGGGCCAGTTGCCACATCAGGACCAAAGAACGAAAGTTGATCAATGGTCATGATCCATCCTTCGTGTGGAAAAGAGACCACATGAAAAAGGGAGGAGACAAGTGCTCCCATGGCATAGGTGTAATCGCACCCCAAGAGCAGATTGAAATCCAAAGTGCTTGCAACAACCATCACATCCATATGGACGGTTTTACCTCGCAAAGTAACAAGGTAACCTTGGAAGGATCCCCAAGAGTTGACTCGTTCTTCTATTAAGTGCTAACAGATTCTGCGTAACAGGTGCAAGCAGCAGCGAACTGAACACTTTCCAAGTAGTTGACGATACAACACTAACAGATGCACCTTCATCTATAATGGTGTTGGGTACGACCAGACCAAAAGCCTGTACTCTGATATCGAAAGGCACATAAGATGGAAGGCGTTATCCTGCAAATCGATTCCAATCAAAGGAAGTGACCAAACTACTCAGAGGGGCTACCATCGAACCGAGATGGTCTTCCCCTGTTGTTATGGAAGAAGAAGGAGCATCCCCCACAACCTCCATCTCGAAGGTAGGAGGAGTATCCTCCAAGACCTCTATTATGGGAGGCGGAGGAGCAGCTTCTTGAGATACAGGGATGGGAGAATATTTCTCTAAGTCCGAGGAATCTAAAGAAACAAGAAGAACCTGAGGGATATGAGGTCCACTCTCAACGGAAAAGACCTGGTGCACCGTAGACGGAGCCAGCTCAACTGATCCCATGACCAATGGTTGGTCGGGAATGGATTCCTGAATTTGAATTTCTGAGGTAGCGGGATTGACCAAGGATGACTCTTGACCAATCGTAGGATCAACTAGTGGAGGACTCAAAGAAAGTTGTTTGTAACCAGCTGAAAGGCACGGCGTAGAAACAATTGAGTTTTCCAAAATTCGCTTGGCTTCATCCATATATGGACAAAGGTGAATGGCATGGTGCCCCCTACACAACTTACGGGGATTGGTAATATTACCCTGCTTCTTAGGAGCCTTACCAGCACCAATTGAAGACGTGCCCCGAACTTGACTCCCGAAAGCAAAAGGCAACGGTGGGAGACTGTTGTACCATACTTCGAGCACCTTGGGAATGCCAGGGAAATCTCAAAAGAAGATGGTCTCCTGTGCACAACATCCAAGGGAACTTGACTTTCTACGGAGGGTTGGAAGGTTTATCAACGAAAGGCTCCTTAGGCGCAATAGCCGCAGAGCTAGCCTCTTCTTTATTTGACTTCTTCTTCTTTGTCTTCTTCTTCTTCTTCTTAGCCACCTGGTTACTCGAATCCAGACTTTCACCAAGCGAAATAGAAGACGAGGGCGCAGAAATAGGGAAAGAAGGGGAGAGGTCCACCTTAGAATCAACATGATATTTTTCAAGTGGAGGAACTGATTGAACAGTAGGCGAGACATTCAAGACCACAGAGGTTGAGAACAACCAAATAGGCAACCCAATAGTTAACCCAGGAAGGGACCACATTGCCATGTAAGGAGCACCAACATTCCAAAAAGGAGGAAAATGACCAGGATTCCCCTCAGAGGGGATTCCTTGGTTGGTGAACTCTAGAAAAGTTTCCATCAACAACTCAAAACCACACACGGGCTAAAAACCAAGGCACACAATCAAATGGCCAACAATCAAAATCTAACAGGGCGTGTGATCGCGGGTGATTTATTTTACAACATTGAAACTTAGAAACTTCACCGTTTCATCTTTTAAGAGTCGAGAAACGGATGAAAGGTGACTCTATCTCTTTCAGATTGGAAACAAGCATGAAAGGACAAGTGGTTGATGATCCTTTTGAATTTAAAGAGTCAAAAAAGATCAAATGACTACTCGGGAATGCTTGGCAAAGGGTGTACCAAATAACCGTGAACTGCAATATTCACCTTCATTTCAAAATGAAAGAGAAATCAACCAAGGACTTGACCTACGTGCAGGCAATCTCCCTGAATGTTGTGTCTAGTGTATCACGGGTATAGTGCGACAGACTTGGCTTCCTATGTATAAAGGATTGAAACCTAGTGGGGTCTCCCTTTATATACTCGACAGTACGGGGAGCACAAGTCCGTACTCGTGCTGTCTAAAGCCAAGAGGCGAACGATAGCTACTAGGTTGTAAGACGCCAGAACACATCTCTAGCCTAGACCTCTAAATGTGTTTCATTAGATTTCAATGCTGCCTTAGTGTAAATCGAGTAAATTTTAAAGTTTATCTTCCATTACGTTTCAGTTTTCAGGCCCTAGAGAATGTAATGTCTCAAAATCTCCTAAATGCACTCTATATGCCACAGTATATCATTTCATTCGATGAAATCTACTTATGAGAGAGTTGAGAGCTTTTCACACAATAACGAAATGAACAGAAAAAAACCAATGGTGTCTCTAATGCAGCTAATGGAAACTAAAAGCTTTTCGTTCAAGGTTACCAATCACTAATAACACCGAAAAGATCTAATTCACATTAGCTAATGAAAAGCAAAAGAGATATTTTTTTTTATTTTCAATTTTTAATAACACAATGCACTAAAAAAGTGAAAACTAATGAGAAGAACAATTTGAGAAATGATAATGAAAGAGAAGAACAAACCAATTTCACTCAATGCAAACACGCAATCAGATCTCCAAATTGACAAAGGAGTCCTTCAAAACCAAGAAAATCACAAAGACTCCAATGGACCGTGTGATATAGGCCCAAAGCAAGAGCAAAATGAAATTTGAATGGAGAAGAGAACAATCACCCAAATATCGTACCAAAATAATGAACCGCCACTAAACGAACGAGGAGGAGAAATCAAAAGGTTGACTGAACCAATGAAAAACCGAAAACTCCCAAGGAAGGCTCAACACAAAAAGCCACTAGATGCCCTAGGGCTAAAATGTGAAATCGATGGAAATGGGAAAACAACCAAAGGAAAAAGGTTAAAGCCAATCAAACAGGACTCTAAAACACTCAAATAATGGAAAAATCAAGATGAAACACACTCACCAGGCTTAGGAAGCTCCAAACTGGGCAAACCCTAGTGCCCCACAAGATTGGTGCAACTGTGAGGCTGTAGGTAGTGCCAGAAAGCAATTTGCGCGGGTAATACACAAGCAACCTACACCAATGGGCGTGACTGTCAAGCTGAAAAGCGTGCCAGTCGAGTTTCCCAGTGAAAAATAAAAAAAAATAAAAAAAACAAGCCAACAAGCAGACCAGTGATAACCAAGCTATCAAAGACCCAAATCCACAAAACGAACCAGCCCAGAAGAGCTGATCAAGCAAGGAGAATCAAGAATCAACCGAAAAGGCAAGACAATGCTCCGAGTGTTGAGTTTACAAACTAAACCGAAGATTGACTGAATCAGCTTTGATATACTTTGCAATTGCAGGGAAAAAGCGTTTCGAAGGCTATCTGGCCAACTTCAGGCTCCGTCTATAGCTTATAAAATGAACGACAACAAGATAACAATCCCCAACGGAGTCGCAAAATTGTTGTGGAGGTAAATCCCCTTTGCGGACAGAGGCGATCCCTACTAGCACAGACCGGGTCTAGCAACAATCGTTCACGCTACAGTGCAGGTTCCTAATTGCAAATAAACCAACTAGTGGTGAAAGCTTACCTGGAATCCAACGCCGTTGCTTTTAGAAGAGGTAGCACTCCCGTTCCTCAGCTCTGGCAGATCACGATCCCCACGATCTCTGTGAGAGGACACTTGCACATGCAAGAAATAAAACAAACGCAAGCGTAAAATCAAGTAGATGCAACTATATGTCAGTCAGAAAGGACATAACTCATCATTATACACAAAAACAAGAGTGGAACCATAACCAATAGTCATTCATTAATAATCAAGAAAAGGAAAATTAAAAGCAAGTTTTGACGTTGAATTCTCCTTCAGAGGGTCGCCAGCAGAACACGTCTCGAAAAGCCTGTCAAGGATGGGACAAACCTCTCTCTTCGGCTCTTGAGAATAGTCTCCTTGCTTGAATTTGGCCTTAAGGGAATCATGAAGGCTCTTGTAGCATAAAGCTCTTGGGAACTTGAAGACTAGCTTGCAATGGAGATGGGAAAGCTTTTATAGATGGAGGAAGGGGAGTTGGGATCCCTATAATCATGGGATTGGCCCTATCATCAAGGAAGCTTCCATGAGAGGTGGAAAACCACTTCCTCTCCATGGAAATACGTAGCCAAACCTCCCAACTCAAGATAGATATCAGTTCCTGGATCAGTTAGGACGAAACTTCCGCCATTTATTTTTAAAAAACACTCCTTAAATTGGCTGAAGCGAGTGCGACTCTGGGACAGAGCGCCCATTGGCGCGGGCACTGAACTGCTTGCCCGCGTTAATGCAAAAAGGGCCATTTTTAGGGTTTTTCACAAGGAGGTGTCTTCAGGGAAATGAAAGCTCTTGTTCAGAGGGATGTCATGAAAGTGGTTTCAAGTCATGTCACTGTTCACAGGTCATGAAATGAGCCCTCCAATGTGTGGGACGGGGATTGCAGGGATGGTGAAAAACTGTTGTGTAACACTCCCCTTTTCAGTGTCAAAGGTATAAAGTAGCATTATTTTTGAACTTGAGGTCTGCTTCCACAATTGATTTTATATATTAGTCTTCAGCACCTCATTCCTCAACTTTATCTCTTTGAATATCTCAAAGATAGTCTTCTCTTTTTCTTCTATGGAAGGTCTGGAAGCAGATGCTTGTAGGCCTTGTTGCTTAACAGAAATTTTGGTTGATGATGTAGGTGAGGCCATTGTATCTACACATGTTGATGATGAAATAGGTGTGTCCATAATGTTAATCAGTTTTTGTTGCTCCGATCCATCTCCCTGATCGTTCTATATGTAAATTTAGGCCGTTTTCGTATATCTTAGTTTGAATTATTTGCTATAGGTATCAGTGATGAAAGAAGACTCATCCTCTCTTGGTCTCTTTCTCCCTATCTCTTTCTCTAGCTCTTTCCCCTTGTCTTTTTCTTCTTATGCAGTACTCCTTTCTTGTGGTGTTCGGGTCTAGATTCCTGAAGTGGAGATCACTTGTTATTCATCTTTTTGGAGGGTGTTGGTCACCCATTCTATTTGGGTGGCATACTACTCAATTGCATGCCTGTGTGTGAACATATGTTGTGGATCTGTTTTCCACCCTTTTCTTGGAGAGAATCCCTGTAGGATCATAAGATCAAGTGAAGTTGTGACTAAAACCCATCCCCTTTAGTATATTATCTGCCTCCTTCCCTGTTTCTCTATTGTTGCATATGAAAGGCCCAGTTTGTGTCTTGATCTTGAAGTGGGCCTTCTTCTTTGTAGAAACAAATTGGACCACATTTTCATTTATCATTTGCCTTATGTATTCCAGTGCAAAGACACTCACGTAGAGAAATTTTGGAAATTTGTAAGGGGCTAGCTCATGTCCATAGACTCAAATCTCTGTGTAATTTTGGTACATGTACCAGTATTCTATCTTTAATTACTCTGTTAGCTGCACAATTTTCCTCATTTCCTCACTCATCCTAGGCTCTATTTTGCTACTAACTGTGGTGATGATTGGATGCATGAACCAATCCACAAAATCCTTATATGTATAGTTCTTTTGTTCCTTAAATATAAGGGTGGCCTAGAAGATGATAAATTGAGGCTCATAATCTTCATTTTCCTTGTTCATCTGAAATGGAAACTTTCTGAACTTGAAATAAACAAACATATATACCAACACAGAGGTGTATTTGAAAAACTCCTCTATGTTAAACTCTAAAAATTGTTCATCAATGGCATCTCCAAGAAACGGGGCATAATTAAACATGATTGTGGGTTTAACTTCTAAGGAGAGAATGGACAAAAAACATATCACAGCTTCATAGAACCATTGATGAGAGTGATCACCTAATAAATAAGATAGAACAGTGATAGTCTTCTTGGTCCTTTCAGAAAAAATACATCAAGGGCACAGTGGAATTTTTATAAGAATTGGTGCATCAATTGCCATGAAAATTTGCAGAGTTTTGTCTTTGCTGGAAAAAATGATTCTCTGATAAAGTTCCCTAAGGGCTTCATAAGAGAAGGGGATTGCTTGTTTAGGAGTAAGGGCCTGCATCATTGCCTGAATGGATTGGGAATTAATGGTGAACAAGATTTCCCATGTTGGGGTGACTATGGTCCGCTGATTAATTTCATAGCAAGCCTGAAATTTTTTGATGACTTCAGGGAAACTATGGGTTTTGGGAAATATTTAGAAAGGTAGCTAGGTCGACCATAGGCTAATGTCATCAGCTTCATCGAGAAATTTTTCCTCGAGCCAGTAGTAGACATCAAAAAATTAGTAGTCTTACTGTGTCTCATGAATTTTGTAATCTCGGTCTAGCATGGTTGTATGATCTAAATCTACTTGAGGGTAAACCTTGGGGTTGAAAGTATCCTGGTACTTCTTAGGAGCCATGATTTTTCATCTTTATCTTATTTTAAATATGCAATGCCAATGGGATGTAAGAAAATGATCCAGGTGGATATCGGTGGCCACCCACCTATTCCATTTGGACCAGCACCATCAATTCTTGCAGATTTTCACATTCAGCACAACTTACTATTTTTAGCAGTGCTCTCGGTCCTCTACTTCCTGAGCCGTTTTGGGGGTTAATGATCCCAGCGGATATTGGTGGCCACCCACCTATTCCACTTGGCCCCCCATTACTTGCCTCTTCATTTTCTGCCTTGCCAGAATTTACTATTTTGTGAGCTTTTCGGTTCCGAACTTCCTCGTGAGTCGTTTTTGAGGCTCCCAACGACGTTGGCCGCCGAATTTTCTGATAAAATTCGTCCCGATAGCTGTAGTCCTCGGATAGATCTTTCTAACGAGCTATTGAACGCGTCAAACGGAGATCGGGTGCCAAAGTTATGCCCCCGGGAAGTTGAACCACCAATTTACCCAAACGGGCGCCCATAGTTTTGGCGCCTCATCTCCTACGGTTAGGTTTTTTGGACGTTTCAAATTCTACATTGTTTCTCAACAATAAATAGGCCCTCGAGCCTCATTGTAACACAGTTCAGAGGTCTGTAGCCACCACATCTCTTCTCAGAGATTCGCTACCAGCACCCTAGCTATTTTATTTCCATTATGTCTGTAAGCATCTTTCTGTTATTTGATATTAATGAAATGAAGTGTTATTTCCGCTGCATCTCTGTATTTATGGTTATGTGTTTATTCTGTTGCGTTCCTGCATAAAATCCGGATCAGAAAAGGGAGTAGATATGGGAGAGTGATATCGATTGATATTAGGTAAGCAAGATAATAAAAGGGACCACGATCATAACAGAACAGTTTGAATGGGAGACTGTAGTATAGTTTGTTGAGAGCTATTGATTCTTTTGATGAACACAGGTTCTCCTAAAACAATTTTTTAACTTATGATTTTTTTTATAATTCTCTGTAAATTCGACATCTACAACCTTCAACCAAAATGAGCATAGTAAGCTTTGTATCGAGCATGAGTTTGTGTTTTAATTTGTGATTGGTGAGACACTTGGTTGGTATGGGGCCATTGGAAAACGACCCAACCATTTACGGTGCAACAAATTTCTTGGTGAGAGTCAATGTGATTGGACAGCAGGGACACGTCAGCGAGGATGTGGCATAGAGGTAGTGGGTAATGGCTCATCGAACGGTCGGCGGGTGTAATGGTTTGTTTGCTAATGAAAACCACTTTTAGAGGGGCATGGTGGTAGTCTATCATATTGATGGGGGGGCTCTGTGCAAACATCCATGCACATGACATGTAGCAGTGTAGGTGGTATCGGGTATCGTCGATTTCGGACCCCTCCACCCTCGTTGTTAATGTTCGGATGGTGAGGGGGAGTCAAAAGGTAATGTGGGTCGTGAGATGTGTGGTGATGAGCGGGGATGAAGGGGAGTTGCGGGGTGAGTAATGAGGATGGGAGGAGTCATGTGAGGTGCGACGGGACGGGTGATGGGATGGTGGGGTTGGAATATGAAAGTCGAGTGGTAGTGCAAAACTTTAGGATAAGGGAAATATGAATGTGGTAGGGGATAAGAAAAATTGAATGTTGCTGGGGAATAGGATTAGAAACATACCATTGGGTCCCTAACCTTTGTAGAATCACTACTTTTGCAGAACTTTAGACCATAATTATTCCTTTCACTTTGATTTCTCTTTTGCTACCATAGGAAAACAACAAACCATATTTTAGGCTACTTATTTAGAGCATAAAATTTACATTTTTCTCCCTTCGTATTTTCCCACAAATCTACATACCCACACTACAAATATAACCTTTTTTCTTCTTTTTAGGCTACATTTGGACTTGTAGATCCTGAAATCATTTTTCTTTTTAAATTTATAACCTACCACCTATACCTTATTTCTCCTATTGGTTTAGATTAAGCTCTTGAACCAATGTCATTTTCTACTTATATACTAATAAGACAAGATTAAATCGTTTGGAAAATATTCATTTTATAACCTGTTAGAAAAAAATTCAAAATTATATAATCAGGCTTAGTCTGTATGATTTAACAAATTTCTAGATATTAGTGGCATTTGGATTTGCAGCACTTTCAGAAATATTCATTTTTTTTTTTTTCCCTTCTTTTTCCTTTTTCAACAACCTCTTTTCTTCTTATTTATTTTCGTTTCTTTTTTATCTTTTTTGGAATTTTTTTTTTAATATCGAAAGGTATGTGCAATATGGAAATTTGCAAGTAAGAAATAAACAGTCACCTTTTGATACTATAAATTACAAGACACTAATAGTGGCTCCAGCTTGGGATGGCACTTCTTCTTAGGGAAGTGTCAAGAACATCAAGACCAGTAGCCTTGTATCATTCTTCTCTGGAATAATTTTCATGAATGTTCTCTTGTTGTTTTTTATGAATCTGTCTTTTTATTTTTCAGCACGAAAATGTGGCCTACAAGTAGGATCCAAACCAAAAATTGTGGGATTTACGTGTATTTAGGAGAAGTAATGCTTCAACATCCTACCATTAATAGGACCTCGAGGCAGCTCTATTCCATCTGTCTCTTCCAGAGAAAAATTCATTATTTCCGCTGAAATAATGAACAATATATGGCCGCTTCCATAGGTTGTCAAACTTGCCATGCTTACCTTTATCTTCTGTATGGAAATCCCATTTCAGTACTTTATCTCCAATATTGACATCATTTTATTTTGTTCTTTCATCAAATATCTTCTTTATATTTTCTTACACCACCTCAGTTGTGTCGTAAACCTCTTCTCAACAGTTTTAGCTGAATGGTCTCGCTTTTTACTCTTTGTAGACCATTCCCTTCAGCCTGTACCTCTTGAATGATTTTCATGGCTGTCACTTCTAAGGATGTTGGGAAAATTGCATCCATCCCATAGACCAACTCGTATGGGGACATGTCAATTGATTTCTTAGTTGTTCGTCTGTCAACCCATAATTCTTGCACTAATTTGTTATGCCAAGATTTCTTATTATCTTCCAACAAATTCTTGATGATGTGCAAGCAGATGTCGTAGGCATGGTGGAGGAAAACTCGGTTTCAAAACAGCAGGGACGCAGGCATGGTGGAGGACAACTCGGTTTCAAAATAGCAGGGAACGTACAACCCGAACAACCGCCCCTCAACTCAGAATATTGTCATGTCGAGGAAGAGTAGATGCAAAGGGATACCCCATAGATCTCCTCTCCTTTAAAATTTTAAAATTTCAGTAGTTACGCTGGTATATGATTATTTTTAGGTTGAAATTTCGGTCCATTTGTAAGCTTGATCTGCGTGCATTAGAGGTTGGCATATGGTTTTTCTTAGGTTCAAATTTTGGGTTCATTTGTAAGGTTGATCTGCTTGCATTAGACGCTGGCATATGCATATTGTTAGGTTGAAATTTTGTGTTTCTGCATGCATTAGAGTTAGCCAGCTGTTGGCATATGCATATTGTTAGGTTGAAATTTTGTGTTTCTGCGTGCATTAGAGTTAGCCAGCTGCGAGTAACATAATCCAAGCTCCACTGTAGTTGGAAATGGAATTCAGTGACAATATGTATTGTTTTCTATGATTAATATATATTTGTTTGCAATTGTTATTTATTTTGGTTTCTTTTTATCACTGCAAATCTATTTTCTAACTTTGAATAAAGATGTGTATTTAATGAAATTTGATCTCTCTAATATTTTCATAGATTTGAAGTTAATAAGTTTATTTAAGTAAATTTGATCCTCTAATATTTTTATAGATTTGAAGTTAATAAGTTTATTTATTGGTTTTATAGAATCAAAATGTTTTAATTAATATTTTACTTTTTAATTTGTATTTAATTTAATTATCTCAAAATATTTTTTCAAGATAATATAAGTGAAAATTACAATTCTTCTATACTGGGATGACTCTTGACCCATAAAAAGTAATAAAATAAAATTAAAACATAATATTTCTAAAATATTTTGATTCTGAAGTGAGAAATGAATTTTGAGCATGTGGGATTGAAGAGTGATGGTATTGGACCATGGTATGGTATAATTAATAATATCCATCATAAACTCTAGTGACTATCTATGGTTAAGTATTGTTAGTTGTAGTTATTATTTTTATTGTCAAATGAGAGATGAATTTTGGGCATGCCTTATTGATTAGCTTCACCCATGGTATTATATGGTTAATAATATCTAGGGTAAAGTTGTGGTGAATATGTATGGTTCAAAATCTTGTTATAGTGTAAGAATTAATTTTTTTTTCTTATTAATGAAACTTAAATATAACTACAAAATTATTATTTTAATTTATATCTTGAAATAGATCTTACTTTATACATACTATTTATATCTTATATATTTTCATGTGATAGAGGTGTAGATATATCTCAAAATTAATTATAAAGATTTTTCTTTCAAATCTAATAAAAAAATGTTATAAAATTAATTTTAAATAAAATATTTATAAAATATTTTGCCCTATGAGAGATGGTTTTTGGCGATGTTCCCCATGATATTGTAACAAATCAAGTTAACATTATTAAACATATTGTTATATATTGTACATTTATGTGGTTATTATTAAATTTAAATATGGTTACATAATGATTATTCTATTTTAATAGGTAAAATAGATGTTAAATTATTGTTACTAGTTATATATTTTAGTGTAACATGTATATTATATTTTTTTTAAATCTAAAAAGCTGTTCTTAAATTTATTAATAAAATCAAAATTACAATCTAACAAATTATAGTTTTATTATTTTTATTACTTGTTTAATTTTTTAAGGACACAACAACATATTTGGTAGATTTTATATTAATTTTAACCAACATATAAATGTTTACTAATTTACATATTATAAATTGGACACATTAAGATAAATTCAACATAATGGTCTATATTAATTTTAACCAACATATAAATGTTTACCAATTTACATATTATAAATTGGGCATATTAATATAAATTCAACATATTAATCAGACATGTAAAAAGGTTTACAAACTTTGCTACTTTACATCTACACATTATACCTATATCTGCCCTCAAAATTTAAAAAGACTCTCAAGGTACTCTGTTTCTTATTCTTAGCATTCTAGAAGTGGCTAGAAGTCCATAAATTCATGAATGTCAATTGATGCTTGTTTGAGTTTAAATAATATTTTTACTGAATAGATAATATTTTACAAACTATTTTCTTTTTACTAAGTATTTATATAAAAATATTAGTTATTATTAAATGGTCAAATCTAGTGAAAATCAATACATTGAATTATTGGAGCATATTATCTAGAATTTAAATATCTACCACTAACTTGGGAACATGATGTAGCAATAACTTAAATATCTACAACAACTTTGGAAGTTAATTACTGCAGCAGGTTATATTGAATTTAAATATCTACAAGCAACTTTGGATCATGTTTTACCTAGTAACTTAAATATTTACTAGTAAATTTTCAAATTTGGAGCATGTTCATCCCACGAGAGTGAACCAAACCAGTCCATTTAATTGCCAGGTAATTAATTCTTTGGACATTTTCTGGTTGGAATTGTGTTTTGTTAATTATTCTCTTTCCTCTTGAATAACTTCTCAGGCAACTACCTTGGAGGTTAACATTGAAGCATATTGTGGAGTTTTCGTGTCTCTAGGTAGCTTTCCTAGATAGCTATGGAGTGAGGACATGCAAACTCCAATGTTTTGCTCCAATGTCTACACGGGAAGGTGTCTGCATATCTTACTTTTGAGTCATTTTTTTTTTTAAATAACATTCTCCATTGTGTAACAATTGTGTAATTTATTTCTTACTTCTTCAGAGGTGGGGAAGAAACCTTCCATGCTTGAACACAGGTAATTTCCATCATAACCTTGACCCTAACCCTTTCAACCCTTTTTTCTACCTGAAAAGGGCTTGTGCTACCTTTTCCATTCAATCAGACGTGAGGTTCATTTTCTGTTATTTGCTACCGGTCATTGTATCGAGTAGCCACACACGATTTTCGTTGTCCTATGGAGTCAAATGCTTTGTATAAGTTATTGTTTTATATGAATATCCAACCGACCTTCGGACCCTTCGGTTATAATTACATAAAATCCTTTCTATCGGTTTCTTATAATGTATATAAACTAATTAACATTGACATTAATACGAGCTTAGGCCTTATGGCCTGTAAAATATATATTATTTATTTTCATATTCTCTTCATTTAAGTATTTTTAATATTTATTTTCATGTTCTTTGTATTCATGTATTTTGAATTTGGGTTTGTCTCCTTTTAACTCTCAATCCTAAAAACATAGGACTTGATTTCTATTTCTGGATTGTGCCTTATTAGCTGAACACTTTCTATAGTGTTAAAGTTTAGGCTTTCTTGTTTAATTTTACTTTTTCTTAGAGTTATTATTTTCCTCTCATCTATTAATATTGGTATTTTTATAATGGCTCTGAATGAAAATAACTGAAATATCCATTACAGTTGTCCTCATTTCTTGGATACAATTGGTTTATATATTTTTTTCCAAAAAAAATTCTTATGGTTCTTAAGTATTTATTTAATTTTATTTTTCATTATGATAGTTTTTTTAGTGTCATGTAGAACTAATCTCTCTTAAATATATTATGCAATTTTTTTATTGATGGAAGATAAATCTTTTCCTCTCTTTTTTTGTATAATTGTTGATAGCTTGCAAGTAACATTATTTCTTTATTTCGGGTTTAGAAAAAATAATTTCCAAATCAAGGCACCTATCCAAGCCTTAGTAGGGTTTATTATGAAACTGGATCAACTAGGTCCCATTCCTCAAAGGGATCTCTAGACATCACTTTGTTATCCTCTTTAGTATTTTAACTTTACATGATGATAGCTTGATAGCTGACTTGCAAGCTGAGGAGGAGCAATGTGGATACTTGATTGATGAGATAACATATTTTTACTTGGAGGAGATCATCATACATGGATGCTACAGGCAGAGGAGGATAAATAACTCAGTATATCCTTGCATTTTCTTGAGGAAAAGAAATCTTTGAGAGGGGAGGACTGTAATGTTCCAAAAATTAGCATGAATCTAATGTTGGAATAAACACAGCGGAATTCATTACACAATTAACACACAGCAATTAAACCAAGCACATAAAGACACAGTGATTTTACCGTGGTTCACCCAAACCTCCTGGGCTACGTCCACACAACAGGGCATTGGAAATCTTATTAATTCAAAGAGGAGATTACATAATTCACACACCCACACACACTCTCTTCAAAACAAACGTATGGATACCTGTTATATAGCAGGAGAATCTAACAGCCATCAACTCAAATTTAGGATGCATTAACTCCCTCCCAAACAAACTGGAGCTAATCTAGGAACTAATTCCTAATTTTTGTCACCTACTGAGATTTTGCCTATTTTATCCAAAACAGAAAATCTCAACAATCTCCACCTTGACAAAAATTAGCCTGATGCCCTGTTATTATTATTTTATCTCTTCTGCAAGCCAAGAGAAGCCAAACACCAACGCAGCTTCTCCAACAAAACTGGTTTCGTGAACATGTCTGCACAATTCTCCTTTGTATGCACCTTTTCAAGAGAGACTCCCCTTTCAGTGATAACCTATCTTACAAAATGGTACTTAATTGGAATATGCTTTGACTTACTATGATAGCCGGATTCTTAGCCAAATTTATTGCACTTTGACTATCACAAAGTAACCTGATGTTGTCCTGTAACCTACCAAACTCACCAAGCAAACCTTTCAACCAAACCGCCTCTTTGCAAGCATGAGAAGCAGCAATGTATTCTGCTTCGGTAGTGGATAAAGCAACAATGTTCTGTAGCTTTGACATCCAGCTAATAGCTCCACACAGCAAATAAAGACGTGCCACTGAAGTTGACATCCTCTTATCCAAATCACGTGCCAAATCAGGAATCAACATATCCGCAAACAAATTCATGCTCTTATTGTAGCCATACAATAACTACTTGTGCCTCGAAATGCGACACCCATTCACTGGCCGGCCGAGTGTTCTTTGCAGTTTTCCATGTACTGTGACAACCCCACTGCATGTGAAATATACGGTCGAGTACAAACCATCGCATACATTAAACACCCTACTACATTGGCATATGGAATTCGAGACATATAATCCTTTTCTTCATCTGTATTAGGACATAAACTGGAAGAAAGCTTAAAATGGGAAGCAAAAGGGACTGACACAGGCTTCACATTATTCATACTAAATCTCAAAAGTATTTTCTCAATATACTTCTGTTGTGATAGCCACAGCTTACCATTACTCCTGTCTCTGAAAATCTCCATGCCCAAAATCTGTCTTGCTGCTCCTAGATCTTTCATATCGAATGTCCTTGCCATCTGAGTCTTCAACCTGTTGATTTCTTCAATGCTTTTGCTTGCTAAAAGCATATCGTCAACATACAACACTAGGATAATGAACATGCCATTTTTCAATTGCTTGAAATACACACAATTATCATATTCACTTCTAACATATTTCTGACTCAACATGAAAGAATCAAACTTCTTATACCACTGCCGAGGCGACTGCTTCAGGCCATATAATGACTTCTTGAGCCTGCAGACAAATTTCTCATTGCGATGCTGAACAAACCCTTCCAGTTGTTCCATATATATTTCCTCATCTAAGTCTCCATGTAGAAAAGCAGTCTTAACATCTAGTTGTTGTAACTCTAAATCAAACAAAGCAACTAAAGCTAACACAATTCTAATTGAAACAATTTTAACCACTGGTGAAAAAATCTCATGAAAGTCAATACCGGCTTTCTGAGAAAACCCTTTTGCAACCAGTCGCGCTTTGTACCTGTCCTCCGTATCATTCACACCCCGTTTCAACTTGAAAACCCATTTACACCCCACATTTTTCCTGTCTTTCGGAAGCTCAACCAGATCCCATGTGCCGTTCTTACTCAAGGCCATCATTTCGTCCTTCATGGCTGCTTTCCACTTGTCACTATTCGAACCTTCTATTGCTTCCTGATAGCACAGAGGTTCATCATCGTTAGCGGTCAAAGCAACTGAAGTAACATAATCATCATACCTTCTCGGTGGCCGTTTGATTCTTTTCGACCTCCTTAAGGTTGTTTCTGGCTGACTACCATCTGTAGGAACTTCTTGCCGATCAGTATCTGAGACCTGTTCATGATCTAAACCTGAACCCTGTTCATGTTCTGATTCTGAAACCTGTTTATGACTAGTATCTGAACTATGGTCATCATGACTATCATTAGAAGTGTTGTCAAACTGAATGTACTGAAAATCAAATACATCATCCTATTTCAATTTACTATCTACATCTAACTGTACAAGAGAGGATTCATCAAACTTTACATCTCTGTTGATGATGATTTTGCGGGTAGTAGGATCCCACAATCTATATCCCTTTGTTCCAACACCATACCCAACAAAGATATACCTTTAGACTTTGGATCTAACTTAGTTCGCTGATGTTTAGGCACTAGAGCATATGCATCACAACCAAACACTCTGAGTTTAGAATAATCACAAGGGTGTCCTTTCCATACCTCTTGCGGAATTTTGCAGTCTATCGCCGTCGATGGAGATCGGTTTATCACATAACAAGTTGTTGCCACTGCTTCCGTCCACAACTCCTTTTGCAACCCGGCGTTACTCAGCATACTCCTTGCTCTCTCTAGAAGAGTCATGTTCATGCGTTCAGCAACTCCATTTTGTTGAGGAGTATAAACCGTGGTCTTATGTCTCTCGATCCCTGCATCCTTGCAATAGCTG
This sequence comes from Pinus albicaulis, assembly GCA_034641835.2. Lineage (NCBI taxonomy): Eukaryota > Viridiplantae > Streptophyta > Pinopsida > Pinales > Pinaceae > Pinus > Pinus albicaulis. The sequence continues at coordinate 1,200,715,649 of CM076581.1, read as the reverse complement.
TCAAACTCCTTGGAAGTAAACTCACCACCATTGTCGGTTCTTAAACACTTTATTGTTCTACCAGTGTTGTTTTCTACCAATGCTCTAAACTGTTTGAAAACTGAAAAAACATCAGACTTCCTTTTCAACATGTAGACCCACACCTTCCTAGAAAAGTCATCAATGAACGACACAAAATATGACGAGCCACCATATGATGCTGTAGGGGCTGGACCCCAAACATCTGAATGAATATAATCAAGTATGCCTTTACTAGTATGTTTGCCTGTTTTAAATTTTTGTTTACTTTGTTTTCCAAACAGACAATGCTTACAGAAATCTAACTTTCCGGACTTTAGATTAGGAAGTAACTTGCGATCAGCCAAAATCTTTAACCCTCTTTCGCTCATATGGCCCAACCTTTGATGCCATAGGCGAATGGAACTACTGTCATGTTCAGACACTGTAGACACATGATCTGACCCTGTTCTTCCTTCTAATTGAAATAGATTTCCTACTTTCTTAGCTTTCATTACTAGTAAAATACCTTTATAGATTTTCATAACTCCACCTTGAATTACAGTTTTATATCCATTCGTATCCAATGCTCCTAAAGAAATTAGATTTTTCCTTAAGTATGGAACATGTCTCACATCTGTTAATATTCTAGTTGTGCCATCAAACATTTGCAGTTGTATGCTTCCTATCCCAACAATATTAGATGTGACATCATTACCCATGTACACGACTCCATCATTAACTGATCTATATGTCTTAAACCATTCTCTATGAATACACATGTGGTTTGATGCACCGGAATCTAACAACCAATGTTGATCATGATTTGACATATTAACGGACAACACTTCGTCGCTCATACCTGAACCAGATGCGGAACCTGTATCTGTCGCATTTGCCTCCTTCTTCTCTGTCGAAGAATCTCCTTTCTTCTCTGTTTGCTGTCTCTTCCAGCAGTCTTTCTTCAAGTGCCCCGATTTGCCACAAAACCAGCACTTCACTTTGCTCTTCTTCCCTTTCGACTTTGAACGCGAATCGCTGCGCTTACCTGAGCGTCTTTCTCTAGAACGACCTCTAGCCATCATTGCCTCTGATGTAGAGGTGTCAGCATTCGACTTCTTCCTCGTCTCCTCGGACAACATGGCTCCAACCACATCGTCAAACTCAAGAACAGCTGCATTACTGAAGCTTATGGAAGTAACAAAGTGATCCCACGATTCAGGCAATGGACACAATAGAGTTATTGCCTTATCCTCTGAATCAAATTTTACATCTAGACTTTGTAATTGTACCAATAGAGTATTGAAAACATTCAGATGGTTAGTAACCGAGGTACCTTCCTTCATCCGCAAACTGTACAGCTGCCGCTTCAGGAGAATCCGATTTGTCAAGGACTTCGTCATGTAGAGCTTCTCAAGCTTGATCCACAAGCCTGCGGTGGTCTTCTCTGACACAATGTTGAACAAAACGTCATCTGCCAGGCATAACCGAATTGCGCTCAGAGCTCTGTCATCCAACTCAACCCATTCATCCTCCGTCATGGAAGAAGGCCTTTTGCTCCTCCCCAACAGTGCTTTCGCCACGCCTTGTTGAACCAGCAGATAGTGCATCTTTAGCTTCCAGATCTCGAAATTGTTTTTTCCATTGAACTTCTCAATTTCAAACCGGGCATTTTGAGTTTTCGCCATCTTGTTTCAGCAAAAAACACAGTAATCTCCAAATCCAATTTTCAAATAAAGAATTCCCTTTTAATTAAAAATGCCTTTAAAAAAAAATTTCCCTTGCCTTCCTTTAAGTGCCTCTCACTGCCTTTTAAAAAAAAAAAATTTATCCTTGACCTTTGCCTTTAAAAAATGCCTTTCACTTCATACAAAGCCCTCAAATCGATTTATATAAATCGATGTTTTTTAAAAAAACTTTACCTTAAAAAACACTTTCCTTTCATACCATATGCAATGGTAATTCAAATCGATTTAAAAAACACTTTTACACAAAAATGCACCTTATAAACTCCACCCTTTTAAAATAAAATCGATTTAAAAAAGTCCACCATATAAATCGACTTTTACATATCGATTTTTTTCAAAAAACATTTGTATAAATCGATTTTGTTTAAATGCCACCCTTTTTTGATATAATCGATTTCAATCCAAATCGATTTCAAACGATTGCATTAAACAAACTTAAAAAAAAAAAAAAAAATCGTTTTATTATTATTTTTTTTGTTTAAAAAAAAAAAAGGAACGCTGCACTAAAACGATTTGAACAGCATTAAAAAAAAAACTTTAAAGGTTCAACATTGGCATTTAAATAAACCGATTTAACCATACGCTAGCCGCTCAAGTCCACGGCAAACACAGCATCACAGTGGCTCACGGCTCGTGCAGTCTTATCCAGCCCAGCCGTACAGCGCTCAGCAGCAATTCTGTGGCTCCTCCACACGGACAGGAAATTTTAACGCAAGTCAACACAGCGCCATACGCTAACACAGCCACGTTCAGTAATGGTCCACGACCACAACACGCAGAACTTCATCCGGCTGTCAAAGCTCGCTCTCAAACGGTGGTCAATACTTTCTATAATACATTAAACTTGCTCCGATACCACTTGTTGGAATAAACACAGCGGAATTCATTACACAATTAACACATAGCAATTAAACCAAGCACATAAAGACACAGTGATTTTACGGTGGTTCACCCAAACCTCCTGGGCTACGTCCACACAACAGGGCATTGGCAATCTTATTAATTCAAACAGGAGATTACATAATTCACACACCCACACACACTCTCTTCAAAACAAACGTATGGATACCTGTTATATAGCAGGAGAATCTAACAGCCATCAACTCAAATTTAGGATGCATTAACTCCCTCCCAAACAAACTGGAGCTAATCTAGGAACTAATTCCTAATTTTTGTCACCTATTGAGATTTTTCCTATTTTATCCAAAACAGAAAATCTGAACATCTAATTGGAACATTGATCTTTCTTATATTATCTAGGAGGCGAATAAAATGGGGGAGGAGACCCATGTGTAGGAACAAAATCCCTCATATTTTGAAAGGGATCAATGGAGTAACTTTTATTTTCACCTTCTAGTGTGAAAAGGGGAAATTGCATGAGGACAAGGTCAAGGTCAAGTTTGACCAAGTCAACAACGCTGCCAAAGAGGGTGTGGATTGCTTGGGAAGAAAAAGCAGCTTAAACGGGAGGAAGATCACTTGGTGAAGGAAACCCTAATCTGTGGGGTCCAAGGCAAGAAGCTTTCATTTGCAGAAAAGGAGGAAGAGGAAGCCATAGAGGATTATGTTTTGAGTATCTAATTTCTTGTTTACTTAGACTATTTGGAGTCTCCTGCTGTTTAGTAGAGTTGCAGTGTTTTTTAGCATCAGGGATTCCTATTTAGGATTACTTCTCCTTATTGGGAGGCCTCCTGAAGGATTTCGCTTCATTTCTCCACATATAGGCTCAAGGCCAAGGCACCTCCTTCAGCTACAGTGTTATTTATGTTGAAGTATAACATTGTGTTGCAAGGTATTACAGTGGAGGGTCCACACCACCATTTCCTTGGCTCATATTTTTAGAGGAGGGAGCTTCTATTCCTGTGCGAGGTTAGTGAGGAAGTTTTCAGAGCTGATTTTCATATATTTGCATTAGGCCAACCATCTCCCATCTACTACAGTGTAGTCCCTCTCCTTGACTGGGTGAAGGATCAGGACTCAAATGTTCTGTAGTATAAAAGTTTTGTTTAGTCCCTTCAGTTTCACTGTGAATCTCAGTGTGGGCGACAGATGGGGAGGTGGATGCCTGAGGGATTATAGTAGGATTCCTTTGGGAAATGGTCTAAGGTCCTAGGGACACCTGATATTCAGCCCGTGTTGTGATTTCAACTATGAAGTTCTTTCTGCCAAGGGTCACTGATCCCTTGGGTTTTATGGATTTAGACGGGGGGTTTCAATCTAATTCTATCTTTTTCTTTCTATTCATCCATACAAAAATCTCACCTACCCTTTTCAAGACATTAATAGGACCTCCTTTATTTAAATTACTTAATCAAAATACCATTTTTCTAGGAGCATATTAGATCCATGTTAACTATGTAACTAGGAATGGTAGAGAATGAAATATCCTTTTATTGTAAAATAGTTTTGAGTTTCCTTAACAAGGATATAGGATTGTTTAATTACACACTTTGAATACTCTATATTGTATGTAAATACTAGGGGTCAATACAATGGGTGAATACCATGAAATTTTAAAGTTAATTTTTTAATTTTATTTGTTTTATTTTGATGTAATAAAAATATTTTCACTCAAGCTTAATTTTATTCTTAGGGTTAAACAATAGATTAACTTATAATTTATCCATGATAGTCTGGTGTAAACTACATCTTAAAGTTGTTAAGTTGTTTTGGAAGGGTCAAAAGCACATCTTTGAGTACTCTATTCTACCCGAATTTGAAAACAAAAAATTAAAACCAATTATATTACGTCATTTGTTTCACTAGAAAAAACTATTATTTCTTGAGGTGAAATACATAATTTGAGATGGTTATATTATCTAGCCTATTACTAAAAATTTTCTGGGATAAATTTTGGAAAATCGTCACAAATTCCATTTCCATTTTTTAGTGGGTAGGATTTCTTGGATTTTTAAGGGTTTTTAATATTGCATACTAATTATTTAATGTCATTTATTCATTTGCAAAAATCAAAATCAAGTTTTAAATTGTTATTAAATTTGACAATATCATAGGTGAATACTATGAAATTTTAATTTTAATTTTTTATGAATTTTATTTTATTTTGAAGCGGTAAAAAAATTTGAGTTAAAATTAATTTTATTCTTACACTTAAAAATACATTACATTACAACATTTCCACCATAGTAGGCTTGTCAAGTTGATTTGGAAGGGACAAAAGGAGAGCTTTGACTACCGGGATATCTTTGATAAATCATTTTTAATACGATAGGAAAACCAATTATTTCATGTCATTTTTTTTATTAGCAAAGATCTAATACTTGTTGAAATAAATTATTGTATTTCATATGGTTATTAAATTTGGCATATTCCTAACATTACTTGAAATTTGTGACGAAAATAATGGAATTAGTTGGAAAAGTTGGGTAGAGGAAAAATTTTGGGTGTCCATGGGCTTTTAATGGTGCTAAATCTATTTCTGCCCTTAAAAACAAGATTCAATCACTCTTTCTATTTTTATTGACAAAAAAAAAAAAAGAATTCTGACACTTTTTGGTTTTTTTTTATTATTTGCAACTTAGATTCTTAACCAATTATTTAATGCTATTTATTCATTATACAAAATCTAACACCCATTAAAATAAACTATGATTTCTTAATCAAATTTGAAAAATTCTTAAGTGCCCATTACTTAATCAACTCATGGTATTACAACTAAGTGGTATTCCAAAAAAACCTCCTTGAAAGCCATGAATAGCCAGAAAATAAGGAAACCCTAACTAGGGAGACATGAATAGTCAGAAACTAGGAAAACCCTAGTAAGCATTATATATAGAATGAAGTTGAGAAAAAAAAACCAAGTTGATATTTCGATCAATAGAGTAAGCTGAGGGCATCACTTATCTGAGGAAGAGGAGGCACATTTTGAAGTGAAATATAAGAAAAATGTATTGGGAGGATGAAAAAAAATCCTGCTCAGAACGAAACATCATCGGCAATGGTGGAGTCACAAAGAGACCAATGGATGAGGACGGTCAGACTAACAAGTGTGATGACGTAGTATCACCAGAGGGAGGGTGCAGAAATGGTGGAGTGACGAAGAGACCGCGAGCTGAGGAGGGTCAGCCTGAGGATGTATTGCGAGAGGGAGCATCTACCATGCCCCGAAGGGGGCGTGGAAGGCCTCTCGGTTCAAAGAAGCAAAGGCGGGGAAGGCCTCAGGGGTAAAAAACAAGCCCAAAAATGTAGCAGTCCATGGACTCGACGTAGTGCAAGCAGATGCCGCAGGCGTGGTGGAGGACAATCGGGTTTCAAAACAGCAGGGCACGTAGAACCCGAACAACCGCCCTTCAACTCAGAATATTGTCATGTCCAGGAAGAGTAGACGCAAAGGGTTGAAATTTTGGGTCCATTGGTAAGCTTGATCTGCGTGCATTAGAGGTTGGCATATGGTTTTTATTAGGTTGAAATTTTGGGTTAATTTGTAAGGTTGATCTGCTTGCATTAGACGCTGGCATATGCGTATTGTTATGTTGAATTTTTTTGTTTTTGCGTGCATTAGAGTTAGCCAGCTGCGAGTAACATAATTCAAGCTCCACTTTGTAGTTGGGAATGGAATTCAGTGACAATATGTATTGGTTTCTATGATTAATATATATTTGTTTGCCATTGTTATTTATTTTGGTTTCTTTTTATTACTGCAAATCTTTTTTCTGAGTTTAAAATTTGAATAAAGATTTGTATTTAATGAAATTTGATCTCTCTAATATTTTCATAGATTTGAAGTTAATAAGTTTATTTAAGTAAATTTGATCCTCAAATATTTTTATAAATTTGAAGTTAATAAGTTTATTTATTGGTTTTATAGAATCAAAATGTTTTAATTAATATTTTCCTTTTTTATTTTTATTTAATTTAATTATCTCAAAATATTTTGTCAACATAATATAAGTGAAAATTACAATTCTCCTATACTGGGATGACTCTTGACCCATAAAAAGTAATAAAATAAAATTAAAAAATAATATTTATAAAATATTTTGATTCTGATGTGAGGAATGAATTTTGAGCATGTGGTATTGAAGAGTGATGGTAATTGACCATGGTATGGTATAATTAATAATATCCATCATAAACTCTAGTGACTATCTATGGTTAAGTATTGTTAATTGTAGTTATTATTTTTATTGTCAAATGAGAGATGACTTTTGGGCATGCGTTATTGATTATCTTCACCCATGTTATTATATGGTTAATAATATCTAGGCTAAAGTTGTGGTGAATATGTATGGTTCAAAATCTTGTTATAGTGTAAGTATTAATTTTTTTTTCTTATTAATGAAATTTAAATATAACTACAAATTTATTATTTTAATTGATATCTTGAAATAGATCTTAATTTACACATACTATATATATCTTATATATTTTCATGTAATAGAGGTGTAGATATATCTCAAAATTAATTATAAAGATTTTTCTTTCAAATTTAATAAAAAAATGTTATAAAATTAATTTCAAATAAAATATTTATAAAATATTTTTCCCTATGAGAGATGGTTTTTGGCCATGTGATATTCCCCATGAGATTGTAACAAATCAAGTTAACATTATTAAACATATTGATATATATTTTATGTTTATGTGGTTATTATTAAATTTAAATATGGTTACATAATAATTATTCTATTTTAATAGGTAAAATAGATGTTAAAATATTGTTGCTAGTTATATATTTTAGTGCAACATGTATATTATGTTTTTTTTAATCTAAAAAGTTGTTCTTAAATTTATTAATAAAAACAAAATTACAATCTAACAAATTATAGTTTTATTATTTTTATTACTTATTTAATTTTTTAAGGACACAACAACATATTTGGTGGATTTTATATTAATTTTAACCAACATATAAATGTTTACTAATTTACATATTATAAATTGGACACATTAATATAAATTCAACATAATGGTCTATATTAATTTTAACCAACATATAAATGTTTACCAATTTACATATTATAAATTGGGCATATTAATATAAATTCAACATATTAATCAGACATGTAAAAAGGCTTACAAACTTTGCTACATTACATCTACACATTATACCTATATCTGCCCTCAAAATTTAAAAAGACTCTCAAGGTAATCTGTTTCTTATTCTCAGCATTCTAGAAGTGGTTAGAAGTCCATGAATTCATGAATGTCAATTGATGCTTGTTTGAGTTTAAATAATATTTTTACTGAATAGATAATATTTTACAAACTATTTTCTTTTCACTAAGTATTTACATAAAAATATTATTTATTATTAAATGGTCAAATCTAGTGAAAATCAATACCTTGAATTATTAGAGCATATTATCTAGAATTTAAATATCTACCACTAACTTGGGAGCATGATGTAGCAATAACTTAAATATCTATAACAACTTTGGAAGTTAATTATTACACCATGTTATATTGAATTTAAATATCTACAAGTAACTTTAGTGTTGGAAAAATACTGAGAGGGGGGGCGGGGGGGCGGGGCGGGTGGTGAATCAGTATTTAATGCAAACAATAAAACTTTTTACTTTTCCTTTCTAAAAACCCATACGTGACTTTTTAGAAGCCAACTAACGTATATACGCGGGTATCCTTTACAGAACTCGTGTATGCAAAGAGATCTAATTATGCATTCAATTCTTAACTCAGATCATTGCATTATTCATTTATCAGATATTTCAGGAAATAGTAAACAGGTGCAGAAGGAACAGAATAATCATCACACATAGGCAACACACATGAACACCAGGATTTTTAGGTGGAAACCCAATTCGGGAGAAAACCACCACTGCCATCGTTTCAGTCTTCAATATTTATTATAAAGAAAAACTTCTTACAATCATGTACTAGTGCAGACTTAGACCAGCACGCAGGCACCCACCTGCAGAAGGCTACAACCTTCTCTCGTTTACCAGCCTCACGTGGAAGGGAGCTACAACCCCCTGCTCTCGTTTACCGGCCTCACCTGGAAGTGAGCTACTACCCCCTGATATTAGCACCATCCTCTGCTGACAGAAAGCTTCTACTATCACACTAAAGGCTTCAACCCTCAGATCCACTGCAGACCACGTTTCATCAATTTTCAAACGCGATCAAACAGCTTCAACACAATTCTTCACTTATCAACAGACATCCCTTTTCATTTCATGAGTCAGAACAGTGAAACCACTGTAACCAGAATATCATAAATAGCCCAGACTTCAAAACAGATATGCAGAACCTCAATTATCTTTTGAGCAACCATCAACTCAAATACCATACGCGCTTTTCCTTAAACAAACCCACGTATACACGCGCTTTTACTGAAGCGAACCCGCGTATACATTTGTGCAACTTATTAGAAAAACCCTAACATCCCATACCCGCTTTTTTCTGAATAGAGCCACGTATACACTTGCTTTTCACGAAACGAACCTGTGTATATATCTTTAAAAGATAAATTTTGTAGATTAGACCACATCTATGAACTTACCAGATTTCATCAACTTCTTCAACATATTTGCGCCAGGTCTTCATCACTTCTTTTCAGATCATCTACGAGATTCACCATTTCAAGATTTAGAGATCTTGAACCTTCATTATGTTCATAGATGCATCATAGAATTAGATCTATCAATTAAGATCAGAGTTCAACCATGCAAATATACTTCAGAGTGAAGTATTCATTAAAGCCCAGACGCATGCACACCACTTTGCACAATGAAATTCTTCTCCTTATATAGATTTAGCCTTTTTCAATACCATGAGTCAAAACCACATTACTTCCGATGGTTTTCCTGGACGAGATCAAATAGACAATCCAGTGCTCAATACAATGGGTCAATACCATGGTAATGCCCCTTGGTATTCTAATATTGGAGCGCAAAAGACCATATCTGATTTGGCACGTACTTTTCCGGGTGCATATGCGCTTTCGCCTTGACAAACCCGCGTATGCATTGTAACACACATTTTTCATCATTGCTTTGGCCCTCACTGATATTTCCTTCTCTGGTACTTCTGAGCTACTTGTAGAACATCAGATTTACATCATTAATAAACTCATCAAGCATCAAGAACATCTTCAATAAGAGGTTTACATCATCTTCATCAAGTGGGTTGCCATCAAGGAAAACATTTAGCAGCATATTGCCAACAATCTCCCCCTTTGGACTTGATGGCAACCATGATGGTGTTTGATCACCAAAACAGATAAATACATTAAGAAGAATTATATTCTTCCCCTATTCAAACACCATGTCACTCTCCCCCTTTGAAAACAAGGGCAAAGGGCGGATCAAAACCAACACAAGGTTTTTCTCATTATGTAGAAAGAAGAGCATTGTAGATCTGATGTGCACTGAAGATATCATGCTCCCCCTGAGTTCATGCTGAATGTTCAAACATATTTTTTTTTAATGAAGTACATGACTCTATGACTTTCCTATAACCAAGGACTCATACTCACATCAAATGATCCAACCAAGTGGATTTACATAAGTGACTCAAGTACCCAACCAAGTGGGTTTACACATTTTAACTCAACTACCCAACCAAGTGGGTTTACAAATTTGAACAAGTCCTTACATGACTTAATATTACAATTTTTACAACATGGGTCTCAACATGACCTTTTCATCAAATTACAAAAATGACTTTTCATGACCAATACTAGAAGGACCTCAAGAAAGATCACATTTCAGAACCATCATAATGAAAATCAATGCATTATACTCAGCAAGAATACTTCTCCCCCTGAAACTGTGCATCCAATTCATCCTTTCTATATGACAAAAGCTCCCCCTTTGCTTGTGCATCCTGAATACTTTCAACGGCAAATCATCAAGGCATCTTCACCCAAAAACAGAGAATGAAACAGAAATATACGAGCTGAAATACCACTAGTGACTCCAAACAACATCAAAGATACCAAAAAACACTGCAGTTGTGCTAAAAAATGCTGAACCCACACAAAAATTTCCAGCAACCAACCATACGCGGCTTTATGTGTTTAAACTCGCGTATATATGCAACTGTCTTTCAGGAAACCAGCGTATCCAATTTAATCTTCTGAATTTAATTAGATCTGATATTCTGAGAGGCAGAGACAACACCCAACTTCTGCCTGAGATATTCAAACATTTCCCTGGGTAGAGGTTTGGTAAATATATCAGCAATTTTTTCCTTGGAGGGAACATACTCCAACATCACCTTTTGTTCAAGCACTTGTTCACGTAGGAATTGATACTTGATGGGAATGTGCTTGGTCTTCGAATGCATAACATGATTCTTTGAGATACTGATGGCACTTGTATTATCACACGTAATGGAGATAGGAGGTGCACATTTGATTTTAAAATCTTGCAAGGTTTGCATCATCCAAAGGAGTTGAGTGCAACAAGATGCGGAAGCCACATATTCTGCTTCTACTGTAGATAAATCAATAGAATTTTTCTTCTTGCTGAACCAAGATACTAATCGGGGCCCCATATAGAATGCACCAACACTAGTGCTTTTTCGATCATCAACATTTCCAGCCCAATCTGCATCAGTGTAAGCATGAAGAGTAAGATCAGCATTCTTTGGATACCATAGTCCAAAATCTTGAGTTCCTTGTAGATATTTGAATATTGTTTTGACAGCCTGAAGGTGAGACTCTTTTGGATTAGCTTGGAATCATCCGAAAATCCCAACTGCATGCATAATGTCTGGTCTAGTCCCAGTGAGATAAAGTAGACTTCCTATCATTGATCTATATTCTGGTTGATTCACCGTGGGAGAATCATCATGAGAACTGAGATTGCATCCAGTTATCATTGGTGTACTTACAGGTTTGCATTCTTCCATGCCATACTTCTTCAAAATTTGCTTAAGATATTTTTCTTGTGATAGGAATATACCATCTGTAGTTTGATGCACTTGTAAGCCAAGAAAGAATGTTGGTTCCCCAAGTAAGGACATTTCAAATTCCTGCTGCATGACAGAAGCAAATTTCTGACTCATAGATTCTTCATTACTCCCAAAAATGATATCATCAACATAAACCACCACAATCAATAGTTTATTATTTTCAATTTTTGTGTATAAGTTGCTATCAGCAGACCATTTTGAAAATCCTTGTTGATGAAGATATTTGACAAGACGATAATACCATGCCCTTGGCACTTGTTTGAGACCATATAGAGCCTTTTTAAGTCTACAAACAAGATTTTCATCATTTCCCAAAATGAATCCTTCTGGTTGTTCTATATAAACTTCTTCTTCTAGATCACCATTGAGGAATGCATATTTGACATCCATTTGATAAACTTTGATTTGTTGAAAACTTGAAAAAGCAAGAAACATTCTTATGGCTTCAAGTCTAGCTACAGGAGAAAAAGTTTCTTCAAAGTCTATACCTTCTTGTTGAGTATACCCTTTGCAAACCAGTCTAGCTTTGTTTCTTATAACGTCCCCATTCTCATTTAACTTGTTCTTGAATATCCATTTGGCTCCAATGACATTTTTGTTATGTGGTCTTGGTACCAATTCCCAAGTGTCATTCTTTTCAATTTGATCAAGCTCTTCATTCATGGCTTGAATCCAACATTCATCTTTTCTAGCTTGATTGACATTGTGTGGTTCAATTGTGGATAGAAATTCCAGATAGCTAGAAGATCCCACAAGATTCCTCCTTGTTTGTACTCCTGATTCCTTATTTCCCAAAATTTGAGATTCAGGATGATTCTTTTGAACATATCTGGATGGAGCTTTTCCAGATAAATCATCTTCTGGTTATTCATTGGATCCATTGTCTATATCATTTCTATTTGATGTAGAAGGACAAAAGTCACCATCATCTTCATCTGTTGTGTGTTTTTCTTCTTTATGAGCTGCAGGAAACTCATCAATAACAACATCAATACATTCAAAAATCTTCTGAAGCCTTTTATTGTAACATTTGTATTCTCTGCTTGTAGATGAGTAACCAAGAAATATTCCTTCATCTGATCTGGGTTCAAACTTGCCAAGCTTTTCATCATTATTTTTGATAAAGCATTTACTTCCAAAAACTCTAAAATGATTCAAGGAAAGAGGATTACCATACCATAGTTCATATGGAATTTTATCACTATTTACTCGAACATGTGCCTTATTAAGAATATTTGCTACTGTGTGAGTTTCTTCTCCCCAGAAAGTGTCAGGTGTTCCGGAATCATCAAGCATAGCTCTAGCCATTTGTTGAATCGTTCTATTCATTCTTTCTACTACGCCATTTTGTTGTGGAGTGCATCCTATAGAAAACTGTCTTTTTATGCCATGTTGTTCACAAAATTCAAAGAATTCATTTGATGTATATTCTCCTCCTCGATCAGATCTAAGACACTTGATTTTTAGATCTAATTCATTTTCCATCAGTGCTTTGAAGATCTGAAATTTTTCAAATGCTTAATCTTTGTGTTTGATCAACCCAATCCAACACATTTTAGAGAAATCATCAATAAATAAGATATAGTATTCTTCACCCCGTGGTGACTTTTTCCTCATAGGTCCACATATGTCAGTATGAATGAGTTCAAGAGGCTTACTTGATGATCCTTCCTTGGCATTAAATTGCACTCTAGTTTTCTTACCGAATTGACAAGATTTGCATATGATACTTTCAGGCAGAGTAATATTGGGAAGACCACGAACAACATTAAGTCTGCTAAATTTTTTGATTTGAGAGAAGCTTAGATGCCCCAACCTTCTATGCCATAGCCATTTTTCTGAAGATTTACTCAAGTAACATTGTTCTTTGCAATTTTTTAATACATACAGATTGCTTGGAGTTCTTTTTCCTTTTATAATTTTTTTACCTGTATCAAGATCACGAACCACACATTCTTTCGAACTAAAGACAACTTCAGTTCCTTGATCACACATTTGACTTACACTTAACAGGTTATGCATTAATCCATCCACATACATGACATCATTAGCCTTCACCTTTTCTTTTAGAAACACAGACCCTTTTCCTTTAATTGCAACAAGAGTATCATTTCCAAAAGTGACTTTCTTTTCCTTTTCTAGAGCACTATATGCACGAAGTTTGTGTTTATCACCTGTCATGTGTCTTGAGCATCCGCTATCAATGTACCATTTATTTTCTTCACCCTCCGCAAATAACGATATGCCACAATTTTCAACCTATGGTTCCTTCTTTTTCCAAATTTTGGATTTTAAAGGAAGATGCTCTCTTGGCTATACTTTGCTCCTGCACTCAGAATATTCCTGGAAAAAGTTATTGCAATAAGCACATTCAACCTCATTTAGAAGAGGAGAAAAGTTGTTATAGGTATTCTTCTTTGTTTCAACATCGATCCTTTTCTTTCTTGCTTCTGTTGTCATGATGGTTTTATATGCAACACATTGAGCAACTTTATGACCAAAATTGTGACATGAGAAACATTGTCCATTGAAGAAGAAGTTTATGCGATCATGAAATCTTCTATTTGAATTTACCTATTGATTGGTGCCTTTTTGAACAATATTCCTATTATTGTTCCTTGCATTAGTATGATCATGCTTTACCTGTAAATATTCTTAATTCCATGGATCTGTGGCAAAATTTTGTAAACCAGTTGTAGCTGCTTTTAGATAATTTGGTGCTAAAGCTTGAGAGGACTCTCCAATGTATCCAAGACCTGTCTTTATAAGAGGAGAATGTTGAACCTTGATAATCTCATCTAAGGTTTCAGATCCTTTAGCAAGTCTAAAATTCAGAGTCTTTAATTTCTCAAATTCTTTTCTTACACTTACCACTTCACATTCTAATTTCTCATTGTGTTTCTTTGCTTCTTCAACCTGCTTTTCCAGAGTCTCGATGGTTATTTTTCTTTCTTCTAAGAGAATTTTATATTCTTCCAAGAGAATTTTGCTTTCTTCTAAGCGTCTTTTGAGTTGGTTGTTCTCTTCAAGAAAATCATTGTCCTCTAGAGCATCCACAAAAGTATCTTTTTCTTCTTTAGATTCAAATGCCATGAGAAGTCTAAGATCTTGATCACATTCTTCCTCACTATCAGATACTCCATCACTGTCATCATGAGTATAGTAACTTCTTCTAGTGCTAGACTGGTTCTTATTTCTAGCTACTTCCTTTCCTTTTGCGGGTGTTTCTTTGTAAGGACACTTAGCAGCATAATGACCAACTCTTCCACAATTAAAACATTTGAAAGGAAGCTTACCTCTAAACCGTCCTGTACCAAGTTGACGTTTCTTTACAAAATTTGCCTCATCTTCTTCCGAAATATATCCTGATCCTTCTGCTTCTTGCACTTCTTTCCCTTTTGTAGAAGCTTTAAAAACAACTTGTTTGACTTCAGATGGTCCTCCTCTTCTCATTTAATATGCAGTCAGTATACCATGAAGTTGCACCACGAAAATATTTTGAATATCCTGTTTTTCTTCAAGGGAAGAAACTTTTGATTCAAATTTTGCCGTTAGCGATCATAAAATTTTCTCAACCAAAGTAGTGTCGGATATTGTTTCACCCAGATTTCTCATATGATTTACAACATCATCAATACGTAAAAAGAAACTGGCAATACTCTCATCACTATGCATCTTTAAATTTTCATATTCAATTATGAGAGTTTGGAGTTTTGCACTTTTTACCTTTGCATCGCCTTCATAACTTAGAATGATTTTGTCCCATATTTCCTTTGCTGTATTCAGCTGCATGACTTTGACAAATTCTGATTCAGTTAGACTTCCTGTTATAGCATTGACCGCTTTTGCATTTGATTCATAATTCTTCCTTTCAGTTGGATCTGTTGGTGTAGCAGTTGGATATTGATATCCTTGTTCAACAATGGCCCATACATTAGCTCCCATAGACTGAAGATATGATCTCATCCTCATTTTCCAGAAGATTAAATTGCTTCTGTTGAAGAGCAGGGGCTTGATAGATGTTGTTCCCTCATGATTTCTCATCTTGCTTGATCTTCCTTCTAGTGGCTAAACTTTTTCAGAAGGACCTGCTCTGAAACCAATTGTTGGAAAAATACTGAGAGGGGGGGGTGAATCAGTATTTAATGCAGACAATAAGACTTATTACTTTTCCTTTCTATAAACCCATACACGACTTTTCAGAAGCCAACTAGCGTATATACACAGGTATCCTTTACAGAACTTGCGTATGCACAGAGATCTAATTATGCATTCAATTCTTAACTGAGATCATTGTATTATTCATTTATCAAATATTTCAGGAAACAGTAAACAGTTGCAGAAAGAACAGAATAATCATCAGACATAGGCAACACACATGAACACGAGGATTTTTAGGTGGAAACCCAATTCGGGAGAAAACCACCACTGCCGTTGTTTCAGTCTTCAATATTTATTATAAAGAAAAACTTCTTACAATCATGTACTGGTGCAGACTTATACAAGAACACAGGCACACACCTGCAGAAGGCTACAACCTTCTCTCATTTACCAGCCTCACCTGGAAGGGAGCTACAACCCCCTGCTCTCGTTTACCAGCCTCACCTGGAAGGGATCTACTACCCCCTGATATTAGCACCATCCTCTACTGAAAGAAAGCTTCTACTATCAGACTGAAGGCTTCAATCGTCAGATCCAATGCAGACCACATTTCATCAATTTTCAAACTCGATCAAACAGCTTCAACACAATTATTAACTTATCAACAAACATCCCTTTTCATTTCATGAGTCAGAACAGTGAAACCACTGTAACCAGAATATCAGAAATAGCCCAGACTTCAGAACAGATATGCAGAACCTCAATTATCTTTTGAGCAACCATGAACTAAAATACTATACGTTATTTTCCTTAAACAGACCCGCGTATACACGTGCTTTTACTGAAGTGAACCCCCGTATACATTTGTGCAACTTATTAGAAACACCCTAACATCCCATACGCGCTTTTTTCTGAATAGAGACGCGTATACACGCGCTTTTGATGAAACGAACCTGTGTATAGATCTTTAAAAGATAAATTTTGCAGATCAGACCAGATCTATGAACTTACCATATTTCTTCAACTTCTTCCACAGATTTGCGCCAGGTCTTCATCACTTCTTTTCAGATCATCCACGAGATTCAAAATTTCAAGATTTAGAGATCTTGAACCTTCATTATGTTCATAGATGCATCATAGAATCAGATCTATCAATTAAGAGAAGAGTTCAACCATGTAGATATACTTCAGAGTGAAGTATTCATTAAAGCCCAGACGCATGCACACCACTTTGCACAATGAAATTCTTCTCCTTATATAGATTTATCCTTTTTCAATACCATGAGTCAAAACCACATTACTTCCAATGGTTTTCCTGGACGAGATCAAATATGCAATCCAACGCTCAATACAATGGGTCAATACCATGGTAATGCCCCTTGGTATTCTAATTTTGGAGCGCAAAAGACCATACGCAACTTGGCACGTACTTTTCTGCGTGCATACACGCTTTCGCCTTGACAAACCCGCGTATGCCTTGTAACACACATTTTTCATCATTGCTTTGGCCCTCACTGATAATTCCTTCTCTAGTACTTCTGAGCTACTTGTAGAACATCAGATTTACATCATTAATAAACTCATCAAGCATCAATAACATCTTCAATAAGAGGTTGCCATCATCTTCATCAAGTGGGTTGCCATCAAGGACAACATTTAGCATCATATTGTGAACAATCTCCCCCTTTGGACTTGATGGCAACCATGATGGTGTTTGATCACCAAAACAGATAAATACATTAAGTAGAATGATATTCTTCCCCTATTCAAACACCATGTCACTCGTCCCCTTTGACAACAAGGGCAAAGGGCGGACCAAAACCAACACAAGGTTTTTCTCCTTATGTAGAAAGAAGAGCGTTGTAGATCTGATGTGCACTAAAGATATCATGCTCCCCCTGAGTTCATGCTGAATGTTCAAACATATTTTTTTTTAATGAAGTACATGAATCTATGACCTTCCTATCACCAAGGACTCATACTTACATCAAATGATCCAACCAAGTGGATTTACATAAGTGACTCAAGCACCCAACCAAGTGGGTTTACACATTTTGACTCAACTACCCAACCAAGTGGGTTTACAAATTTGAACAAGTCCTTACATGACTAAATATTACAATTTTTACAACATGGGTCTCAACATGACCTTTTCATCAAATTACAAAAATGAATTTTCATGACCAATACTAGAAGGACCTCAAGAGAGATCACATTTCAGAATCATCATAATGCCAATCAATGCATTATACTCAGCAAGACTACTGCTCCCCTTGAAACTATGCATCCAATTCATCCTTTCTATATGACAAAAGATCTCCCTTTACTTGTGCATCCTGAATACTTTCAACAACAAATCATCAAGGCATCTTCACCCAAAAACAGAGAATGAAACAGAAATATACGAGCTGAAATACCACCAGTGACTCCAAACAACATCAAATATACCAAACAGCACTGCAGTTGTGCTAAAAAATGCTGACCCCAAAAAAAAATTTCCAGCAACCAACCATACGCGGCTTTATGTGTTTAAAATCACGTATATACGTGACTGTCTTTCAGGAAACCCGCGTATCCAATTTAATCTTCTGAATTTAATCAAATCTGATCTTCTGAGAGAAAGAGACAACACCCAATTTCTGCCTGAGATATTCAAACATTTCCTTGGGCAGAGGTTTGGTAAATATATCAGCAATTTTTTCCTTGGAGGGAACATACTCCAACTTCACCTTTTGTTCAAGCACTTGTTCACGTAGGAAGTGATACTTGATGGGAATGTGCTTGGTCTTCGAATTCATAACAGGATTCTTTGAGATACTGATGGCACATGTATTATCACACATAATGGAGATAGGAGGTGTACATTTGATTTGAAAATCTTGCAATGTTTGCATCATCTAAAGGAGTTGAGTGCAACAAGATGCGGCAGCCACATATTCTGCTTCTACTGTAGATAAAGCAATAGAATTTTTCTTCTTGCTGAACCAAGATACTAATCGGGGCCCCATATAGAATGCACCACCACTACTGCTTTTTCGATCATCAACATTTCGAGCCGAATCTGCATCAGTGTAAGCATGAAGAGTAAGATCAGCATTCTTTGCATACCATAGTCCAAAATATTGAGTTCCTTGTAGATATTTGAATATTCTTTTGACAGCCTGAAGGTGAGATTCTTTTGGATTAGCTTGGAATCGTCTGACAATCCCAACTGCATGCATAATGTCCGGTCTAGTCCCAGTGTGATAAAGTAGACTTCCTATCATTGATCTATATTCTGGTTGATTCACCGTGGGAGAATCATCATGAGAACTGAGATTGCATCCGGTTATCAGTGGTGTACTTATAGGTTTGCATTCTTCCATGCCATACTTCTTCAAAATTTTCTTAAGATATTTTTCTTGTGATAGGAATATACCATCTGTAGTTTGATGCACTTGCAAGCCAAGAAAGAATGTTAGTTCCTCATGTAAGGAAATTTCAAATTCTTGCTGCATGACAGAAGCAAATTTATGACTCATAGATTCTTCATTACTCCCAAAAATGATATCATCAACATAAACCACCACAATCAATAGTTTATTATTTTCAATTTTTCTGTATAAGTTGCTATCAGCAGACCCCTTTGAAAATCCTTGTTGATGAAGATATTTGTCAAGACGATAATACCATGCCCTTGGAGCTTGTTTGAGACCATATAGAGCCTTTTTAAGTCTACAAACAAGATTTTCATCATTTCCCAAAATGAATCCTTCCGGTTTTTCTATATACACTTCTTCTTCTAGATCACCATTGAGAAATGCAGATTTAACATCCATTTGATAAACTTTGATTTTTTGAAAACTTGAAAAAGCAAGAAACATTCTTATGGCTTCAAGTCTAGCTACAGGAGAAAAATTTTCTTCAAAGTCTATACCTTCTTGTTGAGTATACCCTTTGCAAACCAGTCTAGCTTTGTTTCTTATAATGTCCCCATTCTCATTTAACTTGTTCTTGAATATCCATTTGGTTCCAATGACATTTTTGTTATGTGGTCTTGGTACCAATTCCCAAGTGTGATTCTTTTCAATTTGATCAAGCTCTTCATTCATGGCTTGAATCCAACATTCATCTTTTCTAGCTTGATTGACATTGTGTGGTTCAATTGTGGATAGAAATGCCAGATAGCTAGAAGATCCCACAAGAGTCCTCCTTGTTTGTACTCCTGATTCCTTATTTCCCAAAATTTGAGATTCAGGATGATTCTTTTGAACATATCTGGATGGAGCTTTTCCAGATAAATCATCTTCTAGTTCTTCATTGGATCCATTGTCTATATCATTTCTATTTGACGCAGAAGGACAAAAGTCACCATCATCTTCATCTGTTGTGTGTTTTTCTTCTTTAGGAGCTGCAGGAAACTCATCAATAACAACATCAATACATTCAACAATCTTTCGAAGCCTTTTATTGTAACATTTGTATGCTCTGCTTGTAGATGAGTAACCAAGAAATATTCCTTCATTTGATCTGGGTTCAAACTTGCCAAGCTTTTCATCATTATTTTTGATAAAGAATTTACTTCCAAAAACTCTAAACTGCTTCACAGAAGGAGGATTACCATACCATAGTTCATACGGAGTTTTATCACTATTTACTCGAACATGTGCCTTTTTAAGAATATTTGCTGCTGTGTGAGCTGCTTCTCCCTAGAAAGTGTCAGGTGTTCCGGAATCATCAAGCATAGCTCTAGCCATTTGTTGAATCATTCTATTCATTCTTTCTGCTACGCCATTTTGTTGTGGAGTGCCTGCTATAGAAAAATGTCTTTTTATGCCATGTTGTTCACAAAATTCAAAGAATTCATTTGATGTATATTCTCCTCCTTGATCAGATCTAAGACACTTGATTTTTAGATCTAATTCATTTTCCACCAGTGCTTTGAAGATCTGAAAATTTTCAAATGCTTCATCTTTGTGTTTGATCAACCCAATCCAACACATTCTAGAGAAATCATCAATAAATAAGATATAGTATTCTTCACCCCATGGTGACTTTTTCCTCATAGGTCCACATATGTCAGTATGAATGAGTTCAAGAGGCTTACTTGATGATCCTTCCTTGGCATTAAATTGCACTCTGGTTTGTTTACAGAATTGACAGGATTTGCATGTGATACTTTCAGGCAGAGTAATATTGGGAAGACCACGAACATCATTAAGTCTGCTAGATTTGTTGATTTGAGAGAAGCTTAGATGCCCCAACCTTCTATGCCATAGCTAGTTTTCTGAAGAGTTACTCAAGTAACATTGTTCTTTGCAATTCTTTAATACATACAGATTGCTTGGAGTTCTTTTTCCTTTTATAATTGTTTTACCTGTATCAAGATCACGAAGCACACATTCTTTTGAACTAAAGACAACTTCAGTTCCTTGATCACACATTTGACTTACACTTAACAGGTTATGCCTTAATCCATCCATATACATGACATCATTAACCTTCACCTTTTCTTTTAGAAACACAGACCCTTTTATTTTAATTACAGCAGGAGTATCATTTCCAAAAGTGACTTTCTTTTCCTTTTCTAGAAGACTATATGCACAAAGTTTGTGTTTATGACCTGTCATGTGTCTCGAGCATCCACTATCAATGTACCATTGATTTTCTTCACCCTCCGAAAATAACTCTATGCCACAATTTTCAACCTGTGGTTCCTTCTTTTTCCAAATTTTGGATTTTGAAGGAAGATGCTCTCTTGGATGTACTTTGTTCCTGCTCTCAGAATATTCATGGCCAAAGTTATTGCAATAAGAACATTCAACTTCATTTAGAAGAGGAGAAAAGTTGTTATAGGTATTCTTCTTTGTTTCAACATCAATCCTTTTATTTCTTGCCTCTCTTGTCATGATGGTTTTATATGCAACACATTGAGCAGCTTTATGACCAAAATTGTGACATGAGAAACATTGTCCATTGAAGAAGTTTCTGCGATCATGAAATCTTCTATTTGAATTTACCTGTTGATTGATGCCTTTTTGAAAGATATTCCTGTTAGTGTTCCTTGCATTAGTATGATCATGCCTTACCTGTAAAGATTCTTTATTCTCTGGCTGTGTGGCAGAATTTTGTAAACTAGTTGTAGCTGCTTTTAGATAATTTGGTGCTGAAGCTTGAGAGGACTCTCCAGTGTATCCAAGACCTGTCTTTATAAGAGAAGAATGTTTAACCTTGATAGGGTATAAAATAACAAAGGTATAAAAATAATAATACAATGAGATTCTACATAATAATACTCATGCAAAGGTATAAAAATAACAATATTGGTGTTTTCTGGGACACCAATAGCAATGTGGGGTTACATGGACATGTCTATAACAATAAGAGAGCATTAAAGGAACCTAACATGACACTCTCCTCCAACAACAATGTTGTGCTCAATGTTTGATAGTTATTGATGCTTTCTTATACATTTCCCATCATCGCATGTGGAATACTTAGTTAGTAAGTTTTTCTACTGAATGAGATAACCTAAAATTGATTGATTTCATAGTTGTAGCCTTCATCTTTTGTTGGTTCCTTCACCCTCCAATATGATTTTTCCTTAGTAGAAGTTGAGAGATAACATTTTTTAACCATGAAATATGGAGCAATGGATGGTATCCATAAAGTGCCATAAATGGGGTCATCTTTTAACTTGACCCATTATGTTTGTTTACAAGATACAAAGGAGCACAAGGTTTAAGGAGTTGTGATTAGTGTCATTGCTTTACAATATATGGTTGGATTTATTTATTCTTTATCTAGGTTTGGTATCTAGTGAATATACTCTCATTTTGATATACTTCTTAGATGCCAGTTGAAGTGCCTGGTTGAGCCATCAATGCACCCTAGATAGTTGTAACTGCTTTCCACATCATCTACCCCCAATCAAGACTGTATTGTAGAGGATCTAGGCCCACTTAAGAGTGTAGTAGTCCACTCGAAAAGAATAGTTCATTGGATTCTTGAAATATTCCTCTCTTATAGTGACTTCTAGAAGTTGTTGTAGATTTCACCTCATTTCATAGCCTAGAATTTGGAAACCATGATGTCATTAAACCTCCTATCGTCATATTCCCATGAAGAAGGAAACCTCTTCATCCATTTTTACAAAATGCATTCAATGATTCATATGTTTCAAACTACCTTCATGTAATTATGAATAAAGCACCAAAATTAGTGCACAAGATGTCATGGCCATATAATTTATAAGATTGGAAAGAATAAATGATAGAGGAAAACATCAAACAACTTTGGAGTGTAGGACCTAGCCTTCCTAGACACAAAGAGGGCTCTCACTCTTTTTGATTTAGCTTGATGGTTATAAAATTTGATTTTAGGCTAGTTATAGAAATTATGAGGGCTATTTGTTTTGATTGATTGTGTGGATGGGCAGATAGAGGTGTGAAACTTAACCCATGGGGCTATGGAGTCATAAAAGGTTTGATTGTTCATCAAATTGGAATTTAGAGGGAAAGCTAACTATGCAGACTAGATCTTACTGGCAGTGTGAATATGAGATGAAAGAAAGGAGTGAGTTGAGTGATAGCTAAAGAGAAATTAAGAATTATTTGACTATACTTCAAAACAGAACATTAAGATAGTAAACAAAAATAGAATTAAGGTGCTCTCTCACCAAATATAAATCTAAATTTTTTATTTTACAATTAGATAAATCGATGCACATCATCAAAGACAAAGAAAACATTAACATAGAGGAAAAAACTTCATCACTAACATAGTTCAAGAATCCTGTGAATGATCTCTTATTATTGATGCCCAACTCAATAGTTACAGTGATCCAATACAATGGTTCTTACAATGAATAGGATAACAAGGTCCAACCCTTGACAATGAAAATATATGCAGTATTTAACTGCAACTATGTCGATTTCCCTAATCTAAATTAGCAACGTACATTAATTAAAATTTAATTAAAAATAGATAATTGTGGCCATTCAAGGTCCGAAAAAAAATATCTCTCGCAAAACACCGACTGTAACATTAGCTTTGGAAGCTCTTCGTAAATAAAAAAGCAGGGTGATGGTGGGTGAAGTGGTGACGAAGAGGAAACAATAGTGATCTTGACATCTAGCTCTACTTTTAGGGTCGTCGGTGCTAGATTATTAAGCATGATTGTGTTGACGTGTCCATCATGCTTTTTTAGTCTTCGTACATGCACAATTTTCCGCACTCCTTGCCTAAAATTCACGTACCTATGACTGTAGTCACATTTCATCCACCTCTATGTATTTTCTGAAAGTAGGCTTGGTGAGAAAAACACACTTCAACTCATGCTGAATGAAGATATCATTGCTTAGGAGATCCAAGACAACCTTCCCACTCCCACTCACATTAAAGTTGGCAAATTTGGTGGCATCCTTAGCTTTTTCCATGAGCTTGGTCATATAATCTCCCTGTTGGACCAGCTTGTTGTTAATTACATATAGTTAGGGTAGTGATTTTGTCCTTAGGGGATCAATATTGTTTAATAATCTCCTAATGGACATCTCCAATTCATGACACTTCTCCTTTAGTTTCTTGAGTAAATTCCTCTTAGTGAGGATAATTTTTACCTCTTGTATGGTTTATGTTATGTCCTGTATATACAACTCTTCTAGCTCAAAACTAGTTTTGGAGATTATGAATTTTACGATCATGGGGGCTCTTAATGGCATATTTCCCATCTCCTGATTTTATTTCCCCATAGTGACTTTGCATTTTTAAATTATCTCCTTCTGTTAAAAAATAATGTGGATGGGAAGCAAGATTCCATCTACTAGCTCTATGATACTGCCCTATATTATCAACTTCATTTGGCCCAAAATGCCATTGGCCAAAAATTCCTTTTCTGCCTTCTCCAACCTCTCAATATGTTTCTTGGCTATCTCATGGGAAGTCTCTCATCTTGCCTTTCGATCCCTTAGGATGTCAATATGTGTCTCCAATTTTTTGATTTCTTGCGATTGTAGGGTCTGCTCTCCTTGGCTTTGGACAATTGATTTTTCCCACTAGATGCTACAGCACTTGTTGGAACAACCGATGGAATTGATGAAATAAGTATAGATTCTAATGGGATGAGTGGCCTAGAAGATGATAAATTGAGGCTCATAATCTTCATTTTCCTTGTTCATCTGAAATGGAAACCTTCTGGACTTGAAATAAACAAAAATATATACCAACACAGAGGTGTATTTGAAAACCTCCTCTATGTTAAACTCTAAAAAAATTTCATCAATGGCATCTCCAAGAAACTGGGCATAATTAAACATGATTGTGGGTTTAGCTTCTGAGGAGAGAATGGAAAAAAAACATATCACAACTTCATAGAACCATTGATCAGAGTCATGACCTAATAAATAAGATAGAGCAGTGATAGTCTTCTTGGTCCTTTCAGGAAAAATAGATCAAGGGCATGGTGGATTTTTTTATAAGAATTGGTGCATCAGTTGCCATGAAAATTTGCAGAGTTTTGTCTTTGCTGGAAAAAATGATTCTATAATAAATTACCCTAAGGGCTTCATAAGAGAATGGGATTGCTTATTTAGGAGTAGGGGCCTGCATCATTTACTGAATGGATTGGGCATTAATGGTGAACAAGATTTCCCCTATTAGGGTGACTATGGTCCACTGATTAATTTCATAGCAAGCCTGAGATATTTTGATGAATTCACGGAAACTATGGGTTTTGGGAAATATGTACAAAGGTAGCTAGGTCTCACATAGGCTAATGTCATCAGATTCATCGAGAAATTTTTCCTCGAGCCAGTAGTAGACATTGAAAAAGTAGTAGTCTTACTGTGTCTCGTGAATTTTGTAATCTCGGTCTAGCATGGTTGTATGATCTAAATCTACTTGAGGGTAAACCATGGGGTTGAAAGTATCCTGGTACTTCTTAGGAGCCATGATTTTTCATCTTTAGCTTATTTTAAATATGCAATGCCAATGGGATGTAAGAAAAGGGAGTAGATAAGGGAGAGTGATATCGATTGATATTGGGTAAGCGAGATAATAAAAGGGACCACGATCATAACAGAACAATTTGAATGGGAGACTGTAGTCTAGTTTGTTGAGAGCTATTGATTCTTTTCATGAACACAGGTTCTCCTAAAACAATTGTTTAACTTATGATTTTTTTTATAATTCTCTGTAAATTCAATATCTGCAACCTTCAATCAAAATGACCATAGTAAACTTTGTATCGAGCATGAGTGTGTGTTTTAATTTGTGATTGGTGAGACACTAGGCTCGTGTGGGTCTATTGGAAAATGACCCAACCATTTACGTTGCAACAAAGTTCTTGGCGAGAGTCAATGTGATTGGACAACAAGGACATGTCAGCGGGGATGTGGCATAGAGGTAGTGGGTAATGGCTCATCAAACGGTCGGTGGGTGTAATGGTTTGTTTGCTAATGAAAACCACTTTTAGAGGGGCATGGTGGTAGTCTATCGTATCGATGGGGGGGCTCTGTACAAACATCCATGGGCATGACATGTAGCAGGGTAGGTGGTATCGGGTATCGTCGATTTCGGACCCCTCCACCCTCGTTGTTAATGTTCGGATGGTGAGGGGGAGTCAAAACGTAATGTGGGTCATCAGATGTGTGGTGATGAGCGGGGATGAAGGGGAGTTGCGGGGTGAGTAATGAGGATGGGAGGAGTCATCTGAGGTGCGACCGGACATGTGAAGGGATGATGGGGATGGAATATGAAAGTCAAGTGGTAGTGAAAAACTTTAGGATAAGGGAAATATGAATGGGGCAGGGGATAAGAAAAATTGAATGTTGCTGGGGAATAGGATTAGAAACATACCATGGGGTCCCTAACCTTTGTAGAATCACCTCTTTTCCAGAAATTTATACCATAATTATTCCTTTCACTTTGATTTCTCTTTTCTTACCATAGGAAAACAACAAACCATTTTTAGGCTACTTATTTATATCATAAAATTTACATTTTTCTCCCTTCGTCTTTTCCCACAAATCTACATAACCACAATATAAATATAACCTTTTTTCTTCTTTTTAGGGTACATTTGGACTTGCAGATCATGAAATCATTTTTCTTTTTAAATTTATAACCTACCACCTATCCCTTATTTCTCCTATTGGTTTAGATTAAGCTCTTGAACGAATGTCATTTTCTACTTATATACTAATAAGACAGGATTAAATCGTTTGGAAAATATTCATTTTATAACATGTTAGCAAAAAATTCAAAATTATACAATCAGGCTTAGTCTGTATGATTTAACAAATTTTTAAATATTAGTGGGATTTGGATTTGGAGCACTTTCAGAAATATTCATTTTTTTTTTTTTGCCCTTCTTTTTCGTTTTTTAACAACCTCTTTTCTTCTTATTTCTTTTTGTTTCTTTTTTATCTTTTTTGGAAATTGATTTTTAATATCGAAAGGTATGTGCAATATGAAAATTTGCAAGTAAGAAATAAACAGTCACCTTTGGATACTATAAATTACAGGACATTAATAGTGGCTCCAGCTGGGGATGGAACTTCTTCTTAGGGAAGTGTCAAGAACATCAAGACCAGTAGCCTTGTATCATTCT
Organism: Pinus albicaulis; assembly: GCA_034641835.2. Lineage (NCBI taxonomy): Eukaryota > Viridiplantae > Streptophyta > Pinopsida > Pinales > Pinaceae > Pinus > Pinus albicaulis. Next base: position 1,200,688,316 of record CM076581.1, on the reverse strand, counting down.
TATCTGGAATAATTTTCATGAATGTTCTCTTGTTGGTTTTTATGAATCTTTCTTGTTATTTTTCAGCACGAAAATGTGGCCTACAAATAGGATCCAAACCAAAAATTGTGGGATTTATGTGTATTTAGGAGAAGTAATGCTTCAACATCCTACCATTAACAGGACCTCGACGCAGCTCTATTCCATCCATCTCTTCCAGAGAAAAATGCATTATTTCCACTGAAAGAATGAACAATATATGGGTGTTTCCATAGGTTCTCAAACTTTCCATGCTTACCTTTATCTTTTGTACAGAAATCCCATTTCAGTAGTTTATCTCCAATATTGACATCATTTTATTTTGTTCTTTCATCAAATATCTTCTTTATATTTTCTTACACCACCTGAGTTGTGTTGTAAACCTCTTCTCTTGATTGTTTTAGCCGAATGGTCTCTCTTTTTATTCTTTGTAGACCATTCCATTCAGCCTGTACCTCTTGAATGATTTTCATGGTTGTCACTTCTAAGGATGTTGGGAAAATTGCATCCATCACATAGACCAACTCGTATGGGGACATGTCAATTGATTTCTTATTTGTTCGTCTGTCAACCCATAATTCTTGCACTAATTTGTTATGCCAAGATTTCTTATTATCTTCCAACAACTTCTTGACGATGTTAACTAAACTCTTGTTGGAGGATTCAACTAGTCCATTGCCTTGAGGGTAATATGTTGTTGAGTGCCCCAAATAGATGCGATATTTGTGGAAAAAATCGACCATTTTATTGGAATGAAATGTAGCAGTGTTATCTACGATGATTTTCCTAGTAAGATAAAATCTAGACACGATGTTAGCTTCAAGGAATTTGATAATCACTGTAGCAGTTCTGGAGGGAATGGCTTCTATCCATTTGCTAAAATAGTATATAGAAGTGAGGATCCATTTATGCTGGACATAGTAGGAGGGTTGGATTTCTCCAATGAAGTCTAAACCTCATTGTTGGAAATGAGCCTCAAGAGAGGTTGGTTGTAAGGGCAAAGGCAACAACTTTCTTTTACCCTAAAAAATTTGGCACTTGTGACAGGTAGCTACCATTTTGTGGATATATAGGAAAAGAGTACGCAAATATAAAAAAACCCTAAGGATCTTGTTAGAAGTGTTTTTCCAGTAGATATGGCCACCACAATCCCCTTCATGAAATTCCTACATCTTCCTTAAGCAAACATTTAATAAATATGCCCCCAGAATCTTTCCATATAAGACATTTTCTAGGATGCAAAATTTTACAACTTTCAATTTCAAGATTCTAGCTTCTCTTTTGGAAAAGCGAGGAGGAGATTTCAAATTAAATAGAAAATAATATATATGCAAAGCAAGGATAATTCTGGAATTCTTCCTTAATAGGTGGAGTCGCCAGCTCGTCTTGTTCATCTAGTAAATGGATCATGTTGATATCTAGTGCACGAAAATTGGATTCAATCATCAATTTGGCTAATCCCTGTCCCCAAATTCATTTGGTGGGTTTGATATCTAAATCATACGCCAAGATAAAAATAATCCACTTGCATATTTTTCCATCAGGATCCTCCGTTTAGGATGTATTTGAAAACTCTATTGGGCACAAAGGCAATTATATGTGAATGTAGAATGTAAACTATGAAATCCTTCAGTGCTTTGATCAAAGCAAAGGCCTGATTTTCCATGATATTGTATTTTAGAGGTGCATCTCTTAAAGATTTGCTGAAAAATTCTATGGGTTTCTCTTCTCCTTCCCTATTTTTATGCAACAATACAACAACAATAGTGTGCATTGATGCAAAGGAAACAATCATTAAATCCTTGGTGAAATCATGATTGATCAGAACTAGTGCTTTAGTGAGTGGCTTATTTACAAGGTCAGAGGATTGTTTAGCTTCCACGCTCCACTTAACTCTTCAATCTCTCTTGAGAATGTTAGTGATATTTCTCAAAAATTTGGTCTAAGCCTTTTAAGACAATTTATCTTTCCAATGAAAGATTGAAGGTCTTTGATGTTCCTGGGATGACTGATTTAAAGTATGCCCTCAATCCTACTAGGGTGAATTTTGATTCCTTTTTTAGATATAATATGGCCCATAAGCCTTTCCCTCTTCAAGAATGAATAATGATTTCTTAGGATTAAGAGATAGTCCAAACCTTCTGCACTTTTCAAAAACTATCCTCAAATGTGCCAAATGTTCTTCATCAAATTTTGAATATAATATAATATCATCAAGGAAGATCACAATGAAAATACCAATTTCTTCTAAAAATGCAATGTCCATTTCTCTTTGAAAAGTGGCACTAGCATTTATTAATCCAAAAGGAATTATTCAGACAATTGTGCATTCTCTACTGTCTAGCAAGAATTTCCAGGAGGATTTCTTGTTTACGATTCTTCCACCTTCTTGAGAGGTCTCTAGAGGGATTGCTCAGATTTTCCTCACATGCAGGCTTGCGGCCAAGCATCCTCCATCAAGACAACTTTATTTTTGTAGCAGAGTAATGTTGTGTTGTTGGGTGTTGCAGTGAGGGTTCACTACATCACTTCCATCAACTATTTTCAGAGGAGGAGTCTCTATTCCCTTTGAGATATCAGATTGGAGATATCCCAGAGCTTATTCTAGACTTTAGCACCAAGTCCAAGCATTTATTTTCACCAAAAACGCAGTATCTTCTCTAGACTGTGTTATTTCTAAGTGTGTTTGCAGGGGAGACTTGCTCGACATATTTAAAGGGTGAGATGTTAGGTGAGAGGACCAGGATTTCACTCTAGAGATAATTTGGATGAGACTCAACCATATATTGTAGCATCATCATCTATATACATCCATTTCAAGTTTTGAGTTGCAACTGCTACCCAGCAACTTCTGCATTTCTGCAGATTTGCCATTTTGTGTATATTTCAGCCAATCCCTTTCACGATTGTGTATTGTATGTTTTCAAGGGTTGAGATCTTGCTCCCCCTTATTTATTTGATCTATTATTGTCAGATCCATGTATTATTTACATTTTTCTGCAGTTCCTCCTTAAGGATTTCATAGTCATAGCGAGGGCCTCTTTTATATAGCAGTATTTGTCTATATATCATGTACATGTTTCATTGAGGAGGTATTGTTTGACTTGAGAGATCATTTCCTCAAGATCTTGTATACTTTTTTTGCTGCTATTATTTAATGTAATGGTTATGCAGATCTTCTGGCATTCTTGGTTTTAATGCATTCACTGCTATTTTCCAGCTCATGTTTATGTATTGCTGAACCCCTGAAGGAGAAATAATTCAAGCTCTATAGACAGAGTCTATGAAGGGCCAGGTAGCCTCTAGATTTCACCCATCCTTGTGAAGGTGACATATCTGGAAAACTCCCCCACAGTCTATCTCTAGAATAGACTTGTGATATTTCAAAAAAAGGGACATTGCATATTTTTACAAGACTTTAATGAGATTTTCATGTTGGTCACTATCAAGATTTCCATTGATGTTTAAAATTTTATCTGGTTTGATTTTAATTTCCATGGTGTTATGCAAAAAAGTTGTGGGTATGTTATGATCATTAGTATCCACTAAAGGGTTTTCCTGGGCTTCATTATCAAGAACTTATTTTAACATTGATCACTTTAAATTTCCTGAAGTAGATATTTGATTTATAAAGTTATTGATCACATCATCTTCCATTTGATATCTGAATTTGAGTGCTTCTACTACTGTCAATGGTGAGCGGATATTCTGTTCCCAGTATACATGTGTTTGTTTGTGAATATTTACAGTGGGAAGACTTGGCTTGGCAGGGGGATATATAGCAATATTCTTTATAGCATCTCTTTTAGCAATGGTCATGCTATCTGTTCGACACCCTATGTAAGCATCAACTGTCACTAACCAAAGGCGTCCCATTATAATTGGATGTCCGTCTAATCTAATTTTTGGTTTAATAACTAAAAAATATGACGGTTATTCCCATGAGTCCACAAAAAGAAGTATATCATGTAATGTACCCTCTAGTTTAACAACAGATCGGCCAATAAGTTCCTACAGGGTAGTGGTGGGTTCCAAATCTCTTATGCCAAGTGTTTCATAGGCTTATGTAGTTAAAATATTAATCTCTGCCCCCAAATCGACTAACATGTTTGAGCAGGAGCGGCCATGGATCTAGACTATGACTATGGTGTTTCCTGGATTCTCATATTTTATTGGTGTTTCTTTACCCAAAAGTAAATCTGATAGTGTCCTTACAACACGAACAGTTGGAAAATTTTTTTCTTTCCTCACAGGTGTTTTTACACATAATTCTTTAATTGTTTTAGCAGAAATAGGGATGTCTTGTATAGCTTGTAGGAGAAGAATTTTAATAAAAATATTTTTTCATTCCCCTATGAGATCAAAATCTTAAGAGACAATTGGCTTCAGTATTACTAATATCTCAGGGAAAGGGGGAAAGGAAATACTAATATTTTCAAGATCTTTTTGGTCGACTGTGTCCCTCCCTTATTTTATCTCTATTTCAGTCATAGTGGATTGTTTAGGTGTCATTGGAATTTCAAACTCTCTTTTACAGGTGAAATAACACACCCTCATCTCAGCTTAAGCTCATTGCATTCCTTCTATTCATTTTCTGAGTCTGGATTCTCAACAATCTTGATCAATTGAACCGGTCTATTATTAGGATTAGGATTTGGTTGGGCTAAAAGTTGAGTGCATATAATAAGCTGAGAATTTTTTTGTATTGGGTATGGAGCTTGTAATGTGGGTTGATTTTGTGCCCCTATTCCCATAGGTAAATTTTTTATTCCTAGGGGTTTCTATGAGTTTTGAGACCAATTTCAATTATGTGAGGTGGAGGCAGAATAGATGGACTAATATGGATTATTTTTTCCAAAATGAAGGGGAGAAAGGAAAATTCGGCCAACCATTACCTAGAAAGGATTGAGTTTGCCAAGGGGGCATCAAAAATGGTTGGGATGGCCAAGAAGAAAAAGGTGATTGGTTTTTCCATATTATCCGAGAGTTTTGTTGATTAAATTGTGAAGAAGGAAAGAACTGAGACTAGTCTTGTGACATACCTTTTGGTCGTGCTTGCCATTGTCAAGGTTGATTCATCAGATATACCACATCTATTTATTATTTAGCTTCTTTTAAGGTTGCTTTCAACCCTGGAAGAGAAGGGAATTTTTCAGTGCTGTGGTTTTTGGTATAGATGGAACATGCCTGGACCATGTCCAATGGACACTCCTGCTGGTTGTGCTTCTTCTGACAACGTGGACAAAAAATAGACAATTTTTGTTCTGATAAAGCTTGTTTCTTCTTCGCTTGTAGGACATCTAGTTGTGTTTTCACGGTGCCCAAGATATTGGTTTTGAAATATTCCAAGAGTTTACAAATTTTTTCTCTTGTTACACTGCCACTTGACTGTTTGTAATTGTTAGCAACTGAATCCCATCTAGCTGTCCTATCGGATCACCTATTACACAATGCAACAATGTAATCATAATTTTCATGATAGGTGTCTCATTTTCCCATTATATTAAGTCGCTCTACCCATTCTTATTTTGTTCCTTTTATCATTGTTACTTTTAAGACATATTTAGACAATGAGTTGCAAATTATATTGGAATCTTTCAACATATTTTTCTAATGTATCATTATCTTTTGCAGTCATTTTGAATATTTCATCTTTAAATTCTACAGTATGATAGTAATCTTCGTATTTATTAAGAAAAAAAATTTTCATTTGATCCCAATTATTAATGGTTCCCCCACCGAGCCCCATAAACCAGTGTAAGGCTACCCCTTTCAATGTATAGGGGAATAATTTTATATTTTGAGCTGTAATGTTCCCAAAATTAGCATGAAGCTAATTGAAACATTGATTTTTCTTATATCATCTAGGAGGTGAATAAAATGGGTGAGAAGACCCATGATTAGGAATAAAATCCTCATAGTGTGAAAGGGATCAGTGGAGTAGCTTTATTTTGCACCTTCCAGTCTGAAAATGGGAAAATGCATGAGGGCAAGGTCAAGTTTGACCAAGTCAACAACGCTACCAAAGAGGGTGTGGATTGCTTGGGAAGACAAAGCATTTTGAATGGGAGGAAGATAACTTGGTGAAGGAAACCATAATGTGTGGGGTCCAAGACAAGAAGCTTTCATTTGCATAAAAGCAGGAAGAGTCAGCCATAGAGGATTATGTTTTGAGTATCTAATTTCTTGTCTGCTTAGACTATTTGTAGTCTCCTGCTGTTTAGCAGAGTTGCAGTGCTATTTAGCACGAGGGATTCCTATTCAGGATTCCTTATCCTTCCTGAGAGGCCTCCTGAAGTATTTCACTTCATTTCTCTACATATATGCTCAAGGCCAAGCCACCTCCTTCAGCTACAGCATTATTTCTGCTAAAATATAACATTATGTTGCAGGGTGTTGCAGTGGAGGGTCCAAAACACCGTTTCCTTGGCTCATCTTTGAGATAAGGGAGCTTCTATTCCTCTGGGAGGTTAGTGAGGAAGGTTTCTGAGCTGATTTTCATATCTTGGCATTAGGCCAAGTATCTCCCATCTACTACAACGTAGTCCCTCTCCTTGACTGCGTTATTTCTGAGAGTATCTGCAATGAGGGTTTGCACCACTATTTTGGAGGGTGAGATATTCAGTGTTAGGATCAACTTATCACTTGAGAGATTTATTGGAGGAGGTCTATTTCAGATTTTGCATCATCTTCAGCCATCTCCATCCATTTTTTGAGTTGCAAGTGCTACCCTGCAACTCCAGCAATTCTGCAATTTTTCCAGTTTGTATATATTTTAGCCAAACCTTCTAAGGATGGTTGTATTATTGTTCCGAGGGGTTGAGAGATTTCTTCCCCACATTTTTTGAGCCTTATACTGTTATATCTTTATATTATCATTTAGCATGTGCCAGTGTCTCCTATAAACAGCGTAGTTATAGCCTAGGGCATTCTCAGTGTAGCAGTGCACTTCATATTTTATGTACATGATATATTGAGGCTTGTATTGCCTATCTTGAGTGACTCCTTCCTCAAGATCCTATATACAATTTTGTTGCTATGATAAATGTGATGGATATTGAGATATTCTGATATATTATGCATTAAAATAATGTTTTTATTCCGTATGCATTCTCATATTGTTGCATCTCCCACTTTAGAATACTGTAAGGTATTCTTATTGTTGTAGAAAATCCATGTTTTTGGATATTACAGTGGTATCAAAGCGAGAATCGTGGCTTAGCCTATGAGTCTGAGCCAAAGGAGATCAAAAGAGGATGGGATTTATCTCATCATATTTCAGATCCATGAAGAACCTCCCCAAGGAGGATAAGTAGATAGAAGAGGAAGGACCCTGCACTTCCTATTCTCATCGAGAAGGAGACAAAGAGATGATCAGGAGAGACACTCCATTTTCTGGAGGAGAAAAAGGGGATAATCTTACAAAGCTTCTTCCTAAATCTATACAAAACATTCAGGAATATCTGAAGGAGATAAGGAGGGAGATGTATGGAGAATCTCCAAAAAAGTTTGAATATAAAGCAAACTCTAGACTTTCACATGAGGAGTGTGAACAAAAAGCCACACACCATAATACATAGTGCATTCAGATGCCTAGGTTGGCCATGAGAGAGATGGAAAAAGAAGAAAAGGTTGCTAGAAGGGAAACTCTTAGTGATTTCCTGAAAGAGTATGAGTCTCAAACTCAGAAATTCCGAGATCATCTCAATTTTTCAGAGTTTTCCAAGATAAAGGTGAAGGGGAGAGAGGAACAGGATAGATTTCTTCTATCTACCTTTGAAGGTTAACCTACATGTTCAGCGAATGCTTGGGTGGAGGAGTTAGATACCTTCTTGCAGTAGCACCAAATTCGTGAAGATGAAGCCATCAAAGTTGCAGAACTGCATATGAGAGGTAAGGCCTATGCTTGGTGGATGTTTGAATCCTTTTCTGTAAGAAATGTAAAAACTACATCTTATGCAAGTTTCACTAAGGCATTAGTGAGAAGATTTGATAGTATGATCCATGAGACACACATGGTAGAGCTAAAAAAGGAAACTCAAACCAAAGCCTTGCATGAAAACATAGTACCACTTCAGAAAACCATGGAGGAGGCTGATAACTTGAACCATACCTTGCTGGGAGGAAGAATTTCATCTCACATCTTTGAGCAAGGGATCATGGGGATCTCCTTTTCAGAGAAGGATCCAATCATTGGCATGTTTCCCATTCATGTTGCCGAGGTTTAGGGCAACAACGCGATCTCATATAGATATTATCTAGTGCCTCATGCAGAGGAAGGAGGATCTCTTGCTCCATGTATAGAGATTCTTGCATCTTTGCAAGGAAGTCCCCGCGATCTCATGTGTGGAGATCAAGGCACAAATCATGATCTACATGTGCCATTGATGAGGAGGTGTGGAACCATGGAGATAGAAGGAGGAGGTAGGGAGGAGAGTCAGCATCATGAGATCAGGAGTACCCACCCCTATCCATGTCAAGAGGTTGATGCACCCAACATGAATACTTGGTTGCGCAGTAAGGGTATGGACAAATTTTTCCATTCATATATACAGTTATCCCTTGATGATGATGTCTCATTGCATGGAGGCATTTATCCAAGGAGACCACTGGATCAATAGAGAAGGATGGGTGCTTCACTTGTTGAGGCACCAATCATTGATTTCAGAGGAGTGGGGACCTTTGCAGAGCCTGATACAACATTGGGAGTCTTGGGTAGGCTCAAGGAGGAAAGACATAACTCTTTCGAAGAGTTAGCATAGCCACCTCTTTTCTCTTTGAGGATGAGAGGAGACTCGTCTATGAGCCACTCCATTTGTATGAGAAAAACATATGGTAAGGGTGTTGATTGTTTACAAGATGATTTAGATAATGTATGTCTATATCCCTTAACCATATATGTGCAGGATGTTGCTCCAAGAAGGAGCATTCTTTATTTTAGGCTTCATGGTCTACTTAAGGCCATAAGAATTATTGATGACCATTCCCTAGGAGGAATTGGGAAGGAGGTGTATTATGGAGTACATGCTCACTTTACATAATACAACATTCACTTCCTCCATACTTATGAGGAGATTGGGGCAACAAGCAAGTGGTTGAAAAGCCACACATTTTATCAGTCTCTATTGCAGTTGAGAGTCAAGCTATGTTGGTTAAATTTGAGGGACCATTGTCCTTCTCACTTATTACATATGGCAGAAAGCATGATTCTCATTTTGGCTCCCCATGTTTCTATTATTTCTATATTTATGAAAAGCATGTTTGGGAGAGAGACACATTGGGTGGATGTGTCCTTTGAGGGAGAACCCTCCCACATTTTTTGCAGCACATGTTCTAAGGGTAGCATGGCGGATAATATGGCCACCAGAGCAACACATTTGTCTCTTTATGAGGGGGGCCAAAGGATGGAATGGACTCCATATGATGGTGACTTCCATCTCACCATATATGGGATGGTTTGGGCCAACCTGATTTGCAGCGTTGGAGGAGAGATCTTTGGAGATCAAGTCCTCATCTTGCCACTAGAGGGAAAAATTATTGTAGCCCAACATTAGCTAACACTCCACACTTATCATAAGTGGAGAGATGGAAAGGGTGGGGTAGGCTACATTGTCTACCATGTGCAGATTTTCAGCCCACCTACTTTGCATGAGCCAAAGGTCAAGGAAAATTTCCAGGAGTTTCCTAGTTGGGGGGTGACTCATTTTTCATGGCTAATAGCTTAGGGATGGAGGATCCGTATGGGGGAGATATTTCCTATTAGATTTCATGTCCCATTCCTCAAAGGGACCTCTAGACATCACTTTTTTATCCTCTTGAGTATTTTACCTTTACATGATGATAGCTTGATAGCTGACTTGCAAGATGAGGAGGAGCAATGTGGAGACTTGATTGATGAGATAACATATTTTTACTTGGAGGAGATCATCATACATGGATGCTACACGCAGAGGAGGAGAAATAACTTAGTATATCCTTGCATTTTCTTAAGGACAAGAAATATTTGAGAGGGGAGGACTGTAATGTTCCCAAAATTAGCATGAAGCTAATTGGAACATTGTTTTTTCTTATATTATCTAGGAGGTGAATAAAATGGGGGAGGAGACCCATGTGTAGGAATAAAATACATCATATTTTGAAAGGGATCAATGGAGTAGCTTTTATTTTCACCTTCGAGTGTGAAAAGGGGAAAATGCATGAGGACAAGGTCAAGTTTGACCAAGTCAACAATGCTGCCAAAGAGGGTGTGGATTGCTTGGGAAGAAAACGCAACTTGAATGGGAGGAAGATTGCTTGGTGAAGGAAACCCTAATCTGTGGGATCCAAGGAAAGAAGCTTTCATTTGCATAAAAGGAGGAAGAGGCAGCCATAGAGGATTATGTTTTGAGTATCTAATTTCTTGTTTGCTTAGACTATTTGGAGTCTCCTGCTGTTTAGTAGAGTTGCATTGTTGTTTAAGGGATTCCTATTTGGGATTCCTTCTCCTTATTGGGAGGCCTCCTGAAGGATTTCAATTCATTTCTCCACATATAGGCTCAAGGCCAAACCACCTCCTTCAGCTACAGTGTTATTTATGCTAAAGTATAACATTCTGTTGCAGTGTATTACAGTGGAGGGTCCACAACACCATTTCCTTGGCTCGTCTTTTTAGAGGAGGGAGATTCTATTCATCTACGAGGTTAGTGAGGAAGTTTTCAGAGCTGATTTTCATATATTGGCATTAGGCCAACAATCTCCCATCTACTACAGTGTAGTCCCTCTCCTTGACTGCGTTATTTCTAAGAGTATCTGCAGTGGGGGTTTGCACCATTATTTTGGAGGGTGAGATATTCAGTGTTATAATCAGCCTATCACTTGAGAGATCTAATGGAGGAGGTCTATTTCATATTGTGCATCATCTTCAGCCATCTCCATCCATTTTACGAGCTGCAACTGATACCTTGCAACTCTAACATTTCTACAGTTTTTCCATTTTGTATATATTTCAACCATTCCTTCTAAGGATTGTTGTATTATTTCCAGGGGTTGAGAGCTTGCTCCCCCACATTTCTTGAGCCTTATATTGTTATATATTTATATTATCATTCAGCATGTTGCAGTGTCTCCTATAAACTGTGCATTAGCATAGGGCATTCTCAGTGTAGTAGTGTACCTCATATTCTATGTACATGATCTATTGAGGCTTGTATTTCCTATCTTGAGTGACTCTTTCCTCAAGATCCTGCATACAATTTTGCTGCTATGATCAATGTGATGGCTATTGAGCTTTTCTGATATCTTATGCATTAAAATAACGCTGTTATTCCATATGTGTTGTCATATTTTGCATCTCCAACTTTGGAATACCTTAAGGTATTCTTATTGTTGTACAAAATCCCTGTTTTGGGATATTACAATGTTAGTGGTGTAATCATATCCCATACAAAAAACATCAAATTCAGATAAGAATTCATCCAGATCTTCGGAAGTCAGTCCATGGAAGGTGTGGTTATTTTGTAAAGCAATGACTTTCATAGGGGAATTTGAAACCATGTCAACAATGGAATACTCAAATGTTGATTTTTGTCCCTAGGGTCGATTGTCTTCCATCTGATTAAATATTTACCAATAACCTTCAGGGATTTCCTAGTCTAGGAGAATGATTTGAGTAGGATTAGGAGGTGGAATTGTAGGAGGCCTTGCAACACTACCTCTATTTGGAATGTTGGGTGTCTCTGTCTCAACCACTATTTCAAGAGATCCACGCTCTGGATTTTTTGGATTTATCCTTACAGAACTACTAGTTTCTCCCTCTCCTTTTTTAAAATTACAAGAATTTCCCTGTCGTGAAGGGTCAGGACTCAAATGTTCTGTAGTATAAAAGCTTTTTTTAGACCTTTCAGTTTCGTTGTGAATCTCAGTGTGGGCCACACATGGGGAGGTGTATGCCTGAGGGATTATAGTAGGATTCCTATGGGAAATGGTCTAAGGTCGTAGGGACACCTGATATTCAGTGCGTCTTGTGATTTCAACTATGAAGGTCTTTCTGCCAAGGTCACTGATCCCTTGGGTTTTATGGATTTAGATGGGCGGTTTCAATCTAATTATATCTTTTTCTTTCTAGTCATTCATACAAAAATCACACCTACACTTTTCAAGACATTAATAGGACCTCCTTTATTTAAATTACTTAATCAAAATACCATTTTTCTAGGAGCATATTAGATCCATGTTAACTATTTGACTAGGAAGGGTAGAGAATGAAATATCCTTTTATTGTAAAATAGTTTTGAGTTTCCTTAACAAGGATATAGGATTGTTTAATTACACACTTTGAATACTCTATATTGCATGTAAATTCTAGGGGTCAATACAATGGGTGAATACCATGAAATTTTAAAGTTAATTTTTTAATTTTATTTATTTTATTTTGATGTAATAAAAATATTTTCACTTAAGCTTAATTTTATTCTTAGGGTTAAACAATAGATTAACTTATAATTTATCCACGATAGTGGGGTGTAAACTACATCTTAAAGTTGTTAAGTTGTTTTGGAAGGGTCAAAAGCACATCTTTGAGTACTATATTCTAACCCAATTTTAAAACAAAAAATTAAAACCAATTATATTACGTCATTTGTTTCACTAGAAAAACTATTATTTCTTGAGGTGAAATACATAATTTGAGATGGTTATATAATCTAGCCTATTACTACAAATTTTCTCGGAGAAATTTTGGAAAATTATCACAAATTCCATTTCCATTTTTTAGTGGGTAGGATTTCCTGGATTTTAAGGGTTTTTAATATTGCATACTAATTATTTAATGTCATTTATTCATTTGAAAAAATCCAAAGAAAGTCTGAAATCGTTATTAAATTTGACAATATCATAGGTGAATACTATGAAATTTTAATTTTAATTTTTTTATGAATTTTATTTTATTTTGACGCGGTAAAAAAAATTGAGTTAAAACTAATTTTATTCTTACACTTAAAAATACATTACATTACAACATTTCCACCATAGTAGGCTTGTCAAGTTGATTTGGAAGGGACAAAAGGAGAGCTTTCACTATGGGGATGTCTTTGATAAATCATTTTTAATAGGATAGGAAAACCAATTATTTCATCTCATTTTTTTTTATTAGCAAAGATCTAGTACTTGTTGAAATGAATTATTGTATTTCATATGGTTATTAAATTTGGCATATTCCAAACATTACTTGAAATTTGTGACGAAAATAATGGAATTAGTTGGAAAAGTTGGGTAGAGGCAAAATTTTGGGTGTCCATGGGTTTTTAATGGTGCTAAATCTATTTCCGCCCTTAAAAACAAGATTCAATCACTCTTTCTATTTTAATTGACGAAAAAAAGATAATTCCGACACTTTTTTGTTTTTTTTTAGTATTTGCAACTTAGATTCTTAACCAATTATTTAATGCTATTTATTCATTATACAAAATCTAACACCCATTAAAATAAACTATTGAATTTGAATTCTTAATCAAATTTGAAAAATTCTTAAGTGCCCATTACTTAATCAACTCATGGTATTCGAACCAAGTGGTATTCCAAAAAAACCTCCTTGAAAGCCATGAATAGCCAAAAAAATAAGGAAACCCTAACTAGGGAGACATGAATAGTCAGAAACTAGGAAAACCCTAGTAAGCATTATATATAGAATGAAGTTGAGAAAAAAAAACCAAGCTGATATTTAGATCAATAGAGTAAGCTGAGGGCATCACTTATCTGAGGAAGAGGAGGCACATTTTGAAGTGAAATATGAGCAAAATGTATTGGGAGGATGAAAAAAAATCCTGCTCCGAAGGAAACATCATCGGCAATGGTGGAGTCACGAAGAGACCAATGGCTGAGGACGGTCAGACTGACAAGTGTGATGACGAAGTATCGCCAGAGGGAGGGTGCAGCAATGGTGGAGTGACGAAGAGACCACGAGCTGAGGAGGGTCAAACTGAGGATGTATTGCCAGAGGGAGGGTCTACCATGCCCCGAAGGGGGCGTGGAAGGCCTCTCGGTTCAAAGAAGCGAAAGCGGGGAAGGCGTCAGGGGTCAAAAAACAAGCCCAAAAATGTAGCAGTCCATGGACTGGACGTAGTGCAAGCAGAGGCCGCAGGCGTGGTGGAGGACAACAGGGTTTCAAAACAGAAGGGCACGTACAACGCGAAAAACCGCCCTTCAACTCAGAATATTGTCATGTCGAGGAAGAGTAGACGCAAAGGGATACCCCATAGATCTCCTCTCCTTTAAAATTTTAAAATTTCAGTAGTTACGCTGGTATATGCTTATTTTTAGGTTGAAATTTTGGGTCCATTTGTAAGCTTGATCTGCGTGCATTAGAGGTTGGCATATGGTTTTTCTTAGGTTGAAATTTTGGTTTTATTTGTAAGGTTGATCTGCTTGCATTAGACGCTGGCATATGCGTATTGTTAGGTTGAAATTTTGTGTTTCTGCGTGCATTAGACTTAGCCAGCTGTGAGTAACATAATCCAAGCTCCACTCTGTAGTTGGAAATGGAATTCAGTGACAATATGTATTGGTTTTTATGATTAATATATATTTGTTTGCAATTTTTATTTATTTTGGTTACTGCAAATCTTTTTTCTGAGTTTAAAATTTGAATAAAGATTTGTATTTAATGAAATTTGATCTCTTTAATATTTTCATAGATTTGAAGTAAATAATTTTATTTAAGTAAATTTTATTCTCTAATATTTTTATAGATTCGAAGTTAATAAGTTTATTTATTGGTTTTATAGAATCAAAATGTTTTAATTAATAATTTCCTTTTTTATTTTTATTTAATTTAATTATTTCAAAATATTTTGTCAATATAAGTGCAAATTACAATTCTTCTGTACTGTGATGACTCTTGACCCATAAAAATATTTTGATTCTGAAGTGAGAAATGAATTTTGAGCATGTGGTATTGAAGAGTGATGGTATTGGACTATGGTATGGTATAATTAATAATATCCATCATAAACTCTAGTGACTATCTATGGTTAAGTATTGTTAATTGTAGTTATTATTTTTATTGTCAAATGAGAGATGACTTTTGGGCATGCGTTATTGATTAGCTTCACCCATGGTATTATATGGTTAATAATATCTAGGCTAAAGTTGTGGTGAATATGTATGGTTCAAAATCTTGTTATAGTGTAAGTATTAATTTTTTTTCTTATTAATGAAACTTAAATATAACTACAAAATTATTATTTTAATTTATATCTTGAAATAGATCTTATTTTATACATACTATTTATATCTTATATATTTTCATGTGATAGAGGTGTAGATATATCTCAAAATTAATTATAAAGATTTATCTTTCAAATTTAATAAAAAAATGTTATAAAATTAATTTCAAATAAAATATTTATAAAATATTTTGCCCTGTGAGAGATGGCTTTTGGCCATTAGATATTCCCCATGATATTGTAACAAATCAAGTTAACATTATTAAACATATTGTTATATATTGTACGTTTATGTGGTTATTATTAAATTTAAATATGGTTACATAATGATTATTCGATTTTAATAGGTAAAATAGATGTTAAATTATTGTTGCTAGTTATATATTTTAGTGTAACATGTATATTATGTTTTTTTTAATCTAAAAAGTTGTTCTTAAATTTATTAATAAAAACAAAATTACAATCTAACAAATTATAGTTTTATTATTTTTATTACTTGTTTAATTTTTTAAGGACACAACAACATATTTGGTGGATTTTATATTAATTTTAACCAACATATAAATGTTTACTAATTTACATATTATAAATTGGACACATTAAGATAAATTCAACATAATGGTCTATATTAATTTTAACCAACATATAAATGTTTACCAATTTACATATTATAAATTGGGCATATTAATATAAATTCAAAATATTAATCAGACATGTAAAATGGTTTACAAACTTTGCTACATTACATCTACACATTATACCTATATCTGCCCTCAAAATTTAAAAAGGCTCTCAAGTTAATCTGTTTCTTATTCTTAGCATTCTAGAAGTGGTTAGAAGTCCATGAATTCATGAATGTCAGTTGATGTTTGTTTGAGTTTAAATAATATTTTTACTGAATAGATAATATTTTACAAACTATTTTCTTTTTACTAACTATTTATATACAAAGATTATTTATTATTCAATGGTCAAATCTAGTGAAAATCAATACCTTGAATTATTGGAGCATATTATCTAGAATTTAAATATCTACCACTAACTTGGGAGCATGATGTAGAAATAACTTAAATATCTATAGCAACTTTGGAAGTTAATTATTGCAGCATGTTATATTGAATTTAAATATCTACAAGTGACTTTGGATCATGTTTTACCTAGTAACTTAAATATCTACTAGTAAATTTTCAAATTTGGAGCATGGTCATCCCACCAGAGTGAACCAAACCAGTCCATTTAATTGCCAGGTAATTAATTCTTTGGACATTTTCTGGCTGGAATTGTGCTTTGTTAATTATTCTCTTTCCTCTTGAATAACTTCTCAGGCAACTACCTTGGAGGTTAACATTGAAGCATATTGTGGATTTTTGGTTTCTCTAGGTAGCTTCCCTAGACAACGATGGAGTGAGGATAGGAAAACTCTAATGTTTTGCTCCAATGTCTGCACGGGAAGGTGTCGAGTCATTTTTTTCTTTTAAATAGCATTCTCCATTGTGTAACAATTGTCTAACTTATTTCTCATTTCTTCAGAGGTGGAGAAGGAACCTTCCATGCTTGAACACAGGTAATTTCCATGGTAACCTTGACCCTAACCCTTTCAACCTTATTTATTTATTTATTTATTTTCTCTATTTTTACCCTCCTAGCACTATCTTACTAAGTTGTCCTTTTATTTTACAATTGCAAGTTCTCACTTTAGCTTGTATACCGTGAAAAGTGCTTGTACTACCTTTTCCATTCAATCAGACGTGAGGTTCATTTGCTGTCATTTGCTACCGGTCATTGTATCGAGTAGCCACAAACGATTTTCGTTGTCCTATGGAGTCAAATTGTTTGTATAAGTTATTGCTTTATATGAATATCCAACCGACCTTTGGACCCTTCGGTTATAATTACATAAAATCCTTTCTATCCGTTTCTTATAATGTATATAAACTAATTAACATTGACATTAATACGAGCTTATACGAGCTTAGGCCTTATGGCCTGTAAAATATATATTATTTATTTTCATATTCTCTTCATTTAAGTATTTTGAATATTTATTTTCATGTTTTTTGTATTCATGTATTTTGAATTTGGGTTTCTCTCCTTTTAACTCTCAACCCTAAAAACATAGGACCTGATTTCTATTTTTGGCTTTTGCCTTATTAGCTGAACACTTTTTATAGTGTTAAAGTTTAGGCTTTATTGTTTAATTTTACTTTTTCTTAGAGTTATTATTTTCCTCTCATCTATTAATATTGGTATTTTTACAATGGCTGTGAATGAACATAATATAAATCTCCATTACAATTGTCCTTGTTTCTTGGATACAATTGGTTTACATATTTTTGTCCAAAAAAAGGTTTAATGGTTCTTAAGTATTTATTTAATTTTATTTTTCATTATGATAGTTTTTTTAGTGTCATGTAGAACTAATCTCTCTTAAAGATATTATACAATTTTTTTATTGATGGAAGATAAATCTTTTCCCCTCTTTTTTTTGTATAATTGTTGATAGCTTGTAAGTAACACTATTTCTTTATTTGGGGTTTAGAAAAACTAATTTCCAAATCAAGGTACCTATCCAAGCCCTAGTAAGGTTTATTATGCAACTAGATCACCTACTTGCAACCTCCTTTACATCACATATATGAAAAATTCTACAAATTTTAATACCTAGCTAGTATATATATATATATATATATATATATATATATATATATATATATATATATATATATATATATTAAGTAGAACAACTTACTAACTAAGTATTCCACATGCCATGATGAGAAATGCAGTAAGAGCATCCATCAACATTGACCCAATAACATGGTTGTTGAGGAGAGCATGTTTGGGGTTCTCTTTGTTCCTTATTGTTATGGACGTGTCCATGTAACCCCACATTGTTATATAAACGCACAAAACAATTAATATTGTTATTTTTATACCTTTGCATGAGTATTATTATGTAGCATCTCATTGTATTAAGATCTCTTAGACTCATATATATATATATATATATATATATATATTATGTAGCATCTCATTGTATTAAGATCTCTTAGACTCATATATATATATATATATATATATATATATATATATATATGAGTCTAAGAGATCTTAATACAATGAGATGCTACATAATAATACTCATGCAAAGGTATAAAAATAACAATATTGGTGTTTTATGGGACACCAATAACAATGTGGGGTTACATGGACATGTCTATAACAATAAGAGAGCATTAAAGGAACCTAACATGCCACTTTCCTCCAACAACAATGTTATTCTGAATGTCTGATAGTTATGGATGCTTTCTTATACATTTCTCATCATAGCATGTGGAATACTTAGTTAGTAATTTGTTCTAGTTAATGAGATAACCTAAAATTGATTGATTTCATATTTGTAGCCTTCATCTTTTGTTGGTTCCTTCACCCTCCAATATGATTTTTCCTTCGTATAAGTTGAGAGATAACATTTTTTAACCATGAAATATGGAGCAATGGATGGTATCCATAAAGTTCCATAAATAGGGTCATCTTTTAACTTGACCCATCATGTTTGTTTACAAGATACAAAGGAGCACAAGGTTTAAGGAGTTGTGATTAGTGTCATTGCTTTAAAATATATGGTTGGATTTATTTAAGCTTTATCTAGGTTTGGTATCTAGTGAATATACTCTCATTTTGATATACTCCTTAGATGCTAGTTGAAGTGCCTTGCTGAGCCATCAATGCACCCTAGATAGTTGTAACTATTTTGCACATCATATACCCCCAATCAAGACTGTATTGTATTGCAGAGGATCTAGGCCCACTTAAGAGTGTAGTAGTCCACTCGGAAATAATAGTTCATTGGATTCCGAAAATATTCCTCTCTTCTAGTGACCTCATTTCATAGCCTATAATTTGGAAACCATGATGTCATTAAACCTCGTGTCGTCATATTCCCATGAATAAAGAAAACCTCTTCATCCATTTTTACAAAATGCGTTCAATGACTCATATGTTTCAAACTACCTTCATGTACTTATAAATAAATCACCAAAATTAGTGCACAAGATGTGGTGGCCTTATAATTTATAAGATTGGAAAGAATAAATGATAGAGGAAAACATCAAACATCTTTGGAGTGTAGGACCTATCCTTCCTAGACACAAAGACGGCTCTCACTCTTTTTATGATTTAGCTTGATGGTTATAAAATTTGATTTTAGGCTAGTTACAGAAATTATGAGGGCTCTTTGTTTTCATTGATTGTGTGGATGGACAGATAGAGGTGTGAAACTTAACCCATGGGGCTATGGAGTCATAAAAGGTTTGATTTTTCATCAAATTGGAATTTAGAGGGAAAGCTAACTATGCAGACTATATCTTACTGGCAATGTGAATATGAGATGAAAGAAAGGAGTGAGTTGAGTGATAGCTAAAGAGAAATTAAGAATTATCTGACTATACTTCAAAACAGAACATTAAGATAGTAAACAAAAATAGAATTACGGTGCTCTCTCAGCAAATATTAATCTAATTTTTTTATATTACAATCAGATAAATCGATGCACATCATCAAAGATAAAGAAAACATTAACATAGAGGAAAAAACATCATCACTAACATAGTTCAAGAATCCTGTGAATGATCTCTTATTATTAATACCCAACTCAATAGTTACAGTCCTCCAATACAATGGTTCTTACAATGCATAGGATAACAAGGTCCAACCCTTGACAATGAAAATATATGCAATATTTAACTGCAACTATGTCAGTTTCCCTAATCTAAATTAGCAACCTACATTAATTACAATTTAATTAAAAAGCAACCTACATTAATTACAATTTAATTAAAAATAGACAACTGTGGCCATTCAAGGCTTGAAAAAAAATATCTCTCACAAAACAACGACTGTAACATTAGCTTTGGAAGCTCTTCATAAATAAAAAAGCAGGGTGATGGTAGGTGAGGTGGTGACGAAGAGGAGACAATAGTGGTCTTGACATCTCGCTCTACTTTTAGGGTCGTCGGTGCTGGATTATTAAGTACGATGCGAAAGTATGATGCAATTTTTGGCTCTTAAAATCGATCAGTGGTTGTGTTGACCTGTCCATCATGCTTTTTTAGTCTTCGTACATGCACAAGTTTCCCCACTCCTTTCCTAAAATTCACACACCTATGACCTGTAGTCACATTTGATCCACCTCTATGTATTTTCTGAAAGTAGGCTTTGTGAGAAAAACACACTTCAACTCATGTTGACTGAAGATATCATTGCTTACGAGATCCAAGACAACCTTCCCACTCCCACTCACATTAATGTTGGCAAATTTGGTGGTATCCTTAGCTTCTTCCGTGAGCTTGGTCATATAATCTCCCTTTTGGACCAGCTTGTTGTTAATTACATATAGGTAGGGTAGTGATTTTGTCCTCAGGGGATCAATATTGTTTAAGAATATCCTAATGGCCATGTCCAATTCATGACACTTCTCCTTTAGTTTCCTGAGTAAATTCCTCTTAGTGAGAATAATTTTTACCTCGTGTATGGTTTATGTTATGTCGTGTATATACAACTCTTCTAGCTCAAAAATAATTTTGGAGTTCATGAATTTTATGATCTTGGGGGATCTTATTGGCATATTTCCCATCTCCTGAATTTATTTCCCCACATTTTAAATTAGCTCGTTCTGTTAAAAAATAATGTGGATGGGACGCAAGATTCCATCCACTAGCTCTATGATATTTCCCTAGATTATCAGCTTCATTTGGCCCAAAATGCCACTGGCCAAAAATTCCTTTTCTTCCTTCTCCAACCTCTCAATCTGTTTCTTGGCTATCTCATGGGAAGTCTCTCATCTTGCCTTTCGATGCCTCGGGATGCCAATCTGTGTCTCCAATTTTTTGATCTCTTGCGATTGTAGGATCTGCTCTCCATGGCTTTGGAAAATTGATTTTTTCCACTAGATGCTATAGTAGTTGTTGGAACAACCGATGGAATTGATGAAATAAGTATAGATTCTAATGGGATGAGTGCCCCTCGAGCTACTTCTTCTTTTTCCTTAAGTATCTTCTCCATCCTCGTCTCCATTTGATTGATTTGGGTAGGCTATTGAATTAATAACTTCATTAATTCTCCCTTCTATGACTCATCTTCCTCAATGCCCTTAGCCAAGGTGTCTTTTGTTACTTGCACCTTCAGTTGTTTCCTAAGGTTTGCTATGTCACCATTCCTTTTCTTCAAAATCTCCTCCACAAATTGAACATTGGTTGGGTCATGCCAAAGCTTCACTCTTAAATATTCTAAAGACTTGATGTTTGATTCTCTAGCCATGGCAGATATCCTCTCCATATTGAGTTGTGATTGGGTATTGGATAAGGGCACCTGCAGTTTTGATAAGATTCGAGTACTCGTCAAAGTTTAGGCTACCATCTCCTGAGTCTACTTGTGTAATTCCATATGGTCAATAGGATGGATATCCTTGGTTTTGAATTCAAATGATGTTTTATTATAATCTCTTGCTTCTTGAGGTTGTGTGACCAAGGCTTCTAGAAATTCCATCTGCATCCTCACCTTTTCAGCATCAAAGGCAGAAAGTAGCCTTCTTTGTGAACTTGAGGTCTGCTTCCACAATTGATTTTATATATTAGTCTTCAGCACCTCATTCCTAAACTTTATCTCTTTGAATATCTAAAATATAGTCTTCTCTTTTTCTTCTATGGAAGGTCTGGAAGCAGATGCTTGTAGGCCTTGTTTCTTAAGAGAAATTTTGGTTGATGATGTAGGTGAGGCCATTGTATCTGCACATGTTGATGATGAATTAGGGGTGTCCATAATGTTAATCAGTTTTTGTTGCTCTGATCCATCTCCTTGATCGTTCTATATGTAAATTTAGGCCCTTTTCGTATATATTAGTTTGAATTATTTGCTATAGGTGACCAAAGAAGACTCATCTTCTCTTGGCCTCTTTCTCCCTATCTCTTTCTCTGGCTCTTTCCCCTTGTCTTTTTTTTCTTATGCACTACTCCTTTCTTGTGGTGCTCGGGTGTGGATTCCTTAAGTGGAGATCACCTGTTATTCATCTTTTTGGAGGGTGTTGGTCACCCATTCTATTTGGGTGGCATACTACTGTTTCCACCCTTTTCTTGGAGATAATCCCTGTAGGATCATAAGATCAAGTGAAATTCTCACTAAAACACATCCCCTTCAGTATATTATCTGCCTCCTTCCCTACTGCTCTATTGTTGCATATGAAAGGCCCAGTTTGTGTCTTGATCTTGAAGTGGGCCTTCTTCTTTGCAGAAACAAAGTGGACCTCATTTGAATTTATCATTTTCCTTATGTATTCCAGTGCAAATACACTCACGCAGAGAAACTTTGGCAATTTGTAAGGGGCTAGCTCATGTCCATGGACTCAAATCTCTGTGTAATTTTGGTACATGTACCAATATTCTATTTTTACTTACTTTTTTAGCTGCACAATTTTCCTCATTTCCTCACTTATCCTGGGCTCTATCTTGCTACTAAGTGTGGTGATGATTGGATGCACGAACCAATCCAAAAAATCCTTATATGTATAGTTCTTTTGTTCCTTAAATATAAGGGTGGCCTAGAAGATGATAAATTCAGGCTCATAATCTTCGTTTTCCTTGTTCATATGAAATGGAAATCTGCTAGACTTGAAATAAAAAAACATATATACCAAGAGAGAGGTGTATTTGAAAAGCTCCTGTATGTTAAACTCTAAAAATTGTTCATCAATGGCATCGCCAAGAAACTGGTCATAATCAAACTTGATTGTGAGTTTAGATTCTGACGAGAGAATGGACAAAAAACATATCACACCTTCATAGAACCATTGATCAGAGTGATGACCTAATAAATAAGATAGAACAGTGATAGTCTTCTTGGCCCTTTCGAGAAAAATAGATCAAGGGCACGATGGATTTTTTATAAGAATTGGTACATTAGTTGCCATGAAAATTTTGCAGAGTTTTGTCTTTGCTGGACAAAACGATTCTTTGATAAATTTCCCTAAGGGCTTCATAAGAGAAGGGGATTGCTTGTTTAGGAGTAGGGGCCTGCATCATTTCCTGAATGGATTGGGCATTAATGGTGAACAAGATTTCCCCTGTTGGGGTGACTATGGTCCGCTGATTAATTTCATAGCAAGCATGGAATTTTTTGATGAATTCGAGGAAACTATGGGTTTTGGGAAATATGTACAAAGGTAGGTAGGTCTCCCATAGGCTAATGTCATCAGATTCATTGAGAAATTTTTCCTCGAGCCAGTAGTAGACATCGAAAAAGTAGCAGTCTTACTATGTCTCGTGAATTTTGTAATCTCTATCTAGCATGGTTGTATGATCTAAATCTACTTGAGGGTAAACCATGGGGTTGAAAGTATCCTAGTACTTCTTAGGAGCCATGATTTTTCATCTTTAGCTTATTTTAAATATGCAATCCCAATGGGATGTAAGAAAAGGGAGTAGATAAGGGAGAGTGATATCGATTGATATTAGGTAAGAGAGATAATAAAAGGGACCGGGATCATAAAAGAAAAGTTTGAATGGGAGACTGTAGTCTATTTTGCTGAGAGCTATTGATTCTATTGATGAACATAGGTTCTCCTAAAACAATTTTTTAACCTATGATTTTTTTTATAATTCTCTGTAAATTCGATATCTCCAACCTTCAATAAAAATGAGCATAGTAAAATTTTTATCGAGCATGAGTTTGTGTTTTAATTTGTGATTGGTGAGACACTAGGTTGGTGCGGGTCCATTGGAAAACGGCCCAACCATTTACGGTGCAACAAAGTTCTTGGCGAGAGTCAATGTGATTGGACAATAGGGACACGTCACCGGGGATGTGGCATAGAGGTAGTGGGTAATGACTCATCGAACGGTCGACAGGTGTAATGGTTTGTTTGCTAATGAAAACCACTTTTAGAGGGGCATGGTGGTAGTCTATCGTATTGATGGGGGGGCTCTGTGTAAACATCCATGGGCGTGACATGTAGCAGGGTAGGTGGTATCTGGTATCGCCAATTTCGGACCCCTCCACCCTCATTGTTAATGTTCGGATGGTGAGTGGGAGTCAGAATGTAATGTGGGTCGTCAGATGTGTGGTGATGAGCGGGGATGAAGGGGAGTTGTGCGGTGAGTAATGAGGATGGGAGGAGTCATGTGAGGTGCGACGAGACGTGTGATGGGATGGAGGGGTCGGAATATGAAAGTCGAGTGCTAGTGCGAAACTTTAGGATAAGGGAAATATGAATGGGGCAGGGGATAAGAAAAAGTGAATGTTGCTGGGGAATAGGATTAGAAGCATACCATGGGGTCCCTAACCTTTGTAGAATCACCGCTTTTCTAGAAATTTAGACCATAATTATTCCTTTCAATTTGATTCCTCTTTTGTTACCATAGGAAAACAACAAACCATTTTTTAGGCTACTTATTTATAGCATAAAATTTACATCTTTCTCCCTTCATCTTTTCCCACAAATCTACATACCCACACTACAAATCTAACCTTTTTTCTTCTTTTTAGGGTACATTTGGACTTGTAGATCCTGAAATCATTTTTATTTTTAAATTTATAACCTACCACCTCTCCCTTATTTCTCCTATTGGTTTAGATTAAGCTCTTGAACCAATGTCATTTTCTACTTATATACTAATAAGACAAGATTAAATCGTTTGGAAAATATTCATTTTATAACATGTTAGCAAAAAATTCAAAATTATACAATCAGGCTTAGTCTGTATGATTTAACAAATTTCTAAATATTAGTGGCATTTGGATTTGCAGCACTTTCAGAAATATTCATTTTTTTTTTCCCTTCTTTTTCCTTTTTTAACAACCTCTTTTCTCCTTATTTATTTTTGTTTCTTTTTTATCTTTTTTGGAAATTGTTTTTTAATATCGAAAGGTTTGTGCAATATGAAAGTTTGCAAGTAAGAAATAAACAGTCACCTTTTGATACTATAAATTACAGGACACTAATAGTGGCTCCAACTCGGGATGTAACTTCTTCTTAGGGAAGTGTCAAGAACATGAAGACGAGTAGCCTTGTATCATTCTTCTCTGGAATAATTTTCATGAATGTTCTCTTGTTGTTTTTATGAATCTGTCTTGTTATTTTTCAGCATGAAAATGTGGCCTACAAATAGGATCCAAACCAAAAATTGTGGGATTTATGTGTATTTAGGAGAAGTAATGCTTCAACATCCTACCATTAATAGGACCTCAAGGCAACTCTATTCCATCCGTCTCTTCTAGAGAAAAATTCATTATTTCTACTGAAAGAATGAACAATATATGGGTGTTTCCATAGGTTGTCAAACTTGCCATGCTTACCTTTATCTTCTGTACAAAAATCCCATTTTAGTACTTTATCTCCAATATTGACATCATTTTATTTTGTTCTTTCATCAAATATGTTCTTTATATTTTCTTACACCAACTGAGTTGTGTTGTAAACCTGTTCTCTCGACTGTTTTAGCTGAACGATCTCGCTTTTTATTCTTTGTAGACCATTCCCTTCAGCCTGTACCTCTTGATTGATTTTCATGGCTGTCACTTCTAAGGATGTTGGGAAAATTGCATCCATCCCATAGACCAACTCGTATGGGGACATGTCAATTGATTTCTTAGTTGTTCGTCTATCAACCCATAATTCTTGCAATAATTTGTTATGCCAAGATTTCTTATTATCTTCCAACAACTTCTTGATGATGTTAACTAAACTCTTGTTAGAGGAGTCAACTAGTCCATTACCTTGAGGGTAATATGTTGTTGAATGCCCCAAATATATGTGATATTTGTGGCAAAAATACACCATTTTATTGGAATGAAAAGTAGCAGTGTTATCTATGATGATTTTCCTAGGACGATAAAATCTAGACACGATGTTAGCTTCAAGGAATTTGATAATCACTGTAGCAGTTCTGGAGGGAATGGCTTCTATCCATTTGGTAAAATATTCTATAGAAGTGAGGATCCATTTATGCTGGGCATAGTAGGAGGGTTGGATTTCTCCAATGAATTCTAAACCTCATTGTTGGAAAGGAGGCTCAAGAGAGGTTGGTTGTAAGGGCAAAGGCAACAACTTTCTTTTACCCTAAAAAATTTGACACTTGTGACAGGTAGCTACCATTTTGTGGATATCTAGGAAAAGAGTACGCCAATATAAAAAAACCCTAAGGATCTTGTTAGAAGTGGTTTTCCAGTAGATATGGCCACCACAATCCCCTTCATGAAATTCCTACATCTTCCTTAAGCAAACATTTAAGAAATATGCCCCCAGAATCTTTCCATATAAGACATTTTCTAGGATGCAAAATTTTACAAATTTCAATTTCAAGATTCTAGTTTTTGTTTTGGAGAAGCGAGGAGAAGATTTCAAATTAAATAGAAAATATAATATATATGCAAACCAACGATAATTCTGGAATTTCTTCCTTAATAGGTGGAGTCGCTAGCTCCTCTTGTTCATCTAGTAAATGGATCATGTTGATATCTAGTGCTCAAAAATTGGATTCATCCATCCATTTGGCTAATCCATGTCCCCTAATTCATTTGGTGGGTCTGATATCTAAATCATATGCCAAGATAACAACAATCCACTTGCATCTTTTTCCATCAGGATCCTCCATTTAGGATGTATTTGAAAACTCTATTGGGCACAAAGGCAATTATATGTGAATGTAGAATGTAAATTATGAAATCCTTCAGTGCTTTGATCAAATAAAAGGCCTGATTTTCCATGATATTATATTTTAGAGGTGTGTCTCTTAAATATTTGCTGAAAAATTTTATGGGTTTATCTTCTCCTTCCCTATTTTTATGCAACAATACAACAACAATAGTGTGCATTGATGCAAAGGAAACAATCATTAAATCCTTGGTGAAATCATGATTGATCAGAACTGGTGCTTTAGTGAGTGGCTTCTTTACAAGGTCAGAGGACTGTTTAGCTTCCACGCTTCACTTAACACTTCAATCTCTCTTGAGCATGTTAGTGATATTTCTCAACAATTCTACAAGGTTTGGTATAAGCCTTCTAAGACAATTTATCTTTCCAATGAAAGATTGAAGGTCTTTTATGTTCCTGGGACGACTGATTTAAAGTATGACCTCAATCCTACTAGAGTGTATTTTGATTCCCTTTTTAGATATAATATGGTCCATATGGTTTTCCCTCTTCAAGAACGAATAATGATTTCTTAGGATTAAGAGATAGTCCAAACCTTCTGCACTTTTCAAAAACTATCCTCAAATGTGCGAAATGTTCTTCATCAACTTTTGAATATAATATAATATCATCAAGGTAGATCACAATGAAAAGATCATTTTTTTCTAAAAATGCAATGTCCATTGCTCTTTGAAAAGTTGCACTAGCATTTATTAATCCAAAAGGCATTATTCAGACAATTGTGCATTCTATGTTGTTTAGCAAGAATTTCCAGGAGGATTTCTTGTTTACGATTATTCCACCATCTTGAGAGGTCTCTAGAGGGATTACTCAGATTTTCCTCACATCCAGGCTTGAGGCCAAGCATCCTCCATCAAGACAACTTTATTTCTGTAGCAGAGTAATGTTGTGTTGTTGGGTGTTGCACTGAGGGTTCACTACATCACTTCCATCAGCTATTTTCAGAGGAGGAGTCTCTCTTCCCTTTGAGATATCAAATTGAATGTATCCTAGAGCTTATTGTAGACTTTGGCACCAAGTCCAAGCATTTATTTTCACCAAAAACGCAGTATCTTCTCTAGACTGCATTATTTCTGAGTGTGTTTGCAGGGGAGACTTGCTCCACATATTTAGAGGGTGAGATCTTAGGTGAGAGGACCAGCCTTTCACTCTAGAGATCATTTGAATGAGACTCAGCAATATATTGTAGAATCATCATCTATCTACATCCATTTCAAGTTTTCATTTGCAACTGTTGCCCACCAACTTCTGCATTTCTGCAGATTTTCCATTTTGTGTATATTTCAGCCAATCCCTTTCACGATTGTGTATTTTATGTTTTCATGTGTTGAGATCTTGCTCCCCCTTCTTTATTTGATCTATTATTGTCAGATCCATGTATTATTTATATTTTGTCGCATTTCCTCCTTAAGGATTTCATAGTCATAGCCAGGGCCTCTTTTATATAGCAGTATTTGTCTATATATCATGTACATGTTTCATTGAGGAGGTATTGTTTGACTTGACAGATCATTTCCTCAAGATATTGTATACGTTTTTTGCTCCTATTATTTAATGTAATGGCTATGCAGATCTTCTGGCAATCTTGGTTTTAATGCATTCACTGCTATTTTCCAGCTCATGTTTATGTACTGCTGAACCCCTAAAGGAGAAATAATTCAATCTCTATAGACAGAGTCTGTGAAGGGCCAGGTAGCCTTTAGATTTCAACCATCCTTGTGAAGGTGAAATATCTGGAAAACTCCCCCACAGTCTATCTCTGGAATAGACTTGTGATATTTCAAAAAAAGGGACATTACATATTTTTACAAGACTTTAATGAGATTTTCATGTTGGTCACTATCAAGATTTCCATTGATGTTTAAAATTTTATCTGGTTCGATTTTAATTGCCATGCTATTATGAAAAAAAGTTGTGGGTATGTTATGATCATCAGTATCCACTAAAGGGTTTTCCTGGGCTTCATTATCAAGAAATTATTTTAACATTTATCACTTTAAATTTCCTGAAGTAGATAGTTTATTTATAAAGTTATTGATCACATCATCTTCCATTTGATATTTGAATTTGAGTGCTTCTACTACTGTCAATGGTGAGCGGATATTTTTTTCCCAGTATACATGTGTTTGTTTGTGAATATTTACAGTGCGAAGACTTCGTTTGGCAGGGGGATATATAGCAATATTATTTATAGCATCTCTTTTAGAAATGGTCATGCTATCTATTTGACACCCTATGTAAGCATCAACTGTCACTAACCAAGAGCTTCCCATTATAATTGGATTTCCTTCTAATCTACTTTTTGGTTTAAAAACTAAAAAATATGACAGGTATTCCCATGAGTCCACAAAAAGAAGGATATCCTGTAATGTACCCTCTAGTTTAACAAAGGATTGGCCAATAAGTTCGTACAGGGAAGTGGTGGGTTCCAAAGGTATTATACCAAGTGTTTCATAGGATTATGTAGTTAAAATATTAATATCTGCCCCCAAATCGACTAACGTGTTTGAGAAGGAGCGGCCATGGATCTAGACTATGACTATGGTGTTTCCTGGATCCTCATATTTTATTGGTGTTTCTTTACCCAAAAGTAAATCTGATAGTGTCCCTACAACACAAACAATTGGAAAAGTTTTTTCTTTCCTCACAGGTGTTTTTACACACAATTCTTTAAATGTTTTAGCATAAATAGGGATGTCTTGTGTAGCTTGTAGGACAAGAATTTTAATAAAAAGATTTTTTAATTCCCCTATGAGATCAAAATATTAAGAGACAATTGGCTTCCGTATTACTAATATCTTAGGGAAAGGGGGAGAGGAAATGATAATATTTTCAGGATCTTTTTGGTCGATTGTGTCCCTCCCTTATTTTATCTCTATTTCAGTCATAGTGGATTGTTTAGGTTTCATTGGAATTTCAAACTCAATTTGTGGTAGAGAGGTATCTTTTACAGGTGAAATAACACACCCTCATCTCAGCTTAAGTTCATTGCATTCTGTCTATTCATTTTTTGAGTCTGGATTCTCAACAATCTTGATCAATTGAACCGGTCTATTATTAGGATTAGGATTTGGTTGAGCTAAAAGTTGAGTGCATATAATAAGTTGAGAATTTTTTTGTATTGGGTATGGAGCTTGTAATGTGGGTTGAGTTTGTGCCCATGTTCCCATAGGTAAATTTGTTATTCCCAGGGGTTTCTATGACTTTTGAGAGCAATTTCAATTGTGTGAGGTGGAGGTAGACTAGAGGGACTAATATGGATTGTTTTTTCCAAAATGAAAGGGAGAAAGGAAAATTCGGCCTACCATTACCTAGAAAGGATTGAATTGGCCAAGGGGGCATAAAAAATGGTTGGGATGGCCAAGAAGAAAAAGGTGATTGGTTTTTCCATATTATCCCGGTAGTTTTTTCGACAGTTCAGGAAGAAGGAAAGAACTGAGACTAGTCTTGTGACATACCTTTCGTCGTGCTTGCCATTGTCAAGGTTGATTCATCAAATATACCACATCTATTTATTCTTTAGATTCTTTGAAGGTTGCTTTCAACCCTGGAAGAGAATGGAATTGTTCAGTGGTGTGGTTTTTGGTATAGATGGAACATGCCTGGACCATGTCCAATGGACACTCCTGCTGGTTGTGCTTCTTCTGATAGCGTGGACAAAAAAAGCCAAGTTTTGTTCTAATAAAGCTTGTTTCTTCTTGGCTTGTAGGACATCTAGCTGTGTTTTGAGGGTGCCCAAGATATTGGTTTTGAAATATTCCAAGAGGTTACAAAATTTTTCTCTTGTTACGGTGCCACTTGACCGTTTGTAATTGTTAGCAAGTGAATCCCATCTAGCTGGCCTATCGGATCACTTTTTACACAATGCAACAATGTAATCATAATTTTCATGATAGATGTATCATTTTCCCATTATATTAAGTCACTCTACCCATTCTTCTTTCGTTCCTTTTATCATTGTTAAATTTAAGACATATTTAGACAATGAATTGCAAATTATATTGGAATCATTCAACATATTTTTCTAATGTATCATTATCTTTTTAAGTCATTTTGAAGTTTTCATCCTTAAATTCTCTAGTATGACAGTGATCTTCGTATTTATTAAGAAAATAAATTTTCATTTGATCCCAATTATTAATGGTTCCCCCACCGAGCCCCATAAACCAGCGTAAGGCTACCCCTTTCAATATATAGGGGAATAATTTTATATTTTGAGCTGTAATGTTCCCAAAATTAGCATGAAGCTAGTTGGAACATTGATTTTTCTTATATCATCTAGGAGGTGAATAAAATGGGTCAGAAGACCCATGATTAGGAATAAAATCCTCATAGTGTGAAAGGGATCAGTGGAGTAGCTTTATTTTGCACCTTCCAGTGTGAAAATGGGCAAATGCATGAGGACAAGGTCAAGCTTGACCAAGTCAACAATGCTACCAAAGAGGGTGTGGATTGCTTGGGAAGACAATGCAGTTTGAATGGGAGGAAGATAACTTGGTGAAGGAAACCATAACGTGTGGGGTCCAAGACAAGAAGCTTTCATTTGCATAAAAGGAGGAAGAGTCAGCCATAGAGGATTATGTTTTGAGTATCTAATTTGTTGTCTGCTTAGACTATTTGTAGTCTCCTACTGTTTAGCAGAGTTGCAGTTTTATTTAGCACGAGGTATTCCTGTTTAGGATTCCTTATCCTTCTTTAGAGGCCTCTTGAAGGATTTCACTTCATTTCTCTACATATATGCTCAAAGCCAAGCCAAGCCAAGCCACGGTGTTGCAGTGGAGGGTCCACAACACCATTTCCTTGGCTCATATTTGAGATGAGGGAGCTTCTATTCCTCTGGGATTTTAGTGGGGAAGGTTTCAGAGCTGATTTTCATATCTTGGCATTAGGCCAAGTATCTCTCATCTACTACAATGTAGTCCCTCTCCTTGACTACGTTATTTCTGAGAGTATCTACAATGAGGGTTTGCACCACTATTTTGGAGGGTGAGATATTCAGTGTTAGGATCAGCTTATCACTTGAGAGATTTATTAGAGGAGGTCTATTTCAGATTGTGCATCATCTTCAGCCATCTCCATCCATTTTTTGAGTTGCAAGTGCTACCCTGCAACTCCAACAATTCTGAAATTTTGCCATTTTGTATATATTTCAGCCAATCCTTCTAGGGATGGTTGTATTATTGTTTCGAGGGGTTAAGAGCTTTCTTCCCCACATTTTTTGAGCCTTATATTGTTATATCTTTATATTATCATTGAACATGTGGCAATGTCTCCTATAAACTACGTAGTTATAGCCTAGGGCATTCTCAGTGTAGCAGTGTACTTCATATTTTATGTACATGATATATTGAGTCTTGTATTGCCTATCTTGAGTGGCTCCTTCCTCAAGATCCTATATACAGTTTTTTTGCTATGATAAATGCGATGTCTATTGAGCTCTTTTGATATATTATGCATTAAAATAACGTTTTTATTCGATATGCGTTCCCATATTGTTTCATCTCCCACTTTAGAATACCGTAAGGTATTCTTCTTGTTGTAGAAAATCCATGTTTTGGGATATTACAGTGGTATCAGAGCTAGAATCTTGGCTTAGCCTGTGAGTCTCAGCCAAAGGAGATCAAAAGAGGATGGGATTTATCTCATCATATTTCATATCCATGAAGAACCTCCCCAAGGAGGATAAGTAGATAGAAGAGGAAGGACCCTACACTTCCTATTCTCATCAAGAAGGAGACAAAGAGATGATCAGGAGAGAGACTCCATTTCCTCGAGTAGAAAAAGGGGATAATATTACAAAGCTTCTTCCTAAATCTATACAAAACATTCAGGAATATCTCAAGAAGATAAGGAGGGAGATGTATGGATAATCTCCAAAAGAGTTTGAATCTAAAGCAAACTCTAGATTTTCACATGAGGAGTGTGAGAAAAAAGCCACAAACCATAATACACAGTGCAGTCACATGCCTAGGTTGGCCATGAGAGAGATGGAAAGAGAAGAAAAGGTTGCCAGAATGGAAACTCTTAGTGATTTCCTGAAAGAGTATGAGTCTCAAACTCATAAATTCCGAGATCATCTCAATTTTTCAAAGTTTTCCAAGATAAAGGTGAAGGGGAGAGAGGAGCAGGATATATTTCTTCTATCTAACTTTGAAGGTTAACCTACATGTTCAGCCAATTCTTGGGTGGAGGAGTTAGATACCTTCTTGCAGTAGCACCAAATTCCTGAAGATGAAGCCATCAAAGTTGCAGCACTGCATATGAGAGGTAAGGCCTATGCCTGGTGGATCTTTGAATCCTTTTTTGTAAGAAATGTAAAAGCTACATCTTATGAAAGTTTCACTAAGGCGTTAGTGAGAAGATTTGATAGAACGATCCATGAGACACACATGGTAGAGCTAAACAAGGAAACTCAAACCAAAGCCTTGCATGAAAACACAATACCACTTCAGAAAACCATGGAGGAGGCTGAAATCTTGCACCATACCTTGCTGGGAGGAAGAATTTCATCTCACATCTTTGAGAAAGGGATCATGGGGATATCCTTTTCAGAGAAGGATCCAATCATTGGGATGTTTCCCATTCATGTTGCAGAGGTTGAGGGCAACAATGCGGTCTCATTTAGATATTATCTAGTGCCTCATGTAGAGGAAGGAGCATCTCTTGCTCCAAGTATAGCGATTCTTGCATCTTTGTAAGGAAGTCCCCACGATATCATGTGTGGAGATCAAGGCACAACTCATGATCTACATGTGCCATTGATGAGGAGGTGTGGAACCATGGAGACAGAAGGAGGAGGTAGGGAGGAGAGTCAGCATCATGAGCTGAGGAGTACCCACCCCTATCCACATCAAGAGGTTGATGCACCCAACATGAAGACTGGGTTGCATAGTAAGGGCATGGAAAAAAATTTCCATTCATATATGCAGTCATCCCTTGATGATGATGTCTGATTGCATGGAGGCATTTCACCAAGGAGACCACTGGATCAGCAGAGAAGGATGGGTGCTTCACTTGTTGAGGCACCACTCATTGATTTTAGAGTGGGGACCTTTGGAGAGCCTGATACAACATTGGGAATCTTAGGTAGGCTCAAGGAGGAGAGACATAACTCTTTCGAAGAGTTAGCACAACCACCTCTTTTATCTTTGAGGCTGAGAGGAGACTCGTCTATGAGCCACTCCATTTTTATGAGAAAAACATATGGTAAGGGTGTTGATTGTTTACAAGATGATTTAGATAATTTTTTTCTGTATCCCTTAACCATATATGTGCAGGATGTTGCTCCAAGAAGGAGCATTCTTTATTTTAGGCTTCATGGTCTACTTAAGGCCATAAGCATTATTGATGACCATTCCTTGGGAGGAATTGTGGAGGAGGTGTATTATGGAGTACATGCTCTCTTTAAATCATACAACATTCACTTCCTCCATACTTATGAGGAGATTGGGGGAAGAAGCAAGTGGTTCAAAATCCACACATTTTATCAGTCTCTATTGCAGTTGAGAGTCAAGCTATGTTGGTTACATTTGAGGGACCATTGTCCTTCTCACTTATTACATACGGCAGCAAGCATGATTCTCATTTTGGTTCCCCATGTTTCTATTATTTCTATACTTATGAGGAGCATGTTTGGGAGAGAGACACATTGGGTGGATGTCTCCTTTGAGGGAGAACCCTCCAACATTTTTTGCAGCACATGTTCTAAGGGGAGCATGACAGATAATATGGCCACCACAGCAACACATTTTTCTCTTTATGAGGGGCGCCAAAGGATGGAATGGACTCCATATGATGGTGACTTCCAGCTCACCATATATGGGATGGTTTGGGCCAACCTGATTTGCAGCGTTGGAGGAGTGATCTTTGGAGATCTAGTCCTCATCTTGCCACTAGAGGGCAACATTATTGCAGCCCAACATCAAATAACACTCCACACTTATCATAAGTGGAGAGATGGAAAACGTGGGGTAGGCTACCTTGTCTACCATGTGCAGATTTTCAGCCCACCTACTTTACATGAGCCAAAGGTAAAGGAAAATTTCCAGGAGTTTCCTAGTTGGGGGGTGACTCATTTTGCATGGCTAATAGCTTGGGGATGGAGGATCCATATGGGGGAGATAGTTCCCATTAGATTTCATGTCCCATTCCTAAAAGGGACCTCTAGACATCACTTTGTTATCCTCTTGAGTATTTTACCTTTACATGATGATAGCTTGATAGCTGACTTGCAAGCTGAGGAGGAGCAATGTGGAGACTTGATTGATGAGATAACATATTTTTACTTGGAGGAGATCATCATACATGGATGCTACATGCAGAGGAGGAGAAATAACTCAGTATATCCCTGCATTTTCTTGAGGACAAGCAATCTTTGAGAGGGGAGGACTGTAATGTTCCCAAAATTAGCATGAAGCTAATTGGAACATTGATTTTTCTTATATTATCTAGCAGGTGAATAAAATGGGGGAGGAGACCCATGTGTAGGAATAAAATCCCTCATATTTTGAAAGGGATCAATGGAGTAGCTTTTATTTTCACCTTCCAGTGTGAAAAGGGGAAAATGCATGAGGACAAGGTCAAGTTTGACCAAGTCAACAACGCTGCCAAAGAGGGTGTGGATTGCTTGGGAAGAAAACACAACTTGAATGGGAGGAATATAACTTGGTGAAGGAAACCCTAATATGTGGGGTCCAAGGAAAGAAGCTTTCATTTTCATAAAAGGAGGAAGAGGCAGCCATAGAGGATTATGTTTTGAGTATCTAATTTCTTGTTTTCTTAGACTATTTGGAGTCTCCTGCTGTTTAGGAGAGTTGCAGTCTTGTTTAGCGCGAGGGATTCCTATTTAGGATTCCTTATCCTTATTGAGAGGCCTCCTAAAGGATTTCGCTTCATTTCTGCACATATAGGCTCAAGGCCAAACCACCTCCTTCAGCTACAGTGTTATTTATGCTGAAGTATAACATTGTGTTGCAAGGTATTACAGTGGAGGGTCCACAACATCATTTCCTTGGCTCATATTTTTAGAGGAGGGAGCTTCTATTCCTCTACGAGGTTAGTGAGGAAGTTTTCAGAGCTGATTTTCATATATTGGCATTAGGCCAACCATCTATCATCTACTACAGTGCAATCCCTCTCCTTGACTGCATTATTTCTGAGAGTATCTGCAGTGGGGGTTTGCACCATTATTTTGGAGGGTGAGATCTTTAGTGTTATAATTAGCCTATCACTTGAGAGATCTAATGGAGGAGGTATATTTTAGATTGTGCATCATCTTCAGCCATCTCCATCCATTTTCTGAGTTGCAACTGCTACCTTGAAATTGTGACATTTCTATAGTTTTTCCATTTTGTATATATTTCAACCAGTCCTTCTAAGGATTGTTGTATTATTTCCAGGGGTTGAGAGCATTCTCCCCCACATTTCTTGAGCTTTATATTTTTATATCTTTATATTATCATTCAGCATGTTGCAGTGTCTCCTATCAACTGCGCATTAGCATAGGGCATTCTCAGTGTAGCAGCGTACTTCATATTTTATGTACATGATCTATTGAGGCTTGTATTTCCTATCTTGAGTGACTCTTTCCTCAAGATCCTGTATAAAATTTTGCTGCTATGATCAATGTGATGGCTATTGAGCTTTTATGATATATTATGCATTAAAATAACGATGTTATTCCATATGTGTTCGTATATTGTTGCATCTCCAACTTTAGAATACCTTAAGGTATTCTTATTGTTGTAGAAAATCCCTGTTTTGGGATATTAAAATGTTAGTGGTGTAATCATATCCCCTACAAAAAAAACATCAAATTCAAATAAGAATTCATCTAGATCTTCGGAAGTGAGTCCATGGAAGGTGTGGTTATTTTGTAAAGGAATGGCTTTCATAGGGGCATTTGCAACCATGTCAACAATGGGATACTCCAATGTTGATGTTTTTCCCTAGGGTCAATTGTGTGCCATCTGATTAAAGATGTGCCAATAACCTTCATGGATTTCCTAGTCTAGGAGAATGATTTGAGTAGGATTAGGAGGTGGAATTGGAGGAGGCCTTGCAACACTACATCTATCTGGAATGTTGGGTGTCTCTGTCTCAACCACTATTTCAAGAGATCCAGGCTCTGGATTTTTTGGATTTATCCTTACAACACAACTATTTTCTCCCTCTCCTTTTTTAAAATTAAAATAACTTCTGTGTCGTGAAGGGTCAGGACTCGAATGTTCTGTAGTGCAAAAGCTTTGTTTAGACCCTTCAGTTTTGCTGTGAATCTCAGTGTGGGCTGCAGATGGGGAGGTGGATGCCTGAGGGATTATAGTAGGATTCCTTTGCAAGGATCCTGTAACACGGATATTACAGATGGAGCAATATTTTTATCTGAATAATATGGAAAACACACAAAATGTACACATTGTAACTTTACATCTAGAAAAAAATACATTTGTATGGTATCGCTGGTTTTGCTCCCATAAAAAAATTGTCACTTGGTCAATTTTTACGAAGGAAATGATGGCACGTTATGAGGATACAAATAGAGACACCTTCTTTAGAGAATTGATAAATCTCAAACAAAAGGGTTCAGTGGTGGAGCACATTGAGGACTTCCAGAAATTGAATATAAGGGTAACTGATATTCCATAGGAACACATGATTGATGTGTTCATAGGTACTTTAAAGGATAAAATCCAACATGAGGTTTTCATTTGGGAGCCTAATTCATTGGAGAAGGATTTCACGTTGGCAAGAAAAATTGAATGTAAAATTATGGCGACAAGGAAGCCTACCACTCACATCTATAAACATAAAAGTGTTACTACTCCTAGACTTCCACAACCTACAAGGTTGACACAACAACAATTGGAAGAGAAAAGAGAAAAAGGGCTTTGCTAAAGTTGTGATAGAAAATACACTAAAGGTCATAAGTGTGCTGAGAAGAAATTATTTTACATAAATTGTGAACAGGAGGAAGAAAATGAACAAGAAACTTCAAAAGAAGAGGATATACACCACACACCAACCCTAGAAGAAGAAGAAATGATTATGACCATATCATGTAATGCATTGGTAGGAATCACCACTCCTCAAAGTGTTTATTGATTCATGTAGTACTCATAATTTTATTCATTATAAGGTAGCCAAGGAATTGAATTGCTTCCAATACGCAACACCAGAATTTCAAGTGATGCTAGAAAATGGAGGGACTATAAATTTCTCTGGAAAATTCCATAATATCAAGCTAACCATGAGTTAATATGGATTGAACAGTCCAATGATTTCCATTCCAATGGGAGGTGGCAATGGTGTATTAGGAGTACAATGGTTACAATATTTAGGGACAATAGCTTTTAATTTTCCAAAACTTTTCTTGAAATTTTTTTCATGACGAAAGGAAGTCGAATTATGGGGTATCGCAGGGAAGCTGGGAAATATAATAATCTCTAATTTCATGAAAAATATTCTTAATAAAGAACAATGAGGTGTAATTTCACAATTATTCTCACTAGAAGTTCCAACATCAAAATCTTCTATTTCTCTAGATCTGGAAAAAGACCTAGATAATCATTCCAAGGTGTCTAAAACTCCCAAAGGTCTCCCACCTATTCATGATCATGATAATGCTATTCATTTAAGTCCATGAATTTTTCCTCCCAACATCATGCCTTATAGATATCCTGATGTACAAAAGAGAAAATTTGAACATATGATTGCAGAAATGTTAGAGGATTGTATAATTCAACCTAGTCAAAGTTCTTTCTCTACTCTAGTAGTATTGGTGCACAAGAAGGATGGATCATGGCACATGTGTCTAGATTATAGGGAGCTCAATAAGCTCACTATTAAAGATAAATTTCCCATTCCTGTGATTGATGAACTATTGGATGAATTAAATGTAGAAATTTATTTTACCAAGTTAGATCTTCATTCACGATATCATCAAATTAGAATTAAGACTCCTGATATTCCGAAAACAACATTTCAAAATCGTGAGGGTCATTATGAATTTTTGGTCATGTCTTTTGTCCTTACCAATGCACCTTCTACATTTCAGTGGTTGATGAATTCAATTTTCAAACCCTTCCTTAGAAAATTTGTGCTAATAATCTTTGATGACATACTAATCTACATCAGGTTTTGGAAGGATCATGTTCAACATGTTGATATGGTGCTCAAACTATTGGAGGAGAA
The DNA here is from genome assembly GCA_034641835.2 of Pinus albicaulis. Taxonomy (NCBI): domain Eukaryota; kingdom Viridiplantae; phylum Streptophyta; class Pinopsida; order Pinales; family Pinaceae; genus Pinus; species Pinus albicaulis. The sequence goes on along the minus strand of CM076581.1, from coordinate 1,200,649,205 downwards.
AAAACTATATGAAAAAACATCTAGATTTTTCTTTGGAGTACAAGAGGTGGAATATCTGGGTCATATTATATCTCATGAGGGTGTTAAGGTAGAACATAAAAAAATTAAAGCCATTAAGGAATGGAAAGTCCCTACAACCACTAAGCAATTGTGAGGATTTATCAGGTTAACAGGGTATTATCACAAGTTTGTTAAGAATTATGGGATAATAGCAGCACCTCTAACAACATTATTGAATAAATATGCATTTTCATGGACTCCTAAAGAAACTAAGGCCTTTGAACATCTTAAACAAGAAATGTGTGTAGCACTAGTATTAGCTATGCCAGACTTCAAAAAAACCTTTATTGTGGAATGTGATGCCCGAGGACATGGAATTGGTGTTGTTTCAATGCAAGAAGGAAGACCCATTGCTTTTGTAATTTCTTTATGAGAAGTAAATGTTGGAAATACTACATGCACTAAAGAAATGACAACCTTACCTAATGGGAAGACACTTCAAGGTAAAAAATGATCATGATAGGCTTAATCACTTTTTGGAAAAACTACTATCTTCAGAAGAGCAGCAAAAATGGGTCACAAAGATTTTGGGTTATGACCTCGAAATCATATACATAAAAGGGAAATTAAATGTTGTTGTAGATGCACTCTCAAGAAAGGATGAAGAGGTGGAAGCGTTGCTTTGTTCCATTTCTATTATCCAACTAGATTGGATAACCGAAGCAAGGGATGAATGGAAGAAGGAAGAAGAAGTGTGGACACTCATTCAAAAGTTGCAGCAAGATCCGATTACATATCATACATTTAGCTAGAATAATTATCCCTTATGGTACAAATATTCTTATATATTTGCAAGAATTCCCAACTAAAACAAAAGATTCCTTTGGAATTGCACACTTCTCCTTTAGGAGGACACTCAAGATTTTTAAAAACTTACCACATGGTGAAGAAATTTTTTTTTGGGATATTCAAAAGTTTGTGGTGGAGTGTTTGGTTTTCCAGCAAAATAAATTTCAGACAATTAAGACCCGAGGTATTATACAACCTTTATCCATTCCAAGTCAATGTTGGGAGGATATTTCAATGGATTGTATCATAGGTTTACCTACGTCCAAAGGAAATATTGTCATCATGGTGGTAGTTGATAGACTTACCAAGTATGCACAATTTTGTGCATTATCTCATCCATTTAAAGCAAGTATAGTTGATACAACATTTATGGAAACAATTCAAAAGCTACATGGAAACCCAAGGATTATTGTAAGTGACAAAGATCTCATTTTTACTGGAAATTTTTGGATGAAATTATTTTCTTGTTTGGGTACTCAACTAGCTAATAGCTCATCTTATCATCCTCAATCTGATGGTTAAACCAAGATAGTGAATAAATTTTTGGAAGGATATCTTTGTTGTTTTGTATCTGTTAAGTAAACAAAATGGGTCAAGTGGTTACCTCTCGTTGAATGGTGGTATAACACTTCCTTCCATACTACATCAAAAATGACCGCATTTATGGCACTTTATCGATATCATCCATCATCCATCACATCTTATTTAAGAGAAATTCTAAGGTTAGATCAGTGGAAGGTCACATCGAGCATCGTAAGAATTTCTACAACTCTTAAAAGATAACCTAAATTTGGCACAAAATCGAATGAAACAATAGGAAGATCAACATCGTAGCCAGAGAAGTTTTGATGTAGGGGACTAGGTATTTTTAGGCCTACAACCATATAAACAAATGTCCCTCAAACAAGCTAATAAGGATAATAAATTATCTCCAAAGTACTATGGTCCTTACAAGGTGTTGCAAAATATTGGTACTATGGCATACAAATTGGAGCTTCGCACTTCTTTGCAACTGCATCCAATTTTACAGGTTTCATGCTTAAAGAAGGTTATAGGGGACAAAATTCAAGTTCAAACAATATTTCCAGAACTTGATGAGAAAGGAAAAATCATATTGGAACCTGAAGCAATCACAGAAGCAAGAACTTGAAAGCTACGAAATCGATCAATTTCAAAGTATCTCATCAAATGAAAGAGCTTATCCACTGAAGATTCTACATGGGAGGATGATAATTTTATGCAAAAGCATCTAGAGCTACTCAAGCGTTGAGGATAACACTTTCTTGAAGGAGAGGGGCATGTTAGGTCCCTATATTAGTGGTATAGTCCCTTATTGTTGTTAGTATAACCCCCTTTTTTCTATTGCTATACCCTTGTAACCCCAATATTGTTATTATTGTGCCCTTACATTATTATTTTTAGGTTAGCTAAGATTATATTATGACCCCATGGACCCCTATATATAGAAGGATGTTTTGGTCATTTGTATCATCCAAGAATTGTTCATTTATGTAATGTATTGGAGGTTTCCCCAACGAAGTGGCTTATTTATATGGCATTGATCTCTCTTTTCTCCTATTTTTGGAGTTGGTTTCATAACATTGTTATTCTTGTGCCCTTACATATTTATTGTTAGGTCAGCTAGGATTATATTGTGACCCCATGGACTCCTATATATAGAAAAGAAGTTTTTTCATTTGAATCATCCAAGAATTGTTCATTTATGAAATGTAAAGTAGGTTCCCCCCTTGAAGTGGCCTATTTCTAAGGTGTTGATCTCTCCTTTCTTCTATTTCTAGGGTTTCGTTGCTTCAAATGGGTTATCGTGAAATTTTTTCTATAATTTTGTTTCTACAAAAGTTCAAAAGCTAAAAAGAAAAGGCATTTGCGAAGAAATCCTGATGAACGTCGTGTACAAATTTTAGATATTGTTTCGCAATATTTTTGGAGATATGATCTGTGAAAGTTAGGTTTTTTGCATGCTCCCGAATATCATATCAAAGAGGTGACATTGGGAAAATAGTCATAACTCTCTCTCTCTAGAAAATAGATTTGAATTCTATAAAATCTGGTAGAAAGAAAATAGAATTTAGTTTACTTTATATCAATTTTTGACCGAAGGAGGAAGTGAGACATGGCATGTTGTATAGGTTATCTCTATATAAAAAGCCCATAATTTGGTCATTGTGGGAGATTAGGCATTATGTTGCCTTGAAGAATCCAAATAAGGTCCGAAATGTAGCATTGGAAAGAATATTTGAAGGGATACTAAAGGATTGAAGATAAAATCTCCGGGATCCGAAATTTTAGAGAAACACGAGTTTCAATATCTAGCTCCTCAAAAGCACAGAAAGGGTGTGTATTTTTTTGCAAATTGCATAATTCTTGTTTTAAAAATCATTTCAAAGTAATTCCAAGGGCATATTCAAGCATATATATGCATATTTGATTCTAAAATGGCCCCAAAAAATAATTCAACATCCATTAAGCTCTCAAAGCACTCTACTATGAGTCATGAAGAGGAAGATGTGCAACAAGATATATCAAAATTACAAGACCAAGTGCACCAAATTTTTCTCTCGTAAAGATCAACAAAAAATGAAATGGAAGTTTTGAAGAAATGCATGGAAGCTACTATGGATGGTTTGAAGAAAGACGTGGAAGATAATATGGATGGTTTGAAGAAGCAAGTGGAATCTAAGATGGATGGTTTGAAGAATTGAATGGAAGATAATATGGATGACATGGAAGTTAAGATAGATGAAAAAATGAAAGAAAACATGGAAGAAATGAATAATGATCTAAAAGTAGACATGGATGTTTTAAGGAAGGTTTGAAAAAGTATATACAAGAAACGATTCCTAATGGAAAAAATGCAGTACATGAAACTAATGATGAGAACAAAATAAATGTTAATCATGATTTCAAAATCCCTAATGTTGGATTGAAGACCCACCATATTCCAAATATCGATATGAGGTAGTTTGATGGCAAGGATCCCGTAACATGGATACTCCAGATGGATCAATATTTTGATCTCCATAATGTGAAAAACATAGGAAAGGTATGCATTGAAACTTTACATTTAGAACAAAATACATTTGTATGGTATCGATGGCTTTTCTCTCATAAAAATATTTCTTAGACAATTTTTACGGAGTAAATGATATAAAATTATGAGGATAAAAGAGCAACACCTTATTTATCCAATTGATAAATCTAAAACGAAAGGGATCAATGGTGGAAGACATTGAGAACTTCCAAAAGTTGAATATCAGGGTAACCAATATTCTATAGGAACACAAGATTTACTTCCTCATATGTACTTCAATGTATAAAATCCAACATGAGTTTTGCCTCAGGGAACTTCATTCATTGGAGAAGTAATTAAGGTTGGAAAGGAAAATTGAAAGTAAAACTATGGCGACAAGGAAGTCTACCACTCACATATATAAAGATGGAAGTGTTGCTACTCTTAGTCTTCCACAACGTACAAGTTTGACACCACAACAATTGGAGAAAAATGAGCAAAAGGGCTTTGATATAGTTTTGATAAAAATACACTAAAGGTCATAAGTGTGTTGAGAAGAAATTATTTTACATATATTGTGAAGAGGAGGAATAAAATGAACAAGAAACTTCAAAAGAAGAGGCTATACACGAGGAACTAACCCTAGAGAATAAATGAGTCCAACCATATCCTGTAATGAATTTATAGGAATTACCACTCCTTAAAATCTCAAGATAGAAGGACATATCAAGAAGAAAAATGTAATAGTGTTGATTGATTCAGGTAGTACCCATAATTTTATACATTGCAAGCTATCCAAGGAATTGAATTGCTTCATATACCCAACACTAGAGTGTCGAGTGATGATTGCAAATGGAGGGACTATAAATTTACCTAAAAAATACCATCATATAGAGCTAACCATGGGGGAATATGTATTGAATATTCCAATGCTTTCCATTCCAATGGGAGGTGTTGATGTTGTATTAGGAGTACAATGGCTACAATCTTTGGGAATGTTACCTATTCATTTTCAAGAACATTTCTTGAATTTTTTTCGAAAGGAAATGAAGTTTAATTACAGGGTATCGCAGGGAATCTAGTAAAGATAATAGGCTCTAATGTCATGAGAAAGGTTGCAAAAAAATAAAAACAAGGTGCAATTGTAGAATTATGATCACTAGAAGTTCCAACATCAAAATCATATATTTCTCCATATCTTGAGAAAGTCTTGGAGAATAATTCCAAGGTGCTTGAAAATCCTAAAGGAATCCCACCTATTTGTGATCATGATCATGCTATTCATTTGATTCCAAGAAGTTTTCCTCCAAACATCAAGCCTTGCATATATCCTTTTGTCCAAAAGAGATAAATTGATCATATGATTGTAGAAATGTTAGAGGCTATTATAATTCAACCTAGTCAAAGTTCTTTCTCTACTCCAGTAGTATTGGTGCACAAGAAGGATGGAGCATGGCACATGTTTCCAAATTATAGGGAGCTCCATAAGCTCACTATTAAAGATAAATTTCCCATTACTATGTTTGATGAATTATTGGATGAATTACATGGGGAAATTGATTATACCAAATTGGATATTCGTTCAGGATATCATCGAACTAGAGTTAAGAGTGAAGATATTCTAAAAACAACATTTCGAGCTCATGAGGATCATTATGAATTTTTGGTCATTCCTTTTGGCCATAACAATGTACCTTCTACATTTCAAGATTTAATAAATTCCACTTTTAAACCCTTCCATATAAAATTTGTGTTAGTATTTTTTGATGATATGATAATCTACACCAGGTCTTGGAAGGATCATGTTCAACATGTTGACATGGTGCTCAAACCCTCAGAGGAGAAAAGATCATATGAAGAAACCTCCAAATGTTTCTTTGTAGTACAATATGTGGAATATGTTTTCCATATTGTATCTTAGTAGGGTGTTAAGGTAGACCATAACAAAATTAAATCCATTAAGGAATGGAAACTACCCACAACCGTAATGAAATTGCGAGGATTTCTGGGGTTAATAGGGTATTATCACAAGTTTGATAATAATTATGGGATAATAGCACCACCTCTAACAACATTATAGAACAAATATGCATTTTGATAGACTCCTGAAGCAACTAAGGCTTTATAACATCTTAAATAGCCAATTTTCCTATTACCGATCTTATCTACCAGAGACTTCACAAAATCCTTTATTTTGGAATGTGATGACTTAGGAATTTGAATTGATGTTGTTTTAATGCAAAAAGGAATACCCATTTCTTTTGAAATTCATCCAATCAAAAGAAATTATTTATAGAAATCTATTTATGAGAAGTCAATGTTGGCAATACTACATGCACTAAAGAAATGGAAACCTTACCTATGGGAAGACATTTTTAGGTAACAAAATGATCATTACAGTCTTAGATGCTATTTGGAGCAAATAATATATTTAGAAGAGAAGAAAAAATGGGTCACAAAGATGTTGGATTATGATCTTAAAATCATCTACAAAAAAGGGAAGCTAAATTTTGTTGCAAACACACTCTCAAGAAAGGATGAGTAGGTCAAAGCATTGCTTTTTTCCATTTCTATTATCCAACCACATTGGATAACTGAAGCAAGGTAGGAATGCAAGAATGAAGAAGAAGTGTGGACACTCATTCAAAATTTGTAGCAAGATCCCAGTACATGTGATACATTTAGTTGGAAAAATCATTCCTTATGGTACAAAGAGCACTTATATATTTGTAATAATTCCCAACTAAAACAAAAGATTCTTTTGGAATTGCAAACCTTTCTCGTAGGTGGACACTTAGGATTTTTAAAATCTTACCACAGTGTGAAGAAATATTTTTTTTTGGATGTCCTTCAATCTAATATTCAAAATTTTGTGGCGTAATTTCTAGTTTTCCAGAAAAATAAAGTTGGGACAATTAAGACCCGAGGTCTACTACAACCTTTACCCATTCCAAGTTAATATTGAGAGGAGGTTTCAATGGATTTTATCACTAGTTTATCTAAGTTCGAAGGAAAGAGTGTCATCATGATGGTAGTTGATATAATTACCAAGTATGAACACTTTTGTGCATTATATCATCCATTTAAGGCAAGTATAATTGCTACTACATTTATGGAAACAATCCAAAAGCTACATGGAAACCCAAACATTATTGTAAGCGATAGAGATCCCATTTTCACTGGAATTTTTTGGATTGAATTATTTTATTCTTTCGGTACTCAAATAGCCCATAGCTCATCTTATCATCCTCAATCCAATGGGAAAAATTATATAGTGAACAAATGTTTGGAAGGATGTCTTAATTGTTTTGTATGTGATAAAATAAAAATGGGTCAACTAGTTACCTCTAGCTGAATGGTGGTATAACACCTCCTTCCATACCGCAGAAAAAATGACCCCATTTATGGCACTTTACTGATATCATCCACCATCCATCACATCATATTTAAGATAGAATTATCGGGTTCAAGAAGTTGAAGGTCACATCGAGCATCGAAAACAAGTTCTCACACTCTTAAAGGATAACCTAAATTTTTTCACAAAATCAAATGAAACAATAAGAAGATTAACATCAGCGAGAGAAGTTTTTAAGTAGGAGATTGAATAATTTTATAGCTAGAACCATACAAAGAAATGTACCTTAAGAAATATAATAAGGATAATAAATTATCACCAAACTACTATGGTCCTTACAAGGTGTTGCAAAATATTGGTACTGTGGAATACGAATTGCATCTTCCTAATTATTCTTGACTGCACCTAATTTTCCATGTTTTATGCTTGAAGATGGTTATAGGTGCCAAACTTGCAGTTCAAAAAATATTTCCAAAACTTGATGAGGAAGGAAAAATCATATTGGAACCTAAAGCAGTCACGTAAATAGGAACTTGACACCTACGAAATCGATCAATTTCAGTGTATCTCAACGAGTGGAAAAACTTACCCACTAAATATTCCACATGGGAGGGTGAGAATTTTATAAAAAAGAATGTTGATCTACTCAAGCATTCAATACAATAGTTTTTTAAAGGAGAGGGGCATGTTAGGTCCCTATATTACTAGTGTAGTCCCTTATGTTTGTTCGTGTAGCCCCATTATTGCTATTGTTGTACCCCTGTAGTCCCATATTGTTATTATTGTGCCCCATAAAACCCCACTATTATTATTGTTGTTCCCTTATATTATTTTTGTTATGTTGGATAGGATTATATTGTGACCCCATGGAATCCTATATATAGAAATGATATTTTCTCATTTGAATCATTCAAGAATTGTTCATTTATGTAATGTAAAGGAGTTTTCCCCATCGAAGTGGCAGATTTTTAAGGTGTTGATCTCCCTTTTCTTCTATTTTTGAAGCTGGTTTCATAACATCTATTGTATATTTACTTTTTCCTACTCAGTTGGAAAGGTATTAATATAGGAAGATAGTTATTGAAATGGACATGTCCTATGTTATGTCAGTAACAACCTTAACGTTCGCCCTTTCACCTATTCCCATGAATAAAAGTTAGTATTGGATGTTTTGTTCTTTTTTCAAAATATTCATCACTATGTCCTTATGCGTATCACCAAAGTTATGACCAATACCAATCCCATGGCCTTCCTAGTGAGTCAATAGATCATAAATGGTAAGTATTCCCATTGGATTTCTATCCTTAAGGAATTCGATCTAGAATTTGTGACACCAAATAGTAAGAAATTTTTTTGCCTTGTTGAATTGATTTATGAATTCCCTACTAGTGTGGCTCATCTAATGTTAAATGATAGCCATCTAGATGAAAATTTGTTCACCATTCCCTCTGAGGATCCTTGGTATTGAGACATCCTCACCTATTTTGAAACCTATAAATTTTCACTCCCATATTAATTGTGATGCGCAATTATGCATTCAACATCAAGCCTTTGATTATCTTTTCATCGATGATGATATATATCGGCACGATGTTGATACATTCCTTCATAATAGTCTCACCCATGCTCAATCTGAGAAATTTTTCAATTCCTACCACTCTGGATATTATGGTGGTCACCTCTCTCGTGCTATACATATATATACCATAAGTTTGGAAATCAATACCTCATAAATAAATATTCTACACTTTACATGCAATAGAAATATAGAAACTTTCGCTTACCATCTGAACCCCATGCTTGTCCTAGTGTAAGTGGTAGGTCATGATCTCTATGATATTTCATTCCAATATATGGATAGTCATCCATCTATAATGGAATCTGGTCCCAATGTGTAGATAGATTATGTTGTAACACTCATCTAACTCCCGCTCCTCCACCTCATCCCAATAGTTGCACTGAGTAGTGCATCTTGGGCTCTTGTTTGCCCCAAAGTGAATCCATACATGTAGTTGAATGGTCAAGATATTCTGAAAGAAGAATGAGTAGAAAATTGTCCAAAATCAATAACTATAAATTTTTCATCATGTGCATAAACTCAATTTTCATTTAAAAAATGACAAAATAATATGGGCCCACCCATAATAGGTCCCTTCCTATACATTCTTCACAAGCGTCATCTACCCCCCATGTGATGTAATGAAATGCATGGCTATGCAAAATCCACACCACTATTTCAATTATAGCCCATGTCTCCAGTCTCCATAAGTCATTGATATTGATCGTTGTTCCCTTTGCATGCACATCTATTACATAATGAAAATCCACAAATTTTCCTATATCCCTCCTCCGAGGCAGCACTAGATGTATCTTCCCCACCACCCCCACGTGGTAAATCTTGTCAAAAAGTATATGTCCTAGATCATGATATCGATTCTATGAGCCTATACCCACAAAGACCTCATGATATGGATGCCAGTAGCTCACAATCCTATATAGCAAGGGCTCACCAACACTCATCAATGGGTGCTCCAAGAACTTAACAACCCCATATTGCACCAGAACCACTATGTTTGTAGGTTCCCTTGAATCTGGGCACAAAGAGTTTCCAAATATCATTCTTTCTATACGAAATTTAGCTTTATCATACCTTCAAAATACAATTATGTTTTACCAATTGAGAGTTAAAGGCATACACTTCTGGTTCTCAATTTTAGCTCAATGGAGACCCCTAGTCCCTCTTTATATGCCTAGTTTCTGTGTTTTACAGTGAAAATAGTGCCCCAAAATTGTGTTGTGACCATGAGGATGAGAAATGATTCCCCGTAGTGAAATTAAGCCCTAATATGAAAATATAATCCACCAAAACTGATGATTAAGGTTAGGCCACCTACCCAAAACTTGTAGATCCAAATTCCAATGGTTGGTTTGTCTGCTATGATCTCCACAAGCAGGGGAGCCCTTTTTTTTCAAAGACCGTCATCTATTGGGATCTAGACCAAGATTCCTTTATGGTGCAGGGGCATAGGATAGACTTGGAAATTCAGGACATCGACTTCTTGACCAGATTCCCACCACTAGGGCTGGTGGGAAATATACATCCAGTATTACCACATGCGCAGAACATATCAGAGTTTGTAGAGAGCCACTATAGTACATATTTAGGGCCTTATTTCACTCTCCAAATTCTCCAATAACTCCCTAAGTAAATGAGTTATATTTTGGTGCGGGAAGGCATTTCATAGAAAAAACAATAAATTTTTCGTCACCCATGATGACGAAACCCTAGCTCCACATGATGAACTGCTAGAAACCATTGGAAAGTTGTCACTGATTCCTTTAATCATTATCCCTTTGTTTTTTGTAGTTTAACACTTCACTAGAAAGCCATTTTTTCCATGAAGTTTCGCTTTTATGCCAATCAAAACATAATTTCTTCATGTGAGGCACATGTAATCTGGTACCACTTTTATTTGGCACTTGTCGACCCATGTGTCAATTTCATCATGAGTAACCATTATTTACTCATGTTTTTATGGTCCCCTTTGGGACTCCCCCATGAGGTAGCATCATCGAGTGCCCTTTTTCAGAGCATTTCACATGAGTCAACATTGCATTCATAGAGTATGTTTCGAGTCCCATTGAGCCCTGTTACATTGTTCCATCCATATTTTTTTCACATTCATCACATTTTTCTCATTTTCGCTTCTAGCTATAATATTCTATCTCTGAAAAGACTATGTCTAAGTAACTGACCATCCCCTTTGGAATCAAATCAGTATCTTTCAGGCCAACCATGCATATTATGCTCTCACAAGGGACATCATTGTCCCACCAGTCATCATGTTTCATTCCATCATCATCCCCGGTGTCATTCCAATAATCACTCTACTATGATGCCCCATGCCTTTGTTGAGGAATCCTCATTGTCTCCACTATGGCGAGCCCTCTTCTACAAACTTCAACACATTTATTCCAGTACTATAGTATATAAGGTGGTTAACCTTGGTTCCATATTTAATCTTTGCTCAATGCCTTGGATGAAGAAAATATATTAAATATGGAACCAAGGTTAACCACCTTATATACTATAGTACTTTTCCCTTTGAATTGGTTTTTTCTCATGTTCTCGACTCTATCAATTTATTGCACAATAGAGAATCATAAAATTGGTGGTGAGGTGATCCAACAAACTTTACCCATGTTTCCTAGGTGTGTGTGAGATGTTCTAGACCTCATGAGGGAGGGGCCCTCAAGCATCTCACAACATGCTTGGATGTCAGTTGATTATGACCCACCCTCAGATGTAGTTTTGTAGATTTCAAGGGTTCAGTTTCAGCCACTTGCAACACCCACAACATGTATGTCTCCTTTAGATGATCCATCCATATATTCATATCCCTTTCGTTTTTAGCAGGAATTTTTATTTCAGATTCCCCATCACTATATCACCTCAAGGGGAATTATGGCTCATGAACTCAGATGTTATTGTATTTAGTATTGGCCTCTATTCTTCCAAGCACATTATGTATATGGGATTCATTGAATTATTTTCTGGTCCATTGATGCCAGCATATCACATATCATGTATCATGTACATTTTAGTTGAGTCCCACATTGTTGGGCTCACCATTATTATTTGTATTCATTTATCTTGGTAGGTATTTGTATATGTGCCCCACCTCATTTGAGATCATGTACTTGAAACTAAAAGGATACTTTTTTCATGTTGGTAGATCTCAATCCCTCCATTTTCACTATGTCATCTCAAGTGGCATTATGGCTCATGTACTTAGATGTTATTGTATTTAGTATTGGCCTCTGTTCTTCCAAGCACATTATGTATATGGGATTCATTGAATTATTTTCTAGCCCATTGATGCCAACATATCATATATCATGTATCATGTACATTGTAGCTGAGTGCCACATTTTTGGGCTCACCATTATTATTTGTAATCAGTTATCTCAGTAGGTATTGGTATGCCTCCCCCACCTCATTTGAGATCATCTACTTGAAACTAAAAGGAAACTTTTGTCATGTCAATAGATATCAATCCCTCAATTCCTTCTATCATGTTAGTAGATCTCTCTATCTCTCTCTCTCTCTCTCTCTCTCTCTCTCTCTCTTACTCCCCTTTGGTGTCTCCTGAAACTGTAACCTACATTGTATTTTGGTCATACAATTTTTTGATAACAGTCCTACATTGAAGGGAAACACGTTACCACCTAAAAAGTGATTACCTAACAATTTCTAACTAGGTGGATCAAAATACACCACGTGGGATTAATTTTTCCATACTAAAATCACTTTCACGAAGGGAAATCAGTTAGCAAACAATTCTTATTAAATTATTTCTGGTTAAAATAAAAAAACATGATAACATTATTTGAAAAAATCATTATTTATTTAATTTTCTCTAGGAATAATCTCTAAATAATTATTTGATAATTATTCATTGTCACATTTGACTAAATCACTTAGGAATAATTTAATAAATCAATATATAATAATTTTTAAATCACTATATAATAATGCCTAAGTGATTTTAAAATGAACCTCAATCCCTACATAAGATATGATGTGTCCAAGAACGAAAGTTGTAATTTGCATAATTTTACTCAAAGAAACATTCCTTCTTCACTGTAACAACCCTTGTGAAAATTCCATGTAATAAATTTGAAATAATAACCATGGTTAATGGGACATTCATTCCAAGTTGAATGTTAGGAATAACATCTTGGTGGGTGTTCAAGAAAATGAACCTAATCTATACACAGTCATGATATTTTTATACCATCCTTCCCGATATTCCTCGACCTAATGCTCCTAATACACTAATGGAATATCACAGCGCAGATGGTATCATTGGATAGATTTGAAAACCTCATCCTCCTCCATATAAAACACCTTCAATGAGTTATGGTTAACTCTAGGGGGGGCATTTCCTTATGTTGTTATCCCCCTCCTAGTCCTTCACATGGAAACATTTATCCAAGTCCCAACCTGTCATATGAAATTCCCTATCCGAATTAGAAGATGTTATGGACAAATATCTCTACACTTATGCATCCTAATGTTTCTCATTATCCTTACTATTCATATGCGTAGCCTAGTGGTCCATCCCCATGGGTACTAGTGCCCGAGCTCCCCATGCCTCCTCCACCTCTACCATAACAACAAGCCCATCCTTAAGGTCAAGTGTATGCCTAGCAAAGTGCAACAAATCCCCCCAACCCAAGAAATGGAACAAGGAGAAAGGTAATCAAAACTACCAATCTAAATTTAACTAGGGTAACCAAGGTCGAACACCTACCGCACCTCAGTGAAACCAGCATAATCTCACAACCCAACAACAACGAGGACAACCCAAGAAAAACAAGGATATTCATAGGAATAAACCTTATTCATGTTGCAACATATTTGGAAAGTATACTCATGAGTGCCCCCTTTTATCTCGAATTCACCAAGTATGGAAAGCTCAAGCAGCTACATCTAGAGAATCTCAGCCCATTACTTCACCTCCTCCTCACCCTGCTTCATATCAACTGGATGTTATTAAAAATCCTTTTCCTCTGAAAGGATATATCACTAATAAAACTAAAATAGGTCATGAAACTCCCCAATCTTTACAATCTAGTCACAATGACTATAATATCCTTATTATGAGTTCTGATGAAGTCAATACCAAACAAGTCAACCTTCAAACTTGATCATGCCAATATGAAAAGCCACCTATTAATTCAACGACTAATTCCAAACCTTAATTTTCGATTAAGCCTCCCTCGTCATCAAATTTTACCTTGCGATACCTCTACCTAAGCTATAGGTTATCCCTAAGATCTCAAATGGTCCATTACGTTGAAATACTACTTGTGTTAAAGTTGCCCATACCTATAGCATAGCAGATGACTTGGAACTATCTCTTGTTTCCATGTCAACGTTGGAAGTCCCAAAGATGTGCCAATCCTAATGGAAATATCTACTCTTTGATTTGGGTGTTGTGGATCCTTTAGATGATCATATGATTTTATTTGATGTTGGGAAATCATAACATCCCTACCTTCCTTCATTCAATGTTTCTAAAATCCCACTATCCATAACAAACGCCACTTTTGAGTGGTGTATCATAGACGAAGGTACCTCCACCTATGTGATGGATTATAGTGTTTGGAAGCAAGTACGTTCACCTAATATTTCCCCATCGACCATCACCCTCTATGCTCAGGATTGTCATCCTTCAAAGACCCTTGGCTTATATCACAATTGTATGATCACTACTGCTGGAAAGAAAATCTCAATTCAAATTGAGGACATTGACATCCCATTAGATTATAGCATCATCTTGGGTCATATTTACACCTATTCCATGTCTGCTAACACATATGAATTATTTTTCAAAATTTTCTTTCCTCATAATGGAAATATCATCACTATCGATCAGTCAACTTACTATGATCCTAATTCTCATACTTCCCCCCATTCCATTATCTCATCGATGACTAGTAATAATATTGTTTCATCCCTCAACAATGTCTCTCTATGAGTCTACAAATATTCCATGTTTCTTGCTTCTTATTATGGTCCAACACCCACCCCCTAGGACTCTAGTGCTTCCAATGTTTTCTTGATTCAAGTGTCACGAGATTCCAACAAGTTTTCCGGTATGCCTTCATAGTAGCCATCTCCTCCACAACCTATTGTTCCCAAGTCAATCCAACCTTAAGTTATAATTCCCCAAGTTCTATTTTCTTTTGTCGTTATCTCTCTAGGGATGATTAATTGAAAGAGATATTTTCTTCAACCAAATATATGGTTAGTTCGTATGTGGAACTCTTCACTTTGTTGGCATTTTCACCTGTTAATATGAGATATTTTCCTATTCTAATATTTTTCCATTTTTACTGAGTATAATTGTGATGTTATAGATGATTTTCCATGGGTTATATGTTGGTTAGAAGCCGTTTATATGATGTATTCTAACTATGGTTGTTGAGATGTTCTCATAAGTTATGGAATGGTTCATGAATTCATGGAGAAAAATGTTTTATTACAGCTAGCTAGATATGATTTGGATATTTATTGCTAACTCTCAAATGAATATTAGTTTATGATCAGATATGCATTCATGACATGTAGCTTACATATTTTCCATATGTTTGACGTAATACCTATTGCGTTCTAGGTAGTCTAGGTAAATGTTTTAGTTCAAGTTTGAATTTTTAGCTTTTCCATAGTGTTAAATATTATTCTTGAAAGTTCTAAGAAATGGTATGAAGATAACCTAGGAAACTTTCTCAGATCTCATGACCGCAAGCTCTGAATTGAGGAATTTAGCTCATAATTTCATGGAATCATGACTTTGTATGCAGTTGGAGGCATATAGTTGCACCCTTTCCTTCTTATGCATGAGGTTGGGGTGTTAGGTTACCAATAAGATGCTCGAGGCCGATGATTGATCATGTGGGGTAGATTTATCTCCTAAGTTATTTGTAGTCCTTGTAGGATGTCATATTGTGGAAAGTTTGTAGGCCCGACTTCCCTAACTAGAACACTAGAGTTTGGGTCATGGAATAGTGACACTTGTCTCATATTCACCTTGGTGAGCTTGTGAATTTGTGAAAATATGGGAGGGGTAGTTACATAACTCCTTATCTACAAAAGCTAAACATGCATAAATAAAATGGTCATTATGGATAAGGTTACATATGAACTTGAAGATTGTATGAGTTAACGTTCCTGCATTAAATTTTTTTAGAGAAATATCAATTATGCTAAACCCATGAGTCAAATTCCTCTAAATAAATGAGGCAGATAAACGAAACAAAAAATTCTACAATTTATTAGATAAACAATATATCTTATGTTAGGATATCCCTTGATAGAATAATATGTAGATCTTGGTAGTATTATTTTTTTATTCCATATTAATGGATTCCTCTTCCCAAATATTTTAAGTGATTTAGAAATAGTCATCAAAACAAACACCAATAAATATATGGATTAACTTTGGATGCTTATAATGCATCGTACCCCCATTGTGTTAAAGCCAAGTGAGAGATTGAAAATTATACTGAAATGTGTATTAGGAAATGTAAGAGTATCCCTAGAATCTTGTAGTATGCTATGGGTTTTATGGTATTACAACTAAATTTTTTTGAAAAAAAAATCCCATTATATTAGGTAGGCCTTGATTGGACTCTGCAAATGTATTTATTGGTTTATATAGAAATATGCTTGTCCTACATGGAAATTTTGTAAAATAAGTAACATTATCCTAACCTTAAAAAACCACCTATGAAGATACATTGTGGCTTAATAATGGTAATGGAGATGACCTATATTGAAGGTTGATCAAATTATTCTACTCAAACAAAAAACTAAATAAAATTAGATAAAAAAAATTTCAATTAATTTTAAACCTTTGTAGAATCCTTTATTGGTTGATGATATAGAAATATGTTTACCCCCCATGGCAATGTTGTAAAATATGTGACATTATACTGACCTTCAAAAAATACCAATGAAGACACGTTATGGCTTAATAAAATTTATGGAGATGCCAAAAATACTGGACCTATCTCCAAGGTTGATCAAACTATTCAATTCAAACAAAATGCTAAGGAAAATTAGATGTAACACCTTCCTCCTATATTTATCCAAGCTAACTAGTGAACTGGGTTAAATATGTGACAAAAAGCTACTATGATATGATATAATTCCCTAGTTACAGTTAATGAAGTGGAATTAAGAAACCAAAACCAAACTGGCGTTCCTGAGGACCTACAGGATCCCCAGGGGCTAACAAACCACTTGATATGCCCAATCATTGAGTTAACCTACATTTTGAGTAAGATAGACCCATAGTCACTCCCATGACAAACCCTTCATGTGACTATAACCTTTCAGTTTCTCCCATAAAAAGTGCATCAATGTGACTAAAGAATTTTCGAAGCATTTATGTGCTAGAGACCCCAAAATGTGAGCCACTTTTTTAGGGCTAGGACTAAGGGCTTTGCTGAGAACTTGATAAAATTATCAGAAATAATAAAAAATAGGAGGGTAAGGCCTATTAAGAAAAAATTGAATAAGGACCTAACCTGACTCATCCTAACCATGACAGGAATTTCATGCAACACTTCATGGACGTGTAATGTATAGGTCATAAAAACAAATACTAAAATTGGGACTTCATCCTTATTTTAGATTCCTCAAGAAGGTCTAATACCATCTCATTGTAGCTACAAAATCATATATTAGCTCTTACATTAATTAACCACTAATTTACTAATAAAAACATCTTAAGAGCCATAACTCAATTATGTCATAAACCATCCTTATAATGAGCATATAACCAATAGATCAACAATGGTAGAACAACTGTTATAATCACCTAATAACAAGCACATTCACACATAATACATAAGAGGAAAATATATCTTATTAAAATATTTGAAATGAAACCAAGTTAGGGACTTTGACATACCACTCGACAATAGATTGGGTTGAACCAAATATTTCTCTCAGCCAATCACCCATGTGCCATATTCCAAGCATGAATGTGGGACTAACAACAAAATAAACTAGGGCCTCCTCAGGATTTACCATGTATCCAACCATTACCTTTCAAGTTATTATTATGCTCGAAACTGTCATCTGTATATCATGTTTTTACCATGTATACAACTATTACTAGTTAAGGGATTCCTAGGCAAAACAATAAACTTACACTAGAGGCTTTATAGTAATCCCTCCATATACCAGTCAAGGGACCACTAGGCCCTAAACAAGCATGGATGCCTCTGGATTTGTCAACCTAAATCGTGAGCAATTTTCCCATCTCCACCCTCAGGATTTACCATGTATCCTACAATTTACCTATCAAGGGATTCCTATGCCTTCGAGCTTTTTTCTCATATCACCCCACTCAATTTTAAAACCATATGGAAATTTAGCAACCATGTAATAAAACTCCATCACACTATGGATATCCAAAAATGGAAAGGCAAGGTTTCAACCACTATCACACCTTGAAATTCCCATCTAAGTAACTACAGAAGAACCAAATAGACACATGCATAAACCATGCATGTATAAACTAGTAAGGAAATCATACATGCAACTCAATACTTGCAAGTAACCCCACTATGTTAGGTCCCTATATTACTAGTATAGTCCCTTATTGTGGTTAGTGTAACCCTCTTATTGTTATTATTCTACCTTGTAACCCCCATATTACTATTATTATCCCTTAAATTATTGTTGTTAGGTCGGCTAGGATTACATTATGGCCCCACTAGGATTACATTGTGGCCCTATGGACTCCTATATATAGAAAGGAGGTTTTTTAATTTTTATCATCCAAGAATTGTTCATTCATGTAATGTATTGGAGGTTTCCCCCTCGAAGTGGCTTATTTCTAAGGCATTGATATCTCTTTTTTCCATTATTGGAGTTGGTTTCACAACATTTGGTATCAAAGATTTGGATTCTAGGGTTTCGCTACCCCAAACAGGTCATCGTGGAATTTTCGCTATAGCTTTTTTTCTGCGAAGGGTCAGAAGCTGAAATTTTTAGAGTACAAAGCCAAAATCCTGAGGAAGATCATCACGAAATTTTAGATCTTGGTTCGCAATACTTTTGTAAATATGATCTGTGAAATTTAGGGATTTTTGCAGGCTCCTGAATTAAACCTAAATAGGTCATTGTGACATTTTCTCTATAATCCAAAATCCTGAAGAACCTCCTACAAAAATTTCAGATTTTGGTTCGCAATAGTTTTGGAGATATGATATGTGGAAGTTAGGATTTGTTTAGGCTTCCAAATTTTATCTCAAAGAGGTGACCATGGGAAAAAATTCCTATCTCTCTCTCTGAGCATCAGATTGCGATTCTGTAAAAAGTGGTTGCAAGTACACGAACTGTAGTTTTCAGCATATAATTTTTATAGCCGAAGGAGGAAACAGTGACACCTGGCACGTCGTATAAGTTCGCTATACTAAACTAGTCCATAATTAGGTGATCATGGGAGATTGGGCATAAAATTTTCCTTCATGAATCCAAATTAGGTCAGACCTATGGCATTTGAAAGAAGATTCATGGGGCTATGTCAGGGCCAAATTTCAGATTTAAAGATCCGAAATTGTAGACATAATTTAATTCCAATATTGAGTTCCTCAAAATCAAGAAAAAGTTGTGTATTTTTTTTTAAATTGCATAAGTCCTGTTTGAAAAATCAGTTTTATGTGATTCCAAAGGCCTGTTGAGCACATATATCAGTATTTGGTTCTAAAATTCCTCCTAAAAAGAATTCAACACCCATTAAGCCCTGTGAGTACTCTACTATGACTCATGAAGATGAAAAATTCCAACATGATCAATCAAATTAAATGGATGTTTTGAAGAAAAGCATCGAAGCTAAGATGGATGGTTTGGATAAAGGCATGGAAGCTATGATGGATGGTTTGAAGAATGGTATGGAAGACAAAATGGATGGTATGGAAGAAAAAATGGAAGGTTTGAAGGAAGACATGGAAGGTTTGAAGGAAGGTTTGTCAAAGTTGATACAAGAAATGATTCCTAACGGTGAAAAGATAGTAGAGGAAAATCATGATGAGAACAAAATAAATGTTAATCGCGATTTCATAAACTCTAATGTTGAATTAAAGAACCACGATATTCCAAAGATGTATATGAGGAATTTTGATCGCAAGGATCCCGTAACATGGCTACTACATATGGAGAAATATTTTGATCTCAATAATGTGCAAAACACACAAAATGTATGCATTGCAACTTTACATTTAAAACAAAATACATTTGTATGGTATCGATGGCTTTGCTCCCATAAAAATATTTTTAATTTGTCAATTTTTATGGAGGAAATTATAGCACATTATGAGGATACAAAAAGAAACACCTTCTTTAGCCAATTGATAAATCTCAAACAAATTTGTTTAGTGGTGGAGCACATTGAGGACTTCTAGAAATTGAATATAAGGGCAACTGATATTCAAGAGGAACACAGGATTGATGTCTTCATAGGGACTTTAAAGGATAACATCCAACATAAAGTTCACGTTTGGGAAATGTATTCATTAGAGAAGGCATTCAGGTTGGAAAGAAAAATTGAATGTAAAATTATGGTGACAAGGAAGCCTAACACTGACATCTATAAATATGGAAGTGTTGCTACTCCTTGACTTCCACAACCTACAAGGTTGACACCATAACAATTAGAAGAAAAAACACCAAAAAGGATTTACTATAATTGTGATAGAAATTACACTAAAGGTCACAAGTGTGCTGAGAAGAAATTATTTTACATAGATTGTGAAGAGGAGGAAGAAAATGAAGAATAAACTTCAAAATAAGAGGATATACACCAGGAAGTAACCCTCAAAGAAGAATAAATGAGTCTGACCATATCCTGTAATACGTTGGTGGGAATTACCACTCCTCAAACTCTCAAGATAGAAGGACATATCAAGAAGGAAAAGGTAATATTGTTGATTGATTCGGGTAGTACCCATAATTTTATTCATTGTAAGGTAGCCAAGGAATTGAATTGTTTCCCATACCCAACACCAGAATGTCAACTGATGGTTGCATATGAAGGAACTATAGATTTCTCTAGAAAATGACATAATATCAAGCTATCCATGGGGGAATATGCATTGAATATTCCAATTCTTTCCATCTCAATGGGAAGTGCTGATGTTGTACTAGGAGTATAATGGTTACAATATTTGGGGACGGTAGCTTTTAACTTTCAAGAACTTTTCTTGAAATTTTTTTCAGAAGGAAAGGAAATCGAATTACGGGGTATCACAGGGAAGCCAGGAAAGATAATAATCTCTAATGTCATGAAAAAAATTCTCAAGAAATAACAATGAGGCGTAATTACACAATTATGCTCACTAGAAGTTCCAACATGAAAATCATCTATTTCTCCAGATCTCCAAAAAGTCTTGGACAATCATCCCAAGGTGTTTGATACTCCAAAACTACTCCCACCTATTCGTGATAATGACCATGCTATTCATTTGATTCCAGGAAGTGTTCCTCCAAACATACGACCTTACAGATATCCTTGTGTTCGAAAGAGTGAAATTGAACATATGATTGCAGAAATGTTAGAGGCTGGTATAATTCAACCTAGTCAAATTTCTTTCTCTACTCTAGTAGTATTGGTGCACAAGAAGGATGGATCATGGCGCATGTTTCTGGATTATAGGGAGCTCAACAAGCTCACTAGTAAAGATAAATTTCTCACTCCTGTGATTGATGAATTATTGGATGAATTACATGGAGCAATTTATTTTACCAAGTTGGATCTTTTTTCAGGATATCAACAAATTAGAATGAAGACTAAATATATTCCAAAAACATCATTTCGAACTAATGAGGGTCATTATATTTTTTGGTCATCCCTTTTGGCCTTACCAATGCACCTTATACATTTCAAGGGTTGATGAATTCCATTTTCAAACCCTTCCTTAGAAGCTTTGTGCTGGTATTTTTTGATGATATACTAATCTACAGCAAGTCTTGGAAGGATTATGTTCAACATTTTGACAGGGTGCTCAAACTATTGTAGGATAACCAATTATATGCAAAAAACATCCAAATGTTTCTTTGGAGTACAAGAGGTGGAATATCTGGGTCATATTGTATCTCACGAGGGTGTTAAGGTACACCCTAACAAAATTAAATCCATTAAAGAATGGAAAGTCCCCACCACCATAAATTAGTTGTGTGGATTTCTCAGGTTAACAGGGTATTATCGCAAGTTTTTTAAGAATTATGGCAGAATAAAACACCTTTAACAACATTATTGAAGAAAGATGCATTTTCATGGACTCCTGAAGCAACTAAGGCCTTTGAACATATTAAAGATCCAATGTTCCCAGCACTAGTCTTAGCTACATCAGACTTCACAAAAACCTTTATTGTGGAACGTGATGCCTCAGGAAATGGAACTGGTACTATTTTAATGCAAGAAGGAAGACCCATTTCTTTTGAAAGTCGTTCAATCAAAGGAAAGTATTTAAAAAAGGCTATTTATGAGAATGAAATGTTTGCAATACTACATGCATTAAAGAAATGGATACCTTGCCTAACGAGAAGACACTTCAAGGTAAAAATTGATCATGATAGTCTAAAACAATTTTTGGAACAAAGACTATCTTTAGAAGAGCAGCAAAAATGGGTCACAAAGATCTTGGGTTATGACTTTGAAATCATCTACAAAAAAGGGAAGCTAAATGTTGTTGTAGATGCACTCTCAAGAAAGGATGAAGAGGTGGAGGCATTGCTTTGTGCCATTTATATTATCCAACCAGATTCAATAAACGAGGCAAGGGATGAATGGAAGAAGGAAGAAGAAGTGTGGACACTCATTCAAAATTTGCAGCAAGATCCTATTACATCTGATACATTTAGTTGGGAAAATGTTTCCTTATGGTAAAAAGAGCGCTTATATATTTGCAAGAATTCCAAAATAAACCAAAATATTCTTTTGGAATTGCACACTTCTGCTTTAGGAGGACACTCAATATTTTTAAAAACTTACTACAGGGTGAAGAAATATTTTTTTTTGGATGGCCTTAATTCTGAAATTCAAAAGTTTGTGGTGGAATATTTTGTTTTCTAACAAAATAAAGTTGATACAATTAATACCCCGAGTATTCTACAACATTTATCCATTCCAGGTGAACGTTGGGAGGAGATTTCAATGGATTTTATCACAGGTTTACCTAAGTATGAAGGAAGGAGTGTCATCATGGTGGTAGTTGATATACTTACCAAGTATGCACACTTTTGTGCATTATCTCATCCATTTAAAGAAAGTACATTTGCTACTGCATTTATGGAAACAATTCAAAAGCTACATGGAAACCCGAAGATTATTGTAAGTGACAGAGATCCCATTTTTACAGGAAAATTTTGGAAGGAATTATTCTCTTGTTTGGGTAATCAACTAGCTCATAGCTCATCTTATCATCCTCAATCTGATGGTCAAATAGAGATAGTGAATAAATGTTTGGAAGGATATCCTCATCATTTTGTATATGATAAGAAAGCACAATGGGTCAAGTGGTTAACTCTTGGTGAATGGTGGCATAAAAATTCCTTCCATAATGTAGCGAAAATGAACCCATTTATGTGACTTTATGGATATCATCCACCGTCCATCACATATTATTCAAGGGAAAATTATTGGGTTCAAGCAGTGGAGGATCACATCGAGCATCAATAAAAATTTCTCCAACTCTTAAAGGATAACCTAAATTTGGCACAAAATCGAATGAAACAACAGGCTTATTAACATCGTAGTGAGAGAATTCTCGATGTGGGAGACTAGGTATTTTTACAGCTACAACCATACAAACAAATGTCCCTCAAGCAAGCTAATAAGGATAATAAATTATCACCAAAGTACTATGGTTCTTACAAGGTGTTGCAAAAGATTGGTACTATGGCATACAAGTTGGAGCTTCCTGCTTCTTCACGAGTGCATCCAGTTTTCCATGTTTCATGCTTAAAAAAGGTTGTAGAGACAAACTTCTAGTTTAAAAAATATTTCCAGAACTTGATGAGGAAGAAAAAACCATATTGGAACCTGAAGCAGTCACGGAAACAAGAACTCGACAGCTACGAAATCGATCAAATTTAGAGTGTCTCTTCAAATGGTAGAACTTACCCACTAAATATTCTACATGGAAGGATGGGAATTTTATACAAAAGCACGCAGAGCTACTCAAGCATTGAGGACAACACTTTTTTGAAGGAGAGGAGGATGTTGGGTCCTTATATTACTAGTATAGTCCCTTATTATTGTTAGTGTAACCCCCCATATTTCTATTATTGTTCCCTTACATTATTATTGTTAGGCCGGCTAGGGTTACATTGTGGCCCCATTAGGATTACATTGTGGCCCCATGGAATCCTATATATAGAAAGGAGGTTTTGTCATTTGTATCATCCAAGAATTTTTCATTCATGTAATGTATTGGAGGTTTCCCCCTCGAAGTGGCATATTTCTAAGGCATTGATATCTCTGTTCTTCTATTTTTGGAGCTAGTTTCACAACACAAGCTCAAGGAGACATTACTACAAGCAAAACATTAATAATTTCCCTTCAGCCACACTTATTCCATCAGAGCATACCATACCATCATGGAGGGATACACTTGGGAAGGCTTTGAAGAGGAGATATATGGAAAAATGAAAGTATGCATGGATCATGTGGAGATGGAGGATATACATAACTCTTTGAAGGAGTTATGACAACCACCTCTTTCCTCTTTGGGAATGAGAGGGGATCTATCTATGATACACTCCATTAGTATGATTGAAGCATATGGTAAGGATATTTCTTTTATGCATAATGATTTAGTTAATGAGTATTTGCATTCCTTTATCATACGTGTGTAGGCCATTGTTCCAAGGGGGAGAATTCTTCCTTATAAACTTCATGGTCAACTTTGAGCCAAAGACAGTGTTGAGCATAGCCACTCCTTAGGAGCATATAGGGAGATGACATATCATTCTAGGTGTGCACCAAAGACACCAAACATTACTCACCTTCTTAAAAAATTTGAGAAGATTATGGCAGGAAGTAAGTCATGGGGAAACGACTCACCATATCATTATCTAAGGTAGTCAGGAGATATATTATGTTGGTTCCACATGTGGGGCTATGATCCAACTCCATTATTGCATATAAAAAGTTATGTATCATTATTTTTGATCCCATACATTGATGATGTTATTATTCTCATTGTGGGGATGGATGGAGGAAGGATGGGAGGAGTGAACATACCCTTTGGGAGAGATATTATCCATGTCCCTTATGCTTCATGCTTCAGAGAGAACATTGGGAAAACCATGACTACTTCAATGGGTCTTTTACTTTGTTGTGGGATGAGTCATTTGCATCTCATGAGAACTTTAGAGGAGAATTTCATGGAGGGATTGTTTGGGAGACACTTGGTATATGAGGAGAGCTTATCTCATGGAGGTGTCACCATGGAAAGAGGAGAAGAGTTGCAGCACTCACTTGAACAATTTTTGAGGACAAGAAACATTTGGGAGGGGAGGACTATAATATTCGCAAGTAACCATGAGCTAGTTGGAATATTAAATTTTGTTTTTTCTTCTTTGTTTGATGAATAATAAGGTATGGAGACCCATAATTTTCCTTAGTAGGAATAAAATCACTCCTATTGTGAAAGGAGTTCAGCTTAGTAGCTTAATTAAGCACCCTTTCATCTGAAAAGGGGATGAAACATGAAGACTAGGTCAACTTTGGCCAAATCAACATCATTGTCATGGATTAGTGGCATTCATTGAGGGACAACGCAGTTTTAGTCAGAGACTCTTTGTATGGAAGTAGCGTCTTTAATGAGTGGGGCCAAGGGTGAGGAATCTCACCACCTATATAAGGAAAAGGATGGCAGTTCTAGATGATTATGTTATGTTTTTATATTTTAGATTTTATGGTATGTTTAGACTTGTTGCTCTCTTCAACCGTTTAGCTAAGATTGTAGTGTTTTTTAGCACAGGGTGTTCCCAAGCGGGAATCCCACATCTCTCCTTAGGGGACATCTAGTGCCCACTCAAGAAGGGTAATTGCACTATATTTACACATTCATGCATTAGGCCAAGATCCATCTTATTCTACAGTGCAATTTCTATTGAGAGATGTGCTGAAGTTGCAGGGTGCAGCAGTTGAGAACACATTTGGGTCACTTTAGTGCTTAATTTTAGTGGAGGAAGGTTTCCTTCCATTGGGAGGCTAGTAAGGAAGGTGCTTGAGCCTTATTGCAACATTTGGCATTAGGCGACACTACCACTTGCCCCTACAATGCAGTTTTTGTCTTGGACTGCATTATTTTAGGGAGGAGTTGCAGGAGTGGTTTCAGTACACCATATGGGGAGGAGGTTTTCTAATTAAGGGATCAGATTTTCACCTAGAGATTCTATTGGAGGAGGTTATATCCTATGACATATCAAATCAGCCACATCCTTCTAGCTGTATTATTGTGGTGAATCTTCAGCCCTAGGGCTTGGGTTCATATCTTGTATATTGGTGTATTTCTGAAAACCCTCTTAGGTTCCTTGTTGGAGGTTGTAGCGTTGATCTTCATTGTATGTTATATTTGAGGAATATATCAGCCATTATATCTTTTGTGTATTCATTTTCTGCAGCAGTGCTCTTATGACTGCTCTGTAGCAGTCTTCCGACATTTTTGATATAGTAACAACACCTCATTCTGGGGGATTTATCTATTAGAGGCTTGTTGAATCTTGTTATATGCTTTGTGACCCATTAGTTCATACACTTTTTTCGCTGT
Organism: Pinus albicaulis; assembly: GCA_034641835.2. Lineage (NCBI taxonomy): Eukaryota > Viridiplantae > Streptophyta > Pinopsida > Pinales > Pinaceae > Pinus > Pinus albicaulis. The sequence goes on along the minus strand of CM076581.1, from coordinate 1,200,622,608 downwards.
TATGATGAATTAAGAAGATCCATATTGGTCTCATATCTTGATGTGATGTTATATAGTGCTATTTCAAGTATTTTGTTCTATATTCCTGCTTTTCCCATTTGGGAATATTACACTTCTACAAGCCAATATTATGGAGGAAATACCAAAAGACACTATGCCAGAAGTCAAATTTAAAAAAAATATTGGCAAGAAACATCAAGAAAAAAATATCTTGACATAAAAAACTTGACGAAGGTAAATATGGAAATTTAATGGTATTTGTTCATCAAGCCTCACAGTCAATTGGGAGTGTTGAGGTGTCTTTCCAATACTGCAGTTCAGACTATTCCAACACTCAATGATGCAATATTCATGGATCAAATGAGAATTCAGCCAATGCATCCCCCCCATCTCAAATATATGATCAAAGCTTGCCAGCTCAAGGAACAACTAGAGAGTTGATCCGAGAAATAGTCATGAGACTGTTATAACTTATGCATTTTAATTTACTAGTTTCTGGTTTATAGTTTAGATTAGATTAAGAAGAATTATTTAAAAAATCTTCTATTCTTGTAATATTAATTAGTATTGAAACCCCTTTCATGCATTTAGAAAGGGGTCCATATTTTTGAGAAGGAGGCTTTTGGAAATCACACTATTGTTTGAACAGAAGTATCTAATTGAAAGTCTAAGCCCAGAGGCTATATTTTCATAAATAAGATATGATTAAGTAGGTACTATTATCTGCGTATTAATCATTGTATGTTTCTAAGATTTTAAAAAACTTGTTTCTATTTATTTGTTTCTCTCTCATAAGAATTGAAATGACATATATTATAATTACTATTGATAAAATGTATTGAATTATATGTTGTTAGATGAGTAACCTAGAGATCTATTATATGATTAATGTTCTTCATCAACTAAATAAATTACATTGATCTAGTTTCTCTAATGCTCTTATATTCATTTAATATGTGATGATCTATATTGTTTCACGCTTATAAAATCCTATTCCATAATCATATAAATCAATCCAATCCTGGGAAGTAATTAGAATTAGTTTTATTTATGTTATGATTATAATAGATCACTCCATTCATGTTGATTTTATTTCATTGTTATATAAATTCTTTCTTGTATGGGAAGCTAGTCCCTATATCCCCAGTCAGACCCACCATTTCTATGGAAAAGGAGTTTCTTTAAGCCCCCAACTAAGTGGAATCCCTAATGTTGAGGAAGTCACTCTTCATCCTTCAACATTTTTGGTGCTAGAAGGAGGGAATCCGACTATGTATGGCATATAAAATTGAATCTCATTGAAAATCCGACATAAGAGTCCAACTCCCTTCAAAGATTACACAACTTCTAGATCTCGCTCACTATCTCCTAGTCATAAATCTAAAGTTGTAGAACCATTTATTACATATCCTGAAACATTACCTCATAGAACTTCTTCAAAACATATTCATGATCATGAAAAATTTTGGGGGCTAATATTCACAAGTGGGCTAATTTTCCATGCTTTTTCCACAAACAAGATTCGTTAATTTCCATTTTTTCCAAAAATTATTTGCCCAAATTTTATATTATAAAATTGTTTTACCTTAAAAATCGCCAAAATTTTATATAGAGACTATATAAATTTATTAGAAAATTGAATAATTTTACAAAAAAATTGTGAAATATTTTACAAATTTCATATTATATACTAGTGAGATTCGCCAAGGTTTCTAAACTTTAAAATTAATTTCCATCCTTAAATGTTTCCCTGTTCATGAGTCTCTTGAAGTTCAGTCTTTAATTGAAAGGTTAGAACAAATATCTACCTCTCCAGATAAGATAACCAATCCACAAATTTATGAAGAAATTATTACATCTAACATTCAAGGTACTGGTGTATTTACCCAATCTCAAAGCGAAAAAATTAGGATAAGTCCTTTTAAGTTTCCTATTATTTTTCATCGAAAGAAAGTTACCACATCAGCATCTCAATCAGGTATCAGTGAGATCACATCATCTTCATCTCCATTTACTCCCACCTTCTCTTCTAATCAACCCATTTCCACTCATCAAACCATTTCTTCTAAAACAATCAGTTCTTCTATAAGTAGTACTATTCCAGTAGTAATTTCTTCACCATCCAAATCTACTTCTGGACCTACTATATTATCTTCACATCCAACAATTCAAGAAATGCATAACTTAACATGAGTTAATATGGGTGTTGTTCAAATGGAAAATTTACATCCTCTCTCGGATCTTCCAGAAAAATGTTTACGAAAATATAATCCTAACGATGGCCTTCCTTCTCAAGAACATTTCAATAATTTTATGTTGGCCATGACTCTCCATGGTATGCAACATGAATATGTTGTAGTGAGATTTTTTCCATACACTTTCCAAAGATTGGCAGCATCCTGGTATTCTTCCCTCCCTTCTGGTTCAATAGGAGATTTGAATACTTTTAAAGATCTATTTCTTGCTAAATTTGGTGATGATAGGACAATTTCCTCATTAATCAATGATATTTCTGATTTAAAATTTAATTCAAATGAAAAGGTCAAAGACTTCAATTACATGCTTAACAAGTTATTGAATAAAATTCCAGCTGCATCTCGACCAGGATTGGATGTACAAATATAATGGTACATATCTTCCCTTCCTTCTAATATATCAATTTTTGTAGATAGAGCTAATAAGGCCACACTTGTAGAATATATGAAAGAAGCTTTGTCTGTTCAGAGAATAATTGTAGCTTTAGAGAAAAAGACTGAGTTAGAAGATAAAAAGTCTAAAAAAGTAACATTTAAAGATGAGAAAAATAAGGAAACTCCCAAATATTCGTTCGATCTTGAAGGATTGCAAAAGGTCCTAAAGACAATGTCTAATGAAATGGTTGAAATCAAAAAATAGGTTGCTGAGACTTCTACTAGAAAATCCTTTAGGTCGTTTAGAAAAAATCATCCGTCTATATCACAACCTCCCAATATTATTTCTAATGTTGAATCTGAAAAATAAGATGAAGAAGAAAAAGAAGAAACAACGGCTTCTACCAATGAATCTCAAGATGAATAACTAGATAAATTACATGGATTATGGGACTTTGTCTTACACTCCTCTGATGAAGAGATAGAATCTAAAGCAATGTATATTAGCACTAGAAGTAAGACGTCTGTAGAACCAAATCAATCCATACATAATTATAAAATCCAAACTTCTATTTCTAAAGAAAAACCTGTCAATAAAAAACCTCCAATCAAACCATATCAGCAAGTTATTAAGGAATCCCAGCCAATCAAATATTCACCCAATCCTCAATCTAAAGCTTTGGTAGTATCTAAAACTGTTGAATACATCATTGTCGAGGATATGAATAAGATTAAAGCCAATATTTCTCTTCACGAAGTTAGCAAATTCAAGCAACAACAAAATATTTTATTGAAAGATTTGAATGTGATTACTGCATCTCCTCTTCCTTCAACTGTTATTACTAAAGATTCAAATTGGAAAGGGAAACTTCCAATCGACAATTCAAAAAAATTTAACACTTCAGATGTTATTTTGATTGATGATAGATCCAATTCTCACACCACTCCTTTCCTTTTAACCGATTAAATATACAATACAAATGTTAATAAATGTTTGATTGATTCTGGAGCTTCATCTAATATAATTCCATATTAAATTTGTCAGAAGTTAAATATAACACCCCAGAAATCATCGGTTAGCATAGTTCAATTGGATAAAAAAAAGGTTAATGTCTTAGGAGAAATCAATTCAGTAAGTATTCAATTTTCATCAAATCCAAAACTTTCTCATATTATCGATATACTAATCGCTGACATCCCTGAATTCTATGGTTTAGTTCTTAGTAGAGATAGGTCTGAAAATTTACATGGATATTTCACAACAGACTGGTCTCACATGTGGCTTCCATATAATGGAAAACCGAATCAAATCAGAGTTGATCGTGAAAGGCATATGAAATACTCAATTACAGATGTTGAGGTAGAAAATGAACCCATAGCATTCAATAATACTATTTTGGGTAATTACTCTTTAGATTCATTGTTGGGGAATTTTAATGCTAAAGGTTTACCTTTCTCAATCGATTTTGTTAATTCAAAAATAGAAAATTTCTCCAAAAATAATTAGACCAAATGCTTAAATTTTGAATAGGAAACAATAGTTCATTCTCCCTTTTGGGAAATTTTCTTTGATGGATCAAGATCCAATGATGATGTAGGAGCAGGATGCGTGCTTATTAGTCCAAAAGGTGAAAAAAATATGCTATATTGTAGACTTGAGTTTGAATACACTAACAATATTGTTGAATATGAAGCATTAGTTCAAGGTCTTCGTAAAGCAATAAGTCTTGATATACAATATATTAAAGCATTTAGAGATTCAAAAATTGTCGTAAGACAAGCACTGTATACTATTCACTGTCTCTCAATTCACTTGAAATATTACCAATCTCTCGTTCAAGCCCTCACATCTCATTTTTTAGCTTTCAATACCTCTTTTATTCCTAGTTCACAAAATGCTAGTGATGATCTTTTGGAAAACGTGGCATCCAAGCTCATTCCACCAGAACATTTTAATCCTAACATATTCTCTATCGAAATGACTTTTCATCCATCTATGCTGGATAATGTTAATAGTTGGCGAGTTTGCAATGAAGATAGTGATATTTTAAGTTTTCTTACTTCTGAAAAATCATAAAATGATCAAATTCTAGATGAATTTTAACATGATAATAACATCATGTGACAAACTAATAAGAATATTTTACCAAAATATGTGGTAAAACTTGAATATTTATATGATTTAAAAGACAGATTCAAAAAAATCAACAATTTCAAACTGCAAAGTTCTAATTTAATGTTTGAATTAGTTAAATTACGATATGATAAAGTACATCAAGATATAAATCTAGGGCTTACCCTTTAATTTGGAGAAAGAAATGCATTCATTTCATTATTGAAAAAATACAAAGATATTTTTTCATGGAATTATCAAGATCTTAAAACCTACAATCCATCCATCATTCAACGTATTATTTGAATGGTACCTAATGTTGAACCCGTCCAACAAAAGCTCAGAAAAATACATCCAAATTTGGTAACTCAAATACAAAATGATTTAAACAGACTTTTGAAAGCCGAAATTATTTTTTCTATTAGAGATTCAAAATGGGCTTCTAATCTAGTACCTGTGAAAAAAAAGATTGTCGGTATTCAAATTTTTATTGACTTTAGAAATATGACTAAAGCATGTCAGAAGGACAGCCAGTAGCACATTCTCAATTAATTCTGGTTCATCTAGAGGATGTTTGAAAACTACATTTCGAACAAAGTGGGGAAGCTATACATACAAAAAAAATCCATTCCAATTAATGAATTTAGGAGCAACATTTCAGAGAGTTTTGGATATTTCCTTCAAAGGATTGATAAATCAAACCGTGGTAGTTTATCTTGATGATATAATCATATATTCAAAAAATAGAAACGATCAGTTGCATGACTTAAAGTAGATATTTGAAAGATGTAGAAGGTTTTGGATTTCTCTTAATCCAAAGAAGTTAATTTTTTCTTTAAGTGAAGGTAAACTTCTTGGTTTTATCGTCTCAAAAAATGGAATTTGTATTGATCTTGACTGGATTAAAACAATTTTAGAAATTCCACTACCACATAACGAAAAATCAATGAAATCCTTTTTAGGATAGGTAAACTTTGTAAAATTATTCATTCCATATTTTTTACATATTTTCCTTCCATTTGAAAAGATGATCAAGAAATATACATTGTTTAAATTGGGAGAGCAAGAAAAGGAAGCATTCCAAATCATTAAACAAGAAATTGTCGATGCGCCTTCTCTCTCAACTCCAAATTTTACCAATGATTTTATTCAATATACTTTCCCATATAATCTATTATATGTCATAGTATTAACTTATTCATATGATAATAAATTTTAAACTCCAATTTCCCTTTTTGTTCTAATTTTAAATGAGCGGAAATGAATTATACAGCAGTTGAAAAACAATAACTTGCAGTTTACAAAGTGGTCAAATACTTTCGATCTTTAATTTTGAAAGATCATGTCAAATTAATAGTTCCCTTCTCATCAGTTATAAAAATACTTATACAGAAGTAACTAGGGAAAAAGAGAGCCAATTGGGTAAATGCCACGCAAGAGTACGACTTAGAAATTAAGCCAGCTAAAATTGTGAGAGGACAAGGATTTTGCAAATTGATTATAGGAATGAATGATACATAACTTGATGAGATAACTTCTACTATTGAATAGTACACTAAGGTACTCAATGTTAAGCCTCAATCTCATTATGATGATTTCATATTTTATCTAAAGAATCGTTATTCTTAACTTAATTTCGACTCCAAAATAAAACAAGCATTAAGATTGAAGGCTAATCAAGATCAATTAGTCAATGATGTGTTATTCAAAAAAAAAATATGATTTTGTTTTACTCAAGTGTCTAGAGAAAACTAAAATACCTAATGTGCTTCAGGAACTTCATGATGAACCAACAGGTGGACACTTTGGTGGAGATACCACAGCCCATAAAATTTTACATGCAAGTTATTATTTGCCAACAATATTCAAGGACGCACACATTTATGTTAGAAAATATAACACTTGTCAAACTACAACATGAAGATGCCACTTGAACCAACCAATATGGAACAACCTTTCAACCAATGGGGACTCGACATAATAGGTGTGATCGTCCCTCATTCTTCTAAACATCATAAATATATATTGACCGCGACAGATTATTTTACGAAGTGGGTAGAGGCAATACCTCTCAGGATAACCAAATCTAAAAATATTATTGAATTCATTGATCAATTCATCATCATAAGGTTTGGTGTCCCTTATGCTTTAGTTTTTTACAATGCCTCTTATTTTTCTGGAAATGCCATGATTAGTTTTTCTTTGAAAAGAGGGTTTAAATTTAAATATTCTGCAAATTATTATCCTCAGGGAAACGATTTCACATAATCCACAAATAAAAACCTCATAAGAATAATTAAACACACCATTGATCAAAATCAAAAGAATTGGCACAAATTTTTAACTTTTTCGTTATGGGAAGATAGGATAACTAAAAAAGATTGAATAGGAACTTATCCTTTTAGATTGGTATATGGAAAAAAATAAGTTTTACCTTTAAATGTATTTATCCCATCAAAAGACTTGGTTTAATTCATTAATGAACAACCTTTATCTTCATTACAATCAAGAATGTCCCAAACAATTAAAATGGAATAAGAAAGAGAAAAGGCTAAAATGATACATAATCATAATCAACAATTGATTAAAAGTTCATTTGATTCAAATACAATTAATACTAAACAGTTTGAAATTGGAGATTTGGTATTAAAATGGGATAAATTGCATGAGGACAAAGGAAAACATACAAAATTTCAGAAACTTTGGGTTGGTCCTTTTCAAATAATAGAAAAAATAGGTCCATCAACTTTTATTTTAGAAAATCTACAAGGGAAGAAGGAAAGTTTTCCTGTTAATGGAATTATTCTCAAAAATACTTTTCTTACAAGAACGGCAATTCTTTTGTAAAAATAGGTATATAGTTTAAATAAAACAATTTTTTGTAATAGTACGCAAAAAACAGTGAAACACTTCATCATTTTCTTGAACATGAAAGTATTAATTTTTCAGATATAAAAATAGGAAATGAATCATAAATTAAAATCTCTATTTCTTTGGAAAATTATGATTCAAATAACTGATTTGAAATTTTATTTTGACAAGAATCAAGTTCGAAGAGTTTTTTTTGTGAAGTATGAAGTTTTATTGAATTATTAGCATCTTTTACTTAAATGGTCATCGAAAAGCTCATAAGGAGAAAAATGATAACCTCCCCATTCATTCATATTAGATATTTCTCAAAGTGTAATTCAAAAATATAAAAAACTTTAAATTTGAGAGATCTCATTACAAGTTGACTCATCATGTTCATAGGAAACTAGTAAATTTGACATTATCAAACTGGCTAGCAAACTATGATAGTGGCTCATGTCCTAAAAACCTGTGACAGTGGATCTCATCACAAGTTATCTTGTTCAAATTTACTATGACCAGTGAATGACATCATCACTTCTGGCTCTCAAAACAGGATAATGATTTTAAAGTGATAAATAAATAAATAAAATAATTACATTACCTTGGAAATGTCTATTATGTTCTGAATGGAATACATGTTCAGTTTGGTTAAATAGTATCCCTACCAAGGCTATGAATGCCTGCTGGAAGTAGTGGCTCTACTAGTGACTAATAAGTTCATCAAATAAGCTAAGCTTTGACTAATTTCTTAATTATATTTTCAACATACTAAGATTTGATTCATTTAAAGATAAATTTCATTTACAAAAGAAAGAAGAAAATTTTCTGGTAAAATCAAGTTATTTAAAGATAAATTTACCTATATCAAAGACATATTTCAATCACTTATAAATTTCCTAGAATATTGTCTTTCAAGCATTAATATTTAACAGAGATTCTAGATTCATCCAATGTGTCGCCAATTGTTGTATTATTACAACAAATCCCCATTTTTCTTTATATAATAGCTTAGAAAGAAAAATATGGACCCTTTTAAAAATTTTAGGATTAAATTCATTTTTAAAAATAAAACTTAAAATTCAATTTTTAGACTAAGTTTTATTTTTCTTTAAAAAAAATAAGAAAATCATTAAAAATCGCTCTAAGGAACCCATAAAGGCTAAGAGTACAAAAGCGAGAATTGAATCACCAAAATAACGAATCGTACATATCTGAAATAGATAAACGACGATATGTGAAACAACCAAGTTTGTCAATTAACGATTACTGATATCGAATTTTGTCAAATGACGTATCTCAATATCGCATTATTCCATAAAATTTATTGTAGTATCACATTTCGGATGTCACACATTGCTTTGAGGTGCCAAAATTCGCTAATCATGAAAAGGCTGATCTATAGATACTGATAAGATAACAACTGTCAAACCCACGCAAACCCATGTTATAAATTTAATGACGATTCAATTATTTTTATGATCTCAAGGTTCACAATTGATTTTATAATAATTTCATATTTAATACCAAGGATTCCCACTATGCATGACTTAAATTGATATGACAGTTAATAAAATTTGACGTGATCTTAGCTTACGCTCTCTGATTTTTTTTCAACATGGTAATTCTAGAAACTTAGGTGTAAAAGGATTTTAAGGTTGATTAAAGCACAAAGGAAGTCCACCACCCCACCTCAATTAGTTTCTCAGCAAGAGGAAAACAATGAGATGGCTCCTTTAATCTCAGACACAACATGCAACCCAAAAATTGGTTCCTCAACCTAGGAAGGGATTTATAAGTTGTTTGAGAATGAAAATACACAAATAGTTTTTAACAGAAAAGTTGTAGCTAATGATTCTACATCCATGGATTCAGACTCATGGTATGACACAATTAACTCTTTTCTTCATAAAATTTATGCCCGTCCTTAAATTTTTCCATACATTGAGTTAGTAAAATGGGTGTTGGATCATGTGGGAATTCGAGATAGACATTTTTTTACCAGAAGAAAAATATTCATTTGTTCTCTCAGGTCTTCAGATTTGAAAGATATGTATAAATTTCCCAAGCCTTAGAAGAGATATGACAACTATTTTGTTCAAGAATTCATGCGAGAGAATAAACACCCTACAAATGTAATCAAGTATTGGAGAAATGATCATAATCGCTATAAACGCGACTACAAGGGTATGTAGTCAGTAGTTTCTCTTAAAATTTATTTCAGGAAAATTGCTACAATGAGGTGTCATATTTTTGGTCTACAAATACAACCAATTTTAAGGAAGGTTGGACACCCCTGATAGAAGCTGCCTCTGACGGCTATATTCTTAATAGCGATAAATTTTTTTTCTGATAATTTGATTAGAGAAAATCGTAATCTCTTATCAAGTACAATCACTCCTTTTTATATGAGTTCTTTTATCCTAGATGTTGTCTGTTTTTCTATTGAATTTCTGTTATTATTTTGGAAATGGACAAGAGAAGTCAAAACCCCCATATTTGTAAAGTTAGAATTCCTGTGGGAATCAAAATACCACTCTGATATGTTCAAAATATGTAATGATATAATGCTCCTATTTTTTCAATTCATTTTCGAAATAAAAATCCCTAGAGTCACCCATCAAGCCAATAGAAGTGTCAAGCCTATAGGAAAGTGGTTTGGTGAAGACTTTTTGTAATATTCCAAATCTAGAATAGCACAGCAAGCCTGCTAAAATAACACAGTCCTAGGAGTTTGATGGATAGAAATGATTTTATAGCCCTTGGATCCCTTATATTAGTAGATCTAGAGTCTAAATGTAAAAGGGGAGCAAAGACAAATCAAACTAGGTGTGGTAAAAAAATCTCCCACCACCTAGTCTAGTTGAAAAACACCCTACAAGAGGTGCTGCAACTATGCACAATAGACTACTTCAGAAATAACGCAGTCTTGGATGGTACGAGAAGGAGGCCATCAAATATGATTAACCAATGAATTTACAACAGCAAATTAGAATTAAAATGAAGCCCTTTCAATAATACATGAGACAATATAGCAAGAAATCTTCAGGAAAGAAGGTTGCAACACATATATAACTGCAAAGATGGCTCAACAACGTTATTTTAAGGAGTTGTAGCAATTGAATATTACAACTCAGATCTATTATATATTTTTGGACAAAACATCAAATCCATTTCAGGTCTAGAAACAAGATAATCTTATGCATAAACAAGAGTAGATCTGAGATTTAAGTTGCAGATATGTAAAATGCTGCATTAATTTTTGAATATAACTTTACATTAAAATACATCATATCTAAACAGATCATGGATTAGAAAAATTATCCATGGATCACCAAAGTGAAAGGCAAAGCCCAGCACCAGAGATCTCATCAAAATTGGGATCAAAACACCCTGAAGAATCACATATGAAAAAAATGCAGCCCCTCAATGAAAATTGTGCTTTAGCTTGAATAAAATGGATGGCCAGCTACCAAGATACAGATTTGAAGCAAAAATAGGAGAGGCACTCTTCCATAAGGTTAAAATATACACTCCATGAGAAGAGGCTCCCAAAACAAGCTAGATCTTTGCAAATCTAGAATCCCACTTGCTGCTGCTTTCAAAAGCAGACAAGCCCTCACTAGATCTGCGCTGTAATTGGAAGTAGAGCTTTGCCTCAAGCTTGATAGTTGATCAAATCAGAAAATACTCCTCCAATAATCCTTAAAGGAAGAGGTGAAATCCTTGCATAGAAAAGCCGAGTGCTAAGCAGCACAATTCTATACTAAAAGACAGAGAATAGTAATTTTCTAAGAAGACAAGATACTCAGAAATATAATCAATCAACAACCTCCTCTTGCTACCTTCCCCTTCCTTTTATAATATTAGAGCCTTTGCAAACCCTAAACCACCTTGTTGGGTTAGCTCCTTTCACATGAGGGGCCACCTTCTAGAATTGTGATGTCCCTTCATGAGATACATTGAACCTAGACAACGTTGTATATTTGGTCATGGCTGACTCAGTCTCATAGCTCAAAACCCTTTCACACCTACAAGTGATATATCTACATGGCCATGATTTATATTTTTTTACATAGTCATTGGTTTATTTACTCTTTCTAGGATTTTTACATGTCCTCCTTTATTCATTTATTCATGCAATAGAAAATAAAACAAAAATGAATATTCCTCTAGCTGGGGCTAAGTACGAATATTATAGTCCTCCCTTCCAAAATGTTTCTTGTCCTCAAGAAACCGATAGGGTAAGAGCCGTAGTACTTCTCCTCCTCCATTGATGGCATCATCAAGGATCAAGTTATCATCATAGGCCAAGTTCTCATCAAACCAATACATCAAAAATTGCTCCTCCAAGGTCAACATAAGGTGTGCATAGTCCATCCCACCAGGAGTGAAAAACTCAATAGAAATAAACATGGATGGTGCAATAATCCATCTAAAACATGTGTCATGGGGTACAGGGAAAAGTTCCAAACCATGTGGTACATGCAAGCTACCCATCCTTTTTCCATACAATCCCATAAACAATACAACTATATCATCTATGTATGGAAGCAATACTACATATATGCAAGCTGAAATCTGAACTTGAGGGGGTGGGTCAAAATCCCACATGTGATGGCAGCGTAGCACATCATTTTCCTGCATGATATCAAGGCATGTTAAGTGGCATTCCCACCACATAATTGGTGCACAAGTCACCTTAACATGGCTGAAGGTGATAGGTAAGTTTGGTGCCTTTGGAAAGCACCCATCATGAGGAGGAATCTCCCTTTACACAATGAGAGAGTGGCCAAGTTCAAAATTTCTTTTGGACCCCAAAAAACCATGAGATTCACTTGGTATCTCACTCCTTTTAGGGTTCATATCCTGCAAAAACATGGAAAAGGAATGTAATAAATTAGAAAATACAACTTTCTTTGCATGATCAGATCCTTTACCAGCATAGTCCTTTATACACATGGAGTTGTGAAATAGCATTCTCCTCCTCTCGAGCAAAGGAGGAGCTGGCTGGGATGACTCTTGCAAATATTCCATTGGCTGACCCATTCCTCCATAGATAACGCACTCTTGAAGGTGCTAATGTAATACCTCTCTCATGCCTTCCCAATCAAAGCTCCTCATGATCTGGGTATAGATCTTCATTGAAAGCATATGGTTGAGGAAGAATGCTTCATATGCTCCTTGTAGGATCTTTTTCCTGAGCTTGGAAGCTCTATCCAAGAAGACCTTATCATAATAATATATGACTCCCCCTTGGATAAAGTAGCCCTCTGCTTGTTGCATGTCATCTAGTATCATACCTATGTGGATATCTTTCGAATACTTTACAAGAACTTGATATTTCTAATACAGATCCACATTGCTCAAAAATGACAGCGTTGCTGATACATCCATGGAAGTTTTTGTCATGTTTTTGATCTCTTCCTTGACATTTCTCATGCCAAATTTGTTTGTTGGAGGGATGATGCTTCCATTCTTTTCCTCCCACAGCACAGATTCAGGAAATGGAGAGGGTGATAGTGATATAGGAAGAAGATCCCCCTCATCCTTTTGTTGTCCCAAGCCTTCCAGCACTGTAACTTGGTATTTTATTACTCCAATCCTACTTGGATCTAGATTTGGAGTAGCACTTTGTGAGGATTTCCCCAAAATATTTGAATCTTATGGTATTCCAGGTGGCTTGCACTAGATAATAAGGTCCCTTGCAACATCCTCATGAACATGAGAGAAGGGACTGTGAGATTCCTACTTCCACTACGAAAATCCATCTCTGTTCTTTGCGTGGAAGTACTAGGTGAAGGATAAGTGTGCATGCCTTGAATCATTTGTGGTTTCCCACTCTTCAATTCCACCCACTCCATCTACAAATCTTTCTAATCAGTGGTAACCTTCCCTAAGGTAATAAACCATTAGACACCCAAAATGATGTTGGTGTTTAGTATGTCAACTACAAAGAAGTGATCCACCAAAGTGTATGATGCCATAGTGACAGAGAGTAAGGGAAAATATTGAATGCATTGCATGGTTCTGTCTCCTGGGACCAAAACATAAAATACCTCAAAAGTATCAGTGGGGATTGCCCTACTTTGCACAAGATGAGCATTAATAAATTTGTGGGTTGCCCCACCATCAATCATGATAGATACGCTTGGATTCATGACTGAACCTTGTACTCTTAGGGTCAAGTACTTGGGCACTCCTCTCAAAGATGCAAGAGACCCACTTATTGGAACAAATGTCCCCTTCCCATATTTGGATGGTGTTTGATCTTCCTCATCAACATCAACGCTGTGACCCCTCCTAGGTTCATCATCTCCATCCTCCTCCTCAAAATATGAGAAGACTTCTATGTAGTGTGCTTTCTGAGAAGAAAATCTATGTCTCGGTGCCCATGACTCTTGGCAGGTCAAACACAATCTCTCTTTCCTCAACTCCCTCTGGAGTTCAATGTCAGGAGGTTTCTTCAAAGCGCTCTCCTTGGAAGGAGCAGTCTTTCCTTCCTTCCCCTTAGAAAAGTGAGGGGCCTTGCTCTATAAATTTCCCTTTGCTTTTGGAAAGGCATCTTGAAGGTCTCTAGCCCTATCAATGGCATCATTCAAAGTGATGGGCTTGGCAGACTTATCCAACCCATGCAAAGGTTCCTCCACACCATCGATGAACATGTAGACCCTCCTGGCTATAGATAGATCAGGGACCATGACTGATAATCTCAGAAACTCAGACATATAAGTCTCTGCATCCCCTAATTGCTTCAATTTTGCAAGGCTTATGAAGGATGCTTTAGGATGCTTCCTGTCAACCTCTCCACTAGCCTCCTAGTAAACTCAAAATAGGTAGTCACATTGATATGTCCGAATGTAGACAATCCATGGAATCACCAATTGTGTGCTTCACCCTCAAAGTACAGCGCTGCAATATTGATGGCTTCAATCTCAGGGAATGTATTCAACTAAAAGTAAATATCCATCTTTTCTACCCATAACTTGGTAGAATTGGAGGATGATTCATCAAATTTGGGCAAAAATAATCTACCCATAGAGTGGTGTCTATCCTGATTTAAATGGATTTTATCATAGGTTTACCTAAGTCCGAAGGAAAGAGTGTCATCATGGTGGTAGTTGATAGAATTAGCAAGTATGCACACTTTTTTGCATTATCTCATCCATTTAAAGAAAGTACAGTTGCTACTACATTTATGGACACAATTCCAAAGCTACATGGAAACCCAAGGGTCATTGTGAGTGACAGAGATCCCATTTTTACTGGAAATTTTTGGACAGAGTTATTTTCTTGTTTGGGTACTCAATTAGCTCATAGATCATCTTATCATCCTCAATCTGATGGTCAAAATAAGATATTACATAAATGTTTGGAAGGATATATTCATTTTTTTGTATCTAATAAACAAACACAATGGGTCAAGTGGTTACCTCTCGCTAAATGGTTGTATAACACTTGCTACCATACTCCAGCCAAAATGACCCCATTTATGGCACTTTATGTATATCATCCACCATCCATGACATCATATTTAAGAGAAAATTTAATGGTTCAAGTAGTGGATGATCACATCGAGCATCAATAAGAAGTTTTGATGTAGGAGACTAGGTATTTTTACGGCTAAAACCATACAAGAAAATTCCCCTCAAGCAAGCTAAGAAGGATAGTAAATTATTGACAAAGTACTATGATATTTACAAAGTGTTGCAAAATATTGGTACTATGGCATACAAATTGGAGCTTCCTGCTTCTTCACGGATGCATCCAATTTTCCATGTTTCATGCTTAAAGAAGGTTATAGGTGAAAAAATTCCTGTTGAAACAATATTGCTAGAACTTGATGAGGAATGAAAAATCATATTGGAACCTGAAGCGATCACAGAAAGTAGAACTCGACAGCTATGAAATCGATCAATGTGAGAGTATCTCATCAAGTGGAAGAACTTACCCACTGAAGATTCTACATGGGAGGATGAGAATTTTATACAGAAGCACCGAGAGCTACTCAAGCATTGAGGACAGCAATTTTTTGAAGGAGAAGGGCATGTTAGGTCCCTATATTACTAGTATAGTCCCTTATTGTTGTTAGTGTAACCCCCTTATTATTATTATTGTACCCTTGTAACCCCCATATTGTTATTATTGTGCCCTTAAATTATTATTGTTAGGTTGGCTAGGATTACATTGCGGCCCCATAGACTCCTATATATAGAAAGGAGTTTTGTGATTTTTATCATCCAAGAATTTTTCATTCATGTAATGTATTGGAGGTTTTCCCCTCAAAGTGGCTTATTTCTAAGGCATTGATATCTCTTTTATTCTATTTTTGGAGCTGGTTTCATAACACAAAATAATATTCGATCGGAACGTGTTTTGTTTTTGAATGCAAGATAGCATTCTTGGAGATGCTGATAACACTGGTGTTATCAAAAAGTATGGGAATAGGCTCACTATACTGTACCTGAAGATATTGAAAATTTTGTTTCATCCAAAGGACTAAGTACAACAAGTTTCCGCTACAATGTATTCTACTTCTACTATAGATAACGAGATTGAGGTTTTCTTTTTTTTTCAACCATCATACGAGACAACCACCTAGATAGAATGTTGATCCAATAGTACTCTTACGATCATCAATAATTCCTACCAAATATTCATCCATAAAGGCTTGAATAATGATATTTTTACCCTTGGGATACCACAAGCCACATTCTATTGTGCCCTTTAGATATCGAAGAATTTTTTTGATGGAAAGAAAATATGATTCTTTTGGTGCTACTTGGAATCTTGCTACTTTTCCAACTGCTTGCATAACATCTGGACAGGAGGTTGTTACATATAGAAGACTACGAATCATAGATCTCTAAAACCTCTGATCCACATCCTTAGATTAGTCGTCTATGCTCAATTTACAAAATATTTCCATTGGAGTAAGGATGTGTTTGCAATCTTCCATTTTGAATTTCTTGAGCATTTTCTTGATGTTCTTGTCTTGACATATAAATATTCCTTTGTCTTCATGATACATTTGAATCCCTAAGAAGTATTTTATCTCACCAAGTAATCACATCTTGAACTCACTTCTCATATTTGTATCAAAATTCCTATTTAGTCGATCATTATTGCTACCAGATATTATATCATCCACATATACCTCAATGATTGTCAATTTATCCTTATCTATTTGAACATAAATATTCCTATCAGTGGTAGATTTATTGAACCCTTTTTGACATAGATATCCATCAAGGTGAGCATATCATGCTTTCGGAGCCTCCTTGAGACCATATGGAGCCTTTTTTAACTTGCAAACATAGTCTTATTTTTTTGATAGTGGAAAACCTTCAGGTTGTTCAATGTAAACTTCCTCTTCTAATTCACCATTCAGACATGATGACTTAACATCCATTTGGTATACTTTAATTTTTATTAAAAATTCATATGCGAGAAACATTCATATGGATTCCATTTTGGAAACTGGTGTAAATGTTTCATTGAAATCAATAACTTCCACTTGTGCTTAGCATTTGCAAATCAATGTTGCTTTGATTCTTGTAACCTATCCATATTCATTCAATTTTTCCTGAACACCCATTTAGTCCTAGTGAAATTTTTATCTTTTGGTCATGGAACTAATTCCCAGGTGTTATTCTTCTCAATTTGATCCAATTCTTCATTCATAGTTACTACCCAATGTTCATTCTGGATGGCTTCCTCAAAACTGCTAGGCTCAAAGGTTGCTAGAAAAGAAATGTGAGCTTGTTGTGATGAACAAAGTTGTCAAGCTTCATTTATGTCACCAATGATTTGAATTGATGCATGGTTCTCTTGAATCCATTTGTTTGTTCTCTTTGGTGGAAATTCTTGTTGTTGTTCTAGTATATGTTGATGATCATTATTTACTTCTTCCTGGTTGATATTTTCTTCTTGTTCTATAATTTTCTCTGTATCCTTTTCAACATATGTCTCAAGTTTCAAAGATTCTATATCCTCATCATTATTTGTTAGAACACCATCTTCTTCAAATGTAACATTTATGCTCTCCAATATCTATTTTGATCTTAGATTATAGAAATTATAGGCCTTTATTTTGCATGAGTAACCAACAAATATACCTTCGTAAATACGTGATTCAAACTTACCCAACTGTTGACCTTCTATTTTGATATAACATTTTCTTCCGAAGATTCTGAAATGTTTTAAATTAGCCGATTTTCCTTTCTATAATTCATATGGGGCCTCGTTGTAATTATTTCTGAGAACATGATCAAGTAGGATCCTGTTCAGTGTAGATCAGAAAAGAGGTCTAGTCAGATCCAGAAGTCTGATGTCCGGTTCAATCTTCCTATCGTCAGTTTTTCTAGTGAAGAAGTCCTCAAGATGTCATGTGGTTCGGATTTTCATGATGTGATGATGTAATTTGGTGTATAAAGGTTCCTGGTCATAATGGTCCTAGGTCTTCTATGGTGAAATACCTTACAAAATGTAATGAAAAAAGACCTAAGGTATAGTAACTAAGACCTAAACCTATGTTAAAACCTAGTGCTAAAACCCTTTCGAGCCTAAACTATATAACAAACCCAAAAGAAATAATAATATAGTCTAACTGCAACAATCCTAAACTGTGTCCGAATGTTCAAACTAGCACCATGTGAGAAGATGTAAAGGAACCACAACGGAAATGACAGATACACCATACAACGGATAACCACTAGTTTAAAACTATGTCAAATCTCCTTGACATATGAGCAGGTATAAACATTACCGTTAGCAGTTGGATTTTAAATTTTATCAGAGCTGTCGATTTTTAAAACTGTGACTAAAACCGTCAAATATTTTCATGTGAATGGATAAACCGTGACCATGATTGATGGATCCAACCACAAATGTAGCCAGTGGAAAGAATTTTCACCTACTGACCATTTCTCCTCCACGTGGTTAGGTTTAATATTAGGGTTAGCACCTATCCAAAGTTTATTTATGGATTTTTAAATTTAGTATTGCGCTAAGGTCAAAATAATACCTTATCAGTTAACTACTGGGTATCAAATTGAGATAGAACTGAGACCCAAATCATGAAATTTTTTCAAAAAATTGCCAAATTTGACCTTGAGAAGTTCAATCATGAACTTATTAAACCATGACATTTTCTTCATGAAAAAAATTGAGATTTTGGAGTTTATATTTAGAGGGTTAGAGGTAGATTTTGTTTTCAACATTGCTCGACTATCCAGAGGTAGAATTGAGTGCATAGAGAGACGTTGGAAAGCTGAGAGAGAGAAGCATTAGAAAGTGCCTGCGAGAAAAATCAGTCTGGTGTTTTTTCTATGTAAATACTTCGTTGGATGAATCATAATAAAGCGGACACCCATATTGAAAGCGGACCCCCAGACGTAGTCCAGCAGGGACGAACTTCATAATCAATTTTTTTTGTTTCTCATCTTTGTTATTTGTTGTTTTTTTATTCTTAATTTGCTACTCGTTTAATTCATAAATAATTTCATTCAGTCTTGCATATTAAAGCATTCATCAGTTAATGATAAATTCACTTAATGTAAAACTAATCAAACTATCTCAGCACATAATTGATCACATTCAGATCATATATTTTGGTATCAGAGTAGGTTGTGATTTTTAGTATTTTTTCTAGTGAAAGTTAACCAGACTGGGATTGAAACGTGGAGAAGGAAACATTGAGGAGCTCGATCTAGAGATTGGAAAGTAGAAATTCATTCATCAATCGACGATGACAAGGAATAAAAACATTGAAATTTTATTAACTGAAACTCCTGAAGTGAAGCACAGAGATGAGAATCAAATTCAGCAAATGTTTTTGAACTTGCAACATATTTTGGGAGAACTGTACGAAGATAAGAAGGCTAGAGATGAAGCTTCTTCGAAGAAGACATCAAAGAAGGAAAGGGGTAAAGGAAGAGTAGATAACTTGAGGTGAGGCAAAACCGGACAAGCATGGGTGGCATGGCCGACAACATCACACAAAGCACACTTGGTGGTTTGCTGTGGAGGCCGAGAAGGGGCAAGGTTTGTCGAGGTGGCCTTTTCCTTTGATGCCCTCTTGCGAGCTTTTCCCTTCTTACTCGAAGCGGTCGCAACGGGAATTGGTTCCTGTTGAGGTGAATGAGGCACTGTTGTAGCGTGAGAAGTCATAGGGACCAGTTGAACCGGGGTCAAAGAAAGATAAGGTTTAGGCTGACCAGCCGGGGTGGTGGCTAGAGGATCGAGGTACTAGACTGGAATCCCAAGAGTTAGGTTAGGAAGAGAGACGGTGGCCATAACAGGTACAATGTAAACTCCTGGTGGGGGAGCTAGGAATGGTATCTGACCAGAGGGGTAGTGACTAGGTGGGACAACTCCAAGATGGTTCAGGCTTGGATGAACCATTATAGGAGGATAAAGGTGTTCATGAGTACCAGTTGAAGGTAAAGGACCAGGAGAATAAGGTTCAAAATTCTGATCAGAGGACATCATGAAAATATGGTAATCTAGGGAACTAGATGGAAGAGGTTGAGTGGCCACCTATCCTTCAGGTGGTTGGGTAGCCACAAATCTCTTTTGAGGGAAACGATTGGTAAGCATAGCTGGTTGACTAGGTGCAGGAATGGGAGGAATGGAAGGAATGGCTTTTTTCCTCTCAATGTTTATTGAGACTCCCATAGCCGTCGCATCTATGGCAGAAGAGGACATTCGTGCGTATAATGACCATAAACACCACAACACGAATAGGTCTTGTTCATACGAAGAGGCCTGTCCTGCTTCGTCTGAGTGCCTTGTTGCTGGTTTGTAGTGCTAGGAGAATTACCTTGATTAGCTCCATGATTACCAGAGGCATCTTGATTTTTATTTCCTTTCCTCTTCCTTTTTTATGGAGGACGATTAGTCATGCCCTATTGTGTGTAAACCTACCTCTGATGGGGTGGTGGTTGCTGTTACAAGGGTTGACAAGGCAAGGGAGGAGGAGCTGGGGCTGGGGCACTAGGTTGTGAATATAGATAATTAGGAGGTTGCGTAGCAGTGTGATAAGCAGGAGGTTGGGAAAAAAGAGGAGCCATGCCATATCCTAGATACAGGCTACCGGGAGGGGGAAAAGTGTCGAAGGTGATGGCCCCACCCTAAGAGAAACCATAGCTTGTCAGAGGTTGAGCATATGAATTAAATAGAGCTCCAATGATACCATATGCGGCGTAATATGCCCCCAGTGCATTGGCACCACTAGGTCAAGGAAGATCAGGTAGAACAGTATAAACATAACCCGACTGAGCATATATTAGGTCATATTTTAACGCAATTTGGACAGTGGCTTCTTTGGTTTGAGGAAAGTGCGATGCGAAATATTTCTCAGTAGGTGGAAAGAGATTCCTAAGAAACCAGTCCATGTAGACATGGTCTTTAAAGGTAGGGGCTCGACATAGGCTCCTTCTTCTCTGCCATTCCTGAACATGTTTAGATAGGCAGGTCGAAGATGATTGATGGAAAGATGTCAAGAGCTCCACACTAATGTCGTAACAAAGGGGAAGATGGAAATAAGACAAAAAATCCCAGGCTAGAGTCGCAAAGGTGGTATGAGAGGAAGGGGCTTGATCTACGTACCACTTAGAAGCTTCGCCTGTAAGCGTTTGTTGCAAAACCCAAAGATGAACAGAGTCATCAGTAATGGAATTAGACGAACACCATAGGTGGAAAGATCAGATATGATTGGAAGGATCCTCTCCAGCAAGACCTTCAAACTTTGGGATGTCTAAAGGGATCTTTGTTGGCATAGTAGGCCAACTATTGTCATGGTGTATAGGGTCTTTTTATGAACTAGTGAAAATTGGGGAGGATGAGGTCTGCCATGAAAGGGAGCAAGGGTGAAGCCGGTTTAGTGTCCATTGTGGTTCCACTAATGGTATTCCCGACCTATGTGCCGAGGTTTCCACCAGTAGCAAGTCTTGCACTATACATGGTGAAGGAGTCAGGAGGAGAACCAAAGGTGGAAATAGAACCCAAAGGACCAGAATAAGAGTTGGTGTGCAGACTCGGGGGAGGACTAACTTGAACTCTACATGGAGGAGTAGGTCTTCCAACCGGAAACTTAGGATGAAGGCCAAGGAGTCTCTAGGATAAATGCCTTGGGGGTGCAATGGTGATGAAAAAAACACAACCCAAGGGGAAAAAGAGACCAACAAGGTAGGGAGGTGCAGGATCAAGTGATCACAATGTCAAAATAAGGGCAAAGAGGTGCAGGATCAAATTATTTCAATGTTTTAGAGTCTTTTCTTGGCGGTGTTGACCAAGCCTTTTTTTGCTTATGGTGTGTGTGTGAAGTGTGTAAATTTTAATTTTTAAACCTAGAAATTTGTAGAAAAAAAGGAGAAGTGTGTTGTATAGCTATAAATAAACTTTCAAATGTCAGTATATAGGCCTCCAAAATAGAAAATAAATAGCAAATAATGCACCAATCTTAACCCAAGGAGGTAGGTCTCTCAAAAACTAGTCTATAGGTGAGTAAAAAACTAATTTAAGCACACTAAAAAAGGCTAATATATCTGGGGTCAAGAGGGACAGAGATCTAAAAGACAAAATCTATTGGAAAATGGTGCAAAAAACAACAACAAATCACAGGAAAATTTCTGTAAAAAGAGGTGGCGAAAGCCTATCTCCAGGAGGGAAGTGGAGTGCACCCTAAAGGAAAACCCAAACAAATCTAGATGATGTGATTTGAATGGATAACAGGCCAATTTGAAGTGGCTATGAAGATGAGGTATCAGATATGAAAAAATGGCTGAAGACTTTGAAATTTCAGACAACCTGCAACAGCAAGCACTCTTCCACAAAAAGTGGAGGGTACTGAAGCCCTAGGGGCCAAGGTTCCCACTTAGTTGAGCGAAATAGAACAAGTACAGGTCCAAAACGAGCGGAGGTGAAGGTTAGACAACTTTGAACAGAGGCTCAGCAAAACGTAGAAAAATTTCAGAAAAATCCCTGCAGAAAGTCTAGGTCATAGTTTTTGGCCTGTTTTTAGCAGAGGTCACACTTTTTGGGTTGTAAAGTGTGTCCTAGAGGTCTAGGTCACAGGTTTTGGACAAAAAAGTGTGACCTGCACTTTCGGGACTCTCAGCAGCAAGTTTCAGAAAAAAAAATTTGTTTCAGCTACGGTTGATGTCTGTCACCTATGCAATGGGTCCGAAAACACACAGAGGTTAGAATTTTTATAGTTTTAGATTTTTATGGGTTAAAAAAAACATAAAGAATAAGAAAAAAAAGGGGCTGAAGAGAAATCCTAGCGTTTGAAGAAGCTAGATATGAAAGGATCAGAAAAACGACAGCAGTCGTAATGGTAAACCCATGTGGAGTCGCCAGTTATTAGTATGAATCTTGATTCGAAGTGTACTAAAAAATACCACTTTAGCTGCGCATAACTTACAACCCTAACAACAAAAATTACTGCTAATATCTTTAGATATGCAATTAGATGATCAAGAAAAATGTTGCAAAAAAATAGATCTATGCATTAGAAGACATTAAACAGTACAAAAATAAGATTTACTCTATAGGTCCAATATATAAGACAAGAATATATCCAATGAATATTTTTATTAATGGCACCTGGGAGAAAACACCAGAGGGTGTTCCCTGTTCTCCTCAATGGGATGGGTTCTTGTGAGTCCTCGGCACTTTAGATTTAGAACTTCTCTCTCTTGATGGTGTAGAAAACCCAAACAAAAATGGAAAAGTATGGCTATGATTGTGGATGAATAGCCAAACCAAGTGTTGAGATGCAGAGTGATCTTTAGGCAACAAAATGTGACAAATGAATGGGAAAATCCTCCTATTTATAACTAAATATTGAGTTAGTCTAGATCTTGGTACATAATTAAAATATTATTAACAAAATCTAGATCCAAATTTTATGGAATATTTTACTATATTTGCTGGAGGGAAAAGGTATTTGACTTGACTCAAATTCCCTTATTTGTAAATAATAAATAAATAAATGATTTATTTATCATTTTAAGGATGTGATTAAGTAATAATAAATAAATAAATGATTTATTTATCATTTTAACGGTATGGTTGAGTAATAATCAAACAAATAATGATTTATTTAATTATTTAAGGGTGAATTAGTCATATTTAACAAAGAATATTCTTTAAATAAGATTTAAAAAATTATTATTTAGAAAATAATAAGATAAATAATGATTTATCTAATTAGTTTCCTTGTTTTAGGTTAAATATAACCAGAAATATTAATTAAACTTCTATTTAACTAATTATTTCTTGAGGAAAATCAAACAAATGTATATTTATTTAATATTTCCTTATGGTGTTTCCGGTTTAGACCATAAATAACTTAATAAACGAGATTTACTAAGTTATTTTCATAGTGACAACAATTTTACTTGGAGTAAAATTGGTCTTATATGGTGTACTTGGGTCGATCTAACAATAATAGGTTAAATGACCAAAAAATTGTGTAACGAAAACCATCAGAGATTTTCATGTGAACGGATAAGCCGTGACAATGACTGCCAGATCCAATCGCAAATGTAGCCACCAGAAAGACTGTTCAGATACCGACCATTTCTCCTCTACGCGGTTAGGCCGACCTCTAGGGTTAGCACATATCCAAAGTTTATTTATGGGTTTTTAAATTTAATATTGTGGTAAGGTTGAACTAATACCTTATCACTTAACTACTAGGTGTCAAATTCAGATATAATAGAGACCCAAATCACCAAATTTTCTCAACAAATTGCCAAATTTGACCTTGGGAAGTTTGACGATGAAATTATTTAAACCATGTCATTTTATTCATGAAAAAAATTGAGATTTTGGAGTTCATATTTAGAGGGTTATAGGCAAAAAAAAAATTTCAGCATTGCTCGACTGTCCGTAGGCGGAACTGAGTGCAAAGATAGGCGTTGGAAATCTGAGAGAGAGAGCTTCCGATTTTTAGAGACCAAAATTTCCTACAAGCACATTCCATTTGGTGATTTTTTGTGTAAATATTTCCTTAGATCAATCATAATAAAGAGAATGCCCATCTTGAAAGTGGACCCATAGACGTAGTCAACCGGGGACGAACTCCGTAATCAATGTTTGTTGTTTATTCTCTCTGTTATTTTTTGTGTTTTCATTCTTAATTTGTTTCTTGTTTAATTAGTAAATGATTTCCTTTTACCTTCCATATTAAAGCATTTATCAGTTAACGATCAATTCCATTAATGGAAAACTAATCAAACTATCTCGGCACATAATCGATCAAATTCAGATTATAGGACTTCTATTGATAATTAACATGGTCATATCAATTTCTTGAACCCATAAATTTTCATCCAATTTTCAGTCCTTCAACATTGTTCTACCCATTTCCTATATGGTTATGTTCTCTCTTTCAACAACTCCATTTTGGTGAGGTGATTGCGCTGTTGAAAATTGTCTTTCTATTGCATTTTCATCATAGTATTGCTAAAATAATTTGGAAGTGAATTCTCTACCATTATCTGATATTAGACACTTTATTTTCTAACCAGTTTCATTTTCAAATGAATCCTTATAGATATTAATGAATTCAAATGCTTCAGATGTTTTCTTTAGGAAACTAAAGACTGCCATCCTGTTATAGTCATCTATCATTAAAATGAAATATAATTCTCCATCTAAGCCTTTTTTTCTCACAGGACCACATAGATATGTATGTATCGATTCCAATGGATGTGGTGCAAAGTGTTATTTTGTTTGAAATTTGAATTTTGTCTACTTTCCATGCTGACATGCCTCACATAGTGTGTTGGAAGGTTTTTATATTTTCTACATTTCTCATATTGCTTCATTTTTACTTACCCTGACAATATTTTCAAAGTGTATGTCACCCATTCATTTTTTCCATAAGTAGCTTTCATCTTCTTTAGATAGTAGACATGCTTTATTTACTTCATCCAAAACATATATGTCGTTTGGAGCTCGACATGTTATAGCCATAATTTTACCATATCTGCCTTTCCTGATTTCACATTTTGTGGAGTTGAATAGGATTATGTGTCCTTGATCACACATTTATCCGACACTGAGCAGATTGTGATTCATGTTTTCAACCTATAGAAAATTCCTGGCTAGAACATATTTTCCTCTGAGAGTGATGGTACATGACCCTATAACATTCAAAGATCCATCATTTCCAAAGGATACAGTTCCATCCTTCTTCTCTTTCAAAGACACAAATTTATTTCTACCTCTAGTCATATGTGCTGAGAAACTACTATCAACATACCACACCTATTTGTTGTTTTGAGCCTTGAGGGTGAGAGCACAATTATCAGTCTTTTTCTTCATCCATGTTCATTATTTATGCGGCTTCTAAGATTCTTCTCGAGGATTTTCATGTCTGTAGTCCCTCAATATGTGTCGAATGTTTCGACATTTGTAACATTCCATATTATTTCTTAAATGTTCAAATATATGGATGTTTCTTTGAGCCCTAGGAGGTTCATATTTGAGGGATCTCCTAGAATTGTATTGGTTCCTAGGGTATGTGCGATATTCTATAGATTTATGACCAAATTTTCCACATGAATAACAATAGCCATGAAAAATATGTTTGTACCCAGATGGAAATCATCACCGAGGAATTTTTTTCCAAGGTTGTTCTTGTGAATATTGTCCAATGAAGTCTACATGCACGTTAGATCTCATAGGTTCATGCCAGTTTTGTCTTTTTAAGATCGTTGATTGTTGATGAGTTCTTCCAATGCCCTAGAACTATTGGCATAGTTTTGGAAAGTTTTTCCTTTCTTCACTTCCTCACGTAGTGAGACTACTTCGGCTTCTAATTCTTCCTTTTCTTGGTTGCTTTCTTCCAACTTCTTTTGAAGTGACTCTTCAATGCATTTGTGTTCTTCAACATCAGTTTTGAGACCTTGACCTTTTTCTTCAACAGTATTGGAACAGATCTTCTCATCCTTGAGCTCTTTTATAAGCTTGATTGCCTCCTTAGAAAATTATTCTATGGTAAACCCTTATTCTTCATTGTTTGATACCTCTTGTTTATTGTGCTTGGCCATAAACAATACTCTCTCATAGGATTCTCCTTCGATGTCATTGTCTTCGTCGGATGATGAGCGATCTTCTTTAGAGAGAGAGTTCCTTTTGAATCCTTTATTTTTTCCTTATTTGTTGAATTTCTTAAAGCCTTTCTTTCCTTTTGAGTTTCCATCGCTTTTTTTTGGAAATTTTTCTATGAAATGCCCAACCTCACCATAGCTGAAACATATCAATGGAAATTTACCTTTGAATTTTCCCTAACCAATTTTTAGTTTTCTCGTAAAGTAAGCATATTCTCTGCATGAAAGACCTTCTTCATAATCTCCCTTTTATTCACACTTGTAGGTGCAATTATTTACCTTTGAAGGTTATTTTTCCTTATTAGTTTTCTTAGATGCAACGAACGCAATTTCTAGATGTGAATTACCCTCTTTTTCATCAAGTATCATTTCATATGCTATGAGAACTACATGTAATTCCTATTTCCTGAGTTTTTGCAGATTTTCACTGTATTGTAAGACCAGTACCTTTGGGTTGAATCTCCCTGGTAACATTCTATGAATATTTCATATAATATTATTTTCATCAACAGGCTCTCCCAATCGTTCCAGAGTGTTGGTTATGTCATCAATGTGTTGTAAGTATGCAACAATGTTCCCATCTTCTTTCATTCTGAGTTGCTCATATTTTTCTCTATAGATTTGAAGCTTTTCTTCTTTGACATTTGAGTCACATACATATATATTCTCAAGCTTGTTCCATACATTTTTGGTTGTTTTAAAACCTAACAACTTACGATAAGAAAATTAAATAATTCCATTGATAATAATTTTTTTTTCTTTTGCAACATTTACCAAATTCTTCTTACCTTGTTTATCTGCAGTTGGTGTAAAGCCATTTTGAATAGTGTTCCATACTTCGTAACCTTGCACCAAGAGATATACCTCCACTCTTCCTTTCAAGAGTGAATAATTATTTTCATTGAATAGAGGTACACCATTCTTGGTATTCTCCATGACCTCCTTCGAGTTGTTCAACAACTATTGAAGGAACCAAGCTCTGATTCCAATTGCTGGAAATACTAAGGGGGGGTGAATTAATATTTTTTTTCAATTATTATTATTATTATTAATCTTTCATATCATTAGTTAATCTTCAATTATTATAAATGATTGTACAATGATAGTAGTAAACAAAAGGAACACAAATTCACATAGTCTTAAAGGTGGAAGCCCCCTCCAGGACAAAAGCCACCTGAATTCTTTTCTAATAATTCTTTAATATTCAACTCTAATTGAACAAGCTCCAAATTTCTTAAATATAGAAAAATAATTATTCTCCATCTCCCACTCGATGGATGCTCCAATGCTTGAGATTATTCAGTAGTCAACTAAATGAATGCCCCAACACCTAATGAGCTACAACTCACCCTAGCACCACCCTACCAACCTAAAGTTTTCACAAGCTTGAACATGTTGGTGACTTCATGCACCCACCTAGAACCAACCTACCACCCTATAGAAGAATAAAATAATAATGGACTCATGTACCAGGGAAAATGGTCCACTTTACAATGATATAGATTGATGTAGAAGAAGAAGACATAGTAGAACATAACCCCAACTATGACACAAATACCTAATGATGAACCTAGACCTACCAACACTGCCTCTTAAATTATTGGAAGATATATACTTGTAAAATTTTTACAATGATGTTCTTACAATGACTCAGTATAGTGATACCTTTACAACGACTCTATGAAGTGCTACCATGTGAAGACTTCATGTGGTGAGCTTCTTGTTGCTTTTCTGCACCTTGATTGTTGCTCCTGTCATGCTACCCTTTCTCACCCTTTAGAAAATTATATCATGCACTGATTTTTATCTTGATGAATATATAATACCTGCAAAAGGTCTTCAAGGAAATACCTATGACTTGATAATCGCAAAACTTGCCTCATCCTGTATAGAATATGTTAGTGCTAAAGAAAAGAAAAAATAGAATACAAAGAACCTAATGAAATTAAGATATGAGTATGCATATACAAAATATACTTACCTGGAGCTTACCTCTACTTCAAATTTCTTTTCTTCGCTACCCTAGAAATTCTGGTCCTTTGCAGCCCTTGACAACACATGATCTAACTTCTTCTTGCCTTCTAGGAGCTCAATATTGAATCTGGTGTGTCAATGTGTTTTTCGGTCCCCAATATGTGATTTTATGTCCTATAGTAGTCCTATAAGTCTTCTTTCAAATGCCATAGGTCTGACCCAATTTTGATTCTTCAAGGAAAATTTATGCCCAACCTCTGGCAATGACCTAATTATGGATTGGTTCAGTAGAGTGAAATTGTAGGGCATGAAATGTGTCACTATTTCCTCATTTGGGTATGAAATTGATATACAAAAAAATATAGACCATCCAATATCTACCAATTTTTATATAATTCTAATCTGATACTCAGAGAGAGAGTTATGATGATTTTCCCAAGGCCACCTCTTTGAGATGAAGTTCAGGAGCCTGCGAAAACCCTAACTTCCGTAGATCATATCTCCAAAAATATTGTGAACCATGATATGACATTTTTTCACAAGCTTTATTAGCATTTCAGCTTCGCCTCATAAAAATTTCAGCTTTTGAACCTTCGTATAAAAAACATTATAGAGAAAATTCCATGATTACCTGTTTCAAGTATCGAAATCCCTACATGAGAAGGATATGAGGATCACAATTTATATAAATGGTTAGGTTTACAGGGACTTCAACAAGCGAACGTTGGAGGATTTTAGGGGCTTAAAAATGATTAATTATTGACTCTT
Source organism: Pinus albicaulis (assembly GCA_034641835.2). Lineage (NCBI taxonomy): Eukaryota > Viridiplantae > Streptophyta > Pinopsida > Pinales > Pinaceae > Pinus > Pinus albicaulis. The sequence continues at coordinate 1,200,593,146 of CM076581.1, read as the reverse complement.
AAATGGCACCAATTACTAGTTTCATGCTACAACCCCATGGTTTTTTAGCCCACTAACTGGGGTTACTAACTTCAAACATGAATATATCTCAAACCGTGAAGAATTATGTGTTGTGTGATATATCAATGGAAACATATCGACAAGTAGAAACCATAAAAAAATCCTTGACACGTAATATAGTAATTTGGTAGGTCAAAATTCCCATGCAAGATCGGGGTAGCCCCTCGTGCTGCTTGGGTTGACATCAATGACAACCACTAATCAACATTTTGGAATCTGATTCATTGGCAAAGGTATTCAGGTTGGCAAGAAAAATTGAATGTAAAATTATTGTGACAAGGAAGCCTACTACTCACATCTATAGAGATGGAAGTTTTACTACTCCTACACTTCCACAACTTACAAGGTTGACACCACAAAAATTAGAAGAAAAAAGAGCAAAAGGGATTTGCTACAGTTGTGATAGAAAATACACTAAAGTTGATGAGTGTGCTGAAAATAAATTATTGTACATCTATTGTGAAGAGGAGGAATAAAATGAACAAGAAACTTCAAAAGAAGAGGATATACACAAGGAACCGATCCTAGAGAAAGAACAAATGGATTTGATCATATCCTGTCATGCACTGAGAGCAATTACCACTCCTCAAACTCTCAATATAGAGGGAAATATCAAGAAGAAAAAGGTAATATTTTTTATTGATTCAGGTAGTACCCATAGTTTTTTTTATTGTAAGGTAGCCAAGGAGTTGAATTAGCTCCTATACCCAGCACCGGACTTTCAAGTGATGGTGTCAAATGGAGGAACTATAAATTTCTCTAGAAAATGCTATAATATCAAGCTAACCGTGGGGGAATATGTATTGAATAGTCTAGCGCTCTCCTTTCCAATGGTAGGTGTTGATGTTGTACTAGGAGTAGTACAGTTATAATCTTTGTGGATGGTAGCTTTTAATTTTCAAGAAATTTTCTTAAAAAAAATTTCTAAAGGAAAGGAAGTTGAATTACGAGGTCTCGCAAGGAGGCCATGAAAGATAATAATATTTAATTTCATGAAAAATCTTATAAATAAAGAACAATGAGGGGTAATTTCACAATTATGCTCACCAAAAGTTCCAACATGAAAGTCATCTATTCCTCTAGATCTCGAAAAAGTCTTGGAAAATTATTCCAAGGTGTTTGAAACTCCCAAAGGACTCCCACCTATTCGTGACCATGATCATGCTATTCATTTGATTCAAGGAAGTGTTAGTCCCAATATCAGGCCTTACAGATATCCTTATGTCCAAAGGAGAAAAATTTAACGTATGATTGCAGAAATGTTAGAGGTTGATATAATTAAACATAGATAAAGTTATTTCTATTCTCCAGTAGTATTGGTAAAAAAGAAGGATGGAGAATGGCACATGTGTCAATATTATAGGGAGGTGAATAACCTCAATATTAAAGATCAATTTCCCATTCCCGTGATTAATGAATTATTGGATGAGTTACATGGAGAAATTTATTTTACCATGTTGGATTTTGGTTCAGGATATCATCAAATTAGAGTGAATACTGGAGATATTTTGAAAACAACATTTCAAACTAATGAAGGTCATTATGAATTTTTGGTCTTGCCTTTTGGCCTTACCAATGCACCGTCTATATTTCAAGGGTGGAATAATTCCATTTTCAAGCCCTTCCTTTCAAAATTTGTGTCAGTTTTTTTTGGTGATATACTAATCTATAGTAGGTCTTGGAAGGATCATGTTCAACATGTTGACAGGGTGCTCAATCTATTGGAGGAGAAAAAATTTATATGCAAAAACCTCCAAATGTTTCTTTGGAATAAAATATGTAGGTCATATTGTATCTCATGTGGGTGTTAAGGTAGACCCTAACAAAATTAAAGCCATTAAGGAATGGAAAGTCCCTGCAACCATAAATTAGTTGCAAGGATTTCTCGGGTTAACATGGTATGATCGCAAGTTTGTTAAAAATTATGGGAGAATAACAACACCTCTAACAACATTATTGAAGAAAGATGAATTTTCATGGAATCTTGAAGAAACTAAGGCCTTTTAACATCTTAAAGAGGTAATGTGCCTAGAACTAGTCTTAGCTACACTAGACTTCACAGAAACCTTTATTGTGGAATATGATGCCTTAGGAAATGGAATTGATGTTTTTTTAATGCAAGAAAGAAGACCTGTTGCTTTTGAAATTCGTCCAATCAAAGGAAATTATTTATAGAAATCTATTTGTGATAAGGAAATGTTGGAAATACTACATGCACTAAAGAAATGATGACCTTGCCTAATGGGTAGACGATTCACGGTAAAAAATGATCATGATAGTCTTAAATACTTTTTGGAACAATGATTATCTTTAGAAGAATAGAAGAAATGGGTCACAGAGATGTTGGGTTATGACTTTAATATCATCTACAAAATATGGAAGCTAAATGTTGTTGCACATGCACTCTCAAGAAAGGATAAAGAGGTGAAAGCATTGATTTGTGTCATTTATATTATCCAACCAGATTGGATAATTGGAGCAAGGCATGAATGGAAGAATTATGAATAAGTGTGGACACTCATTCAAAAGTTGTAGCAAGATCCTATTACATCTGATAAATTTAGTTGGAAAAATGAATCGTTATGGTACAAAGATTGCTTACATATTTGTAAGAATTCCCAACTAAAAAAAAAAAAGTCTTTTGGAATTTCACACCTCTCCCTTAGGAGGATACTCAAGATTTTTAAAATCTTACCAGAGGGTGAAGACATAATTTTTTGGGATGGCCTTAAATCTGATATTCAAAATTTCGTGTCAAAATTTTTGGTTTTCTAGCAAAATAAAGTTGAGAAAATTAAGAACTCGTGTCTTCTACAACCTTTATCCATTCTAGTTCAATGTTGGGAGGTGGTTTCAATGGATTTTATCATAGGTTTACCTAAGTCCAAAGGAAAAAGTGTTATCATGGTGGTATTTGATAGAATTACCAAGTATGCACACTTTTGTGCATTATCTCATCCATTTAAATCAAGTACAATTTCCATTGCATTTATGGAAAAAATTCAAAACCCACATGGAAACCCAAAGATTATTGGAAGTGACAGAGATCCCATTTTTACTAGAAATTTTTGGACGGAATTATTTTCTTTTTTGGGTACTCAACTAGCTCATAGCTCATCTTATCATCCTCAATCCAATGGGTAAACTGAGATAGTGAAAAAATATTTTGAAGGATATCTTCATTGTTTTGTATATGATAAATTAACACAATGGGTCAAGTGGTTACCTCTGGTCGAATGGTTTGATAACACTTCCTTCCATAATGCAACAAAAATGACCCTATTTATGTCACTTTATGGATATCTTCCACTATCCATCATATCATCTTTAATAGAAAATTCTAAGGTTCAAGCAGTGGAACATCACATCGATCATCAACAAAAAGTTCTCCAACTCTTAAAGGATAACCTAAATTTGGCACAAAATCAAATGAAACAACATGCAGATCAACATCATAGTGAGATAAGTTTTGGCGTAGGAGACTTGATATATTTATGGATACAACCATACAAACAAATGGCCCTCAAGAAAGCTAAGAAGGATAATAAATTATCACCAAAATTCTATGGTACTTACAAAGTGTTGCAAAATATTGGTGCTATGGTATACAAATTGGAGCTTCCGGCTTTGTCTCAAGTGCACCCAGTTTTCCATGTTTCATGCTTAAAGAAGGTTGTAGGTGAAAAAATTCTACTTCAAAACATATTGCTAGAAATTGATGAGGGAAGAAAAATAATATTGAAACCTGAAGTAGTCATGCAAACAGGAACTCAAAATCTACGAAATCAATCAATTTGAAAATATCTCATCAAATGGAAGAACTTACCGACTAAATATTCTATATTGGAGGATGAACATTTTATAGAGAAGCATTCGGAGTTACTCAAGCATTGAGGACAACACTTTTGTGAAGGAGATGGACATGTTAGATCCCTATATTACTAGTGTAGTACCTTATTGTTGTTATTGTAGCCCCCTTATTATTATTTTTGCACCCCTATAGCCCCCACATTGTTATAAGTGTACCCCATAAAAATCCACAATTATTATTGTTGTGCCCTTACATTATTATTGTTAGGTTGGAAACGATTATATTGTGACCCCATGGACTCCTATTTATAGAAGTGAAGTCTTGTCATTTGTATCCTCCAACAATTGTTCATTTATGTAATTTAAAGGAGGTTTCCCCCTCAAAGTGGCTGATTTCTAAGGCATTGATCTATCTTTTCTTCTATTTTGGGAGCTTCTTTCATAAGAATGTGCTTTGACTAGATTTCATCTCATAGATTTTCCTTTCTTTTTTAGTCTTTAAAATTCAATTTTCTTTTAGGCTAAGATTTCTTTTTTAGCCCACCACATTCTATTTGATTCATTCGCATAGGTTTTTCCATTAATTTATTTCTATTGATAAATTATAATTCTTTCATTAGAATTAAAATTTAAAGCTGATGTCCTGAGACATATCTTGTAGTTTAATTCACAAGTACACTAACCTAGATCAACAATTTGATGCTAAGTAATTTAATGAACTATTAAATTACCCAAGAGTGACTAACAATTATTTTGGAACCATATCTAAATTTAATGAATAAGGACATGAAAACGTAATACTTAGAATATCACAATATTCTTAATGATGGATATTCACCACTAATTGATCAAGCATATTATTAACTTGTAAATAATTTTTATTACAATACTATAAACCAATTACACAATCCATTCCAAAGTAAAAGACTAAAATGTAAAATATAAAATGTTAATCTTGGTGATACCAAGGTCTTTATATAATGTAAAGTTAACATACTATTGTTTCTTTGATAGGTTAATTATTTATATATTATTATAGGCTTAACATCATCATAATCATAATCATAATCATAAAATTTTATTTTATTTTATTTCAATTTTAAATTTTATGTAATTGCATATATTCAAAAAATGTTATTAACAATTATAACTATTAATTTATTTATGCTTATTTACTTTTAATTATTATTATTAATTTTATGTAATTTGACCAAGTCAAAATTTTTATAAGCCAAGACATTACAATATGTCTTCCATAATAGGTTGGAGAGGGTGGATGTTATAGCATATATTACATCTCTTCCATACTAGGCTTGAGAGAGAAGAGCAATAATAATGTTATAATTGTTCTTAGAGGAAGATACTTTTAATTTAATGTTATATTATGTAAACATTTTCACTAGATAAATTAAGATAAAATTAAAAATTAAAAATAATAATTTGCCATTAATTTATTTTCAGCTCCAAGTTTTGACAACCTATAGTTTTTCCCATATTATTTATTATATTGAAGTAATCAAGTGAATGCTTGGATTATTTTTTGAAATGAAATAATGATTTATTGTTAATAAAGAAATTCAGAATTCAATAAAGTTGACTTTCCAACCTCCATAATGCTTAGAACCAATTGAGGACAATTACATTTTGTTCTAGAGATAAAAGGGATTCTGATTGAAGATAATGAAGGTAATGGGTTCTCTTCTTGAAAAGAAAAGTGAATAAGTATAAGTGATGGAAATACCCCACCTAGGAGGAATCTAGAGCTTGATATGAGCTAGTGGAGAAGTCTCACACAGTCAAAGAAGTTCAGGTTGGATTATGGTCTTTATGCCTAACACTAGATTCACCAGAAATGATGTTTACTTCTCTGGATAGGAGTAGGGGGAGAAGTGGACATCATTAAGAATGTTGGGTGAACGAGATCAATATTGTTGTATTATAAGATAAGTGTTAGGTCCCTATATTACTAGTATAGTCCCTTATTGTTATTAGTGTAACCCCATTATTGTTATTATTGTACCCTTGTAACCCCCATTTTGTTATTATTATGCCCTTAAATTATTATTGTTAAGTCGGCTAGAATTACATTGTGGCCCACTAGGATTACATTATGGCCACATGGACTCCTATATATAGAAAGGAGGTTTTGTAAATTGTATCATCCAAGAATTGTTCATTTATGTAATGTCTTGGAGGTTTCCCCCTCGAAGTGGCTTATTTATAAGGTGTTGATATCTCTTTTCTTCTATTTTTGGAGTTGGTTACACAACATTTGGTATCAGAGCTTTGGATTCTAGTGTTTCGCTGCTCCAAATAGGTCATCGTGGAATTTTCACTATAATGTTTTTTCTATGAAGTTTCAAAAGCTAAAATGTTTAGTGTGTGAAGCCGAAATCTAGAGGAACATCGTCAAAAAATGTCAGATCTTGGTTCAAAATATTTTTGGAGATATGATCTCTGGAAGTTAGGTATTTTTTCAGACTTCTAAACAGGTCATCGTGGAATTTGCGCTATAACATTTTTTCTACGAAGTTTCAGAAGCTGAAATTTTTAGGGTGTGAAGCTGAAATCCTAAGGAAAATCATCGAAAAATTTCAAATCTTGGGTCACAATATTTTCAGAGATATGATCTGTGGAAGGCAGTGTTTTTTTAGGCTCTTGAATTTCATCTCAAAGAGGTGATCGTGGGAAAATATTCATAACTCTCTCTCTGAGCATCGGATTGGAGATCCGTAAAAATTTGTTGCAATTACACAGACTGTAGTTTCTTGGCTATCAATTTCATATCTGAAGGATGAAACAGTGACACGTGGAAAATCGTACAAGTTCACTCTACTGAACCAGTCCATAATTAGGTCATTGTGGGAGATTGGACACAACTTTGTCTTGTAGAATCCAAATCAGGTTAGACCTATGGAATTAGAAATATAATTAAAAGGGCTACGTTGGTACTAAAGTTCAAATATTGAAGTGCTACAATCACAGAGATAATCTGATTTGAATATAGAGCTCCTCAAAAGAAAGAAAAAGGTGTGTATTTTTTTTCCGAATTGCATAAGTCTTGTTCGATGAATCAATTTGAATTGATTCCAAGGGAAAATTGTAGAATAGGTATCAGTATTGTGTTCTAAAATATGCCCCGTAAAAATAATTCAACACCCATTAAGCATTCAGAAGGCTCTACTATGACTCATGAAGATGAATAATTGCAACATGATATATCAAAATTACAAGAGCAAGTGAAACAAATTTCACTCTCACAAAGAGCAACAAAAAATGAAACGAAAGTTTTGAAGAATGGTGTGGAAGCAAAGATGGACAGTTTGAAGAAAGGCATGGAAGCTAAGATGGATGGCATGGAAGCCGGCATGGAAGCTAAGATGGATGGCATGAAAGACAATATGGAAAACAACATGGAAAACATGAAGAATGATCTAAAAGCAGACATCGAAGGTTTGACAAAGTTGATACAAGAAATGTTTCCTAATGGTGAAAAGATAATAGAAGGACCTCATGAAGAGAACAAAATAAATGTTAATCGTGATTTCATAAACTCTAGTGTTGGCGGGAAGAACCACCATATTCCAAAAATGGATATGAGTAAGTTTGATGGAAAGGATCCTATAACATGGATACTACAGATGGAGCAATAGTTTGATCTCCATAACGTGCAAAACACACAAAAGGTATGCATTGCAACTTTACATTTAGAAAAAAATACATTTGTAAGGTATCAATGGCTCTGCTCCCATAAAAAATTTGTCACTTGGTCAAATTTTACGAAGGAAATGGTAGCACATTATGAGGATACAAAGAGCAACACCTTATTTAGCCAATTGATAAATCTCAAACAAAAGGGTTTAGTGGGGTAGCATATTGATAACTTCCAAGACATTCCAAAGGATAACTGATATTCCAAAGGAACATAGGATCAACCTCTTCATAGACAGTTTAAAGGATAACATCCAACATGAAGTTCGCATTTTGGAACCGGATTCATTGGAGAAGGCATTCAGGTTGGCAAGAAAATTTTAATGTAAAATAATGGAGACAAGGAATCCTACCACTCAATTATATAAATAAGGAAGTGTTGCTACGCCTAGATTTCCACAACCTACAAGGTTGACACCACAAAAATTGGAAGAAAAAAGAGCAGAAGGGCTTTGCTACAATTGTGATAGAAGATACACTAAAGGTCATAAGTGTCTTGAGAAGAAATTATTTTACATAGATTGTGAAGAAGAAGAAGAAGAAAATGAACAAGAAGAGGATATACACTAGGAACTAGCCCTAGAAGAGGAAGAAATGAATCTGACCATATCGTGTAGTGCACTGGCAGGAATTACCACTCCTCAAACTCTCAAGATAGAAAGACATATCAAGAAGAAAAAGATAATAGTGTTGATTGATTCAGGTAGCACCCATAATTTTATTCATTGTAAGGTAGCCAAGGAATTAAATTGTTCCCTATACCCAACACCAGAATGTCAAGTTATGGTTGCAAATGCAGGAAGTATAAATTTCTTTGGAAAATGCCATAATATCAAGCTAACCATGGGGGAATACGTATTGACTATTCCAATGCTTTCCATTCCTATGGGAGGTGCTGATGTTGTACTAGGAGTACAATGGTTACAATCTTTGGGGACGGTAGCTTTTAATTTTCAAGAACTTTTCTTGAATTTTTTTTTAGAAGGAAACGAAGTCGAATTACGGGGTATTGCAGGGAAGCCGAGAAAGATAATAAGCTCTAATGTCATGACAAAGCTTCTAAAGAAAGAACAACAAGGCGTAATTGCACAATTATGCTCACTAGAAGTTCCAACATCAAAATCATATTTTTCTGCAGATCTCCAACAAGTCTTGGACAATCATTCCAAGGTATTTGAAACTCCCAAAGGACTCCCATCTATTCGTGATCATGATCATGCTATTCATTTGATTCCAGGAATTTTTCCTCAAAACATCAGGCCTTATAGATATCCTTATGTCCAAAAGAATGAAATTGAACGTATGATTATAGAAATGTTAGAGACGGGTATAATTCAACCTAGTCAAAGTTCTTTCTCTGCTCCTATAGTATTGGTACATAAGAAGGATGGATCATGGTGAATGTGTCTGAATTATAGGGAGCTCAATAAGCTCACCATTAAAGATAAATTTCCCATTCCTGTGATTTATGAATTATTGGATGAATTACATGGAGAAATTTATTTTACCAAGTTGGATCTTCATTCAGGATATCATCAAATTAGAATGAAGACTGAATATATTCCAAAAACAACATTTCGAACTCATGAGGGTCATTATGAATTTTTGGTCATGCCTTTTGGCCTTACCAATGCACCTTCTACATTTCAAGGGTTGATGAATTCCATTTTCAAACCCTTCCTTAGAAAATTTGTGCTAGTATTTTTTGATGATATAGTAATCTATAGCAGGTCTTGGAAGGATCATGTTGAACATGTTGATAGGGTGCTCAAACTATTGCAGGAGAAACAATTATATGCAAAAACATCCAAATGTTTCTTTGGAGTACAAGAGGTGGAATATCTGGGTGATATTGTATCTCACGAGAGTGTTAAAGTAGACCCTAACAAAATTAAAGCCATTAAGGAATGGAAAGTCCCCACAACCATAAAGCAGTTGCGAGGATTTCTCAGGTTAACAGGGTATTATCGCAAGTTTGTTAAGAATTATGGGAGAATAGCAGCACCTCTAACAACATTATTGAAGAAAGATACATTTTCATGGACTCCTGAAGCAACTAAGGCCTTTGAACATCTTAAAGAAGCAATGTGCCTAGCACCGGTCCTAGCTACGCCAGACTTCACAAAAACCTTTATTGTGGAATGTGATGCCTCAGGAAATGGAATTGGTGCAGTTTTAATGCGGGAAGGAAGACCCATTGCTTTTGAAAGTCGTCCAATCAAAGGAAAGTATTTACAGAAACCTATTTATGAGAAGGAAATGTTAGCAATACTGCATGCACTAAAGAAATGGAGAACTTACCTAATGGGAAGACACTTCAAGGAAAAAACTGATCATGATAGTCTGAAACACTTTTTGGAACAAAGACTATCTTCAGAAGAGCAGCAAAAATGGGTCACAAAGATGTTGGGTTATGACTTTGAAATAATCTACAAAAAAAGGAAAGCTTAATGTTGTTGCAGATGCACTCTCAAGAAAGAATGAAGAGGTGGAAGCATTGCTTTGTGCCATTTCTATTATCCAACGAGATTGGATAACCGAAGCAAGAGATGAATGGAAGAAGGACAAAGATGTATGGACACTCATTCAAAAGTTGCAGCAAGATCCTAGTACATCTGATACATTTAGTTGGAAAAATGATTCCTTATGGTACAAAGATCGCTTATATCTTTGTAAGAATTCCCAACTAAAACAAAATATTCTTCTGGAATTGCACACTTCTCCTTTGGGAGGACACTCAGGATTTTTAAAAACTTACCACAGGGTGAAGAAAGAATTTTTTTGGGATGGCCTTAAATCTGATATTCGAAAGTTTGTGGCGGAATGTTTGGTTTGCCAGCAGAATAAAGTGGAAACAATTAAGACCCCAGGACTTCTACAACCTTTATCCATTCCAAGTCAACGTTGGGAGGAGATTTCGATGGATTTTATCACAGGTTTACCTAAGTCCGAAGGAAGGAGTGTCATCATGGTGGTAGTTGATAGACTTACCAAGTATGCACACTTTTGTGCATTATCTCATCCATTTAAAGCAAGTACAGTTGCTACTACATTTATGGACTGAATTCAAAAGCCACATGGAAGCCCAAGGGTTATTGTGAGCGACAGAGATCCCATTTTTACTGGAAATTTTTGGACGGAGTTATTTTCTTGTTTGGGTACTCAATTAGCTCATAGCTCATCTTATCATCCTCAATCTGATGGTCAAACTGAGATAGTAATTAAATGTTTGGAAGGATATCTTCGTTGTTTTGTATCTGATAAACAAACACAATGGGTCAAGTGGTTACCTCTTGCTGAATGGTGGTATAACACTTCCTTCCATACTGCAGCAAAAATGACCCCATTTATGGCACTTTACGGATATCATCCACCATCCATCACATCATCTTTAAGGGAAAATTCGAAGGTTCAAGCAGTGGAAGATCACATCGAGCATCAGCAAGAAGTTCTCCAACTCTTAAAGGATAACCCGAATTTGGCACAAAATCGAATGAAACAACAGGCAGATCAACATCGCAGCGAGAGAAGTTTTGATGTAGGAGATTGGGTATTTTTACGGCTACAACCATACAAAAAATGTCCCTCAAGCAAGCTAAGAAGGATAATAAATTATCGCCAAAGTACTATGGTCCTTACAAGGTGTTGCAAAATATTGGTACTATGGCATACAAATTGGAGCTTCCTTCTTCTTCGCGAGTACATCCAGTTTTCCATGTTTCATGCTTAAAGAAGATTATAGGTGAAAATCTTCCAGTTCAAACAATATTTCCAGAACTTGATGAGGAAGGAAAAATCATATTGGAACCTGAAGCGGTCACGGAAACAAGAACTCGACAACTACGGAATCGATCAATTTCAGAGTATCTCATCAAGTGGAAGAACTTACCCAATGAAGATTCTACATGGGAGGATGAGAATTTTATACAGAAGCACCTAGAGCTACTCAAGCATTGAGGACAACACTTTTTTGAAGGAGAGGGGCATGTTAGGTCCCTATATTACTAGTATAGTCCCTTATTGTTATTAGTGTAACCCCATTATTGTTATTATTGTACCCTTGTAACCCCCATTTTGTTATTATTGTGCCCTTAAATTATTATTGTTAGGTCAACTAGGATTACATTGTGGCCCACTAGGATTACATTATGGCCACATAGACTCCTATATATAGAAAGGAGGTTTTTTAAATTGTATCATCCAATAATTTTTCATTTATGTAATGTATTGGAGGTTGCCCCCTCGAAGTGGCTTATTTCTAAGGCGTTGATATCTCTTTTCTTCTATTTTTGGAGCTGGTTACACAACAATAAGTGTTTCACCTCTATGTATTTTATTTATAACATATTGTGTCATTGATGTTACAAATGAACTATTTGTTTTCTAAATGAACTATATTATGAAGCTATAGGCATGGTTTCTCTAAATCAAATTTTCATGTTAATATTAGTTATTCCAGATGTGGTTAATATGTGGTTAAGTATGTAAGTAAAATGAATTCTTAAATATATTGATGAGAATGATGCAAACACGCATATTTTTGAAAATATCTATATGCAAACACCAAGGGCTCTAATTTTGTCCAGGATTTAAACATTGTTGACTCAGGAATATGTTGCTAGTTTCGAAGAATTAAGCTTTCCTACTCATGAAAGAAACCCAAGGTGCAACCTCGCTAGTGAGAAAAGAAGCTTTGATTCTTTGCATGACTTTTAATAGGATAAATAAAAGAATGTTAACAAAAACCGTGAGTGAAAATAATGGGCATAGTAGGAACCCCCGAAAGGAAGAAACAAGGATATGGTTCTCAAGGTACACCCTTGTGGAAATTAAGGGTGCCACATCTACATATAACCTATAGAGATGAATATCATAAACATAGAACTAAATCGGGAACATTTAACAATAGCTAAACACTATTATTATACTTTTATGTTTAATGTGGTTAAGAGGTTGAGACACTTGTTTCTCCGGTCGAGTTCTCCTTTGGTTCAAAAATATTATGAAATAATTTAGACAAATAATCATTGAATCCATATAAGCCATAAATCACAAAAGCCATAAATAATCATAAAAATAACCCAAGAATTGGTGCAACTTTATTATAATTGAACGAAAATAATCATTACAGTAAAAAATCGAGATACAATTATAAATGATGGAAACACAGTAAAAAATTTACGGGAGAGATTTCATTCTTGAAAACAATGGTTGTTGGAAATAAACTAACAATACAAAAAACAATCCATTGATAGGTATATATAAATTCTAAAAAAAAAAAAATCTCAAAAGTCTAACCCTAGATATATATTCTGTGTAAAAGAAACAACCATAAAAAAACAATGTTAGAGGCATGTAGTGCCAAAGGGTGCACCATCTGTGGCCATGTAGAGGTACTCACAAAATCTATACATTCGAGTTGCCAATTAAACTATTAAACCTTATCGACACATAGAGTCGGTCGAAAGAGAGGAATTTCAACATGAAACCCTTAGATTGTAACCATTTAGTCCTCATTCAAATGTTGCACAAATAGGAGCATGTGAGGGTTATAACCATACCACGATATGGGAGTTGATTGCAAAATCTGAATTATCCACAGTATCATAAAACAATGGGAGTCGTCAATTTTGTATATAATATGGTGAGTAGACACCAATGAAACTTATAGGAAAAGAAGGAGGGTTTACCCTTAGCTAATTCATACCTTGCAAACAGAAAAAGGGAAAGTGCATGACGAAACCCCTTACCATATGGATAACAAATATTTTTAACTATATGGAGAGATTTAACTGAATTTATAAATTTATATCACTTCAATTATTTAATCTCAATTCTCTATAACAAAAACTTATCTTATCTTTTCTAAATTTCTATTTTATTTTTTACAACATATTTTTTATTAATCCTTGTCAAAATTAATGTATATTTATACAAAACTTATTTAGCAAGGGCCAGGTTACATGCATCACTTTTTTAATAACATAAAATAATGATATATTATTCAGTTAAAATATAAAACTTGTTTTGTTTTGTTTTTTTTTCGATGAAATGTGGTGTGTGAGTGTAATCTAATGTTGTGTGAGTGGTTAACAAAACACACAAAAACACCAATATACTAATTTGGAAGTATATTTCAAGGTACATTGAGGAAGACTTTCAATATGGTGTAAAAACAAAAAATGTATGAAAATAATTTAAAATTTAATAATTTGTATTTAAAGAGTTTGTGTATCACTACCTAAAAATTAATTATGTAATTTTTCATGTAAAATATAATGTGTATGTTTCCATGTTTCCATTGATGCCAATGTTGAGTACCTAAATAATATATTTTCTTTTAAAAACTTGTGGAATCGAAAATAAAACATTGTTATTTTATATACAAACCTTATAAGTCATTATATTTTTTAAATTCAGATACCTTACAATATGTAAAGTGTCTTAAGATGTAGATTTTAGTTTCCATTTCAAAAAGCACAATGTATAACTTGTTTTCTTGTTGTTCATTTTTTAGTACAGTTTAAAATTACATACCTTACTTTTCAAAAACACATGGAATTTGAAAGCATGATACAATAAATTGATTGAAACATAATTTTACACACACATTCACACACCCTAAATGAAAGAGAGTTTGTCTAGCACCTCTAAGCCAATACCTTTCATCTCTCATAGTAATAACTTAAGAACACATATGTTTAAGCCCACTTGGGCATCATGGAAAAAGGATTATTTAAGGAATGATCGGTGGGATAGGATTCCAATAACACCCATCAGTCATCTACATAGAGACATACAAGTTTTCCTCATGGGGAGCTTTAAAATCCTCCACCATCCCATTGTCAAAACCACAGTGCGAAAAAAACCCATTTGAGGGGGGGTTAGGCTTAGGTCACAATGTAAGTGGTTCTCCTCTAGTCTACCCAAGTTGTGGTATGGAATCACATGTTGGTGGTTGACTACCCAGAATCCAAATATTTGTGCACCCCCATGGGATGGAGGTAACTTAGCTGTAATTTTTAGGAAAGAATCCATAAATGGGAGGTTGTGTGAAACAGCAATCCCTTTATCTTACCTTTCATTAGATAAATCTGCTTAAACCCACAAGTAATAAGTCTTTTGGAAGGTCATAAAAGACATAGAACTAAGACTTGTTTGAGAAGTAAATTCCATTTAGGGTAGATGTGATTTTTATTTTTATTATAAGTGCTTTCCTAAAGTTGAATAGCAGTAAATAGTAGTTAGATTTCACTTTGCATCACTGCACTAGGAATTTTCTTACTCTCTCTTATTCTTTTTCTTCACCCATTTTCTTCCAACCCTTAGTGTTTATATTTCCCTCACATCGTAATTCCCCCCCTAGGAATTTGTCATGGAGGATCCGTGGTATTTTCTCTTAGTATCCATTATTACATCCTTTAACTCATGCTCGATGAGTCAATGTCTCTCCACATAGTCCATATACAGACTCTAGTATTTTTTTATTCCTCTAGTTTATCCTTAGATTATGTTTTGTCTTAGTCCCCGACTTCTACCATGTCAAGTTCCAACACCTATGATAATAATCATTCCCAATGTTCTAAATAATAGTAGAGGTAATTTTGGTGATAATACTGGTAATACTCAGGGTCTCCCTCCTAGAGGTAAAATTATAACATTAGAACCGGTTTATGTCTCCCTAATTTGAAGTAGTTTATTAATGGTTCTTTGATTCATCGCTACGGTTGGCCATCTATATCTATCATCAGATATACCAAAATTTAAAGGAAATCTTGTCGAGTATCCCACCAACCATGCTTGGTCATTTTGTATGTGGTTTTGTTATAATTATATCATAGAGGAATCCATATTTCTATTGCTTTTCTAATCCACTCTCACCGAAGCTTCTCTAAAATGGTATGTACACCAACCCCATGCCTCTCATTCTAGATTCATGAGTCTAGCCAGTTCCTTTTTATCCTACTTCAAATTACCTCTCCTCTATTACATTGGTACAAAACTCTTGACTTCATTTAGTCAAACATCTGCCACTTGCCTATATAATCATGTACAAGAATGGAATAAAAGGAAAATCATATGAAAAATAAAAAAATTGAAGACCACGTCTATGTGGATTGGATTTTGGGAAGTCTCTTCACCCCCATTCCTAAATATGTTGCTTCACATTTCCCTCAAACCGAGGAATAATCTCTCAAGATAACTTTCAAATATGATCTGATATATGCCTGGTCATGATATATATATATATATATATAATCCTCCTTGAACTTCATAGGCCTAGCAGTTCATCTGCAACAGGGCATCTCAAACCACTTGAAAAATAATTGGTTTAGTATATTATACCTAGCCAACACGATACCCGCAATAACCTATGTGTTATGGTCAACCTCAGGGAGGGCCTAGTTCCACCTACATATATCCTCCCCATGATCTTTCACATGTTAACCCCTACCAAGCCATGAGTACATCTTATGCATTTAATCATCCACATCGATCGATGCAAGGGCCAATTGTTACTTGGCCTAGTTGCCCTAATGTTTTTAGGAATCATTATTGCTGATATGCACCACCTACCTCTCAAGGCCCAACGTCACCCCTCAACCTCCCATGTCGCAACTATATATACCACATAAAAACACCTCCTCAAGGGGGGAAAGACAAGTAGAAAAAGGCCATTGAAAGGAATATAATTTTTCTTTTTAAGGTACTTACATCCATTATATTAATGACTGTTCCATTCTCCCTAATATGTGCAATGAATTAAAATATCAAGAAATTTCCTCTAGAGTAGAAGTGAGCGAAGCTGATAGCACTAACAAATTCATTGAATGCATTTTTTATTTCCACTTGTACGTACATTAAATATTAGATGTAGCCAATTCTAAGTTCAAGAAACGTCATGGTCAAGATTGGGTACCACATAAGTTCTAGGTGGGCATTACCAGGATTCATCCCTCTTATGGACAAGAGTGATCTCCCTAGTATTCCAACGAGTAACTAGAAGCAAAGGTCCACTGAATATATCTTTCTCTAGATTATTTCTATTTTGAGATCATCACAACCATGAAAATAGAGAGGACATGCCCCTAACTTTCAATCCAAATGTCTGACGTAGTCCTTTTTCTTTCACTCCAAAGTAGTTCTTCAATGATGAGTATAACCTGCAATCACAGAAAAGACAAATGATCAAAGCATCTGCAATATATAATAACCATAAATATTAATCCAAGAATCTAATTATTGACATCATTTCCATGAATTCAGAAACAAGACAATGAGAAAAAGAGATCGATATGTAGTATCATAAATTAGAAAGAGAAATATTACAACTGGATACCTTGATGTTGTACATATTTCTCCTGGGTTTCTGAGCATTCCTTTTCCTTCAGTCTGATAAGCCTTCCTCTCGAGAATTACCATATGAAGTCATGGGCACAAATATGTGAATTTCAATGTGTCAACAAAAACTCACTAGCATAGAAAATATGAACTCTATGAACTCTCTCCAGCTTAAAAAGTATACAGACCAGTCTCTATTCACATGGGTATCAAGGTATCTACCCTTCAAACTGAAACATGATCTCAATATATAGAGAGATTGAATTATTTTTAATATCCATTAAGAGAGGGATGGATTCCTTCTATGAAGGGATTTGAGTTCCTTGGACCAAGGGATAAGCTCCATGAGTGGAGGGATAAATCTCAAAATCATGCGACTCTAGAAGCTTCCACTTGGGAGAATATTGGATCAACTAAGCTTCTAGAATTTACTTCTTATTTTTACTTTATTTTTACCGACATGCGCAAGTTTTAGTGGCGAATAGAGTGGAAATCACTACGGATAATGGAATAAGTCTCAACACATGCGTAGGAAAAGGCTATAAAAACTTAGCAGGTAATATTTTAAGTGTTTTATAGAGCTTTTCTCCAATTTCAAAGACTTGATTCAGGAACATGAGTATTTTTTACCTCTAATGGAACATGGTATGGATAGTGATAGACCCATATGAACATTCAAATGTCATCGTGACAAAATGACGGGTAATGGATTGCCCCCTAAAGTGTGATGTTTGAGAAAGTTATTCTAAAGACTGAACTGCTTTATCATTCCAAGGATTGGATTGGAGACATCGTTCAAAAACCTGTAAAAATATTTAATGAATATATATATATATATATATATATATATATATATATCACTGAGGTAGGAATTCCCATACTCATAGATAAAATAACTAAGCATTCTGGTACATATATGATTTTAGTATTACATCAATATTAGACATAGTATGGGTGAAGCCATCTATCATAAGAAGTATACTATATTATTAATAAAAAAACTCCTCGCAGCCTACACAATGAAAACTAGATCTAGGGTCTTAATTTCCACATATCAAACTAATAATAATGTATCCATGTGATTGATTATATCAGAGTCGAACATGGTAGAAACCAATTGATTACCAGTCAATGATGAGAACAATTAACAATTGTGATAGAAACCATCATGAATGACAATGGCCCTAAAATTACTTCAGTACAATATATGAAGTGTGAATGAATGATTTCAATTCGAACTCCAATATAATCATTCAATCGAAGGTCAATGATGAAAAATTATCGTCGAAAGAGAGAAACATGCCATTAAGGCATGTCGATTCCAAGGTACTGATAGGATTCTATATCAATTTTCTAGATAATCAACTGATGTTGAGAGAAAGCGATGCATCATAGGAAAGACTACGACACAAAACCATCAAATCAAGTTTTGAAATTTTTTTTTGCAAGGACTAACTCAAGGATGGTCAATGGAAATGGGAACAAATGTTTGCAATGAATGGTATATTGAAATTTCTCTTGAACACATAACGACACTATAAATGGCTTGGCAACATTTGACATAAAGATAATACCCAGAAACAGGCTGAAGGCTTTCAATGTGTTTTGATTAACTCTAAGACAAAACATTTCCCAACTGATGTAAAAGTGTAACAAAGTGTCGTGTTCAAGAGCGACATGCTGCTTTCTAAAACAAGAAAAACAAATTGATTCTTTTTCTCAAATTTTCCCCCACCATTAATCGCAAGTACCTCTTTATTTTTCTTAGGCTTGAGCAGGACAAAATTTTCTTGTTGTGTAATCTCATCCTTCAGATGATTCCATCTTACTATTAAAAATGAACACAAAGAATGAGTGGTTCAGTCCTTTTGTGATCGACAGGTCCTATACAGTTGAGTTTTAACAACTCCAGTATGGGATTAACCCAGTGTTTTTCAGGTTTAGAGAGCCAGAAGAAAAACATAAGTAAACTGCATGGTTGTTATTTTTGGTAAATTTAGTCCCTCAAGCATGAAAAAGGATAAAATAATGCAGGAGAGAACTCTATTGACCATGCTTACTCAATGTATACATTTTTCATAACTATTCCAATTAACTGTGAAAAAGGGGTCAACTTATACTGAATGGACGACTGTTAATTTATTTTAATGACTTCAAATAGTCAAGTTCTCGATGATATTTTCATGCTTAGAGAGTCTAAAAATTCTTTAAAAGAGACTCCAGGGTTTCACTTTTTCATATTTTTTATAGAGCCCGAAAAAGTGATAAACTTCTACGTAATGTAAAAAAGATTATTTTCACAAAAATCATGTTTCCCGCACAAAAACTCGAAAAATTATGAACATCTCCTCTGAAAAGGAGAAAATTATTTTGATTTGACTTTTAAAAGTAAAAATAAATAAAATTATTCATTTAAAACTACAAAAAGAAGTTGATAGGTCCCTATATTACTAGTATAGTCCATTATTGTTATTAGTGTAACCCACTTACTGTTATTGTTGTACCTTTGTAACCCCCATATTCTTATTATTGTGACTTTCCATTATTATTATTGTTAGGTCGGTTAGGATTACATTGTGGCCCCATGGAATCCTATATATAGAAAGGAGGTTTTGTCATTTGTATCATCCAAGAATTGTTCATTTATGTAATGTATTGGAGGTTGCGCCCTCGAAGTGGCTTTTTTATAAGGCGTTGATCTCTCTTTTTTATCTGGATTTATGTAGGAAAGAAAAAGAATACATAAATAACCATAAAAATAGATATGCAGTGGAAATAATGCGTCATTTCATTAATATCAAATAACAAAAATATGCTTACAGACATAATGGAAATAAAATAGCTAGGGTGCTGGTAGCGAATCTCTGAGAAGAGATGTGGTGGCTACAGACATCTAAACTATGTTACAAAGAGGTTGGAGGGCCTATTTATTATTGAGAAACAATGGAAAAACTGAAAATTCCAAAAACCTAACTCTAGGAGATGAAGCGCCAAAACTGTGGGCCCCTATTTGGGTAAGTTGGTGTTTCAACTTCTCGGGGACGTAACTTTGGCATCCGATCTCCATTTGATGCACTCAATAGCGCATTAGAAATATCTATCTGAGGCGTACAATTTTGATGTGAGGAACATCAGTCCATGGACCCATTTTTCTCCTAGTTTAAAAAAAAACGTCGTTTAGGGCCTCAAAACGGCTCCAGAAGTTGAGGACCCAAAAAACTGGTAAAAATAGTAAGTTGTGTTGCAACTTAAAAAATGAACGAACTAATGGTGGGGGTTCAAATGGAATAGATGGGTGGCCACCAATATCCACCTAGATCATTAAGGCCCCAAAATGGCTTCGGGAGTGCAGGACCCGAAAGCCTGCTAAAAATAGTAAGCGGTGTTGAATGTGAAAAGATGAAAGAATTGATGGTTTGAGTCCACATGGAATAGCTAGGTGGCCACCGATATCTACATGGAGCATTCCTCCCTCCTTAGGAAGAAATGGCCCCATTTTGCTGAGATCCTCTATGAGATGGAGCAAATTCTGTTGAATTGGGTATTAGATATGTTGAAGATGTCAAGGACCTATGGGCAGACATGCTAGATGCATTTAGTAAATTTGGTTTTTTTATCAACCTCGGACAGTACATGTGTGGGTTCTGTATTTTTATTTGCAAGAGGTATGGTAACATCACGCGGCAGTGCATTGGGGGTCAGATCAATAGATTACTTTTCCCCATATTCCTCCATGAATTTGTCCATCTGTTCCAGCTGTACATGGGAGCCTTGTTTCGAGGTTGTGGCCACAATATTCTTATTTCCCTATGAGAGAATTGTAAGGAAAATTAATTTCCTTGTTTGGGAAAAAGTCTTACTGCGTTGTTTTGTAGTATTCAAAGAGATGACGGGAGGCAGTACTACCTCTGGTATCCTGTACAAGCTATTTCCCAAAGTAATAATAGCAGCACAAGGCCTAGACTCATACACAACATGTCACCTCCACAAGTATGGTTGGCCTAATAATACATCAGCTACATCAGGAGGAGCAACATGACATAATACTTCATCTGTGAATGGCTTGATGCTATACGGAAGGTGGCATTGTTGGCATATGCGGATATCTCTCCCTGGGTGAACCCACCCGATGGTATATGGTTGTAGGTGTGCTATCGTCGGTAGACCGAGCTGCTTCATGACCTCTGCTGAAACGAGGTTATTTTGGCTTTCGCTATCAAAAAGGAATTGCAGTGGAGAACCATTCACCCACATTTGCGAATGGAAGAGGTGATCCCGCTCCTCTACATCCTCTGGGTCCTCCCTCTAGATCTTGGTGGTGGAAAAAATGGCACCGGAATCCGCATCAATGATCTACTTCCCTTTGTCATTTCCTTTATCTAGTTCTGATTCAGGATCAGAAAATGCATCTGATTCGGGTGCCTTTAGTTCGACCACCAATGATTGTTTGGCCTGACACTCGTTTGTGGTGTGAGTGGGGCTGTTATGAAATTCACACCACTTCCCTGTGTCCTTATTTTGATTTGTGGTGTTGTTCTCAGTAGCACTACTTTGGCCTTGCCCCTTTTTCTTCAGTTAGGGGGCACCTTTTAGATTCGCAGATCCAAAGTCTTGCTTCTTCTGCTTAAACTTATGCTTGATCTTGGTGGCATAGAAATATGCCATGCTAAGAGATGTAATGTGGAGGAAATCCATTTCCTCCTGAATGTGT
Source organism: Pinus albicaulis (assembly GCA_034641835.2). Taxonomy (NCBI): domain Eukaryota; kingdom Viridiplantae; phylum Streptophyta; class Pinopsida; order Pinales; family Pinaceae; genus Pinus; species Pinus albicaulis. Next base: position 1,200,571,512 of record CM076581.1, on the reverse strand, counting down.
TTGTGTAGAAAACCGTGGTACTTGAGCACCAAATTTCTCTCTGAATCTTTAATACCCAACTTTGTGCATAGGGTAAGGAACATATTCATCATTTCAAGTACATCTTGATCCCTTTGTTGCTGTAGCATGGTCCATTGGATGTATTTTTCCTCATAGCTCCCCATGGGGTATTATTGTTCCTTGATGTCATCTTAGAAGAAACTCCAAGTGGGTGCGGCCAAGAACAGATATGGTTCACCTTCATCCTCTTACTGACGGTAGGTTTCCCACTAGTCTTTGACATGGGTGGTGGCTTTGAGGAGTGAAAAAATAATCTTTTCTCGGTCAGAGAAATCGTGGACCAAGAAATACCCTTCTAGTAAATTCAACCATCTATCTACAGTGTCTGCATCTATTTGGCCTTAAAATATATGAATATAAAATTTTACCTATACCTTGAAGGAATAGCGTCTCTAGAGTGGATGTTAGATGCATATGCGTCGTAGGTGGGTATTGGTTGAAGGATATGAGAAAAGTTATCCATCATCGCGTTCCTTTGTTTCCCGAGGGCCTCCTCCAGCAATATTTTGATAGGATCTCCTGCTCCCTCATATTTATTTTCTTCTGCCATGGGAGGTCGTGGTGATTTGTGAGGCTGATCTTGCAAGGGTTCAACCAGATTGAGCCCTAACTCCTTATACCCTGACCGTGTTGGAGACATGCAAATAAAAATAAAGAAAGAGAAAAACCCTCCGATACCACTGATCCAGATTTATGCAAGAACACAATAGAATACAGAAATAACCATAAACATAGAGATGCAGTGGAAATAATGTGTCATTTCATTAATATCAAATAACAAAAATATGCATACAGACATAATGGAAATAAAATATCTAGGGTGCTGGTAGCGAATCTATGAGAAGAGATGTGGTGGATATAGACCTATGAACTGTGTTACAATGAGGCTCGAGGGCCTATTTATTATTGAGAAACAATGGAAAATTTTCAAAAGTTCAAAAACCTAGCTCTAGGTGATGAAGCCCAAAACTGTGGGCCCCCGTTTGGGTAAGTTGGTGTTTCAACTTCCCGTGGATGTAACTTTGGCATCTGATCTCCGTTTGATGCGCTCAATAGCTCATTAGAAAGATCTATCCAAGGAGTATAGCTTTCAATGTGATCAACATCAGTCCATGGACCCATGTTGCTCCTGGTTTTCCCAAAAAATGTCATTTAGGGCCTTAAAACGACTCTAGAAGTTCAGGACCCGAAAAATTGCTAAAAATAGTAAGTTGTGTTGGAACTTAAAAAATGAACAAACTGATGGTCGGGGTTCAATTGGACTAGGTGGGTGGCCAGCAATACCCACATGGATCATTAAGGCCCGAAAACGGCTCCCGGAGTGGAGGACCTGAAAACTTGCTAAAAATAGTAAGTGGTGTTGAATGTGAAAAGCTGTAAGAATTGATGGTGTGAGTCCACATGGAATAGGTAGGTGGCCACCACTATCTGCCTGGATCAATTTTCTTCTAATTTTGGAGCTTATTTCATAACATTTGGTATCAAAGCTCTCGATTCTATGGTTTCGCTGCTCCAAACAGATCATCGTGGAACTTTCGCTATAACGATTTTTCTATGATGGTTCAGAAGCTGAAATTTTTACAGAGGGAAGCTAAAATATTGAGGAATGTATTGTGAAAATTCACATCTTGGTTCACAATAGTTTTGGAGATATTATCTGTGGAAGTTAGAGTTGTTTTGGGCTCCCGAATTTCACCTAAAATTGGTCGTCGTGGAATTTGCGCTATAACGATTTTTATACGAAGGGTCATAAGTTGAAATTTTTACGGAGCGAAGCCAAAATCCTTTGGAACTTCTTGTAAAAATTTTAGATATTGGTTTCCAAAATTTTCAAAGATATTATCTATGGAAGTTAGGGTTGTTTGAGGCTCCCCAATTTCATCTCAAAGAGGTTACCGTGGGAAAATCGTCATAACTCTCTCTTTCAGCATCAGATTGGAAATTTTGTAAAAATTAGCTGCAAGTATGGGAACTATAGATTCCTATGTATCAATTGAAGATTCTAAGGAGGAAAAAATGACATATAGTACATCATACAAGTTCGATCTACTGAACCAATCCATAATTAGGTCATTGTGGGATATTGGGCATAACTTTTCCTTGAATACTCTAAATCAGGTTAGACCTATGGCAGTCCAAAGAATATTAAGGGTGTTACTACAGGGCCAAATTTAAAATATTGAAGATCCAAAATCATAGAGATAATTCAATTTCCATATCGATCTCCTCAAAAACAAGAAAAATGTGTGTATTTTTTTCTGAATTGCATAAGTCTTGTTTGAAGAATCAATTTGAAATGATTTCAAGGGAATATAGATATCGATATTGGGTTCTAAAATTCCCCCTAAAAATCATTCCACACCCATTAAGCCTTCATACGGCTCTACTATGGCTCATGAAGATGAAGAAATGCAACATGAAATATCGAAATTGCAAGAGAAAGTGCACCAAATTACCCTCTCGCAAAGAGAAACAAAAAATGAAATGGATGTTTTCAAGAAAAGTGTGGAGACTAAGATGGATGGTTTTTATAATGGTATGGAAGATAACACGAAAGGTTTAAGGAATAAATTGAAGGTTTGAATTAAGGTTTGTCAAATTTGATACAAGAAATTATTCCTAATGGAAAAAAGCTAGTAGAGAAAACTCATGATGAGAAAAAAAAAGAAATGTTAATCATGATTTCATAGACTCTAATGTTGGATTGAAGAACCACCATATTCCAAATATGGATATGAGGAGTTTTTATGGAAAGGATCCCATAACATGGATACTACAGATGGAACAATATTTTGATCTCAATAATGTGAAAAACACACAAAAGGTACGCATTGCATGTTTACATTTTGAACAAAATACATTTGTATGGTATCGATGGTTTTTATCCCGTAAAAAAATTTGTCACTTGATCAATTTTTATGGAGGAAATTATATCACATTATGAGGATACAAAGAGAAACACCTTCTTTATCCAATTGATTAATCTCAAACAAAAGGGTTCAGTGGTGGAGCACCTTCAAGACTTCCAAAAATTGAGTATAAGGGTCACTAGTATTCCAGAGGAACACATGATTGATGTCTTCATAGGGACTTTAAAGGATAACATCCAACATGAAGTTTGTGTTTGGGAACCTGACGGGAGAAGGCATTCAGGTTGGCAAGAAAAATAAAATGTAAAGTTATGGCGACAAGGAAGCCTACCACTCACATCTATAAAGATGGAAGTGTTGCTACTCCTAGACTTGCACAACCTACAAGGTTGACACCATAAAAATTGGAAGAAAAAAGAGAAAAATATTTTTTCTACAGTTTTGATAAAAAATACACTAAAGGTCATAAGTGTGCTGAGAAGAAATTATTTTACATAGATTGTCAAGAGGAGAAATAAAATGAACAAGAAACTTCAAAAGAAGAGGATATACACTAGGAACAAACACTAGAAGAAGAAGAAATGAGTTCGACTATATCATGTAATGCATTGGCAGGAATTACCACTCCCCAAACTCTCAAGATAGAAGGACATATCAAGAATAAAAAGGTAATAGTGTTGATTGATTCAGGTAGTACCCATAATTTTATTCATTGTAAGGCAACCAAGGAATTGAGTTTTTTGATATACCCAGCACCGAAATTTCAAGTGATGGTTGCAAATGGAGGAACTATAAATTTCTCTAGAAAATGCAATAATATCAAGCTAGAAATGGATGAATATGTATTGAATATTCTAATTCTTTCCATCCCAATGGGAGGTGTTGATGTTGTACTTGGAGTACAATGGTTACAATTTTTTGGGATGGTAGCTTTTAATTTTCAAGAATTTTTCTTGAAATACTTTTTAGAAGGAAAGTAAATTTAATTGCAAGGTATCACAAGGAAGCCGGGAAAATAATAAGCTCTAATGCCACGACAAAGCCTCTGAAGAAATAACAAGGCGTAATTGCACAATTATTCTCACTCGAAGTTCCAACATAAAAATCATATATTCTTGAGATGTCCAAAAAGTATTCGACAATCATTCCAATGTCTTTGAAACTCCCAAAGGACTCCCACCTATTCGTGATCATGATCATGCTATTCATTTGATTCGAGGAAGTGTTTCTTCAAACATCAGGCCTTACACGTATCCTTATATCCAAAAGAGTGAAATTTAATGTATGATTGCAAAAATGTTAGAGGATGGTATAATTCAACCTAGTCAAAGTTCTTTCTCTCCTCTAGTAGTATTGGTGCACAAGAAGGATGGATCATGGTACATGTGTCCAGATTATAGGGAGCTCAATAAGCTCACTATTAAAGATAAATTTCCCATTCCTCTGATTGATGAATTATTGGATGAATTACATCGAGCAATTTATTTTACCAAGTTGGATCTTCGTTCAGGATGTCATCAAATTAGAATGAATACAAAAGATATTCCAAAAACAACATTTTGAACTCATGAGGTTCATTCTGAATTTTTGGTCATGCTTTTCGGCCTTACCAGTGGACCTTCTACATTTCAAGGGTTGATGAATTCCATTTTCAAAACCTTCCCTAGAAAATTTATGCTAGTATTTTTTGATGATATACTAAGCTACAATAGGTCTTGGAAGGATCATGTTCAACATGTTGATAGGATTGTCAAAGTATTGCAGGAGAAACAATTATATGCAAAAATATCCAAATGTTTCTTTGGAGTAAAATAGGTAGAATATCTGGGTCATATTGTATCTCACAAGGCTGTTAAGGTAGATCCTAACAAAATTAAAGCCATCAAGGAATGGAAAGTCACCACAACCATAAAGAAGTTGCATGGATTTCTTAGTTTAACCTGGTATTATTGTAATTCTCGTAAGAATTATGGGATAATAGTAGCACCTCTAACAACATTATTGAAGAAAGATGAATTTTCATGGACTTCTGAAGCAACTAAGGCCTCTGATCATTTTAAAGAGGAAATGTGCCTAGCACCAGTCTTAGCTACGCCAGACATTATAAAAACCTTTATTATGGAATGTGATGCCTCAAGAAATGGAATTGTTGTTGTTTTAATGCAAGAAGGAAGACCCTTTTCTTTTGAAAGTTTTCCAATCAAAGGAATGTATTTAAAAAATGCTATTTATGAGAAGGAAATGTTGGAAATACTACATGCTCTAAATAAATGGTGACCTTACCTAATGGGAAGACACTTCAAGGTAAAAATTGATCATGATAGTCTTAAACACTTTTTGGAACAAAGACTATCTTCAGAAGAGAAGAAAAAATGGGTCACAAAGATGTTGGGTTATGACTTTGAAATCATTTACAAAAAAGGGAAGCTAAATTTTGTTGTATATGCACTCTAAAGAAAGGATGAAGAGGTGGGAGCATTGATTTGTGACATTTCTATTATCCAACCAGATTGGATAAACGAAGCAAGGGATGAAAGGAAGAAGGATGAAGAAGTGTGGACACTCATTAAAAATATGTAGGAAGATGCTACTACATCTGATACATTTAGATGGAAAAATTATTCCTTATGGTACAAATATTGCTTATATATTTGCAATAATTCCCAACTAAAACAAAATATTCTTTTCGAATTGCACATTTCTCCTTTAGGAGGACACTCAGGATTTTTAAAATCTTACCACAAGATGAAGAAACAATTCTTTAGGATGGCCTTAAATCTTATATTCAAAAGTTTGTGGTAGAATGTTTGGTTTTCCAACAAAATAAATCTGAGACAATTAAGACCTCGATTCTTCTACAACCTTTATCCATTCCAAGTCAACATCGGGGGGATATTTCAATGGATTTTATCATAGGTTTACCTAAGTCCAAAGGAAAGAGTGTCATTATGTTGGTAGTTGATAGAATTTCCAAGTATGCACACTTTTGTGCATTATCTCATCCATTTTAAGAAAGTACAGTTGCTACCTCATTTATAGAAACAACTCAAAAGCTACATGGAAACCCGAATATTATTGTAAGTGAAAGAGATCCCATTTTTACAGGAATTTTTTGGACGAAATTTTTTTCTTGTTTGAGTATTGAACTAGCTCATAGCTCATCTTATCATCCTCAATCCGATGGTCAAACAAAGATACTGAATAAATTTTTGGAAGGATATCTTCGTTTTTTTGTATCTGATAAGAAAGAAAAATAGGTCAACTGGTTACCTCTCGCTGAATGGTGGTATAACACTTCCTTCCATACTATAGAAAAAATGACCCTATTTATGGCACTTTATGGATATCATCCACTGTCCATCACATCTTCTTTAAGGGAAAATTATAGGGTTCAAGGAGTGGAATATCACATCGATCATCAATAAGAAGTTCTGGAACTTTTAAAGGATAACCGAAATTTGGGACAAAATCGAATGAAACAACAGGAAAATCAACATCGTTGTGAAAGAAGTCTTGATATAGGAGACTAGGTATTTTTACGGCTACAACCATACAAACAAATTTCCTTGAATCAAGCTAAGAAGGATAATAAAATATTGCCAAAGTACTATGGTCCTCACAAGGTGTTGAAAAATATTGGTACTATGACATACAAATTGGAGCTTCCTTCTTCTTCGCTAGTGCATCCAGTTCTCCATATTTCATGTTTAAAGAAGGTTATAGTCGACAAAATTCCAGTTCAAATAATATTTCCAGAACTTGATGAGGAAGAAAAAACCATATCAAAACCATAAGAAGTCATGGAAACAGGAACTCGACAACAATGAAATCGACCAATGTTAGAGTATCTCATCAAATGGAAGAACTTCCCCACATAAGATTCTTCATGGGAGGACGGTAATTTTTTACAGAAGCACCCTGAGCTACTGAAGTGTTAAGGACAAAACTTTTTTTAAGGATAGGATCATGTTAGGTCCCTATATTACTAGTATAGTCCCTCACTCTTGTTAGTGTAAGCCCATTATTGTTATTATTGTACCTTTGTAACCCCCATATTGTTGTTATTGTGACTTTACATTATTATTGTTAGGTCGGCTAGGATTACATTATGGCCCCATCGACTCATATATATAGAAAGGAGGTTTTTTCATTTTATCCTAGAATTGTTCCTTTATGTAATGTATTGGAGGTTTCCCCTTGAAGTGGCTTATTTGTAAGGCATTGATCTCTCTTTTCTTCTATTTTTGGAGTTGGTTTCATGAAAAAATTTTAAACAAGGCATGCTCACCTTTTGATTTTCAGAAGAGAAAATAAAGATTTTTTTCCAAAAACATTCCAGAGATGATATCAAGAGAGCCGACAAACCATTTCGAGAACCGTTTGCACTAGGTAATCCATGTCATCATTGTCTTTATTTTCATCCATTTAATTTTTATTTTAATCTTTCAGGGCATTTAATAGAGGGAAAACATGTTTTAAAATCTGCCCTCAGGGGTCCACGAGTTATCGTGGATAAAATTGTTCACTTTGATGATTTTGCAACAGAAAATTATCAGGCCACCATGGGTTTTGTGTATAACGTGCACGAAAAAATGCACTGTGTAAAAATAGAACCTATGCAAGTGCCGTGGCATTTTGGAAAACCTAATCCTCTCCATAATAATGGCTCAAAATTACCCCAACTGATTTTTAATGATTATATTGTTGATGTTTAGTTCTACAATCATATTGGAATGGCGAGAAGTAGAGCATGAACTTCTGGACAATGAAGCCATGGATGATCCAGAAATAATGCGCTCATTAAAAAATTGTGGCTTGTATAATTTTGGGCAATTCAGGGTATGAAAGCACAAGTTGAGCTAATGAACTGGTTAGTGAATGCATGGGATGTCGAAGATAAAATTTTCATTATTGGAGACCATCGACCTGTGATCGAATAATAAGACATATATTTCTTCACTGGATTGCCTTGTAGAGGGTGGGATATATCCTCCTTTGGGACAAGACTAGGTGGTCTTCCACTGCTACTTACATGGCTCAATATTGTTGTCGATATTCAGAGTTAAAAGATAGTCGCATTGATATCAAAACAATTGTGTGACTTGACCTCAACATAAAATCATTCGCAATTACCAGGTTATGTGAGAGTGCAGCTCTGCATGTGGCTACCAAAGCACAGATGTAGGCCATACTTGAATGTTCCAAGAGAACATTTATTAACTGGAGAGAAGGAGTGTTGGCTAATATGAAGGGTCAACTCATGAGAGTTAAAAATGGGAAGTTGAAAAACTTCGTATATGGGGCCATTCTTGTATCTTTTTCTTTAGAGAGGATCCCATTCCTTGTGCCTCAATAGTCTCTAGTGGATTCCACAGGTCCTCAGGAGCCACGTATGTTGCAATGGGTAGCACTTATGGCTCGTCATGGTGGGGATGGTGGCGAATTTTTTTTCTTTATTTTTTAGTTTTTTATATGGTTTAGGAATCAGGTCTTCATGATTAAAGTTTTTCCTTATGCAAGGATGGAGTTTAGAGGTGATCCTGATACATCTCTTCCACCATGCACAAAGTGGGATGAGATAGGTTAGAGAATCATTTTGAATTTTTTATGTTATATAATTATTATTAAGGTTTTATCATCTAATACTAACAAAATTTTTAAATGTAGATGTTGGTCCAATACGACTTGCAGCGCTTCATCACTTTGATAGGCGAGAGGCACAACCTATAATAGGCCGACCATAGAATGATGCAGAAAAGATCCTGATAGAGCTTGAGCAGAACCTAGAGAGGTTAAAAATTTATATTCCAGAGACAGGGATAGATGATATACCTCTTAGTATCCAGAGACATGTGACTGGTCTACTAGGTCCATTCACAATATTTCTGTGCAGGGTGGCATGTGCCATAGTTTGCTATCATGATCATCATCATGCATAGTTGATGGTCAATGTAGATTGACATTTTGTTTTTTTGTATCAATATCATTTATATCATAATTTTTTTGATACCTATGATCGCAGACGATGTAATATTTTTTTGACACAAACTATTTAACCTAACGATATTACTATTTTCGTTCTATGAGTATCTTGTTCAACATGTATCAAATGTTGTTTTTTTTTACTTTTTAATGTTAAAGATGATTATTTAAAGCTCGATTAGCTATTGAATAATCCAATATTTTTTAAATTTCTTGAAATGTGTTGATATTCAATATAATCAATTTTTTTTTCCAAGAGAGAAAGCTTCAAAAAAATTCTGAACAAGGCTAAATTTTTTATAGCATAAAAATCATTTAAATGTAATACAATGAGTTGTGAATCTAACCTAATGATCAAACATAGAATACCAAATGTGATGGCTTCAGATAATAACTCAATGACTGTGCTATATTCTGCAATATTGTTTATTGTTTGACCAATCCTATCCCATGAATAGAGGCTAACTCATCGATGGGTGAATAGATAACTGAAACTGCAGAAGAGATGTCTTGTGTACTACGTTAGGTGCCGTGAATAAAACCAATGAAATTTTGAAGGAATGTAGACATTTGCAATATCAAGAGTAATGAATATAAGTAGAGAAAGTAATAAAAGTTATAAAACCAAAATAACTAATCCTAAGGCACACTTGTCTAATCTAAGGCACACTATTCTAAAATGTAACTAACATATAAGGGATATCTTGACACGAAAATTCATGAATAAAATATGTTGACATAAAGACCATTTCTGGGTTTATCTAAAGAGACGTTGTCATAATCAATTAATTCATAGGCTTTTTTTTCAAGCACATGGTTAACAATATAGGAACCATGCAACATTGGTTCGAATTGACCAACGCGAAGCTTTTCGTGAGCTTGATCATATACTAGAACTAGGTTACCTTATGAAAAAATGTGAGGGTTAACACATTGATCATAATGAGCTTTAACACATTTTTTATGAGCTTCAAAAGATAATGTAGTGGTGTGACTAGTCTCATCTAATTGTGCTAGGTATAGAAAGCGCTTCTCCTCTTCAGAGGTATTTGGTGACAATTCAATGGCTCATTTGAGTGATGGTATTTCACATTCAATGTGTAGCAGAACTTCTAAACCATAAACAATTTGAAAAGGAGTGAACCATGTGGCTATTTTTGTAGAGGTACGGTATGCGCATAATGCCAAAAAAATCATGATATGCCAATTAGATTTATGAGTTCTGACAATCTGTTTGATCATGGTGGTTAAGAACTTGTTGATATCCTCAAATTGACCATTAGCCTGCAGGTAATATGGTGTATAATTATCATTGCATAGGCTAAGTTGATCATAAATTTTGGTCATCATAATATTTCAAAAATGGCTTCCATGGTCCGTAATGATAGCTTGAGGGAAGCTGAACCAAGAAATCACATGATTGAATATGAAAATTGTTGCAGCTTTTCCATCGACCATAAATCTAGGCATCGAGTCGGCCCATTTGGTAAAGAAATATATGATAAAAATAATATGCCCATTCCCCCAGCTGAGTGTATGTTACATGTAATGAAATCGATGCCCCATTTGGAGAAAGGACCAACAACAATGATTGGGTGAAGAGGAGTTGGATTTTCACGCACCTTTCCATAAACAATGTGGAAATTGTGGTATTTTAGAACCACGATAATACAATCTTTGAATAAATATGGCCAAAAATAACTAGCGCGTAATATCTTTTTGGATGTGGCAAATCCAAATATATGACCACCATGTGCTCCAAAATGACAATCATTCAAAACCCTTTCGGCCTCTTCATGATTTATATAACGTCAAAACATAGAATCGGAACCACGAAAATAAGGAGTGTCACAATAATATTGTATTGCTGAGATTTGTATCAGATTCTACGTCGATCTAATCGTTAAATATTTAGGCAAAAGGTTTGGGTCCAGAGATATATAATGATATCTACAAACCAAGGATCTAAAGTACTGATGAGAAATAGAGATTCATCAACGGGAGGATTTTCTACCACTATTTTAGACTCGGTATTGAGAAAATCACACATAAGTTTGGCAAATACTAGTGATTTCTTATACCTTCATTTCTTTAACTCCAAATCAATCTCTTGCAGGATAACAATCCATTTGGAGTATTTTCCCCTGAGAAATTGTTTCATCAAAATGTACATCATCGGGCTGCAATTAGATACCACTGTGGTTTTGCATAATAATATGTAATGACGAAAACATTAGACAACTTGAACAACTACCAAGGTCAATTTCTCCACATGTGAGTACTTGATTTATGTCAGGATGAGATTTTTACTTAGGTAATAGTTCACATATTCGTTGTTAGGTTCATCCTCTTGAACCAATACCATTCCAATCGTGGAATTGGATGCAGCTAAGTACACAAATTAATCATTGTGGTAATTGGCCGGATGTAATAACGGTGCATGGGTCAACACACTTTTAAGTGCATGAAGAGATTTATCAGCAATCTCATCCCAAATGAATGGAACATCTTGTTTCAACAACCATGTAAAACCTTTCGTTAGCTCTTCATATTTCAGGATAAAAATGTAAAATTTTTTCTTTCCCCTGCAAACTCTATATTTGGTGAAGAGTCGAAGGAGGAGTTAGTTTAATGATAGACTCAACTTTCGACGGATCGACACAAATTACCTCTTTTGAAATGATGAACCCAAGTAAACGTCCTAATTTTACACAATAAAATTTTTTTCTTGATTCAAACGAATGTTGTAATGCCTACATCTCACAAATATAGCACATAAGTGCATAGGATGATCTTATCTGCGTAAATAATCAGTAGGTAAGTCATCCATGTAAGGATGTACAATATGTTTGATATTGTGAAACGCTTAAGACATAGCTCTTTGAATTTTCTCCAGCATTTCTTAGTCAAAAGGGTAATTTACAATATGAAAACGTGCCCCAAGGACATATAAATGTTGTTTTTTTTATCAGGAGGGAGTATGTCGATTTGATTGTAGCCAGAAAAACCATCCATAAACGAGAATATTTTGTTTCCATTAGAATCATCAACAATTTGATCGATATAGGTTGTAGGATAGTTGTCTTTGGGACAAGCCCTGTTAATATCCCGATAATCGACACATACTCTGATAGTCCCTTCTTTTTTTATTACGGGAACTATAGCAGATACCCAGTCAGTTAAAGGAATAGGATAAATAAATCGTGCACGTAATGGTTTTCCAAATTCATCTTTGGTTGTTGTAGATTTCCGCGGATGTATTGGACATAATCTCTATGTAATAGTTTTAGCATCCGGGTATGTCTTAATTTCATGAATAACAATATTAGGATTTATACCTGGCATTTCTTCGTAAGACTAGGAAAAAATGTCTTGAAATTCATGGAATAGGGCTTTGTAAGTTTTGATCTCTTCAATCAAACAAGAAGCACCTATATGAATGTTCACAATTATTTCAGGGTTACGCGATATGTGAATAGGAATTTTTGTAGAAATATTTCCCAAATTTTTCTCAGAATATGAATGTATAATCAACATGGGATATTGAGGTTCCTTGACATAATCAATCATAAATATGGATGAAAAATCACTTTCAATTTTATCAAGGTCAGGAAAAAAAGAAGATCGATGATGTAAATCATCCCATGGAAAGTGGTCTAATGATAAGATTTGTCGAATTTTTTCATTATTTGTAAAGACATGTTGAAAAGTATCTGGAAATGATGTCAAAGTTGAGCTTGACATAGAAGATGATTCTTCACTAATCACATTCATTTGATCAATAGAATTTGATGTAGTGTTAGAGCATGATTTTACTACTACATATGCCAATTCAAAATTACTTAAAGGTGTCTCCCCATCATAAGAGTCCAATTCTGATTCTAAAGGCACAATCCATGTGTCATCAAATGGCATTGTGATTGATGTGATCATATTGATATTGGAAATTTTTAGTGGTACATTAGGATACAGCATAGCAAAATTTCCCATGAGAGTGGAATCCTTTAGTAGCCCTATGCTAACATATTCGTATGGTGTAATCATTTTTCTAACATGCCGCATATTATCTGTAGAAGTCAAGTCTGAAACAATGTAAGACAACGAATAGATTTTAAAAATATTTCCCTTGTGAGGAAACATTATCATCAGAAATACTGATGAAACAATAATAGTCATAGCATAAGACAAGATGTGACCCAGAAGAAGGTTACAATCAAAGAGGGGCATCAGCAACTTCTACCTCTAGGGTTATGGTTTTTCCTTCTACTTATATAGGCAGATCCTGGAGCATTCCAAATGGGTGAAAAACTCTTACATCAAAAGCTTTAACGATATTTGGTGATCGGTTGATTTTTGGAGAAACAAGAGTTTCCCAATAGGCTAATGACATTATACACTTGGATTCCCCCTCATTAATAATAGTGAGAAAAAATTGTCTTGATCTAACTAATGCTTGAATTTAAAAGTCCATTTGATGTGGGAGTCTAGGTACAAAATTTTTGAGATCGAAGACTATTAGTTTCGATTCTTGAGGATCAACAAGTCCTATTGCTGATAATACTAGATTCCTTTGAGCTAGATAGGATTGCAACACTTATAGGGCTGACATTGTTGAAGGGGATATGGAAAAATCTTCAAAAATGTCATAATTGTGAATGGCCCTCGCATGTGGATTAAAATTTGATTTTCAAAGTACACCTTTGGAAGGCGATTTAACTAAATCATAGTTGGGTTTCTCGATTTTTAATGGTTCAAAAATAGGAGGAGTTGTTGCTGGTGTTTTACTGGATGGTTCAATCTCTTTACTAGTTGTAGGACTTTTAGATCCATACTCTTGAGATAGTGATGCAACCATGATCTAAGACACCATCAAAATATCTGCGGATAAACTGGAGGAATATCCGATCATTTTACTATCGTCAGATGGAAAAGGATCCTTCAAGACGGTAGGTGTGGGTGAACCTTTGAAAAATTTGAATACCTCGACCCGATGTGGACGCTCTTTGGTTTAGTGATCCTTGTCACAAATAAGACAAGGAAAATGAAGTTTCCATTTTTCATCTGAAGGTTTGTTTTTTTCAGTTTTCTCTTTATGAGATGTGTTTTTGTTTGTTATTCTTCCCTTTCTTCTCATTAGTGGATTTATATTTAGTTTTGGATGAGTGTACAACGTGAATTTTGACAGTAGTTTCGAGGAAAGAATATCATTTAGGTTAATTTGGCAGAGTTATTATTGGATAAGTAGATTTAGATGAATTATTATTACTATTTGTAGCATTAAATGAATGAATGACACCATCTGCAAAATGAGAACCAAAAGAAGTCGTAGTAAGTTGACATGGGCATGGTAAATCAAGAATTTTTTTGTATCGAGTATGAGACTGTGTGTATATAAGGTCTAAGCACTATGCTTCAGTTATGTCCCATTCTTCTTAAACAACACCTCGCTTAGCTGTGTCTTCAATGATATTTGGAGCTAATGATTTAATAAACCATTCCGTCAAACTTTGGTGTGTAATAAAAACCTTCACTAAAATTCATCTATGTCACCATTGATTTATGTGATCTGAAATGTATGTAGACCTACTTTGTTTCATGAAGTTAAAAGTTATGTTCCATTGTGATAACGAACTAGAAACTGGAAGTGAATTAGGAAGGTTGTTGCTAAAGTGTTGAAATTATTGAAAGAGATGCATGGTAACTCAATATACCACTTTGCAACTAAGCTGATGAATTTTATTTGAAAAAGTCTCATTTGGATGGAATCATCGATTAAAGATAAGGATGTTCACCAAAGATTATAATTCATAACATGATTTGTGGCATCTTCTGCTGATTTTCCTTAAAACCTAGGTTTATCACTCGGAAAATTGGTTAGCATTGATGTCCATAATGGAAGATAATAAATTGGATCATTCGTGAGGTGAGAAAAATCTGATAATTCTAAATTTTAAATGAATATTAACTAATGGTTAGGGTCCTATTGCGCAAAATGATAACCTTGAGGAACAATACCAGTACCCAGAGGAGGATATCCAAGATAACCTGGAATAGCCTAAACTGATGGGAGTGTAATACCTCTATAGTATCTAGGGCTAGCCATACCAAACTTAGGTTGATCTGATATTTGATATGTATAGCCAGGGTATGGTTTATTATGGTAGACTAGATTATGTCATGTTTGTCCATATTGAAATTTCCCTTTAAAACGATGACTCTGTACAAAATGACCTATAACAGGTAGGCTTGTTTGAAATATATATGCACTAGGTTTTCCTACAAAGGTTTGAATATTAGACTGAACTGTAGGTCTAGTATGATGAGCAGTAACTTGAAATATTTCTTGTGTAACAGTTGATGCAGTCGTTTGAAGGGTTCCTGCAATAGGGGTTTAAGAAACTCTAGGGATAGGTGCACCTGGTTGTTCAAAGAAAACTTGTACAATAGATTGGATAGGAGTACTTGGAGAACTCGAACAGGATATCTTACTACTAGGTACATATACCTGAGGGGTAATTTCGAGTGCAGTCTGGACAGGCTGTCGGACTTGGGCATAACCAAATTTTCCAGCTGGTTGACCAGGTTGATTAGAAGGTTCTTGTAAAGTACGTAGAAAATATTGTTGATTCAACAAAGGATTCGACACAATATTAATGCCTAGATAAGGATCTCCCATTAAAGATTTTGATGCATAATTTTGACCATATCTAGTTTGAGGTAGTGGAACATAAGTTTGATAATTTCCCGTATAAGTTTGAGTAAAAGGTTTACCTCCTTTAAAGAATAGTTTCTCTTTATAAAATTGTTTCACTTGAAGAGGCTCTTGTCCTTGAAGATGTTTTTTCCCTTGAATAGGCTATTTCCCTTGAATAGGGTACTTCCCTTGAAGAGGTTCCCCTTGAAGAGTTTGTTGCCCCCAAGGAACTATATAGCCACCTTGATAACTAGTTTAAGGAATATTTCTGGAAAATATATAGACCTGTTCCATTATAAAATATTTAGTGGTAGATTCATAAAGACCAGTTGGTTGTGTAGAATTTTTTGAAGAGGGAGATGCTCCTGAGAAAGTACCAGACAACGACTGGTATCTAGCATGAACTGAAGGACCATTATACAAAAAAATTTCTAGTGATGAAGAAAACATGGATGACCCAGTAGACATGCTTGATGAAGCCATGTAACTACCTCTAGGTATAGAGTAAAAATAAATGCAGTGTGGTGAGTAATTGAGACCATATTTATGCATAAAGTCGGTAATTTTTTGATACCAAGGATTCGATCTAAAAGGAACGTAACGGTATCAGTGCTCTATACCTTATATCTAAATATTCTTGACTTGAAGGAATTTTTATCTCTTATTCCATCTCAGTAATATCTCCAATACTAATTAGGCCAGGAGGAATATTCTCAATAATAATAAGTTTCACTCGAGGTGAACGAGGATAACCACGAGCTCAGGCTGTGAATTTTGAAGGTTACTTAGATGAAGTAGATTTAGATTCATGTTTAGATATTTCAAGTTCAATGAATTGAATATCTGAAAATTCATCGGTAACAGATTCAATTGTGATTACTTCAGAAATTTATTGTTGTTTTTGATTTCTTTCTATTGTCTAAGGTTGAATAACTTTTTAATCAGGATGTATTAGTATAGATGTTTCTCCTTGTTCAGTAGATGAAATTCCTAATTGTAGAACTCTTCCAAATTTAATATTTACCAATTGACTTGGTGTATATTCAGGGAGTTTCTGTTACATTCTACGTGAGTGTTTTGGTAATTCAACCACAGTTAATTTTTAACACACAAAATCAAAAAATATTTCAACAAAATACACCTATGGTCGCGAAGAAATCGAGAAATTTGAACATACACATAAAAAATATAAGAAACAAACCACACAAAGACAATATGTTTCCACAATAAAAACACTATTTCGTGATCAAATCCAGCATCGCAAAGGTTAATGTGGAAAAATGGAGGTTGGAACTGTTAACCTGACAACCTACTTAATGAAACAGTCTGGTGCAAGTACCTACACTATACCATCTCGAAGTGAAGCGTACCCTCTGGAAAGTCCAAGTGAATCTAGACAATGTCTATTCCAGGTTTAGTCGGACCTTCCCTCCACCATCACCTTGGGAAAAATCCTAAATATTATGGCTACTAAGGTCACCAACTTAGACAAATGCACCTGGGTGAACAGTCTATGATCTGATATACACACAAGTGTAGAATATCAAGCTCAATATCCTTGAAAGCTTCTTGACATGTTAAATACGAGGTTTGCTAACAAGTGAGCCTAAGATCCTTGATAATGGTTAATATGAGGTATACCATTTTTATTATGTGTATGTCTTCTATCTTCACCAGTGAGATAGGTATTATTACCTCACTAGGTCCAACATGACCTCGTGCTTGACTCTTTTAAGAAGAGTTTCCCAGTGTACAAATGAAACAATTGGATATCCCTACTACAGGACACTATTTGATTGTTTTGATTGCTTTTGAATGTTTATTACAACCTATTCCAAAACACTAGCCTAAGCTAAATTGGTGGAATGAGCCCTACAAAATGTAAAAATGTCTATATTGTTTTTATTAGTCACTGTATTTATTTGGCTGTTAATTAACGCAAAGTGTATGGAGTTGAAACTTTGATGACGTTGTGACTTGATGAAAAGTACTCTAAATGTGTCAATATGAAAAATGAAAGCCTTTATTTTTAATGAATTATATTTAGGAGAAAGTTGAGATATTTTTTGAATTTAAAAACACAAACTCCTCACACAATGAATGAAATTCCTTCTAAAAAGAAAACAATTTCATTACGAACAAAATTTCAAAATATGATCAGTTTATCTTTATGAATAAATTTCCATTGATAACAAAGTTAGAAGCTACAATTCTGACAAACAAACAAATCTCAAAAGAAAGCAATTTCTGAAAACCCCTAAAAGTATAAACTTCAAAATCAAATCAATGTTTTAATTATGAACCCTAACTAGGATAGCTACGAATTTTTTGTAAATGATTTCTCTTAGTTGTAATCAGCCTAAGAATGTTTCTACTTATCTGAGTATAAATGAAATAATGAAAGAGTACTTTGTGACAATTCAGGATTCAGTGATGTAGATTTTTTTTTTTGCAAATGAATAAGGAAAAAATATTCGTAAAAGGTAAGGTTCACTATAATCTTGATGGCTCAAGGAGAAAAAAATCATAAAACTGGTGATTTGAGGAAAACGAATGTATATTACATATAGAGAAACAGTAAAGTAGGGAAAACCCTAACTTGTAAAATGCAAAAAGGATGATTAATCACATAAGACTCAAAACTGCTGAAGAGGAGTTCTCCCACAGGTTCTGACAACTAGAATAAATCAGGTTAAATTTTCAGAATTTAGTTATCTGGCTCTGAAAGAGAGAACTCAATCTTTTTCAAAAAATTCCAAATGGTGCATAACGTCTCAGTCAACAACGTTGAGCATGTGCACTGGAATAAACTGACAAGTCTCATAGGCTACCTCTCTCCTTTTCACAGAAAACTGCACAGATAGAGAAATATTTGGAAAAAAATAAGTTATAGGTTTTGTTTCTCAAACATTCTAAAAATTCATCTACCCAACCACACTTAGATAAGTCAAAATCAGAAAGCTATAATTTCAAACTGAACACAACCAAAGAAAAATAAGCTTGTTTCCCCCAGTATGGTTGCCAATTTGGTTCCAAGATTAATCCGTCTTGTAGACAAGAGTGATCTCCCTAGTACTCCAACCAGTAACTAGAAACAAACGTCCATTGAATATCTCTTTCTCTAGATTATTTGTATTTTAATATCATTACAACCAAGAAAATAGAGAGGATATGCCCCTACCTTTCAATCTAGATTTCTAACGTACTCCTTTGTGTCTGTCTCCAAAGTAGTTCTTCAATGAAGAGTAGAACCTAAAATCACACATAGTACAAATGATCAAATAATGTTCAGTGTATCATAATCATAAATACTAATCCAACTTGTTGGTCAAGGAATCTAGGTAGTGACATCATTTCCATGAATTCAGAAACAAGACAATGAGAAAAATATATCCATATGTATTATCGTAAATTAGAAAGAGAAATTAGACAACTAAATACCTTGATGTTGTACAAATTTCTCCCAAGTGTCTGAGTAATCATTTTCCCTCAGTCCGATAAGCCTTCCTCTCTAGAATGACCAGTATGAATTCATGGGCACAAATATGTGATCTTAAATTTCTGAACTACAACTCACTAGTACATAAAATATGAACTCTATGAACTCTCTCCATCTTAGAAACTATACAAATTAGTATCTATTCACATCAGTATGTAGGTATCTATCCTTCCACCTGAAACTTGAGCTCAATATATATAGATATTGAAGTAGTTTTCAGATCCATTAAGAGGGATGGAATCCTTTCATCAATGGATTTCAGTTCCTTGGATAAAGGGATAAGCTCCATGAGTGGAGGGATAATGCTCGAACTGGCGTGACTCTAGAAGTTCTAGTTGGAATAATATTTGGTCAACTAGGCTTCTAGAAGTTACTTTTTATTTTTACTTTCTTTTAACAGGGGTGCAGAGGTTTTAGTGGTGAACAAAGTGTAGATCAATGTAGCAAACGGAAGAAGAATCAGCACATGCAAAAGAAAGGGCTATAAAAATTGTGTAGATAATGACTTAAGGGGTTTATAGAACTTTTCTCCAATTTCCAAAACTTGATTTGGGAACATGATTTTTTTTTACCTCTAAGGGAACATGGTATGGATGGTGATATAACCTTATCAATATTCATATGGCATGGTTGAAAAATTATGTGTAATAGTGGGTGACAAATTTTGGCTACATTTGAAAATGGAAGACCCGTTGGGCTACATCAAGTTTTCAAAGAAGGCCAAATCCTTCAGCAGCGGAAGTGGTTGACTAGGGAGCAAGTTCAATGAAAAAAACCTCACATCATGGAGGCTCTTCAGAAAATTGGTACCATTTCTTCCTAAGGGGGGAGGACTAATATAGGTGCATATTGGTCTACACTCACCTATTCCACTTTGACCTCCAGTGAGTTTCATCTGTTTCCTTGATTATAGGAGCATTTACTATTTTTGTTATTTTTTTTGGGTCCTAAACTTCTACAGAAATTTTAACCCCTTAAACAATGTTTTTTTAGGTATTCTACAAGCCCGTGACCATAATAATGGGCTTGTAGAAAATCTTGTAGTCCTTGGAGGTATCTTCACAACAACATATCATACGCGCCAACTAGAGATCATATGACCAAGCTACAACTCCAAGAATTTGGCTGCCCAACATACCCCAGTGAGGCCCACAAGCTCTTGGTGTTCCATATTCTCGAGTTATGGTTTTATTTGTTTCTGGTTTTCATTTGTTGTTTGATGATAACAATACTCTTGAGCCTCATTTTAACACAGTTCACAGACATGTAGCCATCACATTTCTTCTTAGAGATAAGCTATTATTGAATGAGATAGTTTATTTGCATTCTTATTTTAAACATATTTCAGTTCTTTGATATTAATCAAATGAATATTTATTTCTCTTGGATCTATGATTTTATGTTTATATATGTATTTTTTTTCTTTCCTATATAAGTCTAGATCAGTAGATTCATTTCTCGTGCATCTCTATGTTTAATTTCATATTTTTATTATGTTGCATTGCTACATAATTATGTATTAGTGGTATCAAAATGGTCTGGTATTTCTCTAGTTTTATTTTCATGTCCCAAAAAAGGTCATGGCATAAGGATTTAGGGTTCAAACGGGCTGAAAATTTGCAATACTAGCCTCACAAACCCCAACGAACTCCCATCGGAGAAGAAAATAAATATGATGGAGTAGGAGATCCTTTCAAAATATTTCCTGAGGAAACCCTCAATCATAAGAGGAATGCGATGGTCGATAAATTTTCTTATATCCTATGTAATATTCCTAAATTATCATGTAGCTAATTGGAATATTCATTTTTTCTTTTGTCTTCTAGATAGATGAATAAGTGTGTAGGGAGACCCATAAATATCTTTAGTAGAAATAAAATCCCTCTTAATCTGAAAATGGATCATCATGATAGTTGGATAATTCACCTCCATGTGTGAACAGGGGAAAAATTATGTGGACAAAGTTAATGTTTACCAAATCAACAACGCTGGTATAGAGAGAGTGGAGCATCAATGTGAAACAACACAAAGTTAATGGGAGATAGTCTCCATGTGATTAGTGTCTTTAATGAGTGGGACCCAAGGTGAGATGTATCAAAATGAATATAAGGAAAGGCAAGGCAGCCATAGAATGCATGTTAGATTATTATTTATTTTGATCTTTTAGATCTGGAAATTGTCAGGTGACATTTCTATGCATGCTTTTGTTGTTTAGCATGATTTGTTCTACTATTTAGTACAAGGGTGTTCTCGAGTGGGAATCTCACAATCCTCCTACTCAGGAGAGATTATTGATTTGCATATTCCACATCCATGTATAATGCCAAGCTTTAGTCTTCAGCTATAGTGTAGTTTCTGTTCAGAGTTGTGTTGTGTTGCAGGGTGTTGCAGTGGAGGGGTGAGAAACCCACCTTTTGAGCTAGTTTTTCAGTGGAGGAAGCATTCTTCCCATTGGGAGATCATAAAGGAAGACCCTTGAGATTTTTAATATCTTGGAACCAGGCCAACCTATATCCATCATTTACAGTGTAAATTTCCTCTTTGACTACCTTATTCTAGTGAGCATTTGTAGTAGAGATTGTAGTGCCTGATTTGGAGGGTTAGATCTTCAGTGTTGGGATCCTACTTTCACTTGAAGGATCTATTGGAGGCGATATATAAATTTCTACATCATTTTCACCCACATCCATCCAGTTATTCAGTTTCAGCTGCAATTCAGCCCTACGGCTGCATTCTGGCATTTTTTCATTTTGGGTATTTCAAGAAACCCTTTCTAGGTTGTCTTGGACATGTGTTTGGGAGAATAGATTTCTAGCCACAACACCTTTTGAGTCATATAATAGCATATCTACATTTTTATATCATTATAGTAGCATTGTATGCCCTAAAAATGCATTTTCATGGCTCATGGTATTTGTATAGGAGTGTTTCTCATGTATTAGAATATTCTCCTATTAGAGGCTTTATTTGTATTGCTTGAGATACTTGATCCTCAAAATATTGCGCCTAATATTTTCTAATATGTTTAATAAGATGGATATAAATTTGTTTGATGTAATGGTGTATTGATGTATTCACTGCTAATTTCTAGTTTTATGTGCTATATTGCTAATTTTCCAGTTTTGGAATATTACAGTGGTATCAGACCATAATCGTGGCTCAGCCCGTGGATCTCATCCATTATGCTATCAGGAGAATAAAAAGAAGGAGAAAGATATTAGGATGATGGTAGGAATGAGTTTTATCTCATCTCTTTTCAAATATATGAGGGACCTCACCAACGAGGTCAAGAAAAGAAGAATGGAGAAAATCCATGAAACCACAATAGGGTTTTAGGATCGGGTAGGTCCATGCACTTCCTATCAGTAGAAGAAAGAACTGATATCGCATAGAGCTCCAAAGAAATACACTATGTCTTCTTTCTTTGAGGAGGAAGGTGAAATACATGGAGGTGGAGGAAACTTAGATCATGATATTCTAAGTGAGTATCTTGTAGAATCTAAATGTCAATCAAGGGCTTTCAAGGAGAATCTAACTCTCCCATATTTCATTCAGCTTGAAGAATAAAGAAGAGCTTGCAGCAATAGATTTCTATTTTCTACATTTGATGGGTCATCCACATGCACATTAGGGGTTTTGGGAATGGATTTGGATGCATTATTCTTACTACATCGAGTAGTACAGAGAGAAGTTGTTGAGATTGCAGTACTGCACCTTGAGGGTGAACAAATCATTTTGTGGTTCAGCCATTTGAATCATGAAAAAGTGACTTCATATGCATATTTTTCTGAAAGGTTGATCAAGAAGTTTGATATGAATAAATCAGAGGAGAATAAACCCTCATCACCACTTGCTATAGGAGTACTTGCATCAGGAGAACGAACACTTGCACCTTTGCAAGGTGATCTCGATTTCTTCACGTTTAGAGACCCATTCATTATTCAGGAGATGCATGAGGAGGAGGAGACCTATACCAGTGCTAGTATAGCCATAGAGGAGTATCCATCATCACTGGTAGTTGGGGAGGTCATCACACTTGTGGGAGGAACCCTTGTAGTGGTACAAAATGTTCCCAAGAAAAACCAAGGTATGCAAATGTTTCCACTTTCTATTATTTCAACAGATCACATCACATGGAGGGTAGTGGGGATATTCCATTGCATGACCTAGGGTCAAAATACACTTTTGATTTGGAACATAATACTATCACTGCACAGAGAAACCTCGACAGGATGATGGAGAAGACATACAGTCATCCTGGTTATTGATTTTTGAGATGCACACAACTCTTGGGGTTGGAGTGTATATTTTTGGAGGACAGGATGATTATTGTCCTAAACAATCCAATGCAGAACTATATGTTCAACATTAAGAATGATCATGAGACATAAGATGAACCATTGTGGAGATTAGCAGTGCTGTCATTGATCAACATTGATGAGTTGGGCACCCAACCATTATTCGAGCATTCCAATGACCATTCTACATATATAGCAGGGGATAGGAATATGGTTGATGAGAGACAACTTATCTCCCATTATTATGATGGATACTTTGTGATGAGAACTTCACAACTAAATGAGAATAATTTTACTTTGGTAGACTTGAATCCTTATGGATTCAGCATGGTCATTGATGAGGAGTATTCATATGTAGATCTCTAGGAGACTGCACTTCAACATCCCATGAAGTATAGATATATTGATTTGATTTGGGAGGATGGTATTCTCCATTGGAGGAATAAAAAATGGCAGGATTACATTAGACACTCACCATTGGCTAGATGGGTTATGTTGATGAGCAAGAGGTTGGTGAGGCACTTGCAGATCTACAACATGTGGCAACATAAGGCAAGGCTGCATTGGCTACTCCCGAAAGAGTTTGGTCAGCATGTCACATATCCTACTTCAAGGGGTATGTTGGTGGTTGGGACTTAGCATGGCACTTTCAACATATGAAAAAAATGAGTTTTGGTTCATTATGATGATTTGGCATTCTTCATGTCAATCATCATGTTTTCACCTCATGGTTTTTATGATGGAGGTTTAAGGAGACAACAAGAGTTGTTGTTGCTTTGGATACTCTTGGGAGAGTATGGGCTTATATTCTCCCATACTTTTCATGATGTTGTAGGAGTATATGGTGGCACAATCATGGTGAAAAGGGGATACTCCTTATCTTTGGAGGATTAGGAAGTACTTCCACTTTGGAAGGAGTCTCCCATATATAGCAGCACTATGGTAGATGACTTTGGAATTTGGCATGTCATAGAATGGAGTCATAAGATGACAGGAGCCTTATGACAAAGGAAAACTGAGTTGTCACTTGGGAGCTTGGATTTGTTGATGGAGTGTTCCTAGGATCACTTCACATATGATGCACTTGATGGGAAAGTAAGAAATGAGAATTATGGAGTATTAGATGGAGACATATATTACCATGATATGATCTTCTTGACTTGGATCTCCAAGCATAAGAAGAAGTCTTTCTATGCAGCACAAGATTCATTATTTTCCATTCATAAGGGTCTCATGGAGACATATCAGAACAATATGGAGAGATCATCCATGGATATCATTGTTAGACTACTCTCTGTACATGGTAAGAGTTGCGTTTTTCCACTTATTGATCATCTAACACAATATTTTCATTCTCTTGCCATTTATGTATAGTGCATTACTCCACAAGAGGGCAAGGTTCTATTTGGGCTTCATGGCGTTTACAATACCAACATCAGGGATAGAGATAGCCACTTATTGTATGGCATTAGGCAAGTGTTGTGATATTACTTTTATGCTCAACTGATACAGAATGCCATTTACTATTTTCTAGTAGATGAGATGACATGAACAACTAGAAAACGATTGGAAGACAACTTGCCATATTATGTTTTGAAACAACAATTATAAAAAATGTGTTGTGACCGCTTGGGAAACTTTTGGTACCTTCCAGCATTACATTAAACCTTCAATATCTTTCTCATTTGGATGACATATGGTGATGATGTCCTATTCATTATATATGGGATGGTTTGTGCACACATGATTCATGAAAATAGAGGGAGGATCTTTGAGGATCCAGTTTTATTCTTGCCTCTTGAAGTCAACATTATTGTAGCCCAACATCAGCAACCACTCCACACTTATCATAATTGGAGAGAGACACAACGTGATATATATAGTTTTGTCTATCATGTTTAGCTATGCAAACCACCTACATTACAGGAGCCTAAGGTGGTGGATTTTTTCTATGATTTTTTATTTTGTAGGGTGACTCATTTTGTGTGGATGATAGCTTGGGGATGGGAGCTTCATATGGGAATGATGGTTACCAATATATTTTAGATTCCATGCCTCAAGAAGGACTCTAGATAGCATATAGTTCCCTCCATGGATATCCCACTACTTCATGATGAGGGCCATTTGGATTTGTCACCAAAGGCTAGCTTATACACTTGGGAGGAGCAACTTGGATACATATTGATGAGAAAGAATTTTGTTCATTGGAGTAGCTTATCATATGAGGATGCTACAGGAGGAGAAGAGGAGTCCCTTCAGTTATATCCTTGCATTTTCTTGAGGACAAGCAACATTTTGGAGGGGAGGATTATAATATTCCTAAATTACCATGCAGCTAATTGGAATATTCATTTTTTATTTTGTCTTCTAGATAGATGAATAAGTGGGTAGGGAGATCCATAAATCTATTTAGTAGGAATAAAATCCATCTTAATGTGAAAATGGATCATCATGATAGCTAGATAAAGAACCTCCATGTGTGAACAGGGGAAAATTGATGTGGATAAGGTCAATGTTGACCAAATAAATAGCATTGGTATAGAGAAAGTGGATCATCAATGTGAAACAACGCGGAGTTAATGGGAGATAGTCTGCATGAGAGTAGTGTATTTCATGAGTGGGACCCAAGGCGAGAAGGGTCACAATGCATATAAGGATGGGAAAGGTAGCCATAGAAGGCATGTTAGATGATTATTGATTTTGATATTTCTAGATCTGGATTTGTCAGGTGACATTTCTGTGCATGCTTTTGTTGTTTAGAAAGGTCTGTTGTACTGTTTAGTACAAGGGTGTTCCCATGTAGGAATCCCACACTCATCCTACTCACCAGATATTATTTAGTTGTGTATTCCACATCTAGGCATCAAGCCAATCTTCAGTCTTCAGCTACAACATAGTTTCTATTCAGAGTTGTGTTGCGTTGCAGGGTGTTGTAGTGGAGGGGTGAGAGACCCACTTTCTAAGCTATTTTTTTAGTGGAGGAAGAATCATTCCCATTGGGAGAGTGGCAAGGAATATCCTTGAGCTTTATTTCATATCTTGGTTGTTAAGTCCCTATATTACTAGTATAGTCCCTTATTTTTGTTAGTGTAACCCCCTTATTGTTATTATTGTACCCTTGTAACCCCCATATTGTTATTATTGTGGCCTTAAATTATTATTGTTAGGTCGGCTAGGATTACATTGTGGCCCCATGGACTCCTATATATAGAAAGGAGGTTTTGTAATTTGAATCATCCAAGAATTTCTCATTCATGTAATGTATTGTAGGTTTCCTAAATGAGTAGCTTATTTATAAGGTGTTGATATCTCTTTTCTTCTATTTAAGGTGGTTTAGAAACATTTAGTATCGAACTTTGAATTCTGGTTCTTTATCCAAAAGTTATCATGGAATTTTCACTACAACGTTTTGTCTACGAAAAGGTTTAGAAGCTAAATTTATAGAGTGTGAAGTTGAAATCACGAGAAGTTAGTCTCAACATTTGAGCTTGGTCCCCAATATTTATGGAAATATGATGTTGAAGTTGTAGCTTTAGAGCTCTAAATTTCACTTAAAAATGTCATTGTAGAAGTTTTGCTATAACGTTTTTTCTACGAAGGTTCAGAAGCTGAAATTTTTAGAGCGTGAATCTTACATCCTAGGGAACATCTTCACAAAATTTCAGAGCTTGTTTCGCAATATTTTCGGAGATATGATTTGTGGAAGTTAGGTCTTTTTTAGGCTCCCAAATTTCATCTCAAAGAGGTGATTGAGGGAAAATATTCATAACTCTCTCTACGAGTATCGGATTCCAACGTGCCTTAAAAAGTAATTTGAATTAAACGGACCTGCAATTTCCTATCTATAAATTTTAGAGCAAAGGAGCATACGGGGACATGTGGCAAGTTGTACAAGTTAGCTCTACTGAACTTGTCCATAATTGGGTCATTGTGGGAGATTGGACATATCTTTGTCTTCAAGAATCCAAATCAGGTCAGACCTGTGAAATTTGAAAGAAGCTTCAGAGGGCTACTACAAGGCCAAACTTCAGATATTGAGGATTCACAAATATATATATAATTCAATTTCAATATAGATCTCCTCAAAATAAAGTAAAAGGTGTGTATTTTTTTCCAAATTGCATAAGTCTTGTTTGAAGAATCAAGTTGAATTGATTCCAAGGGCATATTGTAGAATAGATATCAGTATTGGATTCTAAAATGGCCCCTAAAAAGAATTCAACACCCATTAAGCCTTTATAAGGCTCTACTATGACTCATGAAGACGAAGAATGGCAACATGACATATCAAAAGTACAAGAGCAAGTGCAACAAATTTCGCTCTCGCAAAGAACAACAAAAAATGAAATGGAAGTTTTGAAGAAAGGCATGGAAAATAAGATGGATGGTTTGAAGAAAGGCGTGGAAGCTAAGATGAATGGTTTGGAAGCTAAGATGGATGGCATGGAAGTGGGCATGGAAGCTAAGATGGATGACATGGAAGCTAAGATCGATGAAAAAATGAAAGACAACATGGAAAACATGAAGAAATATCTAAAAGTAGACATCGAAGGTTTGGGAAAGTTGATACAAGAAATGTTTCCTAATGGTGAAAATATAGTAGAGGAAACTCATGATGAGAACAAAATAAATGTTAATCGTGATTTCATAAACTCTAATGTTGGCGGGAAGAACCACCATATTCCAAAAATTGATATGAGGAAGTTTGATGGAAAGGATCCTGTAACATGGATACTACAGATGGAGCAATATTTTGATCTCCATAACGTGCAAAACACACAAAAGGTACACATTGTAACTTTACATTTAGAACAAAATACATTTGTATGGTATCGATGGCTTTTCTCCCGTAAAAAAATTGTCACTTGGTCAATTTTTACGGAGGAAATGATAGCACATTATGAGGATACAAAGAGCAACACCTTCTTTAGCCAATTGATAAATCTCAAACAAAAGGGTTTAGTGGGGCAGCACATTGAGGACATCCAAAAATTGAATATAAGGGTAACTGATATTCCAGAGGAACACAGGATCGATCTCTTCATAGGCACTTTAAAGGATAACATCCAACATGAATTTCATGTTTTGGAACCGGATTCATTGGAGAAGGCATTCAGGTTGGCAAGAAAAGTTGAATGTAAAATAATGGCGACAAGGAAGCCTACCACTCAATTCTATAAAGAAGGAAGTGTTGCTACGCCTAGATTTCCACAACCTAAAAGGTTGACACCACAACAATTGGAAGAAAAAAGAGCAAAAGGGCTTTGCTATAGTTGTGATAGAAAATACACTAAAGGTCATAAGTGTGCTGAGAAGAAATTATTTTACATAGATTGTGAAGAGGAAGAAGAAAATGAACAAGAAGAGGATATGCACCAGGAACCAACCCTAGAAGAGGAAGAAATGAATCCGACCATATCGTGTAATGCACTGGCAGGAATTACCACTCCTCAAACTCTCAAGATAGAAGGACAAATCAAGAAGAAAAAGGTAATAGTGTTGATTGATTCAATTAGCACCCATAATTTTATTCATTGTAAGGTAGCCAAGGAATTAAATTGTTTCCTATACCCAGCACCAGAATGTCAAGTGATGGTTGCAAATGGAGGAACTACAAATTGCTTTGGAAAATGCCATAATATCAAGCTAACCATGGGGGAATATGTATTGAATAGTCCAATGCTTTCCATTCCTATGGGAGGTGCTGATGTTGTACTAGGAGTACAATGGTTACAATCTTTGGGGACGATAACTTTTAATTTTCAAGAACTATGTGGTTTTTTTCATAAGAAAGGAAATTAGAATTACAAGGTATTAAAGCTAGGAGAGATAATACACTATAATGTCATGACAAGAAGCTTCTAAAGAAATAAAATTTTAGTGTAAGCACACGCAATTATTAATTATGTCACTAGAAGTTCCAACATCAAAATCATCTATTCCTGTGGATCTCCAACAAGTCGTGGATAATCATTCCAAGGTGTTTGAAACTACAAAAAGACTCCAACCTATTAAATGATCATGATCCTTTTCTTCATTTGATTCCCGAAGTTTTCCTCCAAACATCGAGCCTTATAGTGTCCTTATGTCCAAAAGAGCAAAATTGAATGTATGATTGCAGAAATGTTTGAGGTTGGTATAATTCAACCTAGTCAAAGTTCTTTCTCTTCTCTAGTAGTATTGGTGCACAAGAAGGATGAATCATGGCGCATGTGTCTGGATTATAGGGAGCTCAATAAGCTGACTATTAAAGATAAATTTCACATTCCTGTGATTGATGAATTACATGGAGCAATTTATTTTACCAAGTTGGATATTTGTTTAGGGTATCATCAAATTAGAATGAAGACTAAAGATATTCCTAAAAAAAAATTTCAAACTCATGAGGGTCATTATGATTTTTTGGTCATGCCTTTTGGCCTTACCAATGCACCTACTACATTTCAAGGGTTGATGAATTCCATTTTCAAACCCTTCCTTAGAAAATTTGTGATAGTATTTTTTGATGATATACTAATCTACAGCAGGTCTTGGAAGGATCATGTTCAACATGTTGACATGGTGCTCAAACTATTGCAGGAGAAACAATTATATGAAAAAACATCCAAATTTTTCTTTTGAGTGCAAGAGGTGGAATATCTAGGTCATATTTTATCTCATGAGGGTGTAAAGGTCAACTGTAAAAAAATTAAAGCCATTAAGGAATGGAAAGTCCCAACAACCATAAAGAAGATGCGAGGATTTATCGGGTTAATGTGGTATTCTCACAAGTTTGTT
The DNA here is from genome assembly GCA_034641835.2 of Pinus albicaulis. Lineage (NCBI taxonomy): Eukaryota > Viridiplantae > Streptophyta > Pinopsida > Pinales > Pinaceae > Pinus > Pinus albicaulis. The sequence goes on along the minus strand of CM076581.1, from coordinate 1,200,541,332 downwards.
AAGAATTATGGGATAATAGCAGCACCTCTAACAACATTATTGAAGAAAGATACATTTTCATGGACTCCTGAAGAAACTAAGGCCTTTGATCATCTTAAAGAGGCAATGTGCCTAGCACCCATCTTAGCTACGCCGGACTTCACAAAAACCATTATTGTGGAATGTGATGCCTTAGGAAATGGAATTGGTGATGTTTTAATGCAAGAAGGAAGACCCATTTCTTTTGAAAGCTGTCCAATCAAAGGAAAGTATTTACAAAAACCTATTTATGAGAAGGAAATGTTAGCAATACTACATGCACTAATGAAATGGAAAACTTACCTAATGGGAAGACACTTCAAGGTAAAAACTGATCATGATAGTCTTAAACAATTTTTGGAACAAAGACTATCTTCAGAAGAGTAGAAAAAATGTGTCACAAAGATGTTGGGTTATGACTTTGAAATAATCTACAAAAAAGGGAAGCTAAATTTTGTTACAGATGCACTCTCAAGAAAGAATGAAGAGGTGGAAGCATTGTTTTATGCCATTTCTGTTATCCAACCAGATTGGATAACCAAAGAAAGAGATGAATGGAAGAAGGATGAAGAAGTGTGGACACTCATTCAAAATTTGCAGCAAGTTCGTAGTACATATGATACATTTAGTTGGAAAAATGATTCCTTAGGGTAGAAAGATTGCTTATAGCTTTGTAAGAATTCCTAAGTAAAACAAAATATTCTTTTGGAATTGCCCACTTCTCCTCTAGGAGGACACTCAGGATTTTTAAAAACTTACCATAGGGTGAAGAAAGAATTTTTTTGGATGGCCTTAAATTTGATATTCAAAAATTTGTGGCGGAATGTTTGGTTTGTCAACAGAATAAAGTTGAGAAAATTAATACCCTATGCCTTTTACAACCTTTATCCATTCCAAGTCAACGTTGGGAGGAGATTTCAATGGATTTTATAATAGGTTTACCTAAGTCCAAAGGAAAGAGTGTCATCATGGTGGTAGTTGATAGACTTACAAAGTATGCACACTTTTGTGCATTATCTCATCAATTTAAAGAAAGTATAGTTGCTACTACATTTATGGACACAATTTAAATGCTACATGGAAACCCAAGGGTTATTGTGAGTGACAGAGATCCGTTTTTTACTAGAAAATTTTCGACAAAGTTATTTTCTTGTTTGGGTACTCAATTATCTCATAGCTCAATTTATCATCCTCAATCCGATGGTCAAACTAAGATAGTAAATAAATGTTTGGAAGGATATCGCCATTGTTTTGTATCTGATAAACAAACACAATGGGTCAAGTGGTTACCTCTCATTGAATGGTGGCATAACACTTCCTTCCATGCTGCAAAAAAAATGACCCCATTTATGGCACTTTATGGATATCATCCACCATCCATCACATCATCTTTAAGAGAAAATTTTAAGGTTCAAGTAGTGGAAGATCACATCCAGCATCAACAAGAAGTTCTCCAACTCTTAAAGGATAACTTTAATTTGGCACAAAATCGAATGAAACAACAAGCATATCAACATTGCAGCAAGAGAAGTTTTGATGTAGGAGACTGGGTATTTTTACGGCTACAACCATACAAACAAATGTCCCTCAAGCAAGCTAAGAAGGATAATAATTTAACAACAAAGTACTATGGTCCTTACAAGGTATTGCAAAATATTGGTACTATGGCATACAAATTGGAGCTCCCTACTTCTTCACAAGTGCATCTAGTTTTCCATGTTTCATGCTTAAAAAAGGTTATAGGTGAAAATCTTCCAGTTCAAACAATAGCGCCAGAACTTGATGAGGAAGAAAAAATCATATTGGAACCTGAAGCAATCATAGAAGCAAGAACTCGACAGCTATGAAATCGATTAATTTCAGAGTATCTCATCAAGTGGAAGAACTTACCTACTGAAGATTCTACATGGGAGGATGAGAATTTTATACAGAAGTACCCAGAGCTATTCAAGCATTGAGGACAACACCTTTTTGAAGGAGAGGGGAATCTTAGGTCCTTATATTACTATTATAGTCCCTTATTTTTGTTAGTATAACCGCCTTATTATTATTATTGTACCCCTGTAACCCCCATATTGTTATTATTGTGCCCTTAAATTATTATTTTTAGGTTGGCTAGGATTACATTATGGCCCCACTAGGGTTATATTGTGGCCCCATGGACTCCTATATATAGAAAGGCGGTTTTGTAATTGTATCATCCAAGAATTTTTCATTCATGTAATGTATTGGGGGTTTCCCCCTCGAATTGGCTTATTTCTAAGGCATTGCTATCTCTTTCTTCTATTTTTGGAGCTAGTTCCACAACATTGGCACTAGGCGAACCTATTTCCATCATTTACAATGTAGATTCCCTGTTTCACTGTGTTATTCTAGTGATTATTTGCATTAGAGGTTTCAGTGCTTGATTTTGAGGGCTAGATCTTCACTGTTGGGATCAGTATTTCACTTGAAGGATGTATTGGAGGTGATATATACATCTCTACATTAGTTTTAGCCACCTCCATCCAGTTATTTAGTTGTAGCTGCAATTAAGCCCTAAGGCTACATTCCAACATTTTTTCATTTTGGGTATTTCAGGAAACCCTTTATGTGTTTTCTTGGAAATGTGTTTGGGAGCATATATCTCTAGCCCCAACACATTTTGAGCTATATAAAAACATATATACATTTTTATATAATTCTTGTCATAGTTCATGCCCTAAAAATGCATTGTCATGGCTCATGGAATCTGTATAGCAGTGTTTCTCATGTATTAACATATTCTCCTATTAGAGGCTTGATTTGTATTGCTTGAGTGACTTGATCCTCAAGATATTGTGCCAAATATTTATTGATATGTTTAATAATATAGCTGTAAATTTATCTCATGTAATGGTGTAGTGATGTATTCATTGCTAATTTCTAGTTTTATGTGCTATACTGCAACTTTCCCCATTTGGGAATATTACATCCTACGATGGATACCCACAGGCAACAAATATTCATCTAAAAACCACTGTGTAGGTGCCAATCCATTTACAGTACAAGTAAAAATTGACATTCCCATATTTAGAGGTGAGATAGATGGAAAAAATGTAGATAGATGGTTAAATCTATTAGAAGGGTAATTTTTGGCTCATGACTTTTCCAATAAAGAAACTATTACTTTTTCACTCCTCAAGGTCACCCCCCATGTCAAGGACTGGTGGGAAACCTACTCCAAATAGATCGACAAGAGAGAATCCTCACTGTTTTTAGATGCACCCACTTGGAGTTATTTCCAAGATTCCATCAAGGAACACTATTATACTCTAGGGAGCTATCAGGAAAATTACATATAATGGATGACGTTGAGGTAGCAAAGGGACCAAGATGTGCATGAGCTATTGAATATTTTCCATAACCTATGAAAAAATTTGGTTATCAACGATTCAGAAAAACATATGGTGCTCAGGTAGCATAGTTACTTCCATAAATAAATTTAAGAGGAAACAGAGTTCCTAGACACCTCCTCACTTTGTGCAGCATACTGCTACACTGCTAAGATTGAACAAAAAAAAAATGATACTTTGGCTCTGCAAATATGAAGCGAGGGAAAGGAACCCAAAACCTTAGAAGAAATGAAAAATCTAGGGCGAGATGACCCAGTACAACCTATCGAAGCCAAAATTAAATAAAAACACCACGAAGACAAATAAGGACATGGGGAAATTGTGTGAGTTCCGTAAGAGCCCCAATCACAATACAATTGAATATATAGCCAAGGAGTTTCTATTCTATGAGCTTAAGGTTTCTAAATCAGATGGAGTTTATGACTTTGAGTCAGAACCTAACAAGAGTAATGAAAAATGGAAGGTGATTATTGATGCAGAGCCCAATGCCACCATTTCCACAACCAAGATCTAGAAAATTGATCTTGAATATCCAAAGGAGTGGGAGCGGCTCTTCCACTCACAAATGTGGGTGAATGATTTTCCACTACAATTGATTGTGGGAAACAAGAGTAAAGAAAACCTCATATAACCAAAGGTCACGAAGAATTTGGCCCTACCTACCAAAAGACACATGTTATCCTACATGATCAAGTGGCTTCACCAAGGACGATATCTTCGAATGAAAAATGGAAGCTGATTATTGATGTAGACCCTAATGCCACCATTTCCACCACCAAGATCTAGAAAATTGATCTTGAATATCCAAAGGAGTGGGAGCGGCTCTTCCACTCACAAATTTGGGTGAATGATTTTCCACTACAATTGATTCTGGGAAACGATAGTAAAAAAAACCTCATATAACCAAAGGTCAGGAAGAAGTTGGCCCTACCAACCAAAAGACACATGTTATCCTACATCATCAAGTGGCTTCACCAAGGACGATATCTTCAAATGAGCCAGCATTTTCACCTTCCCGATAGCATCAAGCCTTTCATAGATGAAGTATTATGCAATGTTGCTCCTCTTGAATTTTGTGATGTATTATTAGGCCAACCATACCTGCTGAAGTGTGATGGTGCACATGAACTTAGGCCTCACATTTTTATTATTTCTTTGGGAAATATGTTATGCACAATATTAGACATAGCACTGGATACAACCATGTCTTTTATCTCTACGAAGAAATTTAATAATATCATTTCCCACACTCAAAAAAAATTCTTCTTTATGATCCACCCTTAGGGATAGAATAATATTGTGACCACATCCACAACCTCCATGCAGGGCTCCTCCACATAGTAGCAACAGATGGACAAGGTCATGGAGGAGTACAGGGACATATTTCCCATAGCCATAGGGGTACCCCTCCACTCTTAGATCAAGCACTCCATTTATCTAACCTGAGGCTCGTCCCTACCCAATGAACTAATCAAATAATTATATATTCTATAGATCGATGAAATTAAGAGACAAATTCAGGAGCTATTTCATAAAGGGCACATTGCGCCAAGCTCATCACCCTCTCAAAGCCATATTATATTGGTACAAAAGAAATATGATAGTTGGATACTCTGTATTTACTATCAATTGTTGCATAATAGCACTATCTAGAATAGGTATCCAATCCCACTAATTCATGGCCTTCTATACCAACTGAAAGCAGCCAAATATTTCAACACTACTGATTTAAATTTTTGTTATCACGAGGTGCCAATAAAACCCTATGGTTTCTAGAATACTAAATGTAAATCCATGAAGTGCATTTTTGAATGTGTTATTGCCTAAATCTACCTCAGGCTGAAGGAAGGCAGAGTTAGGGTAACATCAAACCACGCTTAGTCTGGTAGCTAGCCCTACCAGAACAGGAGAGGGCTCTATCCGGGTCAATCTTAGTGAAAAGTAAGCAATAGGGCTTGAGATGACTGAAACAACAACTAATTTTAGGCTAGGTATATAAATAAAGGATTTTAATTTTGATTTTGGGGGTTTTCGTTGGAAAAAAGGGAAAGGCAGTTTTGGGTGCGAGGATTAGGCCGAGTTTTTGCACAGTTTTGATTGGGGCGAGAAAAGCAAGTGTTTTGATGATTTTGATTGAGTGTATGGATGGATCAGACTGGTGAGGATCTGAAGGGGGAAAGAGGGTCTCAAGATTCCTCCTCAAGCAGATGAAAACATATAAAATTAAACAAAACTAAGGCAGAGCAGAGCAAGCTACTGAATTCTACTTTTAACACTAATTTTATTAATATAAGAAGAACAATGAAAGGAAATGGTACACATAAACATAAATGAACTTAAAAATACATGGATAAAAACACCATCAAAACACAGAGCCACAAGGATCCAAAAAAGGGCTGCAAACCCTGGTCTATTCCTTTGCCAAAATTGCAGAATGAAATGTACAATGAAGTGCTAGCAATCCCAAATGTCCAACCCTGAAAATGACTAAGAAAATACATCATATAGACAAGCCTAACCCATTACCATGCCTCTAGGGGTCGAGCTCATCATTCTATGATTTGTTTCAACCATATCTAAACTAGGAACTAGAAAATAGGCCATGAAACAACTTGCCTCTATATGCTAGGAAACTGATCCATTCACTCACATTTCACCTTTTGGTGAATGAATCTTCTAGAACAAGTAAAAACGTGCCAAAATTACATCATGGTTATGAAATTACATCAAGGTAGATCAAAAGTTACATGAAAAAGTGAAACTGGCCAAAACTAGGGGAAATTCTGAGCTGTGGAGTGAAAAATAGGCCAAAATCCTCTATGCGCCGCGCCCAAAATCTCTATGTGTAGCACAATTTTGGAGCTGTTTTTGAAGCACTTCCCGAAGTTCAAATTGAGATCATGATAGCTTGTTGGAAAGCCCCACCTGTATAATTTTCAACTCAAGTGGAATTTCTAGATTTGGTGTCCATTTTCCCCTTCAAAAGTTCAATCACCCAAGACTGGTTCCTGTCGGTGCAAAAAGTGGCAGAAAAGCCATTTTCAAGGTGTTTTTTACTCTTTAGGCCACCCAGAACTTGATGAAACTCTTAGGAAATTCTTGAGCATACATAAATTTTCATAAAAAATCCAAAAATACCAAGTTTTCCTCCAGAGGAACTCTCAATCATAAGCGCGCGGAAGGTGGCGCTACGCGTCGAGCAGAAAAACCTGTTTTGTGACCAAAAAATTCAAAAATGAAAAAAATTTCTCCAAATTATTTGAAATTTGGACTGAAGGTCCCTCATCAAGTACCATGCTCAGCCAAAGAAGCTTTGGCCAATATTTGGAGTCAATCATTCCTTTTGCGCCTCCTTAGTGCCCTCCTTAGCCTCGCTTTTAGGATCTTGATTTTCGCTTTGCAAACATGTGTGCATGCCCAATAGTGGTTATTCATGTGTCAAGGCATGTTATTCTCTTTTTTTTCTTTCTCCAATAGCTTCTCAAGATGCATGTTGACCCTCTTGAGCCAAGTCTCTCTATCGGCCTCAATCTCCTGCTCGATAGGTGTCATCTCGGATGGGCTTCTTCGGGCAGCTTACTGGTTCTCACGGATGTCTCGCAACTCCATGAATGTCTGCTGATCCTCCAAATGTTTATTCCACTGCTCCAGATATTTTATGATCCACTGAGCCCTCTACAACTTTTCAGTCAATGTACTAATCTCAGTTTTCTGCTCCTAAATGATCTCTCTCAGTTTTGAGCTTGGAGAGCTCACGTCCACATCAATCAATCTGAAATCAGTGTCATGACTTCCTGAAGGGCCCTCCTCCTGAATAGGCCTCTTTCCTCTATCCTGTACCTATACCTGTGCTGATTATGATAGAAATGAGACCCCTTCCACCCCGGGTGGAGATAGTACTCGTCGGACTGCTGCAAACGATGCTCTCGTACCTCTTTGATAAGTAACAAATACTGGCACACTGATGCTAGGCTCTGTATCGGGACCTTCCAAATGATGTGAAGGCTCACCCGCATCATGAAAAATCTCTGGAGGAGGCTGAGGGGCTATGAAGAACTCATGAGAAATGTAATCTTCCTATGCAATGCCCTGCAATCCAAGCTGATGTACCACAATCATCTTGATGAGCACATAATGATAAATGCTGTTGTGCTGCTGCTAAAGAGTCTTCTTTTGCACAAGAGTAGTCATCCTCTCTATGTTTTAGCACATGAAACATGGAATGTTCATCATCCTCACTCTCGTGAAATGCATGAACAACCTGATGTGGTATGCATAAAGGCGTGAGAACCGGCCCTCACAACTGAAGTACCTGATAATGAGTCTCATCAATGGTGCTAAGATTCCTTCAAAAATCGGAATGGGAATACCCTGCTGAGCTCGTAATGGCTGGCTCATAATGAACTCTATCCACCTGGTGTCTTTTATTTCACTCCTCACCTACATTCAGTATTCCTGTTGCTTGAGAAATGGTTTCTGGTGTCAAGGTGAAATTTACACCAGCGAGTGTGACATGACCATCTCGCAAATGTAAAACAAACAACCGGGCTAACTCCTGATGATGTCGAATCTGAGAAATCCTCTCACAATACTGATAGCATGAGAACTCTCGGAAATAAGCCATGGAAAGTGGGCAGGCCTCCAACTAAGTCAATGAGGTGGGCTCCTCCCTCACATGTTTGCCTCCTTTTTGAGGCCTTCTCAGTGCATGGAGATCTGTGGTAGAATCACTGTCTTGCTCATATGATGACTCAGTGTCCGTCATGGTGTTGCAATGTGTATGAAAAGTGTATGTTTGATTTGTTGAAAATGAGAAATGAAGACTTGATGTTTTTGCCTCCAATTACCAAATGTGTGCCAAGACTGTGGGAAAGATGGACAGTGGGAAAAAAGGGTATAGTGGACTGTCAAGTGAAATTAGAATGCAATAACAATCACTTGACTATGTTTAGGAATGTGGGGTTTGGGGATTTTGTAAATAATATTGGAGAGGGAGAGTGGTAAGGAATAAAAGGATTTGAGGGATAGGAAAAATGGAAATGAGTGATAATGGGATTATAAGGGAATAAGAGAGTGACCTTATGATAATATGACAATGATGAGAACACAGATGAAAAATGGAATGGGATGGTTTTGGCACCAAATTTCTAGTTTTAACACCCAAATTTCAAACCCTAAGAGCATTTTTTGACCACATGACAGGGTTTATAATTTCACCAATCAAACTTTCCAATTTCTCCCTCCAAAAAACACCCAACACAAGCTAAAATAAATGGCAAGAGTTTTCAAACTTACTTGGAGCAAAAGAGATTGAATTGTTTTGGTTTTTGATGAAGCTGTGATGAAATTCTGCTTGGAGGCTCTGTGTGCTGCGCGCATACCCAGTGCGCCGCGCCGGGTATATGCGTCGCACCAGAGAAAATTAACACTATCAAAAATGGCTATGTGCGTCGCGACATGCCAATGCGCTGCACGCACTCCAAACACACAGTCTCATCTTTAAACTCACAGTTTTTCCCTTCCAAAATTGAAACTGACTTCTTTGATATCTCCTGAGTGAAAATGATTTGATAAACGTGGAAATATCTTGTATAGTGATGGATTTGATTTTTTGTTTTGCAAAAACCCACTTTCTTATGTTTTAGCTTTGGCACTTTTTTCACTTTTAATACAAACTCTGTTTTTGTTTCCACTCTGAATTTTTGACTGAAATGATGAAACACTTGTCTATTTTTGCAGGATTGGCATTGGATTTCGGCAAAGCATGACCAGGGTTGTGCCTAAAGGCCTTCATGACTGAAAAACTTTAAAAATTACAAAGGATGAAATTACATTTATTACAAAAATAAATTTGAAGAAGAATTATTCTCAGCATGATTGATGATGAGAATTTTGGAATGAAAACTTATTAGAAACATCCTCATGTGCCTATTGGCATTATTTGAAATTATTGAAGACAAAACCCTAGACCTAATGACTAAAATGAATCTTCGCTAACCAAAAGACCATCCATGACTATGAATGACTGTAAAATTGACTTTGATGAATTCTGATGAACTTTAATGATCAGACACACACCAGCAGGTACATGACATGAGGGAAAATGAGAGAGAAGATCCTTCCGTCAGATAATCTATGCTTCTAATGGAATGCAACTGATTAGATGAATGAGACACCTAAAATGAAATGCAACAAAGAGTTTTTGATCTCTAACGGAGGTATGAATATACTGACTCTAACATTGGCTCCAATGGGGATGGTAGCTCCTTGGAGGTGCCAAGAACTACAAATTTCTGGAAGATTAGGCAGTGCCTTCGTCCATTGGGCTATGGAGTCCATTATTTTGACAAATCCACACAAGACTTTTGACTCAATTTATTTGACTGAAAATTTGACTCAAACCGACTCAACTTTGACACTGAAATGACTGAAAAATATGACTTGACAAATTCACACCAAAACTGCAATCCACCCTCAGAATTATAGCCTTCAATTCGAGCCCCAAACTGAAGAAAAGATCATAGTGCACACTTGCGATGAAACTGAAATAAATGGTATGTACAATGACAATGTGATCAACAGAAAGCATCTTAGAAATGGTACTGCTTGAGCAGCCGACCATTGACCGGCCCTCCTGGACAATCTTCCCCGTTCATCTCCTTCAGAAGAAAATCATTCTGACCTCGATATGCAGCAATTTTAAAGGGTCCTTTCCAGAGATTTTCAAACTTACCGTGCTTACCTTTATCCTCATTTCTAGCATCCCATTTCAGCACCACTTCTTCCAGTTGAAATTTATTCGCCTTTGCTTTCCTATCATAGATTTTCTTAATTCTCTCCTACAGCTGGAATGTGTTTTGAAAAATTTCTTCCCTCATCTGCTGCAAATGGATCATTTGATTTATTCGTCTCTGCATATGATATTCTTCACTGCCAGCTTCCTGTAGAAGTTTTACCACCGGAACCGCCAGAGAGGTAAGAAACACTGTATCAACTCCATAAACTAACTCAAAGGGGGATATACTAATGGATTTCTTCTGACTCACTCGATCAGCCCATAGTGCACTGACTAGATTTTTATGCCAGCTTTTCTTGTTTATTTCCAGCAACTTTTTAATGATGTTGACTAAATATTTTTTGGAAGATTCCGCCAATCCGTTGCCTTGTGGATGATAGGCAGTTGAATGACCCAAAATTATTTTATACTTGTCACAAAACTCAATCATATTTTTTGATTTGAAAGCTGCTGCGTTATTAGTGATTAACTTTTTCGGGCAACCAAAACGAGACAAAATGTTGTTCTCAAGGAAAGAAATGATTACCGAATCTATAGCTTGCCTGGTGGGAACTACTTCAATCCATTTCGTGAAATAATTTTTCGATGTTAGGATCCATCTATGCTATCCTGAAGAAGCGGGATGAATTTCGCCAATGAAATCTAAACCCCAGTGCTGAAACGGAGCACTCACCTCAATGGGCTTAAGCGGCAAAGGCTGTAATTTCTGCCTTCCTTCAAAAATCTGACACTCATGAAAAATTTTGACAGTCTTATACACATCAGCAAACAATGTTGGCCAATAGTATCCCGCTCTCAAAATCTTATTGGCCGTCGTTTTCCAAAAAATCTGACCGCCACAATCTCCTTTGTGAAAATCCTCCATAACCCGCTTTGCTTCTTCTTCCACCAAACAATTCAGTAAAACACCACCAGGGTCTTTCTAATAAATCGAATTATTCAAAACACAAAACTTAGGAGCCTTCAATTTCAGAGTTCTACTTTTGTTTCGAGCCATACCAAGTGGTGGTGACAAATTTTGAAGCACATATACAATATTTGAATACCAAGGAGACGTCATAAAGATTTATGATACTTGACCTGATGAACTTTCCTCATTATCTTCAGACATAGTAGCAATAATATTGATATCCAAAGTGTGAAAATTTGATTCAGCCATTAACTTTTCCATCCCTTTTCCTTTGATAAGCTTTGTGGGCTTTATCTCCACATCATACTCCAACAAGGCAGCGATCCATCTACCCCGTCTCCCTTCCGGATATGTTTGCACTAGAAAATCCTTTACAGCAGCGTTAGGAACATAAACAATAATATGAGAATGCAAAATATATACTTGAAAATCTTTCAACGCCTTCACAAGAGCAAGAGCTTTCTTTTCAATTATTTTATATTTCAGGGCTGCATCTGTTATAGTACGACTGAAAAAAGCAATTGGTTTTTCATGTCCATCTCTTTTCTGCATTAATACTGCTGCCATAGTATGCTCCGAAGAAAAAGAGAACAAAATAAAATCTTGAGTGTAATCTAGGCTGATCAAAACCGGAGCTGATGAAAGAACCAACTTCACTAAATTGAAAGACTTAACTACCTCTTCACTCCACTTTACTACATTATCCTTCTTAAGCATGTCTGTAATCTCTCTTAGATGTTCAGCAAGATTAGGCACAAAACGACATAAAAAATTCATTTTACCATTAAAAGACTGAATCTCCTTCTTATTCCAGGGATGATCAATTTTTTGAATTGCTTCAACTCGAGCTGGATCAATATGAGTGCCATATTTTGAGATAATGTGACCAAGGAGTTTTCCCTCATCCATGGCAAACAAACTCTTCTTCGGATTAAGTGACACACCATACTTTCTACATCACTGAAAAACAACTTTCAAATGGTAAAAATGCTCTTCATCTGAATTGGAAAATACTGTCAAATAATCCAGATATACAACTAATAAAACATCTTTCTCATTCGCAAATGCCATATCCATTGCACGCTGAAATGTTGCACCAACATTCTTTAAACCGAAAGGCATTTTGGCATAATGGAAAGTTCCCCACGGAGTGGTGAACACAGTTTTGTCTCTATCATCCTCATGGACCAAAATTTGGTTATACCCAGAATAACCATCGAGTAGCGACATACGAGATGCTCCAACTACTTGCTGCAATATGTGATCCATTTTGGGCAATGGATAATTGTCTTTTAGAGAAACCTTGTTCAAATTTCGAAAATCAATGCACAAACGAATCTCACCTGTCTTCTTGCGAACGGACACCAAATTGGATATCCAATCTGAAAAATCTTATAGGAACAATATACCAGCCTTTTATAATCGATTTACCTCCTTCTCGATTGAGGGTAGCAACTTCAGATTTATCCTTCTCAACTTCTACCTGAAAGGCTTCTGATTTGGCTTAATAGGAATGGTGTGCTGAATTATATTGGTATCATACATCTTTAAATTTGAATAATCGCAAGCAAAAGCATCAGAAAAAAAAGACAACCAATTAACATATTTTTCTTTTACCTCTGGTGGCAATGATTTGGATAACTTCACCATCTTTGGATTTTCAGTTGTTCCAATGTTCACGTCTTCAACTCCCTTTTCAATTGGCCACAAGGTTGGCTTTCTAGCTACGTCAGCTTGATCAAAGAGATCTTCTAAAGGTATCAAACCATTAGGAATGACATTATCTTTCAGCTGCAACACTTCCATCTGATTTATTTTCACATCAGCCTCACCATCATCACGTTCCATGTCAATTGAAGTATCTTTGAATTTACCTTTGTTCTGCAGAAATTCATCAATCTCATCATCATCTTGGAATGCTTGCCAAAACCTTTGATTATCCGGGACCGTTGGACAATGTTTCACATGGATCTCAAACTTATTACTTGAGTTCATTGGAATCTTCAAATTACTAGCTGCCTTGGCAAGAGCATCCGCAATACCATTCTAAATGCGAGGGATACAAGTCAAAGTATAATCTAAAAATAACTTCAATATATCAAGAACAACATTTCGATAAGCCCGCATCTGAGGATGCTTAGTTTTATACTCACCCTTCACTTGCTTAATTACCAACTCAGAGTTGCCATAGACTGCAATTCTCTTACCATTCAACTTCCTAAGTATTTTCAGACCAGCAATCAAAGCTTCGTATTCTACCTCATTATTCAAACAATCAAATGCTAACATGTATGAACAAACTCTCACATTACTAGGTACCTTATTTGGAGCGGAAAAAGGACTACGAACACAAATGCCAATTCCATCACCATCAATCCCAACGGCACCATCGAAATCTGTAGTCCATAAACCACCTTCATCTTCTTCCAAGTGCTGAAATTTCGTTTGCTCTGTTATTTCTACTTGCTGTCCCTTAACTTTCTGCTGTTGTCGGAAGGCTAATTACTCAACGGAACTCTCAAGTTCTTGTCTTTCTTTGATAAAAACTTCTCTGAACTTTTCTGTAATCTCTCGAATGTCCTCTACTTCAACTAACTGCCTATCCACATCATTGAAACTATCTGAATACAAAACAAAAGACTCTAAATCTATATGTACATAATTAATCGAATTATTTACCGGTTTCTCCTTGCTGGTGATCATATACTTCATCTTTTGTTCCTGATATAGTTTTCTCATCTGACCAAACACAGGAATGGTAACATAGGAGAAATCAAGCTTTATGGTTCCCTTCAACTTCGCTCCCCAAGATCTAGAAAGAAGCATGCCATATCTAGGAGGAATGTCTGCCACAACCACATCCATCAAAACATTCTTCGCCGGAATCTGATCTAAACTTACCACCAAATCTTTAATAAGCCCAATGCATCTTACTCTGCTGGAATCAAAAGAATATAGATCATGATACTTCCAAGTGATGTCCAATCCCAATTTCTCCATAATCACCTTCGGCATGAGATTGTGAGAAGCTCCAAAATAAAGCATGACATTATGTAATACAAAATCATGCAATCTAAGGCTGATTTAAAAAGGCGGCACATCACTATCGGGAGAGTCACCATCGAATGCTAGTCCAAATATCAATTCAGGTTGATCATCTTCCACATTCAGCATATCAGACATTGGATCAAAATTCAAAATTTTAGATACTTGACCCTTGTAGCTGCTATTTTTCATTAACTCAGTCAAAGGAATGGAAACTTTCAACTTAGCAATCTCACTCTCTAAGTTAAAAGATGAAGTCTTTTCTACCTCTTTGGCTCGAGCATCCTTCTTTTCAGCTTTCTCCCTTGATACAATTGGCTTCTTTGATCTTTCACATGCTGATGGAAACTTACTTGTAGCGGGATCGGCTACATCCTTTCCCTTCTTTTGTGCAATGGGTGAATCATTCTTTGGTGCTGAAACTTATTTTCTCTTTTGGATTAGATTTATGGGCACATCTCTGTTTCTAAGTGAATATTGTTTCTGCTGGGTGGACAAAGCATTCATATAACCTCTCTGATACTCATCTGACTCTTCTTCAAGAGATGTCTCATTTGCCAAGATAAAATCCTCATCCTTTTGTACAACTGAACTTTCTGCAAACTCATCATATTCAGTGATAAAGGTTGGCATGTCATCAGGTGTGAAAAGTGATTTTATTCTCCCATTACATTTTCTTCAACATCTGATTCGGGACCAACAAAATTCTGCTGCAAAGGATTTTTTACCTGCTGTTGTGGCGGTGGTTCTTGTGCTCACTGCTCTCGTTGTTTGATCTTGAATTGAGGTTGCTGCTATCCATGAAAGTTGGTATTTATGATCTGCGGTTCGGGCTTATCAAGTGTCATTCTTTCAATCATCTTTTCCACTTTGCGAGGTAATTGATCTGAAGTAGAAGCTTCTTCTTTTATCACAACTTTCTTCTCTGCTTTCAATCTAGCTCTCTTGTCATTCAAATTCGCCTCTACACTCACCGCAATTTTCTGCATATCCTACAAAGTGGGCGGATCTCTTTCTCATAATGAATAGGCCATGTCCAGATCAAAACCATCCAGGAATTTAAGCAGATCTGACTTCTTAGATGGCCTCAAATCATCAGGAATTGCATTATAAACCGCATTAAATCTGATAATATAGTCTTGGACGGACTCACCAGGATTGCGCTTGATCTTGGTATATTCATAAGTGATTTGAAGAGGATCCTTTTTTATTTCCCACCGATCTAAAAATTGTCTCTGAAGCTCGACCAATGTAGCAATACTTCTGGGCTGCAAAGCTCTGAACCACTTACGTACCTCACTTCCAAAAGTTTGCACAAACAATTTCATGGTGACATTTTCTTCATCAATTTCATGGAGATCAAAGAAGTCTGTCATTCTATCAATATGCTGTTGAGCAGGAATACTCTGAGGATTTCCATCAAAAAATGGGATTTTACTCTGATAATCAGCGGGCCTGGCATCCAAGTTCTGGGGCAAGACAAGAGGTGCGAATCTAGCAGCCATTGCTCTTGGTGGATTTATAATCTGTCTTGGAGAAACAGGTGGAGTAGGAGCAGTAGATGTATGAGGTGTATGTGGTGGGGAAGGAGGAGGAACTACTGCAGATTGCTGATCAGATATGGATGGTTGCACGCGAATGGTAGGAATGAAAGAAGGCTCGATGTGAACTTGTGAATCAGAAGTAACTACTAATGGACCAAGAGTTTCAGAAGCAGATTCGATAAAATCAGGAATATTAGTTGCCACAATAGAGTTTTGAATGTTCAAGATGTAACTATCAATGGATCTATTAGCTTTTTCAATCTCAAGATACTTGATAAACTCGGAATTTATGACAGTAGAACCAATAGCACTTTCAGATTTAGTTTCAAACAACGACAACTTGAATTGATCATCAAACTCAATATCTTCAAGGAATTCAAATACAGTAGGGCATGCATAAGATTTGAAAAGAGGGATCACGAGACTTTCTTGACGAAGAATTCTTGAAATCAGATTGGGATTCTCATACACTGGAGGTGGATCGGGATCTGGATTTGCTCTTGTATGTCTTCTGGAAGCTAGTGTGTTGGATTAATTTCAAAAATCAAAGGGACAAAACCAACTTGTTCACCCTATCAAATTTTATACACATCACTCAAAAGTCCAGAACGATCTGATATACTGGGGTAATTCACAAGTCAAGTGTCACGTTCACAAGCTAGACCGGAGATTGACTGAAGCAGCGTTTATCTACTTCCGCTAATGCAAAGCAAAAGCGTTTCGAAGGCTACCTCGCATAACTTCAGGCTCCGTCTGTAGCTTATGAAACAAATAACACCAAAAAGCAAACCATTTTCTTCCCAGGTATGGTCTCCACTATGTTATTGCCTAAATCTACCTCAGGCTGAAGGAAAGTAGAGTCAAGGTAACATCAAACCACGCTCAGTCTGTTAGCTAGCCCTACCAGAACAGAAGAGGGCTCTCTCCGGGTCAATATTAGCGAAAAGTAAGAAATAGGGTTTGAGATGATTGAAACAACCACTAATTTTAGGCTAGGTATATAAATAAAGGAGTTGGGGGTTTTTGTTGGAAAAAAGGGAAAGGTTATTTTGGGTGCGGGGATTAGGCCGAGTTTTTGCAGAGTTCTGATTGGGGCGAGAAAATAAAGTGTTTTGATGCTTTTTATTGAGTGGATGGATGGATCAGACTGGTGAGGATCTGAAGAGCACAAGAGGGTCTCAAGAGTCCTCCTCAAATAGATTAAAACATATAAAATTAAACAAAACTAAGGCAGAGAAGAGCAAGCTACTGAATTGTACCTTTAACACTGATTTGCTTAATCTAAGAAGAACAAAGAAAGGAAATGGTAAAAATAAACATCAATGAACTTACAAATAAATGGAGAAAAACACCATCAAAACATAGAGCCACAAGGATCCCAAAAATGGCTGCAAACCCTGGTCTATTCCTTTGCCAAAATTGCAGAATGAAATGTACAATGAAGTGCTAGCAATCCAAAATGTCCAAACCTGAAAATGACTGAGAAAATAAATCATATAGACAAGCCTAAACCATTCCCATGCCTCTAGGGGTAAATCTCACAATTATAGGAGTTTTTTCAACCATATCTAAACTAGGCACCAGAAAATAGGCCATGAAACAACTTGCCTCTATATGCTAGGAAACTGATCCATTCACTCACATTTCACGTTTTGGTGAATGAATCTTCTATAACAAGTAAAAATGTGCCAAAATTAAATCATGGTTATGAAATTACATCAAGGTAGATCAAAATTTACATGAAAAAGTGAAACTGGCCAAAACTAGGCGAAATTATGAGCCGTGGAGTGAAAAATAGGCCAAAATCCTCTATGCGCCGCGCCCAAAATCTCTATGCATAGCACAACTTTGGAGCTATTTTTAAAGCACTTCCCAAAGTCCAAAGTGAGCTCATGATAGCTCGTTGGAAAGACCTGCCAGTCCACTTTCTAACCCAAGTGGAATTTTTGGATTTTGCATCCATTTTCCCCTCCAAAAGCTCAATCGCCCAAGACTAGTTCCTGTGGGTGCAAAAAGTGGCAGAAAAGCCATTTTCAAGGTGTTTTTTACTCTTTAGGCCATCCAGAACTTGATGAAACTCTTAGGCCATTCCTGAGAATACATAAATTTTCATAAAAAATCCAAAAATACCAAGTTTTCCTCCAGAGGATCTCTCAATCATAAGCGCGCGCAAGGTGGCGCTACGCGTCGGGCAGAAAAACCTGTTTTGTGACCAAAAAATTCAAAAATGAAAAAATTTTCTCCAAATTCTTTGAAATTTGAACTGAAGGTCCCACATCAAGTACCATGCTCAGCCAAAGAATCTTCAACCAATATTTGGAGTCCATCATGCCTTTTGCACCTCCTCAGTGCCCTCCTTAGCCTCGCTTTCAGGATCTTGATTTTCACTTTGCAAAGATGTGTGCGTGCCCAATAGTGGTTCTTCATGTGTCAGAGCATGTTCTTCTCTATTTTTTCTTTCTCCAACAACTTCTCAAGATGCATGTTGACCCTCTCGAGCCAAGTCTCTCTATCGTCCTCAATCTCCTGCTCGATAGGTGTCATTTCGGATGGGCTTCTTTGGGCAGCTTGCCGGTTCTCACGGATGTCTCGCAACTCCATGATCGTTTGCTGATCCTCCAACTATTTATTTCGCTGCTCCAGATATTTTATGATCCAGTGAGCCCTCTGAAACTTGTCATTCAATGTGCTTATCTCAGTTTTCTACTCCTGAATGATCTCTCTCAATTTTGAGCTTGGAGAGCTCACGTCCACATCAATCAATGTGAAATCAGTATCCTAACCTCCTGAAGGGACCTCCTCCTGCATAGGCCTCTTTCCTCTGTCCTGTACCTATTCCTGTGCTGATGACGATGGCAACGATACCCCTTCCACCACAGGTGGAGATAGTACTCGTTGGGCTGCTGCAAACAATGCTCTCGTACCTCTCTGATAAGTAACAAATACTGGCACACCGATGCTAGGCTTTGTCTCGGGACCTTCCAACTGATGTGAAGGCTCACCCGCATCATGAACAATCTCTGGAGGAGGCTGAGGGGTTGTGAAGAACTCACAGGAAATGAAATCTTCCCATACAATGCCCTGCAATCCAAGCTGATGTACCACAATCATCTTAACGAGCGCATAATGATAAATGCTATTATGCTGCTACTCAGAAGTCTTCTTCTGCACAAGATTAGTTATCCTCTCTATGTTTCGACACATGAAATATAGAATTTTCATCATCCTCACTCTCTTGAAATGCATGAAAAACCTGATGTGGTATGCATAAAGGCGTGAGAACCGGGCCTCACAACTGAAGTACCTGATAATGAGTCTCATCAATGGTGCATAAGATTCCTTAAGAAATCAGAATGGGAATACCCTACTGAGCTGCCTTAGATAGCCAGGCCTGATGTATGGCTCGTAATGAACTCTATCCACCTGTTGTCTTTTCTTCCACTCCTCACCTAGATTCGGTATTCTTGTTGCCTGAGAAATGGTTTATGGTGTTAAGGTGAAATTTACACCAGCGAGTGTGACATGACCATCTCGAAAATGTAAAACAAACAACCGGGCTAACTCCTGATGATGTAAAATCTGAGAAATCCTCTCACAATACTAATAGCATTACAGCTCTCGGAAACAGGCCATGGCAAGCGAGGAGGCCTCCAACTGATTCAATGAGGTGGGCTCCTCCCTCACTTGTTTGCCTCCTTTTTGAGGCCTTCTCAGTGCATGAAGATCTGTGGTAGAATCACTATCTTGCTCATATGATGACTTAGTGTCCGTCATGGTGTTGCAATGTGTATGACAAGTGTGTGTTTGATTGGTTGAAAATGAGAAATGAAGACTTGATGTTTTCGCCTCCAATTACCAAATGTGTGCCAAGACTGTTGGAAATATGGAAAGTGGGAAAAAAGGGTATAGTGGACTATCAAGTGAAATTAGAATGCAATAACAGTTACTTGACTGTGTTTAGGAATGTGGGGTTTGGGAATTTTGTAAATAATATGGGAGAGGGAGAGTGGTAAGGAATAAAAGGATTTGAGGGATAGGAAAAATGGAAATGAGTGATAATGGGATTATAAGGGAATAAGAGAGTGGCCTTATGATAATAGGACAATGATGAGAACAAAGATGAAAAATGGAATGGGATGATTTTGGCACCAAAGTTCTAGTTTTAACACCCAAATTTCAAACCCTAAGAGCAGTTTTTGACCACATGAGAGGGTTTATAATTTCACCAATCAAAATTTCCAATTTCTCCCTCAAAACAACACCCAACACAAGCTAAAATCAATGGCAAGAGTTTTCAAACTTACCTGGAGCAAAAGATATTGAATTGTTTTGGTTTTTGATGAAGTAGTGACAAAATTCTGCTTGGAGGCTCTGTGCGCCGCGCGCACACCCATTGCGCCGCGCCGGGTATATGCAATGCACCAAAGCAAATTAACACTATATAAAATGGCTATATGCATCGCGACATGCCAATGCGCCGCGCCTTCTCCCAATGCACCGTGCGCACTCCAAACACAGTCTCAGCTTTAAACTCACAGTTTCGCCCTTCCAAAATTGAAACTGACTTCTTTGATATCTCCTGAGTGAAAATGATTTGATAAATGTGGAAATATCTTGTATAGTCATGGATTTGATTTTTTGTTTTGCAAAAACCCACTTTCTTATGTTTTAGCTTTGGAACTTTTTTCACTTTTAATACAAACTCTGTTTTTGTTTCCACTCTGACTTTTTGACTGAAATGATGAAACATTTATCTATTTTTGTAGGATTGGCATTAGATTTCGGCAAAGGATGACCAGGGCTGTGCCTGAAGGACTTCATGATTGAAAAACTTTAAAAATTACAAAGGATGAAATTACATTTATTACAAAAATAAATTTGACGATTTCTTCTTCAAAACTGAGTTTTGAAGAAGAATTATTCTCAGCATTATTGATGATGAAAATTTTGGAATGAAAACTTATTAGAAAAATCCTCTTGTTCCTGCTGGCATTATTTGACATTATTGAAGATGAAACCCTAGACCTAATGATTGAAATGACTCTCTGCTGACCAAAATACCATCCATGACTATGAATGACTGTAAAATTGACTTTGATGAATTCTGATGAACTTTAATGATCAGACACACGCTAGCAGGTACATGACATGAATGAAAATGAGAGAAAATACACTTCTGTCAGATAATCTATGCTTCTAATGGAATGCAACTGATTGGATGAATGAGACACCTAAAATGAAATGAAACAAAGAGTTTTTTATATCAGATGGAGGTATCACTATACCGACTCTAACAGAATGTTTTGTCATGCATTTCAGGTTGAAATATGACCTTGCCACATTCATGAGACTAATGGATGAGATCCAAAAACCCTTGACTAACTCATTATCACTAGAAAAAAGTACATTGGTGAGGGTCAAGCTTGTGAAGGATCTTTAAGGTCAGTTAGCAATGTCACATATGGTGACGGTTCTTAAAACATCGATGTTGTTAGTGCATATAGTGATAATCCTTTAAGGTTTGTCACAAAAGCCATTTTCAATGACACTTATGGTGACAGTTGTTAAAGTTCCATCACTAATTCTCTCTTTTGTGACACTTTTACTGACGATCTTTTATTGACCCCCAGCAATGCTCTTTTTGGTTACTTTTGGTGAGAATCGAAAAATGTTTGTCATCAGTGATCATTGAAATGCATTTTTTATGACACTATGTGCATGTTACTATATTTTTTATCAAAAGATAATGATTCAAGATGATTTTTATTGATTATTTTTCGTTATGTCTCCAAGGCCATAGATTTGTTAGAGTCTGTCAATTTTTTAAGAAGTAATTAATGTGTGTCATTTCCCTCAAGTAATGAGAATATCATTTTCCTATGATTCAATACATTGTTCATATCTATTAGGTTTGTTATCTAAAAAATTCACTTGAGATAAAGTTCCACAAGTGTGTGTAGAAACTATATTATCCAACACATAATCAATATTTGTCAATTCTATTAATGAGAGAGATTTAGCACTCCTCAACACTCTTGGAACATCTTAAAATTATTTGGTAGACACTAACATTCCTTGGCACCTTGCATGACTTAGAAAATACTTGTACTTAGAACATGTTGACATGAATAGGACACCCAACCACACGTTGGCAGGCCGTAGCATAGCATAACACTCTCCTAGCATGTATTGTCATGCCTTGTAGTCACTAGCATAACATAACACTCTCCTATCATGTCGTAGAATTATTTTATGCTCAACAAAAATTATCTTTTTTTCTAAAACTGCTTTTCTAATCCCCCTATCGTAATCATAGGCTTTCCTATTATCATTCCAATGATCATTCTACGTATATAGAAAGGGATAGGGAGATGGTTGATGAGAGACAACTTATCTCCCTTTATTATGATGGATAATTCGTAATGAGAAATTCACAACTAAATGAGAATATTTTTCCTTCGGTATAGTTGGATCCTTATGGATTCAAGATGGTCATTGATGAGGTGTATTCATATGTAGATCTCTAGGAGACTACACTTCAACGTCACATGAAGTATAGAGATATTGATTTGATTTGGGAGGATGGTATTCTCCATTGGAGGAATACAAATTGGGAGGATTACATTAGACACTCACCATTGGTTGGATGGGTGATGTTGATAAGCAAGAGGTTGGTGAGGCACTTGCAAATCTACGACACATGGCAACGCAAGGCAAGGCTGCACTGGCTACTCCCGAAAGAGTTTGGTTAGAATGTGACATAGCCTACTTCAAGGGGTATGTTGGTGGTTGGGACTTGGCATGAAATTTTCATCATATGGAAAAAAATGAGTTTTGGTGCATTATGATGATATTGAATTCTTCATGTCAATCATCATGTTTTCACCTCATGGTTTGTATGATGGAGGTGTAAGGAGACAACAAGGGTTGTTGTTGCTTTGGATACTCTTGGGAGAGTATGGGCTTATATTCTCCCATACTTTGCATGATGTTGCAGAAGTTTATGGTGGCACAATCATGGTGAAAAGGGGTTACTCCCTAGATTTGGAGGATCAGGAAGTACTTCCACTTTGGAAGGCATCTCCCATATATAGGAGCACTATGGTAGATGAATTTGGAATTCGACATGTCAAAGAATGGAGTCATAAGATGACAACAGCCTTATCACAAAGGACAACTGTATTGTCACTTGGGAGCTTGGATTTTTTGATGGAGTGTTCCCAGGATTACTTCACATATGATGCATTTGATGGGCAAGTAAGAGATGAGAGTTATGAGGTAGTAGATGGAGATATCTATTACCATGATATGATCTTCTTGACTTGGACGTCCAAGCATAAGGATAAGACTTTGTATGCATCACATGGTTCATTCCTTTCCATTCACAAGGGTCTCATGGAGACATATCAGAACACTATGGAGATATCATCCATGGATATCATTATTAGAATACTTTCAGTACATGGTAAGGGTTGTGTTTTTTCACTTATTGGTCATCTAACACGATATTTTCATTTTCTTTCCATTTATATACAGTGCATTACTCCATAGGAGGGAAAGATCCTATTTGGGCTTCATGGTCTTTACAATACCAACATCAGGGATGGAGATAGCCACTTCTTGTATGGATTTGGGCAAGTGTTGTGATATTATTTTTATGCTCATTTGATACAGAATTCCATTTACTATTTTCTAGTATATGAGATGACATGCACAACTGGAAAATGGTTGGAAGACGACTTGCCATATTATGTTTTGAAACAACAATTAGCAAAAATGCGTTGTGACCACTTGGAAAACTTTTGGTACCTTCCAGTACTATATGAAACCTTCAATATATTTCTCATTTGGATGAAATATGGTGATGATTCCCTATTATTCATATATGAGATGGTTTGTGCACACATGAGTCATGAAAATAGAGGGAGTATCTTTAAGGATCCTTTTTTATTCTTGCCTCTTGAAGGAAACATTATTGCAGCCCAACATAAGCAACCACTCTACACTAATCATCTTATCATAAGTGGAGAGAGAAGCAACATGATATATATAGTTTGGTCTATCAATTTTAGGTATGCAACCCACCTACATTACAAGAGCCTAAGGTGGAGGATTTTTTCTACGATTTTCCATTTTGGAGGGTGACTCATTTTGTGTGGATGATAGCTTGGGGATGGGAGATGTACATGGGAATGATGGTTCCAAATATATTTCAAATTCCATGACTCAAGAAGACCTCTAGGAAACATGTAGTTTCCCCCATGGATATCCAACTACTTCATGATGAGGGCCATTTGAATTTGTCACCAAAGGCGTTCTCGTACACTTGGGATGAGAAAATTGGAGACATATTGATGAGAAAGCATATTGTTCATAGAGAAGCTTATAATAAGAGTATGCTACAGAAGGAGGAGAGGAGCCTCTTGCGCTCTATCCTTGTAGTTTCTTGAGGACAAGCAACGTTTGGGAGGGGAGGACTATAATATTCCTAAATTAGCATGCAACTAATTATAATATTAACTTTTCCTTTTGTGTTATAGATAGATGAATAATTGGGAAGGGAGGCCCATAAATCTATTTAGCAGGAATAAAATCCCTCTTAATGTGAAAAGGGATCATCATGATAGCTGGATAAAGCACCTCCATGTGTGAACAGGGGTAAAAGAATGTGGACAAGGTGAATGTTGACCACATCAACAACGATTGTATAGAGAGGGTGGAGAATCAATGTGAAACAATGCAAAGTTAATGGGAGATAGTTTCCATGTGAGTAGTGTCTTTAATGAGTGGTACCCAAGGTTAGAAGGCTCACAATGCATATAAGGAAAGGCAAGGCAGCCATAGAAGGAATGTTAGATGATCATTTCTTTTGATCTCTTAGATTTGGAAATTGTCAGGTGATATTTCTATGCATGTTTTTGCTGCTTAGCAGGGTCTGATGTACTGTTTAGTACAACGGTATTCCCAAGTAGGAATCCCACACTCATCCTACTTAGCAGATATTATTTAGTTGTATATTCCACATCTAGGCATCAGGCCAATCTTCACTCTTCAGCTACAACACAATTTCTTCTTAGAGTTGTGTTGTGTTGCAGGGTGTTGTAGTGGAGGGGTGAGAGACCCACTTTCTGATCTAGTTTTTTAGTGGAGGAAGAATTATTCGCAATGGGAGAGTGGCAAGGAATATCCTTGAGATTTATTTCATATCTTGGTGGTTAGGTCCCTATATTACTAGTATAGTCCCTTATTTTTGTTAGTGTAACCCGCTTATTATTATTATTGTACCCTTATAACCCCCATATTGTTATTATTGTTCTCTTAAATTATTATTATTAGGTCAGTTAGGATTACATTGTGGCCCCATAGACTCCTATATATAGAATGAAAGCTTTGTAATTTGTATCATCCAAGAATTTTTCATTCATGTAATGTATTGGAGGTTTCCCCCTCGAAATAGCTTATTTCTAAGGCATTGATATATCTTTTCTTATTTTTCTGGAGTGGTTTCACAACATTTGGTATTAGAGCTTTGGATTCTAGGGTTTCGCTGCTCCAAACAAGTCATCGTGGAATTTTTGCTATAAATTTTTGTCTATGAAGGTTTAGAAGCTAAAATTTGTAGAGTGTGAAGCTGAAATCTTGAGGAACATCTTCCCAAAATTTCAGAGCTTGGTTCACAATATTTGTGGAGATATGATCTGTGGAAGTTAGAGCTTTTTGCAGGTTCCTAAATTTCACTTGAAAAGGTCATCGCATCATTTTCGCTATAGCATTTTTTCTACGAAGGGTAAGAAGCTAAAATTTTTAGAGTGCAGAGCTAAAATCCTGGGAAACGTTGTCACAAAATTGCAGAGCTTGGTTCGCAATAGTTTCAGAGATATGATATGTGGAATTTAGGTATTTTTGAGGCTCACGAATTTCATCTCAAAGAGGTGATCGTGGGTAAATATTCATAAATCTCTTTCTTAGTATCGGATTAGCATTCTATAAGAAATGACTGGAATTAAACAGAGTTTAGTCCCCTATCTATAAATTTTAGAGCCAAAGGAGAAAAATGGGATATGTGGCAAGTCGTAAAAGTTTTCTGTACTGAACCAAACCATAATTAGGTCATTGTGGGAGATTGAACATAACTTCTCATTGAATAATCCAAATAATGTCAGAACTATGGAATTTGAAAGAAGCTTCAGATGACTACGATAGGGTGGAATTTCAAATATTGAAGTTCTACAAGTACATAGATAAGTCAATTTCAATATCGAGCTCCTCAAAAGAAAGTAAAAGGTGTGTATTTTTTTTTTCCGAATTGCATAAGTCTTGTTTGAATAATCAAGTTGAATTCATTCCAAGGACATATTGTAGAATAGATATCAATATTAGATTCTCAAATGGCCCCTAAAATGAATTCATCACCCATTAAAACTTTAGAAGGCTCTAGTATGACTCATGAAGACGAATAATGGAAACATGAGATATCAAAATTACAAGAGAAAGTGCAACAAATTTCGCTCTTGCAAAGAGCAACAAAAAGTGACATGGAAGTTTTGGAGAAAGGCATGGAAAATAAGATGGATGGTTTGAATAAAGGCATGGAATCTAAGATGGATAGTTTAATGAATGGAATGGAAGCTAATATGGATGGCATGGAAGCTGGCATGGAATCTAAGATGGATGACATGGAAGCTAAGATGAAAAACATGAAGAACGATCTAAAACTAGACATGGAAGGTTTGAAAAAGTTGATACAAGAAATGTTTCCTAAAGGTCAAAAGATAGTAGGGGAAACTCATGATTAGAACAAAATAAATTTTAATCATGATTTCATAAACTCTAATGTTGGAGGGCAAAACCACCATATTCCAAAAATGGATATGAGGAAGTTTGATGGAAAGCATCTTGTAACATGGATACTACATATGGAGCAATATTTTTATCTCAATAATGTGCAAAACACGCAAAAGGTACGCGTTGCAACTTTACATTTAGAACAAAATACATTTGTATGGTATCGATGGCTTTGCTCCCGTAAAAAAATTGTCAGTTGGTCAACTTTTACGGAGGAAATGATAGCACATTATGAGGATACACAGAGCATTAATTTCTTTAGCCAATTGATAAATCTCAAACGAAAGTGTTTAGTGGGGAGCACATTGAGGACATCCAAAAAATGAATATAAGGGTAACTGATATTCCAGATGAACTCAGGATTGATCTCTTCATAGGTACTTTAAAGGATAACATCCAACATGAAGTTCGCATTTTGGAACCCAATTCATTGGAGAAGGCATTCAGGTTCGCAAGAAAAATTGAATGTAAAAATATGGCGACAAGGAAGCCACCACTCACTTCTATAAAGATGGAAGTGTTGCTACTCCTAGATTTCCACAAACTACAAGGTTGACACCATAAAAATTGGAGGAAAAAAGAGAAAAATTGCTTTGCTACAGTTGTGATAGCAAATACACTAAAGGTGATAAGTGTGCTGAGAAAAAATTATTTTATGTATATTGTGAAGAGGAAGAAGAAAATGAAAAAGAAGAGGATATACACCAAGAAACAGCCCTAGAAGAGGAAGAAATGAGTCCGACCATATCGTGTAATGCATTGGCAAGAATTACCACTCCCCAAATTCTTAATATAGAAGGACATATCAAGAATAAAAAGGTAATAGTGTTTATTGATTTAGGTAGCACCCATGATTTTATTCATTGTAAGGTAGCCAAGGAATTGAATTGTTTCCTATACCCAACATCAAAATGTCAAGTGATGGTTGCAAATGGAGGAACTATAAATTTCTCTGGAAAATGCCATAATATCAAGCTAACCATGGGGGAATATTTATTTAATAGTCCAATGCTTTCCATTCCTATGGCAGGTGTTGATGTTGTACTAGGAGTACAATGGTTACAATCTTTGGGGACGGTAGCTTTTAATTTTCAAGTTCTTTTCTTGAATTTTTTTCATAAGGAAATGAAGTCAAATTACGTGGTATTGTAGGGAAGATAGGAAATATAATAAGCTCTAATGTCATGACGAAGATTTTAAAGAAGGAAAAATGAGGCGTAATTGCAGAATTATGCTCACTAGATGTTCCAGCATCAAAATCATCTATTTATGCATATCTCCAAAAATTCTTGGTCAATCATTCCAAGGTGTTTGAAACTCCGAAAGGACTCCCACCTATTCATGATTGTGATCATGCTATTCATTTGATTCCAGGAAGTGTTCCACCAAACATCATGCCTTATAGATATCCTTATGTACAAAAGAGCGAAATTGAACATATGATTGCAAAAATGTTAGAGGCATGTATAATTCAACCTAGTGAAAGTTATTTCTCTGCTCCAGTAGTATTGGTACACAAGAAGGATGGATCATGGTGCATGTGTCCGGATTATAGGGAGCTCAATAAGCTCACAGTTAAGGATAAATTTGCCATTCCTGTGATTGATGAATTATTGGATGAATTACATGGAGCAATTGATTTTACCAAGTTGGATCTTCGTTCAGGATATCATCAAATTAGAATGAATACTAAAGATATTCTAAAAACAAAATTTCGAACTCATGAGGGTCATTATGAATTTTTGGTCATGCCTTTTGGCCTTACCAATGCACCTTATACATTTCAAGGGTTGATGAATTCCATTTTCAAACCCTTCCTTAGAAATTTTGTGCTAATATTTTTTGATGATATACTAATCTACAGCAAGTCTTGGAAGGATCATGTTCAACATGTTGACATGGTGCTCAAACTATTGCAGGAGAAACAATTATATGCAAAAACATCCAAATGTTTCTTTGGAGTACAAGAGGTGGAATATTTGGGTCAGATTGTATCTCAGAGGGTGTAAAGGTCGACCCTAAAAAAATTAAATCCATTAAGAAATGGAAAATCCCCACAACCATAAAGCATTTGCGAGGATTTATTGGGTTAACAGGGTATTATCGCAAGTTTGTTAAGAATTATGGGATAATAGCAGCACCTATAACAACATTATCGAAGAAAGATGCATTTTCATGGACTCCTAAAGCAACTAAGGCCTTTGAATATCTTAAAGAGGAAATGTGCCTAGCACCCATCTTAGCAATGCTAAACTTCAAAAAAACCATTATTGTGGAATGTGATGCCTCAGGAAATGGAATTGGTGATGTTTTAATGAAATAAGGAAGACCCATTACTTTTGAAAGTCGTCCAATCAAAGGAAATTATTTACAAAAACCTATTTATGGGAAGGAAATTTTAGCAATACTAAATGCACCAATCAAATGGAAAATTTGCCTAATGGGAAGACACTTCAAGGTAAAAACTGATCATGATAGCCTTAAACAATTTTTGGAACAAAGACTATCTTCAGAAGAGCAGCAAAAATGGGTCACAATGATGTTGGATTATGACTTTGAAATAATCTATAAAAAAGGGAAGCTAAATTTTGTTGCAGATGCAGTCTGATGAAAGAATGAAGAGGTGGAAGCATTGCTTTGTGCCATTTCTATTATCCAACCAGATTGGATAACCAAAGAAAGAGATGAATGGAAGAAGGATGAAGAAGTGTGGACACTCATTCAAAATTTGCAGCAAGATTATAGTACATATGATACATTTAGTTGGAAAAATGATTCCTTATGGTACAAAAATCGATTATATCTTTGTAAGAATTCCCAACTAAAACAAAAGATTCTTTGGAATTGCACACTTCTCCTTTAGGAGGACACTCAGGATTTTTAAAAAATTACCACAGGGTGAAGAAAGAATTTTTTTTGGGATGGCCTTAAATCTGATATTCAAAAGTTTGTGGCAGAATGTTTGTTTTCCCAGCAAAATAAATTTCAGACAATTAAGACCCCGTGTCTTCTACAACCTTTGTCCATTCCAGGTCAACATTGTGAGGAGATTTCAATGGATTTTATGATATGTTTACCTAAGTCCGAAGGAAAGATTGTCATCATGGTGGTAGTTGATAGACTTACCAAGTATGGACACTTTTGTGCATTATCTCATACATTTAAAGAAAGTACAGTTGCTAATGCATTTATGGACACAATTCAAAAGCTACATGGAAACCCAAGGGTTATTGTGAGCGACAGAGATCCCATTTTTACTGGAAATTTTTGGACGGAGTTATTTTATTTTTTGGGTACTCAATTATCTCATAACTCATCTTAACATCCTCAATCTGATGGTCAAACTGAGATAGTAAATAAATTTTTGGAAGGATATCATCGTTTTTTTTTATCTGATAAAGAAACACAATGGGTCAAGTGGTTACGTTTCGTTGAATGGTGGTATAACACTTCCTTCCATGGTGCAGAAAAAATGACCCCATTTATGGCACTTTATGGATATCATCCACAATCGATCACATCATATTTAAGAGAAAATTCGAAGGTTCAAGCAGTGGAAGATCAAATCGAGCATCAACAAGAAGTTCTCCAACTCTTAAAGGATAACCTAAATTTTGCACAACATTGAATGAAACAACAATCAGATCAACATTGCAGCGAGAGAAGTTTTGATGTAGGAGATTGGGTATTTTTACGGCTACAACCATACAAACAAATATCCCTCAAGCAAGCTAAGAAGGATAGTAAATTATCGCCAAAGTACTATGGTCCTTACAAGGTGTTGCAAAAGATTCATACTATGGCATACAAATTGGAGCTTCCTACTTCTTCACGAGTGCATCCAGTTTTCCATGTTTCATGCTTAAAAAGGGTTATAGGTGAAAATATTATAGTTCAAACAATAGTGCCACAACTTGATGAGGAAGAAAAAACCATATTGGAACTTGAAGCGATGACGGAAACAAGAACTTGACAGCTACGAAATTGATCAATTTTAGAGTATATTATCAAGTGGAAGAACTTACCGACTAAAGATTCTACATGGGAGGATGAGAATTTTATAAAAAAGCACCAAGAGCTACTCAATCATTGAGGACAACACTTTTTTGAAGGAGAGGGGCATGTTAGGTCCTTGTATTACTAGTATAGTCCCTTATTGTTGTTAGTGTAACCCCCTTATTATTATTATTGTACCCCTGTAACCCCCATATTATTATCATTGTGCCCTTAAATTATTATTGTTAGGTCGGCTAGGATTACATTGTGGCCCCATGGACTCCTATATATATAAAGGAGGTTTTCTAATTTGTATCATCCAAGAATTTTTCATTCATGTAATGTATTGGAGGTTTCCCCCTCGAAGTGGCTTATTTATAAGGAATTGATATGTATTTTATTTTATTTCTGGAGCTGGTTTCGCAACACTGGCACTAGGCCAACCTATTTCCATCATTTACAACATAGATTCCCTATTTGACTGTGTTATTCTAGTGAGTGTTTTCATTAGAGGTTTCAGTGCTTGATTTGTAGGGCTTGATCTTCATTGTTGGGATCAGTCTTTCACTTGAAGGATGTATTGGAGGTGATATATATATTTCTACATTACTTTCAGCCACCTCCATCTAGTTATTCATTTGTAGCTGCAATTCAGCCCTAGGGCTCCATTCTGGCATTTTTTTCATTTTGGGTATTTCAGGAAACCCTTTATGTGTTGTCTTGGAAATGTGTTTGGGAGCATAGATCTCTAGCCCCAACACCTTTTGAGCTATATAACAACATATATACATTTTTATATCATTCTTGTAGTAGTTAATGCCCTAAAACTGCATTTTCATGGCTCATGGAATATGTATAGCAGTGTTTCTGATGTATTAACATATTCTCCTATTGGAGGCTCGATTTGTATTGCTTGAGTGACTTGATCCTCAAGATCTTTTGCCTAATATTTTCTGATATGTTTAATAATATAGCTATAAATTTATCTCATGTAATGGTGTATTGAAGTATTCACTGCTCATTTCCAATTTTATGTGCTATATTGCAGCTTTCCCAATTCGGGAATATTACATCCTATGGTGGATACCCACAGGCAAAAAATATTCATCTAAAAACAACTTTGTAGGTTCCAATCCATTTACGGTACAAGTCAACATTGACATTCCCATTTTAAGGCAAGATAGATGGAAAAAACATAAATAGATGGTTAAATCTATTCGAATGGTAATTTTTGGCTCATGACTTTTCCAATCCAGAAAATATTACTTTTTCACTCCTCAAGGTCACCCCCCATGTCAAGGAATGGTGGGAAACCTACTCCAAATAGATCAACAAGAGAGAATCCTCACTATTTTTAGATGCACCCACTTGGATTTATTTCCAAGATGCCATCAAGGAACACTATTACACTTTGGGGAGTTATCAAGAAAATTACATACAATGGATGATGTTGAGATAACAAAGGGACCAAGATGTGCATGTGCTAATGAATATTTTCCATAACCTATGAAAAAAAATTGTTATCAACGATTCAGAAAAATATATGGTGCTCAAGTAGCGTAGTTGCTTCAATAAATAAATTTAAGAGGAAACAGAGTTCCTAGACACCTCCTCACTTTGTGCAGCATACCACTACACTGCAAACATTAGCTAAAAAACAAACAAGTCATACTTTGGCTTTGTGAATATGAAGCAAGGGAAAGGAACCCAAAACCTCAGAACAAAGGAAAAATCCAAGGCTGGGTGACCCAGTACAACCTGTTGAAGCTAAAATTACATAAAAACACCACGAAGACAAAGAAGGACATGGGGAAATTGTGTGAGTTCCATAAGAGCCCAAATCATAATACAATTGAGTATCTAGCTAAGGAGTTTCTAGTCTATGATCTTAAGGCTTTTGAATCAGATGGATTTTATGACTTTGAGTCAGAACCTAACAAGAGTAATGAAAAATGGAAGTTGATTATTGATGCAGAGCCCAATGCCACCATTTCCACCACCAAGATCTATAAAATTGATCTTGAATATCAAAAGGAGTGGGAGCAACTCTTCCACTCACAAATGTGGGTGAATGATTTTCCACTATAGTTGATTGTGGAAAACGAGAGTAAAAAAACCTCATATAACCAAAGGTCATGTTGAAGCTGGCCCTACCAACCGAAAGACACATGTTATCCTACATCATCGAGTGGCTTCACCAAGGAAGATATCTTCGCATGAGCCAACATTTTTTCCTTCCACATAGCATCAAGCCTTTCATAGATGAAGTATTATTGATGTTGCTCCTCTTGAATTTTGTGATGTATTATTAGGCCAACCATACTGTTGCGTCATAAAAAGGTATCTTTTGAACACCTAATTAGCATACATTAATCATCAATCCAGGAGCAACTTTTTATTTCAAGAGCATACTCTGTCTGAGGTTGCAATTAACTAAGATTAATGCTATGAAGATGTAGTACAGAATATTAAATACAAGAGTAAACGAATGCTTGAAAAGAAACCTAATTACAGTGACATAAATGGAAATGCTCTGAAACCTTAATTAAACCAATCTGCAAAACATCGATCAGGGATACAGTAGAAATAACTCCTTCCCTTAGAAATCGACGCAAGATAACCAATCTGGGAACTTGGAAGCAATAACTAGTGTCCTATAAAGTTGGTGATCTTTAAACAAATTGAAATAAAATAAAACTCAATATTTGTGCTAATGAAAATAACTGAAAGGAACGAATTCTCGAGAGGAACAACAGCATGTAATTCCTATGCACAACAACTGTAACTCATCTATTTTCTAATCGAAAGCTATGAATAAAAAATAAACAGAAATGGAACATAAATATGAATTGAACAGCAATCAAAACTATGAAAGAATCAAGCAACTATATTTCCACACTTCAATCTTGTCGACAGCCAATTACTACACAGCAATCAATTATAAAAAATCATAAATTAATAGAACAAAAAATCGAATCAGACATAGAACAGCAAAGATTTTTATAACGATAGAAAGATAAGTGAACAGAAAATGTGCTTCTTGTAAAGGATGAAACAACAATGTAATTTGTTAATGAATCTGTATTCGATTTGACAACAATCAATCAACTCTATAATTGGAATAAGCATTAAACAAAACTTCACATAATAGTAAGCAAAGATTAAAATACAAACAACGAAGTAATTCCTGCAGAGCTAGGCCCTTAGCGCCAGTGAAATACTACTAGGCTAATCCAGAGCTTAGGAGATAAAATGAAACACGTGTCTTATATTAAACGAACATAAAAAATTACAGAAACTGTTCTCTCAAAGCCGAGAGTCAATGAAACATTACAGAGGAAATTTTTAACTGTAAGGATTTTCAACCAACTCACTGACCGACTGACTGACTTCTCCCATCACTAAAGGACATTTCTTTATATATCGAATCCTGACGGACAAGACAAGGAATAAGATGAGTTTGAAAAATGATCCCTCTGGATCAAAGGATCTTGAGGGATTCGCTCCCCTTTGTTTAGTTATAATCTTTTCTACTCTGACTGAGGTCGAGATTTCCCCTAAATTTTCTTGGCAATTCGTTCGGATCTACTTTCCTTTGGCTGGATGTGGTTCAACGCTGATGGAGTAGTAGTTACATGGATCTCAGCCTCACCTTTGGTACAATTGTTCGCTTCGTCTAATTCCTACTTTATCAACAAAAAGCAACCTTTAGCCATATTTTTACAATGAACATAAACCTTTCCAATTTTATCATAATTCTTATAATAAATTACCTCCCCAAGGTAAAAAGGAGTATTTCAATAATAAAACAATGAGAAGATACATAGTAATTTCATACCTTTTTCAGTGCCCAACAAATACCTACTGAAGTGTGATGTTGTGCATGACTTTAGGCCTCACATTGTTATTATTTCTTTGGGAAAAATGCTATGCACGATATCAGGCGTATCACTGGATACAACCATGTCTTTTGTCTCTACAAAGAAATGTAATAATATCATTCCCCACACTCAAAAATTTGTCTTCTTTATGATCCATCCTTAGGGATAGAATAATATTGTGACCACATCCACAACATCCATGCAGGGCTCCTCCACATAGTAGCAATAGATGGAAAAGGTCATGGAGGACTACAAGGACATCTTTCCCACACCCATAGGGGTACCCCTTCACTCTTAGATCAATCACTCCACTAATATAACCCGAGGCTCGTCCCTACCCAATGAACTAATCAACTAATTCTCTATTCTAGAGATCGATGAAATTAAGATGCAAATTCAAGAGATATTTCATAAAGGGCACATTATGCTAAGTTCATCACCCTCTAAAAGCCATATTATGTTGGTACAGAAAAAATATGATAGTTTGAGACTCTGTGTTTACTATCGAGTGTTGCATAATATCATTGTCTAGAATAGGTATCCAATCCCACTAATTCATGACCTTCTATACCAACTGAAAGGGGCCAAATATTTCAACATTACTAATTTAAATTTTGGTTATCACAAGGTGCCAATCAAACCGTATGTTATCTAGAATACTACCTTTAAATCCATGGAGCGCATTTTCGAATGTTTGGTCATGAATTTTGGGTTGAAAAAATATCTTGCCACCTTCATGAGACTAATGGATGACATCTGAAAACCCT
Organism: Pinus albicaulis; assembly: GCA_034641835.2. Classification (NCBI taxonomy): domain Eukaryota; kingdom Viridiplantae; phylum Streptophyta; class Pinopsida; order Pinales; family Pinaceae; genus Pinus; species Pinus albicaulis. Next base: position 1,200,506,156 of record CM076581.1, on the reverse strand, counting down.
TAACTATCTCATTATCACTAGAAAAAAGTACATAGGTGAGGGTCATGCATGTGAAGGACCTTTAAGGTCCGTCAGCAATGTCACATATGGTGACGGTTCTTAAAAAATCGATGTTGTTAGTGCATATAGTGATAATCCTTTAAGTTTTTCCACCAAAGCCATTTTCAATGACACTTCCGGTGAGGGCAGTTAAAGGCCTATCATTAATTCTCTCTTTTGTGACACTTTTAGTGACGATCTTTTATTGACCCCCACTAATGCTCTTTTTGGTTACTTTTGGTGAGAATAAAAAATTGTTCGTCATCAGTGATGATTCCGATGCGTTTTTTATGACACTATGTGCATGTTACAATATTTTTTATCAAACAATAATGATTTAAGATGATTGTTGTTGAGTATTTTTCATTAAGTCTCCAAGGCCATATAGTGGTTAGAGTCTGTCAATTTGTTAAGAAGTAATTAATGTGTATCATTTTCCTCAAGTAATGAGAATATCATTTTCCTATGATTCAATACATTGTTCATATATATTAGGTTTCTTATCTAACAAATTCCCTTCAGATAAAGTTCCAAAAGCGTGTGCAGAAAATATATTATCCAATACATAATCAATATTTTCCAATTCTATTAATGAGAGAGATTTAGCACTCCTCAACACTCTTGGAACATCTTAAAATTATTTGGCAAACACTAACATTCCTTGGCACCTTGCATGTCATAGAAAATACTTGTACTTAGAACATGTTGACATGACTAGGACACCCAAGCACACATTGGCAAGCTGTAGCATAGCATAACACTCTCCTAGCATGTGTTGGCATGCCTTGTAGTCCCTAGCATAACATAACACTCTCCTACCATGTCGTACAATTCTTTTATCCCTAACTAAAAGTATCTTTTTTTCTAAAAAATATTTGTTAATCCCCTTATCATAATCATATGCTTTCCTATTACAAATCCTATTATGACCTTCTATTAACAAAATTCATCCTTGGAACAATTGAATTCACTAAGACTCCGTAGAACACACATTATTTGTTCATTTCCATGCATGTTTACCTAATTCTCCCTTGTGATTTCTCAACAATCCTTAACAATCCTTAGCATGCATTAACATTGTCCAACATGTGTTAGAACACCTTTTCCTTCCTTCGCATGCCTTGAACCTCCCTGGATATCATGCCATCACAACTACACTTACTCAATTTTCAACTTCGAAACCTAACCATGTCCTCCCTTGACTACAAGATATTGACCAAGTTATTATTACTACAACTAGGATATGTTATTGAATTGTGTAGCTTGGGAGGTACTCCAGAAGACTAGTGAGATTGTTTTGTATGATTTTGGTCAAAAAAGTATTGTTCATAAAAGAAACCAATTGAAGGGGTTACAAAATAAAATTAAAAAGGAAAAATAATATTTCCTAGTGTGTAAGTGCATAAAGCCTACAAGTTCTTGAGGGTTTTTAAGAGGCCTAGCTAGGAAAAAATATTTAAGGATGCCTTAGTTGAAGGAAAGAACATCAAGTGAGAAGGAGCTCATTTGATAAAGGAGGCCATGAGAGATGCAACCTAAAGTATGTCAAGTTAGTGGGTTAAGTAAGGGTTAATAATGGGAGGCCATGATAATCCACCAAGAGGAATATAATCATGTGAGTTTTCACAAGAATGTCGCATAGCTTAATGGGTTCGAGATAGGAAGTTGGATGGCATATAGTTTGTTCTCTTATGGAAGGTCAAGCTCAAGAGAGGCGAATGATGAGAATTTGGGCATTTGGGCATTTGATTTTAGTGGTGTTTCTGTGTGAGGGCCACATCAATTTTTGCAATAGTTGAGAGGGTTGAGACCCTATCTTGTGGTGGTTAGTAGGTTGCAAGGTATATGATAAATACAAAGATAAAATGAGGAGGGCCTCCATTATAATATAGGGAAATATAGAAGTATCCATATGTGTAATATTGAGCGAGGTAACCGTAGTTTGAGGATCATAGATATATAAAGTTCAGGTCAATATTCAATTGAAAAAATGGCTAAAATATATGGATCCATATGAGCTAGGTTGAGTCCCTTGTGGACGCAAGAGTTGTTATTTTTTCTATGGGTTGATAGGGTTTGTTTTAAATCAATTAGAATATAAGTATAATGCCCTAGTTATGGAAGCTTCCAAGAATGTTCAATCCATCAAGTATTCCCTTAAGACTATGAAAAATATGCATAGAAGAAGTGGGGTCATGACCCTTAGACAAAGGTTTATCTATGAAATATATACCATAGTTTCTGAAGATGGTTTCATGAAGAATGTGTGGAGATATAAAATCAAAAGGAATGTGGAACTTGAGTAGAATATTATAAATAAGAAATGTGACATGTGGGGAATGTATTGTGATGTATGGAGTTGATTTTGGTGGAGTTTCCATGCAATTCTGGACAAACATATGAAGAAGGCTATAAAAAAATTAGTCAATGGATTTTTAATGGATAATTTGGCATGATATTTCAAGTGTATACAAATTTTTATAAGGATGATAAGAGGAGTATTTCAGATTTGTTCCTATATTGGAAAAAAAAAATAGGTACTCAAGAATAGTGATTTTGAGAGGACTGAAATAACTATTAGGTGGCAGATTTGAAGATCCATGGATGACAGATGTGTTGCAGGCACTAGATCAGTAAAATAATTAAATGTGGTTGGTAAAATTGATGGAAATCCAAGTACAATTGGAGGGTTCTTGGGTGAATTTCAAAGAAGAGCCCTAAGTATTGTAATTATGAAGGAAAAAATTCTAGTAGAAGGGTATGCATATTTTCCTAAGGATGTGAAAACTTTAAAGGACTAAAGTAGTAGTCAAGTGGGCTATCCAACTAGCCGTAGTTCACTATATTCTAGGGGATTGAGTCAGTGAGAAGAAGGGAAACCTCCATAGCCCTAGAGTTGTCATATTGGAGCAAGACTATGGAAAAGGGTCACATGAAAGATACGTTTGGAAACAGAGTTGTGAAAAAATGATCGAAAACCCTAAGTGTTGAAGACCTTAAAGGGAAAAATAGGTAGATAGAGGATAAAGGCTTTTGAGTCGAGTTAAATAACCTAAAGGATTTGATTTCATTTATATAGGATGGTTAAAGAGTTTTATAATGGTAGGAAATAGTACCTTTCATATGTGTTTAATACATATGGACTAAAAGGGCTACATTTGGTCACCATCAAGAAGTAGGTCAACTATTGTCTTGTTCAAGGTAGATTTGTTTTCAAAGGACTAACACGAAACCATAGTTGTATTCCTTCTATTAGTGTGATTGTAACTGGCCATGATCCCCAGTATAATATTTATAGCCTATTCTTTTATATTTTTTAATTTAACGAAGAATGATTTAAAAAAGGTAAAAATTTTCGTGTGCTTTAGTTGGTTCCTTGATGTGTGTAGATTTTTTTGTGAAAAGTAGATGTGTTGTGGCACTTGAGTGTGTTTGCATCAAATATTATAAGACCAAAACCAGATTCTCATGTGTCATGGAAATTCAATATATGCCTTGTTCACCTAAGAACTACCTGTAACTCATCTTAGGCTACTCATGTCCAATCTCAACACATCCCACTTAACAATTTACCAATAGAAGGCTCATCACATCCAATTCTGGTGGTAGAAAAACTAAGAAACACAGTTTACATGTTGACATGCCATAACACTTGGCATGTATTAAAGTCCTTAGTATTATGTGGCATGTGGTAGCTTTCCTGACATTCCTTCGCATGCTTTTACTCTCCTTGACACATCCTAGAACTTCCTAACATGCCTTGGTAGTTTAGAATACCTTGGCACTACCTAGAATATAACCTTGTCACTCCCTCCTTAACACACTTAGAACTCATTGAAACCCACTGTCACACACTCTTATTCATCCACTTCCTTGTGCTTCCCTAAAACTCCCTAGCACACATTGGTACAACCTGACACCTGGCACATCATGGCATACTGTCCTAGCACTCTAGAATTTCGTTTGCACTATGTGGCATACCTTGTCACTCTCTCCTTATCACACCTAGATCTCATTAACACTCCTCGACATAATATCTTATTCATTCATTTCCATGCACTTTAACCTAGTTCTCCCTTGTGTTTTTATATCATTCCTTAACACTCCTTGGCATGTGTTGGCACACCTAGCACCTAGGACATCATGCCATGTCGCCTTGACCTCTAACATGCCTTAAAAATAGCTAGCATACCTTATCACTCACTCCTTATCATACCTAGAGCTCACTGACACTTCCAATCTAAACCCTTATCTGTTCATTTCAATGCATTTTGGTGTATTTCTCCCTTGTGTTTCCCTCGCAATCCCAGTTAACACTTCCTTGCATGCATTGCCACATCTTGGTCACATGTCACCCTAACACTATAGCATTCCTTAGTACTACCAAGAATGCCTTGTCACTCCTCCTTAGCACAATTTGAAATAATTCACACTCTTTTTAACACACTCTTATTCATTCCTTTCCATGCATTATTACATAATTATCGCTTTTGTTTCTCAAGCACTCCGTAACTCTACTTGGCACACATTGGCACAACCTAGAACTTGGCGCATCTCAGCATTATTTCCTAGCACTCTATGATTTCTTGGAACTTCATAGCATACCTTGTCACTCCCTCCTTATCACACTTATAGCTTTCTAACACTCCCTATCAAAGACTTGTATTCATTCATTTCCATGCAATTGAAACTATTCCTCCCTTTTGTTTCCCTTGCACTCCCTAGCATGTGTTGGCACCACATCGTAGAATATAGTACATCCTGGAATTCCTAAAATGCCTTGGAGATTTATATAACATGTTATCACTCCTTGGGATTCACTACACACCTTGGCACCCCCTAGTTGTCAAGTCAACATAGATAGCCTTACTTTTTTTGTGACTTGGGAACCGAACCAATCCATTGAAAAAATAGTGGTGTGTCTAGCCCAAACTCTCACTTTGTCTAAAAATAATTTTTCCACCCCCTTATCGCAATAGTAACCATTCATCCTAAAATTCCTATTATGAAATTCTCCTTACAAAATTTTTCCATGGGACACTTGGAATTGACTGGCACTCCCTGGCATACACTCTTATTCGTTTGTTTACATGCACTATGAACTAGTTCTCTGTTGTGATGCCCCTATAATCCACAACACACCTCAACATGGATTGACACTATCTGGCATGTGTTAGAAAAAAATTTCATTCATTGACACACCCTGACACTCCTTAACTATCATGTACTCTTAACTACCCTGATTTTCTTTTAGACTTGGGAACCCAACTTAGTCCTACCTCAGCTACAACAACTTGACCAAGTTTCATTCAATACAAGTATATTATGCATTTTTCATCTAAGAATGGCTTATAAATCATATTAGGCTACTTATTTCCCATATTATCTCATCCCACTTAACAAGTTACCAAGTGAAGGCTCACGTCCAACCATGGCCATAAAACAACTACGAAACATAGTTTACATCTTGACATGCCATAAATCCTGGAATGTATAACAATACCCTTGAAATATGTGGCACATTTTAGCATCCCCTACGTTCCTTGACATTATTAGGAACTCCCTAACACACCCTACCATTCCTTGACATTCTTTACACTCTAGCATGCCTTGGCATTGCCTAGAATATAACATTTTAACTCCCTCCTCAACACACTTGGAACTCACTAACACTCCCTATCACACAACCTCATCCATTCATTTCCATGAATTTTTAACTATTTTTCCATTGTTTTTCCTGTCATCCCCTAACACTCCCTGACACACATTGCCATAGCCTAGCACTAAGCACATCCTGGCATGTCGCCTTGACACTCTAGCATTCCTTGGCACTAGTTAACATACCTTGTCACTCCCTCCTTAGCACATCTATAAATCGCTAAAAATTCCTCTCACACAGTACTCTTATTCATTCATTTCCATGCATTTGAAACTAGTGCACCCTTTTTTTTCCCTAGCACTCCATAACAATCCTTCACATGCATTATCAACCCTAGCACCTGACACATCTTGGCATATGTCCCTGACCTCTAGTAGGCCTTAGAACAACCGAGAATACTTTGTAACTCCATCCTTATCACACCTTGAAGTCATTGGAACATCATATCACAATATCTTAGTCATTCATTTTCATGCATTAGTGTCACCTAATGCTCCCTTGTGTGTCCCTAAGACTCCCTAACACTTCCTAGCACGTGTTGGCACACCCTAGGACCTTGCACATATTGGATTCATGCCACTCTCAGACACTGCATGACTTAGATATGCTTAGCATTCAATGTCACTCCCTGATTAACACACCCGAAACTCACTGAAACTCCCTTTCACACACTCTTATTAATTCATTTCCATGCATTTTGACATATTTATCCCTTGTGTTTCCCTACTACTAGCTAACAATCGACACACATTAGTACTTCACACATCTTGTTATGCTTTTGTAACACTCTAGTATGCATTGGAACTATCTTGGATATCTTTTCATTGCCTCAGAAAAATTGGAACTCCATAACATGCCCTATAACTCCCTGACACATATTTTCTCTTGGAACATGGTAGCACTTGGTGTAATATCCCAAATGGGAACTGTCAACAAGGCATGACTAGAAAATGCAATTTCCAGGAATGGATTCTACATAAATTTAAACCAACACTTGGATCCCTTAGATCTGACTATCTAAGACAAAAATCCAAGAGTGGATCAAGAAAAAATATTTGTACGTGGGTTAAACAGATCTCCCACCGCTAGTTTGGCTATAAATTGCCCATTAAGGGACTACAACAAGTCTGATTAGAAAATAACATAGTTTCAATAGAGTAATATCAGGAGGCTGATAAAATACTCTTCAATAGTATTTATAGCTTCAAAATAGATGTATAATAAAGCCCATGAGATGTATAGTTGAAAATACAAGACATATGCAGAAGAAATTCCCTCAAAAGAGGTGTTGCAACCACATGAATGACTAAAAATGCCTTGAAAACATAATTTTATTAGGCTGCAACTGTTGGTGATTACATATAAAATCTAGAGCAGATCTATGTATAGAAATTTAGATCCATATAAGATCAGTACACTAGAAAGGCTCCTCTTTTAGATCCCCTTGGGGTTTTCAGTGGAAAATGAAGTACATGGAGTAGATATGAGATATACTACAACAGATCTTTAGAATGATTCAAAAACTATGAATTAAATAAATCTATGAATAGATTAGATATGAAACATACATGGACTAAATGGCTAATCCATGGATCACCACAGCGTAAGGAAGGCTCCTTTACACGAGAGATATCTCCTCCAAATAGTTTCCAAAACACCTTGCAACTCCTCACTTGCAAATAACGCAGTCACTAAAGGATATAAACTGTGTTGTAGGCTTGATGTAGAGTTTGGCCTGATGCCAAGATGTAGATCCGAAGCTCCAATCAACCAGTTAGGTAATACACTCTTGCCAATGGAATAAATTACTTTCCTACTGAAAAGAGGCACTAGTACAACCTAGATCTAAATATATATAGCCTCCACTTGCTGGAGCTTGCAAATACAATCACACCGTAAACAAGACATGAATTGTAGTTGAAAGGAGAAGCTTGGTCTCAAACTAGATAGTGGACTATGTAGTACAAGCTCTTCCAAGAGCTACTCAATGGAAAGAGGTGCAACTCCTAAACAAGAAATCCCAATGCTAAAAAACATTTGCAATCTAGGCTAAATAGCCAAGAAAGATATATGTCTAAATAGACAATATATCAAAATTTCATATCATGAAAAACGACAACATGTTTCCCTCCTCTTCCTTTTATATGATCAAGAGATTGTAAACCCTAAACCACCTTCAATGATTTAGCGCCATTCACATGTGTACCCTCCAAATTGAACTGCATTGTCCCTCTAGGAGATTTATTACATCTAGACAACGTTGTTGATATGGTCCTGGTTGACTTGGTCAATTCATTCAGTCTCTTTCACACTGAAATGTGTCTATACAGGTGGCCCAGATTTAGCCTTGCTCACATTGGGCATTGATTTATTCTTTTATTGGTATTTTTATGAACCTCCTTTACACATTTATTCTTTAAACAAAGAAAGCAAAACAAAATTAGTATTCCTATTAGCTTATGGATAATTAGGAACATTACAATCCTCCCCTCCAAAATTTTGCTTGTCCTCAATCAACTTACAAGGACTTCGCAAAATCTCCAATGGAATTGTCTCCTCCCAAGAATACAAGTGTGCTTTTGGTGAATGAACCAAATAGTTGTCATCATGAAGTAGTGGGAGATACATAGAAAGAATAATATCTTGTCCATTGGCATCCTCAAGGCATGAGAGATGGTGAATAGTGGTTTCTTCAACCCCCATGAGAAACTTCAATCTCCATGCTATCATCCAAACAAAGTGAGCCATATTTGGTAGCTCAAAGAAATAGTCACAAATCCCCACCATATGCAATGTGTAGTGGCTCCATGGCTGGAAATGAGAGATAATAATACCCAACTCACGCTATCTCTCCCTCCATTTATGATAAATATGGAGCTGATGATCCTAGGATGCAATAATATAGTCCTCATGAAGGCAAAAGAGACTTGGAACTTCATGATTCTCTTCATGGATTATAGTGAGCCTCCTTTCCCAATCTTGCATGCATATAGTGAATAAAGTATCTTCACCATATTTTCTCCAAAAGAAACATGGACTAAGTGTCATATGATATATTGGATGGTGACAATAGTCCCTCCCTTTAGATGAGCATTGTCCTTCTCCTTGCTACCTCAAATTATAGTACAATAAGTGGCCATCCCACCACCTTCTTGCTGCAATAAGCTTCTTCAAAGCTTGGAAATAGTAGAGGGTTATAGGTGTTGGCTGAATATGATTGAAGCAACACATGTCTTGCTGCAAATTCTCCCAATTGAGGGACCTCTTCCAATGACATAAGCCCAACATATGGCTTCTCGCATAAGAAAACAAATGATATAATTTAGCATCCATACAGTTTTGTATCCTCCTCTTGAAGCATGAATGAATATGGGAGATTTCATTCCCAAAGGACACACTTAACCAATGTGTCATCCCTCCTCTCATATTCCAAACAAAGATCAGATCATCATCATCACCATGATATAAATAAGCTCTATTATGCCACCTCATGAGATACATTCCAAACATAAATAAATCTACATACATGAGACATATCCCAATCACAAGAAAATACATGGACATGAAATTTAACATGGGATGTGCAAACTCTCTTCTTTTCAACCAAAGAAACCTTGCCTTCTTCTTATGCATCCTTTCATTGAGATACAAGGCATGAGACAAGAAAATATGAAACTTGGGTGGTACACATACTCACCCAATAGCAACCAGCGCAGGACATGTCCTGCTTGCATCAAATTCAAATGTGGTAAGTGGGTTCCCCACCACTTACTTGCTTCCCATAACATATCTCCATGGATGAAAGTGGGAGATATATTTGGTGCCTTAGGAAAGCACCCATCATGCTAGAAAATCTCCCTTAGTCCATCAAGGGAGTGGCCATAATTAGCAATAGATTAGGCCCAAATTTGGCCATGAAGTTTATAAGGTATATCACTCCTCTTAGGAGTCATGGCCTGCATATACATAGTAAAATAATGCATACAATGAGAAAGTAAAAAATTATTTACGTAAGTATGCTCTTCACCAATATTCCTCCTCCAACAAGTGGAGAGGTGCACATATCTATCTTCTTCCTTAAGAGGAGAAGGAGGGGGCTGAAAAAACTCTTCCATAGAGTTATATTGTTTCTCCATCTTCATGTGATACATGCATCTTTGATAATGCTGATATAAGTCTTCTTCAAAGACTTCCCACATGAATCCATTTGAGATAATATGGTGTGTTCTAATGAGAATAGTGGGGGTAGAGAGCAATATATCATAGGCTGCACATAGTAGTTGGTCTTTGAGTTTTGACTCTTTAGCCAACTATATTTTATCATGAAAGTAAATGACTCCATCAAGCACATTATACCTCCTATATTCCATTTGCCCATCAAGAACCTTACATGTGAAGAGGTTCTTGTAATATTCTACCAAGAGTTGGGACTCCTAATATGGATCTAGGCTCCTCAATAAAAACAACAATGTAGAGTTATGAAATGAAGTAGATATCACATCATCTCTTTCCTCTTTGACATCCTCAATGCCAAATTCACATGTGGGAGTATTGAAGCTCCATCCTTGTTGCCTCCCTTGCAACTGAACTTGTGCAAGACAAGATTGAAGAATAGGAAGATCAATCTTCTTTCGAAAGATATCCCTCTTCCAAAATCTCCATAGTTTAGCCCATGCACAAAAGAGTGTTGGTACCCTCTTTCTTTCTTTATAAATATCCTTTGTATGGAGGGATATCATTTGCTGCCCCAAGTCTATGGAGTGGCCATTTGACATCATGCTAATGTCATCATGGATCTCTAAATTATTCTTTACTAGTGAAAATAGATGAGTGAGAAATAGAAAAATCAATTTCATAAAACTTTTGAGCTCTCCTTGGAATCCATCAATAGATCTCAGTGTTCTGGTGACTTCCCTCAAGGCTCCCTCCTTAGCCAAATTTGTCACTGATGCACAAAGTTGGGAGAACACTTTATTCTTCTTCTCATCATTGGGTCTCCGTGGTGGAATTCCTCCATGTAAAGAGACATATAGATCTGAAGTAGATTGCATGGATGGTTGGAATGATGTGTCCCTTCCCTTGGTACATATTTCAGTATCCTTCTCATAAATAGAAACCCCGTGAAATAAACAAGGGTGCATGCTCCTCATCATAGGATGTTGATCCATCCTTCCTCCTCTTGCTTGGAGTAGGGTATCACAGCCCAATAATGTTGTCACATAATGCTCCTTGGGAATCACTTGCAAAGATACATAAGCTCTTTCCCTTCAAACAATAAATTCATCCCCATCCCCATGTGGTAATGGGTCTTCTTTTGAAGTGAAGCATTGCGACTATCTTCGTGTTCTTCCTTCTCATGAATATTTGAGAACACCTCATTATCAACAAGAGACCTTGGATCTTCATCTTCTATTGAAAGAGGAATCTCCATGACCTCCTTTTGAGATGAAATCTCTTCATGGAATGGGGATATTTCCCTTGGAAAGGTATCACACAAGTTTTTATCCCCTTCAACAGAGTTTTGAAGCATAGTTTGCATAATAGTTTTTTCCAAATCATGCAATGGTTTTGCATGCTCATGCTTTTCTAGCTCAATCAAAGATGTTTTACCTTGTTTTACATCAAATTTTCTTACCATCCTCCTAGTGAACTTTTCATAAGTAGATATTTTTTCATTCTTTAATGAGAAAGATTCAAACAAACACCAAGCATAATATTTACCTTTAAGATGCAACGTTTCTACCTTAAGGGCTTGTTTTTCTGAAACTTGATGTAGATCCAAATATGAGTCTAGCTGATCTATCCATTCTTTGGTTGTGCATGTGGAGGATCCATCAATGTTAGGCAGAGAGAATCTACCTCTTCTTCTTCTATTGTCGGATCTTCTATCCTCCTTGAGCTGGAAAAATTCTTGGAGGCTCAATTTCTCCTTGATTTTCCAAGATTTAGATTCATACTCCTGAAGATAATCACTCAAAGTCTCCTCATTTGGTGCATCTTCTTCCCTCATTTCTCTTGCAGTAGATATGGGCATAGAATAATGATGTAGATATGATGTAGCTGAGTGCTTGCACATATAAGATGAATAAATAGGGTTTTATTCATGTAAATATCTTCTTGAGGGACCTTCATGTCTTGCCCTCTTTATTTCTTTGACTTCTCCTTTAAGTTCATGCAGAGTTTGGAACAGATTTTTTGAGAACTCTTTCCCTTTCATTCCTGCAAATAAAGGGATTTTACCCTTTTCTTTCGTGTCTTCAATGTAATAAATATTTTACTTATGTCTCTTCTCTACTTGAAAAGAGATATTGGCTTGAAGCTCATAGGCTGAGCCGAAGATCATGCTTTGATGCCACTGTAATATCCCAAATGGGAACTGTCAGCAAGGCATGACTGGAAAACGCATTTTATAGGAATGGATGCTATAGAAATGGAAAAAAACACTTTTATCCCTTAGATATGACTATATATGACCGAAATCCAAGAGGGGATCAAGAACAAATCTTTCTAGGCAGGTTAAACAGATCTCCCACACCTAGTTTGGCTAGAAATTGCCCAATAAGGGATTGCAGCAAGTCTGCTTAGAAAATAACATAGTTTCACTAGAGTAAGAGTAGGAGGCTAATAAAATACCCTTCAATAGTATTTAAAGTACCAAAATAGATGTATAATAAATCCCATGAGATGTATATATAAAAATGCAAGACATATACATAAGAAATGCCCTCAAAAGAGGTGCTGCAACCACATGAATGACTGAAACTACTTTGAAAACATTATTTTATTAGGCTACAACTGATGATGATTAAATATCAGATCTAGAGCAGATCTGTGTACAAAAAACTAGATTCATATCAGATCTGTACACTAGAAAGGCTCCTCTTTAGATCCCCTTAGGGTTTTCAGCAGAAAATGAAGTACATGGAATAGATCTGAGATCTACTGCAGAAAATATGCAGAATGATTCAGAAATTATGAATTAAATACATCTATGGAAAGATCAGATCTGAAACATACATGGATTAGATGGCTAATCCATGGATCGCCACAGTGTAAGGAAGGCTGCTTTACACCAAACATTTCTCCTCAAAATAGTTGCCAAAACACCCTACAACTCCTCACTTGCAAATAATGCAGTCACTGAGGGATATAAAATTCGATGTAGGCTTGATGTAGAGTTTGGCCTGATGCCAATATGTAGACCTGAAGCTCCAATAAGCTAATACACTCTTTCCAATGGAATAGATGACTTTTACACTAAATAGAGGCACTAGTAAGCCCTAGATCTAAATAGATCTAGCCTCCACTTGTTGCAGCTTACAAAGACAATCACACCCTAAATAGGAAATGAATTGTAGTTGAAAGGAGAAGCTTGGTCCCAAACTAGATATTGGACTATGTAGTACAAACTCTTCCAAGAGCTACTCAATGGAAAGAGGTGGAACTCCTAAACAAGAAATCCCAATGTTAAACATCATTTTCAATCTAGGCTAAACAACCAAGAAAGATATATGTCTAAAAAAAAAAAATATCAGAATATCATATCATGAATAACCACAACATGCTGCCCTCCTCTTCCTTTTATCATATCACGAGATTGTAAACCCTAAACCACCTTCAATTATTTAGCCCCATTCACATGTGTAACCACCAACCTGAACTGCGATGTCCCTTTAGGAGATTCATTGCATCTAGATGACATTCTTGATTTGGTCCTGGTTGACTTGGTCAATTGATTCAGTCGCTTTCATAGTCAAGTGTGTCTATACAAATGGCCCAGATTTAGCCCTGTTCACATTGGGCATTGATTTATTCTTTTATTGGGAGTTTTATGAACCTCCTTTACACATTTATTCTTTAAAAAAAGAAAGAAAAACAAAACGAGTATTCCTATTAGCTGAGGGCTAGTTAGGAATATTACAGCTGGAGGCACTTGACAATTGTTGCCATGCATTTGGATGTCATGGAATTCCTTAGCATGGTTTAAGATAAAATTTACTTGAGATCAATTTTGACAATTAAGAGAGAATTAATAGAGGATGATTTGGCACTTAAGACAAAGCTAGCAATTAGCCCTTGACATGTATTGGCACTAGCATTGGTATGCCAAGCATGCCCCTCTTGAAAAGGTACGGTCCTGAAGTATTAACCCTCATATGTGTTCATTTATTTTCCTTTTAACTTGTTGTTCCATTTTTTCACCTCGCACTCCTTGACACATGTCTGCATACCCTAACACCTGACACATATTTTCATTTATTAGCACATGGAATGTATTTCATTCCTAGCATGCATTGGCATGCCTTGGCACTATCTCGCGCATGTTATCACACCTCCACACTTCTTTACATGCCCTATAATTTTGTAGCATGCCTTTTCACACCCCCCTTGGCATGTATGACACTCGTTAACACTCCCTGAAATGCCCTCTTATTCATTCATTTCTATTCATTTCGACTTGATGATTTATGTTTCATGGAGTGTATGTCTATAAAAATTTCCTTTAAGAGAATTAAAAAATTGTTGCACCATTACTCATATAAGTAATTGCGAGATTCTATTTGAATGAAATTAGGAAACTACACAAGAAATTTTAAGAATGACATTTTTAGGATTTATTTTAATGGTGTGGGGATGGAAAGAAGTGAGAGGTCAATATTGTGATTTTATTTTCCATTAATGTTATTATTGTATAAATTTAATAAAAAATATGTATTTCCTGGATTATCTTCATCTAACAATAATATGCTACTGTTAAATACGCAATCGCTTCTACAAAATCCTTGCAAAATTTAAAACACAATCGCCAATCAAAATATCATGAAGAAAGATCAATCACACATAACACAAATAATTTATGCAGGGAAAGCATATAGATAAGAATCCTTGTATATTCTATTATGTATTATATCATTGATCATGAAACAATTACATACAAAGCTCCAATCGTAGAGCTATAGGTAGAATAGCTAACTATCTCACACTGTCATAAAAAAATTGGCAAGTGCCTTAGCCAATTTACTGTCTCGAGACAGCATGCCTCCACTGCGCAATCCTAGTTGATAGCTATCCCTAAATGAATGGAATATTTCTTTCCTTGACTGCACAATCCTCATGGGAACATCCAATGTGTGTGTGGTTTCATGTGTGTAAAAAATAATGTCACAACTAATAGTCAACTATCCCTTTCACCTACATCTCAAGTGTGTCTCCACTCGATATGACATGCATGTAATTAATAGTAGTAAATATTTAGTTGAATGTGAGGCCACTGATTGTGAATTAATTAATAATTAATTAACTTGATCTCTCGCTAGTGTATCTTCATTTACAACTAGCACAACTAAGTTTAACTCACTTAACTGAGTCAAAATATTTTACAACTTTCATAACTACACTTCCAACTATGTTACAACTTCGAATGACTCAATTATAGCTAAGTCCACTAGCATGTCCCACCAACCAACCACTCAACTTGAAATTCCTATAGCTAACTGATTTTCCATGTCAGCTAACTACTTCCAAGTGCTCATTGAGAATAGATTATTGTTTATTATCCAACTATTATTAAGGGATAATAATAGTTGACATGCGTCTATAAATAGACACGCAGTCTATAAATAGAACTTGCACATACATCTATAAATAGACCTCATATGTAAATAGAATTTTCTCTTGCATCTATAAATATACATCCATCCAAAAATATCCTGAAGCTCCATCCTGTTGTAGGTGCATAATTTTGACTAGGATATTCTTGTTGAATCTCAACACTCCCTCTCAGCAAGAAAGGGATTATTCTTCACCCTGATCCTGTCTCTATGGTATTCAAATTTTCTCTTGGTGAGCACCTTCATCACAATATCTGCATCCTAATCTTCCTTAGGAATGTATTGAAGAAACATGATCTTCCTCTCCACACAATCTCTGATATGATGATACCAGATATCTATATGCTTAGATCGATCGTGAAACACATGATTAATCGATATTTTAATGCAATTATTATTATCACAATGAATCACTTTCAGATCTAAATGAGAACCAAATAAAACGACAAAGATCTTTCTCATCCATATAGCCTCAGATGCATCTTGACTCACTGCCATGTATTCCACTTCCGCTGAACTGAGTGCCACAGATCACTGCCTTGTGCTATACCCAGAAACAACTCTAGATCCAATGCTAAAGGTCCCCCCTGATGTGCTCTTTCTTTCTGATGCGTTGCCTACCCAATATGTATCTGTGAAGCCATGCAGCTTCACCTCAACCATCTTTCAGTACCATAAAATATACTCAGATGTGCCTCTCAGGTATCTCAGGACATGCTTGACCACCTTCCAAAATATCTTGGTAGGCTTAACCATCGCTTGAATCAGCTGGTTAACGACATAAAAAATGTTCGGTATCATATTCAAATCTTCCTTAATTATCCCATTGAGAAACAAATTCTTCACATCCATCTGATGAATGCGCCAACCCATCTGCGTTGGGAGAGCAAGGATGGTCCTTATGAAAAAATACCTTGCGATAGGTGCAAATGTTTCTTCATAATCTATCCCCTTGATCTGTGAGAAGCCCCGGGCCACAAATCTGGCCTTGTATTTCTCAACACACCCATCAGTAGCTTCCTTTACCTTGTAGATCCATCTTGAACCTACCACTAACTTATCAACTGGCCTTGGAACAATTTCCCAAGCATTTTTTTTTGACAATGGAGTCATACTCCTCCACCATTGCATCTACCCATGTGGGCTCCTCCACTCCTTCCTGAAAGGAAGATGGCTCAGTCACAATACATTTTCTCATGAGATCCATGTATTCTCCACCATTATCGCTCCTTAGAGCCTTCACTTTCTTCCTCAACTCTTTCTCCACCAATGACTTAAACTCATAGAACTTTAACAATGTTTGATCTTTCTTTTGCATGAGGAAGATCCAACATTTACGAGAAAATTAATTAACAAAAATAACATATTATTTATGTTTTCTTGTTGAAGCAACCGAGAATGATCCACACACGTTTGGTGTTCTGCCTGAACTCCTCCTACGCCAGATCCAACCACAGCCATTCCCAATCGACCAATTTTTCTCATTCCTTGACATAGTGTTCATAACTGTGATAACTCTTAGGAAGTCCCAAGAGATCCAAGCTCGCCAAATAATCATTAGCAAAAATTATTCCCACACTCCCTAGTTCATCTTGACATTGGACAAACTTTGGGAGATACTTTGGAATGTTGTCTCCCTTTTCCATCTTAATCTTCTTGAGTTTATCTTTGAGCACTAATTTCCTATGGTCGTTGCCACTTTGGAAAAGATCCGTCAAAGTCTTTCACATAGAATATAGTGTGGCTTTCACATGGAGGCTTGAGACAATGTGGTCTCATACTCCCTCCAATAGAATCCTTCTCACCTTTGCAACCTTATTTTTCCATGCATTTAGATTGGAAGCATCTGACGAAGCAGGCTTAGCAACATGATTGTCAATGAATTCCTTCAAGCCATTATCTTCTAGCACTACCTCCATCCTGTCCTTCCAAGAAATGCATTTTGAGCTTCCCTCGAGTACATACTCTAACTACAAGCCATTGAAAGCCATTTTGATCTTGAGTTAGTTGTAGCACCAAGAAATTCTTTCAGCAAATTCGAATTCTTTCCACCAAGAAACCCAACTCCTACTTCAAAATTGCAATATCTTGTGCTTCGATACCATGTAAAAATTTAACAAAAAATATGTATTTCATAGATTATACTGATCTAACAAAAATATTCTACCGCTAAACACATAACCAGTTCTACAAAATCTTCCCGGAATTTAAAAGACAATCGCCAATCACAATATCATGAAGAAATATCAATCACACATAACACAGAGAATTTACCCGGGGAAACCATATAAATAAAAAACCCACTCTCTTCTATTATCTATTATATCATCGATCATGAAACAATTACATATAAAGCTCCAATCGAAGCACTATCAGTACAATAGCTAACTATCTCACACTGTCATACAAAATTTGGCAAGTTCCTTAGCCAATCTACTGTCTCCAGATAGCTTGTCTCCACTACGCAATCCCAGCTGATAGTAATCCCTCAAGGAATGAAATTGTGCTTGCCTTTACTACACAATCCTCATGGGAACAACCAATGTGTGTGTAGTTGCATGTGTGCAACAGATAATGTCACAACTGATAGTCAATTGTCCCTTTCACTTACATCTCAAATGGGTCTCCATTGGATGTGACATGGATGTAGTTAATAATAGTAAATATTTAGTTGCATGTGAGGCCACTGATTTTGAATTAACTAATATTTAATTCACTTGAACTCTCACTAGTGTATCTTTAGTTACAACTAGCACAACTGTGTTAACTCACTTAACTGAGTTAAACCACTTTACAACATTCATAACTACACTTCCAACTCTGTTACAGCTTCGAATCACCCAGTCCAGACTAACTCCACTTGCATGTCCCAACAACCAACCACTCAATTCAAAATTCCTATAGCTAACTAATTTTCCACTTCAGTTAACTATTTCCAAGTGCTCATTGAGAATAGATTATTGTTTATTGTCGAACTATTATTAAGGTATAATAATAGTCGACTTGCATCTTTAAATAGACATGAAATCTATAAATAGAACTTGCACATAAATATATAAATATAGCCCAACTATAAATAGAATTTTCTCATGCATATATAAACAAACATCCACCTAAAAATAGTGTGAGGCTCCATCGTACTGTAGGTACATAATTTTCGCTAGGATCTTCTTGTTGAATTTCAACACTTATCATTATGAGAGACTCGTATTGAGAAAACAAGACCCTCATCATGCATACTCTCCAAATCGTAATCTTCTGAAAATGAAGGAAAAAATTATCACATGCCAAATTCCCAATTAACACACCGAAGTTCTAAATATGACCTTTATCTTTAAAGACATTTATTTTGAAGAGGCCAAATAAAATTAGAAATTCAACATTTATCATCATAAATACAACTCAATCATTTTTAGAATCTTGTCCATGTGGTTAGCATCAATAAGTAGGGATGTATAGGTGGATGAATCCTTCAGGAAAAATGGCTTTAAGAGAAATTTTAGAGTATTTTTCATGTCATTTCCTTGCAAAATTTCTTGACATATTTCATAGTGAGATGATAATAAGATCTACATAAAAAATATTAGAGGGAGTTTAATTGAGGAATACAGGTCATATGGAGCTTGATGAACTCTTTAAATATATCAAAAGTAAGCAATGTAAAGAATTGTAGACCAATTTCACCAATTGATACTACAAAGATATTAATCTTTTAGTCCAAATTTTTGGCCCAAACAACTCCATCGCGATTTCATTATTTAAGGCTAAAAACACCAAGAAGAATGTAATATTCCCAAATGGATAATGCAGCAATACAATGTAGGAAGGTAGGAAAATAACACAGATCATCATAGACAAAGGAGGAGGACAATATGGAGACCTTTCACTTGTATTTACAATAGAAAAATAGATGTAAAATATGGCCCATAAGATGCATAATAGGAAATACAAGTCTCCAATGAAAGAAAATCCTCAAAATGAGGTGTTGCAACGATATGTAAGGACTGGAAAAGCCTTACAATGTTATTTTATTAGATCTGTAATAGTTGTAGATTAAACATCATATCTAGAGAAAATATGTGCATAAAAATATATATCTATATTAGATCCATGCACTATACAAGCTCCTCTAATGAATCCCCTTGGGGTTTTCATCAAAACACCGTGTACAAGTTGTAGATATGAGATCTAAGACTACAAACCTACTAAAACATTCAGATCTAGAAAGTGGATATGATCTGATATAAAAAATAGAATGATCTCCTCCAATAGATCTCCAAAGTGAAGGCCAAATCCCCAACACTTGAAAACCAACTCTCCAAATGGTGTGCCAAAACACCCTGCAACTGCACCTACATGAATAACGTAGATATGAAGGTAAAACTATGCTATAGGGATCAAAATATGGTTGGAATCATGCTAAGATCTAAAAATGAAGCTCAAGACCCCCAATGCTCTCCTCCCAATGAAGTATAAGCCTCGTCCACTGAAAATGAGCACTGAAATGGCCTAGATCTAGAGATCTAGTCTCCACTTGTTGCAGCTTGCAAAGACAACCAAACCCTCAATAGAATCTACATTTTAGTTGAAAGAGGAATCTTGGCCTTCATCTATATTGTGGAAAATGCAATAGAAACTCTCCCAGGAGCTACTCAATGGGAAGAGGTGGGATCCCTGATAAGGAACACCCAATGCTAAACAACATTCAATCTCAGCTAAAAAACAAGAGAAAGATATATGTCTAAATAGACAATATATTCAGAAAATATGATCAACATCAACAACCTCCTAATGCTACCATCCTCTTCCTTTTATAATACAAGAGCTTGTAAACCCCAAACCACTTCCAATGAGATCACTTCTTTCACACAATGCATCTCCATCTAAAACTACGTTGTGCCTCATTGATGGCCACTCCTCCATGACAGTGTTGTAGTTTTGGTCAAGGTTGACCCATTCAAATTGTCTAGCCCCTTTCACACCTAGGGGTGTTTGATTTAACATCCAAGATTTATGATTTTCACATTTGGCATTCATTTATTCATTATTAAGGAGTATTATGGAATTCATTTGCTCTTTTATTCTTTAAACAAAGTAATAAAACAAAAAATAATATTCCAATTAGCTCATGAATAATTGGGAATATTACAGTCCTCCCCTCCCAAATGTTGTCTGTCCTCAATAAACAAAAAAGGTGATTGCTGCAACTCTTCCCCTCCTCCATTGGTGAAAAAAACATGTGATAATATTCCTCCATAATCTAAGTGTTCACCAATCCATCCCTCCATGAATTTCTCCTCCAAAGTTCTCATGAGATGTAAATAATCCATCCCAGAAGGAGACAATAGCTCAAATGAAACAAACATGGTTTTCCCAATGTCCTCCGTGAAACATGTAGCATAATATACATGGAGAATATTCATCCCATAGAGCACATACATACCTCCCATTCTCCCTTCATACATTCCTATAAAATTTACAAGTACATCATCAATGTATGGGATCAAAACTACATACATACAAATAGAAATTTATGCATATGGAGGTGGGTCATAGTCTCACATGTGGAACTGGAGCAATGCATCTCCTAACTACATCATACCATGATGTGGTAAGGGGTTTCCCCACCACTTACTTGCTTCCCATATCATCTCACTATGGTTGAAAGTGTGAGATATATTTGGTGCTTTAGGAATGCACCCATCATGAAAACAAATCTCCCTTTGTCCTCCAAGGGAGTGGCCATGCTCAAAACAATTTGTGGCCCAAAGTTGGCCATGAAGTTTATAAGGTAAAATAATCCTCCTTGGAGTCATGGCCTGCATATAGATGGTGAAATAATGAAAACAATAATTAAATGAAACATTATTTACTTGAGGATTTTTTCACCAAAATTCCTCCTTAAACAAATTAAGTGGTGCATAGATTTGTCCCCTTCCTCAAAAGAGAAAGGGATGGCTGAATTAAATCCTTTATAGAGTTATGTCGCTCCCCATATTGACATGGTACATGCATATTTGAAAATACCGATATATTTCTCCTTTAAATCTCTTCCAAGTGTAGCTTTTCATGATGATATTGTAGAATCTCATGGAATATGTGTGGTTGAAACAAAACTCATCATAGACCCTTTGTAGTAACTTCTCCTTGAGCTTGGAGGCTCTAGACAAGAATATCCTACCATGATAATAGATGAATCCTTATTGGACTAAATAGCGCTCCTCATGTAGCTGGTCATCAATTATCATGAATGTGTGAAGATCCTTGGAGTAATCCACCAATAGTTGGGATCTCCAATATGGATCAATCTCCCATAGTAACAATGCTGATGATCTATGAACATAAATGTCTTTCATATGGCTGATATCCTCCTTGACATATCCCATGCCAAATTTATATGTTGAAACGTCATTATTTCCATGCATCTCCTCCCACAACGCATAATCTGAAATGAGAGTGGGTGATGATGATATTGGGAGAAGATCTCCCTCCTCCTTGAGCCTACCCAAGACTCCCAACACTACGTCATTGTATTCCAATGCTACCATCCCTCCTAGATGTATGTTTGGAGCATCATGTTGTGAGATATCTCCCACAAGATCTAAATCAAGTGGCCTCTCAGGTGGTTTTCCACTGGATAATAGTGTCCCATGCAACAATCTCATGAGGATGATAGATGGGACTGTAAGGTACTTGCTTCCACTACACAAATCCATATATGTTTTATGTGTGGAAGTTGTATGTGAGCGATAAGTATGAATGCCTTTGATAATTTGAGTCTTACCACACTTTTTGTCCACCCATTCCATTTGTAAAGCCTCCCAATTAGTGGTGACTTTCCCCAATGTAATCAACCATAGAACACCCAATATCACATTGGTTTCACGTATTTCAACCAAAAACAAGTGATCAGTCAATGTATATGTTCCCATGGTGACTAAAAGTGATGGGACATAATGCATGCATTGCATTTCTATATCTCCTAGGACCAAAATAGAGAATCCCTCAAAAGAATCATTGGGTATTTCCATCCTTTGCACTGGTTGGGCATCAATGAAAATTTGGGTGGCCCCACTCTCAACCAAAATAGAAAACATTTGATTCAAGATGGAACCTTGAACTCTTAAGGTCAAGTGCTTAAGTAATCCTCTCAAATATGCAAGAGCCCCTCCAATAGGAGAAAATGCTCCATTCCCATCTCCTGATGGTGTTGGTTCTCCTCCTGCAGTGTCAACATTGTGACCTCTTCTTGGTTCCTCTTCTTCTTCCTCCTCATCATCTGAGAATACTTGTATGTAATGTGCCTTTCCAGCTACACATTTATTTCTAGCTTCCCATGATTCTTCGCAAGTAAAGAAAAGCTACCTTTTTCTTAGATCTCTCTGAACATAATCATCAATAGGTTTCTTGTATCAGATGTCCTTTGAAGGAGCAACCTTTTCTTCCATTCCCTTTGAAGGAAAAGAGGGCTTATGTTGAAAATTTGCCTTTGCTTTTGGCATGGCATATTTAAGGTCTCTAGCCATTTCAATAACATCATGTATGGTAGTGGGCTTGGTATATTTAACCAACCCATGAAGAGGTTCATCTAACCTATCAATGAAAATGTACACCCTTATTGCTACAGATAAATCATGAACCATAACAGAAAGTCTTAAAAAATCAGAGATGTAAGTTTCTACTTTACCTGATTGTTTCAACTTTTCAAGGCTCTTGAATGGTGCCTCAGGATCTCTTCTATCAAATATTTCCACCAGCATTCTAGTGAACTCTAAATAAGCAGTCACATTGCCATGAACCAATCTGGCATGGAACTACCATTCACGTGCTTCACCTTCAAGGTGCAGTGCTGCAATATTGATAGCCTCCATCTCTGGAACCTTGTTCAACTAAAAGTAGATGTCATGTTTTTCTACCCAAGATTTGGTAGAACACTTGGATGACCAATCAAAATTGGGTAAATGCAATCTACCCATAGTGTGGTGTCGATCATGATTATGAATGAATCTACCACCCCTATGATGATGCTTTGGTATTCTATTTTCCTTTATGTGAAAAAAATCCTAAAAACTCAAGCAATCTTTGAATATCTAATTTTGAGACTCATATTATTCAAAATAGTCTTCGAGGGATTCATTCCCTTGAAACCATTTATTTCCAACAACCAAAAATTTAGGCATGGTAGAGTGTTGGGAAACTTGTGGTTGATGCACTGGTTGATCATTCCACTGATGAGGCATGCCAGAGGCTTCTCCAAGATGAAATCCTTTAGGGGATTCCTTGATTCTTTCCATTCTCATCTCTTTTATATCTCTAGCAAGGTCTTGCATGGCTCTAAGAAGGATCTTAGGGAGATCCTTATCCTCATCTTCACCTCCAGATAAAGGGGCTTTACCCTTGTCTTCATTATCATTTGTTTAATCAAAATTTTTGTGTCTTTTTTTTAGGTACCTCTTCTCTCCATTAGTAAGAGGCTCTCCTTCTTTAGAAGACATATTGGATTTTTAGAAAGCACAGGGTGTGCCAAGATGATGCTATGATACCACTGTAATATTCTCAAATGTGGAATGCAGCAATGCAATGCAGGAAGATAGGAAAATAATGCAAATCATCAGAGAAAAATAAGGAGGCCAATATGGAGACCTTTCATTTGTATTTACAGCAACAAAAAAGATTTAAAATATGCCCCATAAAATGCATAACAGGAAATACAAGTCTCCAATGAAAGAAAATCCTCAAAATGAGGTGTTGCAACCATATGTAAAGACTGGAAAAGTCTTACAACGTTATTTTATTGGCTCTGCAAGAATTGTAGATTACACATCAGATCTAGAGCAAATGTGTGCATAAAATGTTATATCTATAGTAGATCCATGCACAATGCAAGCTCCTCTAATGAACCCCTTTGGGGTTTTCAACAAAACATCATGTACAAGTTGTAGATCTGAGATCTAAGACTGCAGTTCTATTGAAATATTTAGATCTGGAAAGTGGATCTGATATGATATAAAAAAATATAATTATCTCTTCCAATAAATCTCCAAAGTGAAGGGTAGATACCCAACACTTGAAAACCAACTCTCCAAATGGTGTCCCAAAACACCCTACAACTGCACCTATAGGAATAACATGGATCTTTAAGTAAAACTACATTGTAGGGATCAAAATATGGTTGGTCTCATGTCAATATCTGAAAATGAAGCTCAAGTCCTTCAATACTCTCCTCCCAATGAAGTAGAAGCCTCCTCCATGGAAAATCAACACTGAAATGGCCTAGATCTATAGATCTAGTCTCCACTTGCTATAGCTTGCAAAGACAACCAAAACCTCAATGGGATCTGCATTGTAGTTGAAAGAAGAAGCTTGGCCTTCAGCCAAATAGCGGACAATGAAATACAAAATCTCCCAAGAGCTACTCAATGGGAAGAGTTGGGATCCCCACTAAGGAACACCCAATGCTAAACAACATTCAATCTCAGCTAAATAGTAGGAGAAAGATATATGTATAAACAGATAATATATTCAAAAAATATGATAAACATCAACAACCTCCTAATGTTATCATTCACTTCCTTTTATAATACAAGAGCTTGCAAACCCTAAACCACTTCCAATGAGATCACTTCATTCACACAAGCCATCTCCATCTACAACTGCGTTGTGCCTCATTGATGGCCACTCCTCCATGACAACACTGTAAATTTGGTCAAGGTTGACCCAGTCAAAATGTCTAGCCCCTTTCACACCTAAGGGTGATTGATTCAACAGCCACAATTTAGCCTTTTCACATTTGGCATTGATTTATTCATTATTAAGGAGTATGATGGACCTCATTTTCTCTTTTATTCTTTAAAAAATGTAATATAACAAAAATGAATATTCCAATTAGCTCATGACTAATTGGGAATATTAAAAAAAAACCTTTCCAAACTTGTGGTTGTTGAAATCGAGAGTAAGAAATGGAAATAGTACCATTAAGAAATTAAGAAAGGGTAGACACACACTAAAATTTCTTTTGTATTTTGTGGGTGAGGAGCAGAAATGTTGCTCAAAGTAGGGGGATACAATGACCACTATAGGCTTGAATCCAACTTGTCCGTTGAAGTGGTTCAATGCACGGGTAACATAAAATGAGATTCAACCAATGATTTCTTAAATCAATTAATACAAAAATTCTACAAGAAAGTAGTTTAGGATGCCAAAATTTTGATAAATGAACAATTTTGAGGCATATGAAAACCTTTTTTACACACCATTTTGACTACCTTATTCATTTAAGAACCATATCGTATCAACAAAACCAATTAAAAATAATTCATATAACTATATTCTTTATTTGAAAATCATATCACATAAGTAAAATAACCACAAAATTAAAAACCTAAAATATCCATTTTTAAGGTCACCAAATTGGTGAAACTTGTGTATTAAACCCCTTTGTTTATGGAAAAAGGTACCCACCACTTAAAAACTTGAATTATAATGTCTATGAAGGCATATGCACTCTATTCATTTTGGTTTTTAAGCTTTCAACCTATTAAGAGGAAACACATGATCTCAACCATTAACTCCACTAAAGTTATATACATACATTTTCAAATTAAAAATCATAACAGATAAAAAAAATAATATTAAAACCCTGGCCTTAGTGGGAAAAGAAGAATCATAAAAAATCCCCCATATAATTACTTTAAAAACCCTTTATGGTAGCCCGACCTTTACTTCACCTATAGATTCAAAAAAAAAACTCTCATTAACAAAATCAATCGTATGACGGAATACATTTTGAAGAATTTGAAATTAATTTGAAGTTGAATTAGATCTGAGGGAAGAAGTAAGTCTGTGGGAAAGGTGGGAAGAGGTTCAATGTGGTATTACTATTATTCAATGAACAACGAAGGGCGAAGGGTCTCGGATGGAGAAAAAAGCAACCATGACAATCACTGCACAAATAATCAATTAGCTGCACATAACCACTTTCAATCATTCACAAGTGGTAAATATCCCAATATCATCCGTTGTTTCTCAATTCATTTCCTACATACAATGGTATTTTTACCTCTAATGTCTAATACAAAATGATTTATTTGGGAAGAATCAAAACAGATTATGGCATGAAATTAGAGGGTTAACAACATTAATGATTTAATAATGTAAATTTTATTTACTTCATGTATTGTTTGATTTTTTCATTACTAAGGATAACTTCAAAGCATATTTGACATCATGTAGCTTCATTTAATAAAACAATCGAAAATAGTCAGAACACAAATTTGTAATCGAGTCCACATAATTCATATAAAATGAAGAACGACATATTTCTTAGTCTAGTCACAAAAATTAATGCCGTTAAAAATTTTTAAAATATGCTCTCTAGATTACTTCACTCATTGTAGTAATTTACAGGGTAAGTTACTTATATGAAACCCGAAGGTCATTTCTCAGAAATATATCACAGATCAGTACAACAGTATTTGATGTGGTTAAATCCCTTAAAGAGGGAAATAGTCCATGATGTGAGCCAACGTGATTGTTGCTCACTTTATTTTCTTATTAATTTAAACAATCAAGTGCTACATAAATTGTCAACCGAGGGAAGTCTGTTTATTTCAAAGGCAATCACACACTGTATATGCTCAATCTCAAAAGAAATGAAAAGTTGTAGTAAAAATTACACTAATCACACCTTGCTTCAAACGGACTGAAGTTCTACTTTGAATTACAGAAAAATAAATCTCTGTATTGCAGAAAATTATCAGAAGAATCCTTGATTATATTAAGAAAACAACAATCTAGGAAAAGAAACCAATCAGCAGAAGAAAAGACCAATTATGCTATAACAGAGAACAGGACCCTATTCCCCAAGTAGGAATATTCAGCACCTGTTTCTGACTACCGTGCTTTCACAAACTCATTCTGTAAACAATATTACCAATTAAAATAATCAACGATTACCTAGGAATGAATTATATGAAAACAAAGAAAAAATCAATGGAAACAGAGTTTCAACAATAGATAACAGAGTTCCAATAATGCATAAATAATTTCAGTAAAACAGATTTTTAACAAGGCACGAATTAAAATAATGATTAACACACTACGAAAATTAATGGGTGAATCTTCTAAGGAAGGTGGGCCCTTTCCTTCTCACAAGATTCCCTAGAAAAATGAATTAAGAAGAAATTCTTAGAATAATCTTTTATTCATCTATAAAATGTAACATATTATAAAAAGATCCACATTCCTTCTCTGTAATTCCCTTCGAAATAAACCTTCTATAGTCCCCCCCTAATGCTGATGTATCCTCTATTTAAAGAGGAGACATCTATTACACATTTGATTACATCATGCAAATCCTATTCTTAACCTGATCTGATCTTCTATGCTAGAATAGGATATTTTTTTCTTCCATAGAAAAAATGTTGTTACAATGGTTGTGATGGTGTTGGCTTTGAGGTACAGTTTTTACGACGAGTGTAACATCTTCCTTAATTATCTTTTCTTGTTGCTGTCGTACCCAAAATACTCTTTCAACATTGCAAATAATGGACTGTTTCAGCAATGGGATTTGTGTATTTTTTTTACTGTTTCAGTAACACGGTCTTCAGACAACAACGATGAATTAACTGCAGTCTTCAAATTTTTTTAGCAACTATATATTTCTGATTAATGGCTAAGTATGAAAGTAATGTAAAATTACATTTAAAATAAGTTAAACATATAGTAAAGAGAAGAAACATTATATACCTTTGGAAGAATATATTAAAGTGATAATATTGGCTTTAAATATGGACTGTAAATGGATGGAATGCTAGCAAAATGTATGAGAAAAATTGTACATTACAGGGTCCTAACAGTGACCACTTCTGTAAATTTATTAATATAAAGAAATAAAATTTACATAAGCTTCTCTCATAAATGGTCACCAAGAAAATGAACGTACATGCTCTCTCAATAGAGATCCTGGACCAATCAGGTGTTAAGCCATGAATCAAGTCTAGGTAATACCGAGGAGAGAATGAACCGTTAGATCACTACAAATCATGAGCATCCATTTATAAGTTACAAAAGTAAATACTAAAGAAACACACTTTACCTTAATCTATGCTAGACCAAGTTATAGTTAACTATTTTCTATGTGTTGGAATACCCTAACATTCCCCATTAAGAACAACTTGGGATAGAATTGAAGGATTTAAAAAAGTGAGGCAATAGGAGAAGGAAGGAGGAATGAGATCCTACCCACACTTAATGATAACTTTCTTGAACTCCAAGAATAGATCGAAGCTTGATAAAATCTGCTTCTGTGGGAGCCTTCGTAAATATATCAACAACTTGATCATTGTTTAAACAATATTTCACTTCAAGAAAATGGTCACGAATTAAATTTTTGATGAAGTGTATGTATATCTCAATGTGTGTCATGCATTGATGCTAAAATGGATCTTTGCATAGCTGAATGGAACTCTTATTATCACATCAAAGTGTAGTTGGATGTAGTTGATGAAGACCAAATTTTTACAGGATATGAAGAAGACATAACATTTCATTTCTGACTTCAACATAACCATGATACTCTGCTTTCACCAAAGAAAGAGAGATCGCACTGTGTTTCTTACAGGACCATGTAATAGGTCATAAACCAACAATGAATGCATAACTTGTAGTGGAAATTCAATGACCAAGGTCACCAGCACAATTAGAATCAGTGAAACCAATAAACAATGGAGATGCTCTTGGAGTATAATGAATCTTGAATAGAACTATACCTTGAATATATTGAACTATTATTTTAGCTTATTTAGAGTGAATTTCATGAGGCTTGCACAAAAACCGAGCAAAAAGACCAATGACAAGGGAAAGGTCACGATAGGTATGCGTTAGATACATAATTTTTCCAACAAGGTTAGGGTATAAGGTAGAATCAATGTCAAGGGAAGTACAAGTGACTTAAAGCTTGAATCTACATTGAAAGGGAGAAGTGGTTGCATTACAATCTTCCTTGTGAAAATGGTATAGAAAATCACATGAGTTTTTGGACTGAGAAAGGGTAGTAACTTATTTTTATTTCAAAACATGAAGGCCAAGGAAATAATCAAACTATCCTGATTCTGTCATTCCAAACTTTGTTTTCAGGCTAGACTTCAGAAGGTTCATATGGCTAGGATCACTACCAATAAGGATAACATCATCAGCATAAATAAAAAGAATGACTAAGATCTTACCCATTTTCTTGGTGTAAACAATGTTATCGAAATGGCATCTAGAAAAGCGATTATCTAAGAGAAGGCTATACATTTTGGCATACAAAGCCCAAGGGGGCTTATTTGAGACCATAAAGGGAATTCTTAAGGCAAAGAACAAGGCCAGAGTCATTTTGGATATATTTAGGGGGCTTTTCCATGTAGATTTATTCATTCAAGTCCGCATCTAAGAAGGTGGATTTAACATCCATCTGATGGAATTCCCATTTAAAGGAGTCACAAAGGGAAAGCACAAGGTAGATAGAATTCATTTTGGAAATAGGGGATAAGGTTTCAGTATATTCAATGCCTTCAAATTGTGAAAATAATTTAGCAACAAGAGGAGCTTTATGTTTATCAACTTTTCGATCTAGCCCAAAATTTGTTCTGTAAACCAATTTTCATCTGACAATTTTTCTTCCCTTTGAAAGATGAAAAAGATCGCAGTATCATTGTCGAATAAGGAATGATATTTTTCATTCATATATGCATCGAAATTTGGTTGACTTGAGGCTTCTTGAAATTTATCTGGATCATGATTTTCTAGAACTTGAGCCAATAAAGAAGAGGCTCTATGGAACTAAGAACGTGTACGTCGTTGATTTGTAAGGTAACCTGCAAGAGAACCTATTGCATCGTGAGTAGAGTGGACCCGTTTTGGAAGATGTGGAGCTGGAGGAATATCTTGTGGAGATGGCGAAGGATTTTCATCCTTCCTGTCATCATCCAATGTAGAAGGAATGCTCTGATAAATAGAAGAGATAGAGAGAGGTGTCACATATGTCAAATCAAGCTCGTAGGCCAAATCTGGCACACCTGTTGAACTACACTTGTAGGCTGATATATTTTCATAAAATTTTAAACATATTCTAATGATTACATTTTTGGATTTGGGTTGAATAAATCTATATCCTTTAACATCTTACAAATATCCCAAAAAAATGCATTTTTCACTCTTAGGTTCTAAGGCTTTATGTTTCTCATCTATAATATGTGCGCAAGCTTTACTTCCAAAAATAAGAAAGTGACTTCCATCTGGTTTGATTGAGCTCTAGGCTTCTTATTCATTGATATTCCTTGAAACCTTAGCAGGAGTGAGATCTACTATGTAATATGCACAGTTAATTTCTTCTGGCAAAAAATTAAGACTAAGTCCTTTAGATTGAAGCATACATTTATCCATTTCTTTTAGATTGTGATTCTTCCATTCAGCTACACAATTTTTTGGTGAAGTATACGAAAGGGTATATTACAATTAAATTCCATTCTCAGTGAAAAATTTGATAAATTTGTTGCTAAAATATTCTCCTCCATTGTGAGATATTAACTTAAGTATTTGATGTTCAGATTGTTTCTCAACAAAATCCTTAAAGGCCGAGAACATGTAAAAAACTTCACTCTCAAGTTTTAAGGAGTCTACTCAATTGTGTCTAGAAAAAGCCTTAATGAAATTTAATAAGTACTTGTAGCCATAGAAAGAGACAACTAGAAATGGACCACATAAGCCAGTGTGCATAAGCTTCAAAGGGACTGAAGAGTGCCGAGAGGCATGTTTGTCAAAACTATCCTGATGATGTTTTCTGAGTACACAACCAGGAAAAGATCCATCTCGGAAAGATACCATAGGAAGACCTGTCACCATATATTATTTAAATACAGTACGAAGAGAGCGATATTTTAAGTGACCAAATTACTCATGCCAAATTTTTCTCGCTTCATCAATATGAGAAACAAAAAGAGAGGGAATACATGATGACCCAAAGTTTTCAAAATTATACAACCTTGTGGAATCATCAACAATTATAGTAGCTAAGATATGTCTAAGATATCTTAGGTCCTTAATTAGAACATCATGAGGTGACAATTATACGATTTTACTTTTACCTGAATAGGTTATCTCATAAATAGATAGAAGGTTGTAGGAAAAGTTAGGAACACTTAATACATCACTGTAGAAATTTCCTGTTTTCCCACCCCGGTTTTTAGTTTCACCTTATTTCTCCAAATAGTTAAATGCCCTTTCCCATATCGTTACATTCAACAAACTGGAAAATAATTTTTTGCTGAAAACACAAATTCTGGAAAATTTACAGAATGCTTGAAAATGCATAAATAAAAATCAGCAAGATTAAAACAGTCATTCACACATTTTAACACAGATATTTTTGGTCAACATGACCCTGGAAAAACCCCCTACAACTCTTGGGGAAAACCAGTTTGAGAACTCCTTCTTATTTCTGAAAAATGATTTTTACAGTGAGAGAAATATTCAGAAAAATCAGCTAGTAAACTTATACAACTTATCTCGTTTTCCGTGCTTAACCACCACCTCGGAAAATGTGCCAACAGTAAAAATGAACCAGCAATAAATGTTGTGCATATTTCCTTGAAAAACGTGCCCAGAAATTACAGCATTAATTTGTGTTGTACAACCTCCTCTTTTTGCGTGTAGAACAACAATAAATGTTGTTGTACGACCTCCTTGGAATGCGTGCAACTGTATTAAATGTTGTTGTCCAGAAATCTGCCTAGATTATTGTGCCAGAAATCAACTACAGGCTATATGGCCTACATGGAAAAGCGTGCAACAAAAATAGCAACCTCTCCCTCGAAATATGTGCCCAGAAAATGGTACGACTACCTAGGAAAATGTGCCGCAAACTGCTCTACAGATTGTGCCTTCGAAATCGTGCTAAATCTGCCTTGAAATGTGTGCAAAATATGCTATATGGACTTGCTGAAATACTACCTTGGAATGTGTGCCAAGTTGCTGCCTCCTTCTCCTCACTGCTCAGAAAATCTCCCTTGCTCTCTTTCTCTCCTTCTCTCAATCTGCTCATGAAAGAATGAATGACCTTTTCCCTCCTTTTCCTCCTTTAACCTAACCGTAAGTGACTTTTGGGGAATCCCTAAATCCAATGGCTGAGATAGATTGAGATCTAGGGCTGAGATTAAATGCTCATTTAAATCTCACTTTCTATTTTTTAATTCACCCCACTTTAATAAAGACCCACTTAGTCATTTATTTCCAAAGTCACTTTTCCTTTCTAATTTTACATTGACTCTATTAAAGTCACTTTAAAATTAGACTTTAGTAATTTTATCACTTAAAGTCACTTTTAAATTAGAATTTAGTAACTTTATCACTTAAAGTCACTTTTAAATTATATTTGACTTTATAAAAATTATAAAGTCACTTTAGGAGAAAAATTAAATTCTTTTGGACACTTTTCCCTAGGCCAAAGATCAAAGCCATAGGGAACCACCTGTCCTCTCGTAACCAAATTTCAACACTCCCTCTTACCGAGGAAGGTGTTCCTCACCAAACCCATCTTGTCTCTGAAGTAGACATGCTTGTCCCGTGGTAAGGCTTTGGTAAGAATATCTGCAACCTACTCATCAGTGGGAATATACTCAAGCTTCACAGCTCCTTTCTAAACATAGTCTCTGATGAAATGATATTTGATCCTGATATGCTTTGACCAGTCATGAAATACTGGATTCTTCGTGAGTTTAATGCAACTTTTATTATCACAGTAAATCACTGAAGGTCTCAACGACTGACCAAATAAGCCAAACAACATCTTGTGAAGCCAGATGGCCTCACAACTAGCTAGACTGGCTGCCATATACTCTACTTCCGCTGAAATCAATTCTACTGACTACTGCTTCCGGTTGAACCATGACACCACTGCTGAACCCAACCCAAAACAACACCCTGAAGTGATCTTCCTATCAGAAGCACAACCTGCCCAATCAAAATTAGTGTAACCTGCCAATCTCACTCTATCCCCCTGCCTGTAGTCCAGACCATAATCCACTGTCCCCTGCAAGTACTGCAAAATGTGTTTTGCAGCCACCCAGTGAACCTTCCTAGGCTAACACATAAACTGACTGATCATGTTGATTGCAAAACAAATATCTGGTCTAGTGTTGACCAAATACATCAAGGAACCAATCAGCTGTTTGTACAATGTGGGATCCACCAACTCGGAATCCGAAGCATGGAGCTTATTCCAGTTGGTGATCATCGGTGTTGACATGGGTTTATATTCCTCCATGTGGAATCTGCCAAGGATGTCCACAATATACTTTTCCTGCCCCAGGAAGAAATGCCCCTCCTCCTGCAACACGTCCAGACCCAAAAAGTAATGCATGAAGCCGATGTCCTTCATCTCAAACTCCGCTGCAAGATCTCTCTTGCAGTGCTCTATGAGTTTCTCTACACCTCTAATGACTAATTCATCCACATACAGCACCAGAATGAAAGGCTCCTCACCTATCACAATATAGTAAAGGTTCAGATCTGCCTCACTCTTTGTGAAACCAATCCCCTCCAAGTATGTATCTATCCCGGAGTGCCAAGCTCTGGGAGCTTGCTTCAGGCCATAAAGGGCCTTCTTCGGTCTGCACACATGGGACTCCTTCTCATGCACCTCAAAGCCCTGTGGCTGCTCAATGTACACCTCCTCCTGTATGAAGCCATTGAGAAATGCGGTCTTCACATCCATCTGGTGGATCTTCCAACCCATCACTGCTTCTATCGATATAATGGAGCGGATCGAAGTATATCGAGCCAAGGGAGAGAAGGTCTCCTCATAATCAACTCCCTCTACCTAGGATAACCCTCTAGCCACAGACCTCGCTTTGAATTTCTCAATGCTGCCATCTGAAACATGCTTTACCTTGTAAAGCCATCTGGAAGTAACCACGGATTTTCCCTCAGGCCTCAGCACCAGCTCCCAAACATCATTCTTCTTGATAGAAGAATACTCCTCCTACATGGCCTCTCTCCAGACCTGTTGGCTAGCCGCCTCCTCATAGCTAGAAGGCTCAGAGTCAAGGATGCTGGTAGCCATTTCCATATAGCTACAAAACCTCTCAGGTGGTCTGGTCTCTCTGACCGGCCTCTTAGGCCCAGCAATAGATGTGGCCTCTCTCAAGGTGTTCTGAAGCCACTTGGGCTTCCTCTTCCCTAAGAATACTTCTCCCATTGGAGAATGAAACTCCTCCTCATCATCATCATCAGGAGCCTGAACTCCTGACTGTCTGTCTGCTGTCCTCCTGCCTGCACCTGAACCTATAGATGCTGAGGTACCGTGTGAACTGTCCATCGGTGGACTCCCTATTGAACTGCTCTGCGGACTGCTCTGCATGCTGCCCGAAGCACCACCCCTCTAACTCTGTGAGCCACTACTCACTAATGGACCTGATATTTTCATAGATGTACCTCTGGATCCTCCTGATCCCTGCCCACTGGATCCCTGTGACTGACTCAGCTACTGCTGAGGGTCTGGATGATCCAGATACTATAAATCTTGTGACCTCCTAAAGGCCCTATCCTCCTCGAACTTCACATCCCGCCTGACAACAAATTTCCTCTGTGCAGGAATGTAAATTCGAAAGGCCTTTGAGGTCCCACTGTAGCCCACAAAGATACCCTTCTCTGCGGTGGGCTCTAGTTTGGTCCTCTTCTCCTTGGGTATGTAGGAGTATGTGATGCACCCAAAGATACGAAGATGACCAATATCAGGCTTCTTCCCAGAAAAAGCCTCCTCTGGAGTCATATGCCCCAAGGCATGATGCAAACTCCTATTCTGCAAATAAAAAGTTGTGTTGCAGGCCTCTGCCCACAAAAACAATGGCAACCCCTGATCATGTAACATGGCTTTGGCAGCCCCTCCGATGGATCTGTTCTTACTCTCCGCAACCCCGTTCTACTAAGGGTTGTAAGGAACAATGAACTCCCTCCTAATGCCTTCCTCCACACAATATTCAACAAACTCTCCAAGGGTGTACTCTCCTCCATTTTCCGACCTCAGGGAATTGATCTTCCGACCTGTCTGTGTCTCCATAAGAGCTCTGAACTCCTGAAACTGCTTGAAGACCTCACTCTTGGTCTTCAAGAAATAAATCTAGGTCCTCCTGGAGTGATCATCAACGAATAAAAAATAGTACTCATATCCACTCAAGGAAGCATGAGACATCTGACTGCTCACATCGGAATGAATCAAATCAAGTATCTCAGTCGCTCTACTATCACTGCTGGGAAAAGGGGATTTGGAAAACTTGCCCATCTCACATCCTCTGCAAGTATCAAAGTGATCAGTACTGAAATTTGGCACACCTGTAGTGATCTCCTGCAAAGTCCTCAAGGCTCCATGATACATGTGCCCCATCGTGCGGTGCCAAATCTCAGATAGCTCATAACTGCTAGCTTTGCTGTCGGTACTACTGCTTAATGCTAAAAGGGGCTGAAATGCAAACTTGTACACCTTTGCATGGCGTACACCTATCACTCTAGCTGAATCAGCTGGAGCACCCCTGGGATACATCAGCACCTATCCACCCCTGAACAGTATCTCATATCCTCTGTCCTCCAAAGCTGAGATGGATATGAGGTTCTTCCTCATCCCTGGTACATAAATAACATCTAACACCTTCAAGGGAGATTTAGACTCCCTCTGAAATGTTAGTGTTCCCACACCGACTGCTCTAACAACTCTGTCATCACCGAGTATTACCTCTATATCAGCACAACTCTCTGAAAGCTCTGAGAAGTAGTCACGGACTCTTGTCATATGACGTGAAGTCCCACTATCCACATACCAGATACCTGAAGATGCTCCGCTAGTCGAGGGAAATGCATGCTCCCTCTGAACCTCTGTGGCAGGTAATCCTGCACTAGAGGACTTACATGCAATGAACCCAAACTCTCGGTCAAAGCGATATGCAAAGTCCTCAACCTTTGCTGATGGTGCCATGCTCTGGTTCTTCCCCTTCTTCTTCTTCTTCTCCGGACACACAACTGCATAGTGTCCCATCTTCTGACAATTCCAACACTTCACCTTCGAATAGTCCTTCTCTGTGTTACCCTGTTTACCTTTACCTTTACCTTTGCCCCCACCATTACTTGTGGAAGCTTGTTTCTTCCCTTTGCCTTTCTTGCCTCCTGCCAACAGTGCTACATTCTCATCCTCCTTAACTGGCTTGGCTGCCCCAAGATGACCTCTCATGATCTCTGTTTGAACGCAATCATCCCAAAACCTCTCACATGCATAAACCCCATCAACAAAGTTCATCCATGAACTGGGGAGGCCATTCACTGCTATCCGCACCAACTCAATGGGTTGAATGACCTATCCAATTGCTGCCAACTCATCTCTCACATTAGTAATCTTTGTGAGATATCCAGCTGCACTATCAGTCTTACCCATCTTAATGGTTTTCAGCTTCTCCTTCAGGACCATTTTCCGGTTCTCATTGGTACTTTGGTAGAGATTGGAAAATGCTGTCCACATCTCATGAGCATTTCTCTTTCCTCTCACATGAGGAATGCAATGTTCTTTGATTCCATCTAGAATCAGTCTCTTACCATTGTTGTTCTTCCTATTATATGCTGCCAATTGAGTAGCATCAATAGGCACATTAATAGGCTGCTGTGTGGTATGAACCATGATATCCCAGACTTCTGCCTCCTCAAAGATACTCTGCATTCTCTCCTTCCAAACGCTGTAATTGGTATGCCCATCCAACCTATCCTCCACCCTCAATCCCAATGACATCCTGCTATCCTAAAACTGAAAAATAGCACTGTTGTAGTAAAGATAAAAATTTTGTTTGTGAAAAAATCAACTTGCTGGAATTTTCTGAGTGAAAAATTAGCAGGCTGTATTTTTCTCCTTGCTCTCCCAAACTACACTTTCAGCATTGAAGCTCTGATACCATGTATAAATTTCCTGTTTTCCCACCCCGGTTTTCAGTTTCACCTTATTTCTCCAAATAGTTAAATGCCTTTTCCCATATCCTTACATTCAACAAACTGGAAAATAATTTTTTGCTGAAAACACAAATTCTGGAAAATTTACAGAATGCTGGGAAATGCAAAAATAAAAATCAGCAAGTTTAAAACGGTCATTCACACATTTTAACACAGATACTTTTGGTCAACATGACCCTGGAAAAACCCCCTACAACTCTTGGGGAAAACCAGTTTGAGAGCTCCTTCTTATTTTTAAAAAAGGCTTTTTACAGTGAGAGAAATATTCAGAAAAATTAACAAGTAAACTTATACAACTTATCTCGTTCTCCGTGCTTAACCACCGCCTCGGAAAATGTGCAAATAGTAAAATTGAACCAGCAATAAACGCTGTGCGTATTTCCTTGAAAAACGTGCCGAAAAATTACAACATTAATTTCTGTTGTACTACCTCCTCTTTTTGCGTGTAGAACATCAATAAATGTTGTTGTATGGCCTCCTTGGAATGCGTGCAGCTGTATTAAATGCTGCTTTGCAGAAATATGCCTCGATTTTTGTGCCAACAATCAACTACAGGGTGTATGACCTGCTTGGAAAAGCGTGCAGCAAAAACAACGACCTCTCCCTCGAAATCTGTGCCCAAAAAATGGTACGGCTGCCTAGGAAAACATGGCACAAGCTGCTGTACAGATTCTGCCTTAGAAATCATGCAAAATCTGCCTTGAACTGTGTGCAAACTCTGCTATACGGACTTGCTGAAATACTGCTTTGGAATGTGTGCGAAATTGCTGCCTCCTTCTCCTCACTGCTTAGAAAATATCCCTTTCTCTCTTGCTCTCCTTCTCTCAATCTGCTCATGAAAGAATGAATGACCTTTTCCCTCCTTTTCCTCCTTTAACCTAACCCTAAGTGACTTTGGAGGAATCCCTAAATCCAATGGCTGAAATAGATTGAGATCTAGGGCTGAGATTAAATGCTCATTTAAATCTCACTTTCTATTTTTTAATTCACCCCACTTTAATAAAGACCCACTTAATCATTTATTTCCAAAGTTATTTTTCCTTTCTAATTTTACATTGACTTTATTAAAGTCACTTTTAAATTAGACTTTAGTAATTTTATCACTTAAAGTCACTTTTAAATTAGACTTTAGTAACTTTGTCACTTAAAATTACTTTTAAATTAGATTTTACTTTATAA
This sequence comes from Pinus albicaulis, assembly GCA_034641835.2. NCBI lineage: Eukaryota > Viridiplantae > Streptophyta > Pinopsida > Pinales > Pinaceae > Pinus > Pinus albicaulis. The sequence continues at coordinate 1,200,467,645 of CM076581.1, read as the reverse complement.
AAATTATAAAATCACTTTAGGAGAAAAATTAAATTCTTTTGGACACTTTTCCCTCGGCCAAAGATCAAAGCCTTACGGAACCACCTGTCCTCTTGTAACCAAATTTCAACAATCACTAAATTCAACATTATCTAGATTAATGGTTCTAGACCCTACAACACCAAGAGATCTATCATTACCAACATAAATATTTTTTGTTTTACAATAATTTAAATAAGAAAACATGGATTTATTTTTGGGCATGTGGTAAGAAGCTTGAGAATCAATGACCAAGTCATGAGAATGAGAAGAGGAACATACATTCAATGTATAATTGGAACTTTATTGTTGACAACCACATGTAGAAAGTTCCATTCCTAAATATGAAGTTGAAGAGTTATCCAAATGGATGTGTGCTTATTCATTGCTCTTCCAAGGCTTCCATATTCTTAAAACATTTTTACTCTACATGGCCATCACTATTACAAAAGTTTCAATGTCTATATGTATTCTTCCCTTTGTTTTTATTTTTCTTATCAGTTTGTTGAGTTTCTTTTCCAATTTGTGGCTCAGATTTCTTAAGACACCTGTTTGGTTTGAGACCATTCTTTTTATGATGTTTCCTCTTAGGATTATTTGGATTTGGTTGTTGTTGGGATGCTAAGGCGTCCTTAGAAGGGTTTCCAGTATTTATAAGACATAGGTGTAATATTTTTTCTTGTTATCATATCAATGAATCAAAAAATGCATCAAACTTGTAGGGTATTCCTTGAGAAATGAGGGATTCTCTAGTGGAATCGAGGGTGGAAAAAAATACAGATTATGTAGTGCTTAAATTATTAATAATGGAATAGATAATAGTACCATCTTAATTTTATACCTTAAAACCTTCTAGGAGAAGTCTAAGGGTCTTAAATATATACAAAAAATATTCAATAGAAGAGAAATTATTGGGGTCCAAAGTGACCAACTCATTTTCAAGTTGGTGGGATTTGATACCATGTAGGAATCTACAAGGTAAGTTCCTTAGATCAAACCCAAAGGTGGTGCCACTCACAAACAAATCACAAATGAGTACACCAGTATTTGACATGGTTCAAACCCTCGAAGAGGGAAAAAGTCAATGAAAAAAATTCACATAAGCTTCTCTCATAAATTGTCATCAAGAAAATGACCCCCCATTCTCTTTAAATAGAGATCCTGGACCAATCAAGTGTTAAGCCACGAATGAAGGTCGGTAATACAGAGAGAATGAACCATCGGATTACTACATATCGTGATGGTTAGATTATAAGTTACAAAAGTAAATAATAAATAAATGCACTTTATTTAACTCTATGCTATATCAAGTTATACTTAAATATTTCCTATGTTTCAAAATATCCTAACACTCATGGCCCCTTTTCAAGAAATTTATGATCTATGACTAACCACTCATAAAATAATTTTCACTTTTATGTGATGGGAAATTACAGAAATGTTTAATAGAAATAATTGGTTATTGTGTTTCACGAGATATATAAAGTTGGTCCAAAGTCTTTGGGAATTTATCTTGTGGCAGATCATGTATGATTAGGGTCCTACTTTTTCATTTAGGTCATGTATTGGTGTATAATGATGTTTTACATTTTATACTAGAGGTGGTATGCAATTTGGAACATGGCTAAAGAAATCATTTAAAAATTCAAAGAGTGAGCAGAGAAAAAAGGTATGAAAATGGGGTGATTTCCAATTGATGTAGTAATTTTTTAGAGAAAACATCAACAAGTGGAGACCATAACTTTACCTTCAATGGAGAGATAAATTTTCAACTTTTTAAATTTATAATAAATGGGATCATAAAAAAAGATAAAACCACAAAAACAGGTGAAAATGACTAATATATGATATCTAATGTCACCACAAAGTGGTAGTACCAAGGCATCTTCTAAAATGATGCTAAAATTAGAAAGACAATGAGATTCAGTAGTACACAAGACACTAGTTGGTAAATTATATATAAAGAGAGATAAAGGAGAGAAGATAAGATATGGTGTTTGGTACAATAGAATGCTAGGGATTGTATGTTTGTAGAAATCTTGGCATTGAGAAAAAGAGGGTAAGGATGTTGAAGCTCACTAGAGGTGGTAGTCAAGGATGAGAGAAAAGATTTTAGGGATAAATTTTTTGCAAAATCTATCCATATCCTACAATCTATGATTTTCTTTTTACCTAACTAAAAATGTACTAACTAAAGATATAATCATCGTATTGATGTAATAATCAGAAAACTTCATTATCGAAATAAATTTCAGGTCAGCCATGCCAAGTTGGAGGTCCACCAAGTCAATTTTCAAGAAGTTCTAGAACCCTATCAGCAATTTGGCGTGGTGAAATTGTGAAACATGGGTCCCAAAGTTACACCTGTAATTATGCAACTGTAACACATGTGTAAAACATGAGAGAGATTTTTGTATACAATCTTGTTCTTGAGAGAGACATCTCTCAATTTTTGAAAATTATTCTTTGCCTCCTCAGAATCCATGCCCAAAGGTCATGACTAAAATAGGAAATAACAAAATCTAAAACATAGAATTTAAATATACATTCTATTTTTCCAATATATGATACCTGTGAAGAAACTGAAAGATGCTTTTTCTATTTAGCTTGCTACACGAAAAAAACCTTTTTTTTTTCCATTTTCTAAAACTCATCCCCATTGGATCAGAAACTACTGTTGAGGTTGAATTCTTAAATAGTGAAAAAAACACAACAAATCCCCTCTACGACCTCTAAAACAATCGTGAAAAACCTTGGCCATTTTGAAACTTTCCCGGTAGAATTCAAATACATATTCAATGCATGTGAGTAGTAAGAGATAAGAAACACAAAAGGTTGTGATAATTTTATGTATTTCAAAAGAGGCTATAAAACAAGAGGGGCTTCAAGAATAGCTTCAACTAAGGCTACTGCATATAAGTGTTCCTAAATATATAATTTAATGTTAACACGAATTTTATGATGTGCCTGCCTTTGTTCAACATCACACAATCAGCCCTACCACCAACAGCTTCATCTGTAATTTTTGCTCTTTTTGGTATTCCTGAGCTAGCAAGGCTCTAATACTTGGGTTGCCCACATTGATGGTATATGAACAGCTTCACAAATGGACAAAAATTCTTCCTGTATCTCTGCTAATTTCTTCCATCCCCACTCCACCACAAGATCTCCCTACATTTTTTTTTTTTTTTTCCTTTGACCTTAAATTTTGTCCCTCGTTCCACATATGTTGTCTCAAAGAATTCAACCCAACAACAAATATCAAAGGATGTGTGGAACTTCTCAGTAATATTTAACAAGCAGATTTTTCCACTTGCATAAAAAAAATATAGGAAATCACCAACCTCTAGGCTTCTGATCCATATACTATCATCCACGGGCACCACAACAACATGAGATCCATGATGTGGAGGCTTCACTTCTAGAGGAGAAATCCAAACGAATGCTGGAGAAATAGCAACTGCTCTAGCATATTTCAATCGTTTGATCTTCGTAACATTTGGACTAGGCTTGAAGGCACCAATTCTCAACTTTGGTCCAACAAGATTCATCAACACCATGCAAGGCTATTCCAACATCTGAGAAGAACTCCTTACATTTTCAATTATAGATATCCGTACATCTGGATTATCATGTGCACAATTTATTAAAATTATAATAACTTTACAATTAATAAGATTTTAAATAAGATCCTCATCGCCAGCAGTTTCACTACCAACTGTAACCATAATATGAGAATTCATACCCTCAACAGATGGTCCAAAAAGTAATTCTTCATTATAGCGTGCACGGTTTTTCATTGCAAGTAATGGAATTTCTTAACATTTCCCACTATCACACAATAATGAGTTTTCTAGGTCACTAGTAGGTTTTCTTTTCAATGCAACTTCATTACCAATAGTTTGGGAATCATTTCCAAATTTCCATTCACTATTTATTTTGGGTGATTAAATTAAACTCTGTAAGATTTGGAAAACTCACGTTAAACTTGCCATGATGTGTGCATTTACTCCCTCAATATTTGTAAAACCGAGAATGGAAAGTGCATCTTGAAGTTCATGAATATCAATCGACCACATAGCCACATAATGTATGAATTTTTTTGCACTCACACGATAAAATCCGTGACACTCTTTTAGACGTATTTCATTTCACTGCTCCAAGACCAAATCATCCAATCTCACAACCTCCAACTTATCAAGAATTTGTACAAGCACAACCTTTTGATTCTCGACAAGACCCTTTGAGAAGGAGTTCAAGATGGCTATGTTGTTCGCATCCTCATCTTCTAAAGTATCATGTGCATCATAGAATTTCAAATCTGTTATGTCTAATACATAATCACCATTTGATGGAATGCTGATAAATTTAAATGCTTCATTGCAAGGATGGTGCTTGTAATTTCTGTTTTTCTTCATTTTTTTACTTCTCGTCTATGAAAGATCATTGTTTGCATTTCCAAAAGCAGAAGAATCTAAATCTGGTTTCTTCTTTAAATCTTGCAAGGCATGATCAAATGTTTTATCCAAAATGCAATCGAAGAGGAAATATTATGCATTGAGTTTTGAAAAATATCTTTTTTTTCTAAGAGAAACATTGGAAATTCCTTTCTTGATTCCCTCATGTTTCCCTTTCAAAGGACATTCAAATCTTCTAGTTTCAGATTACTATTTTGAAGTAGATTCCCCTCCTGATACCGTAGGAACTTGGAGATAGGGTTCATGTCCAACAACCAATATCAGAGGATGTGTGGGACTTCTTAGTAACCTTTCACAAGTGCCTTTTGCCTCTTACATCCCAAAAGTTTAAGTTATCACCAACCTATACGCTTCTGATCCATATACTGCCATCCATAGGAACCACAACAACATGAGATCTATGGGGTGGAGGCTTCACTTCTATAGGAGAAATCCAAAATAATAGTGGAGAAATAACAACTTCTATGTAATATTTCAATGTTTTTATATTCTTAACATTTGGACCAGGATTGAAGGGATGAATTCTCAGCTTTGGTCCAACAAGATGCATCAGCACCATTCATGGTTGTTCGAACATTTGAGAATAACTCCTTACATTTTTAATTATACACCTCCATACATGTTGGTTATCATGTCCACACTTTATTCAAATTATATTAACTCCAGAATTAATTAGATTGTAAATAAGGTCCTCATTGTCAGCAGCTTCACTACCAACTATAACCATAATATGATAATTCCTACCGTCAACAGATGCTCCAAAATCAATTCTGCATTACAGTGTGCATTAATTTTCAATGCAAGTAATGGAATTTCTTCGGACTTCCCATTAGCACACAGTAACGAGTTTTGCAGGTCACTAATATGTTTTATTTTCATTGAAACTTCATTACCAGGAGTTTGGACCTAATTTTCAAATTTCCATTCACTATTTGTTTGGGGTGATTAAGTCACACTCTGTAAGATTTGGACAACTCACATTAAACTTGCCATGATGTGTGCATTTACTCCCTCAATATTTGAAAGACCGTGAATGGAAAGTGCATCTTGAAGTTGATGAATATCAATTAACCGCAGAGCCACATAATGTATGAAATTTGTTGCACTGGCATCATAAGATCTGTGAGACTCTTTTAGACGTACTGTGTTCCACTGGTCCAAGACCAAAGCATGAAATCTCACAACCTCCAAATTATCAACAACTTGTACAAGCACAACCTTTTGATTCTCAATAAGCCCGTTGAGAATGAGCTCAGGCAGGTTGTGTAGTTCACATCTTCATCTTCTGAAGTGTCATGTGCATCAGAGAATTCCAAAATTTTTATGTCTGATACATCATCACCATATGAGGGCATGGAGATGGATTTAAATGCTTCACTTCAAGGATTGTCTTTGTAATTTCTGTTTTTCTTCAATTTTGTACATCTCGTCTGTGAAAGATCATTGTTTGAATTTCCAGAAGCAGAATAATCTGAATCTCGTTTCTTTTTTGAATCCTACAAATCATTAATGATATGTTTTCTCTGGAATTCACTTGAAGAGGAAATCTTATGCGTTGAGTTTTGAAAAATATCTCTTTGTTTTCTAAAAGCAACATTGGGAAGTCCTTTTTTGATTCCCTCATGTTTCCCTTTCAATGGATATTCAAATATTCTAATTTCATATTACTTTTTTGAAGTAAATTCCCCTCCTGATACCATATGAATTCGAGATAGGATTCATGTCAAAAAACCAATATCAGAGAATGTCGGGAACTTTTCATTAATATTTAAGAAGCGCCTTTCGCCTCTAGTGTCACAAAAATTTAGGATGTCACCAACCTCCAGGCTTCTCATCCATAGACTATCATCCACAGGCACCAGAACAATATGAGATATATGGGATGGAGGCCTCACTATGGAGGGGAAATACAAACTAATGTTTGAGAAATACCAAGTCCTCTGGAATATTTCAATAGTTTGATCTTCTTAACATTTGGAATAAGCTTAAAGGGACCAATCCTTAGCTTTGGTCCAGCACGATCCATCAGCACCAGCATTTGAGAATAAATCATTACATTTTCAATTATACACCTCCATACATCTGGATTATCATCTGCACAATTTATTCAAATTATATTAACCCCAGAAATAATTAGATTGTAAATAAGATCCTTATTGTCAGCAACTCCGCTACCAACTGTAAACATATGATGATCAGAGTTCCCATTAGCACACAACGATGAGTTTTCCAGGTCACTAATAGGTTTTCCTTTTTATCCAACTTCATTACTAGGCGTTTGGACCTCATTGTCAAATTTTCATTGACTACATTTTTTTGGGTGATTAGGTTAGACTCTATAATATTTGGGAAATTGAATTTAAACTTTCCATGATGTGTCAATTTACTCCCTCAATATTTGAAAGACCGAGAATGGAAAGTGCGTCTTGAAGTTGATGAATATCAATGGAATGCAGAGCCAGATAATTTATGAGATTTGTTACACTGGCACGCTAAAATGTGTGACACTCTTTTAGATTCACTGCATTCCACTACTGCAAGACAAAAGCATGCAATATCACAGCCTCCAGCTTATCACGAACTTGGACAATCACAATCTTTTGATTCTGAACAAAACCCTTTGAGAATGAGTTCAAGAAGTCTGTATGGTTTTCATCTTCATATTCTGAAGTGTCATGTTCATTAGAGAATTTCAAAATTGTTGTGTATGATACATCATCACCATCTGAGGGCATGGAGATGGATTTAAATGCTTCACTGCAAGTATGGTGCTCATAATTTCTATTTTTCCTCCGTTTTGAACTTTTCTTCTCTGAAATATCATTGTTTTCATTTCTAGGAGGCGAAGAATCCAAATCTGTTTTCTTCTTTGAATCCTACAAAGCATTAACCATATGTTTGCTAGGAATGCAGTTGAATCTTCGAAATATTAAATCCAAGTGTGCAGAGGAAGGACAACATAAGTCCATTTTTGTTGGTTTTTATTTGTAAGCCAACCGTTGCATTTTTCCACCATTTTGTTTTGAGTTAAATCGGCCACTTCAGCCATGTGGAGTCCATATCCCACCATTTTGTTTTGAGTTAAATCGGCCACTTCAGCCATGTGGAGTCCATATCGCACATCGATCATTGCTCCTTCACCTCACAATCAAGTCTCGTCGTCTCGATGCTATATCGCACATCACATATCGCATTCGCCAAAGCCCAAGTCACCACACCATCCATCCTCCGATCGCTAATGCTATGTGGTGCCACTGCCAACTCAACCATAACATGGGCCAATCACACGTTTTCACCCACGTTTAAAGCTATATCAACAAAATCCAAAACCAGACCTGAAACTTTTATGAATCCGAGTTTATGAACTCTTCGCGTACCATTTTTCCATGACATCACATATCACTTTTGTGATGCGAATTTTGATTACAATCCGGGTTAATGATATTTGAATTCTGCAGCAGGTTAATGATCGCGCATGTTGGCAGCGTGAGAAACATCGATTTGAGATCAACGGTTTGCGGGAATTAAAATATCATTAACCTCACATGGGGTGCCTCCGTAGTTCACCGCCCCATCTCATATTGACTAGAGATCAACGGCTGTGATCTACTGTGGTAGAATAGCCCAACCATTTGGAACTCACGGAGGAGTGTCTCCACAGAACCACCAAAGGGGTGTCGCCGCCTAGGAACCACCAAAGCGCTACCATCACAATAACCTGCCAAGTAGTTATGCCTTAGTTAATGAGACTATCAATGCGATCTTCAAGTGGTGTTTTTTTTGGTATGTCAATCAATGAAATTCAATGGTATTAGGTTTGTAATAAATTTCTATAGTCGGTGAGTGAACATATAGAGGTTGAATTGCATTGTAAGTGTAAGTGTTGTGTAATTGATTTTTATGCTCGACGGCTGAAGACAGAGAGACATAGAGATATTGTAGCACTGTGTATGTAACAACCAAGAGAAATTTTCTACTGTAAATCGAGAACCTTGTTCTCAAGAATTCTATGTTGTAACAGAGTCAATTTGTTTTAATTGAAATAGAGTTTTCATATTTCATCTCTGTGACTGAAATTTAAACTTTAGCTTTTATCTCTGTGTGTGTTGTTGTTCAGAATTACTCAGAAAATTTCATCATGGTATCAGAGTTAGTCTATGCACTCAGTGAATGCAGTAGTGTTTTCTCTTCACTGCAGAAGTTGTAAGAAGCTAGTTGAAGTGGATTTCTCTAGCAAAGAAAGCTTATGTTCGGTTTTATTTTAAAAAGTCAAAAGAGTTTGTTTTTTTAACACAATCAAGAATGGCAGAAATAGGCACTAGTTTTACGAATCCCCAACTTCCACAGTTTAATGGGAAGAATCATGATTATTAGGCAATCACTATGAGAGCCCTGTTTGCTTCACAGGACATATGGGAGCTAGTTGTGAATGGCTACCCAGAACCAGCAGATACAGCAATGTTGGTTGCTTTGACAACAATAGAAAGAGACCTGTTAAGAGATAACAGGAAGAATGACTCCATATCCCTCTTTTATTTCTTTAAATCAGTGCATGAGAGTATTTTTCCACAGATTGCAGCAGCAACAAAGTCTAAAAAGGCATGGGATATTCTCAAAAATACCTATCAAGGCATAGAGAAGGGAGAGACAACAAAGTTGCAGATGCTCAGGAGATATTTTGAAACTCTCTGTATGAAAAAGTTGACAATATAGACTCATTTTTCACTCATGTTATTGGGTTGGTTACCCAAATTAGATCACATGGTGAAATAGTTGAATAAATAAGGATAGTGGAGAAAATATTGAGATTTTTACCCTCAAGATTTGATGCCATAGTAGTGGCAATAGAAGAGACAAAGGATCTCTCGCAATTTATAGTGGATGAGATGAGTGCATCCCTGATGTCTCATGAACATAGACTGAAGAGAGGATCAGATTCCTCATTGGAAAAATCTTTCAAGACTCAAATGTCTTTTGGCCGAAGCAGAGGTCAAGGCAAAGCAAACAATAGAGGAAGAGGCAGAAGCCAAAACAGAGGGAGAAACATCCCTGCAAGTTTGAGTGGAAGGAGCAGTAATCAGAACCAAAATGAAGGTTCAAGCCAACAATAAGCTCATGGACAAAGGTATGATAAATCCCAAGTCCACTGTCATTATTTCAAGAAATATGGGCATTATGCCAATGAATGTAGGAAAAATAAAAATGACATGAATAATAGGCAGAATGCTAATTTTTCAAAAGAAGAAAATAAGAACCAGAAGAATGTGTTGTTAACATGTAATATAGCACAAGATAAACAAGATGATACATGGTTCTTAGATTCAGATTGTAGTAACCACATGACTGGAAACATAGCAATGTTTGCCAATCTTGATGAAAATGTTAAATCTGAAGTAGTAACAGGAACTGATAGTAAGATCTATGTCAAGGGAAAAGGCAGAGTTAGTATCCTGGCAAGAAATGGAGAACATAAGTTTGTGGCAGATGTATATTATGTACCTAGCTTGAAATGTAACTTGTTAATCATTGGACAAATCATTGGCAAGGGCTACAATGTATTTTTTAAAGATGAAGTGTGCACAATCATAGACATACCTCCAAGCAAGAAATTCATTGCAGAGGTGCAAATGGAAAGCAATAGGATGTTTCCTCTCAATCTCAGACCAGACTTGAAGGAAAGTAAAAATGTAGCAGCTATAACACAAGCGGTCTTTCAAGAGGAAGTGAAAGATGAGAACTGGTTATGGCACTTGAGATTTGGACATCTCAATTTCGGAGGCCTGAACTTGTTGCATAGAAATGGAATGGTAAATGGATTACCATTGATTGAGAAACTGGACAGCCTTTGTGAAGGCTGCATCTTGGGCAAACAACACAAAGAAATCTTTCGAGTAGGAAAGAGTATAAGGGCAAAGTCACCCTTAGAAATTGTCGACTATGATTTGTGTGGACCAATGCAAATGCCATGTTTAGCTGGCAACAAATATGTTTTGACATTCATAGATGGTTACACTAGAAAGACATGGGTGTATTTCTTGAAACAAAACAGTGAAGTTTTGAACAGTTCTGTCACTTAAAAGCTCATGTTGAGAAGAAAAGTGGGCACTACATCAAAGTGCTAAGAACTGACAGAGGTGGAGAATACATCTCCAAAGAGTGTTTGCGTTTTTGCAGAGAGAATGACATACATAAGAAATTTACCACGAGGTACACACCTCAGAAAAATGGTGTTGCGGAAAGGAAGAATAGGACCATCATGGACATGGTCAGAAGTATGTTGAAGGTGTTAGACTCCTATACCAATAGGTGTCATATTTCATGATTGTCTTGATTGAACTATGGAATATGTTCAAACCTTCTTTCTTAAGCAAAGGTGTTACATATTCTTGAAGAAACCAAAAAATCAAAAAATTTAAAAATGTAAAGAGGGTATACCCTAAAAGAAAAATCAAAGGGTAAGAAAAATAAAATGGTCAAAAAAGTGAAAGAAATGAACCCCAAGCAAAAAAAAAAATAGACCAAGGAAATTGTGCAAATCCAAATGCCACTACTATTTCATTTTGTAATAAAGAAATTGTGTGCAACTTGTCAAACTTTTGCCACAATTCATGAATAGTCAAACTGTTTAAACTTGACTTATTCATATTTCAATTTCATGTTATAGAATAGAGAATAAATATCTGACCAAACAGTTTAATCTTGGCAGATAAGTAGATAGGTAGAGTTATTAAAAGGTGCTCAACAGTTTAATCTCAGCCCTTGGATTTAATAAGGGTAAAATTAGATAGATTTGCCTTGTAAAAAGAAAAGATTGAAAAGGGTTTGCAAGTCTAAATGCACCCTAATAAAGAAGAGAAAATGGTAGTAGTAGATAGGGTAGGTAGATGGTGTTGCAAATTTTTATCTCATGAATGATGCTGCTACATGTTTTGGATCCTTTACTTTCATCACAAATACTGAAGCAGGAAATACACTGGAAAATTACAGCAAGCAAAGTCAGAATCATTAATTTCCCTCATCACTTTCCCCTTAAAAGTTTTACTAATTTCCCCCAAAGTACTAAGGTACTTGGAGATCAAAAGGGCTCAAGGCATTTCCTTGAATTTTGGAGGGACCGGACCCTCGGCCTAATGATCAAAAAGACCTAAGTACTTGAGATAATTCATCATTATAATCATTCACCTTTAACCTTTTCCTAAGTAAAATCCTATTTTACTTAAGGAAATCATGCAAAATTCCATAAAAATCCCTCAAGATAACTTGGTATTCTAAGTTTAAGTGTTGAAGATAAGATATTGCAATTTACTTCAGAAGTTGTCGCTTTCCTAGATGTGCAAAGTATTTTGAGTTCCCTTGTCCCTTTGTCATATTAATGTTTAACTCTATTTACTAAATCCCTAGTGAAATGCCTTATCCTAAGTATATAATTCATTTTTTATAAATATCCCAAAAACCCCTCTATTATGTTTTAACCAAAGTATTTACTTCCCAAATATTCATTAAAAACCCGCTTCATACGCCCTTTGGTTAAATATACCTTTATATTATAGTCCCGCTCCTTATGGTAGTTAAATAATGTTTATTTATTACCATTTAATAAAATAAAAAACAAATATACGAAATAACGTTTAAACATATGATTTATGTGTTTAACACAAAAATATAAATAAAACCCGAAGTTTTGTTTTCAAAACGAAAACTTTGGAAAAGTCCCTATGCCACCGTGGCTCATCCACCTGGAATTCCACCCGACATTTCAAACACAATTAAAACCCCGCCGCGACCCCTCTTTCCATTATACAGTGGGATTAACTAATTATCAGAATTAGTTAATAACCAATCTGTTCCGCCAATAAGAAGCTCCCCGGGATGATTAATAACGATAATCACGTTTAAAACCCCGTTGAGCCTGCACAATAACGCCCCATCATCTTCCCGTCTTTTCAACCATCGGTTCACCTTTCGACAGATCAACGCCCCATAGTAATTCCGCTATCCATCCTTTTTCAGAGTTTTAACGCGCGGGAGGTTGGCGGTATTTGACCAGTCCTCCGTCCACGTGGCAACGATCCAATGGAATCGCTGCCATCTCATAAGAAACCACTCTTGTCCATAAGCGGTGCGGGAACTAAACCACTTACCGCCTGACCCCCCCTACGTCAGCCCGTACCAGTATGACGTCACTCCTCGAAAAACTAAAAATCCCTTTTCCTTGTAAATAAAACCAATTTTTCGTGTTTTTCCCGTTATTTTCGTTATTGAAAACGACTGTGCCTTCTGCTACGATTTTCAAATTTCCGCTAAAATCTACTGTGCTATCTGATTTCGGTCCAAGATTCCGCTGCACCTGTGTTCAAGTACCCTCCTGCCATCGCCTGATACCTGTCAAAAGCCAATTTTCCTCCAAGAACAGGTATTTATCTTATAGCGCTCAGAAACTCCAAAAGAAAGTCTGTTTTCCTCGTTTTTCGCTGAATCAGTGTTTAAATCATATTCCTAAGATCATTCCATGAGTTTTACGACTGTAAATTGTTCCCTTGAACATGCAATTGTGCCAATTTCCTTCAGTAAGATCAAAATCGTGCCTGGCCTGTGAAGAAAACCAGAAACCTCCGTCTTGAATCCACAAGAACCAAAATGGAGGCCCCGACAGCTTTGAATATAACTCCACTGAATGCCCCTCACCGAGAGTTTGAATATTTACCTTTGGTAGATAAATATTTCCAGATTAAAGACTTGCATTTTGATGAAAGTCCTCTTCTGAGTTATTGTCGCTGCAGAGACGAGTACTCAAAGGGGCAAGATGTCATTGGATTGTGGGAATCCAATCTCCCAAGGTATCTCATCCCTTCAGTCATTTTTTTCCCTGAAATCATCCACTATTGCCATTCAAACTATGATCCCACTCAAAGGGCTGTAATAGCTCCTGATCAGAGTGTTCTGTTTCCCATTACTCCCCAGGATATCAATGCAATGCTACACTTTGAACCAGACCAAGAACTAGCACCGTTGTCTATGGAATAATTGATTGAGAAGACTAGGCAATTAACCCCAGAAAAGCTAAAATCCATGTGCCAGAATTTCATGTTGCCTGAACATCAACCTAAGGGGCCTCCTCCCTATGGTTTTTATTATTTCAATAAATTGGGAAGGCTCATCATAAATATGATATCTTTTGTCTTGGGATTCAATACCAGTGAATATGTGGATAAAATAACACTGGTTTTACTATCTATCTTTACTCCTGGGCAGCCTCCTGAAGTTAAATATGACTTTGCCTCTTTCATAGCCAATAAGATCCATGATCAGTTCATGAGGCTAGATGATGAGAAAGTTTTCAAATATTCCTCAGTTATTTATCATCTCATTATCTTCTATCAATCAGAAAAGTTACCTTTCTCTGTTAAAAAGCTTGATGCCAAGGGAAATCCCAGGTCAGTTATATTTTTGTCTCCCATAATTCATTCTTCCTCTGATTCTCCCTATTCCTACACTGAGTTCATTGATCAGTTTGTATATCCTGCAACAACCTTGTTGACAGGAATTCCCCCCCCAAGGCTCAGTAATGAAATAAAGAAGACCTTGCGGCTTTCAAGGACTTATAAAGTTGGAGATTGGTATTTATATCAAAACCATACAGTTATCAGAATTTATGGATGTGAATTACATCCATTCAAGTTGCCAAGATATGTGCCCATGAGGATTTTTGCCTTGGAATATTTCAGGCAAATGAATAATTCAGATGTGATCCATTTTTGTAGTGTGAAGAAGAAAGCTCAATTAAGGATCAAAAGTCAATTAGGTCCTTTCATCTGCAACTCTAGGGAGGCCGAGCGAGAGGCAGAAAATATATTACAAAGCAAGTTCCAAAGAACTTTTCGTTGGGTTCCTTATGACCCATTTGGTTTTATTTGTGAAAAGATATTAAAGAATAAATCATCCCCTTATATACACCACAAGATTCCTGAACTAGAACAATATGCCAATCAAGATGAATGGGTTGAAGGAACACTTGTTGAGGAAGAAAGTGAAGCTCACAAAATGAACAAAATTATGAAAGATCTCGAGAAGAAGTATGACCTAGAATCTTGTGGTCAAGTGCAGGTACCCCACATTGGCACTTCTTCAGCAACAAATCTACAGCAGACATTACAGGAAAGCAGTTCATCAGTTGCAGCAGAACCAAAGGGCAAAGGAAAGGAACCTGAAATCCAGGTCATTGAAACTTTAGTCATGGCAGAGAAACCTCAAACTTCCAGAGCACCCGATCAATCACAGGTTTCTCCCACTCAGGTAAATCATCCACAAGTTCCAGAGTTACAAACTCCATCAAATGTGGAAATAGGAAAGAAAAGGCAAGTTCCAGATACCACACCTCCTAAAGAGTCCTCAGGAATACATCAAGCCAAAAAACAGAAACCAGATCCACTTCTAGATGTGGAAATCATAGATGAGATGTTTGATGATGGAAGGGAAGACAGCCAACAAACTGGTTCTGTTAGTGTGACCCATACAGAGCAGAAAGGAAAAGCTCTGCACAAACAATTGAGCACTGAAGTATCCTCCTTTAGGCCACCAAAAATAGATACAGGGGATATTAAAAGAACCTTCATTAATATAAAGGCAAAGAATGATCCATTAAGAATGAAGGTATATGATCAATATTTGAAAATGGCTCCACATAATCAGGAGAGGTTAATGTCAGCATTTGACATTTCACAAGGCAAAATGATGATGAGCCACTTCAAGTCAAAGGTGCCAAAACCCATGACAGCAGCAGATTATATTCGAACAAATTTTGAGGTCCTGGCAAAGGACATTCATCCTTTGGACCAGATAGAGCTGCATAAACAAACTGGGGAAATGGTATATTCCACTCTTACTAATAAAGCCATGGCAGCTCTAACACTGCAAGATTCTTTGAATAACACAAGCGCCCAATTGCAAATTGAAAAGGCCTCTTCTCAGGCCAAAGATAACAGAATAAAGTCTTTGGAAGACATAATCATTAGCTTGGGGCACAACCCCAAAGATATTAAAAGCATTGAGGCACTAATAAAGAAGAAAGATGATGACATAGCTGCACTGAGAAAGCAGCTGAAATTGCCAGCCTCAAGACATCCCCAGACCCAAGAAGTTCTAAAGGGGAATTCACAGGAAGAAATAATGGAGTTGCTCCTAAATATGACTGAGCGACTAAGTGAAACAGAGAAGGAATTGGAACAAGCTTTGCAGGAACAGGAAGCTATCAGGCAGACATCAACTACAGGTACTACAACAAAAGGTCAGCTAACACAGCCAGCCCAGGTAAACACTTCTGGTTTAAGTTCTGATGAATTGATAAAGCAAATGGAAAGTTTACAACTAAGGGTCACAGAACTTCAAACCACAAAATTGCAATTAGTAAAATTGGAAGAGAAATATGATACATCTAAGAAGACAGTTGCTGATAACACCAGGGAAATAAAAAGGTTAGAAAAATTGGTTCAGGCTTTGGAAAAAGATCTTTCATTGGAAAAGCCTTTAAAGGAAATAAATGAAATTCTTTGGGGTAATATCATTGAGTTAATAAAGGGTATTTGGCCCTCTATTCAAGCTATTTTTGAACAAAATGATTTGGTTAAAATAGCCCAAGAAGAAATATACAGGACAAGAAATGAATTAAGAGGCAGGCCTGAGCAGGCCAATCAGCTTATTCAATTTCTGAACACCAGGACAAAGCAACAGCTTGCAGTATTAGGGATTGAGGACAGGACCGGCACAATTTTGGAAATAAAGAGAGTTTTCATCAAAAGAACTTTCATGCAGAATTTAGAAAGGAAGTGCTCAGATATTTTGGTTGATATCAATATTTTCAGAGAGAAATTTCAAGCTTTGTTGGACAGTGGGTTACCAAGTCCTATGCTCTCAGAGGATCAAATAATGGACTTGGAAACCTATGTAAAGAAAATAAATACTCATGCTCAAAATACAGCTGCTTGTTCTACTAGTTTACCAGAATCAACATTACCAACAGGGAGAAATATCTATGATAGAGTGAGGAATTTATTTCATCTGGAACATGAAATAAAGTATCTGTTTCCTAATGAGCCCACCTTTTACAAACTTACCGAAGCAGATGAGACATTGAGAAAACTCAAAAGAACTATGATACCAGATGATCAATGGTGGAAAGAATTATTGGAAATTCTATAAAATTTATCTTCAGGATGAAAATTTTATCTTTACTATCAGGTAAAAGGATAAAAATGAGTACAGATGAAAGAGTATCAGTTACGCAGGTTGAAGAGTATCCGTAAAGACAAAGAGTATCAAGCAAGCAAAGAAATTACTCCAAAAGACAACATTGAGCCCTTTTTCAGCACTTACCTCCAGCACATCAGCAAAATGAGGAAACAACACATCAACAGTTACCTATTATTCTCTCCACGAGACCATTTGTCTCCTATTTATTTGTAAATTACTCCTTAGTCACCCTAGATTATTGGCTAAGTTAGTGTGTGTTTTTTTCAAGTTTATCTTGTATAAATAAACCCTCAAAGGAAGTATTGAGGGTGGATTCTATCACTCTGCTGTAACATTGAGATTTTCGGAATAAAAGCATTTTGGAGAAATTTATTCGTGGCTTACTGGATGACGATTTGAAGCTCAGGACTTTTTGCTGGATTCATGTGTTGGACTGCAGTTCAATAAGTCTTTCTACCCTTTGTCTTAAGTTTTATATCATTTTATAATATCATTATGTCCATCTCTGAATAATTTACATAAATGGATTGAATCAGAATTTACTTAATTGTACTCTGATTTCAGATGTGATTGTTCTTAATATTTTCCTCTAAATTGGTTATAAGCATGAATTCTTAAATGCTCTTGCTTTGCTAATTTAAACATTGTTGATTACTATAATAAAGAATTCTTCATTGCTCTTTGTTTGTAGTCATCTCATTTCTTTCTTTTGAACATGGTGAAAGATTCTTAGCTGCCTTTCATTCCTTCAAAATCATCCCATCCACTTTAAATTTTAAGGATTGTTCTCTGTCTAGCTATCTTGCCCTGTAAAGCCATCTTGTGTGTAGAATAGAAATCCAGTAAAGCCATCCTTTGACTCCATAGCCCAATGGACTGAAAACTTTCAACCTTGCCCTTAGTTTGTGGATTCCACCATTATTCAAAACAAAATCTTGGATTTATAACTAGCCTAAAACCTTCTAAGAACAAAGATAAATCATAAAGAGAGAGCCCTCTCTAGATGCAGATTGGCTAGATTCTGCATCTGAAGGTTGGTTTGTGGTTACCTCGGGTATACTTTCCTCTTACACAACTTCTAGGAAAACCTGAGTGATAACAGAAGGAAAAACATTTGGCAAATGAATATTGGTCCGAATTTGTTAATTTTGAAGCATATATCTTGAATATATTCTTAGCCAAAG
Organism: Pinus albicaulis; assembly: GCA_034641835.2. Taxonomy (NCBI): domain Eukaryota; kingdom Viridiplantae; phylum Streptophyta; class Pinopsida; order Pinales; family Pinaceae; genus Pinus; species Pinus albicaulis. The sequence continues at coordinate 1,200,449,719 of CM076581.1, read as the reverse complement.
CTGTCATGAACAGAATTTCTGAAGAAGCATGGAGTGGCAGAAAATTGTTCGTCACCCACATTAAAGTATTCGGCTGTGTGGCATATGCACATGTCCCAGATGAGCTAAGAAAGAAGCTTCACAATAAAGGGGAAAATGTGTCTTTGTTGGATACAGTGATGAGTCCAAGGCCTACAAGCTTTATAGTCCATTTACCAAGAAAGCAATAATAAGCAGAGATGTGTAGTTTATAGAAGAACAAGCTTGGGATGGAATTTTAGAGAAAACAATGAATGTGAAGACTAGTGTGTCTCATGAAGAAGAAGAGGAAGGGACAACAACAAATAATCCTTCCTTGGTGTCTCCTCCTCCACCACCATAAGCATAACAAACTACACCACAAGCTGGAAATAGAACAACCTTGAGAAATTAAGGAAGTGCTTCTTCAAGCACACCACAAGGAATTGAAACTCCATCAAGTTCAACTGGAACTCCAAGTACACCAAGAAGACTAAGATTCGGAAATCTGAGTGAGATTTATGAACAAGGAGAGGTAAATGATAATTATGGTCTGAACTCTTTATTTGCATTGTATTGTGATGTTGATGACCCAATTCATTTTGAATATGCTGTAAATGAAGAAAAATGGATTAAGGCAATGAATGAAGAAATTGGTGCAATCGAAAAGAGTAATACATGGGAGTTAGTGGACCTCCCTAAAGAAAAATAATTCATTGGAGTTAAATGGGTCTATAAGACCAAAATAAATGCTAAAGGAAAGATTGAAAGGCACAACGCCAGACTTGTTGTCAAAGGCTACAAGCAGCAACAAGGAAGAGACTATGAAGAAACCTGTGCACCAGTTGCAAGGATGGAAACCATGAGAACAATGTTGTCTATGACAGCACAACAGAAATGGAAGGTTTAGCAGATGGATGTGAAATCTGCATTCCTGAATGGAGTATTGAAAGAGGAGGTATATGTTTAACAACCTCTAGGCTATGAGATTGAAGCCCAAGAGCACAAAGTATGCAAACTAAACAAAGCTCTTTATTGGCTAAAGCAAGCACCGAGATCATGGTACAACAAAATAGATGCTTACCTAACAGAAAATGGTTTTGAGAAATGTGATGGAGAACCCACACTCTACATAAAATAAAATGATGGTAACGTTCTTATTGTTGTTTTATATGTAGATGATTTAATCTTTATTGGCAATGAAGTTTCTCTCATTGTTGATTTTAAAGCAATATTGAAGAATGAATTTGAAATGACTCATTTGGGTTTTATAAGATATTTTCTTGGAATTGAAGTAGAGCAAAATGAAAATGGTATTTTCATTTCGCAAGTAAAATATGTTGAAGAAGTTTTGAAAAGGTTGAACATGCAGAATAGTAAGGCAACTGTAACTCTAACTGTCATGGGGTTGAAATTGAGCAAAGAAGACAGCAGCAAGGTTTTTGATCCAAAATTGTATAAAAGCATAGTTGGCATTTGACTTCAACTAGGCCAGATATAATGCACGTTGTAAGTTTAATCTCGAGATTTATGGAAAGGCTGAAAGAAACTCATTGGCAAGCAGCCAAGAGGATTCTAAGGTATGTAAATGGAACAAAGGGTTATGGTATTTTCTACTCCCCATCTGAAAAATTTTAATTGACAGATTACACTGACAATGATTGGGCTGGAAGTTTAAATGACAGGAAGAGCACATCTAGATATGTGTTCCATTTGGGATCGAGAGCCATTTCATGGGCTTCCAAGAAGCAACCAGTAGTTGCTTTATCAATAGCAAAGGAAAAATATGTGGCAGAAACAACAGCATCATGCCAAGAAGTATGGCTGAGAAGAGTACTCAGAGATTTGTGTCATGAACAAGAAAGAGGCACAACTATTTACTGTGATAATAGCTCAATGATAGCTTTATCAAATAATTCTATGTTTCATAAAATAAAGAAACACATTGAAACCAAGTTTCACTACATCAAGGAGCTAGTGAACAATGGAGAAATAATTTTGAAACATTACAGAACTGAAGAACAGTTTGCTGATATCCTCACAAAACTGTTAACACATAAAATTTTTAATTATTTCAGAAAATGCCTGGGTATGTAGGAAAAAACCAGCAGTTGTATTTAAGGGGGAGTGTTATAAATATTAAATCCAACTGTGCAGAGGAAGAGCAACGGAAGTCCATTTTTGTTGATTTTTGTTTCTAAGCCAACCATTGCATTTTTCTGCAATTTTGTTTTGAGTTAAATTCGCCACGTTAGCCTTGTGGAGTCCATATCGCACATCGCTCATCGCTCCTTCACCGCACAATCAAGTCCCGCCGTCTCGCTTGCGATGCAATATCGCACATCGCATATCCCATTCGCCAAAGTCCAAGTCGCCACACCATCCATCCGCCAATCGCCGATGTGATGTGGTCCTACTGCCAACTCAACGAGAACGTGTGCCAATCATAAGTTTTCACGCAGGTTTAAATCCATGTCATCAAACTCCAAAACCAGACCCGAAACTTTTATGAATTCAATTTTATGAATTCTTCACATACCATTTTTCCATGATGTCACATATCACTTTTGTGACGCGAATTTTGATTAGAATCCAGCCTAATGATATTTGAATTCCATAGCAGGGTAATGATTGCGCATGTTGGCAATGTGACAAACGTCGATCTGAGATCAATGGTTTACGGGAGCACAAGTTACGCAAAGTTTAACTAGAGGGGGTGCCTCCGCAGTTGACCACCCCATCCCATATTGACTAGAGATCAATGGCTATGATCTACTGTGGTAGCATATCCTGACTGTTTGGAACTCACGGAGGAGTGCCTCCATAGAACCACCAAAGGGGTGTTGCCACCTACAAACCACCGAAGCGGCGTCGCCATGATAACCTGCCAAACGGTGCTGCTTTAGTTAATGAGGCTATCAATGTAATCTTCAAGTGGTGTTTTCTGTTGATATGTCAATCAATGACATTAAATGGTATTAGGTTTGTAATAAATTTCTATAGTCGTTCAGCGAACATATAGAGGTTGAATTTCATTGTAAGCATAAGTGTTGTGTAATTGATTTTTATGCCCGAAGGCTGAAGACAGAGAGACAGAGAGATATTCTACCATTGTGTGTGTAACAACCAATAGAAATTTTGCGCTGTGAATCCAGAACCTTGTTCTGAAAAATTCTATGTTGTAATAGAGTTAGTTTGTTTTAATTGAAATAGAGTTTTCATATTTCATCTCTGTGACTGAAATTTAAATTTTAGTTTTTATCTATGTGTGTTGTTGTTCAGAATTACTCAAAAAATTTCATCATTGAACAGAAAATCTTATGCATTGAATTTTGAATAATATCTCTTGTTTTTGTGAAGGCAACATTGGCATGTCCTTTCTTGATTCCCTGATGTTTCCCTTCCAAAGGAGATTAAAATATTCTAGTTTCATATTACATTTTTGAAGTAGATTCCCCTCTTGATACAATAAAAAGCTGGACATAGGATTCATGTCCACAAGAGACATAATTATAAAAAATATTTTTTAACTCACCTTTTTTTCTTCAAACGACATTCGACCTTAAATCGTCTTTTTTTCTTGAAGGAAGTTCAACAGAAAATAACATGGGTATTTTTCGATAAGACTTATGTGCATAAATGGAAATTAAGCTTTTACGTTTAGTTTAACAACCGATATAGTTAAACGTTCTTCCAAATCATTTCAGATTCAATAAGCATAACAATTTTAAACTTAAGTTAATTCCTGTCTAATCAAGCTTTATGTTATTAACATTTCCCAAGCATGCACAATACTTTTCGCTTGTAGAATTGTATGGCCGATTTCTCTTCTCATAGCTTTAACAATTTTCATATCTATTGAATTTCCTAATGCATCAATGGAATAGAAAAAATCATTGTAAAATATTCCCTTGTAACATACATATCATTGTCGCAAAAAAGGTGTGGAATATCATAAATATTTTGTCACAAATCAAGCACTGATCCTTCTTTAAATTATCTGAGTGGAACCGTTTGACAATTAGGGTGTACATATATAATAACTTCTCCTTTATACCACCATGGAGAATTCTCGTGACGATTAATGAAGAATTTATTTTCAAAGCCTACAATCATACTGGAAAATGATGGAACATTTTTTAATACAAACATTCAAGTAATGTTGAAAAACCCAATCTCTATTTAGTTGGAAACATCCATCATTAGTACTCTGTAACATCGACATCACACAAGATCCGTTGGAGTTAAATTACAACATATGTAATTCATCAAATGGTCACCATTACTATGATAAAAGCACATTGAGGCCATGTGCCCAAAGTGTAGTCTGCAATTTGGATAATTTTGTTAGATTGATAAGCACTTCACATTTTTTCTCAACAGATGGACTGTAAACCTCTTCAAAAAACCCCTTCACTTAGAAATGACTAGCACTTCACTAGACACTTGGATTTGTCTTGAACATCAACAAGCACTTGTAGGAATTCATCTGTGTGCTATGTGTTTCATCTTAGCATGTGACCAATAGGGCACTGAAGAAAATGGCTCTGCCGAAAACGAAAACGTGGAATGAGAAGTCAGAAAAAAATTACATGTGATAACATGTAATAATTTTTTCCTTGACATAGATAGATGAAAAGTATAAGTTCAGGGAAAAATCCAAAAATGAAAATCATTATTTTTTTTGAATTGTCAATTAATTTGTTTCTGGGATTCTCTTGAAACAAGAAGACCTATTCAATTTAAAGTGTTCTAACATGATTCATTATGATTTTATTGAATAAGTATATATATTTTGAATTTCTCATTTATGATTGTAGAATGTTGTACTGACCTATTTAATGTGAAAGGGTTTTTATTCATTGATTATGACAATGCTAGTAAGATCTAGGCTTTTTGTGCCCCATCATAATTTTTCCAAGATACTAGTCCTGTGTGGATAAAAATAAGCATTCATTTATTACCTACTAAACTAAATAATTGTTTATTTTATTAGCTACTCACAATGTATGTCATGTTATTGCAACACTACGATGTGATTTTTTTTAACTCTCAAAAGGTTATCGCATCAGCTACACATCAGCTGTGTATTATGGTAAAGAAGCTCCCTTTGGTGTCTAAGTTGTGTTTTCCTTTATTTCACACCCCTATATTACAATTAAGAAATAATCCCTTTGCTAGTTGAATTAGTTATGGGATGGCATAGTTATCATCCAACCAAAGAAATATTAAAACCCTAGAAATATGTGTTGGAAATACTAAGAGGGGCGGGGGGGGGGGTGGGTGAATCAGTATTCATTTCAATTAGAGCGTTAGTTAATATTCAATTATTATCAGTGTTTGTACAATGATAGAAGCAAATAAGAGGAACAAAAATGCACATAGTTTTTAAGGTGGAAGCCCACTCCAGGAGAAAAACCACCTAATGCTTTTTTAATAATTCTTTAATATTCAACTCCAGTTGAAAATAAAGCTCCAACTTCCTAGAATCTAGAAAAGCATTCTTCTCTAGCTCCCACTGGATGGATGCTCCAATGCTCGGGATTCTTCAGTAGTCAACTGAATAGATGCCCCAATACCCAATGAGCTACAACTCACCCTAGCACCACCCTACCACCCTATAGAAGAATAAAAGAAGAATGGACTCCCATACCAGGGAAAATGGTCCAGTTTACAATGATATAGAATGATGTAGAAGAAGAAGATATACTAGACCATAACCCCAAATTTGACACAACCACCTAATGATGATGCTAGACCTCCCAACACTTCCTCTTCAACCCTTGGTAGATAGATACAAGTACATTTTGTACAATAATGTATTTACAATGACTAAGTACAATGATACCTTTACAATGATTGTATGCAGTGCTGGCCACTTGAAGACTTCATATGATGATCTTATTACTGTTGTTATGCACCTTGGTTGCTGCTATTGTCATGCTACCCTCTGCTACACCTTGCTTTGCTTTGCTGTCGTAGAAAGTCTGGTCCTTTGCAACCCTTGACAACACATGATCTAGCTTTTTCTTTCCTTCTAGGAGCTAGATATTGAATCTTTTGTATCCTTGTTATTTTAGATCCTAAATATCTGATTTTTGGTCTTCTATTAGTCATCTAAGTTGTCTTTCCAATGCCATAGGTCTGACCCAATTTGGATTCTTCAAGAGAGAGTTATTTCTAATATCTCACAATGCCCTAATTATGGATTGTTTCAGAAGAGCGCACTTTTACGGCATGTCACGTGTCACCGTTTCTTCATTTGGCTTTGAAATTGACAAAGCGATAGTTACAAACTATGCACTATCTTCCACTTTTTACAGAATTCCAATATGATACTCAGAGAGAGAGTTATGACGATTTTACCAAGGTCACTTCTCTGATATGAATTTCAGGAGCCTGCAAAAACCCTAACTTCCACAGATCATATCTCCAGAAATATTGTGCACCTTCATCTAAAATTTTTACAGCAACTTCATCAGGATTTCAGATTTTCCTCGTAAACATTTCAGCTTTCGAACCTTCGTAGAAACAAATTTAGAGTGAAAATTCCATGATGACCTATTTCAAATGGCGAAATCCATTTCCCTAAAGAGGAAATGAAGATCACAATTTATATAAATGCTTAGGTTGAGAGGGGCTTCAACAAGTGAACATGGGAGGGATTTTAGGAGCTTAAAAAATATTAATTATGACTTTTAAATTACCCATTCCCCAACCCCATGGGCTTTTAGCTGACTAACTGGGGGTACAAACTTCAAACATGAATATCTCTCAAACTGTGAAGAATTACATGGCATGCCATATATCAACAGAAACATCTCAACAATTAGAAACCATAAAAATAATTATTGACCCAGAATATATTAATTTGGTAGGTAAAAATTCCCATGAAATATTGGATTAGCCCCTGGTGCTACTTAGGTTGACATCAATGAAAAACTTTGATCAACAATATCCACCTTTGGCATTGATGGCAACACAAGTACTCCCCCTGTGATCATGACACCTCTTCCTACAACATTCTCTCCCCCTTTGACATCAATGGAAAAGGGTAACTCCCCCTGAAACACAACCATCCTATAGACTTCTACACAGTTCCACTCCCCCTAACACACAACCGTCCTGCAAACCTATAATCTACTTCCACTCCCCCTTTATATTTTGAAAAAGGAAAATCTAATGAGAACTTGTGAGAATCCCAAGCTTCTAGCGAAGATATTCCACCGATGGCGAATATTTAATATGTGATTCTTTTGGTGCTACTTGGAATCTTTCTACTTGTCCAACTTCTTGCATAACATCTGGTCAGGAGGCTGTTACATATAGAAGACTACTACTCATAGATCTGTACAACCTTTGATCCACACCCTTAGATGAGTCGTCTATTCTCAATTTGCAACATGTTACCATTGGAGTAAGGATGGGTTTGCAATATTTCATTTTAAATTTCTTTAGCCTTTCCTTGATGTACTTGGCTTGACATATAAATATTCCTTTCTCTTGCTGAGATATTTCAAGCCCTAAGAAGTATGTCACCTCACCAGGTAAAGACATCTCGAAATCACTTTGCACCTTTATAGCAAACTTCTTACTTAGTAGATCATCATTTATACCAATTATTGTATCATCCTCTTTAGCTATTAGACATTATTTAGTTGCTTCATCCATAATATATATGTTGTTTGGAGCTCGAATTGCTGTAGCCACAATTTCACCATACACGCCTTTCCTGATTTCACATTTCGTGGAGTTGAATAGTATTATGTGTCCTTGATCATACATTTGTTCAACACTGAGCAGATTGTGATTCATCTTTTAAACCAATTGAACATTCTTGGCTAGAGAATATTTTCTTCCGAGAGTGACAGTACTTGATCCTATAACATTTGAAGATCCATCATTTCCAAAGGACACGGTTCCATCCTTCTTCTCTTTCAAAGATACAAATTTATTTCTATCTTCAATCATATGCGTTGAGAAACCACTATCAACATACCACACATATTTGTTCTTTTCAGCCTTGAAAGCGAGAGCACGATTATCATTCTTCTTCTTCTTCCATGTTCGTTCATTTTGTGGCTTCAAAGATAGCTCTGGAGGATTTTCAAGTTTGCAGTATTTGGCTATGTGTCCAAAGTTTCGACATTTGTAACATTCAATATTATTTCTTAAATGTTCAAATATATTGATGTTTCACTGAGCCCTGGGAGGTTCATATTTGATAGATCTCCTGGAATTGTATTCATTCCTAGGGTACATGTGACATTCTACAGCTTTATGACCAAATTTTCCACATGAATAACAGTAGCCATAAAAAATATGTTGGTACCTGGATGGAAATTTTTGTCGAGGAATTGTCTTCCAAGGCTGTTCTTGCAAATCTTGTCGAATGAAGTCTACATGCAAGTCAGATCTGATAGGTTCATTGTATTTTGTTGTATAAGGTCCTACTTCTTCTTCTTTGTAACCTATGTTAGTTCTATCGTTGTAATATCGTTGATTTTTGATGAGTTCTTCCAATGCCCTTGAGCTGTTGGTATAGTTTTGGATAGCTTTTCCTTTCTTCACTTCCTCACGCAATGAGACTACTTCGGCTTCTAATTCTACCCTTTATTGGTTTCTTTCTTCCAACTTCTTTTGAAGTGACTCTCCAAAGCATTTGTGTTCTTCAACTTCAATTTTGAGACCTTGAACTTTTTCTTCAAGAGTATTGAAACGGATCTTCTCAGCCTTGAGATATTTTATAAGCTTGATTAGTTCCTCCTAAAATTCTTCTATGGTACATCCTTCTTCTTCATTGTTTGATACCTCTTTTTTATTGTGCTTGGGTTTATTGTGCTTAGCAATAAATAATACTCTCTCATTGGCTTCTTCTCCACTGCCATTGTCTTCATCAGATGATGAGCTATCTTCTTTAGAGAGAAAGTTCCTTTTGGATCCTTGCTTGTTGAATTGCTTAAAACCTCTCTTTCCTTTTCAGTTTTCATTACTTTTGTTTGGACATTTTGCCACGAAATTCCCAACCTCGTTACAGCTGAAACATATCAATGGAATTATACCTTTAAATTGTCCCTTACCAATTTTTAGTTTTCTCGTGAAGTAAACATATTCTTCATTTGAAAGACCTTCTTCATCATATCCATTTTCTTCACACTTTTAGGTTCATGTCTTTTCAATTGAAGGTTGTTTATCCTTATTGGTTTTCTTAGATGCAACAAAGGCAGTTTCGAGATGCGAAGTACCCTCTTCTTCATCAAGTCTCATTTCATATGCTATGAGAACTCCATGTAATTCCTCTTTGCTGAGTTTGTCCATATTTGCACTGTATTCTAAGGCCGATACCTTTGGGTTGAATCTCCCTGGTAATGTTCTAAGAATATTCCATATAATAGTATTCTCGTCAACTGGCTCTCTGAATCCTTCTAGAGTGTTGGTTCTTTCATCAATGTATTGGAAGTACGCAGAAATGTTGCAATCTTATTTCATTCTGAGTTGCTCAAATTTTTCTCTATAGATTTGAAGCTTTTCTTCTTTGAAATTTGAGTCACCTGCGTATGTATTCTGAAGGTTGTCCCATACATTTTTGGCAGTTTCACAACCCAACACCTCATAATAAGTAGATTCAATAAGTCCACTCATAATAATATTGTTTAATTTTTCATCATTTACCAAATTCTTCTTACCTTGCTCATCTGTAGTTGATGTAAATCCATTTTGAACAGTGTCCCATACTTCATAACCTTGCACCAAGAGATAGACCTCAATTATTCATTTCCATAGTGCATAATTATTTTCATTAAATAGAGGTACATCATTGTTGGTATGCTCCATGACCTCCTTCCAGCTCTTAAACTGCTATTGAAGGAACCAAGATCTGATACCAATTGTTCGAAATACTGGGGGGGTGAATCAGTATTCCTTTCAATTAGAGCATTAGTTAATCTTCAATTATTATCATTGTTTGTACAATGATAGCAGAAAATAAGAGGAGCACAAATGCACACAGTTTTTAAGGTGGAAACCCACTGTCGGACAAAAACCACCTAATGCTTTTCTAATAATTCTCTAATATTCAACTCCAATTGAAAATAAAGCTCCAACTTTTTAGAATCTAGAAAAGAATTTTTCTCCAGCTCCCACTGGATGGATGCTCCAATTATCAATATTCTTCAGTAGTCAACTGAACGGATTCCCCAACACCTAATGAGCTACAACTCACCATAGCACCACCCTACCACCCTATAGAAGAATAAAATAAGAATTTACTCTCGTACCAAGGAAAATGGTCCACTTTACAATGATATAGAATGATGTAGAAGAAGAAGATATACTAGACCATAACCCCAATTGACACAACCACCTAATGGTGATCCTAGACCTCCCAACACTGCCTCTTCAACCCTTGGCAGATAGATACTAGTACAATTTGTACAATAATGTATTTACAATGACTAAGTACAATGATTGTATGTAGTGCTGCCCACTTAAAGACTTCATATGATGAACTTCTTGCTACTGTTATGCACCTCAGTTGCTGCTTTTTTCATGCTACCCTCTGCTGCACCTTGCTTTTCTTTGCTGCCGTAGAAATTTTGGTCCTTTGTAACCCTTGACAACACATGATCTAGCTTTTTCTTGCCTTCTAGGAGCTCGATATTGAATCTGGTGTATCTATATTATTTCAGATCATCAATATTTGATTTTCGGTCCTATAGTATTCCTCTAATTCGTCTTTCCAATGCCACAAGTCTGACCCAATTTTGATTCTTCAAGAGGGAGTTATACCCAATCTCTCACAATGCCCTAATTATGGAATGTGTCACTGTTTCTTCATTTGGATTTGAAATTTATAGAGAAAAAATTATAGACTATGCATTATCTGCCACTTTTTATGGAATTCCAATCTGATACCTAGAACGAGAGTTATGACGAATTTACCAAGGTCACTTCTTTGAGATGAATTTCAAGAGCCTGCAAAAATCATGACTTCCACAAATCATATCTCCAAAAATATTGCGGACCTTGATCTGAAATTTTTACAGCAGCTTCCTTGGGATTTTAGCTTTGCCTCAGAAAAATTTCAGCTTCTAAACCTTCGTGGAAAAAATTTAGAGCGTAAATGCCACGATGACCTGTTTCAGATGGTGAAATTCCTTTCCCTAAGGAGGAAATGAAGATCACAATTTAGATAAATGCTTAGGTTGATAGGGGCTTCAACAACTGAACGTGGGAGGTATTTTAGGAGCTTAATAAATATTAATTATGAATTTTCAATGACCCATGCCCCAACCCCATGGGGTTTTAGCCCACTAACTGGGGGTACAAACTTCAAACATGAATATCTCTCAAACCGTGAATAATTACATGGAGTGCAATATATCAACAGAAACATCTCGACAAGTAGAAACCATCAAAATAATTGTTGACCCAGAATATATTAATTTGGTAGGTCAAAATTTGCATGAAATATTGGATTAGCCCCTGGTGCTGCTTGGGTTGACATCAATGACAATCGCTGATCAAAAATATGCTCTCTAATTTATCAAACAATATATGTTTTAATAAAATAATAGACAGGACAACACCAATTAACAAAAAAAATTATTATTGTTGACTTATATTTAATGTAGTATAAAATGTTATTCACTTTGTCCTAGTTATAAAATTATGTTCTATTTGAATTTTTGGTTTCAATTTTTAACAATTTTTTTTCAACATGTTGTTAGTGAGGAAAAATATCAACCACTTAAGGATTTTGAACTCCTGAGAAACTTAGAATAAAGTTAAGTTTAAAGGTCATACCACATTGGTTAATATATATTTCCACACTGGTCCACAAATGCATCAGAAGAGAACCATTTGGGGTATAAACACAGGCTCGTCTTGGATATATGTAATCTAGATCTTGTATCATTAATATTTCCTACTTAGAGGAGAGTTCTTGAAGAGCTTATGTCAATAAGAAAATAACAGGAATATAGAACATAAACTAGAAAATGCAATGATACATAAACACATACAATGTAAGAAGATCATATAGCCATCATATTAAACCTTATAATGGAAAATGTGTAGAAGATCTCAAGGAAAAAGACACTCATGTTAGGAAAAAAAAAACCTTTGGAGACCTTGTACATAAAATATAAAGAAAAACTGCTATACAAGAATGCCGAAGGCTAAGACAGTGCAGTTTTAGTTGGGGTTTACTACTGATAGAAATGTAAACACATGGATCCACTGATAGGGTTCTTACAAAATTATGGGATCAAATATCTAGGCTTCCTAGCACTATTCCAAGATAACCTAGGAAGGTTTTCCTGAAATAATCAAAATGAAAAATATACAAGATGTGGCCCTAGGGCTGAATAATGATCTCCAACTGGAAGCTAATAGAAAGAGGCTAATGTGACGTAGAAATGGCTGATATACTCTTCACAACCTTTCCATATGAAGAGATGATCCCCTCACTAGAAAATATGGTCAAGAACTTGGTTACTTGACCCCCCAGTGCAACTGCATTGTAAAATAACATAGTTTCTATAGGAGACTATGTTGTGGGTGAATTCTACTACTTGGCATGATGGTAGATGGTGAATGAAGCTCTAATAACTTACTGACTAGTCTCCCAGATGAAGGGCTTCTCCCTCCACTAGAAACGAAGCTCATAAATTGGGTTTATCAACCCTCCACTACTGCAACCTTGCAATACAACACAATCCTGAAGGAGACCACGCTAGGAATAAGGGCTAAAGCTTGGCCCAAAGCTAGATAGTGGAAATGACGGTCAATAGACCTCTCCTAAGTAGGCACTCGAAGTCCCCCAAGGATGAGGGTGGGATTAATGCTCGGGAACACCCTTGTGCTAAACAAAACAACAGACTTAACTAAATATTTGAAGCATGCAAATAGTAATACAAGAACAATACAATATCAATAATCCAAATCATGCCTTCTATGGTTGTCATCCTCTTCCTTTATTGCTTGGTGAGCATCCTCACCCTGGGTCCCACTCATTAAAGGAGTTAATCTCATGCATACACTCCTCCTCTATGACTACATTGTCCTCCATTAATCCTCCACAACGTTGTTGATTTGGTCAACTTTGACCATGTCCACATGCTGTATCCGGTGTTCACACTTATAGGTGCTTTATATAGCTGATACAATGATCCACATTCACATGAGAAGTGATTTGTATTCCTACTAAGGAGATTTATGGGTCTCACTACCCTCTTATTCATCTATCCAAATGAAAAAATAAAAAACTAATATTCCAACTAGCTGAAAGGTAATTGGAAATATTACATCATTCTTGAATCTTTCTCAATTTTTTGAACACTGTAAGTGAAATTTTGCATCAATTACCATTATAATTTGGAAGAACCTTCAGAGTTTATTCTTCATTGATTTTTATTACACCCAATAGATGGTGCATGGTAACTTATAGTGTCTATCACACATTTATGCACAAGGTTGAACTTTCGTAGAGTCTTGGTTCATCTAAATATTATTGAAATAAGTTTAAAATGGTATTACTCCTTTACGAGTAAAGACATAAAATACTTTGAGAGCACCCACATAGTATGAGAATAAATCTAATGATTGATAATTTCCATTCAAATTCCTTTTTTCCCTAAGGAAAATATCATGGTAAAACCCAAGGTATGTTTTCCCAAATCATGGATGACATCCCTTGTAAAGATGTTGTAGACTAGTGAACTTCACCAAGGGGGATTTTCACTGGATTCTTGATGGCATGGAACTTCCCAAATGTTAAGCAACATTCGTATCAAATAGTTGATCTGACCCTTTTGGATAATTTCCACGATACTTGATGAAAAGCTAGAACATATCCTTAAAATGGTTACCTTTGTGATGTTATGGACCAGCTTTCCTTTCTCCTTTTAAACTTGAATTTATATAATTATTAGAGATGGAAAATTAGTATGAAATGGAATGCAAATGCACTTGTTCAATCCCTAGGGATTATTAGTGAATTATCCTTTCCATTTTGGTATTTTAAGTGAATCAACAAATCTCCATACAACTAAAATACACATATTCAATTCCATTTGAGATCCATTTAATTAAAACATTTACCATGAAAAAATGATTCTCCATTCCTCTTATCCTACATCAGAAAAATGTCTCATTCTTCAAATGAATTCATCTAAGACGTATTTTCGAAAAGCTCCTTGATGTTTCCTAGAGTATCTACGGGTTTTTCAAAAGCCTTCCTGATTTACTCATCCAATTCAACTAGTTGTTTTATCCTTGCCTATTCTTCCTCCTAATTTGAAGTGAAACGTTGCAACAATTTGTATAGAGGAAATATCCAAATTCATGGGAAGGGTCATCTTCATTTCGTAGACTAGCTCAAAAGTATTTTTATTTGTAGTTTTTTTCTTGGTGGTGCAATCTATCCAAAGGGAGAACTTAATTTTGTTGTCCCAACATTCCTTACTATCTCTGAGGGTATTTTTTACAATCTTAAATAGGTTATTATTGATTCATTTGTCCAAGATATTCGCTTAGTGATAATAATTTGATGAGTGAGAGAATTTTCCATAATTCAAATAAAATCTCACCAATTCACTATATATGATTACTTTGGCATTGACTATAGTTATTTTAGCTAGATCTCCAAGTATTGTAATGATTTCTTCTTTTATGAAGTGAGTTAACATTTTTTTGGCTACCTTATTTGTATAGGATTCTTCAAAATACCTAGATAAATAATTAGTTGAAGTGACGATCCATTTACACTCATTACTTGAATTCTCATTGAATGTATCAATAAATTCAAGCCCCCATTGTTAGAAAGGTGCTTTAGGAAACATAGGCCACAATAACAAGGTTGGCACCTTATATTTTATTCTAAATTATTGACAAGACTAAAGCTATCACACAAATGTATGCATTTGAAAAAAATTAGTAGGTGAATAGTAACATGCTCTCAAAATTTTTACAGAGTCATATTTGCTAAACAATGTCCACCATAGATTTGACTATGCATTTTCGTATTTTTTTGGTACTTCCAAAGGACACGTGAATCTAAGGATTAGAACACATATATTCTTCAATATTAATCCTATATGCATTAGGAAATATTTTTCTACAACTAACCTCAATGAACTTTGTCTGTAACTAGGAAAGTTACTAGGGCATGAGAAATTCCACGAAAGAGAAAATAAAAAAGAATATTTAGGACCTTATCTAGACATTTGTTGAATAAATTTCCTCTCCTTATTTTCTTGAAAATCCTACTTGGTTTATTTATTATATTTGACCTCTTGATTTTTGTTCAACATGGTTGAAATGGGTTAGGTAATTTATTAACCTCTTGATGAAGAGGACTTTACCAAAGAATGATTGAATTTCCATCTTATTGGGTGGCAATATTAGATGCCGAATACCTTCCACATGTGTTAGATAAATCCTCACATCATCTATGGGTGCATTATGGCACAATATTTTTACTTCATTCAGAACAAAAAATTATTTCCTTATATTAAGTGAGATCATGAATTATGTACATTCTCTATAACACCTGCGTTAGATGTCAGACATGTGAATTACTATATTTAGAGAAAATTACCTGGTTTCTTGATCAATGAAAGTAATATTTCTGATGATTTCCTTCAAAGATTAATCCATACCTATTTCAAATGTAGAGCCGATGTTCAATAGTATGAATGTCATCTTCAAGTGCATTAACGATTTTTGTTTGTAGTGAAAGTAGTCGTATGTTGAATTTCATGTTGTTAGGTCCCTATATTACTAGTATAGTCCCTTATTGTTGTTAGTGTAACCCCCTTATTGTTATTATTGTACCCCTGTAACCCCCATATTGTAATTATTGTGCCCTTAAATTATTATTGTGAGGTTGGCTAGGATTACATTGTGGCCCACTAGGATTACATTATGACGCCATGGACTCCTATATATAGAAAGGAGGTTTTTTAATTTGTATCATCCAAAAATTTTTCATTCATGTAATGTATTGGAGGTTTCCCCCTCAAAATGGCTTATTTATAAGGCGTTGATATCTCTTTTCATCTATTTTTGGAGCTGGTTTCACAACATTGTTATCAGAGCTTTGGATTCTAGGGTTTCACTGCTCCAAACAGGTCATCGTGGAATTTTTGCTATAACTTTTATTCTACAAAGTTTCAAAATCAGAAGTTGAAATTTTTAGGGTGCGAAGCCGAAATCCTAAGGAACATCATCAAAATATTTCAGAGCTTGGTTTGCAACATTTTCAGGGATATGATCTGTGGAAGTTAGGTCTTTTTTCAGGCTCCTGAATTTAATATAAACAGATCATGATGGCATTTGTGCTATAAATTTTTTTCTACAAAGTTGCAGAATATAAAAATTTTAGGACTCGAAGTTGAAATCCCAAGGAAACCCGTCGCAAAATTTCAGATCTTGGTTCACAACAGTTTCAGAGATATGATCTGTGGAAGGTAGTGCTTTTTTAGGCTCCCAGATTTCATGTCAAGGAGGTGATCGTGAGAAAATCATCATAACTTTCCCTTTGAGCATTGGATTGGAGTGTCGTAAAATGTGGTCACAAGTACACGGACTATAGTTTCTTTTCTATCAATTTTAGATCTAAAATACGAAACAGTGAGACGTGGCAAGTCATACAGTTTTTCTTTATTGAACCAGTCCATAATTAGGTCATCGTGGGAGATTGTACATAAATTTGCCTTGGAGAATCCAAATCCACTAAGGCCTGTGGCATTCGAAAGATAATTTAGAAGGCTACCTCAATTCCCAATTTCAAATATTGAAGATACACAATCACAAATATAATCCAATTTCAATATTGAGCTCTTCAAAAGAAAGAAAAAGGTGTGTATTTTTTTTTACGAATTGCATAAGTCTTGTTTGAAGAATCAATTTGAATTGATTCTAAGGGCATATTGTAGAATATATTTCAGTATTGGGTTAAAAAAAAAAACCCCGTAAAAATAATTCAACACCCATTAAGCCTTCAGAAGGCTCTACTATGACTCATGAGGATGAAGAATTGCAACATGATCTATCAAAATTACAAGAGGAAGTGCACCAAATTTCACTCTTGCAAAGAGCAACAAAAAATGAATTGGATGTTTTGAAGAAAGGCATGGAAGTGAAGCTGGATGGTTTGAAGAATAATATGGATGTTTTGAAGAAAGATGTGGAATCTAATATAGATAGCATGGAATCTAAGATGGATAACATGGAAGCTAAGATCGATGAAAAAATGAAAGACAACATGGAAAACATGAAGAATGATCTAAAAGCAGACATGGAAGGTTTGACAAAGTTGATACAAGAAATTTTTTCTAATGGTGAAAAGATAGTAGAGGAAACTCATGATCAGAACAAAGTAAATGTTAATCGTGACTTCATAAACTCTAATGTTGGCGGGAAGAACCACCATACTCCAAAATGGATATGAGGAAGTTTCATGGAAAGGATCCTGTAACATGGATAATACAAATCGAGCAATACTTTGATCTCCATAATGTGCAAAACACACAAAAGGTACACATTGCAACTTTACATTTAGAGAAAAATACATTTGTATGGTATCGATGGCTTTGCTCCAGTAAAAAAATTGTCACTTGGTCAATTTTTACGAAGGAAATGATAGCACATTATGAGGATAAAAAGAGCAACACCTTCTTTAGCCAATTGATAAATCTCAAACAAAAGGGTTTAGTGGGGGAGAACATTGAGGACTTCTAAAAATTGAATATAAGGGTAACTGATATTCCAGAGGAACATAAGATTGATCTCTTCATCGGTACTTTAAAGGATAGCATCCAACATGAAGTTCGTGTTTTGGAACCTGATTCATTGGATAAGGCATTCTGGTTGGAAAGAAAAATTGAATATAAAATTATGGTGACAAGGAAGCCTACCACTCACTTCTATAAAGAAGGAAGTGTTGCTACGCCTAGATTTTGACAACCTACAAGATTGACACCATAACAATTGGAAGAAAAAAGAGCAAAAGGGATTTGCTACAGTTGTGATAGAAAGTACACTAAAGGTCATACTTGTGCTGAGAATAAATTATTTTACATAGATTGTGAAGAGGAAGAATAAAATGAACAAGAAGAGGATATACACCAAGAACCAGCCCTAGAAGAGGAAGAAATGAGTATGACCATATCATGTACTGCATTGGCAGGAATTATCACTCCTCAAAATCTCAAGATAGAAGGACATATCAAGAAGAAAAAGGTAATAGTGTTGATTGATTCAGGTAAAACCCATAATTTTATTCATTGTAAGGTAGCCAAGCAATTGAATTTTTTCCTATACCCAGCACCAGAATCTCAAGTGATGGTTGCAAATGGAGGAACTATAAATTGCTCTGGAAAATGCCATAATATTAGGCTAACCATGGGGGAATATTTATTGAATGGTCCAATGCTTTCCATTGCTA
Organism: Pinus albicaulis; assembly: GCA_034641835.2. Classification (NCBI taxonomy): domain Eukaryota; kingdom Viridiplantae; phylum Streptophyta; class Pinopsida; order Pinales; family Pinaceae; genus Pinus; species Pinus albicaulis. The sequence continues at coordinate 1,200,431,271 of CM076581.1, read as the reverse complement.
CGGAAGGTGTCGATGTTGTACTAGGAGTACAATGGTTACAATCTTTGGGGACAGTAGCTTTTAATTTTCAAGAACTTTTCTTGAATTTCTTTTCAGAAGGGAAGGAATTCGAATTACGAGGTATTGCAGGGAAGCTAGGAGAGATAATAAGCTCTAATGTCATCACGAAGCTTCTAAAGAAAGAAAAATGAGGCGTAATTGCACAATTATGCTCACTAGAAGTTCCAACATCAAAATCATGTATTTCTGTAGATCCCCAACAAGTCTTGGATAATCATTACAAGGTGTTTGAAACTCCCAAAGGACTCCCACCTATTCGTGATCATGATCACGCTATTCATTTGATTCCAGGAAGTGTTCCTCTAAACATTAGGCCTTATAGATATCCTTATGTCCAAAAGAGCAAAATTGAACATATGATTGCATAAATGTTAGAGGCGAGTATAATTCAACCTAGTCAAAGTTCTTTCTCTGCTTCTGTAGTATTGGTACACAAGAAGGATGGATCGTGGCGCATGTGTCCGAATTATAGGGAGCTCAATAAGCTCACCATTAAAGATAAACTTCCCATTCCTATGATTGATGAATTATTAGATGAACTACATGGAGAAATTTATTTTACCTAGTTGGATCTTCGTTCAGGATATCATCAAATTAGAATGAAGACTAAATATATTCCAAAAACAGCATTTCAAACTCATGATGGTCATTATGAATTTCTGATCATGCCTTTTGGCCTTACCAATGTACCTTCTACATTTCAAGGGTTAATGAATTCCATTTTCAAGGCCTTCCTTACAAAATTTGTGCTAGTATTTTTTGATGATATACTAATCTACATTAGGTATTGGAAGGATCATGTTGAACATGTTGACAAGGTGCTAAAAGTATTGCACGAGAAACAATTATATTCAAAAACATCCAAATGTTTCTTTGGAGTACAAGAGGTGGAATATCTGGGTCATATTGTATCTCACGAGAGTGTTAAGGTAGACCCTAACAAAATTAAAGCCATTAAGGAATGGAAAGTCCCCACAACCATAAAGAAGTTATGAGGATTTCTCAGGTTAATAGGGTATTACTGCAAGTTTCTTAAGAATTATGGGAGAATAGCAGCACCTCTAACAAAATTATTGAAGAAAGATGCATTTTCATGGACTCTGAAGCAACTAAGGCCTTTGAACATCATAAAGAGGAAATGTGCCTAGCACCAGTCTTAGCTACGCCAGACTTCACAAAAACCTTTATTGTGGAATGTGATGCCTCAGGAAATGGAATTGGTGATGTTTTAATGCAGGAAGGAAGACCCATTGGTTTTGAAAGCCATCCAATCAAAGGAAAGTATTTACAAAAACCTATTTATGAGAAGGAAATGTTAGAAATACTGCATGCACTAAAGAAATGGTGAACTTACCTAATGGGAAGACAATTAAAGGTAAAAAATGATCATGATAGTCTTAAACACTTTTTGGAAAAAAGATTATATTTAGAAGAGTAGCAAAAATGGGTCACAAATATTTTGGGTTATGACTTTGAAATAATATACAAAAAAGGGAATCTTAATGTTGTTGCAAATGCACTCTTAAGAAAGAATGAAGAGCTAGAATAATTTCTTTGTGCCATTTCTATTATCCAACCAGATTGGATAACCGAAGCAAGAGATGAATGGAAGAAGGAAAAAGAAGTATGGACACTCATTCAAAAGTTGCAGCAAGATCCTAGTACATCTGATACATTTAGTTGGAAAAATGATTATTTATGGTACAAAGATTGCTTATATCTTTGTAAGAATTCCCAACTAAAATAAAATATTATTTTGGAATTGGACACTTCTCCTTTAGGAGGACACTCAAGATTTTTAAAAAATTACCACAGGGTGAAGAAAGAATTTTTTTGGGATGGCCTTAAATCTGATATTCAAAAATTTGTGGTGGAATGTTTGGTTTTCCAGCAGAATAAAGTTGAGACAATTAGGACCCTGAGACTTCTACAAGATTTATCCATTCAAAGTCAAAATTGGGATGATATTTCAATGGATTTTATCATAGGTTTACCTAAGTCCGAATGAAAGAGTGTTATCATGGTGGTAGTTGATAGAATTACCAAGTATGCACACTTTTGTGCATTATCTCATCCATTTAAAGCAAGTACAGTTGCTACTACATTTATGGACACAATTCAAAAGCTACATGGAAACCCAGGGGTTATTGTGAGTGATAGAGATCCCATTTTTACTGGAAATTTTTGGACTGAGTTTTTTTCTTGTTTGGGTACTCAATTAGCTCATAGCTCATCTTATCATCCTCAATCTGATGGTCAAACTGAGATAGTAAATAAATTTTTGGAAGGATATCTTCGTTGTTTTGTATGTGATAAACAAACACAATGGGTCAAGTGGTTACCTCTTGCTGAATGGTGGTATAACACTTCCTTCCATACTGCAGCAAAAATGACCCCATTTATGGCACTTTATGGATATCATCCACCATCCATCACATCATATTTAAGAGAAAATTCGAAGGTTCAAGCAGTGGAAGATCACATCGAGCATCAACAAGAAGTTCTTCAACTCTTAAAGGATAACCTGAATTTGGCACAAAATCGAATGAAACAACAGGCAGATCAACATCGCAGCGAGAGAAGTTTTGATGTAGGAGATTGGGTATTTTTACGGCTACAACCATACAAACAAATGTCCCTCAAGCAAGTTAAGAAGGATAATAAATTATCACCAAAGTACTATGGTCCTTACAAGGTGTTGCAAAATATTGGTACTATGGCATACAAATTGGAGCTTCCTACTTCTTTATGAGTGAATACAGTTTTCCATGTTTCATGATTAAATAAGGTTATAGGTGAAAATCTTCCAGTTCAAACAATATTACCAAAACTTGATGAGGAAGGACAAATCATATTTGAACCTGAAGCGGTCACGAAAAGAAGAACTCGACAGCTACGAAATCGATCAATTTTAGAGTATCTCATCAAGTGGAACAACTTACCCACTGAAGATTCTACATGGGAGGATGAGAATTTTATACAGAAGCACCTAGAGCTACTCAAGCATTGAGGACAACACTTTTTTGAAGGAGAGGGTCATGTTAGATCCCTATATTACTAGTATAGTCCCTTATTGTTGTTAATGTAACCCCCTTATTGTTATTATTGTACCCCTGTAACCCCCATATTGCTATTATTGTGCCCTTAAATTATTATTGTCAGGTCGGATAGGATTACATTGTGGCCCACTAGGATTACATTATGGCCCCATGGACTCCTATATATATAAAGGAGGTTTTGTAATTTGTATCATCCAAGAATTGTTCATTCATGTAATGTATTGGAGGTTGTCCCCTCCAAGTGGCTTATTTCTAAGGCGTTGATATCTAATTTCTTCTATTTTAACATTGTTACCGACGAAATAGGTAACTTGGCCTCAAAACGGGAACTCTAGCCCAAAAAGACTCAAAAAACATGAAAAAACACCCCAAAAACAAAAAAAGTGTATTCCAAAACGCACTTGGTTTTTTTTGAAAGTCAAATTTCAACATTTTATAAAATTATGTTAAAAACAAAATTGTTTGTTGAAAAAAGGATTGAAAAAACACCCTCAAAACAAAACCAGTTGACGCTGGAATAACAAAAAAAAAAAAATTTGACATATTTTTGACATTTTAAAAAATAGAAATAACATTTTTTTAATTTTTAAAATTCAAACATTAAAAAAAACCTAAAATTTAAGAAAAAAAATAAATTTAAAAAATAAAAACATTTTAAAGCTTAAAATTTAAAAATATATAGGAATAAAAAAATAAAAATAAAAACAAAATAAAATTTTAACTCAAACATTAAAAAAAACCTAAAATTTAAGAAAAAAAAATAAATATTAAAATTTCAAAATATATAGAAATAAAAAAATAAAAATAAAAACAAAATAAAAATATTAAATTAAAAAGAAAAACAAGATAAAAAAAAGAAAGAAATTATAAAAAATAAAATATAGAAATCAAATTTAAAAAAGAAAAAGAAAATGTTTATTAAATTAAAAATAAAAAATTAAATTTTAAAATAAAAAATTAAATTTAAAGAAATATATTAAATTTTAATAAATTTAAAACTTAAAAAAAAAAATTAAAAAAAAAATTATTGAGATTAAAATTTAAAAAATGAAAAATTAATTAAAAATGAAAAATGAAAAATAGAATATAATAAAAATATTAAATTTAAAAAAACATATATATTAAAAGAGAAAATAGATTTTAAAAAATATATTAAATTAAAATTATAAAAAATAAAATATATATAAATATATATATTAGATTGTATTAAATTTAAAAAAAAAAATTATATTAAAATAACAAATTAAATTAAAAAAAATTATTAAATTTTATTAAATAAATGAATAAACAAATAAATTTTGAAATAAAAATAAATTTTAAATATAAAAAAAAAACATTGTTAAAATAAAAAGTTAAAAAACTTTAAAAATCAATTAAAATTGAAAAATTAAAAAAATATATATTAAATAAAAAATAAAATAAAAAACAAATTAATTTGAAAATATTAAGTTTAACTTAAAAACAATCTAATTTTAAATACACAAATTTAATTGAAACAAAAAATATATAAAAATTTTATGTAATTAAAAAAATAATAATAATAATAATAAATTTTTTAAAAAGTATTAAATTCAAATGAATTAAAAAAAAATAAAAAATTTACTAAATTTAAAAAAATTAAATGAAAAAACTAAACATAAAATTTAATAAAAATAAATAAAAAAAATCAATTATATAAAAAAAATACAAAATTTAGTAAAAATTATTAACAAAATTTAGAAAAAAAAAATTAAAAACAAAAAAAATGAATTAAATTAAAAAAAAATTTAAAAAAACAAAAAAATTAAAACAAATTAAATTTCAAATACAAAAATTAAATAAATAAAAAAAAATTCTAAATTTTTTGAATTAAAAAAATCAAATTAAAAAAAAAAATATTAAAAATTACAAAAAAAAAAAAAGAATTTTTTTATCGTGGTGGCGCCGCTAATCGGCCTCACGCCCAGGTGACAACGGAGGTCGGCCGCTAGGCGGGAGGCCGATTCCAGGAATCGCCCGCCCATGGCAGGAGGCCGATTCTGGGAATTGACCTGAGGCCGTTTCCGGGAATCGCCCTCGCATGGCGAGAGGTCGATTCCAGGAATCACCCTGAGGTCGATTTCAGGAATCACCCTCCCGCGACACGAGAGGGCGATTCCGATAATCGACATCCTGCGGCGGGAGGGCGACTCCCAGAATCGGCCTCGAGGCGATTCCCGGAATCGGCCTCGGGGCGATTCCTGGAATTGGCCTCTCGCCGCGCGAGGGCGATTCCCGGAATTGGCCTCCTGCGGCAAGAGGGCGATTCTCGGAATCGGCCTCTCGTCGTGGGAGGGCGATTCCCAGAATCAGCCTCTCGCCATGGGAGCGGGATTCCCGGAATCGGCCTCCTGCGGTGGGAGGGAAATTTCCGGAATCGGCCTGAGGGCAATTCCCGGAATCGACCCCTCGTCGCGCGAGGGCGATTCTTGGAATTGGTCTCCCGCGAAGGGAGGGCGGTTCCCGGAATTGGCCTCCCGCCCAGGTGGCGGCAGAGGCTAGCCGTTGGGCGGGCGGGGAGGGTGCATGTAGCCTCCCCGCCCACCTAGCGGCCGGCCTCCGCCGCCACCTGGGTGGGAGGCCGAATGGCGGCGCCACCACTATCGAAAATTTCTTTTTTTTTATTTTTAATATTTATTTTTTATTTCTTTTTTTGTTTTTATTTTTAGTTTTTAAATTCAAAAAATTTAAAATTATTTTTTTTAATTCAAATTTTTTATTTTAAATTTAATTTGTTTTAATTTTTTTGTTTTTTTTTTTTAATTTTGTTTTTAAATTTAATATTTTAGGTTAATTATTTTTTAAAATTTAAAATTTATTCATTAAATTTATTAAATTTTAATTTAATTAAATTTTTTTTTAATCTTTTAGTTTATTTGGTTTTTCATTTTAAAAATTTAAAAATTGTTTCATTTAAAAAAAAAACAGTAAATTTACGGATATTTGTTTTTTAATTATTTGCAAGTGGTTTTTTTCATTTTTTTTTTTTTGTAATGATAGTTTTTTTTATTATAATTCTTTTATTTTAATTTTCTTTTCCAATTTTAAATTTTGTTTTTTCTTTTTAAATATGTTTTTTTTGTTAATTTTAAAATTTGTATTTTTGTTTTCTTATTATTATTATTTTTTTAATTTAAATTTTAAAATTTAATTTTTTCTTTTTTTTGGTATTTTATTTTTTTTTATCTAAATTTTAATTTTGTAAGTTAAGTTATTTTTAAATTTTCTATTTTAATTTTTTTTTTAATTATATGGATTTTTTTAATAACTTAGAAAAAAATGTTTTTGATGTTTTTTTAAAAAAAAAAAATTTTGTTAATTTTTGTTTTTTTTTTTAAATTATGTGTTTTTTTTTCAAAATTTGTCATTTCTTTTGATATAATTTTCGAATATTTTTGTTTTTTTTTTGTTTTATTTATTTATTTTTGTTTAAATTTTTTATTTTTACGAGTTAATTTTGTTTTTTTTAACATTTTTATTGGTTTTTTATATTGTTTTTATATATATATTTTTTATCTAAGTTTTGTGTTTTATTACCAACATGAAAATCACCACTCTAAAAAAAAAAGGTTGATGCTGCATCAATACGTTTCAAAATTAGCATAAAAATCACCGCTCTAAAAAAAAAAGTTGATGCTGCATCAATACATTTCAAAATTAGCATGAAAATCACTAACATTTTAAAACAAATATTCATACTTCATAAATAAAAATATTCGAGTGTCAAAAATGTGCTAAAAAAAAAAGAAGGTGATTTTGCATCACCACTTTTCAAAATCGGGTGCTTTTCATGCTACCAAAAAAAGGTAGGTAACAATGCGGTTACCTATTTCATCGGTAACAGTGTTTTTTTGGACTTGGTTTCAAACACATGTTCTACTAGGCCCTGATCATATACTGAAAATCAATCAAATTTGGACATGACAATTTCTCCGTGACTTTTGCAAAAAATGGTCCTTGTTTGGATATAGGTAGTTTTGTTTGAGAGATAATTGTTTCATTTTTATAAATTCAACATACACAAAAACACCTGATTTAATGATTCTTTTTTCCAACCGCAAATTATTACCCATGATGAAAATATTGCAGGAATAATGATCTTAGCCTATAAATTCTTATGCAGTTCCAATTGGAGGTAGAGTCTAATTTGTAGGCCTATGTTTCTGTGTAAAATTCTGATATCCATCCACTTGTTCCATCCAAACATCGTGCATCATTTGACCATAACTTGGTTTTTTGGCTTATTTATTTCAGAAAAAAGGTGGGTCAGTCACAAAGATGTCATTGTCGACTGACAGATTTAGCCTAGAGGTCTGAAACATATATAGGACTCAAAAAGAATCTCATACCAACCCGAAGTTGGTTTCCCTGACTCGAAGTCAGTTGGAGGACCAAAACATCACTAGACTTGATCTGAGATCAAGTGGTTGGACACATGCCACCCTAGATATAGAGAGTACGACAATCTCTGATGCGTCCATTAGTATTTGTGACTGGTGTCTAGATTTTACCACCTCACTGGAAAAATTAGAGGTACTTCCCATGAGTCCGGGACTCAATGGGTAGGATGCATACGAGACATAGATCATGAGAGGTGAACCAACTAAATCATCGTAATGGTGGGGAAGAAGCACCATAAGGATAAGCAAGCCGAGCCCTGTGAGTGCTTATAGCTCTGACAAGCTATCCCCAAAGCCCCCCAGAGCTCCAAGAGTTCATCGTCAAATAGGACCCTCAACATAGGGTCATTCGAAGATACCAAGATTCTCACAGAAGGTTAGGAACTTGATATTCCCCAAGTTTTTTGTGAGAATATCTGCAACCTTCTCATCAGTTCCTATATGTTAGAGCATTACGATGCCTTGCTATACCATATCCCAGATAAAGTGGTACCAGATATCAATATGCTTGGATCGATCATGGAAAGAAAGATTCTCTAACAAACTAATCCCACTCTGGTTATCACAAAGTATCACAGTGGTATGTAGCACATTACCGAACAACTGACTGAAGAGATTTATCAACCAACCTACTTCACAACTGGACATACTCACTACAATGTATGTGGCCTCCGTAGTGCTCAAAGCCACTGACTTCTGCTTTGTGGTCATGCATGATATCGAAGCAGACCCAAGTGTGAAGCATAATCCGGATGTGCTCTTACGATCCACCACACATCCAGCCCAATTGGCATCAGTATATCCATGGAGTGTCATGCTCCTGACAGTGTATTTCAGCCCATGGTTTATCTTGCCCCGAAGGTATCTCAACAGATTCTTGGGGGCAACCCAGTGAGTGTAATGAGGTTCAACCATATGTTGACTCAAAGTGTTCACTGAAAAACATACGTCCAGATGGGTGTTCACTAAGAACATCAGGGCCCCTATGAGTTGACGATACTCAATATGATATACTAGCATAGGCCCACAAGCGTGGCCACTCAACTTATTAAAGTTGAGCTCCATGAGTGTCGACACTGACTTACAGTCCACCATTCCAAATCTTTCGAGAAGCTTTACAATGTATTTTCCTTGAGAGAAAATCTGGCAAAGTATTTTCAAGATCTCCAGGCCTAGGATGTAATGCATCAGTGCTAGGTCATTCATCTCAAACTTAGCATCCAGCTCCCTCTTACACTAATGAATGAGAGGGTCATCATCTATCATGAAGAGGCTGTCCACATACAACACTAGAACAAGAGGCTTTTCTCTATCAACCTTGAAGTAAAGGTTCGGATCAACATTACTATGAGTGAAACCCAACTTCATCAGGTACCTATCTATCCTCTCGTACCAAGGTTTGGGTGCTTGCTTCAACCCATAGAGGGATTTCTTCAACCTACAAACATGGGTTTCCTAGTCCTGGACTTCAAAACCTAGAGGTTGCTCCACATAAACCTCTTCCTTTATCACACCATGCAAAAATGTGGTCTTCACATCCATCTGATGAAGGTTCCATCCTTGTGTAGCAGCAAGGGCTATGATAGATCAGATGGTATTATATCGGGCTGCAGATGAAAATATGTCATCATAGTCTATGCCTTTCTTTTGAGAGAAGCCACTAGCAACAAATCTTGCCTTGAACTTTTCAGCACTACCATTAGATCCATGCTTGATCTTATAGAGCCATTTTGAGTTGACAACTACTTTGCCCTCTAGTCTCAGAACCACATCCCAGACATAATTATTCATAATGGACTCATATTATTCATGCATATAATTCTTTCAAACTTTATGCATTACGACCTCCTCAAAAGATCCAAGCTCAGATTGTACAATTGTACTCATGGCTGCTAGATTCCCTTGGCATCTATTTGACTTGTTGCTTTCACAGAATGTCCTCCTTGGGGCCATATGTCTCTTAGCATCCTCAAGAGTGTCCCTGAGCCATGATGGTCTCTTCCTCATTGAAGGAGGTGGATCAATAAGGTCCATCGATCCTTCAACATGGGGCATCGTCCCATCCTTCGGTTCTTCCTGATTTCGAGCCCTTACTTCATGATATTTCTCAGAGTTCAGAAGATTCATTACTTTCGACAATGAAGCATCTTCGTTGAAGGTAACATTGTGGCCTATCTACACTTCCCTTTGACGAGGGACATAGACTCTATAAGCCTTCTAAGCTTGGTTGTAGCCAAAAAATATTCCCTTCTTTCCAGAATCATCCAAATTTCTCCTCTTCTCCTTTGGTGCATGAAAATAAACAGGACATCCAAAAAATCTAAAATGTGAGACGTCAGGTTTCTTACAAGAGAAAATATCTTTGGGAGTTTTGGAGTTTAGAGTTGAATTCGGGCATCGATTTTGTATGTACGATACAGTGTTCACAGCTTCACCCCACAGAAACTTCGGAAGACCTTGGTCACATACCATGGAAACGGAACCTTCCACAATGGTTTTTAGGTCCCTATATTACTAGTATATTCCCTTATTGTTGTTAGTGTAACCCCCTTATTGTTCCCCTATAACCTTCATATTGTTATTATTGTGCCCTTAAATTATTATTATTAGGTTGGCTAGAATTACATTATGGTCCCATGGACTCCTATATATAGAAAGGAGGTTTTGTAATTTGTATCATCCAAGAATTTTTCATTCATGTAATGCATTGGACGTTTTCCCCTCAAAGTGGATTATTTATAAGGCATTAATATCTCTTCTCTTCTCTTTTCGGAGCTGGTTTCCCAACATTTGGTATTAGATCTTTGGATTCTACGGTTTCGCTGCTCCAAACAAGTTATCATGGAATTTTCGCTATAACTTGTTTTCTGCGAAATTTCAAAAGCTGAAATTTTTAGAGTGTGAAGCTGAAATCCTGAGTAACATCTTCAAAAAAATTCAGAGCTTGTTTTGAAATATTTGCGGAGATATGATCTGTGGAAGTCAGATCTTCTTACAGGATCCTGAATTTCACTTAAATCGGTCATCGCATAATTTGCGCTATAAGGTTTTTTATACAAAGGTTCAGAAGCTGAAAATTTTAGAGCATGAAGCCGAAATCCTGAGGAACATTTTCTAAAAGTTAAAGAGATTGTTTTGAAATATTTTCGGAGATATGATCCATGGAAGTTACATCTTTTTCAGGCTCCTAAATTTCATCTCAAAGAGGTGATCGTGGGAAAATCTTCATAAATATCTCTCTAAGCATCGAATCGGAATTTTGTTAAAAGTGACTGGAACTACACAGACTGAAGTTTCCTGTCCACAAATTTAAGAGCCAAAGGAGCAAACAGTGACACGTGGCAAGTCGTACAAGTTCGCTCTAGTGAACTAGTCCATAATTAGGTCATTGTGGGAGATTGGACATAAATTTGTCCTGAAGAATCTAAATCAAGTCAGACCTGTGGCATTTGAAAGAAGCTTCAGAGGACTACTACAAGCCAAATTTTAGATATTTAGGATCTGTAAGTATAGAGATAAGTCAATTTCAATATTGAGCTCCTCAAAAAAAGTAAAAGGTGTGTATTTTTTTTCTGAATTGCATAAGTCTTATTTGAAGAATCAAGTTGAATTGATTCTAAGGGCATATTGTAGAATATATATCAGTATTGGATTCTCAAATGGCCCCTAAAAATAATTCAACACCCATTAAGTCTTTAGAAGGCTCTACTATGACTCATGAAGATTAAGAATGGCAACATGACATATCAAAATTACAAGAGCAAGTACAACAAATTTCGCTCTCGCAGAGAGAAACAAAAAATGACATGGAAGTTTTGAAAGGCATGGAAACTAAGATGGATTGTTTGAAGAAAGGCGTGGAATCTAAGATGGATGGTTTGAAGAATGGCATGGAAGCTAATATGGATGGCATGGAACCTAGCATGGAATCTAATATGGATGACATGGAAGCTAAGATGGAAAAAATGAAGAATGATGTAAAAGTAGACATGGAAGGTTTCACAAAGTTAATACAAGAATTGTTTCCTAATGGTTAAAAGATAGTAGAGGAAACTCATTATGAGAACAAAATAAATGTTAATCATGATTTCATAAAATCTAATGTTGGAGGGAAGAACCACCATATTCCAAAAATGGATATGAGGAAGTTTGATGGAAAGGATCCTATAACATGGATACTACATATGGAGCAATATTTTGATCTCAATAATGTGAAAAACACACAAAAGGTACGCATTGCGACTTTAGATTTAGAACAAAATACATTTATATGGTATCGATTTCTTTTCTCTCGTAAAAATATTGTCCCTTGGTAAATTTTTACGGAGGAAATGATAGCACATTATGAGGATACAAAGAGCAACCGTTTATTTTTCAAATTGATAAATCTCAAACAAAAGTGTTCAGTGGGGGAGCACATTGAGGACTTCCAAAAATTGAATATAAGGGTAATTTATATTCCAAAGGAACATACGATTGATCTCTTCATAGGTACTTTAAAGGATAACATCCGACATGAAGTTTTCATTTTGGAACCTGATTCATTGGAGAAGGCATTCAGGTTGGAAAGAAAAATTGAATGTAAAGTTATGGCAACAAGGAAGCCTACTACTTACTATTATAAAGATGGAAGTGTTGCTACTCCTATATTTCCATAGCCTATAAGGTTGACACCACAAAAATTGGAAGAAAGAGGAGAAAATGGGCTTTGCTACAATTGTGATAGCAAATACACTAAAGGTCATAAGAAATTATTTTACATAGATTGTGAAGAGGAAGAATAAAATGAACAAGAAGAGGATATACACCATAAACTAGCCCTAGAAGAGGAAGAAATGAGTTCGACCATATCGTGTAATGCATTGACAAGAATTACCACTCCTCAGACTCTCAAGATAGAAGGACATATCAAGAAGAAAAAGGTAATAGTGTTCATTGATTCAAGTAGCACCCATAATTTTATTCATTATAAGGTAGCCAAGGAATGGAATTGTTTCCTATACCGTGCACCGAATGTCAAGCGATGGTTGCAAATGGAGAAAATATTAATTGCTATGGAAAATGGCATAATATCAAGCTTCCCATGGGGGGATATCTATTTAATAGTCCAATTCTTTCCATTCCTATGGGAGGTGATGATGTTGTACTAGGTGTACAATGGTTACAATCTTTTGGGACCATAGCTTTTAATTTTCAAGAACTTTTCTGGAAATATTTTTTCAAAAGAAAAGGAAGTCGAATTATGGGGTATTGCATGGAAGCTGAGAAAGATAATAAGCTCTAATGTCATGAAAAAGATTCTAAAGAAATAACAACAAGCCATAATTGCACAATTATGCTCACTAGAAGTTCAAACATCAAAATCATCTATTTCTGTAGATCTCCAAAAAGTCTTCGACAATCATTTCAAGGTGTTTGAAACTCCCAAAGGACTCCCACCTATTCATGATCATGATCATGCTATTCATTTGATACCAGGAAGTGTTCCTCAAAACATTAGGCCTTATAGATATCCTTATGTTAAAAAGAGCGAAATTGAACGTATGATTGCAGAAAGGTTAGAGGCGAGTATAATTCGACCTAGTAAAATTTCTTTCTCTACTCATGTAGTATTGGTACACAAGAAGGATGGATCATGGTGCATGTGTCCAGATTATAAGGAGCTCAATAAGCTCACCATTAAAGATAAATTTCCCATTCCTATGATCAATTAATTATTGGATGAATTACATGGAGCAATTTATTTTACCAAGTTGGATCTTTGTTTAGGATATCATCCAATTAGAATGAAGACTGGAGATATTTCAAAAATAACATTTCAAACTCATGAGGGTCATTATGAATTTTTGGTCATGTGTTTTGGACTTACCAATGCACCTTCGACATTTCAAGGGTTGATGAATTCCATTTTCAAACCCTTGCTTAGAAACTTTGTGCTAGTATTTTTTGATGATATACTAATCTACAACAGGTCTTGGGAGGATCATGTTCAGCATGTTGACAAGGTTCTGAAACTGTTGCAGGAGAAACAATTATATGAAAAAAAATCCAAATTTTTCTTTGGAATACAAGAGGTGGAATATATAGGTCATAATGTATCTCACGATGGTGTTAAGGTAGACCTTAAACAAATTAAATCCATTAAGGAATGTAAATTCCCCACAACCATAAATCAATTGCGAGTATTTCTTGAGTTAACAAGGTATTATCGCAAGTTTGTTAAGGATTATGGGAGAATAGCAGCATCTCTAACAACATTTGTAAAGAAAGATGTGTTTTCATGGACTCTTGAAGCAACTAAGGCCTTTGAACATCTTAAAGAGGAAATGTGCCTAGCATCGGTCTTGGATATTCCAGCATTCAAAAAAAACTTTATTGTGGAATGTGATGCCTCAAGAAATGGAATTGGCATTGTTTTAATGCAAGAAGGAAGAACCATTTCTTTTGAAAGTCGTCCAATCAAAGGAAAATATTTAAAGAAACCTATTTATGAGAAGGAAATGTTAGCAATACTGCATGCACTAAAGAAATGGTGAACTTACCTAATGGGAAGACACTTCAAGGTAAAAAATGATCATGATAGCCTTAAACACTTTTTGGAACAAAAAATATCTTCAGAAGAGTAGCAAAAATGGGTCACAAAGATGTTGGGTTATGACTTTCAAATAATCTACAAAAAATGAAGATTAATGTTGTTGCTGATGCACTCTCAAGAAGTAATGAAGAGGTGGAAGCATTGCTTTGTGTCACTTCTATTATCCAACTAGATTGGATAACCGAATCAAGAGACGAATGGAAGAAGGAAGAAGAAGTGTGGACACTGATTCAAAAGTTGCAGCAAGATCCTAGTACATATGATACATTTAGTTGGAAAAATTATTCCTTATGGTACAAAGATCGCCTATATCTTTCTAAGAATTCCGAACTAAAACAAAATATTATTTTGGAATTGCACACTTCTCCTTTAGGAGGACACTCAGGATTTTTAAAAACTTACCACAGGGTGAAGAAAGATTTTTTTTTGGGATGGCCTTAAATCTGATATTCAAAATTTTGTGGCGGAATGTTTTGTTTTCCAGTAGAATAAAGTTGAGACAATTAAGACCTCGGGTTTTCTACAACCTTTATCCATTCCAAATCAATGTTGGGAGGAGATTTCAATGGATTTTATCACAGGTTTACCTAAGTCCAAAGGAAAGAGTGTCATAATGGTGATAGTTGATAGACTTACCAAGTATGCACACTTTTCTGCCTTATCTCATCCATTTAAAGCAAGTACAGCTGCTACTACATTTATGGACACAATTCAAGAGCTACATGGAAGCCCAAGGGTTATTGTGAGCGACAGAGATCCCAGTTTTACTGGAAATTTATGGATGGAGTTATTTTCTTGTCTGGGTACTCAATTAGCTCATAGCTCATCTTATCATCCTCAATCCGATGGTCAAAATGAGATAGTAAATAAATTTTTGGAAGGATATCCTCGTTGTTTTGTATCTGATAAACAAACACAATGGGTCAAGTAGTTACCTCTCGCCGAATGGTGGTATAACACTTCCTTCCATACTGCAGCAAAAATGACCCCATTTATGGCACTTTATGGATACCATCCACCATCCATCACATCATCTTTAAGAGAAAATTCAAAGGTTAAAGCAGTGGAAGGTCACACTGATCATCGACAAGAAGTTCTACAACTCTTAAAGGATAACCTGAATTTGGCACAAAATCAAATGAAACAACAGGCAGATCAGAATTGCAGCGAGAGAAGTTTTGATGTAGGAGACTAGATATTTTCATGGCTACAAACACACAAACAAATGTCAGTCAAGAAAGCTAAGAAGGATAATAAATTATTGCCAAAGTACTATGGTCCTTACAACGTGTTGCAAAATATTGGTACTATGACTAACAAAGTGGAGCTTCCTGCTTCTTTCATGAGTGCATCCAATTTTCCATATTTCATGCCTAAACAAGGTTAGAGGTGAAAATAATCCAGTTCAAACAATATTTACAGAACCTGATGAAGAAGGGAAAATCATATTGGAACCTGAAGCGGTCACGGAAGCAAGAACTCAACAACTACATAATCGATCAATTTCAGAGTATCTCATAAAGTGGGAGAACTTACCCACTGAATATTTCACATGAGAGGATGAGAATTTTATACAAAAGCACCTAGATCTACTCAAGCTTTGAGGACAACAATTTTTTGAAGGATAGGGGCATGTTAGGTCCATATATTAATAATATAGTCCCTTATTGTTGTTAGTGTAACCCCGTTATTGTTATTAGTGTACCCATGTAACGCCCATATTGTTATTATTGTGCCCTTAAATTATTATTGTTAGGTAGGCTAGGATTACATTGTGGCCCCATGGACTCCTATATATAGAAGGGAGGTTTTGTAATTTGTATCATCCAAGAATTGTTCATTCATGTAATGTCTTGGAGGTTGCCCCCTTGAAGTGGCTTATTTATAAGGCATTGATATATATTTTCTTCTCTTTTTGGAGATGGTTACCCAACAATGGTCCTGTTATTTCTTTCAGCAATGCCATTATGCTCAGGACTATAGACAGTTGTGGTCTCTGTTGAGCCCCAAAGATGTCCTTTCCTTTCAACAAATGTCACTTCATTCCATTTATCCTCTATTAATTATAGGCTTAAAAGATCAATAAGAATGATTAAAGTTACGTTAAGAATGCATGCAATAACTGACTTACTAAACTTTTGTGGTCTTGTTTTTATTGTGATTTTTTACTAGACTTAGCTACAGAATGCAGCCATTCTGTAGCTAGTCGCATATTCCACAGCTATATTTATGTTCATATAGGTTATAGGTGTCACTTAAAGGAAAAATGCATATGGTTGAATTCCAAAACTCACCTACATCATTCCTTGCCCTCTACGAAGTCTGAGAAAAAATCTGCAAGTGGTTATGCATGTGGAGGAAACCAAAACTAAGAAGTAGACTTCTACTAGGACAAGGACTCTGCAGATGTCTTCAGCAAAGTACGAGGCCTCAAAAGAAGTTCTAATTCGATTTTTATTGAAAAATATACCTATCCCTATTTATTCTCAATGACGGTTATGTATTTTTCTTATAAAAATAACTCTGTGAACCGAGAGACAGTTAGCTATTTGATGTTTTGTTGTTAAGTTTTCCAAAACTGTGATACTCTGTTTCTGAAGTGTTCTCCTTTAATGAAAGAAGTACAACTTTAATGCATGATATGAAGCAATTTTGAGGAGATTCATGTGCCAATCCGATGGTAGAGGGTCCCTACTGTCCGAAAGGCTTTGTGCATATTTTTTAGATAAGTGACTTTAGCTCTGTTTTGTTTCTAATTTAGGCAGTTTTATGAACTTCATGTTTTATGTTCACTTACATCAAATGTTACAGTCAATCTCATTCTTATGAACCATTCCAATATATCACTAACACGTGAATGAGATAGAGCTATAATACTTTGGAGGTTAATTGCAATTTAGTTCAGTTCAGTTCATTGTATTTCAAGTTTTATTAGCTAGTTGTATTCTAGTTCTGTTAAATTAGACTTAAAGGCCTTCATTATTTACAAATTGCTCTTGTTCTTAATTTATTTTAACACATCATCATCATATGGACAAGAATTAGTTATATCATTTTGAAGTTCTTGACTATTCTGCAATTTCTCATAATTTTACAAACAAGCCTTTTTCCAAAGCTATTCCAAGAGATTTCTAACCCTTGAATGAGGCTTAATAGTAATATTTTGAGTTGCAGAGTGGGTTAATTCTAGTATCATAAGTTATTTTAGCATATTATTCCCTACTAAATTGCAGATAATCTTTTCTCAAAGTGTTCCAACAAATTTCTAACCCTGGATAAGATTTTTTCCATGATATTGTAAGTTGTTGTTTGCTAAAGAGAACCTCATTACATCAAAATTATCCTTTTATCAAGTTGTTCCAACATACCTCTAATGAAATGAATTGGACTGAGTTAATGTTATGTGTTACTTTCCTTTTCAAGCTTTGCAATTTGCGAATTAGCATTTTCTGTTCTTAGGTGTCATACATAGTTTAGAGTAGATTTTGTTCTGTTTTAGTGTGATCAGTAACTTCTCTTTGCTAAAAATTTATTTCTTTTCCTCTTAACACAAAAATACAAAATAAAAAACACTAGAAAAAAACTAAACACAACGAAGTAGGAAGAAGATACCTAGGCACATATAGTGCACTTCACTTCAACATTTTACTAGCCCTAGTTGACAATTTATGACATCAATTTAGGAACACTAAGTTGAGTAGACAGTCTCCCTCTTGATTCCAGTTTCTCTTCAAAATTTCTTGAACTCGTTCATCTAATATTCAGTGCCACTATTGGTCCCAATATCTTGATCTTCTTCTATGTTAAATTTTCCATCAAGGCTTTGAAGGTACAGAACCACATGAAAGGTGCATCCTTCTTCTTCAAGAAGTATATCTAGGTTTTGAAAGAGAAGTTATCTATGAACTTCATATAATAAGAACGTTCTCCCAAGCATGTCAGAGGAAGCATACTAGACAGACCAGAATGTACTAATTTCAAGACATAAAATGTATTTGTAATGCTTGAGGGGAAAGGTCCCCTTGTATTATTTTATTCGATACAACCCTAACATACACCTTCACAATTATTTTTGAACTCGGGCATCCTTGTCGCCACCTCCCTCGCTTCCAGAAGGAATTTGTAGTGAAGGTATCCAAACCTCCGACGCCATAATTCAATTTGTCGGAAAATATCACATGTCATTTCTCTGAGTGGAATTCCTCCAACCTGGTAGAGTGTGTCAACTCTAAACCAAATCGTGATAGCTTCCTTCAAAATATTCTTCCACATATACACCTTCCCATCAATGAATGCCACATTAAAACCTTTTTCTTCCATGGCCGATATAGACACACGATTCTTCTTTAAATTAGGTACATATAGTACATATTGCAAGAGGAGGACTTGACCTTGAGACAAGTGGAGGGTCACAGTCCCTTTCCCTTTCATGGGTTATGTGGGACTATCTCCAACGATAATTTTCAGATTAACATCCTTCTCAACCATGTTAGAAAGTGGTTCCTTGAACCCAGTGATGTGCCTTGAGGCACCACTATCTATCATCCAGACTTACATAATGTCGAGTGGAGATGCAGAAGAGATGGAAAATATAATAATGAATTCATTTTTTTTGTCATAAAAAAC
This sequence comes from Pinus albicaulis, assembly GCA_034641835.2. Lineage (NCBI taxonomy): Eukaryota > Viridiplantae > Streptophyta > Pinopsida > Pinales > Pinaceae > Pinus > Pinus albicaulis. Next base: position 1,200,412,513 of record CM076581.1, on the reverse strand, counting down.
ATTAGATTCTTCATACCTATAGTTTCTCGACCGTTTGAAAGGTTTCCTATTTCCAGCAGAGGGAGCCTTCATTTTTCTCTTTGAACCTATTGTTCCTTTGATTTTCATTCCTCTGGTTCTTGCTATCATCATCATCAGGAGAATCCTTCTTGAAAGGTCATTCTCTAACATAGTGGTCGGTCTTGTGACATGTGTAACATTTACCTTTCTTCCCTTTGGCCCCTACTCTTCCATTATTCCTCAGACCACCAAAGTTCTTCTTATTAGCACTTGTAGTGAAGGTAGCATTTCCTTCATTTTCATATTCCTTCATCCTCATCCCTTCTTGTATGCATCTCGATAGTACTTTTTAAAAATTAGGTATCACATTGTTATTGAGAATGGTAATATTTAATACATGCCATTTACATGACAAACATCCAAGTTTGGTGAGAACCATTCCTCGGTCAGCTATTGTCTCCCCAATAGATAGAATATTATTTCTAATTTCAATCAACCTTAGAAATTATTATTGAATGGATTCATCCCTCCCTTTCCTTAGATTCTTCAGTTGGTTCTTAAAGAATAGGACTTGATTTTCATTTTTGGCCTTGAACATGTTGACCAACTTATCATACACATATTTGTATGTGCCCACTCAGATATGTAGACAACCAGACTCTTATGAATTGAGTCCCTGATCATCAAATTTGCCTTGATTTCCCCCTTCTTATATTTTGACTTGGTGGCAGCAAGTGCAGTGGATGGAGGCTCTTAGATTTTACCCTGCAGATAGTCCATGACATCTTGGTATTCCAACATAAGATCCAATGTCACCTTCTAGGAAAGGAAGTATTCCTTCCTAGTCAATTTGTCATCATCTTTAAAGATATTGTAGTTTGAGGTACCCATGCTCTTCTTCAATGACTGCTGCAAAATTTGGCTTTGTCTTCACCTCAGCACTGATAGCATGTAAATTTTGTAGATGTTCTATTCTTGATGCAACTTTAATTTTTATCCTCAATATCAACTAGGAATCACATAAACAATAAAGTGAAATGAAGATAGAACATACCAGTAGATCGATAGAAGACAAGCCAAAAATATATATATGTGTTGGTGCATTACGACGGTCAATAGGATGCTTCAACCAACAAAGTCTCAATATGATCCACCAACTAGAAGTGTGACACAACCATCTCGGACAACAAGATCGGTCAACAAAAAGCTAACGAAATTCAATGCTATCACAGTCAACGGTCAACGAAAACAACAATAGAAAAAAGTCAATGCAGCCCAGTGAAAAGTCAACGTTCAGCCTCGATTTCTTTACCAATAAATGTGGACTGCAGAAATCAAAATTTTGGGATATAGATGGGTCAGTTTGACCAAGCATTGACCAAAGTCAATGCCTGTCAACTATGCGCTAAAACGGTAGGTCGAAAACATAAATTTCTTCTAGCTGCATTTTCCCATGTGTGGATGAAGAGACTCTAATAGATGATCGAACCTATTAGCCACCTATAAAAAATTGTCATACCAAATAGTGGCTAAATATTTTTTAGCCTTCAAGAAATAATTCATGTCCAAATTGTGAGTTCTTAAAGTCTTATGATGATGATTATCCTTTGAGATAATCTTCACTACTGTTTCACTATTAGCCCTCAAGTACCTGTTGTTTACTAAGAGAAGAACTACTTTTAAGGCTCCATTCTTCATTCATTCGCTTCACCATTTCACTCTTATGAGATTCCATTTTTCACTCTTAAACCATTTCCAAATTTCCTCTATAAACCTTCATTTTAACCTCTAAACCATTCCAAAACCCTTTTTAAACCTTATGTCCCCCTTTCATTTGGTTTAAAAACGCTTTTCTTCCTTACCGGAACCCTAAAAATCCTCTGAAAAACCTTCATTTTGGCCTAAGAACCTGTTTTTCAGCATTAAGGCCTTAAGCCCCTTTCAACCTTAAGCCCCAACCCCTTTTCCTTAAGTGACTTGGAGCCACGACTGAGTGCTAAGTCTCAGCGCTTAATCGCAATCGGTAATCGCAGTTTCCCTTTATCCTTTCCCTTTTCCTCCTCCGATGCCGATCCCCCAATTTAATCTTAGCTGTATAATCCACAATAATCGATGTCTAAGATCTCATCGCTCTCCGCCCATAGCCCTCTGTCATCACACCTGCTGATTTGATCTGGACCGTTGATCTCTCATACCGATCCTATGGCAAGCGCTTAATCACACATCGCAAACTCAAACACCCCGGTGCTTTGGCCTCTTTCCTTTTCTCCGATGCGATGTAATCCCAACCATTCATTCCACCATATCTGACGGTCCGCACTTAATCGCATCATCGCCTTTCTCCCATCCCCTTAAACCATTCACGTCCTCCGTGATTCTGCGATGCAATCTCTGTCATTGATCTTCTCAAATCCGATGTCCCACAATACTCCTGCTTTTCAAACCCCACCCCTCTCTTTCTCCCCCATCGACAAATCTTGGCCATCGATCCTCACGATCTAATGGTTCCCATTAATCCTTCCTTCCGCTCTTATAAAACCTCTCTTCCTAAGAAAAAACTTTCCCGAACACTTTTTTCCTTTGTTTTTCATTACCTCGACGTTCCAAATTTGGAATAGCTTTGGACGATCGATCTCTACAAATCAATGGCCCAGGGGCTACCCGATCTCCACCTTACCCTCTGCCTACCTTTTCCTCTAATCAAATAACCTTCCCCACCATTTAATCTCCACTTTTTGTTCATCATATCAGAGGATTGGGACTAAAACCAAATAAGCCAATAAACCCATCCGCTACGCAACAAAATCATCAGTCCCACAATCCTTCCTCTGTGTAGCTTGCCCCCCATTCCGTTCAACCATGACCATTGGATCTGGCGCCTCCAATCCGACGGCTTACGTTGTGTTTCATGTAATTTTTGTGCCTGAATGTTAACATAAAAAATTTACGCGATATGGGCGGTTTTGAAAGGACAGGTGTCGCGCGATGTATGGAATCGCATTTTTTCGACCAAAATCTTAAACCGCTCAAACGCCGAACGAAAACCACTAATGATTTTCCGCTATACCGCTTCCCCTTCCGCAATGTAACTCCTGATTTGATCCTAGCCGTCGATCTATAAGATCGGATGGTCCTAACTTAATCTCACCCCCATTCACTTTTTACCTAACTCGCTCCTGAAAGACTTCATCGGTCAATCTCGGCCATTCATTATTATAATCTAATAGCCCACATTACATTTCCATCCCAATCCATTTGCCAACATCTATTCTCCAAACAATTTCATCGGGCAATCTCTGCAATTGATTATCCTAATCTAATGGTTCTTGTTCGCTATCACGTCCAAAATCAATTCTCACCTGAGTAATTGTTATGCTAGGATTTTCCTCCTTTTTCCCACTGCATCCATGTTTTTCCTCATTGCTTTTCCACCCTCACAAGCCTCTGAAGTAGTCTTAACCAATTTCGTAGGTTTTCTTAACAATTTGTTGTGTTTTTTGCAGGTTTTAAATGGTGTTTTCTCTGTGTATTTCCACAGTCACAGACAGGTGATTGATAAGGTTCAGAGTGACGATTCTGACCTTAAATCAATGAAGAGAAGGATCCAACAGGTTGCAAAATCATGTTTTATCAGGGTGATCACAACCTTTGATCTCAGATGAAACTCGCCAATAGCAGAAAGCCACCTATATAAACAAAGAACAACAAAGTGTATTAGTATTGAAGACTCGAAGTTGAAGATTAAAGCTTAATTAAGCCTAAACACATATCAGAGGATAAATCACTGTGTTTATAAAAACAGAGAGTTATATCAGTCAAATAAAGCCTCCACTGCCACATTAAAGGCCAAAATATCCTCTTCAGCTACCAAAGTGCCACCTATAGTCTTAATAAATCAAGTGAAGGTAGAGTTATTGCCTAAGTCAGTGATATTTTGTTTAAAGCAACGAGAGTTATTTCCAGCCTGCCTAAAAGAGTTTTAAAGTCAACAAAATCTTCTAAGCAGATAAATAATTAATGAAAACCAATTAATACAGAGGAAATATCAGAAAAATTCTCTATTGAGCCCCTCAAAGGCCGAGAAGCATTAACTTGTATTAATTGAACCTAGAGATCTTTTCTTTCATCCCACCTCCTATTTCTTCTATAAATACTGCTATAGAAGATAATTTAGGGGTTGGTCTCTAGATATCTGTTGCATGTAAATACTTTTATGAAGCTACTGAAGCCCTATTTGTAATTGAAGATACATATGCTGAGATGAGAAGTTTGAAGCTGTAGAAACCTATTGGGCTTGATGATTGTAACTGGTTTGAACATCAAATACAAATATTTTATTTATGGGATCCTGGTCTATGTCAATGGTGATGTTTTTCTCACCGTAATTATTATTTTTCTTTATGTTTCCATTCTGTCCACTTTTCTATGATAAATAATAGCAAATATAGAGCTAGCATTTACTATTAAGAGTACCCTACTCTCATTGATAAGCTTTATCTTTATGTTTTCCTCTAGTTGTATATTTAAGAATGATTTAATACAGTCTAAGCAGTTAAGGAATGTTGGTGAGCCCATGTCTTACTGTCTAAAATTTAAACATTGTTCTTGAATGATATTTTCATTACATGCTAAGTAGAGTTGGACTAGGAAATTTTATGGTTTGCCCTCTCTTCTAGTTCTTTCTCCAAAGGCTGTTTGAAAGCTTCCCTTAAAAGTATGTCAAAAGCAGGCTATTTTCAAAGTACTTACCTGATCTTATACTAATTTTGTGTTTATCATGAATGTTTTCCTTTTGAATACGTTGAAAGCAAGCTAAGTTAAAAGTGTTTACTTGATATTAAGATATTGTAAGTGTTTTAAATGTTTTATATTGAAAGTACATCAAAAGCAGGATAGTTTCAAAGTACTTACCTGATCTTAGATTACTTTTGTGTCTTTTCTTAAGTGCATGCCAAAAGTAGGATAGTCTCAAAGTACTTACTTGATCTTAGGATGCTCTTTGTTTCTTCATCTGTTTGATTTCCCTCACTCCATTTCTTATTTTTCCATTCCATAAAATAAACTTAAAGAGTTCCTTTGACATAGATGACTTATCCCATGGACCACTCTTGAACCTTGCTATTTTAATTAAACCTTCTTATGACTCCATAGCCCAATGGATTAAAGCTGATCCTTGCCTATCTTATTAGCTGAAGCATTCTCCAAATTATTTACACCTTCACCCTTCATATATACTTCCTTCACCTTCATCGTATCCTTGCCCAATCAAAACCAAACAAAACCCTTGTTCTTTATAACTAGCCTAATATCACACCAAAGCCTTTAAAGATAAATAAATATTTGCACTTATAGAGAGATCCCCCTCTAGATTCAGGAGAGCTACATCTTAGAATCCCAAAGTGGTTCATATGTAGGCTTTGTAGCTTGTATTTTCCAATATTTCAAAATACAGAGACCTAACATTCTGGCGACTCCACTAGGGAGTTCTACGTAAAAACCTTAAAACACAACACTCAGTAATCAGTGTAGTATAAGTAGCTTTCTTCAAGCACTACCAAGCATGTTGATAATCATTATTAGACTTATTTGAATCAGTGACAAACTATGTAACCCTTAGGATTCTCATGGAGCCTTATCAAACCTTGAAGGAATCAGCTAGCTAAGCCATAAGAGTAAACTCTTTTTGTCTCATCACCGTAGCTAATTGTTGAAACAAATTTAGGACACTCTCATAACCCATAGGACTGGAAAAAATAAAAAAAACCAAAAACATTTCAGATTGGCTTCATAATAAAAAATGGTGGTGGAACCATAAAACATTTTACCTCCATAAAAGCTAAAAATTTTCCACCTGGCGACTCCACACTCTACAAATCCCAAAAGACCAAATGACTCCACTGGTAGAAGACTCTAAACTGGTTAAGTAGACACAGTGACCTCTTTCCTGATTTACAAACATGATTCCAAGGATACAACGAAGATATGCCCTAATGAGTAGAGATCATATCCCTGGGTTTCCACATAAGATGCCCCAGGTGAATTGGGATGATAACCTTCCTGTTTTTCAGGGTGAAAAGTTTGATAACTCACTAATAAATCTTATCAAATTTCACATACATGTATAGAGGTTAAAGGTTGAACGACATGAAGATTTTCTAATGAAAATGTTCATGTTAACATTAGAAGAAAAAGCTATGGATTGGTATGAATGGTTGAAATCTGGTAGTTTGTTTTCTTTAAAGGACCTTGAATATGTGTTTTATGATAAATATAAAGGAAACACTACATCATTATCATGGGGTGAAATACATTATGATCCATCACAAAACATCACCCAACACATTATATACAATGATGAGGATTTGGAAAAAATACATCCTAAAGATCTTTTAGTAGCCATTCATGAGTTTAATATCTTATTGAAAAATCACAAGAACATAGATGAATTAGTACATTCCAAGAAATAAAGTACATCAACCAAGAAATAAAGTACATTCCTCAAGATATTTCTGAAATTCCAAGTAATGATTCATCATCCCTTATAACTGAGGCTCAAGAAGACATCCAACCTCAAAATTAGTCTTCACAAGAGAAAGAGGACAACTGTATTTATGTTTATGCTAAAATAGAAATATCTCCCTTGACAGAAGAAGAAATTGATCAAATACTAAACAAACAGCCAGCCTCCGAGCCTTCATTTGAACAAGATAATCATCAACACAGTGCCTATCCCACAAGAAAATATAATGGCACTAAAGACAAAGAGGATAGTAAGAAAATTAATGATAAATCTGAAACTAGTCCTCTTTGGAGTATGAATTTTGATGGGTCATGTAGTAAAACTAGTGCAGGTGTAAGAATATGGCTTTACAATAATAAACACAATAATTCTGAAGCCCATTCATATAAATTTAATTTTCAATGCACAACCGATATAGTAGACTATGAGACACTCCTTTTAGGGATGCACTTATTGAAGAAATTAGGAGCCCGGAGGATAACAGTTCATGGAAATGCAGAATTGGTAATTAGGCAAGTGAATGAGGAACACATGGTTAAACATCCTAGACTTAGAGCCTATAAGGATGATGCCATGGATTTGTTAAAATATTTTAAATAATTCCAACTTACCCTTGTTCCTAAAGACCAAAACAGTTTTTCCAGTGGAGTAGCCCTTGTTGCTAGTACATGTTTGAGACCTTGGGAAAGCAAACAATATAAAATTCAAGAAAATTTCAGACCAGCTGTCCCAAACAATAAAAGATACTAACAAGTATTTGAGCGAGAAAAACAAATATAATACTGTCCTCCTTAGGATATATCATCTTTTCTAGAAGAAACTTCTCCCATTACTGATATCAATCTGTCATACAAAGAACCTGAATTCACACTAGAAACAAGAATAGATTTAGAGAAAGAAGAAATTTCACTGCTTGTTGATTTGCAGGTGAAGGATGATAGGCTTCCAAGCAACATACTGAAGGTACAATCCTCAAAATTGATATCTTAGAGGTAGACAATCTACCAATCAGGGAGGGCCACAAAGAAGAGAATTCTCATCTTTTCTTTGTTGATCCTATGGAAGAGTGTGTGGAGGCCCCAATTGGCTCAAATTATCAGGCATGTATCCTTTACAGGAGAAAAAGACATAAAATGTTGTCACCTCCTATGAAAACCTTGATTTTAAAGATTAAGATTCACTATGTACTATGGTTACCTCTGACTAGTAGCCAGTTTCTCTATCCCCTTTTGTCACTACTCAACTTGCTATATTGGCATTATTGTACCATATAAAGTAGCCGATATTTTCAAGTTAGAGTAGGTTAGATAGGAATGTCAATAAAGCTCAGTTTTGAGCATTTAGTTAGTTTTTGATTTATGCTTTCAAAGTTAGAAAAAGAAAAATACAAAAAAAATAAAAGGAGAAAAGAGGGCAGAATGAAAACAAGAAAGGTATAGCCCCATACCAAAAAAGAGAGAAAAAGTCTAAAAGTGTGCAAGCTCAAATGCCACTCCTAAAAACAAACTTCTCATTAGTCATATAGCCTAATCATGACTAATTAGCTTTTCAATTTACTGCTGATAGGTTAGTGAATTAGATTTTCCAAACAGCTCAATCTTGGCTTATCAGTAAGGTAGATTAGGATAGAAAAATGAAGGTTCAAACAAGCTCAAAATCTTAACCTATGAATCTTAAAAGAAGAATGGCTCTAATTGTATCAAATCTTGAGCCAAGGATGGAAAACAAATTGGTTCTAATGTGCTCAAAACTTGAAGGAGATGAAAAAGAAAGATAGCTCAAACAAATTCAAAACAGAGCTGAAGAAATAATGAAGGATATTTTTTATTTCCATATCTTAAGAGTTCACAATTTTGTTTTAATTTTTCTGCAAATTTAGTCTATGTGCAGCTTGTTTTTATGCCATATATCAATAGCTAGTCACACTGTTTTATCCTATCTTGACTACTTTTAAATTTCCTCTTTTTGAATTTAGAGAATAAAGATCTATCAGATAGTCTAATCCTGACAGATAATAGTTAGGTAGTGAATTTATGAGTTCAACTATTTAATCTGAACTCATGGAGAAATAATATTAGAATTAGATTAGTTTCCTATTTTTCAAAAGAATAAAATGTTGATGAAAAGGTTTGCAAGTCCAAATGCACCTGCTGAAGAAAAAATGTTAGGAAGTAGGTTGTGTAGGTAGTTGTTTGGGGAAGAATTTTTCTACTAATATCAACGTTGTAATCATCTTTCAAGCAGCTCATCAGAGAACAAGAAAAGGTTGTCAAAAATTCAAGATATTGATCTACATTCTAGAGATGAGTTTCTATGGTTCTTGACATCTCCAAGGAGTTGCCATCCCAAGTTGGAGCCACTGTTAGCCACCTATAAAAAATTGTCATACCAAATAGTGGCTAAATCTTTTTTAGCCTTCAAGAAAAAATTCATGTCCAAATTGTGAGTTCTTAAAGTCTTATGATGATGATTATCCTTTGAGATAATATTCACTTCTGTTTCACTATTAGCCCTCAAGCAACTTCTGTTTACTAAGAGAAAAACTGCTTTGAAGGCTCCATTCTTCATTCATTCGCTTCACCATTTCACTCTTATGAGATTCCATTTTTCACTCTTAAACCATTTCCAAATTTCCTCTATAAACCTTCATTTTAACCTCTAAACCATTCCAAAACCCTTTTTAAACCTTATGTCCACCTTTCATTTGGTTTACAAACCCTTTTCTCCCTTACTAGAACCCTCAAAATCCTCTGAAAAACCTTCATTTTGGCCTAAAAACCTGTTTTTCAGCATTAAGGCCTGAAGCCTCTTTTGGCCTTAAGCCCTAGCCCCTTTTCCTTATGTGACATGGAGCCACAACCGAGCGCTAAGTCTCAGTGCTTAATTGCAATCGACAATCGCATTTTCCCTTTATCCTTTCCCTTTTCCTCCTCTGATGTTGATCCCCCGATTTATTCTCAGCCGTCAAATCCACAAGAACCAACAGCTAAGATCTCATCGTGCTCCGCCCATAGCCCTCCTTCATCACACCCACTGATTTGATTTGGACCGTTGATCTCTCATACTGATCCTATAGCCAGTGCTTAATCGCACATCGCAAACTCAAACACCCTGGTGCTTTGGCCTCTTTGCTTTTCTCCGATGCAATGTAATCCCAGCTATTCATTCCACCAGATCTGACAGTCCGCACTCAATCGCATCATCGCCTTTATCCCCTCCCCTCGCACCATTCACGTCCTGAGCGATTCTTTGATGCAATCTCTACCATTGATATTCTCAAAAATGATGGCCCACAATAGTTCTGCTTTTCAAACCCCACCCTTCTATTTCTCCCCCATCAACAAATCTCGGCCATCGATCCTCATGATCTGACGGTTCCCATTAATCCTTCCTTCCGCTCTTATAGAACCACTCTTCCTAAGAAAAAACTTTCCCGAACCCTTTTTTCCTTTATTTTTCATTACCCCGATGTTTCAAATTTGGAATAGATCTGGACTGTTGATCTCTGCAGATCAATGGCCCTGGGGTTACCTGATCTATGCCTTACCCTCTGCCTACCTTTTCCTCTATTCAAATAACTCACCCGATCGTTTAATCTCCACCGTTCATTCATTAGATCGGACGATTGGGACTAAAACCCGACAAGGAAGTAAACCCATCCGCTACGGGACAAAGTTGTCGATCCTACCATCCTTCCTCCGTGCAGCTTTCCCTCCATCACGTTCAACCTGGACCATCAGATCTGGCGCCTCCAATCCAATGGCTTACATTATGTTTCGCGTAATTTTTTCTCCTGAACGTTAACATCAAAAATTTACGTGATATGGGCGGTTTTGAAAGGACATATGTCGCACGATGTATGGAATGAAGTTTTTTCGACCAAAATCTTAAACCGCTCAAACGCCACATGAATACCACTAATTTTTTTCCACTATACTGCTTCCCCTTCCACAATGTAACTCCTGATTTGATCCTGTCCATTGATCTCTGAGATCAGACGGTCCGATCTTAATCTCACCCCCATTCACTTTTCACCTAACTCGGCCTCAAAAGACTTCATCAGTTGATCTCAGCCATTCATTATTCTAATCTAACGACCCACATTACATTACCATCCTAAGCCATTTTCCTCCATCTATTCTCCAAACGATTTGATCGGGCAATCTCCGTCGTTGATTATCCTAATCTAACGGTTCCTGTTTGTTGTCGCGCCCAAACTCCATTTTCACCTAGGTAGCTATTTTGCTAGGATTTTCCTCCTTTTTTATGTTGCATCCACGTTATTCCTCACTGATCTTCCACCCTCACAAGCCTCTGAAGCAACCTTAACCAATTTCGCAGGTTTTCTTAACAATTTGTTGTGTTTTTTGCAGGTTTTAAATGGTGTTTGCTCTGTGTATTTCCACTGTTACAGACAGGTGACTGATAAGGTTCAGAGTGACAATTATGACCTTAAATCAATGAAGAGAAGGAGCCAGTGGGTTGTGAATTCATGTTTTATTAGGGAGATCACAACCTTTGATCTCAGATGAAACCCGCTAATATTAGAAAGCCGCATGTATAAACAAAGGACAACAAAGTGTATCAGTATTGAAGACTCGAAGATGAAGATTAAGGCTTAATTAAGCCTAAACATAGATCAGAGGATAAATCACTGTGTTTATAAAAATGGAGAGTTATATCAGTCGAAGAAAGCCTCCACTGCCACAACAAAGGCCAAAATATCCTCTTCAGCTACCAAAGTGCCACCTACAGTCTTAATAAATCAAATGAAGGTAGAGTTATTGCCTAAGTCAGTGATATTTTGTTTAAAGTAGCCAGAGTTATTGCTAGCCTGCCTAAAAGAGTTTTAAAGTCAACAAAATCTGCTAAGTGGCTAAATACTTAATGAAAACCAATTAATACAGACAAAATATCAGAAAACTTCTCTATTGAGGCCCTCAAAGGCCGAGAAGCATTAACTTGTATTAATTGAACCTAGAGATCTTTTATTTCATTCCACCTCCCCTTTCTTCTATAAATACTTCTGTAGAAGATAATTTAGGGGTTGGTCTTTGGATATCTATTGCATGTAAATAGGTTTCTGAAGCTGTTGAAGCCCTGCTTGTAATTGAAGATACATAAGCTGAGATGAAAAGTTTGAAGCTGTAGAAACCTACTAGACTTGATGATTGTAACTGGTTTTAACATCAAATACAAATAGCTAATTTATGTGATCCCATTCTATGTCAATGGTGATGCGTTTCTCACCGTAATTATTATTTCTCTTTATGTTTCCATTATATCCACTTTTCTCTGATAAAGAACAACAAATATAGAGCTAGGATTTACTCTTAAAAGTACTCTACTCTCACTGATAAGCTTTATCTTTATGTTTTCCTCCAATTGTGTATTTAAGAATGATTTAATACAGTTCAAGCAGTTAAGGAATGTTGGTGAGCCCATGTCTTATTGTCTAAACGTTAAACATTTTTCTTGAATGATATTTTCATTACATGCTAAGTAGATTTGGACTAGGAAAGTTTATGGTTTGCCTTATCTTCTAGTTCTTTATCCAATGGTTGTTTGAAAGTTTCCCTTAAAAGTATGTCAAAAGCGGGCTAGTTTCAAAGTACTTACCTAATATTAGACTAATTTTTGTGTTTATTATAATTTTTTTCCTTTTGAATACGCTGAAAGCAGGCTAAGTTAAAAGTCTTTACTTGATCTTCACCTATTCTAAGTGTTTTAAATGTTTTATATTGAAAGTACATCAAAAGAAGGAGAGTTTCAAAGTACTTACCTGATATTAGATTACTTTTGTGTCTTTTCTTAAGTGCATGCCAAAAGCAGGATAGTTTCAATGTACTTACTTGATTTTAGGCTGCTCTTTGTTTCTTCATCTGTTTGATTTTCCTCACTCCATTTCTTATTGTTCCATTCCATAAAATAAAATTAAAGAGATCCTTTGACATAGATGAATTGTCCCATGGACCACTCTTGAACGTTGCTGTTTCAATTAAACCCTCTTATGACTCCATAGCCCAATAGATTAAAGCTGCTCCTTGCCCATCTTATTAGCTGAAGCATTCTCCCACTTATTTACACCTTCACCCTTCATATAGACTTCCTTCACCTTCATCATATCCTTGACCAACCAAAACCAAACACAACCATTGTTCTTAATAACTAGCCTAATATCAGACCAAAGCCTTTAAAGATAAATCAATCTTTGCACTTAAAGAGAGATCCCTCTCTGGATTCAGGAGGGCTAGATCCTAGAATCCCAAAGTGGTTCATTTGCAGGCTTTGCAGCTTGTATTTTCCTATATTTCAAACTATAGAGACCTAACTGAACCAATCATATGAGGAGAGAGAGTATGATGTGATAAATGAGTGAAAATGACCTCCAACGTTGACCTATTTATATCCATCAATGAGGGTCTGTGAAACAACTGCTGTAGCTTCAAGCCTACATTTCATTTCAAGCCGACCTGCACATATTTTGAATAAGTTCAAAAGAAATGTTTTTCTCATCAGATAAAGATGATATTTAGATTAATATTGCACCTCTCTGAAAGAGGAAGGCAATAAAAATATTGGAATCTTCATATGATCATCACAGCATGGATTTTGGACCTAGTTGTCCAAAATTAACAAATATTTTGTTGGTGTAACGGATATTAGTCAAACTTCATGCTTATGATTTTATTTTTATTTTTTTGTGGTTACATTTCATTATCACCATTATTGATAATTTTATTTTTACATTTTTGAATTAATAGATAATGAGAAGCACTCCCAACTAATTTTCTCAATCATGTAGATTATTATTCGTAATTGGATAATATATACTCCCTGTTTTTTAATGAGTATTTTAGAGGCATGTTTTATCCTGTCACAACTCAACATATTTAGATGATTCACAAGGTCAGAAATAAAATTTTGTTGTAATTAAAGATTTTAGGTTTGATAATTATATTTTATTTATTGGTTGTAAATGTCTTCCAAGTTTCACTTCTGATTGAGGATTCATTTGAACGTATTCATTATCTTATATGTAAACATTTTTCCATCCACCCACTTTTCAATATTTTCATGACCAAATCTAGGTAGGTACATGTAGCATAAATGTTACTTTTATTGTTTAGTAAATTATTCCCTAAGACTTCACAAAGTTTTATAATTTATTGAAAGTTGTAGAATTTACAATTTATAAAGTTTCAAGGTACAATTTTTTAAATTCTAATTACTTAAAGCATCCTAGCTCAATGGAAAAGAACCTGCTTCAAAAGAAGGGGGTTCATGGTTCGATTCCATCATGCCTTGATGTTCATATGGAATGGATATGATCAATTTTTTATCACAAACGCCCTTTATTCCATCACCAATGAGCTTATGGTGGCATTCTTCGACCCTCCAAAAAATATGAAATGGTGACGATCAACCCTCACCAAAATATGAAGTGGTGACAGTCAACAAATGCCATCATATATATGGATCAATAGTGATGGCCATCAAGGGTCCATCAAAATAAATCATTGTTGCTAATATGAAATTTTGACGATCACTATCCATCATTATAATCATTATTGGTGACGAACCTTGAATGTGACCACAATAAATATACCTTTGGTCATGCCACCTTTGGTGACGTTTATTTTCTTTGTGAAATAGGCTAAGGCCTATCACCATTTCTCATATGAAACGGTGAGAGTCAGTATCTATCATTATAAATCCTTATTTGTGATGGACCTTGAATGTCACCAAAAAGCCTATAATTTTGGCGACACCACCTTTGGTGATATTCATGTTTTGGTGATGAAGGGTCTTTTGACCGTCACGAATGAGATTATGGTGACATTTTTCAACCCTCACTAATGATTTTTTTTTTTTGTAGTGCATGGTACTCGATTTAGACAACATCCTAATCTTCATCCTGAGTTGAGAAGAGCACTTGTACCATATACAAAAAGTCCTCCACACCCTGCAACAACTCAAGTTTTCTGCCAATTGGGATAAAATAAATTTCGATATCTCCCATGTTCAATATATGGGGTACATCATTGATGAGTGGGGTGCAAATGTGGATAGAGATACAATACAATTTATTAGATATTTTTTAGCCCAAACCACTCTAATGTAGGTATGAAACTTTCTTATACTTGCCAATTTTTGCCACAGATTCATGTTGGGTTTCTCCCTTATCATTTGGCCCTTGAGTTAAGTCACTGAAGGCATAGTGAAAGAAAATTTATTTTTGTATTAATACCATCATTACACATTTTTAGAGTTGAAGAAAAACCTCTACTTTTCACTAGTGCTCACATTACCAGACCTACAAAAACCATTTGATATTGAGATAGATGCCTCCAACTATTATATAGGGGAATTTGTTGTCAGTAGGGGCATTTTATGGCATATCACAGTGAGAAAATTTTATATGCAATAAAAATGTATCCATCCTATGACAAACATATGTACTACAATGTGCATTCCTACCAAAAAAGGAAGCAATATAGTCTGGGGAAGGAAACAATCAACAAAAAATACCACTGACCAATGTAGTTAATATAGGCACAAGGAAAGTTTCAAATGATCGCCATAAACAATGGTCCACATATATGTAATAGTTCAAATTGAAAATCAAGTATAAGAATGAACCAACAATAATGTTTTAGAATATCTTAGTTGACTAATGGTAATGGTCCTAACCACTATGCTCGACTCTTAGAAAGACGAGACTTCGGCATGTCTGTATGTTTACAGGGGAGTTCCATAAATAAACAACACATATCCAATGCTCCTCGAAGGAAAGAAAGTTCAATATTTTCACCTCGATGGCCAATTATTATGCCACTTGGGACACATTGTTGTTCCTTCAAGTGATAATTCCAAGATGATTTTGGAGGCACACTATAGTCAAGTCACTAGACATTTCAGAGTAGAGAAAATACTAGCAGTGTTGCAAAATCATTTTTATTGGTTGAACCTTTGACATGACGTAGGGAAGTACATCATATCCTAGAACACCTATTCCATTTCCAAACTAAGAATGAAGGGTCAAGGCCTATATACCCCTCTTCCTACTCCTAGTCATCCTTGAAAAATCCATCTCCATAGATTACATGTCGGGATGCTCTTCTACCTTATTGAAGATGACCATTCTTGGCATCTGGAAGAATACTATCATATTAGAGGCCATTGCTAAGATATTATTTGAACAAGTATGGGTACACTTTTGGATACCATAGTCCATTATCTCAAATTGAGACTATTAGCAATCTGTAAATTACTCTAGGATGAAAAGAGAAAAACATAAGTAACCACTCACCACTTTTAGGCTACAATCCAACCCTACTAGCCTTGTAGGGGGCTCTCTCATTGTGTCCTCTTAATCAAATAAATGAATGAAATATTATAGATTTTATGATGGAAATGATGATAAAAAGGCAGTCTTAGGCTTGATGTCTAAAGGTAAGTGTAGGAAAGTAAATCTACTTGAGATCATATCATTATTTTATATTCAAGTGATTAAGGGATATGGTGGAATTAGAACAGAGAAAAGATAGTTAGCCTTATTGATATGAATTAAAATTTCATTATGGTGAATGGGTGAGTGGATCATGAGGAAGGATTAAAAATGGAGAATCAAAACACTAATGAATTCATATTTCCATAGAATAAAAGAAAACACATATGATTAGTTGATCTTAAACTTAACACTAACTGAATTATGATATATTATTTTCAGTGTTCAACATGAAGAATGTTTACACCATGGAAATACATATTAGGAACATAACACAAAGGAAGACACATTCCAATAATAATTGGCACAAGAATCTCTAACAAATCCACATATGCCTACTTTTCACTTCAAAGAATCATAAAAATTGCAGAAAATGTAGACTACCTTCCTTCCACTACTAACCAACCATTTCTACATTCAAATTCATGAATTATGTACAATATTATCTTACTAAGTCCAAGGAGGTTGACCAACTATTTATCTAAAATTGGAACCCGATATTGGCTTTTTATGAATGTGATATATGTTAGCAGGAGCTTACCATGCTTTAGGAATAAAAATTTTGGAAAATATTCTCATGTCCTAATAACTAGGGTTTATTTTTTTACTAACCAAAAATATGTTAAATGTTTGACATCGGGCCCCTCGATGAAGGAAGTTAGATAAGACTCAAGGGATCAAGGAGTGGAATGTGCAACACTGATTCCATCTTCAGTCTTAAGGGATTTTGGTTGGGTCAAAGCCCCTTATTATTTAATGTGATAGGATTATTTTGTGAACGTAGAACTCCACCGGTGGTTTTTGGACCATGGTATTGTAAATGCAAAATCTATATAAGGTGTCTAAATATAAGTCTAAGAAAATGAATTGATAGCATTAATGGGATAAATTTGGATGTAAGAATTTTTTGAGTCAGAGTTTGTGGTTTTTCATTATAGCAAAGGTTCATGCAGTTGAGTGTGTAGAGACCTTATCAGGTCTATAACTCAGTGCATAGACCCCTACACCTTAGTGTGTAGGGTGAAAGAGAATGTATGATAAATAGCTGAGAAATTAGTGAAAGAACTATTGACATAGATCTATGGTTCTTTTGATGTGTTTTACTTTACTTGTTTCCTATGAAAATATGTGCTAAGTAAGGGTTTCAATATGTAAGGTGTAGTTTTGTTTATGGTTTTTTACCTTGTGTTACACATGATTAAGTAAGATCATGTAGTCTACTAATAAGTTTAATAGATGTGTTGAACATCACATGTATATTAATAGATTTTTCTTGTAAATATATGCTAAGAAAGAAAATCCATAAAGAAATTGTCCACTATCCCTCTAGATGCAGAAAAATGTTTCTAGCATCCCCCTATATTACCTCCGGTGAGATTTTGGTTTGCGCAAGAAGTTTGTTGACGAAGGGGTGGGTAATATTTAGTTTTTTTGGTTAATGAAACCACATTTTAACATGGTTCTAGGTACCATCAAGCCAAAAAATGGTTTTGTTTCTAGGATCGAGATGTAACTGAGGGATAGCTAGATGTGGAGTTCATCTAAGAAAAATATTGAAGAGGGGGAAGAACTAAAACAACTTTAGTTTGTTTTGCAAGAAAATATAAATCCACACATCTCTAATAAACATTGGTTTCAAAAGTATATTTATAGAAATCACTACAAGATCTTATTCTCATATTTTTCTAGCAAGATGTACGAGTGGATATCAAGACTTGCTCCACAGATGGATCGTTTCAATAATAAGCCTCCCGCGTGGGCTTTAGATGTAATTAAGCTGCTGAATACGGTTGATAACAAGATCCTGAGAGCTCTTGATTATAGGATCGATACTATTCATGGAGGGTTTATTAAAGAGTTCAGGATCGATAACTCGGTATCCTATAGCAAACCAGAGCACTAATTTTTCAAAGGCCTATGAGGTAAGTACCTAAATTCACTGAAGCTATAGATTAAAATTTTATTGTGTGAAAATGGTGTACTATGGAAGCATTGAGATTGATTTTCGAAGTAGGAGAACCTGGTGCTATGTGAAGAGGTAATATATTTAGAACAAATTGGGGTACTTATGTTGAATCTGAATATAGTTCGTTCTTTGGATCTGAAGGAAGGGAAAGCAACCCCACTACCCCGAGAAATGAATTTATGAGATATTGAAAATCAACAGAGCACAATAGAGATTAAAAAAGTTTCCACCCCCATTGCCATCCATCCCCTCACTATTCCTCCACCTACCCCATTCACCATGGCCCAACCCGAAAATATTCTTATATTCAACGGATCGTATGATCCTCAATAATTTCGATTTATTGAAGAGGTAATATATAGTTCATAGAACATTGTAGACTAAAATATGTTGAAAGCACAATTGTTTACATTGTTTTAAGATAGTGATTTTTTGGTATATGAAATATACTATGACAAATTAAAATGCTACATTGGATGATAATAATATTGCATTGAACGTTGAAATCAGAAACGAAAAGTCATAGTCCAAGTGTATCACAAAGATAAAATATTTTAAGCACTAGGGTAATCAGGCTATGTGGGAAGTAGACCAGAGATTTAAGACATTTCTAATCCAGTTTAGCTTCAGGATCCCAGATGAACAACATAAAGAATGTTTCTTTGATTCACTGTTGTCTTACCTTATATTTCTGTTGACACAACAAAATATTGCAATCTAGGCTGAAACATTATAGATATAAATGAAGCTTGAAGCTTCGTCGATAGATGATACAAGCCTAGGGTTTCAATAGATTTAAAATCAGTTGGAAATGTTGCATAGATAGCTCCAAGATCTAAATAAAGGAAATGAGGTAAGATATGACATATGGTGGGAAGTATGTTGTATCAAGTGCAAAGCGTAGGGTCACTATAAATATTTTTTCACTATTTTTAGATACTATTTGGGTGCTGGGATGTAGATTCCATTGAAGCCTTGGATCCAGTATTGGGCCAAGTATAATGCGTAATGTTGGTGTACCATATGCGAAGTGGCAAGCAAACATTCAACAAAATATTGTCATCCACTGCACAAATATGTCATATCACCGAAACAATTATTCTGTAACTACCACATTTCAGTAGGAAATGATGAACAACATTGCTGAGGATATGTTATCATGATGCAAAATAGTCCCGGTGAATATAGAATTCAAGTAGAAGGGCATGAAGCCTCGGGTTCATGGATAACGTGTGGAGGTTTCCAAGGCCGAGGCTGTTGCGAAGGAGGAGAGACTAGTTGTGGACAAAGGCAGATCATATGTTACAAATGTGAACATCCTGGAAATTTTTCCAGGGACTGTCAGAATCCTGCTACGGCTTCCAGTAAGTGTTGTCAAGAATTTGGTCATGAAATTGAAGATTGTACCATTTTATTAGCTAAAATGTAGGATAAATGTAACCAGTAGATGAATCAGAACATACAAATGATGAGGGTTGAATCATTTTAGGAAGATCCACGCATTAACATAGTAACACACAATGGTGTGCATATGAGAGAATATCGCATAGATTGAAAGAAGCTTGTGACAAATAAATGTGTCTAAAATGATGAAGATAAGAATGTTGGGTTTAATGTATAACGAGAAAAGGGGACATTCATGGAAGTGAAGAAACCATTTATGAATCTTGAAGCTTTGAAATCGGGCATGAAGAAACAACTATTTCTGTTGAAAAATTAGACTAAGGAGAACACTGAAGTTAAGGAAAATGATTTGTCTATCTTAACATCCCTTTTACAGATGTACATGAAATTGTTAAGGGATAATAATTTTGTAAAATGGTTCCACGTTGTGATAGATAACTGCACTAGAAATAAAGATCCATGATTTGAACAATGCACAGTAAATAAAGTGTACCAAAATAAGAATAGAATCAACAAGGAGATGTGGTTGAATGAACAAATCAGGAACTATGAGATGGATCAAGTCATTCTGGATCTAGGATCATATGAAAACGTTCTACAAAAATAGATATGGGAGCAGATGGGAAGGCCAAACCTGCAATGGTCACCAATTCAGCTGAGGATGTAAAATCAACAGAAGATCATTGCTATAGGGAGATTGTAGGGAATTAGTGTAGATATTGATGGCTCAAGTGTGTTAGTTGAATTCGAAGTTATTGAGATCATTGATGATAACAATACTTTATAATAAACATTAAGAAGCGGAAAGAAATATTTGAAATCAATGGTACACGTGTTGTTGTGGAATTTGTTCCTTTCAAAGGTTCACGCTATACAGAGCATGTCCAACATGAGTACGGGGATAATAAGATTGACCATGTCTATAAGCTTACTACGCAGGATGAAGACTGAATTAATCCCACCATGGATGACATAATATGTTGGGAGTGCAATATTTTGTACATTTCAGATTCTAATGAAGAGCTAGAAGATTGGCAGAATCAGCTGCATGAAGTAACTACTAATAATTGTAACAGAGTTAGTAAATCTCAACACTATGTCAGATCAAAAGTGCATGAATTGCCTTTTTATGATGGAAAGGGGAATTTTTTCTTGTTTCTGGAAGAATTTTTGAAAAAGGTCTCTAAGGATCAGAGGTATGAATCTTTGGAATTAGCATTGAGGTCCACTCCTACCCGATGGTGGGGTGCGAAAAGATAATGTTTAGGAGGATGGAAGGAGTTCTACAAATTGACAAGATTAAGCTTTGGCTAGGTAGACATGAAGATCATGGAGACATATGATGGTAAGAAAGATCCTCGTGAGCATTTATCTCACTGGACTGCAGCTTGGGGTCCAAAACCACAACTAGAGTGGATGCACACGTTCTTTGATTCCTTGGTTACAATAACTCAACAATGATATTTTGAAACATAGCTGCACCAGAGCACTACAGATTGGGATGAGCTGATAGAAGAATTATTGTTAACGTATAGCTTTGCTGATGGCTCAGAGTGTATTAATGAGGCTCTTCAGAAGGTCAAAGCAGGAGTGCTTTGAATTACCAAGGAGCCGAAGACATTGGTACAGCCTAATTGGGCTGCATAATTGGAACAAGCCTGATAATGTTACAAATAATATGCTTGGAAAGACCTGATCAAAAAGTGTGTATTAGGGGAGGATATCTTTCGGTTTTTTTGTGAATATGCACACAAGGCTATCAATGGTTCTTCTGAAAGGTGGTTTCATCGAAGTATAAGTACCCCGCTCAAGAACAAAATTGAGCGCAACTGAAGAGTAGCACGGTAAGGGAGGCATGACTTCACTGAAGTGGTGAGTATGGCAGAGTTCATCCAAAAGGTGACCGTTGGAACAATAGCATTTGATTAGAAAATGACTTGGTCATTGAAAGGAGTGGGAGGGATGCATTTAATGGGCATATATGGTAGGATCTGCCACCAAATCAACATTTATGATGAGTATCTAAAGGAGATGATGGAGTTCAAATTTGAATTTTCTATCAACTAGAAATCTCGCTCCCCATTCGAGCACTTTGAGTGCTCAGATTTAGAAATGTTGTATGTCAAGGAGGAGCTACGATTATATTGAGCAATAATTTCTCCATATAGGATTAGAATTAATCATGATAGCCATGCCGCAAGCAACCCTCATAGGACCGAAGTCACCCAAGAAGAAGATGACTGTGGGCACAATTTCATCCAAGATGACATGGAATCTAGTGACAAGTTCATTTCCACAGAAGAAACAAACTAAGGTGCAACAGAGTAATGGGGCCCAATATTGGTACAAGAAGACTGTGGACATAGAATCCAATAAATACAAAGTAGCACCAGAGGAAATATATGTTGAGGAGGTCGAGCCTATCTCTAGGTTTCCTCCATATATTTTGACTTGGAAGCGAGACACTAAGAAGCCTACTAAGGATCCAGGTATAGTGAAATACAAGGTCTTTAGGCCTTTGATTATGGACCAAGTGCTAGTTGAAGGAGATTTATCTTCCAAATTTCCCTAGTTGCCTATGCAAGACTCAAATTTCAATGATCAAAGTAAATACATGCATTTTGAACTCAAGGAGAATATACGCTAACAAGCCTATGAAGTGGGAGTGGCAAGATTGGATCCAATGAAATGGGTGAATAATAATGAGGAGGTTAGGATACTGACCATGTTGTATGTTCCACAATTTGGACAAAGTGTTATTAACACTATTTGTGTGCGCCAATTACT
Organism: Pinus albicaulis; assembly: GCA_034641835.2. Taxonomy (NCBI): domain Eukaryota; kingdom Viridiplantae; phylum Streptophyta; class Pinopsida; order Pinales; family Pinaceae; genus Pinus; species Pinus albicaulis. Next base: position 1,200,390,325 of record CM076581.1, on the reverse strand, counting down.
AGTAATAGTGCACGATGATTATTACTGGCTAGGGAATAAGATCCATATTAACATGATTATCATAAGGAGGATTTCACTACAGTAATATCCTTGGATGTGGATTACACGAAAGGCCTTGTCTATAACTAGGAAGAATATGTATGTAGCGAATTCCTTGTTGATTGGAGAGCAGCTAAAGAAGAGGGAAAAAATTTCCACTACGTGTTGCTCTTTCTCCTGATTGCATTGATGGCTTGGAGGGAGCCCCAGGATTCAAATTTCTCCATTGCGGACCTCTATATTTGCGAGGCCACCTGATATACGTCACTGTGGTATTCGAAGGAACCCACCAAGGTCAAGGAAAATAAGATTTTTTGGGTTGGATTTGAGATGAGTCTATGGATGATGATTAAAAAAAAGTCCTCGTTTTCACCCAACATTGTGAATTAGTACCTACAGATCATTAAGTTCAAAGGATACTTCCACCACATTCATATTCTCGAAAAGGAGGACCTGGCCGAGGTTTGGTATGAGATTTTGTACCTTGTAGAAGAAGAGGATGTGGAAGCCATGATTGTTAAATTTCCAAGCAATTGGTTAACTCCAGTTTACTGAAGGCACGTAGTAGGAACCGACGAATGCTGTGAAACCCACTACATCAATGGGAAAGAAAGGCAAGTAAGTCACATTCATTACTGATAAATAAACTAAAGCGAATATGGAGAAAGAGACAAATATTCAAGAGATAGGAGGGGTGATGATTTTGGCAATTATACAAGTATGGATCCATCTTACCTCCACTACCCCTTTACTCCCAAAAGGATACAGCCACAAAAGGGTGGTGCGAGGAAGAAGCTGAAGTGTAATATGGTCATCGACCCTCAAGAAATGGTCCATAATGAAGGGGACCTCGATGAGATTGGCGATAATTTCTATAACATCACTAAGCACTTATGAGGAGACATCGAAGAAAATACAAGAAGGTATTTTCATATGTCCATAACGGGCTAAAGGACTTGCAGGTTTAGGTGAGTGCAGTTTAGGTGAGCATGAGGGAATTGAGCGGCTTGCAAGCAAGCGTGGTTAAAGTGAGGGGTGTACCAAAAAGTACAAAGAAGGCATGGAATTATTAGATAATAACAATTGATACATCATTCCAATCCGTGTAGGAACATTATGTTTTCACGCTACGGAGCAAGAGTAACATGTGGTCCACTGGAAAAACATGAAGCTGAATATTGTCATGCTGCCACTGCATGGTTTTTTTAATATTTCTGCATGATCCTAAGGCTATGAACATACATAAGGCAGAGGAATATATCTCCAATGCTTGCAGTGAGGTAAAATATCTCAAGATTTAGGTTGCAGTTGTGCCGTAGGAGAAAGTAGCCAAGCTCGCAATAGTAGTGAAGGAATACAAATCCAAGGTTGATGAGGCATGCCTAGACATGTAGATGAAAATTGCTGAGTTGTAGATGTAATTATAGTTGTCGAGATCACCATAAGTATGGGAGAAGCACCCAGTAGTCATTAAGGCTACCACAGAATAGATGAAGTCCCATATACAAGAGTGCGCAAACATATTCAGAGAAGCCATGGATGTATGGGCCTCAATGCAAGAGGACTCTCAGGTCACTCTAAAGACCTTAACAACAATTTAGTGGTTTACCTATGTCCAAGAGGGTAGATTTTTACAGGAACATGTCAATGAGCTACACAGGAGGCAGCATGTACTTATAGACAGAATGAATCCATGGGAATTTGAGGCCAACCAATTCTCCCAAAATACAGAAAAGAAGCTAAAATCACTAGGCAAGGCCAATAGATGATTTGAGCATAAGGCAACCAAGCTAGTCATAAATATACGACTCAACGAAGCCAAAAATTTCAAAAATCAGTGTGCCAAAGTGGTTCCACCACTAAAGGATTCCTTGAGTGACATCATAACAAAAATCAATGGAGAACCATCATTGTGACTCGATACACATCACATTTTTGTGTTGGGAGACTATTGGACATGGGACCCTTCAATGAAAGAAGTTAGAGAAGACTTCATAGGTCAAGGAGCGAAGCACATAACATGGAGTCCATATTCAGTCTTAGGGTATTTGGGGTGGGTCAAAGCCCCTTATTTTGTAATGGGATGGGGTTATTTTGTGAATTTTGAATTTCGCCGATGGTTTTATGGCGATGGTATTGTAAATGAAAAATATATATAAGGAGTCTAGATAGAAGTCTAAGAGAAATAATTGATAGAATTAATGATATGCATTTTGATGTAAGACTATTTTGAGTCAGATTTTATGGTTTTGGGTTAGAGGAAAGGTTCCTGTAGCTGAGTGCGCAATGACCTTAGGAATTCTACAGCTAAGTGCACATACCCCTATAACTGAGTGTATATGGTGAAAGAAAATGTAAGAGAAATATCTTAAAAAATAAAGAAAGACCTCTTGAGATATGTCTATGTTTTTGTTGATGTGTTTTAAACTACTTGAATTTTACGAATATATGTGCTAAGTAAGGGTTTCAATTTCAAATTGCGTAGCATAGTTCTATTTATGGGTTTTTACCTTGTTTTATGAATGATTAAGTAAGATTTCACAATCTATTAGTAATATCAACATATATGTTGAACATCGCTTATATAGCTAATAGATTTGTTCTACCCATATAGGTTTGGTCTCGTAGCCAACGAATGCTTGCTGAGGCATTCGTCTTGTTGTGGAGGTGATGAGTTCAAGTCTCGGATAAACCAAGGGTTTTCATGGCAGGCACGGTGATTCCTCCTAGGAGTATAGTGGTAGCCAATGGGATTCAATCCCGTGTCACGCAAGTATGATATCGATGTCACTTCTGATTCTCTAAGTAAAAACATAAAAAATAAAAATAAAAAATAAAAATAAAGAAGGAAGAAACACCCTAAATCCACAATACATTATTCCTCTTGATGTAGAAACCTGGTTCTAACATCCCCTATATTACTTCGTGTGAGACTTCGGTCTACACAAGTATATCATGGCCAAAAGGGCCAATAATAGTGGGTTTTGTTAGTTCACGCAGCCACATTTGAACCTAGATCTAGACCCCATCAATCCAATGCTAAATGAAGAAACAATCATGGGATTCAGTAGAAAAATATTCCAACTTCATCATGAAAACTAGTTAAAAAGTAAAAAATAAAAAATAAAAATGAATAGATTTGTTTTGTGGATCTCTGATATGCGGGAAACCCCCTAAAGCTACAATACACTATCCCTCTCGATGCAGAAACCTATTTCTAGCATCCCCTATATTTCCTTGGGTGAGACTTCGGTGTGCGCAAGTATCTCATTTCCGAAAGGACCAATAATAGTGGGTTTTCTTGGTTCGCGCAACCACATTTGAACCTTGATCTAGGCCCCATAAAGCCAATTCTAACTAAAGAAATAATCATGGGATTTGGTAGAAAAATATTCAAAATTCATCATGAAAACCATTTTGGAATCAAATATTTCATGTTGGAGTGCCCCCAAGTCCAATTTCAAAAAATTCTAGAACTCTATCAACAAATCTCGCTTCGGGATATCGTGAAAAATGGTTCTCAAAGTGACACCTGTAATTTCCAAATTGTAACACCTATGCACAAACTGAGAGAATTTTTTTTTCTTTGGCCCATGCTTGATAATCTCCTATTTTAGTTTTGAAAATGTCACTTCTAGTTCTTAGAAAAATGCACGCAAAAAAAAGGCTGAAAAAGGAAAAAATATAATATTTTATTTTTTCAAATATAGGCCTCTAAGAGCATTGCATATCTCTGAAAGATAAAAATTGTGAGAAAAATGTGAGAGATTTGTTTTATTTATTCCATTCTTGACAAAAATCTATTTTATTTTTATGAAATTCATTTCTATTTGGCGAGAAACCTCTTTTGAAAATGATGAAAAATCATGACTTTCATTGCAAATTCGTAGCAAGTCTAAGTGTCCCTCCATGTTGTGTATGGTTGCACACCTCCTATGGAAAAATGGATCAAATGGTTACTCTTTAAATGTCTATTTGATGGTGTATAAATGTTTAAGTAGGCTCTCCAACACTTTTTGACCTCCTAGATGGTTGATTCTGTTACGAAACTAGCTCCCAAAATAGAACGAAATAGAGATTGACGCCTTAGAAAACAAATACTTGAGGGGATAACCTACTTTAATTTACATAAATGGAAAATTCTTGGATGATACAAATGACAAAATTTATTTTCAATATAGAGGAGTCCATGGGGTCACAATATAATCCTAACCGACCTAACAATAATAATGGAAGGGCACAAGCATAACAATAGTGGATTTTATGGGGCACAATAATAACAATATGGGGGATATACTGCTACAAAAATAACAATAAAGGGTCTCAACTACCAACAATAAGGGGATACAATAGTAATATAAGGACCTAACATACCCCTCTCCTTTAGAAAAGTGTTTTCCTCAATGCTTGAGTAACTCTGGATGATTTTGTATAAAATTCTCATCCTCCCATGTGGAATCTTCAGTGGGAAAGTTCTTCCACTTGATGAGATACTCTAAAACTCATCAATTTCGTAGCTGTCAAGTTCTTATTTCCATGAATACTTCAAGTTAAAATATTATTTTACCCTCCTCATCACGTTCTGGAAATATTGTTTTAATTGGAAGTTTGTCACCTATAACCTTATTTAAGCATGAAACATGGAAAATTGTGTGCACTCGAGAAGAAGAAAAAATATCTAATTTGTATGCCATAGTACCAATATTTTTCAACACCTTGTAAGGACCATATTACTTTGGTGATAATTTATTATAATTCTTAGCTTACTTCAGGGACATTTTCTTATATGGTTGTAGCCATAAAAATACCCAGTATCCTACATAAAAAAATTTCTCGTTGCGATGTTGATATGCATGTTGTTTCATTCGATTTTGTGTCAGATATAGCTTATCCTTTAAGAGTTGGAGAACTTGTTTTTGACGCTCGATGTGATCTTCCACTACTTTAACTTTAGAATTTTCTCTTAATGATGATGTGATAGATCGTTGATGATATCCATAAAGTGCCATAAATGGGGTCATTTTCACTACAGTATGGAAGGAAGTGTTATACCACCATTCAGCCAGAGGTAACCACTTGACCCATTATATTTATTTATTATATACTAAACAATGAAGATATCCTTCCAAAATTTTTTTCACTATCTCAGTTTCACCATTCGATTGACGATGATAATATGAGCTATGAGCTCTTTGAGTACCGAAACAAGAAATTATTTTTTTTCCAAACATTTCTTGTAAAAATGGGATATCTATAGCTTACAATAATCTTTGGGTTTCCATGTATCTTTTGAATTGTTTCCATAAAAGCAGTAGCAATTTTACTTGCTTTAAATGGATGAGATAATGCACACAAGTGTGCATACTTCGTAATTCTATCCACTACCACCATGATGACACTCTTTCCTTCGGAGTTAACTAAAAATGTGATAAAATACATTGAAACCTCCTCCAAACATTGACTTGGAATGTATAAAGGATGTACCAAACCTAGGGTATTAATTGTATAAACTTTATTTTGCTGGAAAACCAAACATTCTACCACAAGCTTCTGAATATCAGATTCAATGCCATCCCCAAAAAAAAATATTTCTTCACCCTGTGGTAAGTTTTTTTAAATTCTGAGCGTCCTTCTGAAGGAGAGGAGTGCAAGTCCAAAAGAAACTTTTGTTTTAGTTGGGAATTATTATAGATATATAAGTGATATTTTCACCGTAAGGAATCATTTTTTCAACTAAATGTATCATATTTACTAGGATCTTGCTGAAAATTTTTAGTGAGTATCCACACATCTTCGTCATTCTTCAATTCATCCTTTGCTTCGGTTATCCAATCTAGTTTGATAATAGAAATGGCACAAAGAAATGATTCCAGATCTTCATCCTTTCTTGAGAGTGCATCTGCTACAAAATTTTGCTTCCCATTTTTTTAGACAATTTTAAAGTCATAACCCAACATATTTGTCACCCTCTTTTTCTGCTATTCTGAAGATAGTGTTTGTTCCAAAAAGTATTTAAGACTATAAAGATCACTTTTTTCCTTGAAGTTTCTTCCCATTAGGTAAGGTCTCCATTTCTTTAGTGCATGTAGTATTTCCAACATTTCCTTCTCATAAATAGATTTCTGTAAATACTTTCCTTTAATTGGATGTCTTTCAAAAGAAATGGGTCTTCCTTCTTGCATCAAAATATCACCAATTCCATTTCCTAAGGGATCACATTCCACAATAAATATTTTTGTGAAGTATGGCATAGCTAAGAACGATGCTAGGCACATTTCTTCTTTAAGATGTTCGAAGGCCTTAGTTGCTTCAAGAGTCCATAAAAATCCATATTTCTTCAATAATGTTATTATATGTGTTTCCATTCTCCCATATTTCTTAAAAAACTTGGGATAATATCTTGTTAAACCAAGAAATCCTCACAACGGCTTTATGGTTGTGGGGAATTTCCATTCCTTGATAGATTTAATTTTGTTAGGGTCTACCTTAACACCCTCCTGAGATACAATATGACCCAGATATTCCACTTCTTGTAATCCAAAGAATGTTTTGGAGGTTTTTTCATATAATTTTTTCTCCAATATTTTGAGCACCCTGTCAACATGTTGAATATGATCCTTCCAAGAGTTGGTGTAGATTACTATATCATCAAAAAACATAAATTTTCGAAGGGTTTGAAAATGAAATTCATCAACCATTGAAATGTAGAAGGTGCATTGGTAAGGTCAAAAGGCATGAACAAAAATTAATAATGACCCTCATGAGTTCAAAATGTTGCTTTCAGAATATCTTCAGTCTTCATTCTAATTTGATGACATCTTGAACAAAGGTCCAACTTGTTAAAATAAATTTCTCCATGTAATTCATCCAATAATTCATCAATCATAGGAATGGGAAATTTATTTTTAATAGTGATCTTATTGAGCTCTCTATAATCTAAATAGATGTGCCATGATCCATCCTTCTTGTGCACCAATACTATTGGAGTATAGAAATAACTTTGACTAGGTTGAATTATACCAGCCTCTAACATTTCTACACTCATATGTTCAACTTTGCTCTTTTGGACATAAGGATATCTATAAGGCCTACTATTTTGATGAACCCTTCATGGAATCAAATGAGTAGAATCATCATGATCAAAAATAGGTGGGAGTCATTCGGGAGTTTCAAACATCTTGGAATGATTTTCCAAGACTTTTTGCAGATCTCGAGAAATATATGATTTTGTTGTTGGAACTTCTTCTGAGCATAATTGTGAAATTGTGCCCTGTTGTTCTTTCTTCAGAATATTTTTCATGAGATTAGAGCTTATTATATTTCTCGTATTGTCCTTGATACCGTGTAATTCGACTTCCTTTCCTTCTAGAAACAATTTAAAGAAAAGTTTTTGAAAATTAAAAGCTACCGTCCAAAAATATTGCAACCATTGTACTCCTAGTAGAACATCAACACCTCCCTTTGGAATGGAAAGCATTGGAATATTAAATACAAATTGTCCCATGGTTAGCTTTATATTATGGTATTTTCTAGAGAAATTTATAGTTCCTTCATTTGCAACCTTTTTCTTCTTGATATGCCCTTCTATCTTGAGATTTTAAGGAGTAATAATTGCTACCAATTCATTACACTAGATAATAAAACTCATTTCTTCTTACTCTAGGGTTTGTTCCCGGTGTATATCCTCTTCTTTTGATGTTTCTGGTTGATTTTCTTCCTCCTCCTCACAATATATGTTAAATAATTTCTTCTCAGCACACTTATAACATTTAGTGTATTTGCTATCACAATTGTAGCAAAGCCCTTTTGCTCTTTTTATTCCAATTTTTGTGGTGTCAACCTTGTAGGTTATGGAATTCTAGGAGTAGAAACACTTCCATATTTATATATGGGGGTGGTAGGCTTCCTTGTCACCATAATTTTACATTCATTTTTTCTTTCCAACCTGAATGCCTTTTCCAACGAAATAGGTTCCCAAAGGAAAACCTGATGTTAGATGTTATCCTTTAATTTCCTTAAGAAGACATCAATTCCGTGTTCATCTAGAATATCGGTTACCCTTATATTAAATTTTTTGAAGTCCTCAATGTGCTCCAACATTTAACCCATATGTTTGAGATTTATCAATTGCCTAAAGAAGGTTTTTCTCTTTGTATCCTCATAATTTGCTATCATTTATTCCATAAAAATTGACCAAGTTACAATTTTTGGATAGGAGCAAAGCCAGCGATACTATACAAATCTATTTTATTTTAAATATAGAGTTGAAATTGATACATTTGGTGTGTTTTTCACATTATGGAGATAACATTATTGCTCCAACTACAATATCGTGTTACAGGATCCTTGCCATCGAACTTCCTCATATCGATTATTGGAATATGGTGGATCTTCAATCAAAAATTAGAGTTTATGAAATAAAAATAAAAATTTATTTTGTTCTCATCATGAGTTTCCTCTACTACCTTTTCGCTGTTAGGAATAATTTATTGTATCAACTTTGTCAAACCTTCCTTCAAACCGTGCATGTCTACTTTTATATTATTCTTCATGTCTTCCATGTTAGCTTCCAAGTCATCCATATTAGCTTCCATGCCATCCTTCAAACCATCCATATTAGCTTCTCAGCCTTTCCTCAACCGATCCATATTATATTCCATGCCTTTCTTCAAACCATCCATCTTAGCTTGAAATCCTTTCTTCAAAACATCCATTTCATTTTTTGTTTCTCTTTACCAGAGCGAAATTTGGTGCACTTTCTCTTGTAATTTTGATATATCGTGTTGCACTTCTTCCTCTTCATGAGTCAATACAGAGTATTATCAGGGCTTAATGGGTGATGGATTCTTTTTATGGATGATTTTAGAACCCAATCCTGGTATTTATGCCTCAATATTCCATTGGAATCACTTCGAAATGATTTTTCAAACAAGACTTATGCAATTCGAATACAAATACATACATTTTTTCTTGATTTTGTAGAGCTTGATATTGAAACCAATGTATCTCTGTAATTTTGGATCCCTGATATTTTATCTTTGGTCATGTAGTATTCCTCTGAATATTCTTTCTAATGCCACATGTATGACCTAATTTAGATCCTTGAAGCCAAAGTTATGGCAAGTATCCCACAATGCCCTAATTATGGATTGGTTTAGTAGAGAAAACTTTTCCAATGTGCGATGTGTCATTGTTTCCTCCTTTGGCTTTGAAATTGATACACAGGAAACTAAAGTCTATTTAATTTCAGGAAATTTTTACATATCTCCAATCTAATGATGAGAGAGAGAGTTATGGCTATTTTACCAAGGTTACCTATTTTAGATGAAATTTGGGAGCCTATAAAAACCCTAAATTCCATAGATCATATATCCAAAATATTGTGAACCAATATCTAAAAATTTTACACGAAGTTCTTCATGATTTCTTCACAAAGGTGTTTTTTTTAGTGTCTGAAAATTCACAGAACAAAATTTATATCGAAAATTCCATGATGACCTATTTGAAGAAATGAAACCTAGAATCCAAAGCTCTCATACCAAATGTTATGAAACTAGCTCCCAAAATAGAATAAAAGAGAGATCAATGCCTTAGAAATCAACCACTTCAAAGGGTAAACCTCCTTTACATTACATAAATGAACAATGCTAGGATGACACAAATGGAAAAACCTCCTTTATATATGTAGGATTCCATGGGTTCACAATATAATCCTAACCGACCTAACAATAATAATGTAAGGGCACAACAATAACAATTGTGGCTTTTATGGGGCACAATAATAACAGTCTGGGGGTTAAAGTTGTATAACAATAACAATAAGGGGGCTACACTACCAACAACAAGGAGCTACACTAGTAATATAGGGACGTAACAAATTCCCACTTTCACAAGAAATTCACAAGTCAAACATTTTGAGCGTATAATGACCTTTATGAATCAAAATGGTAGAGGAGTGATCTTACCAAATAAAAAAACCTTATAACACATTATAAAAAATTTAGAACTACAAAACTACCACACTTCACCAAAATGAGGGATGATGCAATTTATGCAGTAGATGCGTAGCAGAGTGTAGCATACCTCCATGGTGTATATGGTTGGATAAATCTCTTGAAAAAACATAGAAAATGGGTATGTTTGGAATTGTAGTGTGATGGTGTAGAACCCCTAACGTATTTTTTGCAATGCCTCAAGACCTTCAAGAAGGCTAACCGTAACTTACACAACACATGTGCATCAAAGTCTTTCCCACGAGCTTTCAATGCTTCCCTTCAGCTTTTGAAACCTTCTTGCACCTTGACACTACTCCTGAAATGATAAATAATCGAATATGAGGGCTAATGAGAGAGTTTGAAGGAAATTTTAATTTTATGCCACCCAAAACTCTTTTCTTTTCATGATGCTGGATTTGAATGATGACATGATACGGTACTTTTACAATCATTAGCAAGACATGATACTAACTAACCCATAACTAACTCTAACTTATTAAAATGACTGAAATAACCCCCACAACTAGCCTATGATGAGAAAATACCTCATGGACTGTTTATGATATTAAAAATTCTAATTAGGGTTAATATAGTCTTTTATCACACATATTTAAAATGACTTTGACTATTTTGACCCTTTGTACACAACAGAACCTTTAAAATATGAAACTTGATGAATTCATATGCTAAATATTGTAAACAGTACCCCCAAAATGAATGGTCACACAAAGACACTTTGATCCCTATATTTTAGGACACCAACATTAATTCCAACTCCTAGTCGGGTCCAAAGAACACTACAGAATAGTAGCCTAACCATTTGGAAATGGAGTCCATTCAAAAAAGACTAAAATATAACTATTATCGACTTGAAATTTACCATATATATGTTAGTAAAACAATGGAGCCATAGGGCGTTCACTTTAGGATTCAAGTCCTAATGATTGTCACCCACACTTGCAATAGTGAAAAAAATAATACCAAAATACCAAGAAAAATTGTTGGAAATTTCCACACTACAGTAGAATAAGATGCTCAAATGATTGTGGTTATTCACACCTACTTTATCTAACTGATCCAAAAGATTCTTTATACGAAAAATTAAAAAAACCAATGTAACAATGCAAGAATATGACCACTTGATTTTTTTCTCATACTTTCCTTGAGAAAGAAAAAAAAATCAAGGGAATGGCAACTCAAACTGTAACTAAGACTGATATTGTTGGTCTAGGAATGATGAAAAATATGCATTCATTGATGATTATGATAAATTGTGTAGAGGATATTTAATATCATGATAGGTTACCTATTATTTATGATAAAAAAAAAAGAAGGGAGTTGCCTTCAAATATGATGGCTAATTGTTTTCTTCATTAGACTCCTCGTTTTCTCAACCTTGAGCAATTTTTCCTTTGATTTCACTCTTCTCTGATTTCACTCTTCTCAATCACAGTAAAAAACATTGAATTTGCTTGAGGAATTTCAAATGGAATAGTTGCATCATGTATTGTAGGAGTGTTAAGAGTTAATATTTCGTGTGCTTCAAAAAAAATATGATCTTTATGTTCCAAATATTATGTGTTTGTTACTTCAAAAGGTAGAATTTTCTGAATAAAGTATTTATTTTCAAAAGGCTCTATAATAACACTTTATTTTTAACAACTTTCCTACAGCTTATGATGGCCAATTTGAAGCCTCGCATCTTCAAAATCTGAAGCTACATGCATATCTCCTTGAGAAAATGGATTCATGAGTAATACTTCATGTGAGTCCGAATTGAGAGTTTCATAGAGCAACAAATTCATCAGATATTTGAAAAATATTATATTTATTGTACTTTTCAACATCTGGCACATTAAAATGCAATTCTATGTCACATACCTTTTTAATCTCATTTTCTTGGGACACATTCTCATGTTGTTAAATATAATAATTTTCAAAACGATTGGTTATCTTCTTTTATTCAATCCATGAGCCAATAAATGAAAAAACCAATCGATCATTTATTTTATTCTTTTGTTTAAAAGGGTTCCCATACTTTTGATCACAAAAATATTTCCAAGGCTGCTGCAAATTTTCATCAACTTCAAAGGATGGAACATGTATATCATGATTAAATTCTTGCATGGTTTCATTTTCATCCAAGCAAAAAGGCATTATTTCTTCTTGGTGATGAAAAGTGTTCTCATAGAAAGCCTTTAGCATCTCTTCATCCCTGAACTCATCATTGTCATTAGAATTTTCCATATTTTGAATGAAATCTTACAAATGAACACAACAATTCTGAACCAAATACAAGGAAGCATGACACTCTTTGTATTTCTCAAAAAATACTAAATGAAAAACATTAAATGTATATAAAATATCACCTGGCACACCTTCATACAAAGACCACACATTTTCCTCCAAAGTTACCATAAACATCTTCATGAGGAAATCCTCATGAAATTAAACCTTAAGTCTATGTACATGCATGTGAAATTTAACCAAATGAAGAGAAGCGTCATCTGCTACGTTATCTATAAATTTTGGAAAAAAAAATTGTCTGTTTGCATTAGGCACTCGATTTGGAAAACATGGAATGTGATCTCATTTTAAAGGAGTATACCTTAGAGATCAGTGATCCATATTGAACCAATAAAGTTTCTATAAAAACCATAATTTCTGAATCTTTCCTTGAATGGATTCTTTGGACTAGGTTGAAAATTTATTAGAATTGCGAGGTGAATGGTTCGACATTCACATGTCTAATTGTTTTCCACCATCATCAGCCAAGGATGAAAATTTTAATATCTCTCCTAGAGAATATGAAACCTTTCGTTCCTTGACAATGATGACACTATGCTAGCACTCCATAAATTTATTTCAGTTGAATAAAGAAATGCAAAAGTAAACCACTGACCACTTTTAGGTTAGAATCCAGTCCTACTAGCCTTCGAGGGGGATCTCTCGCAATGTTCTTTTCTCAATCATCTAAATGACTGAAAGCTTCAATATATTGGGCTATCTATGATGATCAAAGGGTATTTTTTGGTTTGATGTCTGAAATTAAGTGTAGGAAAGTAAATCCTCTCTAGATCAGATCATTGTTTTAGATCCAAGTGAATAAGGGATATGATGAAATTCAAAGAAATTAATGATATGCAGACTTATTGTTATCAAATAAAATTTTGTTTTAGTGAATTGGTGAGTCAAGCATGAGTAAGGATGATAAATTGAGCATCAAGATACTGATGAATTCATATTCCCATAAAAGAAAAAAAAAACAGATATGATTAGTTGATCTAAAACAGAGCAATAAGTGAATTATGAGACATTATTTCGAAAGATAAGAATGAATAATGTTTACACCATGGAAATATATATTAGAGACATAAAAAAAATGAACGCAAATACCAATAATCATTGACACATGTATATTTTCCAAAACAACATCTTCCTTCTTCTTTTCACTTGGGAGAATGATACAGAACTATAGAAAATGTAGACTAGCTTCCTTCCACTACAAACAATCCCTTTCTACATTCATACACATCAATTATGTACAATGTGATATTCCTAAGTCAAACAGGTGGAAATACAGCTTTTCCCAAGTATAGGAACATGTTACAATGCATTAGGAATAAAATATTTGGAAAATCTCCTCATATCCTACTAACTAGAATTTGATTTTTTACTAACCAAAAATATGTTAACTGAAGAGAAAATCATACGATTAGGTATAAAAATCTTCAAAATTCATCATCCAAATCATTTTTTAATCAATTATACCAATTTGGATGTCCACCAAGTTGAATTTAAAAAAATTATAGAACTCTCAGAACAAATTTGGCTTGGAAAAATTGGGAAAAAAGGGTCTCAAAGTGACACCCGTAATTCCTAAACCATAAAATTTGTGCACAATATGAGAATGGTTTCTGTTAATTTTTACCATTTAAAAAAAAAACCTCTTTTATTTATAAAAAATTCACTTATAAATTTTATAGAATCATGCTAAAAAATAATTACTGAAACACAAAGAAAAATACATAATTTTATTTTGTGAAATATAGGCATCCAAAACTGTTGCATATAGCTCAAACCATAAAATGTGTGCACAAACTTAGAAATTTTGTTGTTATTTTGTAATTTATTGAAAAAAAAACTCTTTCAAGTTTTTAAAATACATTTCGATTTGGTCAGAAACCACTTTTGAAAATAATGAGAAAAATAGTCATCTTCGCAATAAATTCATAGCAAGTCCATGTAACCCTCCATGCTCTTGATGGTTGCACATCGACTCTAAAAAAATGGATCAAATCAGTAGGTTTGAAATGTCTATGTGATGGTATATAAATATTTAAGTAGGCTCCCCAACCCTTGTAGACCTCCCAGATGCCTCATTACCACTTGTGCAATAGATTGACAACAAGTCCAACATTTTTGAGCTTATGATGGAATTTATGTTTCAAAATGGTTGAGGAGCACTCTTACAATGTAAACAAACCTTATAACACATAATAATAAATTTATAACCTCAAATATTCCACAATTCCCTAAAATGAGGGACGATGCAACTTACAGAGCAAATGCATAGCAGAGTGTGGCAGACCTCCATGGTTGATATCTTTGCATAACATTTTTGGAAAAACATACAAAATGGGCATGTTTGGAACTGTAGTGTGATGGTGTATAACCCCTAAAGTAGTTTTTACAATTCCCCGAGACCTTTAGGAAGGATAACTCTAAATTACACAGCATATGTGCAACAAAATATTTCCCACGAGGTTTGAATGCTCTCGTTTGACTTCTGAAACATTCTTGCGCTTTGACACTACTCCAGAGATTAGAATGAAACATATATGAGGGCGAATGAGAGTGATTCAAGGAAATTTTAATTTTATGCCACCCAAAACTCTTTTCTTGTCATGATGGTGGTTTTGAATGATGACATGAGATGGTACTTCTACAATCATTAGCAGGACATGAAAGTAAAGGATACATAAATAATCTTAACTCATTCACATGATTGACATGACCCCCAAAAATGACTTACAATGAGAATATCCCTCATGAAACGACCCATCATGGACTCTTTATGAATTTAAAAATTAGAATTAGGGTTGCTATACCCTTTTGTGACCCATATTTACAATGAATTTGACTATTTTGACCCTTTGTACACAACAAACCCCTTATAATATGCTATTTGGTGAATTCATATGCTAAATATTTAAAAAATTCCCCCAAAATGAATATTCAAACAAAAACACTTTCATCCCTATATGGTAGGACCCAAACATAAACAGCAAGTTCTTGAGTACTTTTTTGTCAAGCCTTTGGTCGGTGATAGATACCAATCTCACTAAGTCGATGACCTTCCACAAACAAACTCATGGCCAAAAGTAGGTTCTCAACAACATGATCATGCATATTATGCACATGTACAACTTGAAGCATTCATGAACATGGGATGAAATCCTCCCCAATATCAATCAAAACTACAGGAAATATATCCATAGCTCAACTATCCACAATCTATTTCAGATGGGGTTGGGATTCCAACCATTATGTCACAATGATGTAGAAATACCATTTGCATCTACTCGAGAAGGTTTGACTCATGTCTAGTCTCAAGTTTAGAGGGATAACAAATTAATTGAACACGTCCAACACATCCAAAAATATGTACATGATTTTACTTAGTGAATGCTAACTATAAGAAGGGTCATGATCAACATCGAGCACCACACAATTTCCATGTGGGTGAGAAAGTTTGGCTACATTTGGAGAAGAGGCACCTTGCTCTTCCCCACAACAAGCTTTTAGCACTTCGATATGGGTTGTACACCATCACGAAGGATTTAGGGGGGAATTCCTTTGAGCGAATCATTTCTTCTTTCCTTATCTTGCACAAAATATTTAATGTGGACTCACTACCACCATATTTTCCCCATTGTTAGACACATCGAACATTTTTCAACACCTAACACCAATATATCTCATCAAACCAAGCTACATTGAGCATTCCACAAATGATAAGATCATGAAAACATAGATCACTAACACTCGCAAGCTGAATGTTCAACTATATCTAGTTTTCAAAGCAGTCCAAATCCTTCACCATGGATACTGGTTCACAAGGGACTAGGTTCAACAAAAAATTTCTCACCTCGTGGAGGCTTTACATACAATGGGTACCTTTTATTCCTAAGGGCTGAGGAATGATCCAAGTGGATATTGGTGGCCACCCGCCTATTCCATCCTAGTCTCTAGTCAATTTCATATGTTTCCTTCATTATAACATCATTTGTTATTTTTACCATTTTTTTGGGTCATGAGATTTGAGAGTTGTTTTGACCACCTAAATGGTGTTTTTTTGGGTATTTTACGTGATAAATGAGATTAAATGACCGAGTTACGACCCCGAGAATTTTTCTTCCCAACTAAACCTAACAATGCCAAAACAATTTTGGTGCTCCATCTTCGAGGGTTAGGTTTTTCATTGTTTAGGGTTTTCCTTTGTTGTTCAATAATAAAAAAGGTTGTTGAGCCTCATTGTAACATAATGCAGAGGCATGTATCCTCCACATATATTTTGAGACATAAGATACCATCACACGATATAATTTATTTCCATTCTGCCTATAACCATATTTCAGTTCTTTGATATTAATGAAAGCAAGATTTATTTCTGCTACATATCTATGTATATATTTATATATGTATTATGCTTGGTTCTTACAAAACTATGGATCAATATATTTATTTCTACTGCATATTCATGTTTATGTTTATATCTTTGTCTGTATCAAAAGGAGGATTTGCAAGGATTCTAAGGAAATGCGAGGACCACAAGGAGTACTGAACACAGTTACCAAGATACAGTGGAATAGAACCATATTAATAAAACTAGGTCAATCAGGAGAGTTGTGAACCAAAAACAAGAGTTCCAAAATAGTTTAAAGGTTTTAAGTAGGAGATAGCCTCTAATCTAAAAACTTTCTTTTGGGAACATTGACTTAAAAAATGAACCTAAGAAAGAGTGAAATGGGTAGATTCATAACTTGAATGATGATCAATGGCCTTCCTCTGCTAAGATAAATCCATAGTATGAGTGTTTTTCCTTAGATGCTAACACACTATCTCACTTACAAGTCCAAGATTGCTCCATTATAAGGTCCAACACCATGATTTAATAGCTGTTGTGTGATCCAAGTTGTAGTGATTGACTACATATTAAGCTTCGTCCCTCATATTTTCATAGTAACCATAACTACATCAGCGTAGAGCCATAATAAGCTTCCACAACACCATTTCAATTATGTCATGAGGAACCTATACTCGATGGTACATTCGCAAAATTTTAAGCTTCATTATGGTGACCTAGGAGCATTTAGGTCGAAGATTTAGGAGGTGGGGTAGCCATGGAGGCATCCAAGTGAAGATAACTTGTTGCACATCTCTTAACGTAACTCACATCATATCAATTTTATAATATATAATAAAATTTAATGTATATATTTGTTTTTCATTCCATCCATTAATATTCTTCATGCCCTGATTTTTACAATGTGTAATTAAAAATTATGTAGATTTTGGTATTATTTTGTTTTGTTAAGGAAAAAATATTAATTTTATTTAACTTTTTAGAAATAAACTAAATTACAATTTGTATATACTATCTTCATTCAGTAAGAGCATATTCTCGGCTTATGACCCTAAGAAAAAAATGAAAATAAAAAATAAAAACATGAGAAATTATGTGTTATAGTAATCACTTAACTCTGGTTTTTTTCCTTTCTTTCTCTGAACCTTCTGTCATTACCCTGGCTGGGACTGAACGAGAATAATTTCCAAATCACTTGCACTTATTTCTGGTGGATGTTATTTTTGTGAATCAAGACATTCCAAAAAATGTACTCTCTTTGGATTGACTTTCCCCTCCTTTTTATGTGCTACGTTTTAGTATTGTTATGATTTTTGGATCATTTTTTACTATGAACCATTATGTTTTTGGCTTGCATTCAGAACATGTACTTATGTACTCCTCTCATATTGGTTTCATGGGTTCTTTGTGGTTTTAAATCCTCCATTCTTAATGACGAAGGGATTTCAAGGTTTCCATCCTTTTATTTTTGTGACCCTACCCCTTTTTCTTTTCTGGGTGCTCTTTTTTTTCTTTTCTGGGTGCTCTTTTAATAGGGTGGATGTGTCAGCCAAGTGTCTTATTTGGTAACATGAGTGGCATCTGAATTTTGTATGTTCATAATCCTAGATTTGAATCAACTGAAAGGTTTTATGTTTCAATATAAGGAAATCACCGAGGCCTTTACTTAGGTATATTTTTACAAATACTATGTTTCAATATAAGGAAATCACCGAGGCCTTTACTTAGGTATATTTCTACAAATACTTTATCAAAGGTAAATAACCCTTTTCCCATTCCATTAGAATCCATATTTTTAAAATACGCAAAATTGTTTCTAATATTATCGATAACTTTGTGATGTATGAAAGGGAGGGGAATATTTCAGCCTCCCTCATAATGGCATTGATGATACCACCATTGTTGTCGAATCAAAATTTTGGAATTGAGGGAAGATGAAAATTCATGCTCTTCCCGAAAACCAGGGATCTTTTTTAAGTACTCTCTCGAGATCTTCCTCAGTATTGAACTGAATAATGAAAATAATATTTCAGTATAGTTATATTTTATAGTTATTGGTCTAAGTTTTCAGAACACACTAATTAAAAGAATTAGACCTGGATTAAAGCTCATTAAATCTTCATATTATTACCCTGGGTTGGGAGAAAAGAAAAAGGTTAAATTACCCTGGTTAGGGTTACCTTCATGAAAAAATATTTTTTTGTTGTTGTTCAAGAATGTAAGTTCTAGGTATGTATTTTATGACTTTTGATGGTTTATACTCTTTCCTCATGCCACATCCTTATAGGAGATTAAGCCTCAAAAGTTTCTAGATATCAAAGCACCCCATCGCAACCTGAAATTAATTACAATGGTGGAATTTCTTAAAGTGCTGTAATATTGTTGTCGATATAGATATTCAAGCTCATTCCATTCTTAAAAAATAGATTTTTTTTCGTAACAAAACCAAAAGAAATCTCTATTCTCTAGTTGAGATTTTCCACCAAGTCTAATTTTGACATTCGAAAAAGGAAGGATTTTTATGTTAGGTTAATTGATAAAAATATGAATTTCATCCCTTTGTTCCGATTCATACATCCCTCTACCCATCTCAAATCGATAATACCATGGGGTTTTTCCTACTAGTTCGACACCATTAATATAGCTTCAAAGATTTTATGTGCCTGGATCTAAACTTACAACCAAAAGGGGCTGAAGGAATGGGTCTATACCGATCTGAATGATTCAATAAAATATATGGGTTAAAAATTTTTGTTATTATATTTTATGGTATATCCAAACAGTCATATTCATCAGAGGGTCACCACAAATCCTCTAAGCTACCATTTGATAATAAATTAATTGGACCAAATAAACCCCCTTTAATCAACACAGTAGATCCCACTAATCTTCCATATTAGGGCACTCAATATTTTCATGAGATTCATCAGGACAATGGACAAAATTTTCCTTAGGTCACTCAGATCAGTTGCTAACCTTCACGCTAGATGATTTTAAGTTCTCCATATCCATTGGGTAAAATGTGTCGACTATGTTTATTTAAAGAATGACCACAAGTCACGCATGCCAAAACCATACATGCTCTTCGTGTCGAAAAAACCCCTAAAATTAAAAGCGAGCTCCATTTTCATTTTCCACATATATGGAATTATTATGGAGGAGGTGCTCTAAAACCTAGTATAGGGGGCTATGTGTAGGCCCGAACATTTGTAAACATAAACACTTAACATTTATATGTCATTTAAATTAAAAATTAATAAGAAGTTAAAATTAATTGCATCGAGAGGTGTTGTATAACATAGTATGGAGGGATATATGTAGGCATAAATGTTTGTACACATAAATATTTAACATTTAACATTTATATATTGATGCAATTAGTTAATAATAAAAGGTTAAAAGTCATATAGAGTACATTATGGGGAGGTGTTGCAATGTTTTTAAATGTGTGTAAAAATTTAAATATTGGCTCAATTAATAATAAAAGGTTAAAAATAATAAAAATAATAAAATTATATGTGTTATATGTAATTTTATTTCATAGGGTAGCTTAGTATGTCTAACTCAAGGTAGAAATCATGTGCTGGGAAAAATTAAATAAATAATTATAACTTATATTGCTTAATGCTAATTAATTGTGGTCGATAGACAAATCATCCTATAGTATTTCTTTGGAAATAACTAATAAATTGAAATTGGAACTCGATAAATAAATTAATTTCTGAGGGAGAAGAACTTGCATAAATCATAGTAGGTAGTAACAACTAGTAAGTCTATCATTTATAGTGTTAGTCCTACATAGGTTTTGAGGAAAATATAAACAAGAGTGGAAAGTAACTTAAGTGTATTTATTTACATATTATTCCTATCCATTTTTGTGCAAAGACTTGAAAAAATTATGAAGGGGTGTAATGGATTGTAAATATGTTATTTACTTGACAATAAACTATTTTCAATGATTTTATTTTTGGATGGTTTTCCTACAAAGAGTAAGAATAAAAAAGAACTCCAAAAATATCTAAAAATCATGCATGAATATTTCAACCATATCCATAAATTATGGCATAAAACATGTGAGGAAGTTATCCACTTGGATCTAGATTATGCAAATGTTTCAATAAGAACATTGACTTATGGCCCAATCAAATGTTTTAAAATTAGTTTTTTTTAATAATAATTAAGAATGCATATTTACTTTTTAAATTTAAACGTTATAATTTTCATTGGCCAAAGCTAAAAAAATAGTGATCAACATGTAAATTGATTGTTAGAGACCTTCCTTTCATAGAGACTAATAATTCTACCATAACCATATTTAAATTTAAGTAATAAGCACATAAAAAATTAATACTTACAATAAAATTATGATATAACACAATCCTTAACCATGGATATTCACCCCTACTTTACCATGGATATTATTAATATCTAGAATGGTTTTGCTACAATGTTAGAGTTAATACCATGTCTTATTAATATCATATGAAAAAATTCCATAACTCATTTTGCAATAAAAAAATATAACATAAAATATGTTAGACCTTACCTATATGATTGATTAGGGAGAGTGAAAATCCTTGGTCATATGGATTTATAGAGAGAGAGAAACGGGGTGAGAGAAGGAGAGAGGGAGGTGATAGAGAGGGAGGGAAGAAAAAATACAACGAGCGAGACATAGAGAGACGAGGAGTGACAATGTATAGATGGAGATGGAGTATGGGGGAGAGGAGAGAGAGAGCGATAGAGAGAGTTATGTGGGGATAAAAATGGATATGGGAGAGAAAGGGAGATATACAAGGGAAGAGAGAGAGGAATTAAGAGAGAGAATAAGAGAGGGAGGAAGAAATATATGGAGTTGGAGATGGAGAGAGAGAGAAAGTGAAGAAGAAATACATATAGGGATAGATGTGAAAAGAGAGATGGAGAGAGTGTGAGGGAGAAAGTAGAGGAGCATGGAAGAGAGAGAGAAGGAGATGATAGAGTGGGAGGTAGAGAAAGGAAAGAGAGAGAGATATGGAGACATATTGATGGAGGGGAGGAGAATGAGAGATAAGGAGAGAGAGGGAAAGATATGGGGAGGGAGATAATTATAGTTGGAGAGATAGAGAGAGAGAGAGAGGGATTGATTGGGCAAGAGATAGAGGGAGATAGGAGAGATAAGGATAGAGGGGAAGGAAAAGGGAGAGGAATTGAGAGAGAGAAGAAGATATAAAGGGAGAGAGAGGTGGGGTTGGAGGAGCATAGAGAGGGAGGGAAGGAGAAATACATAAAGACAGAAATGTGGAGAGAAAAGGAAGTGATGGAGAGATAGTGAGGGAGAGAGGAAAGGAGGAGGGAAGAGAGAGAAGGAGAGAGAGAGGGGGATGGGGAATTACGAGAGAGAACTAGGGGAATAGATGGAGTGATATATATATATATATATATATATATATATATATATATATATATATATGGAGATAGAGTGTGTATGTTTGGGGGTGATATAGAGAGACAAATGAGGGATTACGTGAGATAGAGATATATATGGAGTGGGGAGTGAGGGAGGTATATGTATATGTAGCTGGAGGGAGAGATCATGTGTGTTTTGGGGGTGAGATAGAGAGAGAAAGAAGTAAATATGGAGGGAGATATAAATATAGTTGGCATGGGTAGAGAGAGGGAAGAATATAGATAAACAGAGAGATAGGGAGATAGGGGATAGAGGGAGGGGAGAGAGAGAAGGAGAGAGGGAGGTATATAGACACCACAAGGATGCAGGGGAGAGAAAAATGGAAAAACAATTAGGCAAAAAAAGGAAAGTAGATATATTATATAGTAATATATAATATCTAACATTATTAAACATAGAAAAAGAGAAATTAAGGCTTTTAGAAAACTTAAAAGAAGTGCGATTTAGGAAGTCATCAATATTTTCGTTTTTCACTGAAATAAATGGCTTGATTTTAGTGTAGATGTTGTTTCCTACTATTTGGTTTATTGCACTACATGCATTGATTTTAGTGGAGTTGTTGATTTCTAATCATAATTAGTTTCTTTCACTAAAAGTATTGATTTTAGTGTAGATGTTGATTTCTAATCCTATTTGATTACT
This sequence comes from Pinus albicaulis, assembly GCA_034641835.2. Taxonomy (NCBI): domain Eukaryota; kingdom Viridiplantae; phylum Streptophyta; class Pinopsida; order Pinales; family Pinaceae; genus Pinus; species Pinus albicaulis. The sequence continues at coordinate 1,200,367,551 of CM076581.1, read as the reverse complement.
TGCACTAAATGCATTGATTTCAATGTATGTGTTGATTATTAATCCTATTTTATTGTCTATAGTAGATGCATCGATTTTTGTACATATGTTGATTTCTAATCCAATTTATTTGTTTGCACTACATGCATGTATTTGACTTTAGCTTCTCATTCATGATTTTATGTAACCATGTGTATGATGTGCACTAATTCCAAACTAATCAAAGTAATAGTGCACATCACTTTTCTTGTAAGTACACAAAAAAATTGACGACGTGCATTAACGTTTGTGTTACAATAATTCAACCATAAATAAAACACATAATTTTCCATATTAAATACAAACTTCACTTACTTAAACTATTTGATTCTTGAAACTTTAAACTATTCGTAATTTACTACATTCATATTATTCTTATTTTCCAGCATTCAACGGTGTTAGTCATTTAACATTTAAATGAGGTAATAGAAAAACAACTACCATTGAAACTTACTTGGGGTTTAACACTCCACAAGTCACAATTATCAACATTGGAGAAATATATACTAATATTTTAGAGAAGGATAGCTAAGGCACGATGTTTATTACAATAAATTGAATGAAAGGTTAAAATGGTATAAATTTCAACCTCCCTTTTTATATGATTGATACAAAAAGATGAGAAAACTAACAAGTGTGACAATAAGAACAATGTAAGAAAATAGTTTTAGAATGATTAAAATGAATACTATTTGTACTTGGCTACATTATTATTATTCACATTTTCTATGAGTCCACTATTACATTTTCACTTTGCATTCAAAAATTTATTTCATCATTTTTCATGATTCATGTTATTAATAGTGCCTATGATCTCCAAAAATGGTGCTAACTCAGTATATTTAAAATTAAAATGAGAAAATAAATCTAATATATGATTATCATATTTAAATGGTAAAAATAGTTAGATTTTCAATAAATGTTATGTGACAATGCATGACTAAAACCAACCTATATACGTCATAACCTTGGAACTACCAAGCTTTGAGAAGAATCAAATCTCTAAAGGTGGAAACCTTTCCTAAAGTTTTTCAATAGAAAAGGATATTTGTGCCTTGAGAGATTTTATATATCATGACACTTGATAGATATGAGGCTAAGATGGATATATGTAGGTATAAATCCGAGTATGGTGAAAATGTTGAAGTATTTGTAAATGAATGTAAATATTTAAATGTTAGTTCAACTAATAATAAAAATTTAAAATTAATAAAATTTAAGTTATTATATTGTATTTTTCTTTTTGTATAATAGCTTAATCCCTCCTACTAACCGTCAAAATTTTCCTTTGGGAAGAATGCATAAATAATTTACTTTCATTGCTCAATTGTAAATTAATAGTGGTGGAAAGGAAAATCATCCTCTAGTATTTTTTTGGTAGAAACCAATAAATTGAGATGTGAATTACATAAGTAATTCTATTGTTCAGGGAAAAGAACTTGCATAAATTTTTGTGTATAGTTACCAGTAGTAAGTATACAAATTTACAATTTTACTAATAGAAAAGTGTTGAAGAGAACACAAATAATCTTGGGAAGTAACTCTAGGTAAGTATATTTATTTATATATTATTCCTATCCATTTTCTATGCAAAGAATTTCTTAAATTATAATGGAAATTAATTTATGGAAAATATATTATTTACCTGAGTATGAGATATTTTCCTACAAGGCTTAAGAATAAAAAAATGCTACACAAATATCTAAAAATAACACATGAATATTGCAACCATATCCATAAATTATGGCATAAAATTTATATAAGGAAATTATTCACATGGAATTATATTGTGCAAAGGTAAAATGCTAGATTTCTAGATTAGCAAGTGGTGGGTCTCCAAAATGTCATCTTTATTCACTCTCATTTCTCAATTTTCTTTAGTATTTACCATATTAAAAAAATCCATCACCTTACACTAAGACAATTTTCTTTTTCTTTTTTTTTTGTATTTTTTGTAGGACTACATATTTACATCTTCATCAACATGTTAGAAATGTCATCTTTATTCACTCTCCTTTCTCAATTTGCTTTGGTACGACTACATATTTACATCTTCATCAACGTGTCTAGATACATCAACCCGATCAGGGAAGGGAATTGAACCTGTGATAAGTGCCATAACAACCTTCCTCATCACCCTTTAACCAAGGGGTTTTTCATTATTATTTTCCATTGAATCACTTTAGTATTTTGAGTGAATTATGGTTAAATATTAGAAAACTAACAAGTATTCACTTATATCTAAAAGTTGGATGTATTTTTTGATGTGTGTAAGGCATATTTAAAGGTTCCAAAAGAGTCATATTTGGCGTGTAAGTAAAAATTTCGAATTTATTTTTCAAACGCTTGAATATTTTAGGAAGTTTTGACATCATTAGTAAGGCACCTTTGATGGAGAATAATCATGGAATTTTTCATAAATGTCTCCAATCAAATATATGAGATATTTGTATGAGGATATGTAAATATGTTATTTTTTAAATGGTTGCTAGATTCTTGTCATGCATTTTAGGAAGGCCATGTGATGAGTATCAATGTATTTTAATGTTTCATTTACCCAAAATAGACAAGTTTTTTCTTATGCTCATTTTTTGTAAGGTTTATTTAAAGTTATTTTATTAGATTCTTTGTTGATCATTCTCTTTATTTTCTTTAGCAAAGAAAGTACTTGAATTACATTTAAAATACCAAAAATATTTATCTTTTTAGTTTTTTATTTTCACACTAATTACATCTACATTTGTAGGAATATCATAAGTTGTTGCATCACATAGTTTCCTCGAGAAACATTCATAGGAATGTCATGCCTCTAACTTATGAATGAAATCTAAGCTTTGATAACACATATAATTTCCAAATTGCTTTATATTCGTTAATGTTTTCATAGCTAATTGTATCATTTTCATAGATTAGATTTACTTTTCTCTCTATATGAAACTTTTGTATACTTTTATAAACTAAATATCAAATGTTTTCATACATTAAGTTCTCATACTTTCATACATTAAGTTTACATGCTTTTATAGTTATATTTCCTTACATTCGTATATTAATTTTCCAATACCTTAGTATATTATATTCAGGGATTTTCATTAGATTAAAAGTTATTTGCTTTCCTAGAATATATTGTCCTTTCTTTCATTACTTTTATTCCTTTCAAGAATAGTCATTTCAAAACTTTCATTAAATTTAAGTATGTGTGTTTGTTTTGACTAGATTTTCCTTGCATTTGTAGGCTTTACATAACTATATTTTACATACCATAAAAAAATATGATGGGACATATTTTAACATTTTAAGGGAGAGAACGTGAATTATAAATAAAATATTTCAATGTTAACTACATATATATTATTCGAGCCTAGATCCATCTTAACTCCAGATTTACCAAGCGTCAGAGGGATCAAATCTCTTTTCACTCTAAAAGATGTTTGCATCTCAAGAGATTTTATCCCTCTAAGTGCTTGGTAGATCTAGAGTGAAAATGGTTCTAGGCGCGTTTATTAAATATAATAAGGTATATAATGAATATATATATATTTTTAAATATAAAATTTCTATTGTATAAATGTGTTATATATATAAATATTTATATCTTATAAATTATATAATAATGGTACCAAATTTATTTAACTAAGTTTCTTAAAAATACCCCAAAAATGAAACATCCATTCATCATCTACATTCTAAAATTATATTTAATTGAAAGTAGTCTTAAATTTAAGTAATGTTAATATGACTTTAAATATCATTAATTTAATCAATCAAAATTTTAAAAATTTTGCGAACAGGGAATTGGATGGACGGTGATCGGGATTATTGTTAAGTCACTGTATTATTTTAAGGTCACCGGTTCAAAATACCATGGCAAAAAGTCAAGTCATATTAGGGGTTGGTGTGGCCCAAGCCATGTGTAATAGGCTTGTTATTTTGATGGCTTAGATGCTCCATGGTCACATTTTCTGAGGCCATAGGTCAAACATGATATCCTATGTAATTTTCACAAATTTCAACAAATTCCATAGAATTATATATTATCAAATCCAATTACAGTAAGATAATCACAAAATTTCAAGGAAATGGTCTCTCGTTATCAACATATTTAAATCACCCGCACTTGTCATATTTAAAGCTCATATTATTTAATTTCAAACCCATATACAAGATTTGAAAATTTTCTTAATTACATAATACACGTAAATTTGTAATTCTGCATTCTAGCATACAAAGATAATTTGTCAATATAATGAAAATTCATTAATTTATAAAATAATTTCTATACAGTTACATAAAAATTAGATAAGTATCCATTCCTCTCTTAGTCTGATATCACATTAATTTTGGCCAATGTTAAATTATAATTTTCATTCCTTAATGTTAAACTAGTCCTTCCTTTGTAGGGACTAATAATTATTCCATAACCATATTTAAATTTACTTAAAAAGCACATAAAAAATGAATACCTACAATAAAATTATAGTATAACAAGATTCTTAATCAAGGATATTCACCCCCACTTTCTCATGGATATTATTAACTTTTAAATGGGGTTTTTTACAATTCCATGGGCCAATACCATGCCTTATTAATATCACATGCTAAAATACCATAACTCATTTCACGATAAACAATAAAAATGTAAAATATATTATACCATACATATATCCTTGATTAGAGAGAGTGAAAATTGTCAATCATATCCATGTAGAGAGAGAGAGAGAGAGAGAGAGAGAGAAATGGGGAGAGAGAGGGAGATAGTGGTAGAGTTGGAGGGAAGAGAGAGGGGGAGGGGGAGAGAGGAATGAAGGGATATAGAGGAGGGGTGAGAGGGAGGGAAGAAAAAATACATAGAGAGGTATAGGTAGAGTGATATGGCATGAAAAGGGATAAATGGAGAGAGAGTGAGAGGGAGAGGAGAGGAGAGAAGACAAAGAGAGGGGGAGAGGGAAATACAAATGGAGATGGAAGAGATAGGACTTCAGAGATATTTTAAGGGAGGGAAGGAGGGAGGGACAGATGGAGTTGGAGGGGGGAAGAGAGAGGGGAGAACAAATACATAGATGAATAGAGATGGAGAGAGATATGGTGTAAAAAAGAAGAGCTCGAGAGAGAGTGAGTTATAGATGAATGGAGGAGGGAATGGAGAGAGGAAAAGAGAGAGAGAGAGAGAGAGAGAGATTGGGGAACAGATAGAGGGAGGTGGGAGAGAAAAGGAGAGAAAGGAAGGAAAAGCGAGATGAATTGACAAAGAGGACATGAGAAGGAGTGAGAGAGAGATGGATTTGTAAGGGGTGGTAAAGAGAGGGAAGAATAAATATATAAATAGATAAAGGTGGAGTTAAAAGAGGGATAAAAGGGAGAGATGGATAGATTGTGAGGGAGAGAGGAGAGCGGGAGAGAGAGAGAGAGAGAGAGAGAGGGAGTGGAATACTTAAATATAAGGGGAAGAGAGATATGGAGAGAAAGGGGGAGAAAGATAAGGAGAGAGTTAGGGGTATAGAAATAATGATGTAGGGGAGAGAAAGAGGGAAAAATAAATAGACACATACACATACATATTTATAATATATAATATTACATACTAGTAAACATTATTAACCATATAAGAAGTGGAATTAGGCCTTTTACAAAAGTTAAAAGAGGCTTTAGGAACTCATGAATATTTTTATTCTTCATTGACCTAGATGCATTGATTTCAATGTATATGTTTATTTCTAATCCTGTTTGATTATCTATAGTAGATGCATTGATTTTAGTGTATATGTTTATTTCTAATTCTATTTGATTTTTTGCACTAAATTCATTGATTTAAATGTATATGTTGATTCATGATTTGATTTAACTAGATGTATGATGTGCATTAATTTCAAAGCAAGCAGATTAATAGTGCAAATTTATTTTGGTCTAGGCACAGGAAAAACATTGATGACGTGTATTAATTTTTTGTCACAATAATTCAACCATAAATAAAATACTTGAATGATGATATTAATATAATAGATATTTAACATATTTATGATTATCAAGACACCTATATGTTCAACAAATTTTATGTGATAACACATGAATTAAACCAACATATATACATCATAACATTGGAACTACCAAGTGTCTAGAGGGATTAAATTTTTGAAGGTGCAAACCTTTCTTCAAGTTTTTCACTCAGAAAAGAGGTTTGCATATTGAGATATACGATATCACTCATCAATTAATAGACATGAGGTTAATATGGATCCAAGCTATTATAGAGTCCATTATGGGAGAAATGTTGTAGTATTTGTAAATGAATGTAAGCATTTAAATCTTGGCTCAACTAATAATAAAATTTTAAAGGTAATAAATTTAATAAACATCAATTTTTTATATTCTAATTTTTTGCTCTATGACAACGTATTCCTTGCAACTCAATTTAGAAATTATGCTTTTCGAACAATTGCATAAATAACTAACCTTCCTTGAACAATTATAAAATAATAGTGGTCGATAGGAGAAATATCCTATATTATCTTTTTCATAGAAATTATTAATTAGAGACATGAAGTGGATAAGTAAATATCTTCTTCACGGAAAAAAATTTGAATAAATTTTCTCGTAAAAAACTTGAATAAATTTTCTTGTAGTAACCATTAGTAAGTCTACATATTTACAATTTTACTCATACAAAAGTTTTGAAGATAACATAAAAAATATTGGGATGTAAGTCCCAATAAATATATGTATTTACATATTATTCCTATCCATCTTGAATGCAAGTACTTTCTTAAATTATAATGACAATTAATTAATGGAAAATATATTTTTTACGTGAGTATGAGATATCTTCAAGGATTTTATTGTTGGACTATTTTCCTCCACTGCTTAAGAGTTAAAATTTATTACACAAAAATATAAAAATTAGGCATCAATATTACAACCATATCCATAAATTACAACATAAAATTTAGATGAGGAAATTATTCTCATGGCATTATATTATGCAAAGGTGAATTGCTAAAGCTCTACTTTAGCAACAGTTGGATCTCCAAAGTGCCATTTTTTTTCAATCTCCTTTCTCACTTTTCTTTGGTATTTACCATATTTCACACCACCATCACGTTACACTAAGACATTTTTTATGATCATATATGAGTTTATCATAATTATTTTCCAATGATTTATTTTAGTATTTTGAGTCAATTTATGGCTAAATATTAGAAAACCAACATGTACTCACTTATATCTAAAATTGGGATGAGTTTTGTGATGTGTGTAGGGAAATTTGCAGATTCCAACAAAGTCATATTTGACCTCTTGGTCTTATATTTGGCCTCTTGGTCTTAAACTAAAATTCCTTTTTGAACTCGAAGATTTGAGATCATTAATCAAGCACATTTGATGGAGAAGAATTATGGAAGTTTTCATAAATGTATCCTATGAAATCTATGAGAGATTTGTGAGAGGATATGTAAAGATTTTATTTTTTAGATGGTTGTTACATTTCTCTCATGCATTTTAGGAAGGTCACCTCATGAGTATGAGTGTATTTTAATGTTTCATTTATGAAAAGTAGATATTTTTTTTGTTTTTTTGTGTTCATTTTGTGTAGAGTTTATTTCAAATCTTTTTATTAGATTATTTTTTCCTAGCTCCATTTTTTTCTTTTACAAATAAAGTACTTGAATTACATTCAAAATACCGAAAACATTTACTTATTTAGTTTCTTCTTTGTGCACTCATTTCCTTTACATTTTTAGGAATATGAAAAATTATTTCATTCCATAGTTTATTGCAAAAGCATTCATAGGAATTTCATGACCTTAATTTATGAATGAGCTCTAAGACTTGAAAACAAACTGAAATTCCAAATTTCTTTATAGTCTTCATTGTTTACATAACTAATTGTATCATTTTCATAGATTATATTTGAATTTATTTGTAGATTAAAAATTTCTATGCTTTTATAAACTAAATATCAAATGTTTTCATAGATTAAATTTTACATGATTTTATAGTTAGATTTACCTACTTTAATTGATTAATTTTCCAATACTCTCTTGGATTACATTGAAAACTTTCCATTATATTAATATTTTTTTAGGTTAGTATCTAAATTTCAAACTTCTGCTATTAATTCCAACAGTAGATTAGAGTTAGTGTTTCCTAAAACCAACATGATTCACTACATACCTAACATACCTTTTATCCTCATGGTAGTGTGACTGTAATTATTTTTTAATTGGAAACATTTAATAATTAATATCCTTTATACCTTGCATATGTTATAAAGAATATATTATTTTTATAAATTAAAACTTTGTTGTAAATGTATGAATACATGATCGATTGACCATACATTCATAAACTTACTTATGATGATACTTAAATCTATTGTAATGTCCCTAATTTTCTGCTTTTAAAAATAGGCAGTCAAAATCTCTAACGATCAAGTGGACCCCGAGGAGAATATTTATTGTGGATATTAATGGGAAAGGAATTAATGATGCAAACACTAGATAATTATTACACATTAGGAAACCAAGTCTATGAGGATGGATAAGGATCATAAGGCTTTCCGTGTTCTCCAAAAATCTTTAGAGAAAATAATTTAAATACAAATATTTAGATTGGAGTTAAAAATATAAAAATATACCCTAGTAAACAGGAAAGGAAAGTTACTGGGAAGAGGTTGAGTAAAACTAGAAAGAGGAAATGCTAGTTTTAAAGTACTTTTGAGTAAGAAACAAAAGGAAAGCCCAGGAAAAAAAAGAAAGCAAAATATTGATTAACTAGACAAAGTTAATAAAATAAGCTTATGGGAAAGAATGATTAAATAAGTAGATTCAGGATAGACAAGAGGTTTTTTATTGCTAGAGGATTTGATCTTTGCTCGGGGAGCTATGGAGAAAGAGCTCAAAGGTTGGGTCGAACCTAGTCTACCTTAAGTGGTATGAACCACTTAATTCATTTTAACTAAAAATATTAGTATTTTTGTGCTTATAATGGTGAAGTAATATAATGTATATGAACTTGTTTAAATATCTAGACGAGTAGGTGTTGTACAATAAAGACTAATTATAAAATCAATTGGTAGGTCTATACATTTAACAATGTAGTTTATAATAAATATAATCTATATTTGTATTGTTGTACAGACATTAGAGTACAAACTCTCAGAATATCTAAACCTTAAGGAAGGTATAAATCTGTGGTGAGGTGACTCTTAGGAACTTAATTATGAGTAATATTATTGTCTTAGCAATTTTAGGAAATTCTATAAACCAACCAATGTAGAAAGAAAATAGAAATGTATGATAATGCATATTAAATTCAGCCCATTCCAATAAACTTCATAAAATATTAGAACTGAGGAATGAAATACCAGCGTTGAGACATCATAGTATCAAATTGCAAGGAGCAACTTAGCAATTATTATTAAAATTGAAATACAATATTCAAGAAAAATATTCTTTCTAAAATATGAACTTACACTCATTAAAGAGGAAAGAAGTTCTTCAAATATATTACAGACTTCTAAAAGCTAAGGATATAAACCCCAATAATTACACAGTTTAAAATACAACTTGGTATAATTAAGTTATACAAAGTGAGAACTCTGTCTCATACAATATAAATTTTACAACATATCTATAAAGTGTACTAAGATAGTATACCAGAAAAATCCAAAGTGAGTGTTGGACCACCCTGAAGAGAAACAACCCCTAAATATGATTTCATAAAAAAAAGCCAAACAACAGTATTAAAATAGAAATATGTGAGCAATAGCTGCAAAAACAGAACTTGGAATTAGTTCTGGTTCAGAAATATAAAGATAACATGAAACAAGAATCGATGTAAAAAACAAAAGGCTTAATTAATTAGCTTATGGATAGGTGTATGATGTCATCCCGCAATAATAAAAAGAGAATTAGTTATTGTAGTTAAGGGTGTAATGTATATCCTAACCAACAAACAATTAAGGTATAATGTTAATTCTAAATATCATAGGATTATTTAACATATATTCAACAGAAGAAGAAGGGCATCATTCTTGTACTAAGTAAAGGGAATATAAAAATCATTATGTTAGCATAATAGTAGTTGAATTTCAACCTGAAAAGGAAAACAACCATGTAAAAAAATGGAGAAATGATGCAAAGGAGTCCATTAGAGAAATTAAAGTAATTGCAAAATCTATCTACGAAAATGGTTTAAACTGAACTGATGGAGTACTAGAGAATTTTCGATTATCATACCATGTGAAAGTAAATAAAAAAAATACAATACTCATATATATTGATCACATGGTCTAAGTAATTAGAATTCCTAAATATCGTAGAACAATTGAAAATGGTGTTCGAAAGTTATGGGAATGCTTTGTTAAAATTAAAGATAGGAAATATACCACAGAGATTTATTAATGGCGATTAAGTACATTTATAAATCCATGGAGGTCTTGGAGAAGCCAATTTAGTAAATGCAATCATGTACTAAACATTTTTTCAAATTTTTCATGGTAAAGATAAACCAGAAAGGGGACAATACAAATGTTGAGACTAGTTGTATGTTTTGGTCACGACTTTGGAATGAAAATGATGGGGCCAGAGGAGGATGTTCGTTTTGGCCATCCACATTCACATAAAGCATAGTCACAAATGATTTTCCCTAACAATAATAAATATGAATTTTAAATGAAATATTAAAACTGAATATTGTGAAATCTGAAGACGAACCATAAGCTCAGAAAAAAAAAAAACAAAAAAAAGACTTGCATACTGAAATATAGACAGACATTCAAGGTCCAAAAGGGGATTTCCCATGATAATTACTCTGCGAAATAATCACTAACAAAAACGAAACCAAAAATCTAAACTAGAAATCGAAATAATTCTTAGCCTAAAACCATACAGTTGAACTGTAATGGTATTTCTCATTTTCAATGTATAAAAATTAATACAGGGGATGTTTAGGAAATTAGAGACAGCGTAAGCTGTAAAAAAATTCAAAGTAATTCCTTGAAGGAGGGGCATTCTGGTAAATTATGCATAACTCAAGTTCTGGAGTTCATGTAAAGAAAGTAGCGAATGTGTTAGAAAATAAATCATATAATCAGAAATATGAACCTATGAAATAACCCAAATCAAGCTCAAATAAAATAGAGGAAAAGGGGTATTTTACCTATAGATAATGATGATTGAAACCTCTACTCAGAATTAGGAAGCTCTGCTACAAATTCACGAGAGAAAAAAATTTCCCCTCACAGTTAAACGCAGGAGGAGATGAGCGGTAAGTTAAACGAAAATTATGGCTGAGCCGATAAGCAATGAAAAATTCAGACAGACCATTAAACCTCAAAGTAGAGCTGAAAGGGTCACATATTAGGGTCATCCACATAAAAGAGTTCATATAAAACCTAAACCTAACTCCCAAATAATCCTTGCCGTGCAGGTGGAGGAAATGGAGAGAACTCACACGGATATAAGAAATTAATTTAGCCACTGATGTGACATTTGAATAATTACTGGTAACTTAATGAGTATTTATCTCGAGAAATATGGATTGTAGGAGTTTGATATATTTGGGGATACAGAACTCCATCTCATTAAAACTCAATAAAGGTAAATTTAATGGCGTTCTTAAACCTCGTGCTATCGATTAAAACAAAACGTAATTCACAGTTGTGAATGATAGATAGTAGTTCAATGACTAATATCAATGTTAAATGGAACAAGTAGAGGGTCCACATCAGGTAATTATATTTAATGCTGGTGACGTGGTGAAGTCGTATCAAAACTAGATATATAAATGCAAGGCAAGAATTCTTAAATTATATATGCCATATGATTTCGTATAATATAACATGAAAGAATATCTTCCAAGGTAAGTGGCATACATATCGATATATTATGTTTGATGTGGTATAAATTAAATTTGAATTCGATGGTAAATTCATTGTACTATATTGGGGACTCACATGTGGAAGGATTTATTCCTCAAGGTAACACTGAAAATTCACAAGGTTCACATAGAGGAATAATGGGTATGTAAAGAATTATGACAATTAGAAATTAAAACAAATATATATATATATATATATATAGAAATAGTCCATAACTTTGAACCAAATTTAACCCAAGATATACATGACTATAGATGAATAGGTTAATAAGGTGTACCAATATATTGACATGTAAAAGAACAGTTTAAGAATAATTAAATTAGGATTTAATTATTGCTTCACTAACTTTGATGTGAAATAAAGTGGAATTGATCTAGATATAGAGTCATATTGTAAGTTTAGAGGTGGGGCCTTAGTTCCAAATAATGTATGCACAAGTGAGGAAATGTTAAAGGTATAGTATAGTAAAATGTTAATGGAGGATATACGTCAGAATGTGATGAACAGTAATGAGTTCACGGGGTGTGAGGTGCACTATATTTATAAATGGAAAAAAAAATTGGGTTGAAACGGAAATGTTACAAATGGTGTCAAAGTCAATGTAAAACACTGGGCCAAAAAGTGTGCTCCCACCAAAAAAAAAAATCATGTTACTGTAACATGTTTTTTTAACATATTTTCCCACTAATATTACTTTTGGTGTACAGTGAATTCATGAAGAATAATATAGCTGCAAACCTTGAGTGAAGGGGATGACATGTATGTGGATCTGAGTGGTGCACAAAAATATATGAGATCCTAAAAATTCATTGTTGACCATGATGCATCAGACACAACTGAAAAACCACAATGAAAATTTTCACTAACTAGCAAAGAAAAAGAAGGTTAATCAAAAAATTTACCTCCAGGAACAGTCATGAAGGTGAAAGTTCTGGGAAAAGAGAAGAGGTACTAAAAATCAGTGAGAAGAGTTTGAGGAGGGTGAATCCTTTAGATAACAGTCTAGAAGGACCAAGGAATTTAAGGGAGAATTCCGAAAAATATCTCAAGCCTCCCTCCTATGATGGAGAGAAAGAGGAAGATACAGAAGCTTGGCTTCTAAAATTGGTAATGTACTTTCAAGTTAGTAAAGTAACTTGAACATGAGGTTGGCTATCTACCAATTACAAGGAAACTAAAATGGTGTATGAGATAGATGATAAAATTGTCACTTAGGAATATGTTCAAATTAAATTTAATAATAGATATCCGAATGACCGATAACAGGATTACAAAGACAAAAGGTTTCATAGCTTAGATTGGGAGAGCTTACTATTGCTGAGTTGTTGCCAAAATCATCAACCTGCTTCGCTAAGTACCTTATATACTAGAATAAAAGGCTAAGGTGTGATGATTTTAAGAACTAACTACCTACTATCTATGAAGAGAAGGATGAGGAATTCTGGCTCCTGAATTTAGGAAAACCATAATTTCAAACGTACTAATTGCAAAATAAAGTTAACAATATTAGGTAGAAAAGAGAATGATCAAGTGGAGTAGAAGGACCACAATTTGAGAATACTCTCCCTCAAATTTAAAGGGTAGAAGTAATGAGAATAGGATGGAAGGAAATAAACGGAAACCATTATTGCTCATTAAATACCTCTAGAAATAGAATTGGACCAAAAGAGTTATAAATAATTGAAAATTGTAGGTATTATATCAGTATAAGTATAAAATTTGTTGTAGGATAATTGAGGTTGGAGAAAATGAAAAATAATTTTAAAGGTATGAATGATAAACAAACTATTATGGTTGATGAATTTAGGTGAATTATAGCGAAAGAAAGAAAATTCTAGCAAGATGGAATTGTTTAGTGAAGTGACATATAGGTTACCCAAGATTGTTGAACAATAAATAGGTATAAAGAACATGAGTTAAAGTTAAATGTTTCACCTTTTGATTCCTATGCAGTGTTGATAGGAATGGACTGGTTAGAGAAAAACAAAAAGACATACTAAATTGTTTAGAGAAAAAAATATAGGCTATATGTGGTGAGGGAAAACTAGTGATATTACGGAGGAAAACCCAACCCAATATCAGTGAGACAAATTTCAACACTTTAGTTAAAAAGGATAGCAAGAAAAGGCTGATAAGTCTATGCTATAGAATTAAGACAACAAACTGGAAAAGGAAATTGTAGAAAACTTACCAGTCATCTGAGAGAGTAAGGAGGTACTTGTAGATGAAACTCTTCCTATACCCCCTAAAAGATAAGATGATTTTTAAATGAATTTAATACCATGAGCTACACTAGTCTCTAGAGCCCTACACGATGAGTACCCAAAAATTGTAAGAGTTAAAAAATATAGCTACAAAAGTTGCTGGATAGAGGCTATGTAGACCCAATGTATCTCCACAGGGAGCACCGGTAATGTTGGTAAAAAATAAAGTTGGAACATTAATAGTAGTTATAGACTACTAAAAACTAGATAAAAGATGACCAAGAATAAATATCCTCTACTCAGAATAAATGATCAATTAGTTATCATAAATTGAGAATCATAGAATAATTGTATAAAGAAAAAAATATAGAATTTATGAATTAGAAGTTCTACATGATTGGGTTCATAATGTTTTTCTCCTTTAGGTGTCAAGTAAAACAGAATATAAAGAACAACTCAAAATTTTTTTACAATTTTGAAAATTTTAGAGAACATAAATGGCATGATAGACTTAACAAAAGGGAATTCTATAAAGATAAAATTGAGTGGTTCAATCATGTAAAATCAGAATAAGGATGAGTAGTGGATTGAGAGAAGACACAAGTGAGCATGAATTAATCAGTAATTCCTAATGTTTCAGCCATAAAACCAAACATGGATATTGAAAAATTCTATAGGAGATTGGTAGAAATATTTTTAGTCTTAGCCTATACAAATTTCTCTCTACAACAGCAAGGAGAGAGAAAAACGAATGGACTGAAAACGATCAATATAGCTTGAACAATTAAAATCTTAAACTAATAAATACTCGTGTTTTTCAGATTTTGACCCAATCCAAGAAATGGTAAGTTGTATTGGGGCTTAAGAAGAAGGATTAGAAGTAGTATTCTTACTTAGTTATAACATAAGAGTCAAGAAAAATTAAGACAAATGAAAAGAATTAGTCTGATTATGTCTTAGAGTTGCTACTAAAATGTATGCTGCAGGAAGTAGATAAATTACTTTTAAAGTAAAAAAATAGTTTTGACCCCAGAACACATAAGGCTAAAGTATAAATTCTTCAACAATATGAAAAATGTTAAGCAAAATGGGTGTTTGTTTTTCCGTAATGAGTTTTAAATAAAAATAAAACATGAAAAAGGAGAGGAAAATAAGATTTTAAATGTTTTAAAGACGAATGTCTCTCAAATTTTGAAGGATACTAGAGTAATGAAAACTCTCATTGTAAATAATTGATATGATTTCAGCAGTAAACAGGAAAAATCCCCAAGAAAAACTACAATATACTGAGATATTGGTAGATATTCCAAATGAAGAGGGACAAAGAATTGAAAAAAATAGATGGTACATTAACAATGGGATATTAGTAAAACAAAAATTTTAGAAAAAGGTCATAAATGTCCTTCAATCGGATATACTTGTGACTGAATGTGAATTCAAAATTTAAACTAGAAAGTGTATTGGTCTGGTATGGGAAAGAGTAGTAGATTCTATAGTCACAAAATTTTACTACATGAAAATGAAACATAAGTAACTGACAAAAATTTGGAATACCATCCCTATTTCAGAATAGAAATAGGAAGTTGTTTCAATAAAAACTTAGAAGCTAGTTGACTTAGAACCAGATACTAATAAGAGTATTCAAAGTATCCAAAATATAAATTGTGAAATAATATGAAGTTTCAAGATGAATGATAACTGATACAATTGATAAAGTAAAGTTCAAGTGGAATTTAGAAACTGTGTTATAACAAAATGAGTATTAAGTTGAACTTGAACATGGGTTATCACCATCTGAACAGATTGAGAGAATCAGTCAAATATTAAGTGCATGGGGTACATCTATGAACTGGAATAAGTTACATAACCTTAAGTGGGATCAATGAGTATGACAAAGTTGGTTTTTATAAAATTAATGAGCTTCAAATTAAGAGGTTTTTGTTGTGTGAAACTAAGTGTAACATTAATTTTTCAACTCTCATAAAAAGGAGTCAAGGTGAGAAGACGTGGAGAGAAATCACCAAGAACTATAAAATATGCCATGAGTACATGAGGAGGAAGCCTCGTCAAATTACATCGAATGATAAGTAGTTGTGCTAAATTTGCACTAAACTACTATGACCCTTGAAGGGTTTTCCTACCAAGTGACTCTATTGAAAGCTATTAGGGTTCATAGTATTATCATGAATAATTATTATCCATCTATATATATGATACTACTCATATGAATTGATATGAACTGTGGATAGGTGGAAGCGGGAATGAAAGATTCTTCGAGATAAACTTGTTATACTAAAGTAGGAATAAATAAAACTCCAAAATATAGGAGCAAGCAGAGAAAATGTAGGGTGAATGCACTTTTAATCTAAAGAAATTGTTGGGATCAAGAATATGAGATGAAGGAGGAATCTTCATAAAGAGTTGAAAAATCAATATATTAACTGGTAACACCAAGAACAATGTTATGTTTTAGAGGGGAAATATGTAATGTCCCTAATTTTCCACTTTTAAAAATAGGAAATCAAAGGCTCTAAGGGTCAAGTGGACCCCTCGGAAAATATTTATTGTGGATATATTTTATTAATTTAAATTAATAAAATGAAAAAGGATTTAATGGTGCAAACACTAGATAATGATTGGAGATGAGGAATGCAAATCCATGAGGATGGATAAGGATCATAAGACTTTACCAGTTCTCCAAAAATCCTTGGAGAAAATAAATTAAATATAGAAATTTTGATTGGATATAAAAATCTAAAAGGCTACCCGAGTAAAGAGGAAAGTTACTAGGAAGAGGTGGAATAGAACTAGAAAGAAGAAAATCTAGTTTTAAAGTAATTTTGTGGAAGAAACAAAAGGAAAGCCGAGGCAAAAGTAAAACAAAATCATGATTAACTGGACGTAGTTAAGGAAACAAGCTAACGCGAAATCATGCTTAAATAAGAAGATTCAGGATAGACAAGAGGTTGTATATTGCCAGAGGATTTCATCTTTGCTCAGAGGGGAGCTATGGAGAAAGAGATCAAAGGTTGGGTGGAACCTAGTCTACCTTAAGTGGTATGCAACCGTTAATTCATTTTAACTTAGAATATTAGTATTGTTATTCTTATTATGGTGAAGTAAGATAATGTATATGAACTGGTTTAAATCTGTGGATGAGTAGGTGTTGTACAATAAAGACTAATTATAAAATAAATTGGCAGGTCTGTATGTTTAACAGTGTAGTCTATAATAAATATAATATGTCTCTCTATTTTTGTACAAACATTAACCTGAAGGGTACCAACCCTTAGAATATCTAAACATTAAGGAAGGTTTAAATCTCTGGTTAGGTGACTTTGAGGAATTTAATTACGAGTAATATTATTTCCTTGACAATTTTAGGAAATTCTATAAACCAACCAATGAAGAAGGAAAATAAATATATATGACAGTGCATATTGAATTCAGCCCATTCCAATAAACTTCATACAATAATAGAACTGAGGAATGAAATACTAGCATTGAGACATCATAGTATCAAATTACGAGGAGGAAATTAGAAATAATTGTTAAAACTGAAATACAAGATTCATGAACATTATGATTTCTGAACTATAAACATACATTCGTTAAAGAGGAAAGAATTTCTTCAAACATATTACATAGTTATGAAACTTAAGGATATAAATCCCAATAATTATGCAATTTAAAATACAACTTGGTATAATTAAATTATACAAAGTGAGAACTTTGTCTCATACAATATAAATTGTACAACATCTCTATAAAATTCAGTAAGATATTATACCAAAAAACTCCAAAGTGAGTGTTGGACCAACTTGAAGAGAAACAACCCTTAATTATGATTTCATAAAAACAAGACAAACAACATTATGCAAATCTAGAAATATGTGAGTAATACGTGCAAAGGATAACACTAGGAATTAGTTCCGGTTCAGAAATATAAAGACAATAGGAAATAAGAATAGATGTAAAAACCATAAGGGTTGATTACTTACCTTAGGGATAGATGTATATGTTCTCCTGCATTAATAAAAAGAGAATTAGTTATTGTAGGGAAGGATGTAATGTATATCCTAAACAACAAACAACTAAGGTATAATTGTTAAACCTAAATATCATAGGATTATTAACATATATTCAACACAAAAATAAGGGCATAATTCATATACTAAGTAAATGGAATCTAACAAGCATTATGTTAGCAGAATATTAGTTGAATTTCAACCTGAAAAGGGAAACAAACATGTAAAAAAATGGAGAAACGATGGGAAGGAGTCCATCGAAGAAATTGAACAAATTGCAAAACCTATCTACGAAAATGGTTTAAACTAAACTAATCGAGTACCAAAGAGTTTTAAATTCTCATACCATGTGAAAGAAAATAAATAAATAAAATAAAATACTCATCTATATTGATCACATGATCTGAGGAATTGAAATTCCTAAATATCGTGGAAAAATTCAAAATGGTGTTCGAAAGTTATGGGAATACTTTGTTAAAATTAATGATAGGAACTCTACCACAAAGATTTATTAATGGCCACTGCATACATTTATAAAGCCATGGAGATCTCGATAATACCAATTTAGTAAATGAAGTTAGACAGTAAACGTTTTATCAAACTATTCATGGTAAAGATAAACCAGAAAGGGGACAATATAAATGTTGAGACTACCTGTATGTTTTGGTCATGAATTTGGAATGGAAACGATGGGACTACAGGAGAACCTTCACTCTAGCCATCTTCATTCACAAAAAACATAGTCACAAATTATTTCCCGTAACAATAATTAATATGAAGTTTAAATGAAAGATTAAAACAAAATACGGTGAAATCTGAAAATGAACCATAAGCTCAAGAAAAAAAAAACAAACCTGCACAGTGGAATACACATGGACAGTGGAGGTCCAAAAGGGGTTTTCCCATGATAATTCCTCTATGACATAATCGCTAACAAAAACACAACAAAAAAACTAAACCGGAAATTGAAATAATTCTTAGCCTAAAAACATATAGTTGAACTATAATGGTATTTCTCATTTTAAACAGATAGAAAGTAATGCAAGGGTATTTTAGGAAATTAGAGACAATGTAAGATGTAAAAAAAATTCAAATTAATACCTAAAAGGAGGGGCATTATGGTAAATTACGCATAACTCAAGTTCTCGAGTTCATGTAGAGAATGTAGAAAATGTGTTAGAAAAGAAATCATATAATTAGAACAATGAACCTATGAAATAACCCAAGTCAAGCTCTAATAAAATCGAGGAAAAGGTCTATTTTACGAGAACCATGACTCAAACCTCTTCTCAGAATTGAGAAGGTCTGCTTCAAATTGATGAGGGAAAAAATTTCTCCTCACAGTTAAACCCAGGAAGAGATGAGCATGATAGTGATGAAAAATAAGTTAAACAAAAATTGTGGCTAAGCCGAGAAGCAATTATAATCTTCAATACACCATTAAACCTCAAAGTAGAGTCGAGAGGGTTGCATATTATACTCACTCACATAAAAGAGTTAGTGTAAAACCTAAACCTAACTCTGAGATAATCCTCATTGTCTAGGTGGAGGAAATCGGAAGAACTCACGCATATTTAAGAATTTAATTCAGCCACTGACGTGTCATGTGAATAAGTACTAGCAACTTAATGAGTATCAATCCCGAGAAATATTTATTGTAGGAGTTTGATATGTTTTGCGATACGGAACTCCATCTCATTAAAACTCAATAAATTTAAATTTAATGGCGTGCTCAAACTTAGTGTCATGGATTACACCCAAACCTAATTCGCAGTTGTGAATGACAGATAGGAGTTCAACAAATAATTTCAATGTTAAATGGAACAGGTAGAGGGTCCACATCAGGTGATCATATTTAACGTTGGTGACATGGTGAAGCCATAATGAAACTAGATATATAAATGAAAGATGAGAATTCTTAAATTATAAATGCCATATGATTTCGTATAAGCTAACCTACAAGCATATCTTCCAAGGTAAGTGACATACAGATCGATCTGTTAGATTTGATGTGGTATAACTGAAATTTGAATTCGATGGTAAATTCATTGTATTATATTGGGGACTCATATGCGGAAGGATTTAGTCGTCAAGGTATTACCAAAAATTCATAATGTTCACATAGAGGAATAATGGGTATGTGTAGAATTATGACAATTAGAAATGAAACCACACACACACACACACACACACACACACACACAAATATATATATATAGAAATAGTACATAAATTTGAACCAAATTTAACCCAATATATACATGACTATAGAGGAATAGGTTAATAAGCTGGAACAAGTGATTTACATGTAAAAGAACGGGTTAAGAATAATTAATTTAGAATTTAGTTATTGCTTCATTAACTTCCATGTGAAATAAAGGGGAATTGCTATAGATATAGAGTCATATTGTAAGTTTAGAGGTGGGATGTTAGTTCTGACTAATGTATGCACAAGTAAGGAAAGGTTAAAGGTATAGTATAGTAAAATTTTAATAGAGGATATAAGTTGGAATGTGATGAACAATCATCAGTTCATGGGGTCTGAGGTGTACTATTTCTATAAATAGAATTTTTTTTTCGGGTTGAAATGGAGATGTTACATCTAGTGTATACAGTGGTGAAGAAAATAGTGGATCGAGTAGACCTATCCATTCAAAATATCATATTTTATAATCTAGGGGTATTACCACTACACAGTGACCACTTCATGACCTTGGAACAGACTAATTTCTTCATTCAATGTTCCATAATTAGTATCCCTTAAAACTTTTTTCGATACCAATCCTTACCTATTTAATAAAACAAGAAATACTTATTCCAAAATAGAATTTATCTATTAAGACTTACACAAACTGATACATATAATCATCATTATAACACAAGAAATTAAATATAAATCTTTCTACATGCTGCATACCAACTTGCAAAGATTATTTTCCTCCCAACCATGAGTTTGTCCTCAGAGCTCTCCCTGAGCACAGATCTATTTCCTCCAATGTTGAAAACCTGTTGTCAAACTAGTGAAGACACTTTTAAGCAAACTTTCCCTCACAGTTTCCATAACAGTGTCCCTTTATTCTGGGCTTCTCTTTCCCACAACCTAGGCTTTTAGTTTATTTTTTTCCACAATTTTTTTGTTTTAAAACTCGTTTTTCCTCAGTGTTATTTTTTCTTACCTCTTCCCTGTAACTTTCATCTTTACTGAGGATTCCTTTTATATTTTCTTCTATCTATTTTTTTTCAATTTTACTTCTCTCGAAAGGAATTTTTTGGAGAATATGGGAAAGTATGAAATTCTATCCTATCCTCATGGATAAGAATTTCTAGATCTGCCTATACTCTCTATTTTTAGTACCGGTACAATTCTTCTTCAATAATTATTAATTATAATTATAACTCCTCTAACAACATAATTGTTTCATAGGTCCACATAGTACTTTTGCTATCTAAATAAATACATAATAGCTATAAATCAGGGGCATGACATTGAGAGATTTGATCCCTCTTGACACTTTCTAGTTCCAAGATTACGGTGTATCTGGGTTGGTTTCAGTAATTCATCGTCACATAAAATTGGTTGAAAATCTAATTATTTTGATCATTTTAAATATGATAAATATATCTTTGATTTATATCATCATTTTAATTTTAAAATTACTTAGTTACCTCAAATATTTGAGATCATAGGGACTATTAAAACTTGAGTGATGAAAAATGATGAAATAAAATTTTTGAATGAAAATGGAAAATATAAGAGTGGACTGATAGAACATGTGAACCATAAGAATTTATTCAATTACAAATAGTATTCATTGTGATTATTATCAAATTTTTTTCTTCCACTGTTCATATTGTCACACTTGTTCATTCTGTCATCTTTTTATACCAATCATATAAAAATGGAGGTTGGAATTATAGACCATTCAAATATTTACCTCAAGTTATTGTAGTAAATGTCATACCTTATCTCCCTTGCTTTTCAATAATAATATAAGCTTTATCCACTTTCAATCATTATGACATATAGAGCGTTAAGCCCTGTGTACGTTTTAGTGGTATTTTTTTTTCTATTACCTCATTCAAATGCAAAGTGACTAGCGATGCTGAATTATAGAATATGAGTATAATAAAAATGTACTCAAGTACAACTAGTTTAAAGCTTCAAGAATGAAACATTTTAGGTAAGTGAACATTTTATTCAAGATTAAATTCAAGTATTTTATTTATGGTTGAATTACTGTGACACGAAAATCACTTCACATCATCATTGTTTTTTGTGTGCTTACACAAAAATCAATGTTCACTATTAGCCTAATTACTTTCAAAATATTTTTTATCATACATATAATTGCATGAAATCATGAATCAACATCTACATTGAAACCAATGAATCTAGTCCATACAATAAAATATGATTACAAGTCAACATATACACTAAAACCAATCCATGTAGTGTAGATAATCAAAGAGGTTTAGAAATCAACATCTGCATTGATATCAATGCATATAGTGTGAGTAATAAAATACGATTAGAAACAAATTGTAACAACTCCATGTACCACAATTTTTTTTTCTAATTATAGTATAATTACTCACTTTGCGAACTCTATCGTTCCTCTTTGAAAATTTTTGTTCTTATCTTTTCATTACTATTTTGTCAATTGTCAATGAACTTATTTTTATCCTATCGTCATGGTTAGATGAATTCTATGGTGATATGTTTTGACATTAATAGTTCACCACATTAGTACTACTTATTTGTTACCCTCTTTCCTACTTATACTCATATGATTTAGATGCATATTATCATCTCTATCACCTTAATTGTGCATAAATGAAATATTAGGAATTCCTCACCATTACCTTTCAGTTTTCTATTTTACCTCTTCAATCATTTGCTCTCATATAATTATTAACTAATACACTTAGTCTCATCCACATTTTTGAGATTATCTTAAGTCTATTTAAAGGACATCCTTTCCTTATTATCATAGAATTTAAGGTATAATTATATGCACTTTATTAGTTTATCTCATTCTAATATTCGATAGGACTTTAATAGATCACCCCTACACTAAC
This sequence comes from Pinus albicaulis, assembly GCA_034641835.2. Classification (NCBI taxonomy): domain Eukaryota; kingdom Viridiplantae; phylum Streptophyta; class Pinopsida; order Pinales; family Pinaceae; genus Pinus; species Pinus albicaulis. The sequence goes on along the minus strand of CM076581.1, from coordinate 1,200,344,347 downwards.
TGGATTTCAATTTAATATTAAAATTCTACAATTTGGGCTAATACCAAAATAAGCTCTAGGAAAACATTTCGAGGTTTTGTATAAATAATGGTCTACGGTTTTCCATTCCTACGAATTATTTCGAATAACAACATGTGAGGTTAACTATACCCATTATTATGTAAAACCCCTCGGATTTCATAGTGCAACCTAAGCTCTTGAATTTATATGCTAAAATAATATATTTTAAACCTTTATAACTATACGGATTATAAAACACTAACTATGACTAGGAATTCCTAACACAAAAGTGTGACTTACACTTTCATACTCTCCACTTATAATATAACACATATCATATTCCACCCATAATATTTTCTTACATATTCCATATAATGCTCTCAAAGGTTAATAGTTTGGTTAGTTCTTTCGCATTCGCTTTCAAATATCTTGGGGTCATATTAACATTACTCACCATGAATCAATTGGATTAAGTCCAAATTTTGTTTTATCATTACGGTTGGAATGCACGTCACCTCACCTCGCTTTCCACCATTAATTTATGTCTATGTCATACGTGATGAAAGAGGATTCTTATTTTAGAGTTAGGTTTGGACATTTATGTTTCTACTTAGCACCTATAATTACGATTCCACCTCATGATTTCACCAATTAACTATACGTTTACATCCTTTCATCCACATGGCCTCTCGGCCTTCTGCTCTCTAAAGCCATACATGCAGATGATGGGGATTGTAGATTATTCCTGAAAGGTATTTAGACCGTATAACCCTAATTTGAGTTCTCTAGTTTTCATTTTGACTGTCTTTTGTTCAGCTCTGAAATTTATTTGATCCTGTTGCCTTATGATAGTTTTTCATTACACTGAAGGGATGACAAGGCCCATCCAAGAAAATACTACCTATTTCCATTATTCTTCATGCAAATGCACACTAGTTAAGGTAAGTCCCATGTCTCCCTACAATTACGTTCCCAACCATTTCGTTTATACTTTATACTTTATAATTTATGCATTATACTGGGACTTCCCTTGTTACAGTTTACGATTATGATTTTTTTGATTTTTTAGAACTTTCTCTTCCATTTATGGAAGTTCTTGTCGCTATCTCTGGAAAAAAATATTAAATCGATAATTATACCTATATTTCGATTCACTAATTTATACAGGTAAAGGATTTTCTTTATTAAAACACACCAACCTATTTTTTGTTTTTATTTCTCTGCAAGTTTTATTTTTATAATATTGTGAACTAAATTTAAATGTTCGTTTGCAAGTAAACAAGTACAGAACCGGCCTCCTCTAACATACCCTAGCAAAGATAGTTAATAATCTCAAATTTGTTTTATTTTTGTGGCATTCACTTCTTATAGCTGCTTGCCTAAGTACCACTCCTCGGCCGACCATTTTCCTCTGGTTCAGGATTTTTTGAGGTATGGCATTTAAAGAGGTCTGTTAACCTCTGCAATGATATCCTATCTAGCTTTGGAATGATTTTCCTCTTTTCGTTTCCACATTTCAGGTTTATTGAGAAGGTCAAAATTGTACTGCAATGTTCGATGTATTTAGACAACTTACTCTGCATTTTCCTCGTCATAAATTTTCCCGCAATTTTTTATTTTTCAAAGACTGAATTCCACAAAATTCGTAATGCTATATGTATTCCAATTTTAACTCGGTTTCTGTCTTCAATTGTAGGGAAGTAGGTATGATTTTCTTATCTAAACCAAAAGAAAATATTCTCACTTCAAATTTCATCTCCTAGGTTTGTGTATATAGTTGTGGTAGAATTTATACCATGTATATGAGAATCATTTCTCAAATATAAATTCATAATATCTCTCTGTATTATGATTTCTGTTGAGTGGCATAACCATCCCCGTAGAATTTGTCTTGACTCAGATGCTTTAATCACTTAGATTTTGTTTTACCTACTTTTTGTTTGGAGATTAGAGTTATTAAATTTATTAATAATATATTCTCCATTAGGTGTAAAGGTTACTTCTCAATTCCACAATTTTTCCAACTCAATGATATGAAGAATTAATTCTCTCAGCTAATATATAGAATTGACAATTTTATGTCCAGGATTTTCTAGAATGCAAAATTCCTACATATTACGTTAATTCGAGCTTCTATAATAATATCTAGAATGAGATTATAGAAATAGTATTTATATAACTTTAAAAATTATTCCTTTACAAAGTACGAGGAATAATTATCTCCTCAAAATTAAAATGATTTATTATGCAGAATCTTATTTTAACGTTCTAAGACTAGTCATGGCCATTCAGGTTTCACACTGTACTAACACAGGTAATTCCATCCCCATGTGTTTCCATACTTCTATTTATTTATAATATATGCTCGTGTATATTTTCTTACTTAAATTGTGATTTGATACCTTATGTGAATACAGGAATTTATCTAGACATATTTGCTTAACCAGTAAGGTAATTTATTATTTACCTCCTTATAATTCCCTTTTCAGATTTAAAATATTGAATTTAATTATCCTGATAATTAAATTATTTTCAACCATTTATTTTAATCAATCTGAGTGTTCCCCCCTCGAGGACTAAAATTTGATTTTACCTTCCCATTGTGGAGGTTAGTTTATACACTACTTCCATAATATACAGATTTATTTTCTGCTTTCTTAATAAAATTTATCGGTATTTCCTACAAATCTTCCATGAGAATGTATCTTGATTCTGTGTACATACTTGTATCCTCTTTTTGTGCTAAGAATGACATATGATATTTAATTTCTCTTTTATCCATGTCATGATTACACATAGTGTTGTGTGAGATGAAATATCATAGAGATATAAAATTGTCTTGTCTCTAGATTTTCTCCCATATCTGGTATATATATATGTTTCTAATTCATTTTTGGTTTTTAGAATAGTTATTTTAATTAACTCAATTCCCATATATTCTAATTCAGATAATAAAATTTATGAATTGAACATGAAATTCCCCATACCTAACAACAGATTTAAATGCTCAAAATTTGGTTTATAATTTATGTCTATTGGTTTCTAACTAATATGTCGATGCAACCATACATAACTAAACTATTTTCAGAATGGTTAGGTTGTACTAAATGCATCCGATTACAAACTATAAAATTAATATAACTACTCAGCATATATAATTTTTCATTTATCTTTCTACATAAACAATATTCCTCAAAAGTATCATTCAAATCCTAAAAGTAGAATAATAATCCAGAATTAATGTAATTGTGCATACCACTTAGGGAAAGACTCCTTTCCACCCAACCTTTTATCTTTATCTCCACAGCTCCCCCCGAGCAAAGATCCCTTCCCCTCTGGTCTAGACAACCTCTTTTCTACCTACGAATGGATTATTTAAGCGTGCTTTCCCATCAACTTGTTTCCATAACTGCGTCCAGTTAATCAAGATGTTGTTTTCCCTTTTTTCCTAGGCTTCCCTTTTTTTTTCCACAAAAGTACTTTAAAACTAGCTTTTTCAACTTTCTAGTTTTATTCCTCCTCTTCCGAGTAACTTGCCTCTCTACTAGGGTTTCATTTAGTTTTTTATCTCCAATCTAAAATCAATATTTAATTTATTTTCTCCAAGGATTTTTGGAGAACTCGGAAATTATTTGAAACCTTATCCATCCTCATGGACTTAGATTCCAGATCTCTAATTATACTTTGGTCTTTCCACAGGGAATTCCATTTTCATTTTATTAAATTTCATTAATAAAATATATCTAGAATAAGTGTTTTCCCTTGGGTCCACTTAACCCTTAGATATTTTGACTGCTTAAAATATGAGTATAAAATTAGGGATATTACATATTCCCCCCTCTAAAACAGAACATTTTCCTTGGTTTTACAAATTACTTTGTTGATTTCTCAACCATGGATGAAGATTCATCATTCATCTCATCTTCTTGCTCGCAGTAGTTTCCTCAGAGTACAAGTGCATTCACCAGACCTTTATTCAACTTACTGCTATACTCTGGAGCATGATTTCTTCCTACTTTAGTGTAAGAAGTATATCTGGAAGAATTTTTCATTCCTGCTTCCACGTGCTCACAATTCATACCAATTCATATGACTAGTATCACCTATTGATAATAATTAGTCAGGATAATACTCTGAACCTTAGTAGTTCTCAATAGAGTCATGTGGTAAGAATAATCCTTATGGTTCATAGTACTATAGTGCTAATTTAGCACAACGACTATCATTCAATGTAATTTTGCGAGGCTTTCTCCTCAAGTACATGTGTGCATTTTGAAATTCCTCGTGAGTTATTTTCTCCTCTACACGTCTTCTCACATTGACTCCATCTAATGAGAGTTATAATTTCCTATTACACTTTGCTTCACAAAACAAACAACTCTTAATTAGAATCTTATTAATTTCTATCAAAACAAACTTTGTCATATGCAGTTGTCCCACTTAAGGTTTTGTCCCTCTGTCTAGTTTCTACATGCACAACATGCTTTAATATTTGATTTCTTCTCTTAATTTGTTCTGCTGGTGACAAACAATACTCAACTTCAACTTGATACTCTTTTTTTCTTCTTTCTATCACATAGTTTTCAAACTCCACTTGAACTTAACCTTGTCAATTTTATCAATTATAATGAATTTTGGAACTTCATATTAGTTCACAATTTCTGTCTTCAACACATTGACTACTTTTATTAGTGTCTCCTTCTAGGCCAGCCATTTTTTTTCCCAAAAAAAATTACTATTTTCATTCTGGAATAGGGATAGTATCGAAAAATTAGGTTGGATATTTATGTTTCATTATTACTTTGTAACATTTTTACTAGCAAATATACTACTCATTTCCCATACCAGGAAAAAACATGATCGGTTTAAATATTAAATTCAAGTCTAGTCGCAAGTATGTCTTGCCTACCGACATTTACGATATTCATCCAAAATTTTTGTTTTAATGAGATAACATTAGTGATGTACACTCTGTTTTTTGCACAATCAGTCCCTCCTGATTTTCAATACATTCTCAGTATCCTGCAATTTTTCTTGGAGCTTTTCCTGTTTAATGTTGGACTCATTACTACATGTATCAATCCTTCAAGGTCAGAGTTTGCATTATTCCAAAAATTATTTTGAGGAACATTCCCCCTCAAAACATCTTGAATCTTTTTTTCTTTTCCTTTTATATGTTTTATTTTTATTTCAAATTCATTAAGGAAATACAAACACCTAGTTTGTCTAGAATTTTTCATGTTGTTGCAAAATTTATACTTGAAACTTATGTGTTATGGTATTAAAAATCACTTCTTACCTAACCGATAATGTCTCCACTTCTTGAAGCATGCATTTCCGTATTTAACTTTAAGTCATACCCAGTGAAATTTTGTTCATCGGTCTTAAATTTTCTTGACTCATATGCTATGACTGAGTTTTTCTCGTAATAAAAATACTTCTAATTCTTCTTCCCAAGCATCTGTACAGCTACAAATTTTTGGATTGGGTCATAATATTCAAATGAGGAGAATTTTTTAGTTGAAACTGTGCAAACTATATTAACCCTTTTTGGTCCATTCAATTTTCACTCCTTTCTTATATAAAGAGATAATAGGATAGACTAAGACTAAAAATCTTTCTACCAATCTCCTCTAGTATTTTTCAATACCCACAATTGATCTTATGGCTGAAACATTAGTAGGTACTAACCAATCCATAATATCTTGTGTCTTTTCTCAGTCTACTACTCATCCTCTTTCTAAATTTACATGACCAAAGTATTGAATCTTTATTATTATTATTATTATTATAATGTATTCATTCTATGTATTATTCTAGAGACATGTGTAACTTCAGTTATTAAATCCATTGCAGAAGTCATTTGAGGTAGTTGAGATAATTTTTTTTTTGGAACCACCTCTTTAATTTCTCTGATTCTTGTTAACTTTTCTATAGTTTCTTTTTATGTTTGCTGTCCTAGTTTCTGTACTTGTACATCATGTACTTGAAAACCTTTCCTTGTTGTCCCTTTAACTATGGTGTTGAGTTTTGTCTAATGGAAATTAGTCTAGTTTTTATGTTCACTACCAGTAGTTTTCCCTTACCATATATATACTAAGATTTTCTATATTAACTAATTCATTCCTATTAATACCTCATAGGAATCTAAAGGTAAAACATTTAAATTTAACTCATTTTTTTATACCCATTAAATTTACAACAATCTTGGGTAACCTATGTGTCACTTTTCTTTTAGCAGCTAGTTGAACAAATCATGTTGCTGAAATTTTTCTTTCTCATGTTAATTTGCACCTAAATTCATCAACAAAAACATGTTGTTTAGAAATCATACCTTTGATTTTTTCAAATTTCTCCAGCCTCTTCTTTCCTACAAACATATTTTTTAATTCTACAGATAGAATGTCTTAAGTTTGCAATCTGTTCCATATTCCACTACATTTTTTTGCAGTTGCACGATGTTTTTACATGTCTTCTTTCCCATGGTTACTATCCTAACCATGGTTGTCTGCATTTTTGTTGACTTTTTTTTTTCCCATTATTTGTAACTCTCTTGGAAAATTTTGTTTCTAGAAGTATTAAATCAGCAATACTTGGTTCTTAATTCCCACCTTCCATTTTATCATCATTACTTCTATCCTTCAAGTAGATACTTGAAATTTGAGGGAGAGTCTTCTCAATTAGTGGTCCTTCCACTCTACACTATTATCACTCTTGTTTCTACCTAACATAGTAAACTTTATCCTGCAATTGGAAGATTTCATATTTTTTTTTTCCATTATTTTGTAAACTCGGACGTGCTTTCCTAAATTCAAAAGCTACGATTCCTCATCCTTCTCCTACTTCTTTTTAGGATCATGTGTAGCTACTTTACTATTCTGAGAACATTCTAAGTGGTTTCAACTTCTTTTCTCTTTGTTGCAGGTCTTCACTTTTATGACTAGACCTTGAGGCGACTTCCTAGGTCAACCTCTCTTACCCTTTTCTTTCTTGCAACAATCTTTCATTATTGATTCTCAGGTGAAAAATTTCTTGTTGCCTTTCCTACATCATAGAAAAAAATGGAACATTTTGATCTGCTGGATGTTCTGTACCACCCAGAACTACATACAAATCACCCCCCTCGTTCATATTTTCAGTTGTACTTTTTTGTACTAATTCACTGTAAACAAAAATGAAATTAGAGTAAAAAATGTCAAACAATTTTCAGCAGCCTAACCTTGAATTTTTAATTTCTGGTGTGAGGACACATCTAGGCCCAGTGTTTCAACATGGGCTCTCATACCATCTATAAAAACTCCATGTACCACTAATTTTTTTTTTCTAATTATAGAATAATTACTTACTTTGCAAACTCTATCGTTCCTCTTTGAAAAATTATGTTCTTATCTTTTCGTTACTATTTCGTCAATTTTTGACGAACTTGTTTTTATCCTATCGTCATGCTTAGATGAATTTTATGGTGATATGTTTTGAAATTAACAGTTCCTCATATTATCACTTATCCTTGCTTACCCTCTTTCCTACTTATACTCATATGATTTAGATGCATATTATCATCTCTATCACCTTAATTGTGCATAAATGAAATATTAGGAATTCCTCACAACTACCTTTTAGTTTTCTATCTTACCTCTTCAATAATTTGTTCTCATATGATTATTAATTAACACACTTAGTCTGATCTTATATTTATGAGATTATCTTTAGTCTATTTAAAATATATCCTTTCCTTATTATCATAGACTCTAACATATAATTATATGCACTTTATTAATTTCTCTCATTCTAATATTCGATTGGACTTTAATTGAATCCCCCCTATAGTAAGTGGATTTCAATTTAATATTAGAATTCTACAATTTGGGATAATACCAAAATAACCTGTAGGAAAACATTTCGAGGTTTCGTATAAGGAATGGTCTATGGTTTTCCATTCCTATGAATTGATTTGACTAACAACATCTGAGGTTAACTATACCCATTATTATGTAAAACCCCTTAGATTTCATAGTGCCACCTAAGCTCTTGAGTTTATGTGCTAAAAGAATAGAATTTAAACCTTTATAATTTTAGGGATTATAAAACACTAACTATGACTATGACTTCCTAACACGAAAGTCTGACTTACACTTTCATACACCCCACTTATAATATAACACATATCATATTCCACCCATAATAATTTCTTAAGTATTCCATATAATGCTCTCGAACATTAATAATTTAGTTAGTTCTTTCGTATTCAATTTCGAATATGTTGGGGTCATCTTAACATTACTCACCATGACTAAACTGGCTTAAGTCCAAATTCTATTTTATCAATACGGTTGGAATGCATATCACCTCACCTCATTGTCCACCATTAATTTACATCTCTGTCATATGTGAGGAAAGAGGATTCATATTTTTGAGTTAGTTTTGGGCATTTCCATTTCTACTTAGCACTTGTACTTACCATTCCACCTCGGGATTTCACGGATTTCCTACACCTTTACATCCTTTCATCCACATGGCCTCTCGACCTTTTGATCTCTGAAGCCATACACATGGATGATGGGGATGGTAGCTTATTCCTGAAATGTGTTTATACCATATAACCCTAATTTTACTTTTCCGTTTCTCATTTTGACAGTATTTTGTTTGGCTCTGCAATTTGGTTTATCCCGGTGCCTAATGATAGTTTTCCTTTACGCCGAAGGGATCAAAATGCCCATCCAAGACAATACTACCTATTTCCATCATGCTTCATGCCAATCCACGCTGGTTAAGGTAAGTCCCATGTCTCCCTGCAATTACATTCCCATCCATTTCGTTTATACTTTATACTTTATGTGTTATACTAGGACTTCCCTTATTACAGCTTGTGATTTCGATTTTTTTTATTTTTCAGAACTTTCTCTTCCATTTACGAAATTTCTTGTTGCTATCTCTGGAAAATCCTTTTAAATTGATAAGGATACCCGTATGTCGATTCACACCCACCTCTTTTTTGTTTTTATTTATCTACAAGTTTTATTTTCATAATACCATGAGCTAAATTTGAATGTTCGTTTGCAGGTGAATGAGTACCGAACTGAGCTACTCTAATATAGATTAGGTAAGATAGTTAATAATATCAAAATTTGTTTTATTTTGGTGACATCCCCTTCTCATAGTTTCTTTCTTAAGTACCATTCCTCTGCCCACCGTTTTCCTCTGGTTCAGAATTTTCTGAGGTATGTTGTTGAAAGAGGTTTATTAACCTCTACAATGGAATCATATCTAGCTATCGAATGATTTTCCTCTTTTCATTTTCACATTTTAGGTTTATTGAGAAGGTCAAAATTGTATCGTAATGTTCGATGTATTCAGAAAATTTAGTCTGTGTTTTCCTCCTCAAACATTTTCCCCCAATTTGTTATATTTAAAATACTAAATTCCACAAAATTTGTAATGATATATGTATCCAAAGTTTGACCAGGTTTATGTCTTCATTTTAATGGAACTTGATTTTATTTTCTTAACTAACTCGAAAGCAGATATCTAACTTCAAGTATGATTTACTAGGTTTGAGTATATAGTTGTGGTAGATTTTATACCATGTATATGAGAATCATTTCTCAAATCTAAACTCATAATATCTCTCTGGATTACAAATTTTTTTGAATGGGGTAACCTTCCCCATAGAGTTTGTCTTGACTCAGATAATTTTATCACTTAGATTTCATTTTACCTATTTTTCACTTGGAGATTAGAGATATTAAATTTATTAATAATCTCTTCACAAGTAGGTGTAAAGGTTACTTCTCAATTCCACAATGCTGGCATATCATTGACATGAATAATTAATTCCCTCGATTAATATATAGAATTGGAAATTTTATGTCCTCGATTTGATAGCAGGAAAAATTCCTACATATTATGCTAATTCCAACTTCTATAATAATATTTAGAATGAGATCCATAGAACTAGTATTTATATAACTTTCAAAATGATTCATTTACGAAGTATGAGGCATTTTAATTAATTCCTCACAATTAAAATGATTTATTATGCATAATATTATGTTAACCTTCTAATACCAGTCATGGCCATTCATGTTTCTCAATTTACTAACACCAGTAATTCTAGCCCCATGTGTTTCCATAATGCTATTTATTTATAATATATGCTCATGTACATTTTTTTCCTTAAATTGTGATTTTATTCCCTATATGAATACATAAATTTATTTGGACATCTCTACTTGACCAGTAAGGTAAATTACTATTTACGTCCTTATAATTCCCTTTCTAGATTTAAAATAATGAATTTAATTTTCCCCTTAATTAAGTTCTAATCATTTGTTTTCTGATTTATGGTACACGTAATTTACCTTGAACCATTTATTTCAATCAATTTGAGTGCTCCTCCCTCGAGCACTAAAAACTGATTTTACTTCACCATTGTGGAGGTTGGTTTATACACTGCTGGAATTTACATCCAGTAAATTCGAGGAAAAATATTCCTTGGTAATTTTTGTGCATAATATACATATTAATTTTCTAATATTCATGTACCATGAACAGTGTATCTTAATAAAATTTATCGGTATTTCCTACAGATCTTCCATGGGCCTGTATCTTGATTTTGTGTATATACTTGTATCATATTTTTGTGCTAAGATATACATATGATAATTAATTTCTCCTTTATCCATGTAATGATTAGACATAGTGATGTGCGAGAAGAATTAACATAGAGATATAAAATCATCTTGTCTCTAGATTTTAAGCTATCTCTGGTATATATATCTGTCTCTAATTTCCTTTTGGTTTTCATAATAGTTATGTTAGTTAATTCCATTCTCATATGTTCTAATTCATATAATAAAACTTCTGAACTGAACATGAAATTCCTTATAACCTAACAACATATCTAAACCCTCAAAATTGGGGTTAGAATTTTTGGCGATTGGTTTCCAACTAGTATGTCGATGCAACCATACAGAAATAAACCATTTCCATAATTGTTAGGTTCTATTAAACGCATCCGAATGCAAAATGTAAAATTAATAAAAATAATCAACATATATAATTTTTAATTTATATTTTTTCATAAACATTATTCCTCAAAAATATCATTCAAATCATAAATGCAGAATAATACTGTAGAATTAATGTAACTGTGCATACCACTTAAGGCAAGACTATTTTCAACCCAACCTTTGAGCTCTATCTACACATCTCCCCCCGAGTAGAGATCTCCTCCTCTCTGCTGTAGACAACCTATTTCCTACCCAGGAATGTCTTATTTAAGCCTAATTTCCCATGATCTTATTTCCATAACTGCATCTAGTTAATTAGGATGTTGTTTTCCTTTTTCCCTAGGCTTTCCATTATTTTCTTCCACAAAAGTACTTCAAAACTAGATTTTTCCTCTTTCTAGTTTTAGTTCACCTCTTCCCAGCAACATTACTCTTTACTAGGGTGTCTTTTTATATTTTTATCTCCAATCTATAAATCAATATTTAATTTATTTTCTCCAAGGATTTTTGGAGAATTGGGAAATTCTTTGAAACCTTATCCATCCTCATGGACATGGATCGCGGATCTCCAATTATAATCTAGTCATTGCACAAGTAACTCCATTTTAATTTTATTAAATTTAATTATTAAAATATATCCACAATAAGTGTTTTCCCTTGGGTCCACTTGACCCTTAGAGCTTTTGAATACTTCAAATACCATCATAAAATTAGGGATATTAGATCAAAATCTACACTAAAATCAATGCATAATTTCAAGTAACAAAATCAGATTAGAAATCAACAACTATAGTGAAATAAATGAATATTCTAGTGAAATCAACAAAATAGGAGTATGAATCAAAATCTACACTAAAATTAATGCATCTATTTCAGTGAAAAAGAAAAATATTCATGAACTCCTAAATCCAACTTCTTTGACCTTTTGTGAAATCCATAATTACTCTTTTTCTATGGTTAATAATGTTAAATATTATATAAGACTATATAATATATGTACTTATCCTTATGTGTCTCTTTCATGCTCCCTCCTTATGTCCCCTACATCTTTGTCTTTATAACCCCCCCTCACTCCTCTTGGTTCCCTCCTCACCTGTCTCCCTCACAATCTCCTATCCCTAAATTTTCACCCTCTCTTTCTCTCCACCTTTCTCTCTTTATATATTTATTCTTCCCTCCCTATCACCTTTCTATCATTTTCTATCCCCTTTTTGTCCTCTCTCCTTTTCTCTCCCACCTCACTCTATTTTTCCTTCAATCTCTCTTTCTCTCTCCAAATCTATCATTATCTCCTGCCCTATCTCCTTATATATCATTCATTCTCTTACCCTCCATCCATATGTCTCTCTCTATCTTTCCCTTCTCCAACATTCCCTTTGTCCTCTCCTCTATCTCTTCCCTCCTCCTCTCCTCTCTCACTTACTCTCTCTCATTCTCTCCCTTTTTAATCCATATATCTATAAACCTCTATCCCTCTATGTATTTTTCTCCCCTCTCTCTCTCCCCATCCAACTCCATCCCTCTCTCCATTCCTCTCTTATTCTCTCTCTCAAGACCTGTATCTCTTCCTTCCTCTCTCTCCCATCTCAATTTGTCTCTCCTTATATCTCTCTATATTCTCTCCTCTCCTCTCCCTTGCACTATCTCACCATCCATCTCTTGTCACTCCTCTATTTACCTATATATATATATATATATGTATTTGTCCTCCACAACCTCTCTCCCCTCCTCTCTCTCCCTTCATTCCTCTCCCTCCCTCTCTCTATGACCTCACTCTCTCTCTATTGCCTCCAAATATACCACTATATCCCTCCCTCTACCTCTCTCTCTCTCTCTCTCTCCCTCCCTTTACATGCATATGATTGAGAATTTTTACTCTCTATAATCAATGATATATGTATGGTCTAATAAATTTTACATTTTTTTTTTTTTTGTGAAATGATTAATGGTATTTTTACATGTGGTACTACTAATTCATGGTATTTTCCCATGGTATTGTAACAAAACCTATTTACAAGTTAAGAATATGCATGGTTACGAATCTTGTTATATTGTATGTTTCTAGTAAGTATTTATTTTTTATGTGATTATTAATTATAGTTAAATAATGTCATGGAATCATTATGACTCCCTACAAAGGAAGCATTAGTTAAAAATTGACAAATGAAAATTGTAATTTAATTATATATTGAGCACTATTAGTTTAACATTGACCGAAATGAATGTAAGATCAATCAAAGAGAGGAATGAATACTTTTGTAATTTTTATGTAATTGTATGTACATTATTCTATAAATTAAAGGAAATTTTATTATGTTCTAAACATTTTTGTGCATGTGAATGTAGGATTCCAATTGTATATGGCTTTAAAATTGAATGATATGAGATTTAAATATCAAAATTGAGGTTTATTTAAATATGTTGACAACCGATGATCGTTGCCCTGAAATTTTGTCATTATTTAACTAGAACGAGATTTGACAATATATAATTTTATGGAATTTGTTGAGATTTCTGAACATCCAAGACTATATCATGCTTGACCTATGGCCTAAGAAAATGAGACCCAAACGCATATAATCCATCAAAATCACCAATTAATTTCACATGGCATCGGCCACAATTTCCCTTAATATGAATGGATTTATTCTCAGGTGTTTCACACCAGTGACCTTAAAATCATTGAGTGACCTAAGAATATTCCCCATACTCATCTATTAAATGTTCCATTGGCATTATTTTAAACATTTTGATTGTTAAAAGTAATGATATTTAAGATTAGCGTAAGTTTATTTAACTTTATTATTACTTTTAATTCAGTTTAATTCTAGAATTTAGCTAATGAAGAGATGGTTCTTTTTGGGGGATTTTTTTAAGAAAATTTATATTTAAGAAAAATATCAAAATATATTTTTAAAAAAGTTATTATCTTTGATAAGCCAACCTGGATCCATCTGAATGTTGGAACTACCATGCGTTGAGATGGATTATATCTCTTGATATGCAAACATATTTTAGAATGAAAAGAGATTTGATTCGTCTAGGCCCTTGGTAGATGTGGAGTTAAGATAGAAATAGACTTGTATAACATATATTTAGTTGATAATGAGATATTTGATTTATAATTCATGTTCTCCACATTAAAATGTTAAAACATGTCCCCTCATATTTTTTTCATGTATGTAAAATCTATGTATATAAAGACTACAAATGCAAGGAAAATATATGAGATTAAATTTAGTGAAAGTGCACACACATAATTAACTTTAATGAAAGTTCTAAAATGATTATTCTTGAAGGCAATAAAAGTAATGATAGAAATGAAAATACATTATTGGAAATAAAATGTCTTAACATTTTAAAAATGGTATTATTTTGATTTTTTTGAAAGCGTACATCGAACTAAGAGTGCAACATGTAAGCTACTTTATAAATTTAAAAGTGAAAAAATATGATTTAATTCTTAAGCGAAGTATGTATATTCTGTTATAGCAATGGATCAAAGTAAAAGCATAATACAGTGCAAAAATAATTTGTACTTCACATTTACTCATAAACTCAAGCAACATATGTACTTCACATTTAATCATAAACTTAAGCAGCAGATGCACTTTGCATTTAATAGTAAACTAAAACCACATATTTCTATTATCGATTCAATAATAAGAATAATTCAAATCAAATAAAGATAGAAATTGATATCAAAGAGGAGTGAATCGTATAACATATGGAGGTATCGAAGATAAACAACACTAATAATTTCATTAATATAGCATGAGGAAATACATACACATCCAGAACACTAAATTCTATGGAAATGAAATTCATAAGGAAAGTTACGTATCAAGTTGTCTAGATAAAAAAAAAATACATGACTCCTTAATTTTACACAACCATCTATGTATGACCGTGATATAAATAGGAAAAATTATATTACAATATTTCATCAGAATCAGAGGACAATTATTTCATTGACATCCGAATTTTGAAAATACAGTTGCCTCACGAAAATATTTTAACCCCAATCCCTTTATAGAATAAGAACCATGGCGAAGAAATCATGCTACCAACCTCAGAAAATACGCAACTTGTAAGTATGGACAAATGGTGGGACAACAAAATTTACACATACCCAGTTCGATAGAGTCACACCTATGGAAATAGGAGCTTTTGAATTAGAAAGTTTGTTGAAAGAGACAGAGTACTATCATATTAAAAACATCGTTGTGTAAGGATAGAGGGATACCTTACCTAAACAGACTGTCATGATGCAGATCTGATCCACCTGTGCATAGAAGAAAAACTATGCTATGAGAGAAATTATACTCAAGCACAACTAACATGTAAAGGAAAAAAATTGAAAAGAAAACCCAAAATTTTCATAAGGTAGAGAATTTAATAGAAATCGAGGATTTTAGGATAAAAACCATTGTTTTCACCCTCCATTCCTTATCCTGGGTAGAATATTCAACCAAGTTGGCCAAAACACAACAACGTAAAATTAGAAACTAACTCAGAATGTATAGGTAGAGATGAAAATCTGTAATCCTAGCTCAATGTAAAACAATGCAAATAAGAGGCAATAAGGGTTTTATAGAACCTTGAACGAGGAACCCAAACTGTTGTAAACATTATCATGGAACAATAGGAGGAAAAAACCCAAATCGCAAATAATATTATGGACCTATCAAACTCATGATAATAAAACCCAGAATTTAATGGGCACATAGAAATTACCCTTGTACAGACGGAAAGGGCCATGATATTAATGATTCAAACCCAAAAAACGTTCCCCATTAATGTTGTAATAAGGGTGAAAAACCTTACCCAGGTGGCCACGCAGTAAAACCAGAGGTTCCTCCACCACATAAGACAAATCCCATTGTGAGATGCCTATATCCAATTGAAATAAAATAACAGAATATGTAGGAATGATGAGGGACATAGTGATAAATTTACCTGAGAATTCAAATACCAAGGTTAAAGAAGAGAGGAGAAGAAATAACAAAGCCAAGATAAAAAGTAAGAGTAGAATGGTAGCGAAGTTGAAAGGTAATTTTTTCGAAAATTTTATCAGTCATATTTACTCAAGGAAATGAAAAATTTGAAACAAAGGTCATTGAATGTGAAATATTATACCGAATAATTGTACAAGGTTAATATTAGAGCACGATACATTGAAGTAACCCCTAAAAATGTTTCTAGATATGTCAATCGGTTGAAATTTGATATTCAAGATGATTTTAGTTTACTTTCTCACATAATCGTAGAATATGCCTACCAATTTTCCTTGAAAGCATAGGAAAAAGTGGCTAGAAAGAAAATCCAAAGGAATAGAGGGAGGAGTCCTATAAGGGGAAGAGGATAAATGAGCTACCGGGAAAAAACTCAGTCTCCAAAGGAAAGCGAAGGTAGTTCAAGTAGTCAACGATGAAGAGGAGGTGAATCAAGATGAAGAAGGGATTTAGCAAGAGCACATGGTCTACGAAGGGGCTATGGAGTTCAATATTGAAAATGTGGGAAATTGGGGCATATGTCATGGGATTGTCCAGAAAATAATCTTACAAACCAAAGAGGAGAAAATATGGCAAAAACACAGGAAGAAAATGTAGCTGCAGTTATACATGAAGAAACACCAAAGGTAGGAGAATCATTTTTGATGAAGACAATCCTGATTAAGTCTCTAAAGGAAATTAAGGAACCAACAAAAATAAAAATATTTAGAACGAAATGAAAATTAAGAGGCAATTGTTGTAAAGTGGTGATTGACAGTGGTAGCATAGATAATTTGGTTTCCACGAAAATGGTAGAGAAGTTGGGCTTTTATATAATAGCACATCATACACCTTACAAGATCTCTTGGCTACAAGAAGGCCATCACATATTGGTGAATGAGTAGTGTAAATTAGAGTTCGAGATCAACAATTACAAGAATGAGGTACTATGTGATATAATGCAATTTTATGTGTCTAATGTGTTTTTGGGAATACCATGGAATATGACAAGAAAGGCATTCATTATGGTAGGCTCAACACCTACACTCTTCGGAAAAATGGGAAAAAAACATCTACTATTTCCCTTGAAGGATAAGGATATGAAAGAGGAAGATGGTCGTAGTTTTCTACTTGTGTATGGGAAGGAACTACTGCAAGGGCTAAAAAATAAAGAATAAATTCATTTTTATTTCATTGGTAAGCCTAAGGTAATTCTTACTAGCACAAGTTTAAATAATTAATTTTTGACGAGTTTCCAAATAATTTTCCTCCTTTTCAAAGCATTAGTCATTATATTAATCTAATTCAGGGGGGAAGTATTCTTAATAAAGCACCATATCATATGACTACACAAGAAAAGGAAGAGATAAATAAATGTATTCATGAGTTGTTGGAAAAATAATTAATAAAGGAGATTTTGAGTCCATGTGTTGTTCCCACTGTCCTCCGTTCAAAGAAATATGGTTAATGGAGAATCTATACTTATTCAAGGGACATCAATAAAACTAGAATTAGGTACAAATTTCCACTTCCCAGCATTGAAGATTTGATTTATTATTTGAGTGGTGCTAAGTATTTTTCGAAATTTATCTCAAGAATGGGTTATCACAAGATTAGAATTAGAGAGGGAGATGAATGGAAAACAACTGTTAAAACAAACAATGGGTTGTCTGAGTGGTTGGTAATTAATTTTGGCCTTACAAATGCACCTAGGAAATTTATGAGATTAATGAATGATGTCTTAAATAATTTGTAAGTAAATTTATTATTTTTTATCTCGATGATTTTTTAGTGTATAGCCAAAGAAAAAAAGAGCATCACAACCATCTCAAATTACTTTTGAGTACCTTGCATCAAGTCAAGTTGTTAATCAATTTAAAGAAATTTAGCTTCATGAAGAATGAGTTGGTGTACCTGGGATTTGTGATTTTGAAACAAGGATTGAATATGGATCCACGTAAAGTGAAGGAAATCATTAACTCACATAATCCAAGGAATTTGTTTGAGGTAACAAGTTTTTTCACTAGTTTGTGTGCATACATAGTTGACACAAACAAAGAGAATAATCATCCATTTAATTGGACTGTAGTAGCTCATAGAAATTCTAAAAAATTGAAGAAAAGGATAATTAAAAAACATGTATTAGCCTTACCATATTTAAACAGATGTTTTCAAGTTGAGACATATACAATTGGGGCTACTATTGGAACTAACCCAAGTTAAGATGGAATGGAAATTGCATATTTCCGTGAAAAATAAATGAGCCAAGGAAGAAATATTTCTCTTATGATAAAGAGTTATATGTTATAGTTCAAGCTCTAAAAAAATGTTTCCATTATATTATGCCCAAAGAGTTTGTTATTTAAAATGATAACCATGTTCTACAGTTTATCAAAATTGAGGCCAAATTGAATGAGAGACATGCTAAATGGGTGGATTTCTTGAAAATTTTCACATTTGTCATCAAGCATATAAGTGGAAAATCAAACAAGGTTGTTGATATAGTAAGTAGAATAAATTTGATTTTGCATGACTTTCAAATGAGAAGTTTAGGATTTGATGCAATGAATGATATGTATAAGGAAGATGTTGATTTTAAATATGAATATGATTGTTGTAAAAATCGAGTTAGTGGTAATCGAACTCCATGGTTGAGCTTTATGTCACATGAAAGATTGTTATTTAAGGATAGAAGATTATGCATAACCAAATGTTCTATGAGAGAGAATATTATGAGGAAAAATCACAACGGAGCATTATAAATTTTTCTTGGGCAAGATAAAACTTTATATCAATTAAATTATTTTTAATTTTTCCTAGGCATGCAATCTCGTGTGAAAAGGTTTGTTGCAAAATGTAAGGTTTATATCACCCATTACCGATTCCTATTAGGGCATGGGATTCAACGAGCATGGAATTTATATTGGGATTTCCAAAAAATCAAAGACGTAATGACTCTATCTATGTTGCGTTTTATATATTTCCAAAAATTGCACATTTTATGCCTTGTAGAAAACTAGTGATGCCACCAATGTTTCCAATTTTTAGAGAACAATATGGAATAATTTGGGTACTAACCTTAATTTTAGCTAAGCCTATCAAACATAAAATCACGGGAAAACATAATTTATTAATCGGAACTTGGGAAACATCATAAGAATCTTGTTAAGTAAAACTCCCAAACAATGGGATCAAGTTCTTGCTCAGGCTGAATTTTCATACAACGATACACCCAACATAAGAAAAATTACGATTCCCTTCCACATATTATATCGAATGAATCCAATGGCAGTATAGGAATGGAGAATTTTGGAAAAACAAGATATAAGAATTGTAGAAGGTGAAGAACTTGCACTCAACATGCTAGAACTGCAAGAAAGAGTTAAGAAAAAACTACAAGAAGGAAACACAAAATACAAACAAGGGGATAATTCAAAGAGAGGGAAAAAAAACCTTGATATGGGTGATTTAGTCATGGTAAATTTGAGGAAAGAAATATTTCCTAAAGGAACTTAGAACAAGTTAAAGCTCAAAGAGATCGGGCCTTGCAAAATATTCAGAAATTTTTCCTCAAATGCTTATGAGGTGGAGCTTCCAAACAGTGTTGGTATTTCCCCAAATTTTCATGTTTCTGGTTTTTATTCCTTTAATCATACAAGAAATGTTTCACATGAGTCTTTGAGTGATTTAGATCATATTATTGAATGGAAGCAACAACTGCCCAAAGAAACTCAAAAGGAAATTGAAGGTTTATTAGATCGAAAAGTGGTGAAGAAAACTAGAGGAAAATAATACTTTCAATATTTCATTAAGTGGAGAGGTAAGCCATTGGATAATGATAATTGGATGACTGTTGAAAATATTCCCAATCATTGGACAAATTTTCAAGAGATGGTGGACAATTTCTTTCCACAAGAGTGTGTTGTAGGAGTATCTTACTCTTCCTTTATTGTATTAGTAAATTAGTTTTGTTTTAGTTTAAATATCAAAAAGTTTGGATAGGAATGTTTTTAGGAAAAATAAAAAAAAATCTTATCTTCTTTTATGGATAGAGATGTAAGTAGTTTCTTATTAATTTGAAAAAAAATAGATTATATTTGTAGAAGGAAAAAAATATGAAGAAAGCTAAGACTTTTTGGAGAAAAACACGAAGCTTGGATTCCTTTTTCAGAAATTTCCAACTCATCTAAATTTTACTAATTTTAGTAATGATAGAAGTGGATTTAGAGATGTGATTATATCTGAATGTATTATATGTACACAGTTTCTACAAATTGAGAAAGAAGAAAATAAAAATATATGTTAGACATTTGTTGGAGATTATCTGAGTGGGAAATATGTCAATTCTAAAGTGTAAATGATTAAATAATTTTTATGCACATTCGTTATCTTCTTGTAGGATAGGATAGGAATGATATGGCATCATTGAAACTAATAAATGGATATGTGAAGTGGATAAGTAAATTGGAAAAGAACTTTCTTAAGTTTTGGTGTATAGTAACCACTAGTAAGTCGTCACATTTACAATCCTATGTATATGTATATTTTACCTATTATTTCTATACATTTTTTATGCGAATACTTGCTTAAATTATAATGGAAGGTAATCTATGTTAAATATATTATCTACCTAGTAGGTGTTGTATTCAATTATTTTATTTTTTGATTATTTTCGTGTATTAAGAATAAAAAATTCAGTACACACATATGTAAAAATTGTACATGAACATTGCAACCATATGAGTAAATTATTGCGTAAAATATATAATGAAATTATTCTAATTATATTATATCGTGCAAAGGTCAAATGATAGATTCATGCTTTTGAAAATGTTGGGTTTCCAACATGCCATTATTTTTCACTCTATTTCTCACTTTCCTTTAATATCTACCATATTCCATACCTCCATCACCTTACATATTTTCATAATCATATATGAGTTTATCATTATCATTTTCCAATGCATTATTTAAGAATTTTCACTGAATTTATGAATAAATATTAAAAAAATAAAGTGCATGCACTTATATCTAAAATTTCAATATGAGTTTTGTGATTTGTGTAGGCATATTTGAAGATTTTGATACAGGCATATTTTTCATGTAAGTTTCAAATTATAATTTTTTGTTCAAACTCTTGAAGGTTTGAGGAACATTTGATACGATTGATCAAACACATTTCTTTGATGGAGAATAAACATTGAATTTTTCATAAGTGTCTCATATCAAATCTATGAGAGTTTTGTGAGAGGATATGTAGAGATGTTATTTTCTAGATGGTTGTTACTATATGAAATAGTTGTAGACATAGTAAATATATGTGGATCTAGGAGGAATTGGATCTACATTTATTACTTAGTTATCTTAGTTTTGTATAAATAAGAATTCATTCTCTATTAAAAGTTTTTAAGTTTGGCATGATAAGGTGTAACATCTCCTTTTCAACAAAATATTATTTATTTATTTATTTATAGCAATAATACTAATCACACCTCATGAGCTATTTTTGTTGGTCACATTCTGACATATCTCGTCCGTTAATATTTTTGTTTTTTGTGCTATTTATCTTTCCTAAATGGCACATCTACTTGTTGGGACTAATTTTCCAAGTCCACCACTTCAACGAGATTATATTTTCTATGAATTCATTCCAATTTACTTTACATGGGATTTTGTAAGTAATAGTTATAATCCTCGTTAAATATTCATTTATTTATTCTCTTCCCATACCAATTTATTATAAATCCTCTAAGCATAACTCACCCCATCCATATACACATTTTTAAACTTTAATTTCAAAATTTATTACTCAAATCTATTTTCTGACATATATATTTTACTCATAAGAGAACACACCTTGGTTTGACTTCACTCTATAAGATATTAATTTTCCCATAGGTTTACAACATTTATACAAACGCTTATTAAGAGTCAATATAACGTTGGTATGTATTCATATTCACTTTTTACTTAACCAATCTCCCAATGTATAATGTCCATGGATTGAATTTATATATTAATTGAAACGAGACTGATATGAGACATTATTCATATTGCCACATGCAATTTAATAGGATTCAACTTTTAACTTAACATGTATTACCATATATGATAATTCATTTGTTATAGAAT
Organism: Pinus albicaulis; assembly: GCA_034641835.2. Classification (NCBI taxonomy): domain Eukaryota; kingdom Viridiplantae; phylum Streptophyta; class Pinopsida; order Pinales; family Pinaceae; genus Pinus; species Pinus albicaulis. Next base: position 1,200,322,212 of record CM076581.1, on the reverse strand, counting down.
CCATGTCCCTCCTCATTAAACCTGCGAGTCATATTGTATTTACTGTGGATAGATGTGTTTGATTCTCCCTATACGATTTCACCAACCCCTGCATGTGATATTCATCGAGATTTCTTGACATTTAATTGAATCTACAGTGTCACATGGCTCATTTGGTTCTTCATTTAACCCATCATGGGAATTCCTCCAAATACCAGATTTATTACACGTGGAGGTTTTGGATATATTTGCAATTAGGGTTTTAGACTCCATAATTGGTTTCATTTTTTATTTCTGATTATTTTTCACTCTACACATTTTGCGAGTAGACTTCATTTTGTATCGGCAACACGTTTAACTTAGAGTTCATCAATGTCACTATTATTTCTTCCTTCGTTTATCTATGAGGGAGGAATTTTCTCTACTCAATTTGAAGCAACGCTTCCTATTTCTGCATAGAGGTTTCAGTCATCATTCTCTACAGGTAAAATACGTCATTTCCTTGGATTTCTTAGAGCTTGACCTGGTTTAATTCTTGTTTTCATAGTTCCAATTATTTTACTCTCTTTTATAAATCAGTCGCTACCTTCACGACAGGAAATCCATGTGATTTTGTATCTCAACCTTGCCCAGGATTTACTTCAAGCGTGGTTTGACCACACCTTCTCTATCTAGGTATTCCTTTGAACTGAGTTCTCGCTTACGTGGTGTGCGAATTCTAAAATACCACTATATTAATTTACTACAGTTAAAATGAGAAATATCGTTTCTAGTTTGAGGGATATTTCATTACTGTGTTAGACTTTTGCTATGTTTAGATAACGATTATTCCGCATACAGATTATCATGTGGGAGTTACATTTGGAAATTCATTGCTTATGCATATTCGAATGTGTAATTCTATTTCTGTGACTATGGTTTTTGGTTAACGCAGATTTCCAAAAGGAAGGACCTCCTCTCATCCCATCATTGTCATCCCATAATTGTTATCAAACTCTACTGGTGTTCTCAATACCACCACAGTCTCCCTTATCAGTTTATATTTACCTTGAACAGTTAGCTAAAGCGTTTACTATCTGATTGTACTTACTCAATTAGTTTTACCGAGACCTCCATGCCTTTATAAAATGGCCATTATCAACTCTCTATGGTAGAGTTCTTATCGTTAATTGTAAAATGCATGCCCGTTATTTCTGAATACCAATTTGGGTTTGGATAAAATAGGAAGGATCTTTGATTCTTTAATCAATATTCACAGTAGAGATATGTATTGCATTTATAACTCCATTTCATATAGTCTGAGAAATGATGACACTCCGGTGTTGATATAGTTTTAGTTTAAACCATTTCCATAGATAGGTTTCACATTTGGTTGATTTATACTATGGCTTCCAGCTCATCGTTTCACCATTTAGTACATGGTTATATTTCAATTTGAGTTGAATTTCAACCTCTGTCTAGCTAGTCATATCATTTTTTTAACTTTTTACCTTGTACTAGAATGGTGCTATTTCCCCTTAAGTCAAATATCTATTAATAATACTCTGATATTTTTATATAACAATTTTACGTTAACCGTTTTGGGTCTAGAATGTACATTACATACTTCTCTCCAATAACTAATTTTCCTCTTATTATTGGAGGTTCAATGTCCTATATTTGTCCCTAAGGTAGTTATTTAACCATTTTTTATTTTAAAACATATTATTATTTCCTATTATGTTTATATTCCTGAACCAGGATTAATTCATAGTTCTGTCCTGTATAGGTACTATTCACATTTTTCTAGATTTGTATATGGCTATTAGCCTTTTCTATTTAATCATAAATTGTGGACTGTTTCTCTCCAGGTTAGTCTAGTACCCCACTTGGGCTTTCTGATATGAAATCTCGACATAATTTCTAGAGAGAATTTATAGTTTATTATAAAGGGACAGAGTTCCGAATTTGGATAATTTTGTTATACACAGATTTATTTTAAACTATGTAACTCTATGGACTTATTTATTTAAAATTACATGACTATGTAGTGTATGGATCAGACTCTTTCCTCTTTTAATGAAATCGTGTTTGAAATCTTATGTAGTACTTTCGTTAAAGTTGTTATTTCAATTATAGTAATAATTTATGAGTTCCTCCTAAAAGGATATTTCCATTTCTATCTTTTATGTCTCAGTTCATAAATTAATTTTCCCATTTATCCTACATCATAGGAATTTTCTTGACTGTACTATTTGCACATGATTTTTCATGTATATATATTTCCCTTCTACAGTAGTTTTCTATTCGAATTAAATTATTTGAAAAATATTACTAAGATAATAATATTATTCAGTAATAATTTTCTGAAAGTCACCTAACCTCAGATCTAAACCTTCATAAAGGTTTATACATTCTGAAAGTTAGTTCTCTTTAATTTCTTGTCTGTACAACCATACAGAGGAATACTATATTTATTATAGTATACTCTGTTAAATGTACATGAATACTCTTGAACATATTTAACCAAGTACAATTCTAAAATTTTACTTCACCATAATAAGGATAACAGTACTAAGATTCTAAGTTAAAATGAAATTAACTGGTGCATACAACTTAAGATAGACTAGACTCCACCCAACCTTTGAGCTCTTTCTCTACAGTTTTGGTCTAGGTGGATATCGGTGGCCACCCACCTAATACATTTGGACCCACACCATCAATTCTTGCAGCTTTTGACATTCAGCACCACTTACTATTTTCAGTATTTTTTCAAGTCTTGAACTTCTGAAGCTGTTTTGAGGCCCTAAAAGACATTTTTTTGGAAAACGCGGAGCATCATGGGTTATAGAATAATGTTTCTCACTCAAAATTTTTATTCCTCGGATAGATATTTCTAACGAGCTATTGAGCGTGTCAAAAAGAGATCATATGCCAAAGTTACGTCCCCAGGAAGTTGAACCACCAACTTACCCAAACGGGGCCACTAGTTTTGGTGCTACATCTCCTAGAGTTTGGTTTTTGGATGTTTATAGTTCTCCATTGTTTCTCAATAATAAATAGGCCCTTGAGCCTCATGGTAACACAGTTCAGAGGTCTGTAGCCACCACATCTCTTCTCAGAGATTCGCTACCAGCACCCTAGCTATTTTATTTCCATTATGTTTATAAGCATATTTCTGTTATTTGATATTAATGAAATGATGCATTATTTCCACTGCATCTCTATGTTTATGGTTATTTCTGTATTCTTTTGTGTTCCTGGACAAATCCAGATCAGTGGTATCAGAGGGGTCTGCTCTTTCTTTGTTTTTCTTTTCATGTCCCCAACGCAGTCAAGGTATAAGGAGTTAGGGCTCGATCTGGTTGAACCCTTGCAAGATCAGCCTCGCAAATCCCGACGACCTCCAATGGTGGAAGAAAGAAAGACAAGCGAGCAAGAGATCCTATCAAAATATTGCTCAAGGATTCCCTCGAGAAACAAAGGAATTCGATGATGGATAACTTTTCTCAGATCCTTCAACGACTGCCCACCTACAATGCATCTTCATCCGACAGCCACTCTGGAGGTGCCACTCCCTTCAAGGTACAGGTAAACTTTGATATTCCTGTATTTGAAGGCCAAATAGATGCAGATGCCATAGATATATGGTTGAATTTTCTGGAAGGGTATTTCTCAGTCCATGATTTCTCTGACCGATAAAAGCTTATTTTTGCACTCCTCAAAGCTGCCCCCTATGTCAAAGAGTGGTGGGAAACCTATTGTGAGGAAGAGGACGAAGGTGAACCCTCTCTATTCTCGGCCACACCCACTTGGAATTCATTCCAAGAGAGCATCAAGGAACAATATTACCCCGTGGGGAGCTATGAGGAAAAATACATCCAATGGACCATGCTGTGGTAACAAAGGGATCAAGATGTGCATGAACTGACGAATCTATTCCATACCCTGCGCACAAAGTTGGGTATTAAAGATTCAAACAGAAATTTGGTGCTCATGTACCGTGGTTGTCTACATAAACACATTCAAGAGGAAATGGAGTTCCTCGACATTACATTTCTTGGCACAGCATATCGCTATGCCACCAAGATCGAGCAGAAATTTAAGCAGAAGAAGCGAGACTTTGGATCTGCGAATCCGAAAGGTGTCCCCGAACCAAAGAACAAGGGGCAAGGCCAAAGCGGTGCGACTCAGAAAAACACCACAAATCAAAATAAGGACACAGAGAAGTGGTGTGAATTTCATAATAGCCCCACTCACAACACAAACCAGTGTTGGGCCAAATAGTCATTGGTGGCGGAACTAAAGGCACCCGAATCAGATGCATTTTCTGATCCTAAGTCAGAACCAGAAAAAGGAAATGACAAAGGGAATTATATCATTGATGTGGACCCTAGTTCCATTTTTGCCACCACCAAGATCCAAAGGGAGGACCCAGAGGATCCAGAGGAGGGGGAGCACCTCTTCCATTCGCAAATGTGGGTGAAGGGTTCTCTCCTGCAATTTCTTGTCGATAGCGGAAGCCAAAAGAACCTCATTTCAGCAGAGGTTGTGAAGAAGCTTGGCCTACCAACCATAGCACACCCAGAGCCATATACCATCAGGTGGCTTCATCCAGGGAGAGATATCCACATCCGCCAACAGTGCTGCCTTCCGTACAGCATCAAGTTATTCACGGATGAGGTATTATGTGATGTTGCTCCTATTGATGTAGTTGATGTATTATTGGGCCAACCATACTTGTGGAGGCGACATGTTTTGTATGAGTCTAGGCCTCTTGCTATTATTATTACTTTGGGAAATAACTTGTACAGGATACCAGAGATAGTACCTCCTCCTGTCATCTCCTTGACTACTGCAGAAAAACATAGTAAGATTGTTTCCCAAACCAGGAAATTCATTTTCCTTACAACTTGCTCACAGGGAAAGAAATATATTATGGCCACAACCTTCAAACAGGGCTCCCCTGCATGGCTGCAGTAGATGGAAAAATTCATGGAGGAATACAAGGAAATTTTCTCCTCACTCACAAAGGTTCCTCTACACTATCAGGACAAGCATTCCATTGATTTGACCGCCAACTCGCTACCGCCTGATGTTGCCATACCTCTTGCAAATACACATACAAAAGCCACACATGTACTGTCTGAAGCTGATAAAGAAACCAAATTTACTAAACGCATCCAGCATGTCTGCCCGCAGTTCCATGATACCTAGTTCAATAGAATTTGCTTCATCTCAGGGAGGATCTCAATGTAATGGGGACCATTTCTTCCTAAGGAGGGAGGAATGGTCCAGGTAGATATCGGTGGCCACCCATCTAATCCATTTTGACCCACACCATCAATTCTTGTAGCTTTTTACATTCAACACCACTTACTATTTTTAGCAGGTTTTCGAGTCCTGCACTCCTGGAGCCGTTTTGGGGCCTTAATGATCCAGGTGGATATTGGTGGCCACCCACCTATTCCACTTGAACCTCCACCATTACTTTTTTCAGTTTTTAAGTAGCAGCACAACTTATTATTTTTAGCATTTTTTTGGGTCCTGAACTTCTGGAGCTGTTTTGAGGCCCTAAAGGACATTTTTTGGGAAAACGGTGAGAAAAATGGTCTACAACCCATGTTTCTCACTCAAAATTTATATTCCTTGGATAGATATTTCTAACCAGGTATTGAGCACCTCAAACAGAGATTAGATGCCAAAGTTACATCCCCGGGAAGTTGATCAACCAACTTACCCAAACTGGGCCCACAGTTTTGGCGCTTCATCTCCTAGGGTTTGGTTTTTGGACGTTTAGAGTTTCCCATTATTTCTTAATAATAAATAGGCCCTCGAGCCTCATTGTAACATAATTCAAAGGTCTGTAGCCACCACATCTCTTCTCAGAGATTCACTACCAGCACCCTAGCTATTTCATTTCCATTATGTTTGTAAGAATATTTTTGTTATTTTATATTAATGAAATGATGCATTATTTTTGCTGCATCTCTATGTTTATGGTTATTTCTGTAGTCTGTTGTGTTCCTGCATAAATCTAGATCAAGCTTCCCCCAAGAAGAGATAAAATTTCCAGCAATAGACAACCTCTTGTCTATCTTGAATCTTCCTATTTAATCTTGCTTTCCCATCATCTTGTTTCCTTAACTAACTCCTGTTAACTAGGATGTTGTTTTGCTTTTTCCCTAGGATTTCCTTTTGTTTCTTCCAAAAAGGTACTTTAAAACTAGCTTTTCCTCTTTCTAGTTTTATTCCACCTCTTCCCAATAACTTTCCTCTTTACCGGGGTAGATTTTTTAATTTTTATCTCCAATATAATTTTTAATATTTTATTTTTTTTCTCTAAGTGTTTTTGGAGAAATGGGAAAGTCTTGTGAATCTTATCCATCCTCTTGGATTTGGTTTTCTGATCTCTAATCATAATCTAGTCTTTGCACAATTAATTCCATTTTTATTTTATTAATTTAAAATAATAAAATAAATCCACAATAATTTTTTTCCTTTGGGGTCCACTTTAGCCTTTAGGACTTGTATAAATTTCTAATAAAAAGGGAGAAACTAGGGACATTAAATACTCCCCTTCTAAAAAAAACATCGTCCTCGGTGTTGTAAAGACAAAAATATAAAATTCACTTTTCAAAAAATGATGAATATTTTTCCTTCATATCTTTCTCTCGCTCCCAAGTAGCCTCTTCGGGTGCAAAGTGCCTCCACTTCACCTTCAACCTAGCCACTATTATGTTTCAGAGCTCAACTTCTTCCCATGCCAAGATGCGAAGTGTCTCTGGAAGGAATTCCCCTTCTGGTTCCAACTGTATCACGTTCCAATCAATAACATGAGTAGGATCATGCACATAATTTTTTAATAATGAAACATGAAAAACATCATGAACCTTAATGTTACTAGGTAAAGCCAACTTGTACGCTATTGTTCCCACTCTTTCTAGTACTTCAAAAGGTCCATAGTAGCACGGTGCTAGTTTTGCATAGCTACCAGTGTACAAAGTACTCTTCATGGGCTTAACCCTGAGGCAGACATGATCACCCACATTTAATTCTCTATGAATTCTCTTTTTATCTGCATAGATTTTATGCATGTCTTCTGTTGTTTTGATATTTTGCTAAATTTTCCTTACAGTTCCTTCCTTTTCTTACAATGCATCAGGTCTAGGTATTATCTAATCCTCTAATTGAATCCAACTTAGAGGTGTATGGAAATTTCTGCCATATAATGCTTCAAAAAGACTCATCTTGATTGAGTATTGGTAGCTATTGTTGTAGGAAAACTCTGATAAATGTAGGAAGTCCTCCCACTTTTTTAGTCTATCCATCACATACATTCTCAACATGTCTTCTAAAATATGGTTTTTCCTTTCACTTTTCCCATTCATTTGGTGATGGTATGCAGTAATAAAGTTCAATTTGGTAGCCATTCCCCCAAATAGACTCCTCTAAAATGCTGTAGTAAACTTTTCATCTCTGTCTAATATGATATTTTAGGAATACCATTCAATTTTACAATCTCTTTCATAAATACATTAGCTAATTGAGTTGTACCAAAAGTATATTGTACTGGTAGAACTGTGCAGCCTTATTCAACGTGTCAACTACTACCATGATAGAGTCAGGTTGGTATTTAGTTCTTGATAAACCAGTGATAAAATCTATGGAAAGTGTTTCCCACTTCCATTCTGGAATGGGTAAAGGATTCAACAATCCAGCTGGATGTTGATTCTCTACCTTTGTCTATTGACAATCCAAACATCTTGTTAAATAATTAGCCACATATTTTCTCATACCTGGCTAGAACATGTTCTTTCTTAATGGTGAAATTAATTTCTAATACCCTAGGTGTCCTGCATAGGGTCTTTTATGATACTCATCTAAAATTTCACTTTTTAATGAGTTGACATTGGGAATGTATAATCGGTCTTTATAAAAAATTATTTCGCTTTGGTTTTGAGTATATCCCACCATCTCTTGTTTCTGCAATTTTTCTTGAAGTTTTTCACAGCTTGGGTCTTGGCTCATTAATTCTTCAATCAATCATTCAATAGGAATGTTTGCACTAATCCCAATATTATTAACACTTTTACCACCATTTCTACTTAAATCATGTATAATATTATTTTCCTTCCCCTTAATATGTTTAATCTACATGTCAAACTCACTAAGGAAGGGCAACCATCTAGCCTATCTAGCATTTAAATCAGGTTGTGTTAAAAAATACTTTAAACTGATGTGATCTATCATTAATATAAACTTTTTCCCGAATAGATAATGTCTACACATCTTTAAAGCATGTATTACAATAGCCAACTCTAAGTGATAAACACTATAATTTTGTTCATTTTTCTTCAGTTTCCTTGACTCATATGCTATGACTAAGTTTTCTTGTAGTAATACGGCTCCTAATCCCTCTCTTCAAGCATATGTACCTATTACAAATTCGTGATTTGGACCAAAAATCTTTAGAATATGTGTACTTGTAAGTTTAAGTTTTAATTGTTCAAAACTATGTTTACATTTTCCTGTTCATTCAAACTTTACTCCTTTCCTCTATATGGATGTGATAGGGCATGTTAAGGTGGAAAATCTCTCTACAAATCTATTATAGTATCTTATAATTCCAATGAAAGATATTATAGAGGAAAAATCAGTAGGTACAGGACAGTCCATTATAGATTGTATCTTTTTTGGGTCCACTGCTAACCCTTTCCTTGAAATTATATGGCCAAAGTATTGAATTTTATCCATGAAAAAATCACATTTGCTAATTTTAGCATACAAATTATGTTCGCTGAGTGATTCTAAGACAATTCAGAGATGTTATTTATGTTTAGCTTCATTCTTATAATATATCATAATCTCATCAATAAATACTAGAGAAAATATGTTCAAATATTTACTTAAGATATTGTTCATTAAACACATAAAAGTAGCAGGTGCATTAGTCAACCCAAAAGGTTCATTAGTGTCTGTATCTTGTTATGAATGTAGTTTTATTTATGTCTTCATCTTAAATCCTTAGTTGATGGTAGCCTATCCTTAAATCAAATTTTGAAAATACTGTGGCTCCATTAAGTTGATAAAATAGATCATCTATTCTAGGAAGAGAATATATATTCTTGATTGTCATTTTATTCAGTTGTCAATAGTATATGAACATCTGAATGTAACATATTTCTTTTTGACAAACAATACCAGTGCTCCCCAGGGGGATACACTTGGTCTTATATAGTATCTATCCAGAAACTCTTGTAGTTGTAGTTTTAACTCCATCAATTTTTGGGTACTCATTCTGTATGGGGCTCTAGAGACTAGTGTAGCTCGTGGTACTAAGTCAATTGAGAAATAAATTTCTCTTTTAGAGGGCAAGTGAGCAATTTTATTTGGAAACACATCCTTAAACTCTTGGATAACTAGTAGGTTTTCTATGAGCTCATTTTCAGGTTGCTGTCCAAATTCTTCCCCATGTACAACATACCATTTCTTGCGTTTATTTTTAACTGAAGTGTTCATATTTGTCTCATTGATATAGGTTTGGGTTTCCCTTTCATTATCACCGGTTTTCCCTCACCATCTATATAGTGTATTGTTTTGTATAAACAATTTAAAATAGCTTTCTCTTTTTCTAATCAGTCAATTCCTACCAACACATCATAAGAACATAGAGGTAAAATATTCAAGTTCAGTTCAGTTTCATACTCATTTAATTTGATAGTTATCTTTGGTAATTTATGGGTCACTTTTCTTTTTTTTCCTCTAGCTAACTGAGCTAACCATGCTTGTTGAAATTTTTCTGACTTCAAATTGCATTTTTCCACAATTTTAGGACTTACAAAACTTAAAGTTGCACCTGGATCTATCAAAAGATAAATAGGTTGTTCAACAATCATACCTTCTATTGCGACCATAGTGGATTGTTTTTTAGCTTGACAATCTTCTAGGGCAGCACTGATTTTGGGGATGTTTCATGCCACATAATTTACAGTAGTGGCCTTTCTCAACAGTTTTATCTTCTTAATAGTTATATGCGTTAGAAAATTATATATTACAAATCAATGCAACACATAACATATCTGGAAAACACAAGAAGAAAAGACACATAAAATCAGAGAGACACAAATATACGGGGTTCACCCAGTTTCGGCTACGTCCACCTCGAACAGCCAGTCCTTCCTTTCTATTATCCATCAAAATGAAGAGACACAACCTATAGCAGATCCAATGTAATATCCTCTATTCTGTCTCACAGTATCCCTATCTATTTATCGGTCTGCGAATACATATACAATACACAGCTGCAATACAGTACCCTCATACAAGCGAGGGGTTGCCTTTTAGGGAAAAAAACCTTGAATAACTTCTACTGTCAAATCATCTGCCTAATGAATGGCCCAGATTAAATAGAAATTACTATAATTTTACAAGGAAATTTTACATCTGTTTCTAGCTTCGGGGGCACTGCCCCCTGGACCCCACGATGGGTGGGCTCTATAAAGTCGCAGCTGCTCCCCCTTGGACCCCCCAGGTAGCATTTAATTGCGGGTGAAATTGATACCCAATTAAGGTATAGGAGTCCAACGTTGTGATACAAAACATACAAGATAATCAGGCTCCCACCCAACACTATGTGGAAAATCTCTTAGCACATGAGGTTCTCCACATCCCCAGCACTTTAGAGGTTCCCTCATTTTAATAGCTCTTTCTCTCTTATTGTTTCCATCTATCTATTTAGATTCGGTTTGAGATTGGGAAGGATTATTTTCTCCAGTTTTGGTAAACTTCCTTCTTTGGTGATTTCTCAGAAAATCTCTTTAAGTATGTGGGTTTTATTATTTTTCCACTAAAGTCACCCTTTTCTTTATTTTGCCAGTTTCTTGCTTGTTCATTTCTTCCTTTTGAATTGCTGATAACACAGTCTTGCCTTGTGCACCATTTCATCTATTGTCTTGGGATTATCAAATTATATCCTCTCCTTGTAGATAGTAGGTAGGAAGTTTAAAAAATGTTGTAACTTGTCCTTCTCTTCCCTTATATAAGGTACATAGCGAAGCAAGTTGGTAAATTTTGTAACAAACTCATCAATGGTAAGTTGTCCCAACGTAATATCACAAAAATATTTTGATTTATCATCATAGTATTGTTCATTCAGATATATATGTTTAAATTTGATTTCGAAATCTTCCCAAGTGACAGTTTTCTCATCTATCACATGCACCACTTTGGTTTCCTCCCACCATAAGGTAGCCTTCCCTTGTAATTGATAAATAGCCTATCTAGCTTTCAAGTTACTTTCATACCCATCAAATGGAAAATAATTTATCATGTTTATAAGCTAAGCTTCTGCGTCCTCCTCTTTCTCTGCATCATAGGAGGGAGGCTTGATTTTTCGGAATTCACCCTGTAATTCCTTGTTCCTTCTAGACTGTTGTCTAGAGGCTTCATCTTTCTCAAAATCTCTTGAGTAATTTTTAGTTCCATTTCTCTTTTTCCTAGAACCTTCACCTTCGTGACTATTCCAGGAGGTCAATTATTTGATTAACCTTTCTTGCTCTTCACTAGCTAGTGATAGCCTTTCATTGTGGTTTTTTAGTTACAACATTTCTCTTTGCATCTGATGCATCATATCCATCAATGTAACATTAGCATCTGATGGATTTTCTGCACCACCCAAATCCTCATACAACATATCCCCTTCACTCGTGGTTTGCAACTATATGCTTATGCAGCAACTCACCGTACACAAAAGTAAACATTAGTGAAAAATTATTTTAATAAAAAATTTACAGCAACAAAATTTTACTCTGGTCTGAGCATACAGTATCGCCTAGTGTCTTAACATGGGCTATGATACCATTTATAACTTCTCCATTTTGACAAAAGATTTTTTTATTTTTATTTATAGAAATACTACTAATCACACCTCATGAACTATTTGTTTGTCGCATTTTGACATATCTCATCCATTAATATTTTCCTTTGTTGTACTATTTATCTTTCGTAAATGGCACATATACTTGCTGGGACAAATTTTCCAATTTTACCACTTCAACAAGATTATATGTCATATTAAATCATTCCAATTTACTTTTGATGGGATTTTGTAAGTAATAGTTAGATTCCCCCTTAACTATTAATTTAATTATTCTCTTCGCATACCAATTTCTTATACATCCTCTAAGCCTAACTCCCCCCATCCATATAGACATTTTTTTAATTTTACATTTAAAATTTATCACCCACATCTATTTTCGGACCTATATATTTTTACTCATAAGAGAACTCACCTTGGTATGACTTCACTCTATAAGATATTAGTTTTCCCATAGGTTTACAATTTTTAGACGAACCCTTATTAAGATTCAATATAACATTGGTATGTATTTATATTCACCTTTTACTTAACCCATCTCCCAATGTATAATGTCCTTCGATCAAATTTATATATTTCTTGAAACGATGTTAATATGAGACATTATTCGTATTGCCACATGCAATTTAATAGGATTTCACTTGTGACTTAACATGTCTTACCGCAAAATGAAGGCAACTTAGATTTGGAGGCATGCTCTGCAACTTAGGGTTTCTGCTCGCCACTGCAATGGCGTAGTCTGACCCCTCCTGGCCTTTGTTTTCCGTCTGCCTTCACCCTCGCGACAACAACTTGCTACCATAGAACTCTTTGCAATGACAGACCCTTTAGGGGGGGCTTCAAAGCCTTCCCCCTTAGTCGAGAAAGAAAATCAAGCGAAGAAACCAACAAAGCCCACCGGTCTAGAACAAAAAAACACGGATACCAGAGATTCCCCAATGCAAGATACGACAAACGCTCCCATTGATCAGTCAGACAGATGTAGTGAAGTACAAGAAGGAGAGGTTGGGCAAAAGGAAATGCCCAAGGTTACATCAACAACATGCAAACCCATTGCAGCTGAAAGACCCAAAATAGAACTTCCCAGCCATAGAATCAATGGTCAAATCCAGTACATGACGGACCATGTTCTCATTGGAAAATTCATTGGATACTGGCCGACTGAAAAAGCTCTACAACGATGGATCTCTGCCAAAAGGAAACCCAAGGGACATGTCACCGTGCAGCTCGGACAAAAGGGGTTTTTCACTGCGATTTTCATTTGCATTGAAGACCGCAATAGGGTTATGGATGAAGGTCCCTACTTCTTCAACTTTGCCAGTTTGTATTTAAGGGAATGGGTAGAAATATTTAACCCTAACAAGGAGGATTTCAACTGCACACCAATATGGATCCGGATGTACTCGCTCCCGTTGGAATACTGGGATCAAGAATCACTGAGAGACATTGGCAAGGGGCTGGGGGAGTTCATAAAAATTGCTGAAGAAATGAAGCTCCGCAGATACACCTCATATGCCCGTATTTGTGTTTTCATGCGCCTCGAAAACGCCCTTCTGAATTCGGTAAGTCACTGTCATGATGATTTTGAATGGATCCAACCCTTAGATTTTGAACATGTTCCCTTCCACTGTCATAAGTGTCATGCCCATGGGAATATTTTTCGGGACTTCCCTCTAAATGAAAAACCCCAAACCTCTGACTCCTCAGATAAGTCGGCCCAAGAAGGTTTTACCAAGGTCACAAATTGAAAAAGATCGCATAAAAAACCTACCTCCGGGAAAAATCCCCTTCGTGACGCCGCCTCCATTCTCTCCATAAGAAATAGTTTTGAGGTTCTTTCTAAAACTTCTGAAGACACCCCATAGAACATCATGAAAATCCCATTGTTGATCATCTCGACCTCCCCTCCCCCACTGTCTAGCTCTTCTCCCACTCCTTTACCCCTGGGTGACAATATCAGGATTCCTGAGGTGGATATGAAGGACCCTGATTGGAAACTAAATGGTATAGACGTCGATTTCATACCCAGACAGACCCTACACTCAACAATTACCAGAGCAGAAAGCAGTCAGATGCAAAATATGGAAGAAGAACCGAAAAGCATTGACTTGGTAGCACTTGATATTTTCGAGCTTGAACAAGCATGCAGAAGGAAGGACTACGATAAGATTCAAGAGCATTAGCTAAAAACCCTGGAAGTCATCATTTCCAGGGCTTACCAGTAGCATCAACTGGGCATACAACTGGGTAGTCAATGGGATGGTACTTACTTTCCTAAAGAATCCAAAAAACGTGGAAGAAAGACAGATCTTCAAAGAACTATCACAATAGGGAAAATCCTGGTAGACTTAGGCAGATACGCTAAGTTGAAAAAGTACTACAAGCCCACCACTAATAGTGAATCATGAAGCTCACTTCATGGAATCTAAGAGGGCTCAACAGCCCCAGGAAACTTAGAATGATAAAAAACATGATAAAGCAGGAGCAACCCCAGATATTTTTTATGCAGGAAATAAAGTGTAATAGTAACACTCTTGGAAACATCCTCTCTAGAGCCTGGCCAAGTTGTCACTCAGTTGCAGTGGATGCTTCGGGTGCCTCCGGAGGATTGGAAATTGCTTGGAACATGCAAGCTATAATTCTCTCAGACTTCCAAGCCTCCCATCATATTATACAAGCTACTTTTCACATAATCGGCACCAACATTCATGGTCATCTTACTAATGTCTACTTCCCTCAGGAAGCAGGCAGTAAAATTGCTGTTCTAGACACAATAGAAGTGCTCAACTTCAACAGACTCCATCCTCTTTGGATCATCGGAGGAGACTTCAACATGATCACCAAGCTGAAGGAAAAGCGGGGAGGCCGAGCCAAACTAGAACACGAAAATGGCCACTTTAAATATTTCATCCAAAACAATATGCTAATAGATCTACAATTCTGCAATGGAATGCACACCTGGTGCAACCGCAGGGTTGGGCGGCAAAAAATTTCTTCCAAATTAGACATATTTCTCATCTCAGATAATGTAGTGCATCTTGGAGGTGACATATCTGCCTCAATTCTCCCATTTTTAGGCTCATATCATTGGCCTATCTCTCTCCAGTGGAAAATACCGAGCAACTCTACCAGGCATCCTTTCCGCTTCGAAGCTTTTTGGCTCACCCACCCCACCTTCAACGACCTCATCAGATCCACCTGGACAAAATTTCCTTCACCAGAGGGATCAAAAATGTATCAGTTTCAAAAGAAACTCAAATTCCTGAAATCCCAAATCAAGCGCTGGAATCAAGAGACTTTTGGCAACATCTTCCAAACACAGCAAGATCTAAAAAAAGAAATGAGAGAGCTCCAGCAACAGATAATCACAGACGGCTATACCGAAGGGACAATGGAACAAGAAAATAACATTCACAATCAATTGGAGGAAAGAAGAAAGCAGGAAGAAATTCTCTGGAAGCAAAAATATCAAATTAGATGGCTGAAAGAAGGAGAAAGGAACACCAAATTCTTCCACAGAACTACAATACAGAGAAGAATGCACAACACCATCTTTTACATTCAAAATCAAGAAGGGGAAAGAGTGGAAAGCCATGCAGAGATCAAACACGAGTGTATCAATCACTTCCACGCGGTCCAACAAGAACACCGAATTGATAGATGACCTACAATAGAAAAGATCACTCAAAATGTGCCAAAAATTATCACAGAAGAACACAGCCAACTTCTTCTATGACCAATTCTGCCTCAGGAGGTGGATTTGGCTATGAAACAGCTCAAGGAGGGAAAATCTCTTGGTCCAAATGGCTTCACTACCACCTTCTTTCACTCCTTCTTAGAGCTTATCAAAGAGGAGGTATGGTTGGTGGTGGAGGAATCACGCACTCTTCATTGGCTTCTTCCCTCTCTGAACTCAACCTTCATCGCCCTCATTCCAAAAGAAGAGAACACCAGTACTCCAGACAAATTTTGTCTAATCGCACTATGCAATGTCATTTACAAGGTGATATCCAAAGTCATAGCTAATAGGCTGAAGCTGCTTCTACCCTTGCTCATATCGCCTAAAAACTCTGGATACGTACAAGGAAGTAAAATAATGGATGACATTATCCTCACTCATGAAATCATACACTCCCTCAAGCACTCCAAATAGGTAGGTATGATTCTCAAGATTGATCTCTCCAAATCTTTTGATAAGTTAAGCTTGACCTATATTGAAAAAATGCTAACAGCCTTTGGTTTTTCCCCAGCGTGGGTCCAATGGATTTTGAGTTTGATTTCCTCCAAGTTCTTCTCTATCCTTATAAATGGCATACCCTCTCAACCTTTCATCTGCTCTAGAGGTATCATACAAGGCAATCCACTTTCCCCATTCCTTTTTGTTCTAATGGCAGAAGGTCTGGGTTTCCATTTCAAACAAGCCCTTCTCTCCCAGCAGCTCAAAGGTCTATCCATACACAATTCTCTAGCCATAACAAATCAACAGTTTGTTTATGACAACATGTTGTTTGGGCACCCTTCTGTTCATGAAGCCTTCCTTTTTAAATCCCTTCTGAATTATTTCTCTGAAGCTTCAGGGATGAGCATTAACATGAAAAAATCGCAGATATTCTTTTTTCACACCCATCCTGTAACTCAACAAGCTATTTCCCACATTCTAGGCTTCTCCAAAGCCTCCCTACCTTCCAAATACATTCTAGCTCCCTTAATCGACTTTGCCATCAAACACGCCTCTTGTCTTCTGCTCCTTGAGAAACTCGGATCTCATCTCACTTTATGGACACATATAACTCTGAACATAGCTAGAAGATTAGGGCTAATTAAAGCTATGCTACAGGCAATGCCTCTCTACCTTTTCTCAATCTTGGCAGCGCCTAAATGGGTCCTTAAAAAAATTAAATTTCTACATCGCAAATTTCTCTGGGGTTCAACTGGTACCAATCACAAATGGGCTCTGGAAAAATGGTCGACAGATTGCAAGCCCAAAGAAAAAGGGGGGATAGGTCTGCGAGATCCTCATCATAGCAATGCAATTATGGGTGCAAAAATATGGTGGAAATGGCTCTCTACTCCCAATAAGATATGGGCTTCCATTTGGACAGCCAAATATGCTAATCACAAACCATTGAAAGAGTAATTAGATTCACTCCTACAGATAAGGGCTCACTAATATGGAACGCTTCCAGACAACACTTCTTGTTGATCCAACAACACAGCTTTTGGGAAATAAGGAACGTCAACACTGCTTGGTTTTGGATGGACTCCTGGCACCAACTACCAAATCTCATCGGCATCTATAGACCGCCTCCTAGCCAGGAGTGGGAGGAGCAACAAATGGAGTTCGTCCAGCAACAATGGGCTTCGGAGACAGAACAGGGGTATAGATAATGGAAGCAGATCGACAGGCTGATCAGGAATGCAGATGAGCAGACTAAGGAAGTCATTGAGAGTGAGCTTCAGAATTGACACATTAGATCATCCGACAACAGGGACATACTAAGATGGGGATATACCCCAAAAGGATCCTTCACCACCAAAGAGGCGTATAAAATTATATCCAATGATCCAATGCCCATGGATCCTATATGGAGCAGAATCTGGTCACCGGGTACTTGGCCCAAAGTCTCCCTATTCCTCTGGCTTGTTGGACACCGAAAAATCCTTACTTGGGACAATCTCAGGAAACGAAACTTTCACGGGCCCTTTATTTGTCCCAATTACAATTCTCAGAAGGAAACTCTCCAACACCTCTTGGACTCATGCACTCTTGCCAACCAACTATGGGAGAAGGCTAGCTTCCGTTGTCAAAAAATATGCAGAGTCTCCGAAGATATAATCAACTCCATTCACCATTGGCACTAGAACCCGTATAGAAGCGAATTACTCAACCAATTATGGAGAATTATTCCCGGCCTTATCCTCTGGACAATATGGAAAGAATGAAACAAGCGCATCTTCAAAGATCAAATCACTCCTTCAAATATCATGTGGAGCAATTTTTGTCGTAATCTCAAGGAAACCTTGGCACTTCAAACTTGGCATTCTGAAGATTTTCCCACTCATGCAGATGAGAAGGCCATTTGGGAAAATTCGAACATACAACTCCCACAAGAAACTCACAATCACAGACCTTCTGAATGCAACAATATCATAAATCACTTATGGACCCCCCCTCCAAGGAATACTTTCAAACTCAACTTTGACGGAGCTTCAAAGGGAAATCTAGGCAAAGCAGGATTTGGAGGAATATTTAGAGATCATGATGGTTCTCCTCTCCTAATCTATTTCGGAAACATAGGCTGGGACATGAACAACTCTTTTGAATTGGAGGGTCTCTGGCAGGGTTTGTGCCTTTCCCAGCGTCATGGTTTCCAACCTCTGGAGATCGAACGTGATTCCCTAATTCTCATCAACCTGGCCAATCAACTCCTCAATGGAGCACATGCACACAAAATTGTCAACAGTTGGAGGCTCAAAGCCAAATTGGATGCAATAGAATAGTGGCTTCACACCAATCATGCTATCATTTTCAATCACGTTAAATGAGAGGGAAACAAGGTCACTGATCTACTTGCCAATTTGGGGGTGGAAAGTGGGCACACTCTTCTCACTCGAGCTCTAGACATAATTCAGAATCATGATCAAAATCGGGAGTGCAAAATACTAGTCCAAAGGGATGTAGATCTCCCGGATGCGGGTGTACAGTTGGGCAATTAATGTGATGGGACAGGGGTGGGACGAGGTGTGGAGACACCTACCCACCCAATAAATGGTGGGCAATCGGCTTATGAATGATGGCTCATTGCATTTAAGATGCGTAGGGTTCAATCGTATTGCATTAAGTTGTATCCCTGATCATTCCCCATCCTCCTCTCCTGTTCACGCCTCTACATGCTCCAGCATGCTTCGTCCTTGTGATCTCTTCAATGAGAGAGTAATGGCGTGTTCTTCTTGATGCTTTAATGGGGATGATAAATTGGAGTTCCACTCTAGTGTGTCTGCGGAGCAACATCCGTTGAACCATTTGCATTTCTCTCTGGCCTCTAGCCTTTGTTCTTGCCTCTGTCTGTATTCTTCGACTTCTTGGTATCCTCTCATCTCTCATTCCCCCATCATTCCTGCTTCTCTGCCTCTATTTGAGCCCACTGCTATTTCCTCCCCTATGCCTCGTCTATGTCATAGATTGCGAAGCCGCAGGGGCAACACCAGGGGCTGTCCCCTGCGCGCACCCTCCAGTCCCTCTTCCGAGTCGCCTTCCCTCTCTAGAAAATTTTATGCAGGCCAATATCCTCACACCCGAAGTGGGAGAGGGTGGTTTCATGGTTCTGGCCAATGTTTGGGCTCCCCTGTTCCTCACCCCCTACCACCTTGCCTTCAGCCACGACAGGCTCAGTGCTTTTCTCTTTCAACTACTCTCTGAACCGCCCAAGGATCACCGCTTCAATTACTGTGGTCTTCCATGAGGAAGCCCAGTTGGGGTAGCCATGCTCTCATTTGAAGGGCCTTGGCTCTGACAAATCTTGGATTTGAAACCTCCAGGTGGGGATTGGTAGTGTGACTGCGCAGGATCTGGTTTCTCAAGTTCGCGGCACTCATGATGTGGAGATGGTGCAAGTTGATCCTAGATCTTTTGAGTCTGAAGCCGCTCTTGCGAGGGACCTTCTTGCTAAAGGTTGGTGCCGTATAGTCGAAGAGCCTCAGGTTGAATATTATACTCTGTGTGGTTTGGCTATCTTGCTTCGCGGCCCACATAATTGGGCATGTTTCTGTTCATATTGTTATGCTGAATTTTTGTTTTCCTTTGGAACTCTGTAAACTCTGCAAACGTCAAAGAGATCAAAATAGACTCCCCTACGGGGGCATTTCTAATCTGTTCAAGACTGGTTTCCCTGTCACTCGGCAGTCTTCTTGAATGTTTTTTGACAATTCTGCCTTTAATCCGGGCAGCTTTTTTGACTACGGTCATGATGTAACTTTACTCCCTTTGTTAATACATTAATCTTAATTAGAAGAAAAAAACATGTCTTACCACATATGCTAATTAATTCTCTATAGAATACACATCACTTCTCATTAAAATTGTCAGTCATATTGTATTTATTGTGGATCGATGTGTCTAATACTCCATATACGATTTCACCAACCCCTACATGAGACATTCAACAGGATTTACTAACATTTGATTGAAGGTACAATGTCACATGGCTCGTCTGGTTCTTGATTTAACCTGTCAATCTATAGGAATTCCTCCAAACATGAGATCTCTTACATGTGCAAGGTTTGGATCTCTTTGCAATTAGTGTTTGAGACTTCATAATTAGTTTCGGTTTTGACTTGTGATTATTTTTCACTGTACGCATTTTGTGAGTAGACTTCATTATGTCTTGGCTTCGCATTTAACTTACAGTTCATCAATGTCACTCTTATTTCTTCCTTCATTTATCTATGAGAGAAGATTTTTCTCTGGTCAACTTGAAGCAAAGCTTTTGGTTTCTATGCAAAGGTTTCAGTCATTATTCTCTATAGGTAAAATATGTCATTTCATGGAGCTTGACCTAGTTTAATTCTTTTATACATAGTGTTAAAAACCATGTTAAGCACACACATGGTGTATGAAAAAGGTGAACACAGACACACAAGAGACTCAACGCACAATGAAGGATAAGCGTGAGGCTTTTCTTATTTTTTCCATTATACATGATGTACATTTATAATACAATGGTGTGACTCTTGGTTTCACATTCCAAGGTCACTTGGACTCCATTGTGAATTTTCACATTGCACACCTACCCATAGAGGAATAGGTGTTCCAACATCCCCCCTTAATCCGAAGGGGTATGTGTGAGTCCAAGAAGAGAGTTGTAATACAAATCTACAAAGTATACATGGCAGCACTTGGGTTGAATCAACTCTCTGAAATGTTGGAAAAAAGAGGTGGTTTAAGGATGACCACCAACACTGGAACCCAATACTTGTTGCAATTCCCAGAAATCTTCCAAAACTGGCAAGAAGCTAAAAGCTTATGCTAGAGGAATTGTCCCTCATAGAAAAGGGACACCTTCAACAGAAAGGAAGGGATGTCTACTACCTGTGATGGTTTTAGGATTACCAACAACTCTAGAATGCTTGAAGCATTTCCTGGAACTCAACCAAAGATGGCAAGAAGCTGAAGGCTTCTGCTAGAGGAAGTGTTCTTCATATATGAAAGGGAGACCTTCAAACTAAACGAAGGGAGGTCTACTACCTGTGATGGTTTTAGGTTATCCACCAACCAAAGATGATGGTTTAAGGTTGTCCACCAACCGAAGGCATGCTCATGGGAATCCGTGTCTCTGGCTACATCTCTGAATCTGGAATGACGAATTGTGGCTCATGCTCGTTTGAACTGTCGTGTTCTCTGGCTACAACTCTAAAACATGGAATGAGCAGATCAGGGGTCGTGTTGTCATTAGATTCGGTCGTCAAATCTGCAAATGACCACCATTTTCTCCATTGGCCAGGGCCAAAGCCATTGGCCAGGGACAAGTTGAGATGATGGCGAAAACTCAACTGCAATTTTGCTCAATATTCTTGAACATGTTTTGACATGCGACTTAAACATATTCTTGGCTGATGATGCCCATTTCCAAGAAGCGATCCATCCAAGATGAATCTTTGTTCTTGCAAAAGGCTTGTTTCTGAACCATCTGTCTAAAGAATGGGTGTGCTAACCATAGTGCTTGCATGGATGAAGATCAAAGCAATGATCTTTCATATGGCCAACTAAATCACAGTGTTGGAATTTTACAATCTATGATTGTTGTTGTGGAGCAGTATCTGGAACATCTGCAGGTGAACTGTCATATAGGAATCTGGCACTCTAAAATATGATGGGCTTGGTGTAGTCTGGAATATGAAAGGTCACATCCTTGTCATATCCAAGACCAGTTTTGTGCTTGTTGTGGACACACTCTTCCCAAGGTCTGATGATGGGCTTGATAAGTGTAGGCTGAGATGCTGCCTCTGCATGTACATCTGTTCTAGTGCAAGGAGCTGAATGGGAATCAGCTGCAACTTTATCTTCTTTCTTCTGATAAGAGTCCTTCTCAATCTTCTGAACAAAAACAGGTTCAGAATGGTGACTCTTTTGCTGAAGTTCATCTTGTTGGAGTTGAGATTCCAACCACAAAAACTCGATATTTTCTTATGCATCTAGCAAACAACTTTGAATGTTACAAAGAGAATTCTTGCTCATTTTTATCATATCATCAACATTGGAATGAATGTGGTTACTCAATAACTCTAATGCCTCATTGATTTTAGCCATTTTCAACAACTTAGGCTCAAAAAATGAAAGAGTGTCGGCTTCAATCGAAAATGCACCAGTTTACAATGTGATTCAACAAATACAAATGACTCCAAATAATTTCCAACTATGGAAATCTCAAAGTACAAAATGTGTTGATTTCAACTATGAAGAAGCAATATAATGTCAATATCTCTGCAAAAATATTTGAATGTGCAGTGAAAACACTTGTGCAAGAAGCCTTTAAGGAAGCTAAATTTTCCTTCAAAGAGTTGTTTTGCACCAATAACAACTCGTCTTCAAATGTCAATTTCTTCAGAAAATCACCCTTATACCACAAATCACACAATGTCAAATCTGCAATTTTCTCTATGTATTCAGTCCATCTTCTCACATGTCATTTCCTCTTTTTCTGTTTTTCATATTCTCTCTTCCTCTCTCTCAGCTGCTTTTTTTAATTTAATTGGGATTAATTAAAAAAATGGGGAGTAAATAATAGAGAAGGATATTATATGGAGGGGGTTTATTATTGGGGGGGCTATTATATGGGAAGGCATTTCTAGGAGGGAATTTTATTAAAAAATGAAATTAATTTAAAAAAAGGGATTAATTAAAATGAGTATTAATTAAATGGAGATTAATTAAATGGAATGGAATTTATTTTAGAAAAAAGGAGGGATTTTAATTTAAAAAAATTGAAGAGGAAATCGTGAGGCCGAGGGGGCCATTTGCACGCAGAGTGGATAGCTCGAGGGGGAGGGCTCATGGTAAGGGGAGGGCGAGAGTTTTTGTAGTAGGGAGTAAGGTGGATGTGGGAGGAGCGGAGTGCAGCATTGGTAGGGGCATATTGAGTGGTGGGAGCTCGTGAGCGGAGGGCGCGAGAGGGAGATGCGGAGAGGGTGTAGAAAGGGTGAGGGCGGAGTGATAAGGGGGAGCGATAGGGAGTGATGGTTGGATGGTGTGAGTGGACGTTGTGTGAAGGAGGAGAGCCATAAGGTGAGGGCTCAAATGTGAGGGGGAGCGTGTAAAGAGAGGGGGTGGCCGTAAGGCCGATGGTGCAGTGGGGAGTTGGGAGAGTTAGCATAGGTGGAGTGCGTAGGAGAGGGGTCAATGATAGCACATGGTTAGGAGCGGTGTGGAGCGTGGTAAGCGTAGAGGGAGTCATGGGTAGGTCATATGGGGGGCGGGTAATGCCATGGACAAAGAGGGGGATAAGCATAGGGGGAATGGGTGTGCGATGAGAGAGGGGAGGATCGGGTGGAGAGTTCACTATTGGTGAGGGGGTATGAGATGTTATGTAAAAAAAAATGTAGGGGGAGGAGGACCGAAAGGCCTGGAATTGCCGATATATATATATATATATATATATATATATATATATATATATATATATATAATTTTATTTTAATTAAAACAACAGAGAGGAAAGTAGGAGAAATGAATTCTCAGAGACAACAGAATTTTTTTGGAGATTATAGTAGTAAAAAAATCCAGCAGCAGAAAATGCAGAGATGATGAAATTTTCAGCAGAAAAATTTTGCAGGAAATTTTGCTATAAAAAACTCATAAATATTTTTCACTAAAAAACTCATAAAATTCTTCAGAAATCCAATTTAAACAATTTTTAGTAGCTCTCCAAATTGTAGAATAAAGGCAGAAATTGCAGAAAAAATAAGCAGTGACAAAACCTTCAGATGCACAATGATGTTGTTCTTCAAAACACGTTTTTTGAATGCTGCCAATTTCTGAACGTTGCTCGTCTCAAAATAAATTCTTGAATGCTGTAGAAATCTCTGAGTGCTGCAGAAATGCCAAATTTTTGCAGATATGCACAGGCCATAAACACAAATGGCTCACTCAAGGTTGAGTTGGTTATGAACTTCTCAGCTCTGATAGCATGTTAAACACCATGTTAAGCACACACATGGTGTATGCGAAAGATGAACACACACACACAAGAGACTCAACACACAATGAAGGATAAGCATGAGGATTTTCTTATTTTTTCCATTATACATGATGTACATTTATAATACAATGGTGTGACTCTTGGTTTCACATTCCAAGGTCACTTGGAATCCATTGTGAATTTTCACATTCCACACCTACCCATAGAGGATTAGGTGTTCCAACACATAGTTCCAGTTATTTTACTCTCTTTTCTAACTTGTTTGTTTCCTTCTTGACAAGAACTGCATGTGATTGTGTATGTCAACCTTGCCCAGGATTTGGGTTAAGTATAGTTTCACTGCACCCTCTCTATCCAGGTATTCCTTTGAATAGATTTCTCTCTTATGCGGTCAACGAATTCTAAACTACCACTATATTAATTTACTACAGTTCAAATGAGAAATATTTCTTCTAGTTTGAGGAATATTTCGTTACTTTGTTAGACTTTTTCTTTGTTGATATAATGATTATGCCACATTGATATTATCATGAGGATGTGATGTTCGTACATCTACTGTCCATGTGTATTCAAATGTACAATTCTATTTATGATCTTATGGCTTTCTCTCAGGTTACGCCATGTTCATTTTTAATATTTCATTTAGCTTTCGCATTGAATATTATTACAGGTAATTGTTTGTGACTATGGTTTTTGGTTTATGGAGATGGGCAGATAGAAGGACCTCCTCTCGTCCCATCATTTCCATCCTAGAATCGTTACCAAACTCTACTGGTATTCTCAATACCACCAGAGTCTCCCTTATCGATTTATGTTTACCATCAATAGTTTTCTAAAACGTTTTCTATCTGACTGTACTTACTCAATTAGTTTTACCAAGACCTCCATGGCTATATAAATTTATTTAATGGCCATCATCAACTCTCTGTGGGAGATTTCTTATCATTAATTATAAAGCGCATGCCCATTATTTCTGAATATCAATTTGGGTTTTTATAAAATAGTAAGGATCTTTGATTCTTTAATAAATATTCTCAATGGAGATATGTATTGCATTTATAACTCCATTTCGTATAGTCTAAGAATTGATGATACTCTGGTGTTCGGATAGCTTTAGTTTAAACCATTTCCATAGATAGGTTTCACACTTAGGTTATTTATACTATGGCTTCTTGCTCATCATTTCACCATTTCGTACATGGTTATATTTCTATTCGAGTTGAGTTTCGACTTCTGTCTGACTAGTCATATCATTTTTTTAACTTTCTTACCTTATACAGGAATGGTGTTATTTGTTGGGTATGTGTTATATTATTTCTATGACTAAGCACGCGCTAGGGGGTAAGAGGGGGGGTGTTAGCCCCCCCTATCGGGGTCTGAGCTACCGCCCCGGTGAAAATTTTTGGTCCTTAATTTCCGGTGGGTAGTCTGCGTCCATGGTTTTGTGCATGGTTTTGGGGTACGATGGTTTTCGGCCCCTGGTATTTTTGTAGATCCGGTCAAGGGAACTAGGGTTATGTTCTAATCCAAGGTTTATGGATTGGGGTTTATGTATGCTTCGGCATGTATATATATGTGTTGTAACACTAAAAGGAGAATAATGAAAAATCATGCTGGTCGTCCCGATTTGGGATCCAGGGGAAAATCTCTGTGTTGATCTGTTTTATGTTTTATGCTATCGCTATTGTTTATTTTCTATTATAAGATTCGTGTGTAGATAATTGTTGTTTAGGGTTAAAACCTACACTATTTCCCCTTCAGTCGAATATTTATTAATAATACTCTGAGATTTTGATATAACAATTTTAACTTAACTGTTTTGGGTTTAGAATGTACATTACATACTTCTCTGTAATAAATAATTTTCCTCTTATTATTGCGGGTCTAACATTCTATATCTATCCCTAGGGTAATTATTTAACCCTTTTTTATTTTAAAACATATTATTATTTCCTGTTATGTTTATATTCCTTAACGAGGACTAATTCATAGTTCTGTCCTGTACAATTACTATTCACGTTTTTCTAGATTTGTATATAGGTATTAGCCTTTTCTATTCAACCATAAATTGTGGATTGTCTCTCTCCAGGTTGGTACAGTACTACACTTGGGCTTTCTCATATGTAATCTCAGCATAATTTCAAGAGAGACTTTACAGTTTATTATAAAGGGACGGAGTTCCCAATTTGGACAATTTTTCTATACACAGTTTTACTTTGAACTATTTAACTCTATGGACTTATATATTTATAATTACATGACTATGTAATGTATGGAACATAATATTTCCTCTTTTAATGAAATATTGTTTGAACTCTTATGTAGTACTTTCGCTAAAGTTGTTATTTCGATTATAGTAATCATTTCTGACTTCCACGTGAAAAGATATTTCCATTTTTGTCTATTATGATTGAGTTCATAAATTATTTTTCCTAGTTATGCTACAGCATAGGATTTTTTTTTACTGTACTATTTCCACATTTTTTTTCATGCATCTGTATTTCCCATCTATAGTAGTTTTCTATTAGAATTCACTGATTTGCAAAATATTACTAAGACAATAATATTATTCAGTAATAATTTTTTGAGACTCACCTATTCCCAAATCTAAACCTTCATAAAGGTTTAGACATTCTCAGAGTTGGTACTATTGAGGCTCTTGTCTATACAACCATATGGAGGACTATTCTATTTATTATAGTATACTATGTTTAATGTCTAGGAATACTCTTGAACAGATTTAACGAAGTATTATTCTACAATTTTACTTCACCATAAGAAGTATAAAAATATTAAGATTCTAAGTTAAAATGAAATTAATTGGTGCATACCAGTTAAAGTAGACTAGTTTCCACCCAACCTTTGAGCTTTTCTCCACAACTCCCCCCCTCCCCCCGCTGAGCGGAGATCAAATTTCAAGCAATAGAAAATCTATTGTCTATCCTGAATCTTCTTATTTAAGCCTTCTTTCCGAGCATCTTGTTTCATTAACTGCGTCTAGTTTTCTTTTTGCCTAGTATTTCCTTTTGTTCTTTCCACAAAAGTACTTTAAAACTAGTTTTCCCTCTTTCTAGTTTTATTCCACCTCTTCCCAATAACTTTCCTCTTTACTCGGATATATTTTTATATTTTTATCTCCAATATAATTTTTAATATTTAATTTATTTTCTCGAGGGATTTTTGGAGAACTGGGAAAGTCTTGTGAACCATATCCATCATCATGGATTTGGTTTT
This sequence comes from Pinus albicaulis, assembly GCA_034641835.2. Lineage (NCBI taxonomy): Eukaryota > Viridiplantae > Streptophyta > Pinopsida > Pinales > Pinaceae > Pinus > Pinus albicaulis. The sequence continues at coordinate 1,200,294,948 of CM076581.1, read as the reverse complement.
CTGATGTCTAATCATAATCTAGTCTTTGCACAGTTAATTCCATTTTTATTTTATTAATTTAAAATAAAAAAATAAGTCCACAATAAATGTTTTCCTTTGGGGTCGACTTGACTGCTTAGGACTTGTTCAAATTTCTAATAAAAGCAGAAAAACTAGGGAAATTACATAAGGAATCAGTATGCTTATAATTGATGTTATTGAAGTTCACTTCATTTATACAATCCTTTGATATGTTTATGCCTTCATGATTAGATATGGTGTTTGATCAATAAATTTTCAACTTTCTACCTCGAATGCATTTTAGGAAGGCCACATCATATGCTTTTATCTTAATGTTTCATCTATACAACATATACTTGTTTCTTTAATGTTCATTCTCAACCAAATTTATTTAAATTTTTTTGATTACATACTTTATTTCTCATTCCATTTATTTTATTTTATAAATAAGGCACTTGAATTACATTTAAAATAACAAATATGTTTACTTATTTAACTTTTTATTTATGCACTCATTTAAGATAAAATATATCATTTCCTTTGCATTCATAAGAATATCATGAATTTAATTATGAATGAACTCGAAGGTTTCAATATAGTGAATTTCCAAATTACTTTACAATTGACAATTTTTTCATAATTAATTTTCCCATTTTCCTATATTAGATTAAACATTTCCATGATTTCATAAACTAAATTTAAAATACTTCTATACATTACGTTTTAAGTGTCTCATATATTAGGTTTACATATTTTTATAGTTTGATTTACTTGCTTTTATACATTATGTTTAAATTATTTCATTAGATTAAAAGCTCTTTATTTTCCTAGAATATATTGTCTTTGATTTCATTAGATTACATCATTTGTAGTTGCTTTTATTCTCTTTAAGGATAGTCTTTTTAGTTCTTTCATTAAATTCATGTATGTGTGTGTGATTTGGCTAGATTTGATCTTCTAGATTTTATTTTCATTTGTAGTCTTTAGAATTCAAAAGTATTTTAGATTAAGATTTGTTTTTCACTACACCACATTCTATTTGATTGAGCCTGAAGGCGCATTGAGCCGAGAGCCTCATTCTACAATCCAGTATGAGGGAAATGTGTAAGTATATCACTTCCTAAAAAAATAATAAAAATAATATTCGTTGGCCAAAATAATAATAATAATAATCATCATCATATAAATAAACAATTAAAATTCTATTAACAAAACAATTAACTTAGTTGTTAATATTTCACTTTCACTCTTCAAGTATTAAATACAATATTGCGATGTCTATCTTAAATAATATAACTTTAAAGAGATAAAAAATCCAAAGTGAGTTATGAATAAAATATTTTAACATGAATTGATATAAAATGGCTCAATGCAAATGTATGCAATCTTTATAACTTTCGAAAATGAAATTTAAACAGCAAAAAATTACACATTGCTTTAAACAACAAAAAATTATTAACTTGTAAATAATTTGTATTACAATACCATGACTTATCAATTTAAGAAACTAAAATGTAAATGTTGGAGATTCCAAGGTCTCTCTATAATATAAAAGTTAACACACTATTGTTTCTTTAATAATTCATTTATTTATATATTATTATTGGTATAATAGTCAATCATATTGATTATTATTATTTCATAATATTCTAATAAGAATCATCTCATTTATAATTACTATATTATTATATATTATGATATGGGTGGAGGGAGGAGAGAGAGAAAAATAGAAACAAAGAGAAAAAAGTGCAGAGAGAGTGGTAAAATAGGGGGAACTAGATGTTATGATGAATATAGGTTATTTTAATTATTAGTTATAATTTTAATTATAATTATAATCATTAATTTTTATTTTATCTAATCCATTATAACTATCAATTCATCTATTTTTATTTCCTTTTAATGTAAAATATTTTTTTCATTTTTTTATGAAATCTCACCAAGTCAAAAATTTTACAATACAAGCCATTACAACATATATTCCATATTAATCTCTCTTCCCTATTAGGGTGGATATCTCAAAGCATTAAAACATCTATTCCATACTACATCTCTTCCATACTAGCAATAATTCTATAATTGTGCTTAGAAAAAGAGACTTGTTATATTAACATAAAATAAAATATTAAAATTCATAGTTTACCATTGATTTTTTTTTCAAGATTTCACAACCTTAGTTTTCCCATTGTATTTTTTTTATAGTGAAGTCTATTTAAATGCTTCAAAAAATCCACTATGAAATGTAGTAGTACTAGTACCTAGTTAAATCCGTCTAGACTTCATACTTACAGCATCATAAATCTATGTTTAAGTATGGATTAGAGGAATTAAATTTCTTAATTTTTAACTTTTATTTGTATTTTAAAGGGAAAGTAATTGATAGACATACTAACACAATTTCTCATTTTTTAACTTGTATTTTTATTTTAAAGGGAAAGTGATTCATAGACATACTTACACATCCCTATCATTCTCTGTTCTAAAATAATCCTATCTCTTTAAAAAAATATTATAATTCTTAATATTAAAATATTAATTTAACAAATATGTAATAATTCAAAATTTTAATTAAAAAATTAATTTGATAAAATTAATCTCACTTATATTCAGAATTATGTCCACTAGGTGTTGAATCCATTGTGATGGGGAACGCTCTTAAGTCAATCAGAGATTTGAAGTTAGTCATGTTAAAATCTAGTGTTGTTTAAGACAAATCCACACATAATATTCATAATTTTGACAAATTTAAATGCTCTCTCAATAGCATTTTCTCAGACCACAAATTGACATGATATAATATCTTATGTTCACAGATTTCAACAAATTCCATGAAATATGTCAAATCTCATTGCACTAAAATAATCAGAAAATTTCGGGGTAATGGTTGCCAACCATAAACAAAAAAATATACTATTTAAGCAGTAAATATACATCACCTTCTTGTTAGTACTCTTATTTCCCAAAAAATTATTTGTAGATTAGGAACGTGGGAGTAAGAAGTGTTTTTGGAGCCCTTTTTTGGATGAGCCTAGGGAGCTGCAAACGTTGGATGCTTAGATGTGCTTGCCCGGAAAATGATTGGTAGATCCTATCCGTGCCGCTCTCTGTGGAAGTTGGCACGGTCGTACACTATCATTCTTCTTATGAATATACCTACCTTCAACGTTTATTACCAAATTTTGAGTTCGTGGAAACACTCCCGATAGAGATATAATTCGAAACAACCCTGCATGTGTTCTTATTCCCTCTGGAACACCTGGCTCTAGCAACGCAATGTTGCTCACCATATTGCACAACGTTGGTAACTATTATTGTAGGGAAAATATACCAAATGCAGAAGGTCTTCCCACTTTATTAGTATGTCCATCACATACATTCTCAACATGCCTTCTAAAATCTAGTCTATTTTTTCAGTTTGTCTGTCAGTTTAGGGATGGTATGTTGTAATAAATTTCAATTCGGTATCCATTCCCCCAAACAACTTCTTCCAAAAAGCTTAAGTAAACTTTGAATCTCTGTTTGATATGATCATCTTAGGAATACCATGTAACTTTACAATCTCTTTCATAAATACATTCGCTACTTGAGTTGTACCAAAAGTAGATAGTACTAGTAAGAAGTGTGAATTCTTTTCAATGTGTTTACAAATACCATTATAGAATCATGTTGGTATTTAGTTCTTGAAAATCCAGTTATAAAGTCTATGGAAATTGTTTCCCAATTCCATTCTTATATGGGCAAAGGATTCAACAATCCCGTTGGATGCAGATGCTCTACCTTTACCTGTTGACATTCTAAGCATCTAGCTAAATAATTAGCTACATCATTTTTCATACTTGGTGAGAACATATTATTTTTTAAGGCTGAAATCAATTCCTGATACCCTATGTGTCCTGCATATGGTCTTTTATGATACTCATATAGAATCCCACTTTTTAATGAGTTCACATTGGGGATGTATAATATGTTTTTATAACAAATCAATCCATTTCAATTTTGAGTATACCGAAAAATACACTACATGACCAAGTACATTGAATAAATAAAATCAAAGCTTATTATTTCATCATTTGTCCATTTTACATAGGATAGAGTGTTTTTTGAGGGTTTTTGTACTCCTTATGAATGAAGGAAGTTAATTAAATGGGATTTTAAGTTTCATTAAGTAAGAATGATTCTTTATTTATGAAGATGAATTAAATGTATGAATGAGGGATAAATAATGGTAAAGGGGATTTTATCATAAGAATTCAACATTTTCCACTATCTAGTCATCAAGCCTTGTGTCCGGTGACAACAGAAGTAGGAGAAAATCTCTTAGCCTCTTTAACTTGAAGTATAGAATACTGAATATTTACAGGTGAAGGATAATTAATGCTTTTGTCCTGGTGATGAATATTACATAAATTTTCCCACTTCTTTATACCTACCCAACATTACTCTAACATTTTTTTTTCTTCCTTTTAGCAAGTGCATTTAAACTTGCTACCTTGAAACATTTTATTCTTTTGAAAGCATAAAACTATATAATTCTACCTTATTTCATCCGAGGGCTCAAATTAAACTGATGAGCTCCTCATTATTCTCTACCTATCTACTGATTAGTGAATATTGAATTGTTTAACCAATCTTTATTCACTATCTAAAACATGGAAATTAAAAATATGACAAGTCAAGTTTAAACAGTTTAACTCGTCATGGATTATGGAATTTATTGACACTGCCATAATTATTTGCAAAAAGTAAAAAGTAGTGGAATTTAGACTTGCACACTTTCATGTTTTATTCTCATCTATTTCTTTTCGGGTATGTATTTTTTAAGTCCTTTGATCTTTCTTTTAGGACTTTTGCCCTTTTTTTTTTTTTTTTTTACTTTTTTTTTTTTTCAAAATATGGGAAAACAACTTGCAAAAAGCAAGGTATGTACATATTTTAAAAGACTATCTAATTCAATTCAAAATTATGAATACTATATTTATAGGACCCTAACAGTAACTTCACATGGGGATGGAATTTCGTAGTGAAATGTCAAGAACTCTAAGACTATTAGCCTTCAATTTTGACCATGATGATCCAGTAATTACCCTTTTTTTTCTGAAAAAACTCATATTTATGAAATTTTACTCTTCAATGCTTAGGGCCTTCTCTCTGGGCTTCAAATTTGAAAAGAAAATATCCAATCCAATCTAAAAAATTCAATGGATATTTACAATGATGTAAAAAGTAACTCAGACTAACTATTGGTTAGCTCAGAAGAATAGTAGTGTTTGAGAATTCTACCATTAATTGGTCCTTCTTGAATATCTGTTCCATCCAAATATTTCATGAACCCCTATATTCATAAATTACATAAGGTCCCTTCAATAGAATGTCAAACTTTCCATGCTTAGCTTTTTCCTCTCTCCTAGAATCACACTTTAACACTTGCTCCCCAATGTAAAAGTCATATTATTTACTTCTTTTATCAAAAAAATTCTTGATTTTATCATGAATGACTTGGGATTTCTCATAGAATTCTTCCCTTGTTTGTTGTAGATTAATAGTTTGATTTATCCTTCTTTGTATATCATCGATTTCTACTTGTGATTCTTTAATGAATAGTTTGATTTATCCTTCTTTGTATATCATTACTGGAACACCCAAGGATGATGGAAAAACAATATCCATCCCATATACAATTTGGTAAGGGGAAGTGCCAATTGATTTTTTGGTAGTAAGTCTATATGCCCATAAGGCATAGACTAAATTTTTATTCCAAGTCTTTTTGTTGTCTTCAAGTAATTTTTTGATGATATTTACAAGACTTTTATTCAAGGATTCAGCTAGACCATTACGCTGGGGGTAATGTGCAGTAGAACTACCTAGGGTAATATAATACTTATGACAAAGGAAATCATTTTCTTAGATTTAAATGTTGCTACATTATCGTAATAATTTGCTGCGGGCATCGAAATCTTGATAAAAGGTTGTTTTCTATGAAAGAGATAATGACTGTATCAGTGGCTTGTCTGGTAGGAATGGCTTCAATTCACTTAGTGAGGTAATTTGTGTAGTCAAAATCCACCTATGTTGGCTAGAGGATGGGCGGTGAATTTCTTCAATGAAGTTTAAAACCCATTGTTGAAATGGAATTTTAGTTGAGATAGCCTTTAAGGGTAAAGGTAACAATTTCTTTTTTCTTTCAAAAATTTGACATTTATGACATGAAGTAACAAATTTCTTAACATCAGCAAATAAGGTAGGCCAGTAAAAACTAGCTCTAAGGATCTTATCAGTAGTACTTTTCCAATATAGATTCCCTCCATAGTCACCTGCATGAAATTATTTAAGTATTTTGTCAACTTATGCTTTCAGTAAACAATTTAGTAATATCCCACTATGTTCTTTCCAGAAAAACATATTATCCAAAATACAAAATCTCGTTGCTTTAAGTTTAAGAAATCTGGCTTTTGTCCTTGATAATCCAGGAGAAGCTTGTAAGTTGGTAAGTAAAAAGATAATATCTGAGTACAAAGGTGAATATAGAAAGGCTTCACTGATCATTGGAGTCACCATCTCTTCCTGGTGACCAATTTGAGCAATAAAATTTATGTCTAATGCATTGTAGTTGGATTCAACCATCAATCTGGATAATCCTTGTCCTTTAATGAGTTTAGTTGGTTTAATCTCTATCTCATATTCTAGGATAGTGGCAATCCAATTACCTCTTCTTCCATCATGGCCATCCTGAGTAAGAATGTATTTAACAATAGAATTAGGGACATAGGAAATTATGTCGGAATAGAGAATGTAAACTCTGAAATTTTTATGGCCTTAACTAAAGCTAAGTCTTGTTTCTCCATTATGTTATATTTCAGAGGTGCATCTCTAAGAGTCTTACTGAAAAAAGCTATACGCTATTCAAAACCTTGATCATTCTTCTGCAGTAAAACTGTAGCAATGGTATGCTCTGATGCAAAAGAAAAAATTATAGTATTTTTTGAAATCTGGATTGATTAAGACTGGTGTTTTAGTTAAAGCCTATTTTATGGATTCAAATGATTGTTTGGCTTCAACATTCCATTTCAAAGTTGATTATTTTTTGAGCATATTGTTCTATTCTCTAATGATTGCAGCTAAGTTTCAAATAAAACTCCTCAAAAAGTTAATTTTACTTCAGAAAGCTTGTAATTCTTTGATATTTCTAGGTCGATGAATGTTTAAAATTACCTCTAGCCTAGCAGGATCAATTCTAATTCCTTCTTTTGAAATTATATGTCCTAGTAACTTACCTTCCTCTAATCCAAAGATATTTTTCTTGGGATGTAAAGAGATGCAAAATTTCCTACATTTAATAAAGACATGTTTCAAATGACCCAAGTGTTCATTATTTGATTTGGAAAATACAATAATTTCATCTAGATAAATTACCAAGAAGTCATGAATCTCCTTTGCAAAGGCTATGTCCATAGCTCTCTGAAAGGTTTCTCCTGCATTCATCAGACCAAAGGGCATTTTCACATAAATGAAAGTGCCCGAAGGAGTGGTGAAAGTTGTTTTAGCCTGATCTTCCTTTTGGACTAAGATCTAGTTGTATCCTGAAAATCCATCTAACAAAGAAATTCTAGAGGAGCCAAATACCCTTTGTAATATATGATCCATCTTTGGTAAAGGGTAATTATCCTTTAAAGAAACTTTGTTAAGATTTCTGAAGTCGGCACATAACCTAATTTCACCTATTTTCTTTCTTGTTGGTACTATGTTTGAAACCCAATCAGAATATTTGATTGGTGCAATGATCTGAGAATCATACATGCGTTTTACTTCTTTTTCTATCAGAGGTAATAAAACAAGATTAATTACCCTCATTTTTTGTTTGGATGGATTTTGATCATATTTTATGGGAATTTTGTGTTGGATTATGTTTGTGTCATAAGCTTTAAGATCTTCATAACTCGAAGAAAAAAGATCTTGATATTCCTTTAAAAGATTAATGTATTTTTCCTTTTCTTGTGGACGTAAAGATTTAGATAATTTAATCATTTTTTGTTTTAATTCTATCCCAATGTTACATTCCTCAATGTAAGACTTAACTAGTTCCATTTTTTTCTTTTTAGGCACAACATTGGAATCAAAATGGTCTTCCAAAGGGGTTAAAACTTTAGGAAAAAAATTATCTTTTAAATCTAACATGTCAATTTCTTCTTCAATGATTTCCTCAATATCTATATTCTCTAAGTTATCTATATCCGATTGTGTAAATACAGTTGGTTTGTTAAATTTATGTACATATAAGTTATCTATTTCACAATCAAAATATGAATGTATATTATAGTCTATATCTATTTTACAATTTTGAAATTCTTCCTCATTATTTAAAAAATGGTAAATTTGTTCATCCTGAGAGAAAATCTGCTAGTACTTGAGGTTGTCTGGGATAATTGGTCTATGTTTAACGTCAGCAGTATACCAATGAGTTTGTTTGAATGGTAAGTTACAAGTACTAAAAAAATTTGCTACACAGTGTGCTTGAATGTTTTGTTTTCTGGGTATAGCAGCAAACTTCCATTCCAATAAATCATCAGTTAAATCAAATGTTGTATCTCTGTATCTAGCTAATCTAGGATTATAAACAGAATAATCTCCATTTATTTGCTTAATAATCAATTCTAAATATCACATGATTATTATTATTTTTCCTCCTAACTTCGTGATAATCTGGAGGCCTAGAATGAGTGCCTCATACTCTACCATGTTATTGGTACATTTGAAGTTGAGTCTGAAGGCATGTCCTTCTGAATGATTATTTTCCATATTTCTAATCCATACTCCTGCTCCTGCTCCTAATTTTTTTACAAAACCATCAAAGTCTAAGTGCCAAATGGACTCATGAAATATGTTTTCATTGTTTGGTTTTGGATTTTTATCAATCAGTTCAGTTTGGATTTCATTGTTATTAGAGTTACATAAAATAAAAGAGTCAAGGTCAGCTGGTGTAGAATAAATGGGGTAATATATGGATCTCTCAGCACTACTGACCATGAATTTCATTAATCTTTCCCTATATAGATTTTTGGGTTGACAAAACACTGATATTGTAGCATAGCTCATGTCCTACTATAGAGATCCCTGCAACTTTGCTCCCCATGTGATCCGGATTTATGCAGGAATGCAACAGAATAAACATATAACCATAAATACAGAGATGCAGTGGAAATAACACTTCATTTCATTAATATCAAAGAACTGAAATTTGCTTACAGACAGAATGGAAATAAAACTAGCTAAGGCGCTGGTAGCTATCTCTGAGAAGAGATGTGGCGGCTACAGGCCTCTGAACTGTGTTGCAATGAGGCTCGAGGGCCTATTTATCATTTAGAAACAATGGGAAATCCTAAACAGCCAAAACCCTAACCCTAGGAGATGAAGCGCCAAAACTATGGGCCCCGCTTGGGTAAATTGGTGTTTCAACTTCCCAGGGGCGTAACTTTGGCATACGATCTCCGTTTGACGCGTACCATACCTCGTTAGAAAGATCTATCCGAGGACTACAAATTTGGAACAAGAAACATTGGTCCATGGAACCATGTTGCTCTCCGTTTTCCCAAAAAACGTCGTTTAGGGCCTCAAAACGGCTCCGGAAGTTTAGGACCCGAAAAACTGCTAAAAATAGTAAATTGTGCCCGAAACTGAAAAAATGAAATAGACAATGGTGGAGCCCCAAGTGGAATAGGTGGGTGACCACCAATATCCACCTGGATCATTCCTCCCCCCTTAGGAAGCAATGGTCCCCATTGCGTTAAGTTCCTCCATGAGATGAGGAAATTTCTATTGAACTTGGTCCCCGGTGAACCACTTTCCTTGGTGCAGGAGTTGGCCAGCTTTGACAACCCGATATAGTTGGATCTTCTGCTGGCGAGTGTTCTTGATTTGCATGTCCATGATGCAATCTGTGGTGGCCTGTTCCATGCAGTCTGGATTTAACTCAGTTGGTGTGAGTTGTTCCGCAATGTCCGAGGTGTCCAGTAGAGGTGGGAAGTAAGGACGAAGGCGATCCACATTGAAGACTGGGTGCAGACCAAGGAATGGTGGAATACTGAGCTCGAATGCATTGTTCCCTATAGCCTTGGTGATGGTGTACGGCCCGTATCGGAGCGGGCGAAGCTTGCGGTGGGGTCCATTGAGGCGCTCCTTCTGCAAATGTAGCCATACTTTGTCACCCACCTGGAAGTTGTGTGGCACCCGGTGTTGATCATGGCGTTGCTTGTACTTGGAATTGGCTCTGTCCAATATATCATGAACCTGTTGGTGGATGTGTTGAATGCGCTCGATGAAGCTACTGGCTTTGTCAACTTCAGACTGGACATGAGCTGAATTGGCCTGAGCAGCTGCAAATGGCATGGCTACGTCAATGGGACATAGTGGCTGGAATCCCAAGCCCACCCGAAAGGGGCTATGGCCGATTGAACTGTGGAGAGCCCGATTATAACTATGTTGTACATAAGGGAGGCTCTCGTCCCATGTGCGTGGATGCTTTGAATTGTACATGCGCAGAATGTGTACAATCATTCTGTTGACGACCTCTGTCTGGCCATTTGTTTGGGGATGGAAAGCTGTGGACTTGGTGAGCTTGGTATCCAACATCGACCAGAGGCTGGACCAAAATGTGTTGAGGAACCTGCTATCCCGATCTGATATGATAGACTGTGGGATCCCAAAGTGCACCCACACTCGTTCAAAGAAGAGTTTAGCAGTGGCTTCTGCTGTGATATTCTTCTTGCATGCCGCCATAATGGCCATCTTCGAGAATCTGTCGACGACCACAAAAACACAGTCATTTCCCTGCTTAGTAGAAGGCAGGCCCGACATGGAATCCATGGAGATGGATTCCCAAGGTCGACTAGGGGTAGGTAGAGGAGTATATAGGCCTTGCTTCTTGATGGTCGGTTTGGCAATGGCACAAGCAGTGGAGGATCTGATGTGCTTCTCGACATCCTTTCGAAGGTTCGGCCAATAGAAATACTTCTGCAGAACTGCTACTATTTTCTCGACCCTAAAATGCCCAGTGACTCGACTGTAGTGTGCTTCCCATATCATCTTGGCACGCTCGCTTGAAGGAACACAAAGGTGTCCCATGTGACATAAAAGTGCATCTTGTAGGTGAAAATTTTGAACTTGCGTACCCCCCAAGAGTGCCTTGTAAGTTTGGCCGAATTCTGGGTCACTCTCATAGAGAAGCAGCCAATTAGAAGTCTCGTGCCCACAAGAGTTGAGCATAATGCTGAGCGCCACGATCGGTGGTCGGCTGAGGCAGTCTACAATATGATTGGTGCTACCCTTCTTGTACTTGATGTTCAAATGAAACTGTTGCAGATATGTGGACCACTTCTGATGGCGATCATTCTGCAACTTCCCTTGTGTCTGTATGAACTGCAGGGGCCTATGGTCTGTGTGGATGATTGTTTCCTTCCCCAAAATGTAATGCTTCCATTGTCGACAAGCTTGAACAATGGAGTACATTTCTTTGTCATATGTGGGGTACTTGCGAACTGTGTCAGACAATGTCTCACTGTGAAATGCCACTGGATGTCCCTGTTGAGTAAGAACCGCCCCAATAGCATAGTCAGAGGCATCTGTCTCGATCTCAAATGGATGTTGCAAGTCTGGTAAAGTGAGCACTGGGGCAGAACAGAGGCGGTTTTTCAGTTCTGTGAACGCCTTCTGTTGAGGTTCCGACCAAAAAAATTTTGCTCTCGCTCCTCCCTTGGTGACTTGACTCAAGGGCTAAGTGATATGAGAGAATCCCAACACGAACCTCCGATAGAAATTAGCAAGACCCAGAAAGCTGCGAAGCTCTGTTATAGTGGTTGGGGCTGGCCAATCCCGAATGACTTGGATCTTGGCCGGATCCACATGCACCCCCCTTTCATCAATAATGTATCCCAGATATTGAACCTGGGTCATGCCAAAAGTGCACTTCTCCAAATTGGCACACAACTTGTGTTGCCGAAGTGTTTGGAGGACTTGTCGGATGTGGTGAAGGTGCTCTTCCCAAGTCTGGCTGAAGATCAGAATATCATCCAAGTACACCACTACAAATGAGTTGGTGAATGGCTGCAAGATGTCATCCATCGTCCTCATGAAGGTGGCAGGAGCATTCGTCAACCCGAAAGGCATGACCAGCCATTCGAAAAGGCCTTCCTGGCTTTGAAGGCAGTCTTCCACACATCGGAGGGTTCAATTGGTACCTGGTGATACCCAGACTTCAGGTCGATCTTGCTGAAATATTTTGCACCTTTGAGTTGGTCCAGAAGGTCATAAATCCATGGGATTGGGTACCTATTCCGGACAGTGATCTTGTTCAGCGCCCGATAGTCAATACAGAGTCTCCACGTCCCATCCTTCTTCTGTACCAACACAATCGGGCTCCCACAGGGCGATGAACTTGGTCTGATGTGACCTTTCTGCTACAGCTCCTGAATCTGCCTCTTGATTTCATCATTCTCCATAACAGAGCGCCGATAGATCGGTCCATTAGGTAGCAGCGCACCTAGGGTCAGATCAATCGGGTGCTTGACCTGACAGTGCATAAGAACCCCTGTGGGTGAGGTGAATATGTCCCTATACTCCTCCACAACCTTATCCATTTGTTGTTGTTGTGCAGAGGAGCCCTGTCTGGAGGTCGTGGCCACAGTCTTCTTCTTGCCCTGGGGGCAAATCATCAAGAAAACGAATTTCCTGGTTTGGGAAGTGAGCTTACTGCATTGTTTTGCTCTAACCAAAGAGATAGCAGCAGGAGGTGCTACCTTTGGTATCCTGTACAACTTATTTCCTAAAGTAACAATAACAACACGAGGTCGAGACTCATACACAGCATGACGCTTCCACAAGTATGGTTGTCCTAATAATACATCAAAAAAATCAATAGGAGCAACGTCACATAATACCTCATCCGTGAAGGGCTTGATGCTATAGGGAAGGCGACATTGCCGGCTGACGCGGAGATCTCGTCCTTGGTGAAGCCACCTGATGGTGTATGGATGTGGGTGAGCTGTGGTCGGCAAGCCCAACCGCTTCACGGTGTCTGCTGAAATGAGGTTCTTTTGGCTCCCATTGTCGACAATGAACTGTACAGGGGAGCCCTTTACCCACATCTTGGAGTGGAAGAGACGTTCCTCCTCCTCTGGATCTTCCGGTTCCTCCTTCTGGACCTTTGTAGTGGCAACAGTGGCGTTGGGCTCCGCATCAATAATCTGTTTCCCTTTTTCATTCCCCTTTTCAGGTTCTGATTCGGAGTCGGAGCATGCATCTGACTCAGAAGCCCTCATCTCGGCCACTAGCGATTGCTTGGCCCGACACTCACTTGTGTTGTGAGTGGAGCTCTTATGGAACTCACACCACTTTCCCGTGTCCTTCTTTGGCTTTGCGGTGCTGTTCTTTTCTTGTGGCTTCGATGATTTGTCTTTAGCCGCCATGCCTTGGCTCGGTCCTTTGTTCTGTGGTTTGGAAGCACCTTTCCCTTGCTTTTGATTCGCAGATCCAAAGTCTCGCTTCTTCTGCTTGAATTTCTGCTCAATCTTGGCAGCATACCGATATGCCGTACCAAGCAAGGAGATGTCGAGGAACTCCATTTCCTCCTGAATGTATCTGTGTAGACAGCTGCGATACTTTAGCACTAGATGTTTCTCTGAATCTTTGATACCCAACTTTGTGCGCAGAGTATGGAACAGATTCGTCAACTCATGCACATCTTGATCCCTTTGTTGTCGCAGTGTGGTCCATTGTATGTACTTGTCCTCATAGCTCCCCACAGGATAGTATTGTTCCTTAACGGCATCTCGGAAAGAATTCCAAGTTGGTACAGCCGAGAACAAAGAGGGTTCTGTCTGGTCCTTGTTCTTACATTAGGTTTCCCACCAGTCCTTAACATGGGGGGTAGCTTTGAGGAGTGCAAAAATAATCTTCTCCTGGTCTGAAAAGTCATGAAACGAGAAATATCCTTCTAACAGATTGAACCATCTATCTACGGCATCTGTGTCTATTTGACCCTCAAATATGGGAATGTCAAAATTTACTTGTACCTTAAAAGGAGCCGCGCCTCCAGAGTGGCTGTTGGATGCAGATGCACCGCCGGTGGGTAGCCGTTGAATGATCTGCGCAAAGTTATCCATCATCGTGTTCCTTTGTTTTTTGAGGGCCTCCTCGAGAAATATTTTGATAGGATCTTCTGCTCCCTCATCTTTATTTTTGTCCCCCATGGGCGTTCGTCGAGGTTTGCGAGGCTGATCTTGCAGAGGTTCCACCAGATCGAGCCCTAGCTCCTTATACCCCGACCTCGTTGGGGACATGGAAAGAAGGATCAAGAAAAAGCAGACCGCTCTGATACCACTGATCCGGATTTATGCAGGAACGCAACAAAATAAACATATAACCATAAATACAGAGATGCAGCAGAAATAACACTTCATTTCATTAATATCAAAGAACTGAAATTTGCTTACACACAGAATGGAAATAAAACTAGCTAGGGCGCTAGTAGCTATCTCTGAGAAGAGATGTGGCGGCTACCAGCCTCTAAAATGAGTTAAAATGAGGCTCGAGGGCCTATTTATCACTTAGAAACAATGGGAAATCCTAAACAGCCAAAACCCTAACCCTAGGAGATGAAGCGCCAAAACTATGGGCCCCGTTTGGGTAAATTGGTGTTTCAACTTCCCAGGGGCGTAACCTTGGCATACGATCTCCGTTTGACACGTACCATACCTCGTTAGAAAAATCTATCCGAGGACTAAAAATTTGGAACAAGAAACATCAAACCATGGATGCATGTTGCTCTCCGTTTTCCCAAAAAACCTCGTTTAGGGCCTCAAAACGGCTCCGAAAGTTTAGGACCCGAAAAACTGCTGAAAATAGTAAACTGTGCCGAAACTGAAAAACTGAAATAGACAATGGTGGAGCCCCAAGCGGAATAGGTGGGTGACCACCAATATCCACCTGGATCACCATGAGTGAGAAAGAAGCATACCATACCTTGGTGGGATGTCAGCTAGTACAATGTCCATTACCATACTCTTACAAGGGTACTGAACTAAATTCACACATAAGTCTTTAATTAATCCTAAGCACTGAAATTTTCTAGAATAAAATGAAAACAAATCTTTGTAAGGCCTGGTTATTTCTAGATTAAGAGTTTCCATTATATATTTGGGCATTAAATTATGGGAAGCTTCTGAATCTAACATAGCGTTATGTAAAATGTGATCATGGATGGTAAGACTGATATAGAAAGGAGGGACTGCTCCATCTAAATGCTTTTCATTCACATAAAGTCTGAAAATCAACTCTGGTTGATCATCATTCAAATGAATTTCATCTTCACCATCATTCATATTCAAATTTTTAGTTATAGTTGATTTGTATAAGTCATTTTTAACCAATTCCATTAAAGGAATAGGTATTTTTAACTTAGCAATTTCACAATGAATATTGAATGAGGGTTGAGATTTACTAATTTGAACTAATTCATCTTTAGTAACTGTAATCTGAGTTGGTTTTTCTTGATCTTCAAGATTTGTTTTTCTATCTTCAATTGTCTCAGCATTCTCTTTCTGACTTTCTTGAGTTTTGTTTCTTTTAATTTTCTTTTCAGGGACTATCTGTGTGGTAGCACAAATTTTATCAGACTTAGAATTATCATCAGGTGTTGTGGGATTATCTGTTCTAGGATTTTCTTATTTAGAATCAGAAAAAATATTTTTAGCATCATAATTTATTTTATTTACCGAATCAAAAGCTTTAGCAGCATTATTTTTCTGTGTATCTTTGGAAGATTGAGATACTTCATGAGTAATATCAACAATTTTGGGACTTTTTGATTTTTTAGGACTGGAAGGATTGAAATTTTTCTTATTCCTTTGGGAGAATTTGCAAAACTTTTTTTTTAGGTCTTCTACATTTTTCTTATTTTGATTGTGGGAATTTTTTTTAGAAGAAGACTCAATATTGTTTTTTTTTCTAAGGTTATACTGACTGTGAATTTCATTTATAGCAAATTCATAACCTTGTTTGTAGTCAAATGATTTACTGGAGTTTAATTTGAGTTGTTTAAGCTCAAATAGTTCCAGATCTTCCTGAGTGAGGAAAATGGTGTTGTTTTCATCTATTCCCATTAGATGATTGATTTCATCCTCATATTCATCATTATTTTGAGAAGTTTCAACATAGTTCTCCTAGAATGGGGGCCTAATTTTTAGGTCTGGAGCTACTTCTTTAGATTTTCCAGAATTAGTGTTTTTTCAGAAATTCGGATTTCTAATCTGAGGTTGATTATTCCATTGAGGTTTTCTATATATGTTATCTAATATTTCTACAAACCTTTCTAAAGTTTTAGCAAATAAATCCATTTTAACCTCTGAGTTTGAACTTTCTTCTTTAATTGTAACTCTTATTTCATTTCTAACTATGGCCTCCCTAGCTAAGATATTGATTTCTACACTGACATAATCTAATTGCATATGTTCTAATGTTTGGGTATCTCTTTCTCTCAATTGATAGGCCATATCTGTATCAAATCCATCAGGGAATTTGAGCAGAACAGATTAAGCTGTAGGTTTAAGATTTGCAGGTATTCTATTGTAGACACTATTGTACCTAGTGCAATAGTCTTGGACACACTCGGTAGGAGATATTTTCAAAGCATTAAACTTCGAAAAAATTTGAAGGGTGTTCTTTTTCCTTGCCAATTTATTTAAAAATATTCTATGAAATGCATCTAAATCAGCTACACTACCAGCAGCTAAATTTTTGAACCATTTTTTAACTTCTCATGTCAAAATCTGGGTAAATAACCTCATCTATACATTTCACTCATCAATTTCATAAATCTCATAGAAATTTGTCATTTTAGTTACATGTTGTTGAGAAGTATGTTGTGAAATTCCATCAAACAGTGGTACATTGTTTTGGTAATCTTGAGGCGTATCATGGAGGTTTTTGGGTAAGACAAGGGGAGCATACCTAGCAGCCATGGCTTGAAGCTTTGCTTAGCTAGGAGGTATAACAGTAATGATAGGTGAAGTGCTGGATATAGCTACTAATGAACTAAAAACTATATTTGAAGAGCTGGGAAATGAAGCTAGTTTGTAAATGGAATTAATGGGAAATAAATATGTGTTGCTTATAAAATTTGAATGAAAAGTAGTGGATGTAGTGGATTGAGTGGATGAAGGAAATAATATCCTAGGCGGAAAAGGTAGTTTAGGAATGAAATGGTCTATAGATGAACTTGTAGAAGATGAAGTGACAACATATAAATATGAATCTGCTGTTGGTATTATGGTTCTATGCAATTGAGAAACTGGAGGTTTTATGTAAGACAACAAATGTGCTAATTGAATAGCTTCATTAATATCATTAATCAATGAAACATTGACATTTTCAACTGTATTTTGATATTCATATTTATTTGACTTTGTTCCTACTGAAATATTGTTTTTGTTTTTCATTCAAAAACGAAAGGAAAACAAGATATGTAACATTATTTTTCAAATCAGTTTCAGATTTAGTTTTAAACAATGAATATTCAAACTTCAAATAAAAATCAATATCATTTAAACTCACTAACTCTTTTCGTAAAGAATTGGCTTTTCTTAATGGTACTTCAGTTTCTAAATTAACATTTTCTTTTTTTCTTTTTACCAATCTAATCTGAGTTATCTACTATAGCTGCAGGCTTAGGATCCAGGTTAGACCTGGTATAATAGGTTTTCCTAGAAGCCAAAATGACTATTTAAATACCCACAACCTATAAAAATAATCTTAAAGTAAAAATATAATTGAAATATCTTCCTTTAAGACTAAATTTAAGACTGGAGATTGGTTATTTCCCCAATATGGTTGCCAGTATGTTATCACTCTAGTAATTTATTAAGTTGTGGGATTTTGAGTTTTTAGTCCAAGAATACTAGAAGTAACCACAAACCTGCTTCAAGTTCTAGGATCTAGCCTTCCTAGAATTCAGAGAGGGCTCTCTCTTTAAGATTCATCTTTTTTTATTTATTTATGTTTTTAGACTAGTTATGATATAACAATTGGTTTTGTTTTTCAAAGGATTTGGTGGAAAAAAATCACTTAGAGGTAAACTAGAGAGAAATCAACTTGTCCACTGGGCTGTGGAGTCTAAATATAGCTAGCAGCATGAGAAGTCAAGGCCAAAAAGGTACAAATGTATTCAGGGCAAGATAGATAACCCTGAGAGATTTGGGAAAGTGTTTTTTGGTGAAATGGTATGATAGGGATAAAGGGGAATGAAGGATTCTTTAATCTGGAAAATGGAATAAGGAGGCAGGGGTCAAATGGTAGTAGGAGCAATCAAGGATTCCTAACACCAGAAATAAACATAAAACATTAAAATGGTAACTAATTAAAAACAGGGAGCACTAGAGTAATCCTGTAGTAATATTGCTAGTTGCACATTCAGATAGAACAAACATATAATGAACTGCATGAAACTCAGAAAAGAAAACAATGACAAGAAGGGAGTTCTTCACTCATCAAATTATCACAGTGATCTTGAATTATGATGCCAATTTAGCTTTTTCCAATATGCTACCTCGAAATCAACACACAATAGCCTCCAATGTTCAGTAAAAAAAGTCTATATTAATTCCAACAATTTTATTCCACACTGAATACTTCTAATGTAGAAGTATTTATAAAAAATGTAGTTACAAATATCCTAGGAGAAATCTAGGAATATCTTTAGGAAATAGAAAATATCTTTACATAATAAGAGGGGTAGCTGCTTAACTAATCATCAAGCTGTCCTCTTATCCAAAATAAATAGGATTGTTTTATCTAACAAGAATTTTCTGATTGATTAGTTGTCCTGCTTGCTGGATGCTAGAAAATATCAGACTTTTGACTTGTCGTCGTTGACACTCTTTCATCTGATACTCTTTAACTGATACTCTTTAACGCTGCTATAGTATCACTATTTTACAGTTGTAAAAATATGTCTTTTTTGTAGTAAAGTCACTAAATTGTTTTTTTTTTTTACTATTCTTTTGACTGCTTTTTTTACTGTTTCTTGAAGGTAACCTTTCTTCACTTTTTCATCTCTTATTTTTATATTAAATCGATAAATGTTTGCCACTATTCTTCATTGGGATTCTTGATATTCTTTAGCTTTCTAAAATTCTCATCGGCCTCCGTGTATTTAGCAAAAGTCGGCTTGAAAACAAAGAGATGTTTAATCTCATGTTGTAAAAAGAAAAAATCTTCAAAGTGTTGAAGGAAGACTTTTCCTATGGAAGTGCCTTGTGTCAATGGTTTGTTGACTTGTCCCTTATCAAATTCCCTTATCTTTTTATCATAAACCTTTTGGGGCATCATTTTTTCATTAAAAACATGGATGTTTGGCAACATCCTCTATCTTAAGTTTGTGTATTTTACCATAAAATTTGTTATGGAAATGTCCATTGATTCACATTTCTCTTCCAGATTGTTCATCAAATTATTCTTAGTTACAACCCTTGTAATCTATAAAATTGTTTTTGTTCTATCCAATACCTGTAATTCCTCTAATTCTGCCCTATTCTTGTTGTTCAAGAATGTGATGAGTTTTAAATCCTGAGCATGCTTATCATTTAACTCATCCTTGGTATTTTTAATCCTTGCCTGAGATGCTAATAATAAGTCTCTCTGCTCATATATAACCTGAATTGAAGGCCATTGAGTGTGAATGGCTTCAATTATGTTTGTCCATAGATGATTTTTTTACAAATGAAATTTTCTCAGTGAAAGTTAGCTATTTTTGTAAGCCCTTGATTTTTTCTCCAAGTCTGATTACCTTCTGTTCATGGGTTTTAGCATTTATCAGTGCTAACTTATTTGTTGCTTTAATATTATCAACCATATTCTTTAGGATGTTGATTTCATTATTTTTCTAAGACAATTCCTCCATAGCTTTTACAATCTGACCTGCTCCATCTGTTTGTTGAACCTGTGTTGTAGAATAATTTGTGGTTGAAGTAGTAGTTGAAATCACTGGCACTGCAGTTGCTAGTGGTTCTTTTGGTGCTAGGATTTCACCTAATGTGGAAGCCACTGCTGTGGTAATCATTGGTATAACTGAAGGAATGATAGGAGTGTCGGTTTCTTTCACAGTTTCCTTCTCTTGGACAAGCTGGTTCATTTGGGATTCCATTTCTTTGATCTGAGAAGTTAATTTGAGGATGAGCTTCATCATCTCTTATTTTTTAGTTTGATCATGAAGGATATATTTGGTTTGTGGATGCTCACTCTGAGGAAGTTTGAGTTGTTTCCTCAAAGCAACAATATCATCATTCTTTTTCTTTATCAATAATTTAGCTTCTTGAATATTCGAGGGATCAAATCTCACCTGTAAAACTAAATATTGTAAGTCTTTAATCATTAGGTCCTTTGCATACAAGATCCCTTCTCTAACTTCATTTGATCCTGCATATTAAAAATAGTATTTTGTAACTTGGTAACACTCATTTCTTTAGTCACCACTGTTGAATACAACATTTCAAAGCTATGTCTATGAAATTCAATTTGGTCCAGCTCATGAACATTTTTAGTGTCTACCTCAAACTCCATATCTTTATAATCTACCACTTTTTTTGGTGTTGAGGTAGTTGGTTTCAAAAATTACATAATCATCTTGTTTTTAGAATAATAAAAGGCTGTTAGTAGCCTATTTTGATTCCTAGGTTTTTTCTTGAGAAATTGAGAATATACCTCCCATTTAATTTCCTCATTCTTCTGCTTTATCTTCTTATATTTCTCTTTGATATCTAAATCCTTTTCCTCAGTTGTTTGCGAGGAAGAGGCCTTCATATTTTGTGGCTTTTCAATCATTTGAGTATCATATTTACCTGTTGTTTTCTCTTTTTCAATCTCTGCAAGAGTTTGATTGACTATCACTATAGCTTCATCATTATTTACCTCTGGCTCATTTGTATCTTCAATATCAATTACTTTTTCTTTCTCAAATGATGTGATTTTAGGCTTTTTGTTATAAATCAGTTTGAACTTTGTTTGTGTTGCTGTTTTTTCTGTATATGCTCCTTCTTCTCTATTTATTTTGGTTGAAGTCTCTGGCTGCTTTACAACTTTAAGGGATTGTGTTGTAACCATTTTTCCTGCTGTCATTGTATTAGTAGTTGTATCTATCATTATGTTCTCCACCCATTCTGCTAGATTGGAACACTTCTCAATATTTGGCTTAAGATCATGTATGAAGGGCGTTAGTTTACATTTTACCCTTAGATTGCTCAAGATCCCTTGAGGATAATAGCTCGATGGAAAACTTTCTTGAAATTTAAACTCCGCTAATATTTTTGTGATCTCTTTTTCCGCATCTCTGTTGTTTATGATGAAAGGACCAACCTGATTCTTTAGCTTGAATTGAGTCTTTTTCCTGGAAGATAAGAATTAATAGAGTTAAAATTGAGAATTTGTGTTAAATACTCCAATGAAAAAATTCTTGTGCTCATATATTTTGGCTACTTATAAGGTAATAAGTTGGATCGAAAAATTCTTATCTCTATATTATTTTCATAAAGAAACCAGTCTCCCATTTTATTCTGTTCTGATAGTTGCAAGATTCTTTTCATTTCTTCATTGACTCTGGGCTACTATGCTTTGTACAAAATGTTAATTGCTAGATGCAGGAAAAGGTCTAAAAAATATGTATAAGTTAACTTAGTGCCCTATTTCCTAAGAAAGGAAGTCGAGAAGATAATGGACAGAGGCTTTCCCTCTAAGTCCATCTTTTGCAATGCAATTGGAAAATTTTCATCTTCTAAGAATAAAAATAAGTGAATAAAGTAGGATGAGTATCTAAAAATACCTTCAGTGGGTAGTTTGGTCAGTTGATGATGAATACTATCTGCTATGAATTTTGCATAATAAAAAATGATTGCCGAAGGTTGGCCTAGAGATAAGATGGATAGAAAACCTAGAATGGATTCATCAGTGAATCCATCTATAAAGTATCCCAGTATAAAATATAGCATTGAGATAATATGTCTAGCCCTTCATGAAATTTGGCAGTAGAATAAGGAAGGTTTATTTTAGGAATGTCAACATGGGAACGGATTTTTTTTTGAAATATCATAAAATTCTTTAGGAAATCTAGGCATAAGTACAACTGAGTCAAAGCTTCTATAGATAGAGGAACTGTTTGAGTATCAGACTATAATTGTAGTATTTGATTTATTGACTCTGTTGTGATGGTAAAAAAAATTCTCTGTCAGCATTAATAATGGCCCTTTGGTCTGGTTCATAATTTTTTTGACATAATCTAACAAGGTCTTATCCAGGGTGGGTCAATGGAACTACATATTTGGGCAAATGAGTCTCCCAAATAGGCATTTAAAAAATGAGAACTGTGGAGATTCCGAGCTCTGATTCTGAAAATATACACCACAGAAATCTACAATCCATCATTTCATCCTTGTCCAAGTATTTATCATAGCACCAATTATGTATTTCTAAGAGGTTGAATTCTACAATAGGTTCAACAATATTGTAGTCCATATCAGTCAATAAAAGGGTTTCTACATCAGCTACAGGTGGCTGGAGGGGATTTACTGACATAGCGGACTTAATAGGGAGGACTAGAGTAGATTTAATAGCTTTAGATGTTACAGATTTAGGAGGTTTGTATCCTCTAGGCTTGGTTCGTTTAGAACCTCCAGTTTTAGCTATGATCTACTTTTTGGTCATTTTGGAATAACTACTGTAAGCTTAAATTTTTTGCAGTAGTTGTTTTCCTTTGTCATAGGATATAAACTAGGATAAGATAGAAAATGAGGGTTTCCTAAATAGATTTCTCTGCAAAAAAAGACTTTTTAAGATATATGAAGGCTTTAAACCCTTTTCTCTCCTTGAAATTGATCTTCAGAGGTCACAAATTGAGGAGATAGGCTTCAAAAGTAGTTTTTTCGAACACAGAATAATCTGGAAAAATTGGCCAGGGTTCGGCCTGTTTTGGGCATTTTTGGGTAATTTCTCCGGTGAGTTCTTCTATTTAAAAGATTATTTTACTTATGGCCGGTTTCAAATTGACTTTGCAGGGATTTAATTTGATGAAAAATACCTTAAATCACAGGTATTTGGATGTTTGAAAGGGTTTTAAATTTTTGAGGTCGAATGTGAGGTCTGGTCCGACTTGCTAGAGAAGAGAATGGCTTTTATGGTCTTCAAATAAGGATTCTAAAGTCAAATTTGATTTTCTCTGGGTATAAATCGACAATTTGGGACCAAGGGTTCTCACACAGTTTATCGAAGCTTTTTACTGTTTGAAATGCGCAAATAAACATAAAAAATGATATATCAAAGGTTTTAACCTTTGATATCAATCGTCATAAAATGCACTAAATGCATGTCTAATCCACTGGCAGGAGCATCTTGGAGTTTTAGAAAATGAAATTATCAGCAATTTTCAAGTTGAGCTTAGGCAGAAAGTAGTTTTTCTTGAAATGAACACGATCCTATGAGAGGATGCCATGTCGCAGGAGGTGGAATGGGTAGAACAACCCATTTTGCATCTGTTTGGGCTTTGGACAGACGATCAGTTCGTGAGCGTGACATCGATCTTGCGCAATTGGATCTGCAGAAAAGAAGTGAACAGTCATGATTTTCTTGGGAAGATGCAGTCAAAAAGATGGTGGGACTAGGGTTTCAACCTTTTGTTTTTCAGTGGATAAAGGTTTAAAGTATGTGTAAGCGGGGCTTATGTATACAAGATAATATAAGGTTTAAAAGGGGTTAAATGATGGCATTTATATATATAAAAGAGTTATATATATATATATATATATATATATATATATATGGGCGGAGGCACAAGAGGTGGGGTTATATGGTTAACTATGGCTTAGCTATGTCAAGCTTGGCGCTTTACATATCGGGAATAAGATACAAAGGAAAAGTTTAATTTCAATGGAAAATAAACCTTAGTCTTAATCGTGATAGCACCTCAGGTTAAAAGCTGATGTGAAGAAAGGTTGGTAAGTGTATTTGAAAGGCATGGGGGTTGAACCTTTATAAAAGACTTAATCTATCTCTAATACTTAGGATAAAAATTTGATGGGCGGGGAAATGTTTTTGCGTTTCCAAATACATAGGAAATGCATGGAAAGCCATATTTTTATTATTTATTTTATTATATAGTTTTTAGACCATTGAAGGGTCTAATAAACATATGGGCAGGGTATTTAATTAAGATTATTTTTAGACCAAAGGGAACATTATTTCGGTTTTTTAATTTAGCATGTAGATAATATCTTTGGTCTAAAATCTTTATAATAGTGGGTTTTAAGGGGTATTTTATATAAAGGGAATTATATAGATAGGATAAGGTATTTTTAGGGAATTAATAACATAAGTTAAAATTTAATATGACAAGGGGAGATGGAATACACAAAAATACACCAGATGACCAAGTAGAGTGAATAAATAAAAGAAAAGCTTATTTTTCATCATTTCAACAATTTACTTAGGATAGTGTATTTTTTGAGGGTTTTTGGATTCTTTATGAATGATGGAACTTAATTAAATGGGATTTTAGGTTTCATTAAGTAAGAAGGATTATTTACTGATGAATATGAATTAAATGTATGAATGAGGGATAAATAATGATAAAGGGAATTTTATCATAAGAATTCAACATTTTCCACTATCCAGTCATCAAGCCTTGGGTCCAGTCCCAACAGAAGTCAGAGAAATGCTCTGAGCCTCTTTAACTAGAAGTATAGAATAATGAATATTTACATGGGAAGGGTAATTAGTGATTTTTTCCCAGTGATGAATATTACATGATTTTTCCCACTTATTTCTACCTACCCAACATTACTCTAACATTTTTTTTCTTCCATTTAGCAGGTGCATTTAAGCTTTCTACCTTCAAACATTTTATTCTTTTGAAAGCATAAAACTATCTAATTCTACCTTATTCCATCTGAGGGCTCAAATTAAACTGATGAGCTTCTCATTATTCTCTACCTACGTACTGATTAGTCAGGATTAAATTGTCTGACCAATCTTTATTCACTATCTAAAACATGGAAATTGAATTTAACTCATCATGGATTATGGCATTTATTGACACTATGCCATAATTATTTGCAAAAATTAAAAAGTAGTGGCATTTGGACTTGCACACTTTCATGTTTTATTCTCATCTTTTTCTTTTTGGGTATATATATTTTAAGTCATTTGATCCTTCTTTTAGGACTTTTACCATGTTTCTTTATTTTTTATGCCTTTTAATTGTTTATTTTTTTCAAAATATGGGAAAACAACTTGCAGAAAATAAGGTATGTACATATTTTACAAGAATGTCATAAGTGAATTAAAAATTATGAATCCTATATTTATAGGACCCTAACACTCCACTGTCTCATTTTCCTACAAATTTTTTTGGAGTTTTTCATAGTTTGGGCTTGACTCATTACTTCTTGGATCAATCCTTCAATGTAAAATTTTGCACTACTCCCAACACTATTCAAATTTTGACAATAATTCCTACTTAAAGCATTCACAATCTTATTTTCCTTTCCTTTGATATGTTGGATCTCCATGTCAAATTCACTAAGGAAGGAGAACCATCTAGCTTGTCTAGCATTTAAATCAAGTTGTGTGAAAAATTATTCCAAACTTATTTGTTCTGTCATTAATACAAACTTTTCTCCTAACAGATGATGTCTCCACACCTTCAAGGCATTTATTAGAGGAGCTAGCTCTAAATTACACACATTGTAATTCTCTTCATGTTTCTTGAATTTTTTGGACTCATATGTTATGACTGAGTTTTCTTGTAGTAACACTCCTCCTAATCCCTCCTCACAAGCATCAGTACATACTACAAATTTTTTATTTGGATAAGAAATATTTAGACTAAGAGAATTGTGAGTTAAATTTTAAGTGTTAAAAACTATGTGGACATTTTTCTGTCCACTCAAACTTCACCCCTTTCTTTTGTAGAGATGTGATAGGATATTCTAAGGCCGAAAATATTTCTACAAATATCCTATAGCATTATGCAATTCCCATGAAAGATATTATGGAGAAATTATTAGTAGGCAGAGGCCAATCCATGGTAGCTTGTATCTTTTCTCGGTCCACTACTAATCATTTTTCTCAAATTATATGGCCCAAGTACTGAATTTTATCTTTATAAGGTTCACATTTGATAATTTTAGCATAAAATTATGTTCTCTAAGTGTTTGTAAGACAATTATAAGATGTTATTTATGTTCAGCTTCATTCTTAGAATATATCAAAATGTCATCAATAAATAATAGAAATTTTTTTTATAAATGTTTAATTGAGACATTGTTCATTATGCACATAAAGGTAATTGGTGCATTAGTCAACCCAAAAGGTAGAAATGTAAACTCATAGTGTCTCTATCTAGTCCTGAATGCAGTTTTATTTATGTCTTCATATTTCATTCTCAGTTGATGATAATCTTTCCTTAAATCAATTTTTGAAAAGACTGTGTCTCCTCTCACTTGATCAAATAAATCACCAATCCTTGGTAGAGGATATCTATTATTGATTGTCATTTTATTCAGTTTTTGGTAGTGTATACACATTCTGAATGTACCATATCTATTTTTAACAAACAATACCGGTGCTCCCCATGGGGATACACTTGGTCTTATATAGCCTCGTTCCAACAACTCTTGTAGCTGCAGTTTTAATTCCAACAACTCTGGGGTACTCATTTTATAAGGGGCTCTAGAGAATGGTGTAGCTCTTGGTATTAACTCAATTGAAAAATCAATTTCTCTTTTTGGGGGTGAGTGAGGAATTTCATCTGGAAATAAATCCTTCAGTTCTCTAATGAATGGCAATTTTTCTACAAGTTCTTTTTCAGTTTGATGTCCTAGTTCTTCCACATGTACATCATACACTTGGCAACCCTTTGTTGTTTTCCTTTTCAATTGAAGTGTTGAAATCTGTCTAACTGATATTGGTTTGGGTTTCCATTTCACTATCACTAGTTTTACCTCACCATCTATACATTGTATTGTTTTAACTAAAAAAAACAGTATGAATTTATGTTTCTCTAACTAGTCCATTCCTACTAACGCATCATAGGAGCCTAGAGGCAATATCAAATTTCGTTCATTTTCATACAGATTTAAATTTACAGCAACCTTTGGTAACTTGTGGGCCAATTTTCTTTTTGTTCCTGTAGCTAGCTGAACTAACCATGCTTGTTGAAATTTTTCTGACTTTAATTTGGACTTTTCCACCATCTAAGGACTTATATAACTTAAATTTGCACATAGATATATCAAAACCGAAATAGGTTGTTCAAAAACCATACCTTCTATTTTGACCATGGTTGATTGGTGTTCAGCTTGACAATAATCCAGTGTAGCACTGATTCTGGGGATGTTTCTTGGCAGATCATTTACGTTAGTTGCATCTATCAATACTTGTACGTTCTGAATTGTTCGGTGAGGACAGTCTCATAGCATATGAGGTTCTCCACAACCCCAGCACTTTAGTGGCTCCCTCATTTTTACACCTCCATCTCTTTTATTGTTTCCATCCATTTTTTTAGATCATGTTTTTGATTGGGGTGGTTGATGTTCTTCCTTTGGTGATTTTTCCCAAAGTTCTTTAAGTATGCTAATTTTACTCTTTTTCCACTAGAGTCACCTTTTTCTTTATTCTGCCAGTTTTTCACTTGTTCATTTATGCCTCTGAACTGCTAATAACATAGAGTTTCCTTGCGTACAAATTCATCCATGGTCTTGGGGTTATCAAACTCTATTCTCTCATTGTAGATAGTAGGTAGGAAATTTAAAAATTGTTGTACTTTGCCCTTCTCTTCTGTAATATAAGGTGTATAGAAAATCAAGTTGGTAAATTTGGTAACAAACTCATCAATGGTAAGTTTTCCAAACTAATCTCATGAAACTCTTTGGCTTTTTCATCATAGTATCATTCATTCAGATATATAGATTTAGATTTAGTTTGGAAATCTTCCCAAGTGAGAGTTTTCTCTTCTAGCACATGCACCATTATGGTTTCCTCCCACCACAAGGTATCCTTACCTTGTAATTGGTAAATATCCAACCTTGATCTCAAGTTACTTCCATATTCATAAAATTGGAGGTTTTTTACCATGTTTAGAAACCAAGATTCTACATTTTCCTCCTTATCACCATCATAAGAGGGAGGTTTGATTTTTTGGAATTTTCCTTGCAATTCATTTTTCCTTTTGGACTATTTTATAAATGCTTCACCATCCTTAAAATCTTCTGAGTGTTTTTTCATTTCCTTTCTCTTTCTACAAGAAACTTGACCTTCATGACTGGTCCTCAAGGTTAATTCTCTGATTAAACTTTCTTGCCCTTCGCTGGCTAGTGATAATATTTCATTATGGGTTTTAAGCTGTGTCATTTCACTTTGAATCTGATGTATCATGGCCAAAAATGGAGCATTTAGATCTGGTGGATTTTATGCACCACCCATATATACATACTACTCATCCTCTTCACTCACGGTTTCATCTGTATGGTTCTGCACTAATTCACTATACACAAAAGTAAACATCAGTGTATATATGTTTAGAAAAAAACAATTTATTGCAACAAAATTCTGGAATTTCATTTTCTGGTCTGAGCACACATTTAGGCCGAGTGTTTTAACATGGACTCTGATACCATCTGTAACAACTTTATTTCCTTTTTTTTTTATGGAATTAATACCATTGACATACAATAGGCTTAATGTGTTTCATCTGATGAACACTATCTAAGAGAAATTCTATTTTCTATACTCTCCTTTAATTAACTATCCAATTTTCTTTCAATAATTATCGTCAATTATATTTTATTCTCAATCAATTTCGTAGGCATTTCTTACTCCTTGTTCCATTAGACCATGATTGAGATGTCGGTGCATTTTCTAGCATAATACTACTATCCTGAGTTTTATTACTATTTAAATATTCTTCTTAGGACCATAGCCCAAAGACATATGGGTAAACCCACGAAGTTGGGTTACACTTTTGTGAGAATCGGGGGTGGGAAACCTTTTTTCTCAACAATTCGGTTGAACTTTCTAACTTAGTTCGGCCGAACTCATTCTACCATTTACATTGATGGCGTACTGATGGCCTGGAAAAACATATTTTTGTCGGAGATTGGAAAACCGGCAACATAATTTTGGCCAAACTATTAGTTCGGTCGAACCCTTAAAATAGTCTGGCCAAACTTTAGTTTCTAAATACACCATCTCGGAGCAATTAAATGCTTTTGGGCATATTTTTTTTATGCATCTGTTGTGTGTTTCTCTGTCTGTTGTCTGCATCTACATCTTACTGTTAGGCCTTGACTCTTGCTATTTGGATTTGTAGGTTGGCTCTGAATTTCAAATTTGTTCTCGGCTCCTACTGTTCAGATTTGCAGGTTGGCTCCGAATTTTGAAATTTTCTCGTCTTTTTCTGTTTGGATTTTCAAGTTGGCTCCGAATTTATGTTTATGTTTCTTTTTTATGTGCTGAAAAATTAAGATTTCATATGCAATTAGTTGATATCTTAGAAACTATGTATACAATATCTTTTATTTTTTATGTAATGATATAGTTATTATCATGGATATTTTCTTTTCAGAAAGAAAAAAACTCTAGTTTATATTATGTAACAGTTCATATAGTCTTCAATAATAAATAATTACATAGATCACTTTGATATAATATCTTTAATGAAACCCATACTTTCCTTCGAGTATTACTTGCTGCCTCTTTGTACCATAAATTTTCTTACATATATCTCATAGAAAAAACAAAAATACTAACAGACTTGTTGTATACACTTAAATCACCCATAATCTATCACATCATAATTATAACAGTAAGTGATTATATTCCTCTGAAGGCATGTTTTCTACATCCCTAAAATTTTCTCATCATAATCTTCACAGATATGTGAAGATAATGCACCATGCCATCCTTATATGGCTTTGGAATGATGTGATGACATTATATTATGTTTCATGTACTGTATATATATATATATATATATATATATATATATATATATATACATCATTTTTTTCTCTCTGAAAAAACTCCACGTACCCAGGAAATTTTTGTGCCATTTTCGACATGAAAGAATTATAGTAAGAGATTGCAAATAGCATCGGGATTGGATGGAAAGAGAAACAAGCACCCACCTAGCTGCCTTGTCTTATAGAAAAACTCTGATTTCACTAGGGTGGGTTTTGTACTGCGGAGCCCGAGCCCATCTTATAGGATATGTTCCATCGAGACGCCATGTACGTGAGCCCGGTAGGGACTCAATATTCAGATGGTGAGGCCCACATTATTCCCTCTTGCAATACCATTTAGATGGTGAGCCCACTATTAGTATGTGCATAATATAACTATGATATATAGCTTAGTAATGACCATAGTTTCCATAAAAATGAAGAGCATCATGTCGAAGTTGTATCCACTGCTCTATCTCGATCTGGTGGATCTATATCTAGACGAGATGCTATCTCTTCTTAAAAAAAAGGTTGGCTCCAAATTTCTAATTTGTTACAAGAACGTGAAATATAAATAGAGTAGCATAATTGAGTTTCATAAGAACTCATAAGTGTAATTAGGCTTAACCTATATCTATAGTTTATTGAATTTTTTCAAATGTGCTTTTATTTATTTATTTATTGGATGTTACACTTTTGATAATGTCTTAGGTTAGGAAATAAATGGATAAGATTTTTGTAACCTTAAAAAAAAATTCATCATGAAATTGGATTGATTTATTCAGTGATTTTTCAATATATAATTTATTTTCAAAATTATATTTTGTTTTGAGTGATGTTAATGTATAGATATATATCTAAAAAAATTTAGGTGATTTATTTTCAAAATTAAATTCTATTTTGAGTAATGTTATTGAACGTTTTGTAATTAATGCAAGTGTTTTTTGTTTCTGTAATAAGGTCTAGGTTGCAGCCCATGAACAGGACTGGGAACAAATTTGGTGAAGTCACATAGGGAGGAAATATTCAACCTTTGTTGACGATGCTGAGTCAACTAAATAAAATGTTATTATTTCTTAAACTTCTGCCTTTATCGCTACTGTTTCCAATGACTACATAGGATCCGACTTTCTTCCTGCAAC
Organism: Pinus albicaulis; assembly: GCA_034641835.2. Taxonomy (NCBI): domain Eukaryota; kingdom Viridiplantae; phylum Streptophyta; class Pinopsida; order Pinales; family Pinaceae; genus Pinus; species Pinus albicaulis. The sequence goes on along the minus strand of CM076581.1, from coordinate 1,200,263,783 downwards.
CCTTTCAACCTTCGTCTATGCGACTTTTACCCTCATACTTAATACTCTAAAAAATGAAACGTCAGTCAATCAATATTATGCCATCAACAGCTTCAGGAAATGAGAAAGGACTTTTGTTTTTCATTTTTGTTACACAATATTTACATGATATAGGATAGAAAATAAGTGTTTTGCATTTCTGTAATAATTTTTTTTGGAACATTCTGTGTTTTATTTAGCTTCAGGACATGAGAAAGTATTTCTGTTTGTCATTTCTATTACACAATATTTACATGATATCGGACAGAAAATAAGTGTTCTTCCTTTCTGTAATAGAATTTTTTCGAACATTCTATGTTTTTTTAGCTTCAGGACATTAGAAAGGATTTTTGTTTGTCATTTCTATTACACAATATTTACACGATATAGGACAAAAAAACAAGTGTTTTGCATTTTTGTAATAAATTTTTTTGGAACATTATGTGTTTTGTTCACCTTCAGGACATGAGAAAGGCTTTCTATTTGTCATTTCTGTGACACAATATTTACATGATATAGGACATAAAATAAGTGTTTTGCGTTTTTATAATAAAAAATTTTGGAACATTCTGTGTCTTGTTCAGCTTCAAGACATGAGAAAGGATTTCTTTTTGTCATTTCTGTTACACAATATTTACATGATATAGGACATGAAAGAAGTGTTTTGGATTTCTGTAATAAAATTTCATCAAACATTCTGTGTTTTCTTCGGCTTCGGGACATGAGAATGGCTTTTTGTTTGTTATTTATGTTACACAATATTTACATAATATATGAAAAAAAAGAAGTGTTTTGCATTTCTGTAATAAATTTTTTTGGAACATTATGTGTTTTGTTTAGCTGCAAGACATGAGAAAGGATTTTTTTTAGCCATTTATGTTACACAATATTTACATGATATAGGACAAAAAGAAGTGTTTTGCGTTTCTGTAATAAAAGTTTTTGGAACATTCTATGTTTTGTTTAGCTTCAAGACATGAGAAAGGCTTTATGTTTTTCATTTCTATTACACAATATTTACATGATATAGGACAGAAAAAAAAGTGGTTTGCATTTCTATAATAAATTTTTTTGGAACATTCTATGTTTTTTTTTAATAGAAGTCATTGCACAAATCGGTAAAGAATAGAGGTAGAAAATGTAAATGAGATAACACAAAAATATTCTCTTATTAAATCTCCTTTCTGTGGTGGTAATTAAACATAAATAACACCAATATTGTGGCTTTAATTAAAAAAAATTACACTGAATAGCATCAAAACTATATAACATCAAAACTATCCTTTGAAGAAATACAAACTTCATATGAATTGCATCTTCGTATTTAGCCTAAACTTTATTCCTTCTGTAATGAGATGACATGACTTAGTGACTCAGTGAATGAGATAATGAAATGTAGTCAATAGAAGAAGCAATATCTATAAGGAAAAAAATTGGTTCAACTCCAGCTTATTTTTCATCCAGTAACATACATCAGCACCAATTCAAATATCTTGTACAAAAAGTAGACATAAATGTTAACTTATTTTTCATCCAGTAAACATACATCAACAACAATTCAAATATCTTGTACAAATAGTAGACATAAATGATAACCAACACTGAATGCTAGTATGCATAAATACTATGAATCAAAATATTGGTCCACTTAAAATTTGTAGTGCATCGGAAGAGACATACTATAAAACCTTCGTAAATTGAAGGTCTCACTCTTTCATCATTAGTATAACCATTTGTCGCTTGTCTAGCCTTTTATTGTTTCGTAAACAATTTTTTTTTTTTGATAATAGTTATAGATTTTTGTTAGAAAACAATAATTATAAATTCTTTTTTACAAATATATTAATAATGAATATTGAGCCTAGCTACATTCTTCAACATCTAAGAGAAAAAATTGTATTGTGATATTTTCCCTTCTTTCCAACTTTGTCCATCCTTCTAGAAAAATCCCTTTTAATGAAGAAGATATATCCATAGTGATCCAATGATATTTTTTCACCAAAAACTATTCCATTTTGGACTTATATATCTAAAAACTATGCTCATTGAGTTTATGCATCTATATCTTTAAACTACTTGAAACTATTTTATTTGACCATAGGAATAAATTCGATATATCTCCCATTTTAATGGGGTCTGTCACATTTCAAGAAAAACACATTATCCATAAATGTTTCCCATTGAAACCAAAATTAATTTGATACAAAACATAGGTTTTAACTTTATATAGTTAATTTCTTGAAATAGATTCTTAATAAAATGAAAAATATTCAATGTAAAACACATTCATTAACATATAATTTACTCGAGAAACCCAAAATGAGAAGATATTTTTTTTTATTAGTATATTAATTTTTAGACCATCATACATACACACACACACATATGTATGTATGTATGTATGTACATATCCCACAACAATTATAAACTGCCAATCCATTACCTTGGATCAGATAAAACTTTAGTTCTTTCACTAAAACTGTATAATCATGTAGTAAACTACCATGCACTAGAGAAATGCTAAAAGAAAAAAAAAGTGATGAAAACCATCATAAAGGGAGAAATGCTTTTTCCCAAAAAAATATTTTGGGGCACTATCACTGAACACCTGTGTGTGGGGGATTTTTTTTCTCTATGAAACCCTAAAGTGGGGGTCCTTTCCTCCTATTTTATTCCCACCACTAAGCTTAGAAAAATATATAGTGCATGGGGGTATTCACATAAATAATATAACACATACCAAACATCCAATAATTCTCCTCAATGTGATCGTAAATATTGCAATGTTAAGAATTATTTCTACTACCCTTGCATGGATGTGTAGTGGATATTTTATTCTTATCCTTCTCCCATTTGTAGTTCTTATTCCCCTCCTTCAAAGCTTATTGGTGCTATTTTTCCCTCAAACCACTTAGGTACCTTTTATTTTGGCCTATGGTGTCTAGATAATGTGTGCATACACATGGCTCATACATTATCCTTAGCTTGGAAAGAATCACTTGATTTTGTAATGATTATATAGACCCCACATATACCTAAGGAGTACATTTGGGCTCTTGGGAAATATATCCAACAATATGACCATATTTTTGAACTTAGTACACTCTTATACACCATTATGTCTACAAAAAGTAGTGTGAGTGATTCCACGGGTCCTCTACACACTTCATAGGGTATAATTGGGATAGAGAGTGTTAAATTATACAAGTTATATAGGAAAAGTTTGTAAACGGCCAATGTTGTGAAACCATCTCCAAAATAGAAGAAAAGAGATATCAATGCCTTATAAATAAGCCACTTAGAGGGGAAAACCTCCAATACATTACATGAATGAACAATTTTTGGATGATAAAAGTTACAAAACCTACTTTCTATATATAGGAGTCGATGGGGCCACAATGTAATCCTAGCCGAGCTAACAATAATAATTTAAGGGTGCAATAGTAAGAATATGGGGGTTACAGGGGTACAATAATAACAATAAAGGGGTTACACTAACAACAATAAGGGACTATACTAGTAATATAGGGACCTAACATGCCACTCTCCTTCAAAAAAGTGTTCTCCTCAATGCTTGAGTGGCTCTGGGTAATTCTGTATATAATTCTCGTCCTCCCATGTAGAATCTTTAGTGGGTAAGTTCTTCCATTTGATGAGATACTTTGAAACTGATCGATTTTGTAGATCTCAATTTATTATTTCCGTGACCGCTTCAGGTTCCAATATGATTTTCCCTTCATCATCAAGTTCTAGAAATATTGTTTGAACTGGAATATTTTCACCTATAACCTTCTTTAAGCATGAAACATGGAAAACTAGATGCACTTGTGAAGAAGCAGGAAGCTCCAATTTGTATGCCATATCACCAATCTTTTGCAACACCTTCTAAGGAGCATAGTACTTTCGCGATAATTTATTATCCTTCTTAGCTTGCTTGAGGGACATTTGTTTGTATGGTTTTAGCCATAAAAATACCAATTCTCCTACATCAAAACTTCTCTCGTTTTGATGTTGATCTGCCTATTGTTTCATTCGATTTTGTGCCAAATTTAGGTTATCCTTTAAGAGCTCAAGAAATTCTCATTGATGCTCGATGTGATCTTCCACTGCTTTAACCTTCAAATTTTCTCTTAAAGATGATGTGATGGACGGTGGATGATATCCATAAAGTGCCATACATGGGGTCATTTTTGCCACAGTATGGAAGGAAGTGTTATACCACCATTCAGTGAGAGGTAACCACTTGAACCATTGTGTTTGTTTATAAGATGCAAAACAACAAATATATCCTTCCAAACATTTATTTACTATCTGAGTTTGACCATCAGATTGAGGATGATAAAATGAGCTATGAGATAATTGAGAACCCAAGAAAGAAAATAATCCTGTCCAAAAATTTCCAATAAAAATGGGATCTCTGTCACTCACAATAACCCTTGGGTTTCCATGTAGCTTTTCAATTGTGTCCATAAATATAGTAGCAACTTTTCTTTCTTTAAATGGATGAGATAATGCACAAAAGTGTACATACTTGGTAAGGCTATCAACTACCACCATGATGACACTATTTCCTTCAAACTTAGGTAAACCTGTGATTAAATCCATTGAAATCTCCTCCCAACGTTGAATTGGAATGGATAAAGGTTGTAGAAGACCTGGAGTCTTAATTGTCTCAACTTTATTCTGCTGGAAAATAAAACATTCCACCACAAACTTCTGAATATCAGATTTAAGGCCATCCAAAAAAAATTATTTCTTCACCCTGTGGTATGTTTTTAAAAATCCTAAGTGTCCTCATAAAGGAGAAGTGTGAAATTCCAAAATAATATTTTGTTTTAGTTGGGAATTCTTACAAATATATAAGCGATATTTGTACCATAAGGAATCATTTTTCCAACTAAATGTATCAGATGTACTAGGATATCGTTGCAACTTTTAAATGAGTGTCTACACTTCTTTTGTTAGGTAAAATTGACTCGGGATAGAGTCAAAATTGACTAGGGTAAATAGTAGTGGTTTTGGGGCACATGGTTTTGTGCATCCATGGTTTTGACCCATGGTATTGTATGTAATGGAGCCTATAAAAGGCTGGGAATAATTCATTGTAATGTAGGCTTGGAGGTGAGCAGTGAAGACTCACTTGGTCGGATTGGGCAGAGTTTTGGCCAATATTTAATGAAATTTCATTGGTTGGGTTTTTCCCCGGAGTTTGGGGTTTTCTCAGATAAACATCTGTGTTTATGTTTATGATTTGTTGCTGGGTTCTTTATGTTTATTTATCTCAGTAAAATATTTATTATTTCTGTGGTAAATTCCCAAAAAATGGTATCAGAGCCATATTTGGCTTCAAAGGGACGCTTTTGCAGCCAAGGGTTTTATTGGCCTGTGAATGGAGAAATCAATGCAGCCTTTTGCAGATCTGGCCATATGGAGCATGGTGTTTCTAGGAAATAGGAAATATCCAATTGATTTATTCCATGGGGAATTCCATGGAGGGTTTCTCAATGGATAAATATAACAATGGTGCTGCCACAGCCCAGATCTGGCAACTAGCAGTGATAAGAAGTTTGTTCGATAAATTCATAGATGAGAAGATGTTTGCACTTGGATTAATTAATTGATGAACCATGTATCTGAAGATAACTCCTAGAGGACTGGTGGTTACAGTGGCTGGTGACCCATGTAATCTGGTAGATGGATTCTTTTTATATGGACATTGATGTCATATGTACAAGCACAACAACAATGAAACAAAACAAAATTAGTATATTGGAGTTAATTTTTTATATGTAAATGGACATACTACTGTAAGACTTGGTATGGCATGCGTACCCCTGGGTAATCACTGGTAAAGTTTGGGTTAGACCTAGGTGATGGGGGGATGTTAATTTAACAATTACCCTAGGTAAAAATTTGAAGGGTGGAAGAGCTAGATTGAGCGGGGTTGTCTCATCTAGCAGGTTTGGCTCTATTTCGTCAATAATCCCCAAGTCAAGTTTAAGGGGGGAATTGTTAGGTAAAATTGACTCGGGATAGAGTCAAAATTGACTAGGGTAAATAGTAGTGGTTTTGGGGCACATGGTTTTGTGCACCCATGGTTTTTACCCATGGTATTGCATGTAATGGAGCCTATAAAAGGCTGGGAATACTTCATTGTAATGTAGGCTTGGAGGTGAGCAGTGAAGGCTCACTTGGTCGGATTGGGTAGAGTTTTGGCCAATGTTTAATGAAATTTCATTGGTTGGGATTTTCCCCAGAGTTTGGGGTTTTCCCGGATAAACATCTGTGTTTATGTTTATGATTTGTTGCTGGGTTCTTCATGTTTATTTCTCTCAGTAAAATATTTATTATTTCTGTGGTAAATACCTAACATATTTTTCCTTCTTCCATTCATCCCTTGCTTCGGTTATCCAATCTAGTTGGATAATAGAAATGCCACAAAGAAATGCTTCCACCTCTTCATTATTTCTTGAGAGTGCATCTGCAACAACATTTAGCTTCCTTTTTTTTTAGATTATTTCAAAGTCATAACCCAAACTCTTTGTGACCCATTTTTGCTGTTCTTCTAAGGATAATATTTGTTCCAAAAGGAGTTTTAAGATTATCATGATCAGTTTTTACCTTGAAGTGTCTTCCCATTAGGTAAGTTTTCCATTTCTTTAGTGCATGCAGTATTGCTAACATTTATTTATCATAAATAGCTTTTTGTGAATACTTTCCTTTGATTGGACGACTTTAGAAATCAATGGGTCTTCCTTCTTGCATTAAAACAACACCAATTCCATTTCCTGAGGCATCACATTCCATAATAAATGTTTTTGTGAAGTCTGGCGTAGCTAAGACCGGTGCTAGGCACATTGACTATTTAAGATGTTCAAAGGCCTTAGTTGCTTCAGGAGTCAATGAAAATCCATCTTTCTTCAATAATGTTTTTAGAGGTGCTTCTATTCTCCCATAATTCTTAAAAAAATTGTGATAATACCCTGTTAACTAGAAAATTCCTCCCAACTGATTTATGGTTTTGGGGACTTTCCATTCTTTAATGGCTTTAATTTTTTTAGGGTCTACCCTAACACCCCCATGAGATACAATATGACCTAGATATTCCACCTCTTGTACTCCAAAGAAACATTTGGATGTTTTTCCATATAACTGTTTCTCATGAAATAGTTTGAGCACCCTCGCAACATGTTGAACATGATCCTTCCAAGACCTCTTGTAGATTAGTAAATCATCAAAAAATATTAGCACAAATTTTGTAAGGAAGGGTTTGAAAATGGAATTCATCAAGCCTTGAAATGTAGAAGGTGTATTGGTAAGGCCAAAAGGCATGACCAAAAATTCATAATGACCCTCATGAGTTTGAAATTTTTTTTTGGGAATATCTTCAATCTTCATTCTAATTTGATGATATCCTGAATGAATATTGAAGTTGTTAAAATAAATTACTCCATGTAATTAATCCAATAATTAATCAATCACAGGAATGGGAAATTTATCTTTAATGGTGAGCTTATTGAGCTCCCTATAATCTAGACACATGCGCCCTGATCCATCCTTCTTGTGTACCAATACAACAGGAGCAGAAAAGGATCTTTGACTAGGTTGAATTATACTAGCCTCTAACATTTATGCAATCATACATTTAATTTCGCTATTTTGGACATAAGGATATCTATAAGGCTTGATGTTTGGAGGAACACTTCCTAGAATCAAATTAATAGCAAGATCATGATCATGAATAGGTGGGAGTCCTTTGGGAGTTTCAAAAATCTTGGAATGATTGTCCAAGACTTTTCGGAGATCTGGACAAATAGACGATTTTGATGTTGGGACATCTAGTGAGCATAATTGTGCAATTACGCCTCATTGTTATTTCTTTATAAGATTTGTCATGACATTAGAGCTTATTATATTTCCCAACTCCCCTAAAATACCCTATAATTCGACTTCCTTTCCTTCTGAAAAAATAATTCAAGAAAAGTTCTTGAAAATTAAAAGCTACCGTCTCCAAAGACTGTAACCATTGTACTCCTAGTACAACATGAGCACCTTCCATAGGAATGGAAAGTGTTGGACTATTAAATACATATTCCCCCATGGTTAGCTTGATATTATGGCATTTTATAGAGAAATTTATAGCTCTTCCATTTGCAACCATCACTTGACATTCTGGTGCTGGGTATACGAAACAATTCAATTCCTTGGCTACCTTACAATGAATAAAATTATGGGTTCTACCTGAATCAATCAAAACTATTACCTTTTTATTCATGATATTTCCTTCTATCTTGAGAGTTTGAGGAGTTGTAATTCCTACTAATGCATTACACGATATGGTCAGACTCATTTCGTCCTCTTCTAGGGTTGGTTCCTAGTGTATTCATCTTCTTGTTCATTTTCTTCTTCCTCTTCAAAATCTATGTAAAATAATTTCTTCTCAGCACACTTATGACCTTTAGTGTATTTTCTATCACAACTATAGCATAGCCATTTTTCTCTTTTTTCTTCCAATTTTTGTGATGTCAACCATGTAGGTTGTGGAAATCTTGGAGTAGAAACACTTCCCTCTTTATAGAAGTGAGTGGTAGGCTTCCTTGTCGCCATAGTTTTACATTCAATTTTTCTTTCCAACCTGAATGCCTTCTCCAATGAATCAGGTTCCAAAACATGAACTTCATGTTGGATGTTATCCTTTAAATTACCTATGAAGAGATCAATCGTGTGTTCTTCTAGAATATTAGTTACCCTTATATTAAATTTTTGGAAGTCCTCAATGTGATCCCCCACTAAACCCTTTTGTTTGGGATTTATCAATTGGCTAAAGAAGGTGTTGCTCTTTGTATCCTCATAATGTGTTATCATTTCCTTCGTAAAACTTTACCAAGTGACAATTGTTTACAGGTGCAAAGCCATCGATACCATACAAATGTATTTTTTTATAAATGTAAATTTGCAATGCGTACCTTTTGTGTTTTTCAAGTTATTGAGATCAAAATATTGCTCCATATATAGTATCCATGTTACAAGATCCTTTCCATTAAACTTCCTCATATCCATTTATGGTGGTTCTTCCAACCAACATTTTAATTTATGAAATCATGATTAACATTTATTTTGTTCTCATCATGAGTTTCCTCTACTATATTTTCAACATTAGGAAACATTTGTTGTATCAACTTTGTCAAACCTTCCATGTTGGCTTTTAGATCATTCTTCATGTTTTCCATTTTTTCATCGATCTTAGCCTCCATGTCATCCATCTTAGATTCCATGCCAGCTTCCATGCCATATATCTTAGCTTCCATGCCATTCTTAAAACCATCCATCTTAGATTCAATGCCTTTCTTCAAACCATCAATCTTAGTTTCCATGCATTTCTTCAAAACCTCCATGTCAGTTTTTTTTGCTCTTTGCGAGAGCGAAATTTGTTGCACTTTCTCTTGTAAATTTGATATGTCATGTTTCCACTCTTCATCTTCATGAGTCATAGTAGAGCTTTCTAAAGGCTTAATGGGAGTTGAATTATTTGTAGGAGGCCTTTCAGAAACAAATACAGACATATATTCTACAATATTTTGTTGGAATCAATTCAACTTGATTCTTCAAACAAGATTTATGCAATTCAGAAAAAAATACACACCTTTTACTTGCTTTTCAGAAGCTCAATATTGAAATTGACTTATCTCTATACATGCAAATCCTCAATATCTGAAATTCGGCCCTATAGTAGTCCTTTGAAGCTTCATTGAAATGCCATAGGTCCTACTCGATTTGGATTCTTCAAGGCAATGTTATGTCCAATCTCCCACAATGACCTAATTATGGACTAGTTCAGTAGAGCTAAATTGTAAAACTTGCCACGTGTCACTATTTTCTCCGTTGGCTCTAAAATGTATTGATAGGAAACTAAATTTTGTGTTCTTCTAGTCACCTTTTATAAAATTCCAATCTAATACTCAGAGAGAGAGTTATGAATATTTTCCCACGATCACCTCTTTGAGATGAAATTTAGGAGCCTGAAAAAGACCTCCTTTCCACAGATCATATCTCAAAAAATGTTGCAAACCAAGCTCTGATATTTTGAAAAGATGTTCCTCATGAGTTCAACTTTTCTCTATAAAAATTTCAGCTTTTGAACCTTTGTAGAAAAACGTTATAGTGAAACTTCCGCGATGACCTTTTTAAGTAAAATTCAGGAGCCTACAAAAAGCCCTAACTTCAAAAGATCATCTCTCTTAAAATATTGTGAACAAAGCTCTAAAATTTTGCGATGTTGTTTCTCAGGATTTCGGCTTCGCACTCTAAGAATTTGAGCTTCTGAACCTTCATAGAAAAAATGTTATAAAAAAAATTCCACGATGACATGTTTGGAGCAGCGAAACCCTAGAATCCAAAGCTCTGATACCAAATGTTGTGAAAACAACTCCAAAAATAGAAGAAAAGAGAGATCAAAACCTTGTAAATAAGCCACTTTGAGGGGGAAACCTCCAATAAATTACATGAATGAACAATTCTTGGATGATACAAATTACAAAACCTCCTTTCTATATATAGGAGTCCATGGGGCCACAATGTGATCCTAATCGACCTAAAAATAATAATTTAAGGGCTAAATAATAACAATATGGGGGTTATGGGGGTACAATAATAAGAATAAGTGGGTTACACTAACAAAAATAAGGACCATACTAGTAATATAGGGACCTAACAGCCAGGTAGCCTTTGGATCTCATCTTTTATGAAAGGTGAAATTACCAATAAATTTCCCTATAGTCAATCTCTGCAATACATCTAAATAGAATTTCTTCATTTTAATATCCATAAACCACAACCACTTTAATTAAAATTGTGTGAATGTGTCATTTCTCCCATATATGTGTCATTTCTCCCATAAAATATTAAGGCAAACTTTAAAGCATGTGTCATTGGCTTTCTCCCATTAAGTTTAAAGCATGTGTCTTCACATTAAAGCATTTTATTTCGTTACTCTAACACTACAGGCTTTCTCACATTAATTAAAGGAAAACTTTAAAGCCTAAAAGCTGAACCTAAATTGGTTAAACTTCCATAGGATTTTAGTTTGTCTGTTGGGTGTTGACATCTAAAAGGTTCTATAGGTAGAGTCTGTAAAGGGCCAAGTAGTGTTAACTTCTATAATTTCTAAAGGTGGAGTCTGTAAAGGGCCAGGTCGCCTCTATATCTCATATTTTCTGAAAGGTTACATATCTAGTAAATGCCCCTAGAGTCAATCTATGGAACAGATCTATATATAAGTTCTTCATTTTAGTATCCATAAACCACAACCACTTTAAGGTAAATTGTGTACATGTGTCATTCTCCCATACATGTGTCATTTCTCCCATAAATTCTTTTTCCAAGGCTTTAAAGCATGTGTCATGTTGGATTTCTCCAATTAACTTTCAAGCATGTTTTTAGTAAGTGCATAAAATAATTTTTCAAACCATGTAAATGTCAAATCTCCCACAAACTAAAGGATTTATCTCATTAATGAAGGGAAAACTTTAAGGCCTAAAAATTGAAGCTAAAGTGGTTGAAATCTCATAGGATTTTGAAATTCCATAGGATTTTAGTCTATCTATTGAGTGTTAACATATACAAGTTCTAAATTCAGAGTCTATAAAGGGCCAGGTAGCCTCTAGATCTCATCTTTTCTCAAAGGTGACATATCCGGTAAATTCCACTATGGTCAATATCTGGAACAGAAATAGAAGTTCTTCATTTTAATATCCATAAAACACTACCACTCTAAGTCACACATTGTACATGTGTCATTTCTCCCTTTTCCCATAAAATTTAGGCAAACCTTAGGGCATGTGTCATTTCAATTTCATTTCTCCAACAAACACATAAAGGTCTGACTTTTGACATAACTTCGTCAACCACCACAACTAGTTATTTTAGTAAGTGTATAAAATAAATTTTCAAACCATGTAAATGTCATTTCTCCCACAAACTAAAGGCTTTCTCCCATTAATTCAAGGAAAAATTAAATTCCTAAAAACTAAACCTAAAGTTGCTTGACTCTAATAGGATAGTATCCCAAAAACTCAAGGCTTTCCCCCATTAATTCAAGGAAAAATTTAAGGCCTAAAAACTGAAACAAAAGTGGTTGAACTTCCATAGGATTTAAGTTTGTTGGTTGAGTCTTAACTTATACAATTTCTAAAGTACTTTGTAAAGGGATAGGTAGCCTTTGGATCTCATCCTTTCTTAAGGCATGCTAAGGGCTAGGTAGCCTTCAGATCTCATCCTTTCTTAAGGCATGTTATTTCTAGATGTGATATCTGCTATAAATTTCAAGGAAAAATTTCATGCAAACCATGCATGAACCATGTAAATGTTTCATAAATCGCCCTTAAACCCAATACAATGTAATCTTTAACACATCTCATTTCTAGATGTGAATTCTACGATAAACATTAAGTCAAACTTTAATAAACTATGCACATGTAATTTATCTCATGCACATGTGTCATTTCTCCCATGCATTTGCAATAAATGTCAATTTAATATATTTTTATTGAATTTGTTTTTTTTTCAGGGATAAAAAAACCCACTAAATATGGTTGAAAAATGGACATTATGCATAGATGTTTCTTGCTATCCCAATCCAGGGAAAGCAATGATTACATACGTGCTTTCCAATATTGCGACTAGCAAAGTCTTCCAAAGAAAAATGAATATACTGGTAAGAACTAAAAACAAGGAGGCATATTATATTGCACTAATAGAAGGCTTGCAAACAAATATGGAGTATGGATCAATTGGAATTATAGTTTTCACCAATTCTGAACTTGTGTGCAACCAGGTGAATGGCGTGTACCACGTTAATAAGAAGACTCCAAAAGAACTGCACGGAATAGCAAACAATATTGTTAGCCAATTTCATTTTTTTAGTATAGGACATTGTACAAATGTGAATAAGATGTTTGTTGATCTATTGCGTGGGGCAATGCCAATTCAGGATTCATCTATCAAAGATGAATTAATAGATGAATTAGAATTATACGGGGAAATTCCAATGCAAGATTCATCTCTCAAAGATGAATTAGTTTTGAGAAGCTCTTCCTAAAAAATTCAATATTCATCTCTCAAAGATGTATTAGTTTTTAGATGCTCTTCTTCAAAAATTGAAGATTCATCTCTCAAAAATGAATTAGTGTTAAGACGCTCTCCTTCAAAATTTATTGATGGACATTGTAACATAACTTGGATATGTTTTTTTTTGTACTTATAAATGTGTATTTTTTAATGGCCATGTGTTTTTTTCAATTATATACCAATCGTGCTCCCACCACACCATGTAAAGTGCAATTTGGTGAACTTCAAATTTTTATAAAATTAAAATGCAAGGACTTCAACAATTTTTTATTTAAATGGAGTTTCACACTTCTTTTTTAATTACCATGTGTTTTTTTCAACTTTATACCAAGTGTGCTCCCAGCATGTAAAGGGAAATTTGGTGAACTTAACTTTTTTATAATTGATTTTTTTCTTAAATTGAGTTTCACACATCAATTAGTGCTTTTGAAAGTTGTGTTTTACATAATGTGTACACTAGATTACATTAATTTTCTGAAATTTATTTTGAAATTATTTTAAATAGTAATTTAAAAAATAATTGTACATGTCCACTGTAGATATATATATATCATGTAGGATGAATGATGAAGATCAACATAATCCCATATCTCTACGAGAGAGGGGGATCAGGGATCGAGGGATGTTCTTGGTATTTAAATATAATCTTAAATATCCATACATATACATACATGTGTGTACATATGGAATTGATTTTTTATCAATTTTGTGAGTTAAATTAGTTGTTAATAAGTTTCATTTTTTATCTTTTAGGAACCAAGAGGAAAAGGGTGTCTATTCCATAAATGGAGCATGCCCATGGTTCATGCAATCATGGTATGGTTGAATCAATTTAATCAATGATTATGTACATGAATTTATATGTATGAATGTATGTTTCAATTGATTATAAATTCATATTTGTTTATTAAGCTTTTCTCTCATCTCGTGAGGTTGGTAGTGGTTCAGATTCCCTTAGAGGATCGTCAATAAGTGTTGGCAGATTGCTTGAAGGTGGTGATATGTATTCCCCTAGAGGCCAATCAATAGATGGTCGTGTTGGTTCTCAACCAATCGGTGGTTGTGTTGGTTCTCAGTAGGGTCGTTCTGATTCTCAAAAATCTCAGGGTGGGCAAGATGTTAGCCAACCACATCTAGGTTGACCTCAATTTGAATATTTTTTTCATTCAATTTTTATAAATTTGTTTACATGTTTCTTTTTAATATAAAAAAATTTATGTATTGATACAGAGACTGAAAATATTGCTCCAAATGTTGCTAAAAAAAAATGTAGGGCAGAATGCGTCATTCAAGGAGAAGGTTGTGCACCAACCATGACTTATCTGGTAGATATTTCCTATATACCTTGGGAAATAAACATACAGCAATGCACCTTAGAAAGGTGTCAACATCTTCATGCAAAATTGAAGAGAGATCTCATGGGTTTGAATTTACCTGCTAAGAGTCGACAAAGCTTGGAAATATTTACACACTCTTTAGGAAAACTAGTAGATGTGTACCGAAAGCTTGGGCAATCCACTGATAATTTTGTAGAAGTCATGAGATAAAGGAAGGAAACAACGATGGGTCTTGATAAATGGGAGGTTGTTAAACAAAGAGTTACAACAGAAATGGCCAAGTCTATGTTTAATTTCAAAGAAGGGCAGAAAATAAAGATGCTAAAGGTGAAATATTTCTAGCACCTTCATATAGATCACTATTTGCATGATAGACACCTTGAGGCCTATTGAAGGCTCCCATGGAATGAATAGGCTCTGCTTTATTTTTAAAAATTATTTTATGGAGAAGACTTTTTTCAAATGAAACCCAATTACAATTACCTTCCCTCTAATTTTTTTGGTCCTGGGAAAGGTCGATTGTGTGACCGTGTGGGCACTAGGTGTAATGTTGAGTTGCCTCACCCTAAGCCACCATTGGTTAGGCGACCTTTTCGTGCCAAAAATTTGTGGTCAGAGATGGAAACCACTTCTCAAACTAGTCGATAAGTAAGGTATTCCATCATTGACAATGTTCACAGTGGATTGGGTGGAGTCAATGTTTGTCTGAATCAACAAAGAGTACATGAAAATGCACGTGCTAATTTTGTGTATTAGCTGGATGAAGAGATTGAAAACATGAGTGTTGAAGATCACAAAACATATGCAAATAATTGTCGCAATGGTTGGTAAGACCTAATTGTTCATGAGAAAGAGGGCATGGGAACGATATGTGTTAATGGTTAGGGTTCAATTATTTTAACACATTTACAATTTTTAATAAATACATATATACATACATTTGTTTTTATACATTAATATAACAAAAATGTATCATTATATGTTGACACCATTTGCAGTTGTCATGCTTGATCCATGAAGAAAATTTTAATATCATGGTCGGAGTCTTTTGGTTCAAACAATCAAGATGGGTCTCACCATCAATCATACAATCAAGATGGTTCTCAACATCAAGATATTTTTGCAAATGTTAGTGTTTTTTAAGTGAACATGATGATGTACATTATGGTTCTCAAACTTCTATGGTTGTCGTTAATTGCAGAACCCAGATTATCCACCGTATCATAAAGCACTCATCCACATTTTGAATCCTAATGGGTATCCATATTCATGACGAGAATTGAATGAAGAATGAAAGCAGGTCGCTGTTATATAGGTAAATCCTCTCTTCGGAAAGAGACAATCCCTCTAGCCCTAGAGTGGGTCTAGTAACAAAGGGACAAGATAAAGTGCAAGTTTCTTAGTTAATGAATGAAAAGGAAGGGTAGATAGACCTACCTGGAGTCCAATTCTATCGTGTATGATGGTTTTTATGGCCTCTTCATCTCTGCTTTGATGGGTCACAATCCTTCTACTACAATGCTCGGATACCTGCATGAAGATCAAAAAACAAGAGTAGCATACTAAACAATGATCTCATTCATAATCAACTAACCAGTAAAGGAGGGTTAAGCATATTGTATCAAATAAAACAAATTTACGCAAGATTGGAACCATACAATAGTCATTTATATGTATTAATAGGAGAAAAAGTTACAACTGGAGCCTTGAGGTCGCAGCCTCCTCCAACAGGATTCAGCCAAAGCGCATCTCGATGAATCGTCAGGGAATTCAGACAAGATGAAAACACAATTCTAAGCTCTCTCAATGAGGGTCTCTTCCATTCTATATTTTATAACAAAATGTACAGAAATCTCTTCAACGTTTCAGCTATAGTATGTTCAGTTCAGCTAGCACATCAATGGAAAATGGACATATTTGTAGAGGGAGAGGAGGAGGTTGGGATCCCTACAATAGTGGGATGGAGGCCTTATCCCTTGGGAGGTTTCCCCAAAAGGTGGAAACAAGAGGCCAAAGGAGGGAGGCCATGGTTATTCAGTCGAACCACTCGAGACGACTCGCCCATGAAGTTTGTTATTATGGAAATTTCGCCTCTATTTTTTAAAAAAATTCCATAAATAGGTTGGCATGGGTAGTTCACTGGGATAGAGCGCCAATGGGCAAGGGGCCCAGTGTTAGTTTCCAAATCGGTGCGAGGGCATAACGGTCTACTAGCGCCAAGGCAAAAACATGTGTTTATGATGGTCTTTTCAGGAAATTGTCAACAAAAGGAGTATTGTCCTCATCGAAAGGTATGCAATGATGGTATTTTCAAGGCATGACACCTTTTTTTCGTCACAAAAATGAGCCTCCAATATGCGGGATGGGGATTATAGAGACAGTGAAAAAATGTTGTGTAACATATGCCCCATAAAGCATGAGATCCAAGAGAGAGAGGGAGGGGTGAAATGATTTGCGAGAATGCATTTGAACCAAAAACCACTATCGGAAGACCTACAATTACAAATAAAATTGATATCTCTTATACATGAACATGTGGCATGGGTGCAGCCATCCATAATAGAGTACATATATAAACTAAGGTCTAAGGTATGGACGCAGCCATCTAGCGGTAAGGATCGACAAATAGACTGAGGTATGGTCGCAACCATCCAATCAAATGAGTCATGTAATAAAGTCATGATAAACGATTATAACCCGCAGCCTAGATCTTAGCAGACAAAAGTTGGGGTCTTTCACTCCATCTCAACCTGAACAAGTAAAAATTCAATCATGCGAATATGTGAACTGAAGTTGGACATGCAATAAAAGCACCTAATTAGCAGCCAATGATGAAAGCTATTAACAGGCATGAGAGAAACCACCAATAATGACAATGGCTCTCAAGGTACAATAGGTACAATCCACGAAATGTGAATAGTGAGCTGGCATCGAACACCCACAGAATCACTCAATCGAAGGTTAATGATGTGGACCTATCGTCGAATGTGAAGAACCTTCCATTGAGGAATGCATGCTCTAAGGTACTAGTAGGGAGTCTTTAGATCAACTTCCTAGAAAATGAGTTGAAGTTGACAGGAAGCGATCGGGTCAAAGGAGGGCCATAATTTTTCCCACATCATCGACATGAGACAGAGGAACATAACGATAATGAATTAGGACCAACTTGTTATACAGGTAAATTCTCTCAAGACATGTAGATGAATGAGGAATTATGATAAACATCATCCCACGAAAGATCCTCCAGAGACATGGTTTCCACAATGGCTTCATCGGAGGGAAATATCTCTTTCAAGGGATTGGGTGAATCCAAATCGCTAAGGAAAGGGGATTGAGAATAAGTGTCAAGAGACATTCTCAAAGGAGCATGATCATAAGATGGATTTTCTAAAGCCGCGATGAGTTCACAATAGTCAATCATGATTGGACTCAACGAAATTTAATCTCAAAAATAATCGATCTGTTTAGGTGAAGGGATGATCTACGGGTCATAAGATCGAGAGATCATATTGATCTAAATAGTCTTGGGTGGAGGAAGTGGAAAAATACCCATGACGGTAGGATCTTTGAAGATAAATAGCCCAACACTCTCGTAGGGACTAGGAATCTAGTCCACATACGGAATGTTGTTCTCAGAAGAAGAGGTGAAAAAATATAATTGATCAACATTAAAAATATTTCTTCGATGCGGGAATTTCAAGACACGAAAGAGAGTGGATGGAATGCATAGCATGGCATGAGTCCAACTGTGACTGGGGAGAATATTGTAATTGATTTTGGCCTTAAGTACTTCTACCTCGGCATTGACTATCTTCCCTTTCAAGGTAATCGATAAACTAGTGAGAACACCTAAATATTTTGATTCCCTTCCATCAAATGCTTCATGGGAATTTGGAAATGAATTCAAGGCCGGAGAACCAATGGCTTCTGAGCAATAAGATGACATGATGCACATAGACGTACCCTCATCCACAACTACTCGATGGATATTGAGACCATTAATACCACCTTGTGTGATGAGTGCAATTTGGTGTGGGAGTCGTGAAACAAAATTCTCTAAATTGAAATCGAGAAGGCTAGTATCAGCACAATCAACCCTGCCAATCGCAGATACAATATCCTTCCATTTAGATGGACAACTCTGAAGTACTTCTAATGCAGACATTGCAGATGATGCCTAAGGGAAATCCTCAAAAATGTTGTAATGTTGAGCAGCACGGGCGTTTGGATTGTAAGAAGAGTTACAGAGTACACCCTTGGAAGGTGGTCGTACAACGAGCTCAGTACTGGGCCTTTCAATCTAAAGAGGGCTAGAAGTAGGCGGAGGATGAGGACCATCAGTTATCTCTTTTCCCGCTTCCTGACGTGATCCAATATAATATTTCCACTGAGTAGCAATAGAAACAGATGCAAAAACATTCACCATGAACACCTGAGAGCCAAATGGGGCAAAGGAATGAGGTTTCTCTACATTTGGGTTTGCTGAGATGTAAAAATTTCTTTAAAAATAGTTATAGTTCCCTGGGTTCCTTTAAAGAATAAACTTACTTTGGCATGTCGAGGACAGTCCTTGGTGTAGTTCTCTTTGTCACAAATCAAACAAGGGTACATCAGCTTATTCTGTAAACCATCATCAGCATGAGATTTAGCGAAATCCTGTTTCGAGGTATCGGCTTTAGCCTTACCTTCAGCATTATTTTTCCCATTTGAAGTTTTATCCGTCGGATTGGCCTGAATGACATTGACTTCCACGGTTTTACCGAAATTAGGGGTGGTCTGGGAAGCAACATTATTGGAAGGATTATAATTTTTCTTCCCATGATTTTAAGGAGAAAACTTCGAAGAATTCTGAGACATGGAACGAATAATACCATCAAAAAATGGGGTATTTGGTGCTTTAGAAGTTCCAGGTCGAGGTGCATCAGGCAAGATATATTACAATGTGCTAGACTGAGAGTACACAAGATCAAGGTACTGGGTATGAGTAATGGAATGTTCTTCGGTTACACATGCCCCCATAGCTATGTCTTTAGCGATTTTATTGACAAAATAGGTAGTGAAAAAATCAGTTAGCAGCTGATCAGGAATATCAAACTTAATCAAGCGACGAAGATGCCTCCATTCATGCATATGATCTGAGATGTGAGTGCCTAGGTCCTGTTTCAAGGACTTGAGGAGGTGTGTCCCGGTATCATAGAGAACTGGTAACTAAAATGGGTAAGAAACACCATGGCTGAAGGGATGAAATCTTGAAAAATGCCACGAGATAATTCGGTGTACCACTTTGCAGTGGCACTAGTAAGAGTCTATTGGAAAAGGTAGAGTTGGATGGAATCATTGACCCAAGAGTTTGAGGAACACCACAAACGGTAAGTCCTAACATGTGCTTGGGGGTATTCTCCAGAATTATCCTCAAACTTAGGAAAATCACCAAGAATATTTGTCAGAACTGCAGGCCAATACTGGTTATGAAGAATTGGATCATTCGTTAACTTTGACACATCAGGTAGTTGCAACGTAATGAGAAATGGTAATTTAGGATTAAAAGGCATTAAAGGCCTCTGATAAGCACCTGTGTTAACATTCCACCCAGACAGAGAGATTCTACCCCCATATGTTTTGCCCCAGAGGATTCTAACCATAGGGGTTATATGCTTGATAATTTGGCCTATACTAGTGTTGAGGACCATGCTATTGATTTTGAGCATACCATTGAAGTCCTTGCTGAGCAACGTATAAATTCTATTGTGAAATTTAAGAATTTCCTTAAGGTTTATTATACACCAACTGGGAATGATTTTGAGGTTAATATGTGAAAACTTGGGGCGCACTATATACCAGCTGATATTGACCTTAAGGAGGGTAATAAGCACCTTGAGGTTGAGGAGGAGGACCCTGCTGAGCAGGAGGGCCCTGTTAAGGAGGTGGACATTATTGAGAAGGTAGACCCTACTGACCATGCAGACCTTGCTGAGTAGGATAAACAGGTTGAGCCAGCTGCTGAGCAGGTTGAACTGACTGCTGAACAGATGGAGCAGGCTCAATCGACAGCTGGGGTTGGGCAAGTTTCTCCTGCGGAGCAGGTTGGCCTAGATATTGATGGCCACCGTGCTACCCTTGTGGAAGAGGTTTTCTTGATGGTTGTGATGGACCAGGTTGTCCCTGATGATCATATTGACTCAGAGCAGGACCGTAGGGTTTTCCTTGTTATACAAAGTTTTGGCCATATCGAACGTACGACTATTGTTGTTGTGCAAGAGGTTGTCCCTATGGTGGATAGATTCCCCCCCAGGAATGTAAGATGCTCCTATTTGATATTGGTACTGAGATTGATCGAAAGGATCATAGGGTTGTTGGATAAAATATTGACCCTGTAAGGGTTGCCCTTTCATACCATAAGGTTTTCCCTGATGGATCAAAGGTTGTACCAGAAGAGGTTGTCCTTGTAGACCAGAGGGTTTTCCTTATATCACCGACCCTTGATCAGGGATGGTATGATAAGGATCAGCAAGAGGAAGATAAGGATACTGATTGGAATCAATAGGAGGTAAATAAATGGGGTTTCCATAGACATAATAGTGATGTGGATGATTGACACGAGCTTGGGGCTGCTGACAACCCTGAATGTTTCATTTTTGATCGTCCGGAGAGGGAGCATACCGTTTGTGAATATCCAACATGTGTTCATCGAAAGTATAAGTGGAAACCATGGGTGTATAGGTAGACTGGGTTTCCACTGCACAAATTTATGATCCACTCACAACAGGCCTAACTAGGAACGTAGTATTAACTGAGATGGACCTACAAATAGCAGAATATCTGGAAGACTGATGCATAATAATTGGTGCAGACGAAGCCACACAAGTAGTAGGTTGGACTAGGATAGACGTAACAATGACCGATGAACTAGCTGTCGACGATGATAGTCCTAATTAAGAAAGGACATAAGTCCTTGGAGGAGTCAAAGTACTGGAGGATGCTATTGATGCAACACCATAAATAATCTGACTGAGAGTCCGATAACTGAGTACCAATGGTGGTGAATATTGATTAGAGGCATACGGGAGATCTTCAAGAAAAAGTTGATATTCTCCTGTGGACACATGCATTTCTCCACTACCGAAAGGACTCGAAGAATCCATGTCTCACGAAGCTGTGAGATCTTCAAAAATACTATGAGGGCTAGGAGGTAAATTAGCAGCTAAAAATGGTGATCCTGAAGTAAGAGGAGGGAATTCCCCATCATCTCCAAAACTAGACCAAGCACCCAGAGGAGGCCAATTGAACTCAACTAGCTCTTCAGGTGGAGATCGGGTATCAAGATGAAATGAAGTCGAGAGAATAGGATACGAAAACTCAGCAGACCTACTAGACTGAGGAGTTTGAAAAGAAACTTCAGCAACAAAACTACCACTAGGCGGCAGTGAAGAAGATAGGGAAACTAGTGGTTCCACCACTATGATAGTATTTCAACATAGGAAGGAAAACAAGATAGCCGATCGAGGGCTTCAAGATCAAATTCTAAGGAAAAAAAAACAAGCTAGGTAACAAACTTTTAATGGGTATGTGATAGTGGGTAATTAATTTTATGACATTGAAACATGATTGTGTTGTTTCATGTTTTAGGAGTGGAGAAATAGACAAAAGATGACTCTAGTCAATTTCTATTTTAAACGAGCGTGAAAGGGAACATGCTCAATGATCTCTTCTCTTTTTAAGGATTCATGAAAAGATTTAAATGACTACTTAGGTAATCTAAGAAAGAGGGTGTACCAACTTTCTATGAACTTCCATATACACCTTGGTGATCAAATGAAAAATAAATGACGAAGAACTTAATGTACATGCAGGTAGTCTCCCTGAATGTTGTGTTTGGTGTATCACAGTTACAGGGCAGAATAATCGGCTTCCTATGGACAAAGGATTTGAACCTAATGGGGTCTCCCATTATATACTTGAGGGTATGGGGAGGACAAGTCCATACTAGCGCTGTCTAAAGCTAGATGGAGAACAAAAACTACTAGGTTTAAACACATCGAAACACGTCTATAGCCTAGACCACTAAAAACGTTGTGTTAGGTTCCAATGTTTCCTTAGGTTTATTCAATTGATTTTATAGTTAATCTTGAATTAGTGTTTCAGTTTCAAGGCCCTACTGAATTGTGATCTCGAACTTCCTAAATGCAAGCTATATGCAATAGAACACCATTTTCCATTCAATGAATGATAACTATGGAAAGGATAGAGATGTTTCAGAAGCAACAAACATTGAAAGCATACGAGGAAGTATCCTAATGCATCTAATACAATAAAAAGAGAAATGAATTTTTTTTCCTATATGGAAGTGCTAGTTATGTGAAAGACCTTTTCATTTCCGATGCAAATGAAAGGATGTAATTGTTTTTTATTTTTTCAATAAGATGAAGTACACTGTACAAAAATTACATTAAAAAACAAAGCAAACACTAGTTCTAAGTATTTTGAATGTAGAGAGCTAAACTGAATGATTCGAGCAAAGAAATAAAAACACAAAAAATCACTCAAACCTATGACGCACTATTTCAAGAAAAGTGAAAGCTTTATAAACGACCCAAAATGAGCAATGTAATCTATGCTCGAAAACGAAGAGAGAAATTAAAACAAACACAAAAATAATCATTTAAAAAACCAAAACTCAAATGATAGAGAAAGTGTCAGGAAACTGATCAAGGAATTGAATTAACAAGAGCCAAAATACCTGACTTTCAACCAGAAGGCTCAGTGAGCAAAAGACACCTAGAACCCTAGGGCTACGAACTACGCTGATAGGAAAATAGAAAAACAGTTGAGAAGAGCAAGCCTAAAGCAGTCAAAACAGCTTGAAAAATACCAATTGCAAACCAAAATAGACCAGAGTAAAGAACAACTGACCAAAAACTAAACAAGTAGGTCAAACGAAACCCTACAGGTTTCGACGCGACTGTAAGGTGGTAATCCACGCCAAAGAGGGTTTGGCGCTACTGTCACAAAAGTAACAAGTGCCAATTGGCGTGACTATTCAAACAAAAAGTGCACCAAGCTAGATATGTATGGGAGAATGGGAAAACCAGTGAGCAGAGGTCAATCTTGACACTCTGGAACTGAACAAGAGGATTCTAAACAATCAAGAAAGTAAAAACAACAGACAAGCAAGAAAATGACCGAAGTCGACTTGATAAGGGTGAAACGACAAACTCACACTGATCCCCAGCAGAGTCGCCAATTTTTTATATAGGTAAATCCTTTATGCAGATAGAGATGATCCCTCTAGCCCTAAAGTGGGTCTAGTAATAAAAGGATAAGCTAAAGTGTAGGTTCCTTAATTAATGAATGAAAAGGACAAGGTAGAAAAGCCTATGTAGATTCCAAAGCTGTTGTGTTTGATGGTGGTGATGGCCTCTTGATTTTTTCTTCGACGGGTCACAATATTTCTACTACAATGGTCGAATACCTGGACGAAGATCAATAAACAAGAGCAGCATACAAAAGAACGATCTCATTCATAATAAACTAACCAATCAAGGAGGTTTAGGCATATTGCATCAAATAAAACAAATTTACGCAAGATGGGAACCAGAAAATAGTCATGTATATGTATTAATAGAAGAAAGAGTTACAACCGGAGCCTTGACGTCACAACCTTCTTCAGCAGGGTTCCGTCGAAGCGCGTCTCGATGAATCATTGGGGAATTCAAACGTGATGAAGACACAATTATAAGCTCTCTCAATGAGGGTCTCTTTCGTTCTATCTTTTCTAACAAAATGTACAGAAATATCTTCAGCATTTCAGCTATGGTATGTTCAATTCAACTAGCACATCAATGGAATATGGCCATATTTATAGAAGGAGAGGAGGAGGATGGGATCCCTAAAATAGTGGGATAGAGGCCTTATCCCTTGGGAGGTTTCCCAAAAGGTTTAAACAAGAGGTTGAAGGAGGGAGGCCATGGTTATTCAGTCGAACCACTCCAGCCAACTCACCCACGAAGTTTGTTATGATGGAAACTTCACCTCTATTTTTTTTTAAAATTCCATAAATAGGTTGGTGCGGGTAGCTCACTCTGATAGAGTGCCAATGGGCATGGGGCCCAGTGTTAATTTCCCAATTGGTGCAAGGGCATAATGGTCTACTAGCGTCAAGGAAAAAACATGTCCTTCTGATGGCATGTTCAGGAAATTGTCAACAGAAGGAGTGTTGTCCTCACGGCAAGGGATGCAATGATGGTCTTTGTAAGGCATGACACTTTATTTTGGTCACAAAAATGAGCCTTCAATGTGTGGGATGGGGATTACACGGTAACTGACAAAATGCTGTGTAACATTCGTAAAAGGTCAAGGTATATATAGTGAAGGATTATGATGATGAGAAGAGCTGAGAACAGATTTTTTAATCCATTGAAAATAAATTTTATTTTATTCTTTATAAAATATTTTTATAATTTTTTTATAAATTAATTTTAATTTAAATAATAATACTAAAATTTTCAAATTTTTTATAATAAAATTTTTATAAATTAATTTAAGTAATTAATATTTAAAAAAATTTAATTGATAAATATTTAACATTATTTCATTGATAAATATTTAAAATTTTTATAATTACTTTTATTATTTATTATTTTTATTTTCATTTATTGTAAAGCTACTAAATTAATTTTAATTATCATATAATAACCTTAATTTAAATTTTTTTATTAAGTTTCATAATTTATATTTATAAAAACTTTCTAATTATTAATTTTTTTAATTTTTAAAATTTTTAAAATTTTATATTAATTTCATAATTTGTTAAAATTCTTTATTTAAGGTGTAAATTTTATGATTTATTCCTAAATTTTTACCTAAAATAGTATAATCAAATTATTAATCTAAGGGTAATTTATTAAATAACATTAATAAGACGAATACCTAAATTTATTTAACTCTAAATAATAATATAACTATTTAAATATATGTTTAAATATATGCTAATAAATAAACAATAATTATTAATTCTATTAACGATTTTTTTTAAATATATTTGATTAATTTAATTAAATCCTACTAAATTTTTTAATTTTAAGACTATCATTTATAAATTAATTTAATTTAAATTTTTGTCATAACTAACTTTGCTAGGAGGGGCACTACGTCCATCTGTATTTGTTGGATGATGCACATGCACACATGCAACATTCTATTTTTAATAGATTTAGTATTAAATTTACTTTTTTATATATAGTATTATCTAGATGCAATCATTTATAACTTAATACTTGTTACTTGTGAGATCTACAAATTTTGGACATATTTTATGTGAACTACATTTGGTATATGTGAATGTGATATATAATGTTTTCAAAACTTAAGTTTTGGATGGTTGAACTACATTTGGCATGTGAAGTAATGTTGTGTTAAATAATTTGTTATGTTTTTAAAACTTAATTTTTGGATGGTTGAACTAAATTTGGTATTTGAAGTAATGTTGTGATCTATATTAATGTTTTTCTTTTGAAAAACTCAAGTTTTGGATAGTTGAGCAACATTTGGCATGTGAAGTAATGTTGTGTTGCAATTTCTTTTGTTTTTAAAACTTAAGTTTTGGATGGTTGAACTACATTTGGCATGTGAAGTAATGTTGTGATCTATATTAATGTTTTGATTTTGAACTACATTTGGCATGTGTAGTAATGTTGTGTTATACTTTGTTTTGTTTTTGAAACTTAAGTTTTGGATGGTTGAACTACATTTGGCATGTGAAGTAATGTTGTGATCTATAATTTTTTGTTAAATTAAAATGTAAGTTTTGGATGGTTGATCTAGATTTGGCATTTGATATAATATTAAATGTTTTTATTGGATAGCTGAACTACAATTGTCATGCCATGTGAAGTAATGTTGTGATATAATCAAAAAGTTTTAAAAACTCAAGTTTTGGATGGTTGAACTACATTTTGCATGTGATTATGATATTATGTTTTGTTTCTAAAATTCAAGTTGTCTTTTTCCAAACAAAAAATTCACATGAATATATGTACATGTATAAATGATTTTACACATGTTTGAATATATATGTTAAAACGATTGAAGTACAATACATATTGATGTATCTATATATCTATTGTGACAACCTCATTAGAATTAACTAGTGTTAACTACTTAAAGACTTTTATTATTTTAAATTTCTCACAAAGGAAAGAAGATTTGAAGCTTTATTGTAGATAAAAACAAATTATTTTATTGAAAATCATTAAAGTAGGAGGACTAGTTAATTAAAAGAAAATCTTTTAAGAGGTTGGAAAAGAGTTTCCAAGAATAGGAGGTGGTTGGGAATAGTTGGAAAAACAGTTACCCTCTCTTCTAAGGATAAATTTGGATCCCAGGAGAAGAGAGGGGGTTCTGTGAATTTTGGTAAGGAGGGTGAAGTATTTTCTAGAGCTGGTAGAGGACCAGTTGAAAATAGCTTTTGCAACCCTTGTGAACCAGATTATCTGATTGTGACTTGATTGGCCATCCAGAGGTCACAGCAGAAAAATTTCCACTGTTGCCCATGATACCATCCAGATTCTGGGGCTAGGGGGAAAGCAGAGGACATAATAGCCTCCCTTGATGGTTAGGAGGACAACATCTTGAATTTTTGTGAATGCAGATGAGTATACTGTGAATGTAAGTGTTTATCTAATATTCTACTTTGTATGGAAGTCTATCGTTTAAAAGGTTGTGGAACACACTGCCTGTTAATTTATAAATGAATATATATATAAGTTAAGTGTTGGATATGGAGGACTTCTGAACTGTGGAGACAATCCCTACTGTATTTCAATGGAATAGAGAAATATGTTAGTGTAATATATTCTTCTATTTTTTTATCTACAGTGTTTATTAATGGAATAGAGAATTTCATTAGTGAAATAAAAATATTCTTCTATTTATCTATCTATAGTGTTTATTCGTAACATGTGACAGACAGTAAAATAAAATAGCAAGTATAGTGACCATGGTACAGATAATTAGTAGAGTAGTCAAACAAGGTAGAAGGAAGCCTTATGTAAACATAAAAGCTACAATATCAGCTGTAGGATTGAAGGTAAACCATTTATATGAGTGATATATAAACTCTGTCATGTAAACCCTTATAGACCGAGAACTGTCTAAGGGCAATGTGGACATACTTTCTTTCCTCTTTCAAGAGATGGCACAAAACAAACAAAGAAACAAGAAATAGTCGGTGGTGTTGTACAAAACGAAAACCTGTATATTGCATTTCTAGAAAGAAAATACTCGCAACATAAAATCTGTCTAGGTATACAGGAAAGAAGATTTAGGAGTTCGAAGTTACAGTGCCGAAGACAATGTAATGGTAAATCTTGAAATAAACTAGTAGTAGAGCGAGTATCAGGTTAAGTATGCTATGTAAACAAACGCATTTGGTTCCCAAAGACCATAACTATCGGCCGAATATAACACGAATCCTCGTGAACAACATTCATAGGGTTTTATTTTATAGAATCGTCTAGGGGTAAACCCCTTTCCTCTCAAAAATAATTATTACACAAATAAAAAAAATCTCTTACAGGATAGATTTTCTCAAAGACATGAGAAACCCCAACATCGGTGGGAAAACCCTTATCGAAAAAAACGGAGTTACTGGAAGCCAAAAGCCAGGCCTCGACAGAGAAATTTGGAGAGGGCTTAGCGCTTTGGAAAAACTCAAATACCTGTTGAAATGGAGCAAAAATTTGTTAGCCGAGGCAGACGTGGAGTTAGCCAGCCGAAGGTTAGATACTAAGCGATAAACTCCTCGTACCTGCAAAAAGGAGGAGCTACCAGCCATCAAATTAATAAACTGTAAGGGTATTAGTAAAAATAGAGCATGATAGCCTAAACCTTTAATTTAATTCACGGGGAAAAAAAAAAGTACCTGTATGAAATAACAGTTGGGGCCATTTGTTGAAAGCCATGAGCCACAGGATTAGATCATCGACTTGAAAGTAAGGGAATTAAACCATGCAATAATCTTAAAATGGGTGGAATGGGAGTGTGAACTTACCCTCAACATTGTGATAGGAGCTACAGCTCCCTGTGGAAGTCATGCTCTACGGCTGGTCCCGTAACAAAAATGGTGTTTTGCACAAACGAAACCCTGTATGAGCAGATTGGAGGAGTCAATCCATTTTCAAGAAAGAAGAACAAAAAGAAATTGGAATAGCTAGTTAAAAACTAAGTTTTAAAACTGCATATGAACGCTGCCAGAGAACCAAACCTGAAATATATAGGTCCTGGGCGTAGTCTACATCACCATGAAGTCGAGTTTTGAGAAAATCCCAATGGAAACCCAAAAAGCATGAAAAATTCATGGAGCCCACTGTGAAACTGACAGAGGATGCCAGGCAAAACCCATCCAGCTCACAGACTAATAGCCGAACCAGAAACCCTCCGAGTTCGCTGTCTACTGGCAATGAACGTCA
This sequence comes from Pinus albicaulis, assembly GCA_034641835.2. NCBI lineage: Eukaryota > Viridiplantae > Streptophyta > Pinopsida > Pinales > Pinaceae > Pinus > Pinus albicaulis. Next base: position 1,200,234,838 of record CM076581.1, on the reverse strand, counting down.
TGGTTTTTTTTTCTCCCTTGGAGGGAAATGAGGAACCCCGAGGTATATTGTGACACATGTAGCCAGTACTGCCAGAAATCAAGCGCAATTGACCGAATATCATTCGGCAAGAGAATTTGATGCCAGGTGGAGTGACATATGTCCAAGACTCACTAAGGAGTAGTAGAACCATAAATGTGACAGATGGCGCATTTACCATATGTACAATTCACACGTAGGAAATTCTATATACTTTTTGATGTAATATTCACATATTTATGCCAAATCTTGATTACTCATAACATTATCTAGCCAAAAGTTTACATAAGCTAATGTATATGATCGATTCATGGTGTAGATTTCCATTAAATATGCTTATGAATCTATCCAAATGAATAGGAAATGTTTGAATGGAGGTAGGATGTGTAGACGTGGATGTGTTGACAGTTTGGTGTATGTAAAATTTAATTTTTTTATGATGGTAATTTAATTTTTGATGGTAGTGACAAGTGGTATCAGAGCAAGTTGCTACACTAGGATCCTAAGGGTCTACTAACAGTGAAGTTGTGCATTTGTTTAGTGCACTGAGAAGAAGCACATGAAATGAGCGAAGTTGAAGCGTCACAGTCACAACCAGAAGTTCCAACAGTCATGAATCCATAAATGTGGGTTCAATTAACTGTTGAACAACATCAAAAGACAAGTCAATTACTTGAATAACAGCAGTAACAAACTAAAATTTTGCTAAATACAGTGTAGCAACTACATGAAGAGATGATGAGAGTCTGGAAGGACAATGAGAGGTTGTTGCAAGATCAAGAAAAGATTCTAAAAAGTTTATCTGAGAAATGAAATTAGGAGATGGGACATCCCAGTGCAGAGAAAGAATTGTCGATGGAACAGGAAGAACAGTAAACTAGAAATAACACCACAGGCAGAACTGAGAATATTCTTTCCCAAAACAGCAAAAACAAAAATTATAATGAGGCAGAGTTGGGTGATGTGTTTGACCAGCAAGATCCTAAGAGGTAGAAAGTAGAGCTGCAGGGGGAATTTCATAAAGTTAAGCCACCAAAATTTGATGGTGAGGCGGAAGAGGTGGCTGAAGCATGGTTGATCAATATAAATAAATACTTCCAGGTATATGAATACAACAACAATCTGAAGGCCATATTGGCTATATACCAGTTATGATAAAAGGCCACCCTGTGGTGGGAGGAGGTGAAAAACATACGTAGCATTGACGAGCGAGATATCACATGGAAACTGTTTCAGCAATATGTTAAGGACAAGTACTTAACAGAAAGATTTTGTGATGACAAGGCTAAGGAGTTCCATGATATTCGATTTGGACAAATGACCGTGGACGAGTATGTCACAAAATTTACTTCATTGTTACGTTACGTTCCTTATCTCTGGGAAGAAAAAGCCAAGCTTCAAAGGTTCTTAAGCAGTTTACCTGCTCATATGAGAGAATGGATAGAATTTTTTAACCCTCAGCCCATGGATGAGGCTATCCGTAAAGCACAAATGTGCTATCAGCAAAATACAGCCAAGGGTGAAGGAGGAAAAAGCTGGCAGCGAAGGAAAAATCAGAAAAATAATTCTACTTTCAAAAGTAGTAAAAGAAATAACTTTAAAGGCTCATCACGGAATTCCAACAGCAAGCAGTTTGGTAAAAATCATGAAAGAACTAAGTGGCCAGCAGAGGAGAAGCCCACAAAAGCATGCAACAGGCCAGAATAGGGGCATATTTCAAAACCTCCCCTACAGTACTGTGGTTGTGGAGAGGCTCATTACTATAAAAACTATCCCCAACGAAATAAAAATGAGACTGTAGCAAATCTACAAGAGGCATATACAGTGGGAGACGTGGTGCGAAATGTACCTCGCATAAATGCAGCATTGGAGGACTGACAGGCTGATTTCTAGCCCACGATGATTGAATTGGAAGGTGCTATACTAACTAAACCTGTTTCGATTTTAGTAGATCCTAAAGCAAGTTTAAGTTATGTAAGTCCTACAATAGTGGAATCATGCAAATTAAAAGAGAAAAAATTTAAGAACTCTTGGTTAGTTCAATTAGCTACTGGGGAAAGGCGTAAGGTAACTGCAAAAATTCCTAATTGTATTTTGGAAGTAGCAGAGCAGTAGTTACAAGTACACTTAAATATCTTACCATTGGGATCTTATGACATGTTATTGGGAATGGATTGGCTGCAAGGACAATGGACACTAGTGGACTGCAAAGAAAAGTTCATTCATTTCATAATGCAAGATTGTATGCATAAAGAAATTCAAGGAATTAAAAAACCCGTACAACTACGTCAAATAACAACATCTCAAATGGGCAAGTGTATCAGAAAAGGATGTCAGTTGTATGCCATCCAAGTAGGGTATGCAGATTCCAAGGAAAAAGCTCCAATAATGGAGGATATTCCTATGGTACAGGAATTCTTGGATGTATTTCCAGAAAACATTCCCGGATTGCCACTAAAGAGGGATATTGATTTCACCATTGAATTGCTGCCAGGAGTCTCTCTGGTGTCAAGAGCTCCTTACAGAATGAGTGTCCCAAAATTAACAGAACTGAAGATGCAGTTACATGAATTGATGGACAAGGGCTATATCTGCCCAAGTGTGTCTCCTTGGGAAGCTCCAGTCCTTTTGGTTAAGAAGAAAGACGGAACCTTGTGCATGTGCATGGACTACAGGCAACTTAATAAGCTGACTGTTAAGAACAAATACCCCTTACCAAGAATCGATGACCTATTCGATCAAGTGAGAGGGGATAAGGTGTTCTCTAAGATAGATTTAAGATCCAGGAATCATCAAATTCGGATCAAGGATGAGGACATCTGCAAAACAACTTTCCACACACGTTATGGGAATTATGAGTTCGTGGTGCTACCCTTTGGCTTGACAAACGCACCAGCAACCTTTATGAGGTTGATGAATGGTATCTTTCATCAGTTCTTGGATAATTTTGTACTTATTTTCATAGATGACATACTAGTATATTCAAAAAGCGAGGAAGAACATAAATAACAATTAAGAATAGTTTTGGAAATGCTGAGAAAACATTAGCGTTATGCTAAGTTTAGCAAATGTGATTTCTTTAAATCAGAAACCCAATACTTGGGACATGTTATATCAGCTGAGGGGATAGTTGTATACCTCGAGAAGATCAAAACTATTATGTAATGGCAGGTACCTCAGAATGTGGCAGACATTAGATCATTTATGGGTCTAGCTGGGTATTATAGAAGGTTTATAGAAGGGCTTTCTAAAATTTCTTTTCCCATTACATCTTTGCAGAAGAAAAGCAAGCCTTTTAAATGGACAAGTTAACATCATAAGAGCTTCGAAAATCTGAAACAAATCCTAACCACAGCACTAGTACTGAAGGTAGCTGACCCCGAAAAAGACTATGAGGTTTGCACCGAATCCAACAAAGAAGGAGTGGGTGCGATATTAACTCAAGAAGGAAAAGTGGTAGCCTACTAGTCTAGGAAGCTGAAAAAACATGAATAGAAATGTTCTTCTTATGACTTGGAACTTACCACAATAGTGCATGCTCTCCGAGTATTGAGGCGTTATCTGTTGGGTAAAATATTTATACTTAAAATAGACCATAGCAGCTTGACTAATTATTTCAAGCAGGCAGATTTAAATTCTAGACAGGCAAGATGGAATTCCTTTTTGAGTGAATTTGACATGGAAATTTAGCATGTTAACAGGAAGGAAAACTAAGTTGCAGATGTGTTGAGCAGAAAAATGCATGGTATTTATGTCTTATATTACATTCAGCTAGCAAGTCAACTGTTGGAAGAGTTAAAAGGTGAAGCACAGAAAGACCTGGAATACAAATATTTGTGGCAGCAAATGGAGGATAATGAGAGGCAAGGCAAGTCATCAGAGTTTGGAAAGAACAAAGATCAGGTATTGACCTTCCGCGACAGAATATATGTGCCTAATCGTATAGTTCTTAAGGAGTTAATCCTGAATGAGTTCCACCGCAGCAATTACGCTGGCCATCCAGGCTATCAGAAAATGCTCACTGCAATAAGAAAGGTATATTATTGGCCAAGTATGCGAAAGAATATTGTAGAATATCTAAGCAAATGTTTGGAATGTCAACAGGTTAAAGTGGAGCATCAACATCCTGCAGGGATACTACAGCCCATACCCATTCCTGAGTGGAAGTGGGAGGTTATCTCCTTGGATTTCATCACAGGACTACCACGAACAAGGAAGCAGAATGATTCCATCATGGTGGTAGTAGATAGATTAAGAAAATCTGCCCATTTCATACCTGTACAATCTACATACAAGACGATATAGACTTCGGATATGTTTATGAAGGAAATCTTTAGGTTGCATGGCATACCTAAGACTGTAATTTCAGATCGAGATGTTAAGTTTACATCTGAATTCTGGAAAACCTTGTTTTCTGGTCTGGGAACTCAGATACAGTTTCGTACTACCTATCATCCTTAGACTGATGGGTAGAAGGAGTGGTTAAACCAAGTGTTGGAAGACATGCTATGCATGTATGTGATGCAGCAACCGACCAAGTGGGAGGATTACTTGCATCTGGTTGAGTTTTCCTACAACAACGGGTATCGAGAATCTTTAAAAATAAGTCCCTTTGAGGCATTTTATGGGAGGCAATGCCTTACACCTATAAACTAGAGTAGTCCAGAAACAAAATTACTGCTGGGACCTAAAATGTTGGCTAATATGGAAGCTAAAGTCAAAATAATAAGGCAGAATCTGAAGGCTACGCAATATAGACAAAATATGTACGTAGACAAGAAAAGGTCCTACCATGAATTCGCAGTAGGAGACCACGTATATGTAAGAATAAGCCCAAGAGGAGTACCATGAGATGGACCTCCTATGCCAAATTGGCTCCCCGGTACTATGGACCTTTCCAAATACTAGACAGGGTCGGATCAGTAGCTTATAGATTGGCCTTACCCAGTCATATTCAAGTACACAATGTGTTCCATGTGTCCTTATTGAAGCGATATGTACATGATGAAAGGAATGTGATTCATTGGAAAAGTATTTAGGTAGGAAAAGGAATAGGAATCCTAACTTAAGGTTCTGAGTAATTGTTTCATGCTGACTTGAAAATACCTAAAATACCTTTTTTTTCAGGTAGAACCAGACGGCGAGTTTCTGGTCGAGCCGCAACACATACTTGATAGAAGAGAAATTGAGCTCCACAAATGAGCAATCATCCAACTGAAAGTGTAGTGGAAGCACTTCGGACTGGATGAAGCTACTTGGGAGGACGAGAACTTTATGCGAGCAGCATACTCGGAGCTCTTCACAGAGCTGGGTTGAGACACCGAGGACGGTGTTACTTCCAGGGGGGAGGATGTGACAACCTCATTAGAGTTAACTAGTGTTAACTAGTTAAAGACATTTTATTCTAAATCTTCTGGGAAATCACATGAGAAATTTTGGAACCGACGCGTTTCGAACAACCAACTGTAGTTCATCATCAGGATAATGCATTTTGCATTATCCTGATGATCAACTACAGTTCATAGTTCGAAACACGTTAGTTCCAAAATTTCTCATGTCATTTCCTGGAAGATTTAGAATAAAATGTTATGGATCACAGAAGCTTGCACTCTCAAATAATTAAAGACTTTTATTATTTTAAATTTCTGGAAAAGGAAAAAAGACTTCAAGCTTTATTGTAAATAAAAACAAATTATTTTATTGAAAATAACTAAAGTAGGAGGACTAGTTAATGAAAAGAAAATATTTTAAGATGTTGGTAAAAATTTTCCAAGAATAGAAGGTGGTTGGGAATAGTTGGAAAAACAGTTACCCTCTCCTCTGAGGATAAAGTTCGATCCCAGGAGAGGAGAGGGGTTTCTGTGAATTTTGGTAAGGAGGGTGAATTATTTTCTAGAGCTGGTAGAGGACGATTTGAAAATAGCTTTTTCAACCCTTGTGAACCATATTATCTGATTGTGACTCGATTGGCCATCCGCAGGTCACAACAGAGAAATTTCCAGTGTTTCTCGTGGCACCATCCATATTCTAGCGCTAGGGGGAAAGCGGAGGACGTAATAGCCTCCCTTGATGGTTGGGAGGACAATAGCTTGAATTTTTGTGAATGTAGATAAGTATACTATGCATTTAAGTGTTTATTTAATATTGAACTTTGTATGGAAGTCTATCGTTTAGAAGGTTGTGGAACACACTGCCTGTTAATTTATAAATGAATATATATATAAGTTAAGTGTTGCATATGGAGGAATTCTGAACTGTGGAGACAATCCCTACTATATTTCAATGGAATAGAGAAATCTGTTAGTGTAATATATTCTGCTATTTTTTTTATCTACAATGTTTACTAATGGAATAGAGAATTCTGTTAGTGAAATACAAATATTCTTCTATTTATCTATCTACAGTGTTTATTCATAGCATGTGACAGACAGTAAAATAAAATAGCAAGTATAGTGACCATGGTACAAATGGTTAGCAGAGTAGTAAAACAAAGTAGAAGGCAGCCTTCTATAAACATAAAAGCTACAATATCACCTGTAGGATTGAAGGTAACCATTTATATGAGTAATATATAAACCCTGTCATGTAAACCCTTGTAGACATATAACTGTCAAAGGGCGACGTGGACATATTTTCTTTCCTCTTTTAAGAGATAGCACAAAACAAACAAAGAAATAGGAAATAGCCGGAGGTGCTGTGCAAAACAAAAACCTGTATAATGCATTGCTAGAAAGAAAATACTTGCAACATAAACTCTATCCAGGTATACAGGAAAGCATATTTAAGAGTTCGAAGTTACAGTGCTGAAGACAATGTATGGGTAAATCTTGCAATAAACTAACAGTAGAGCAAGTATCACATTAAGTATACTATGTAAAAAAAAGCATTTGGTTCCCAAATACCATAACTACCAGCCGAATATAACACGAATCCTCGTGAAAAACATGCATAAGGTTTTAGTTTACCATCCAGGGTTAAACCCCTTTGCTCTTAAAAATAATTATTACAAAAATAAAAACAATCTCCTACAGGGAAGAGTTTCTCAAGGAACTGAGAAACCCCAACACCGGTGGGCAAATCCTTATCGAAAAAAACGGAGTTACTCGAAGCCGAAAGCCAGGCCTTGACAAAGAAATTTGGGGAGGGATTAGCCCTTTGGAAAAACTCGAATACCTATTGAAATGGAGCGAAAATTTGTTAGCCGAGGCAGACGCGGAGTTAGCCAGCCGAAGGTTAGAGACTAAGGGATAAACTCCTCGTACCTGCAAAAAGGAGGAGCGACCAACCATCAACTTAATAAACTGTAAGGGTATTAGTAAAAATAGAGCGTGATAGCCTAAACCTTTAATTTAATTCACGGAAAAAAAAAAAAAAGTACCTGTATGAAATAAAAGTCAGGGCCATTTGTTGAAAGCCATGAGCCATAGGATTAGATCTCCGACTTGAAAGTAAGGGAATTAAACCATGTAATAATATTTAAATGGGCAGACTGGGAGCATTAACTTACCCTCAACATTGCGATAAGAGCTATAGCTCCCTGTGGAAGTCATGCTCTGGGGCTGGTCCCATAACAAAAATGGTCTTTTGCACAGACGAAACCCTGTATGAGCGAATTGGAGGAGTCAATCTGTTTTCAAGCAAGAAAAACAAAAATAAATTGGAATAGCTATTTAAGAACTAAGTTTTAAAACTAGAGATGAACGCTGCCAGAGAACCAAACCTGAAATATATAGGTCCTGGGCGGATTCTACAACACCATGAAGTCGAGTTTTGAGAAAACGCCAATGGAAACCCAAAAATAATGAAAAAATCGTGGACCTTGCTGTGAAACTGGCAGAGGACACTGGGAAAAACCCATCCAACTCACAGACTAAGAGCCGAACCAGAAACCCTCCAAGTTCACTGTCTACTAGCAATGAATGCCGTGGTTTTTTTTTCTCCCTTGGAGGGAAATGAAGAATCTCGAGCTATATTGTGACACATGTAGCCAGTACCGCTAGAAATCAAGTTCAATTGACCGACTATCATTCGGAGGGCGGATTCGATGCCAGGTGGAGTGACATATGTCCAAGACTCACTAATGAGTAGTAGAACCATAAATTTGATAGATAGCGCATTTACCATATGTAAAATTCACAAGCAGGAAATTCTATATACTTGTTGATGTAATATTCACATATTTGTGCCAAATCTTGATTACTCATAACATTGTCTAGCCAAAAGTTTACATAAGCTAACGTATATGATCGATTCATGGTGTAGATTTCTATTAAATTATATGCTTATGAATCTGTCCAAATGAATAGGTAATGTTTGATTGGAGGTAGGACACGTAGACGTGGATGTGTTGACAGTTTGGTGTATGTAATTTTTTTTTTTTTTTATGATGGTAATTTAATGTTTGATGGTAGTGACATATATATATATATATATATATATTATAGGTCTTGTTAGATGTGTCAAACAATCATAAAATTTAAAAAATGCATTCTATAATGTATATATATCCAGTATGTGAAATTTTTTTCATAAATGCACATAGAAAAGCTACTTGAACACCTAATTTCATTCTAGAACATATATATCCAATACTTCAACATTTTTCATCAATGGAAATAGAATTTAGCTACTTTGAGTTCATTTCATTCTAGAACATATATATTTAGTACGTGAAACATTTTCATCAATGCACATCTAGTAAAACTACTTGAACAATTAATTTCATTCTGGAACATATATAATCCAATACGTGCAACATTTTTCATCAATGCACATAGAAGATATAATTTCATTTAATTTCCTAGAACATGTATATATCCAGTACGTGCAACATTTTTCATCAATGCACATAGAAAATCTACTTTCAGTTAATTGCATTCAAGAACATATGTATCCATTACTTGCAACATTTTTCATTAATGCACATAGAAAAGATACTTTCAGTTTTAATTGCATTCTAGAAAATACATACATACATACACACACACATATATATATATATATATATATATATATATATATATATTCAATACTTCTGAAACATATATATCCAGTACTTGCAACATTTTTCATTAATGCACATAGAAAATCTACTTTCAGTTGATAGTACTGTGCACGTACCAAAACAATGTGCATGTGCAAACACTTGCACAGACAACGTAACAAGGCCACTCAATTTTTAGTTGAGTTATGGAAGTTCTAAAAGATCAAACCAAACAGAAGAAATTGTTGGGCAGTTCAATCAAAAAAATTCCAATGGAATGCCATCTTCAATGATCCGTTCATTATCGGATTTTGAACTTTCCCATTTCTTAATTTTGGTTTTTTCCTTTGATTGAACCTCTATCAACGTTATGTGTGTTGCACACACCAAGTGACTATACTGATAACTTATGACATCAGGTTCATAGTCTTAAAAGTAAACAAAATCCCCACTTTGATTAGTTTGTCTAAAAATATAACCTTTCAGTATAATAGATCCTCTTTCATATGGAAACCCGTCATCATTATAGTTTTCTAACAATTTCATTTTTCATTCAGTGTAATGCATCAAATATTACTTCACATTTTCATCATTTTCAATAGGTGAAATTGGAGCAAAAAAATCTCTGGCACAATAAAACAAACTTTAAAAACTTATGTATTTAAATTTATTTCTAGATCTCTATCAGTTGAAAGAAATTCAAATGTTGCCTTCTCTAACAAGATCATAAAGTCGATCACCATCATATTATACTGTAGTCTCCTCTGATTGAATTTCTTCAAACATTGTAATGGACATTTTCTGCTTTGTAATTAGATTTGTATGTTTCCAATCTTCTACATACGTTTTGTTTTCACAAACGTCATTGAATTCTGTGTTGTTTATGCAAACATGGAAAAAACAAGAATATTTTCTTTTATCCAATGCAAACACATTTGTGGAAAAATTTGTTTTAATTGAATGCAATTTTTGAGTCCCTTTTTATTGTTGCAGTGTCATTTCCAATTGATCTATCTACATCTCTGATCCCACTATGACAAAAAAACATATATATGGAAAATTCAAAGAAGAATGTAAATATGATATCAAAATACCATCAAAGATAATGATTGTGATTAAGATAAATTTTTTAAAATTAGATATCCAATAAAAATTAAATTGAATGTACGTTCACACTTCCCTTGATCGGTTAGTCTCATGGCTTAGAGCAGCGATGCACCATCGAAAAAATTCTTTAGAATCCAGAAGTAGGTTTGTAGAGTGGTTCATTTTGGTATCTTCGAAGTGTCTATTTTATGCATGCTCCTAAACCGTCATGTTCTCATTTTCCATCGTCAATCTCAAATAAATTCCAACAATGTTTAATGCAGGTTTTCTTATGAAGACAACAAAACCAAAAGAATTACATGAATATTTGAATTGACCTACGAATCCATCTCACCATATCCAATATTCATTGAATCTTATTCCACGACTTTTAAAGGAATCATAAATCTTTCCAAAATAGTGTTGTACAAAATATGTATCATCTGTACGATCGTCACTGATATAAAAGTGATATTATTTAATAACATGTCAATTTTCCTTGGTACTTTCTACATGATAGGCGTTTTATTGATCATGTTTATATAGAATATGCATGAGCATGGAGACTTGGTCAGAATGATAGTATTCACTCTGAATTTCTTTTTGTGTAACAAATGTGTAGTTTTCCTCAAAATCAATTACTAACAAAATGGTCATGGTGGAAAAACTTCACGGGATCTTTTGAATTGAAAGTCTTACCATCGACATCTATGGAAATGCTTGGTGTATTTATGAATTTCTGCCTCAAACTTTCTCAAAAAATCTATCACAAAAAATTCTTCTTCTTGTAATTCAATTCTTTTAGCACTATTTGAATCTTGAATCGATGTATGGATATATTCATATCTCTTCTATTTCACTTTCATGTTGGAAAATGACTGATCATTTATATCAGTACAATATTTGTTTTAAAATTTAGTCAAATTTCCATAATCATCGCATTTTTTACCACCAACACATTTATTTTCATAAAATAATTCACTGCTTTATCTTTCACATAGCATTTGAGATATGAAATCAAGGATAGTGGAAGGAGGAGGTGAATCTTTCCAAAATGTTCTACCAAAATTAAGGAATTTGTCATAATATAACTGAAATTCCACATGACAACGACAACAAAAAGTGTCATGTAAGGTGATAGGTTTTATATACCATGGTTTTTGTTGAACAAAAGCACTGATTGAGACATGAATTTCACGATTATCTTCTTTGAACTTGTTGAACAACTCTGTCTAAGTGGTTTCCAAGAAATTTTTTTCATGTTCTTCGCATTGATTTCGTGTTATTCTTCTTCGCATCACATTCCTTGCATTTGACGAAACACGTGAATTTTTCTTCCAATATTCATATATATTTTTTTAACATTTTCACCAAGTCTATATTTGTATGGCTTCCTACAAATAGATCTCCAACAAGCGAGTTCATCATTTACATCTATTTGCAACCAAAATTTATGATGTTTGTGAAAAAAATTTCCCAAGGTTCCTAATGTTCGTGCCATATATTTTAGTAATCGATTCTCTTTAGTACTTGATGAAACCACTACCATATGTATTTATCTACTTATAACTAAAGCATTTTTCTGTCTAGATCTTCTAATTGAATTTATAGCACTATTTATATTTTGTATCACATTTTCCTTCACTTTTTTATCTTTTGTTGATTTTCGAACACCCAATAAAGTCATAGCTTCTTTTAATTACCTTAATGACAGGAGACCTTTCAACATTTGGGCTTGAACTGTCACATTTTCCTTTATGAAGCACATATAAAAAATGTGTTTAGCGCAATATCGTATAACATGGTCAGCTCTTTTATCTCCATATGTTTGAGTGTCAACATTTTCTAACATCTCATCATCGACATTGATTTCATCTATACATATTTGAATGAATAGTACATAATAAGTTTACATATTTAATAAATAAGTAAATTAATAAATATGTATAATTTCAATAATATGTGCATGTGTTCAACATATATATATATATATATATATATATATATACACCTTGTGATTCAATTTCTTCAGTTGAATGTCTTTCAACATTTACACCATATTCAATCATTGATTCAATATCTCTTTCACTTACTCTTTCAAAACTTTGCATCTCATCATCAATATTTTGAGGAATATCTCTCTCTATTCACATTGCAAAATATCTTTGAAATTAATTCATCAAATAAAAATTAATATTCACATTTTACACTAGGAAAATTTTAAATATCAAATTCATAATATTTACATTTACATACCTGCTTCAACTTCTAGTTGAGGTTTATCTTCCCTTGCAATATTTGAGAGTGTTTCTCTCTTTCTTTTGTGAGTTTCTCTCGTCTCTTCTCTACGTTCCTCAAGGTCTCTTTTTTTATTATATTTTCTCATCCAATTCCTTCGATTTCCCATGAAAATAGAGTATGAAGTTCAAAAAATTTCCTTCAAAAATTTAGACAAAAACTCAATTAAAAAAAACATCACAAAAGATTTAATTTAAATAAAAAACTCATTTTAATTTTTTTGCAAAAAATACATACTTCAAGCCAAAATAGTTACTTTAAAAAATTTGAGAAAAAAATGTCTTATAAAAATGAATGGAAGCTCAAAATATTTCCTTCCATGTCCTGCACAAAAATTTCATTTAAAATGTTAGAAAAAAGCTCATTTTAAAAAACATTATAAAAGATTTACTTCAACCCAAAACATGTATTGTAAAAAAATGTCACTTCAAAAAATATCTCCAAAAAATGTCCATTGGAAATTAATTCCAACTTCTTAAAAAATGCCACTTTAAAAAATACTTCAAAAAGGCCTCTAAAAAAACATCTCTTTAAAAAATACCTCCAAAAAATGTCCTTTGAATTAAGCCTAAAAAAAGTCCTTTCAAAATTAAGCCTAAAAAGAGTCCTTTGAAAATTAAGGCCAAAACTTCTAAAAACAAAATACTTTAAAGAAAAACCAATGAAAATTAAGCTGAAAAATTTTAAGAACAAAATACCTTAAAGAAATAAACAATGAAAATTAAGCCCAAATCCTCTAAAAACAAAATACCTTAAAAAAAAATGTAGCCCAAAAAACATCCAAAAAATGTATAACATACCTCCAAGAAATTTCCTTTGAATATAATGTCCTTTGAATGTACCTCAAGAAAAGTCGTTAAACCAAAAAAAATCCTTTCCAAAAATGTCCTTTGAATGTACCTCCAAGAAAATTCCTTAAACCTAGAACAATCATAATTTGCAAAAAATTCTTTTGAATGTACCTCTAAGAAAAGTCCTGAAACCCAATACAATTCTTTGCAAAATCAGACCAAGACCTTTGCAAAATCAGACCAAATGTGCGAAATTATGCAAAAATAATGAGTTCTTTTATGTCAATTTATATTGTTGCGAAATGTTTTTTTAGAGGGGCTTCATTGTATTTTCCGGCCAACAGAAAGTCTGGTAAAAATTTGGCCAAACTTTTATAAAAAAAATTGTCAAAATTTTATGTCATGAGACATGACGAGCCATCAGTGCAGAAGAACAATTTGGCCAAACTTTTTTTAAGACTTTGGCCGAGATAACACTTCTGCAATTACGCAGAGAAAAGCTCTGAATACATATATTCAAGTTTGGACTGATTAAAATCCATGAAACATTGTGAATTAACTGTTGAAACCAAGAAAATCATTTTCGGAATTCAATCTACTTTCAAGAAATATAACTTTTATGGAATTTCATAAATATTTACTAATTTAAATTAATTTTGTAATAAAACAGGTGTAAACAATTTCTAAAGGTCATTATGATTCAGTGAAATCAATATTTTATATCTTCCAAAATACATTGTAAAAAAAATTGAAAAAATTATGGTGAATTACATTGGTTTGTCTTCTGTAATGGGTAGCTTTTAGATTTTTATTTTATAACTTACATGTTAAGAAGTTTCATGCGTCTCGAAACATATTAAAAAATATGCAGTTTTTTTATATTAGATCAATTCAAAAAATTATCGTAATTATGATATGCATCAGTTGGCTTTATAAATATAACGAAATTGAAATAGAATCTGTCTATATTGTTGTAACATGTTTTGTTTCTCAAAAACATAAAGTTTCAAAGAATATAATAGTGCGTATTAACATGAATTGTTATGAATCCTTTGATTGTTAAAAAACACACACTCAAAAAAATGCTAAGTTGGCATATCAAATGTGTATAAAAAATTTCTAAAAACTAAGTAATAGAAAGCTAATAATTTTTTTGAAAACTTTTATTTTTATAGCAAAATGAAATTTTAAATAGAAATTGTTCTAGCTTGGGAGAAGTTGAAAAATAGGAAAAACGAATTTTTTTTCTCAAAAAAAGGAAAAATATATTTCTAACTGATTTCCATGTTATTTAATTGACCAATTCTATTCCAATGGATAATTTCAATTTATAGTAAGGTCTCATTCTTAACTCTTAATATGTAGCTAATTTTCCCAAACTTATTCATTCCTAAGTTCTATCCACAAACAATACAATTGCTACACAATTTGTATTTTAGTTATATCCCTTACCTTTATTAAGGTGTTATGTTACTCATCTATGGCATTACACTTATTCCTATTTGACATATCCCCCTCTGTAATATCCCCATTTTTTCTTCTTTTATTAGACAGTTGAACAGTATAAAAGTGTCAAAGTGGACCCAAGGGAAAACAACTATTGCAGACATATTTTATTATTTTAGTTTAATAAAATGAAAATGAAATTAATTGTGAAAATATTAGAGCATAATTAGAGATCAATAATCCAACTCCATGAGGATGGATAAGGTTCCCAAGACTTTTCGAGTTGTCCAAAAATCCTTGGAGAAAATAAATTAAATATTGAAAACTAGATTGGAGATAAAAATCTAAAAAGATACCCCTGTAAAGAAGAAAATTTTGGTTTTAAAATACTTTTGTGGAAAAACAAAAGGAAATCCTAGGCAAAAAGGAAAACATCATCCCGATTAACTTGACACAGTTATGGAAACAAGATCATGAGAAAGAAGGCTTAAATAAGAAAATTATCAATAGATAAGGGGTTGTCTATTGCTCGAATAAATTGATCTTGCTCGGGGGGGGGAGCTGTGGAGAAAGAGCTCATAGGTTGGGTGGAAAATAGTATACTAGAATTGGTATGCACAATTTAATTCATTTGATCTTATATTTGTGTTATTATATTGAAGTTAAAATAATGATGAAGAAATTAGCTATATTTGTCAAGGATTATATTCTAAGTATGAAAATAATGCGAAAAATTCTATATGTTGTAAACTGTTAGATCTGTGCATTTAAAAGATTCTTATATAATAAATATAGCATAGACCTGTAGGGTTGGATCTATAGATATGAGAAGAGTACCTAATCACAGTATGTATAAACATTGAAGTAGGTTTAAATATGAGGTTAGGTGAACTATCTGAAATCAGTTTCGGTAGAAAATAAATACAGTAGAATTATTTTACTAACTGTGAAAATTAGTAGAATTATTTTACTAATTGTGAAAATTGGTTAATTAAAATAGTACAAAATTGAAATAAATTATGTCTAGTAATGAATGTGAATTTATAACATTCACATAAAATCTTATAGTGTGGTAAAATTTTAGGGTTTGAAATCTATACCTAACTCGTAATATTATGTCCTAATTAGAGTAAGGAATTCATAAATTATTAATCGAACTAAATGTAGATCCTATAGAATAAATCATATGAGGAATGGTAAACATAACTTCAATACTGGAGGTAGAGTATATTAAATAATGCTGAATTAGATTAAGTTGGGAGACTTAGATCCATATACATATACTGTCGACCTAAATTTAGGTCTAAATAGTTATACAAAATTGGGGAATTACGTCCCATAAATTACAAGTATATAATCTCTTTGAGAATTATACAGATGTATAATAAAAGAATTCCACAAGGAGGTTACTCGACCAACCTGTAGAAGGAAATCCAAAGTTACTATGTCACTGTTGGACATATATACTGCTAACAAAAGTTGTAAAGTGAGGGATTATGGTGGAGGTTACCTGCATAGAATAGAAATTAAGAAATTATTACTCGTGTATATATTTCAAACTATAGCAATAATTGAAAGTATAGATAACCATAGAAGTGTAGGAATTAATTACCTTACTAAATTTTATGGAGAAATAATGTTATAAGTAAAATAGATTCTAAAGTTAGTAAAATAAAGAATATGAGGAACCAAAGGATCAAAGAAAAATTAATCAATTTCAAGAAAATTCTTGTGTGAGATCCTTCAATAGCATAATGATTCAAATTGGAGGGAACATGGAATTGTGAGAGACCTGTACAATTTAGGTCTAATAATTTGATTTTCTAAATTGTACACATCTCTCACAATTCCATGTTCCCTCCAATTTGAATCATTATGCTATCGAAGGATCTCATAATTTGATTTTCTAAATTGTACACATCTCTCACAATTCCATGTTCCCTCCAATTTGAATCATTATGCTATTGAAGGATCTCAGACAAGAATTTTCTTGAAATTGATTAATTTTTCTTTGATCCTTTGGTTCCTCATATTCTTTATTCTACTAACTTTAGAATCTATTTTACTTATAACATTATTTCTCCATAAAATTTAGTAAGATAATTAATTCCTACACTTCTGTGGTTATCTATACTTTCAATTATTGCTATAGTTTGAAATATATGCATGAGTAATAATTTCTTAATTTCTATTCTATGCAGGTAACCTCCACCATAATCCCTCACTTTACAACTTTTGTTAGTAGTATATATGTCCAACAGTGACATAGTAACTTTGGATTTCCTTCTACAGGTTGGTCGAGTAACCTCCTTGGGGACTTGTTTTATTATACATCTCTATAATTCTCAAAGAGATTATATACTTGTAATTTATGGGACGTAATTCCCCAATTTTGTATAACTATTTAGACCTAAATTTACTTCGACAGTATATGTGTATGGATCTAAGTCTCCCAGCTTAATCTAATTCAGCATTATTTAATATACTCTACTTCCAGTATTGAAGTTATGTTTACGATTCCTCATATGATTTATTCTATAGGATCTACATTTAGTTCAGTTAAGAATTTATGAATTCCTTACTCTAATTAGGACATAATATTATGAGTTAGGTATAGATTTCAAACCCTAAAATTTTACCACAGTATAAGATTTTCTGTGAATGTTTTAAATTCACATTCATTACGAGACATAGTTTATTTCAATTTTGTACTATTTTAATTAACCAATTTTCACGATTGGTAAAATAATTCTACTGATTTTCACAGTTAGTAAAATAATTCTACTGTATTTATTTTCTACCGAAACTGATTTCAGACAGTTCACCTAACCTCAGATTTAAACCTACTTCAATGTTTATACATCCTGTGATTAGGTACTCTTCTCATATCTATAGATCCAACCCTACAGTTCTATGCTTTATTTATTATAGAAGAATCTTTTAAATGCACAAATCTAACAGTTTACAACATATAGAATTTTTCACATTATTTTCATACTTAGAATATAATCCTTCTTCATAATTATTTTAACTTCAATATAATAACACAAATACAAGATCAAATGAATTAAATTGTGCATACCAATTCTAGTATACTATTTTCCACCCAACCTATGAGCTCCAGCAATAGACAACCCCTTATCTATTGATAATTTTCCTATTTAAGCCTTCTTTCTCATGAGCTTCTTTCCAAGTTAATCAGGATGATGTTTTCCTTTTTGCCTAGGATTTCCTTTTCTTTTTCCACAAAAGTATTTTAAAACAAGATTTTTCCTCTTTACAGGGGTATCTTTTTAGAGTTTTATCTCAAATCTAGTTTTCAATATTTAATTTATTTTCTCCAAGGATTTTTGGACAAATCCAAAAGTCTTGGGAACCTTATCCATCCTCATGGAGTTGGATTATTAATCTCTAATTATGATCTAATATTTTCACAATTAATTTCATTTTCATTTTATTAAACTAGAATAATAAAATATGTCTACAATAGTTGTTTTCCCTTGGGTCCACTTTGACACTTTTATACTGTTCAACTGTCTAATAAAAGAAGAAAAAATGGGGATATTACAGAGAGGGAGAGAGAGAAGGTAGAACAAAGACATAGAGGGATAGATTTGAAGAGATATATGGAGTGAAAATGGAGAGATGGAGAGAGTTTTAGTGAGAGGGTAGGGGAGGAGGGAAAGGAAAGAGGAGAGGAGGAGGGAAGAGAGAGAGGAGAGGGGAGAGGGAGAGGTAGATAAGGGAAAGAGAGAGAGATACATAGGGATGTAGGGGGAGAGAAGGGACGAGAGAGAAGGATACATAGAGGGAGATAATGATAGAGTTGGAGAGAGAGAGAGAGAGAGAGAGAGAGAGAGAGAGAGATGGGGACATATAAAGGGATATGGGAGAGAGAATAAGAGAGAGGAAGGAAAATAGAGAGGAATTGAGAGAGAGAAGGAGAGAGGGAGGTAGACAAAGATGGAGTTGGATTGCTAGAGAGAGGGAGGGAAGAAGAAATATATAAAGAGAGAAAGGTGGAGAGAAAGAGAGGGTTAAAATGGATATATGTATATATTGTGATGGAGAAAAAATATCAATATGGAAAAGAGAGGATAGAGAGAGGGAGGGAGATAGAGGGTGAGGGGGAGAGGGATAAGGAGAGAGGGAGGGATACAGACACAAATATGTAGGGGAGAGATAGAGGGAAAAATAAAGAGACGCATAGTGATACATACATAGAGTGCATAATACTATATAATATTAAACATTATTAACCATATAATTCATTCCTAGTCCTATTTTTTTTATTCCACTGATGAATTGATTTCAACCTAGTTGTTGATTTATAGTCCTATTCAGTTGCTTGCACTATATGCATTGATTTTAGTGCATATGCTCATTTCTAATCATATTCTATTTACATTGTATTCATTGTTTAAATGTAGATGTTAATTAATGATTCAGTGTAACTAGACTTATGGAATACATTAATTTCGAAGTAGTGAGATTAGTAGAGTGCAACAATTTTGGTGTAAGCGCACAAAAAAAATCAATCATGTACATTACCTTTTGTGTCACAATAATTCTACCATAAATAAAATAGTTGAATTTTTATGTTAAATAAAATATTCACTTACCTAAAAAAATTTATTCATGAAGCTTTAAATTATTCTTAATTCAGTGCATTTTTATTATTACCATTTTCTATCATTCAAAATTGTTAGTCACTTTCCATTTGAATGAGGTAATAGAAAGCAACTACCATTGAAACTTACATGGGTTTTAACACTTTATTAGTCACATTGATTGATAACGGAGAAATGTTCTACTAGTATTGGAGAGAAATAAAGATAAGCTATGACTTTCACTACAATAAATATAGGTAAATATTTAAATGATCTATAATTCAATCCTCCATGGTTATATGATTGATCCAAAAAGATGAAAAAACTAAAAATTGAGAGAATAAGGACACTCGAAGAAAATATTTTGAGAATAATCACAATTAATAATTGATTGTGTTCTTATCATTCACATTCTCTATGAGTGCGCAATTACATTTTCCCTTGCATTCAAAATTTTTATTTCAAAACTTTTTATCATTCAAGTTATTAATAGTCCCTATGATGTCAAAAAAATGATGTAATTGAGTAAATTTAAAATTAAAATGATGATATTAATCTAAGATATATTTAGCATATTTAAAATGATGAAAATAATTATATTTTAAGTAAATTTTATGTGACCACCATGACTGAAACCAACCTAGATACATCATAATCTGCTAACCTTGGAACTACTAGTGTTGAGAGGGATCTAATCTCTCAAGGTGCAAACAATTCCTCAAGTTTTAAGCTAAAAAATGTTTGAAACCAGCCTAGATACATCATATGTTGAGGGGGATCTAATCTCTCAAGGTGCAAACAATTCCTCAAGTTTTAAACTGAAAAAATGACTTAAACCAACCTAGATACATCATAATCTACTGACCTTGTAACTACTAGTGTTGAGAGGGATCTAATTTCTCAAGGTACAAACCATTCCTCAAGGTTTACACTAAAAAATTGAGGTTTGTGCCTTGAGAGATTCAATATATCCAGTCACTTCAAAGGTGTAAGGTTATAAAGGTATAAGGTTATAATAGAGGCTAGGAGGAAATGTTGAAGTGTTTTTAAATGAGTGTAAGTATTTAAATGTTGGATCAATTAATAATAAAATTTTAAAAGTAAAAAATAATAAAAATATTTTTTTATATTCTAATTTTGTTTTTAACGAAAAACTTGAAAATTACTCTTTGGGAAGAACTTCATATATAACTAACTTTCATTGGCCAATTGTAAATTGATAGTGGTCAATATGAAAAACATCCTATATTTTGTTTGTGTATATAAACTGATAAATTAAGTGAAGTAGATTTGGATAAAATTTACTGTAGTAACCAATAGTAAGTCTACACATTTAAGTATATTTATTTTTTATTCACATATTATTTGACATATTATTCCTCTCCATTTTTGTATGAGCTATTTTCAATGATTTTATTTTGGGACTCTATTCCACCAAGGCTTAAGAATAAGAAATTAGTACACAAATATCTAAAAATCATACATGAACATTTCAACCATATGCCATAAAGTATATAATAAAATTATTCACATGGAATTATAGTGCTAGATTCATGCCTTGGCAAATGTTACATAATTTTAAACTCTCCTTCTCACTTTACTTTATTATTTACCATATTACATAAATATTTTCCATATTCCATATCTCCATCACCTTATTATTTACCATATTACATAAATATTTACCATATTCCATATCTCCATCACCTTAGGACCATTTTCATAATGATATATGGGTTTTTCATTATTATTTTCCAATGCATTATTTAATTATTTTAAGTGAATTTATTGTTAAATATTTCAAAAATAACATATATGCACTTATATCTAAAAGATGGATGAGGTTTGTGTTGTGCTTAGGTATATTTTAATATTCTAACATAGTCATATTTTTCATGTAAGTATAAATATGAATTTTCTCTTTAAACTATTGAAGATATGAGGAAGATTTGGCACAATTGGTCAATCACTTTTCGTCAAGAAAAATAATGGAAGTTTTCATTAATGGCTCCTATCAAAGCTATGAGAGTTTTGTGAGAGTATATGTAGATATGTTTTTTTCTATGGTTGTAATCACATGAAATATTTTTTTTTTTTATCTAAGGAGAGATTTGTGAATAGATATTTATTAATTAATTATCTTAGCTTTTATATAAATAAGAAATACCTCTCCATTCAAAGGTATGTTAAATTTAGAATGTTACATACTATGCCTATAATTGATGCTTTGAATTAATTTATATTATCCTTTGATATGGTTATTCCTATGCTTATAATTTATGCTGTGACTTCATTTATACTATCCTTTGATAGGGTTATGCCTTCCATTCGATTAATATCTTCTTGAACTTTCTACCTCTAATACATTTATAGGCATATCATGCCTTTTATTTATGAATGAAATCTAAACTTTGAAAGCTCGTAAATCTTTTTGATTGCTTTACAATATTCAAAGTTTTCATAATTAATTTATCACTTTTATATAGTATATTTACTCATTCTCATATATTAGATTTACTTATCTTTCTAAGTTAAAAAATTCCATCCTTTCATAAACTAAATTTAAAATATTCGTATACATTAGGTTTTAATGCACTAGTATATTACATTCACATTCTTTTAGAGACATATTTAGCTTGTTTCATAGATTATGTTCAATTTATTTCATTAGATTAAACCTTTTAGGTTTTCATAGGATAGATTACCCTTGCTTTCATTGGATTAGAACAAGTGTAGTTGTTGTTTTTATTTGTTAAGGATAGTTATTTCATTGTTTTATGTATGTATGTATTTCTTGACTAGATTTCATGTTTGTTTGTTTGTTTGTTTGTTTGTTTTTTTTTTAAGGATATATTTCCCTTGCTTTCATTAGATTATAATAAGTGTAGCTTTTGTTTTTATTTTTTAAGGATATTCATTTCATTTTTTTAAGTATGTATGTGTGCTTTGACTTGATTTCATGTGTTGCATTAAGTATGGTCATTTCATTGTTTTCATTAAAATTAATTATCTATGTGTGCTTTGATTAGATTTCATGTGTTGATTTTATTGTGTTAAGCATATTCATTTCATTTTTTCATTAAAATTAAGCCTGTATGTGTGCTTTGACTAGATTTCATGTCATAGATTTTGCATGCATTTTGTCTTTGAAATTTAATTGTCTTTTAGATTAACATTTTTTTTCACTAGACCACATTCTATTTGAATCATTTCCATAGTTTTTTCCATTAATTTAGTCATTTTCATAGGTTTTTCAATTCATTTATTTCTATTGATAAATTAGAATTCTTCCATAAGAATTAAAATTGAAATTTTATGTAGTGTAGTGTAGTGTACTTCACAAATATACTAACCTATATTAACAATTTGATGCTAATTAATTTATCCAATTATTACATTACTCAAAAATACTAATAATGGTTTTGTAACCATATTTAAATTTAATTAATAAAAAATTAAAATTAATACTTAAAACAAACATACAATATGAAAATATTTTTAACTTTGGATATTCACCCCAATTTAGTATGCATATTATTAAAGTGTAAATAATTTTTGTCACAATACCATAAGGCAATTACCATAGGCCTTCAAAAAACACAACCATTTCAAAGTCAAAGACTAAAATGTAAAATACAAAATATAGAGATTGAAAATACCAAGGTTTCTCTATAATGTAAAGTTAACCTACTATTTTCTTTTTGATATGTTATTTCTTTATATATGATTATTGGTATAAGATATAATAATAAATCATATTAGTATAATAATCAATGATATTTATTATTATTATTCCATGATATTATAATAAAAATCATCTCCATAATAATAATAATAATTTATTATTACATGTTTGATATGTCATTTCTATATATTATTATTGGTATAAAAATCAATCATATTGATTATTATTATTCCATAATATCATATTAAAAAGCATCTCTATTATTATTTATTATTATATTAGACATTATCATATGGGTGGAGGGGAAAAAGAGAGGAAGAGACTTGGAGAGAGAAAATAGAGAGGAAGGAGAGATTTGATTCCTCTAGATTAAAGTTATTATGGTAGACTAATTGAATTAATAATTATAATTATAATTATAAATTTTATTTTGTTTATATATTATGGAATTTCATCTAGTCAAAAATTTTATTACTTTTAATTTTTTTTTTTTATTTAATTTTAATTTTAAAAAGATTAAGTATTTTGACAAGATAACACATTATAACATTTCTTCTATATTATGGTGGAAAGGAAGATAATTTCAATTTCATGTTATATTATGTAAACATTTTGAGTAGATCAGTTAAGATAAAATAAAAAAGGTCATGTTATATTTTGTAAACATTTTGATTAGACCAGTTAAAATGAAATTAAAAATTCCTATTATATTATGTAAAAATTTTGATTAGTTAAATTAAGATAAAATATTTTAACCCCATAAATTAATATAAAGTAAACATTTTGATTAGTTCAATTAAAAAATAAAATGTTTCGACAACATATAAAATAAAAATTTTGATTAGTTCAATTAAGATAAAATAAAAAACCTAATATTTTGACTAGATCAATGGAGATAAAATAAAAAATAAAATACTTTCACTAGGTCAATTAAGATAAAAAAAAAAAAGTAAAATTATTGATTTTTTTTGAAGTGTGTATTTCTTATGTAAATAATTTTACTAGATCAATTAAGATAAAATTTAAAAAGTCATGCTATAGTAGTCATGTTATATTCTTAAACAAAATAAAAATTTTAATTAGTTCAATTAAGATAAAATAAAAATAAAAAATATTTTGACTAGATAAATTAAGATAAAATAAACATTTTGATTACTCAATTAAAATAAAATAAAAAATAAAATATTTTGACTAGATCAATTCAGATAAAATATACATTTTAATTAATTTAATTACGATAAAATAAAAAAATAATATATTTTAAAGAGATCAATTAAGATAACATAAAAATAAAATAAACATTTTAATTAGTTCAATTAAGATAAAATAAAAAATAAAATATTTTGACTTGATCAATCAAGATATAATAGAAAAGTAAAATTAATAATTTGTCATTGATTAGATAGAAATGTATTTCTGATTAATCACATCATTAGGATTAGGTCAATTGATTGTTTTTCATGAAAGTGTGGATTTTGATTTGATTTCTTTTCTCTTTTATTAGTTCAATTAATATATATATATTTACTAGATAAATTAAGTTAAAATAAATATTTTGATTAGTTCAATTAACCTAAAATAAAAAATAAAATATTTTGACTAAATCTTATATTTTGACTAAATCAATTGAGATATAATAGAAAAGTAAAATTAATAATTTGTCATTGATTTTTTTTCATGAAGTCTCGATTTTGATTTGATTTTTTTTATATGGTTTTTCATAAAATCTCACCAGTATTCACAAGTATTTACCTAGTATTTACTAGTGTAGTATTTACTAATGTCCTTTTTCAAGAAGTCTTACCAGTATTTACTGGAATTTACTAGTGATTTAGGCTCTCTTAAATCCATAGTAGTATTTATCCAACTATTTTTCATGAAATCTTTATGGAAGTCTCACTAGTATTTACAAGTATGATTCAGACTTTCTTAAGTCCATTGTAGTATTTACCAATTTACCTATGGTTTTTCATGAAGTCTGCCTAGTATTTATGGGTATGATTAGTATTTATGAGTATTTACTTGTGATTCAGAGTTTCTTAAGTCCATAGTTGTATTTACTATTTTTTTATTTGGATTTATTTTCAAAAGTTTGGATTTGGATTTTATAAGTGGTTTTTCATGAACTCTCACTAGTATTTATGAGTATTTACTTGTGATTCAGACTATCTTAAGTCCATAGTAATATTTACTATTTCTTTACTTGGATTTATTTTCATAAGTTTGGATTTGGATTTTATAAGTGGTTTTTCATGAAGTCTCAGTGGTATTTACCAGTATTTACTAGTATTTAAGAGTATTCATTGGTGATTCTTAAGTCCAAATAAAACATTTTGACTAGATCAATTAAGATTAAAAAAAAAGTGAAATTATTGATTTTTTTTAAGTGTGGGTTTCTTATGTAAAGATTTTGACTAAACCAATTAAGATAAAATAAAAAAATTCATGTTACATTAGTCATGTTATATTCAGTAAATAAAATAAACAATTTGATTAGTTCAACTAAGAATAAATAAAAAATAAAATAATTTGACTAGATAAATTAAGATAAAATAAACATTTTGACAAATTCAATTAAAATAAAATAAAAAAATAAAATATTTTGACTAGATCAATTCAGATAAAATAAACAGTTTGATTAGTTTAATTAAGATAAAAAATAATATATTTTAACAAAATCAATTAAGATAAAATAAAAATAAAATAAACATTTTGAATAATTCAATTAAACAAAATATTGTGACTAGATCCATTAAGATAAAATAAACAAATAGATAATAGAGAAGTAAAATTAATAATTTGTCATTGATTTTTTTTTCCGTGAAGGCTAAATTTTGATTTGATTTCTTTTCTGTGGGTTTTCATGAAGTCTCACTAGTATATACGGCTATTTACTAGTATTTACTAGTGATTTAGACTCTCTTAAAACCGTAGTAGTATTTAC
Organism: Pinus albicaulis; assembly: GCA_034641835.2. Lineage (NCBI taxonomy): Eukaryota > Viridiplantae > Streptophyta > Pinopsida > Pinales > Pinaceae > Pinus > Pinus albicaulis. The sequence goes on along the minus strand of CM076581.1, from coordinate 1,200,208,977 downwards.
CCAATGATTTTTCATGAAGTCTTTCATGAAGTCTCACTAGTATTTAACGATATTCAGTGGTGATTCAGACTTTCTTAAGTTCATAGTAGTATTTACTATTTCTTTACTTTTTATTTTCATAAATTTGGATTTGGATTCTATAACTGGCTTTTCATGAAGTCTCACTAGTATTTACTAGTATTTAGGAGTATATTTACCAGTATTTAAGAGTATTTAGTGGACTTTTTAAAGTTCATGGTAATATTGATCAGTATTTATGGATGATTTTTCATGAAGTCTGACTGTATTTATGTGATTCAGACTTTCTTAACTCCATAAAAGTATTTACTATTTCTTTACTTCGATTTATTTGCATAATTTTGGATTTGGATTTTATAACTGGTTTTCCATGAAGTCTCACTAGGTATTTACTATTTCTGATTCAGACTTTCTTAAGTCCATAGTAGTATTTATTATTTCTTTACTTGGATTTATTTTCATAAGTTTGGATTTGGATTTTATAAATGGTTTTCCATGAAGTCTCAATAGTATTTACTGGTGAGTATTTAAGAGCATTTACTAGTGGTTCAGATTTTCTTAAGTCCATAGTAGTATTTACAAGTATTTACATATGATTTCTGACTAGTATTTACCAATATTTATTAGAATTTAAGAGTGTATTTACTAGTATCTAAGAGTATTTACTGGTGATTCACACTTTCTTAAGTCCATAGTAATATTTACCTCATGATTTTTCATGAAGTCTCAGTAGAAAATTATGTTGAAGTTTAAAAAATTGGCTAATCTCACTAGTCCCTAATATGTAAACTATAAAATGTTTATTGATGTATTTATAAAATTATTCAAATTTATAATGATTTATACTCTCTAAATTAGCCCACCTCGGAATATTAGCCCCTAGAATTTTCCATGGTATATAGTAGTATTTACCATTATTTACATATGATTTTTCATAAAGTTTTACTAATATTTACCAATATTTACTAGTATTTACGAGTATTTACTGGTGATTCAAACTTTCTTGATCCATAGTAGTATTTACTATGTATTTAGCTATGATTGTGACTTTCTAAAGTCCATAGTAGTATTTACTAGTATTTACTAATGATTGTTTTTTATGAAGAGTGAAAAGTCAGTTTCTTAAGTCACTAGTAGTATTTAAGATTGATTTTTTTCATGAAGAGTGATTTAAGTCCATAGCAGTATTTACTATTGATTACTGGTGATTCAAACTTTCTTATAGTAGTATTTACTATGTATTTACCTATGATTGTAACTTTCTGAAGTCCATAGTAGTATTTACTAGTATTTACTCATGATTGTTTTTTATGAGGAGTGAAAAGTGAGTTTCTCAAGTCACTAGTAGTATTTAAGATTGATTTTTTTTTCATGAAGAGTGACTTTATGTCCATAGCAGTATTTACTATTGATTTTTTTTAATGAAGATGATTGTTTTTCATGAAGAATGACTTTAAGTCCATAGTAGTATTTACTATTTATTTTTTTTCATGAAGATGATAGTTTTTCATGAAGAGTGACTTTCATAAGTCACTAGTAGTATTTACATTGATTTTTTTTTCATGAAGTTGATAGTTTTTCAAGAAGAGTGACTTGATTTTTTTTCATGGAGATGATTGTTTTTCATGAAGAGTGACTTCCATAGTAGTATTTACTATTGATTTTTTTTCATGAAGTTGTTTTCAAGAAGAGTGACTTGATTTTTTTCATGAAGATGATTGTTTTTCATGAAGAGTGACTTTAAGTCCATAGTAATATCTACTATTGATTTCTTTCAGTAAGTATTTAGAATTAGTTGAACAAGGTGAATATTTTATAGATATGAAAAATAATCTTGATTTTTTCATTTTTTTCATGAAGTCAATTGATTTGATTTTTTTGTCATGAAGGTATTGTTTTTCATGAAGAGTGACTCGAAGTCCACAGTAGTATTTACTATTGATTTTTTTCAAGAAGAATGACTTGAAGTCCATAGTAGTATTTACTATTGATTTTTTTTCAAGAAGTAGTTAGAAGGAGTTGAATTAGAAGAAAGTGAATCTGTTATAAAGATAAAAGGAAATCTTGATTTTTTTTCAAGAAGTAGTTACAAGCAATTGAATTAGAAGAAGGTGAATCTCTTATAGAGATAAAAATAAATATCACTCAAGATAAGGGGTTCTCTTCTTGAAAAGAAAAGAAAAGTAGTGAAAGCAAAGTAGAAAAGAAAAGGAAATCTCACTAAAGAGAATAGGTTCTCATATTGAAAAGAAAAGAAAAATAGTGAAAGAAAAGTAGAAAAGTATAGTGAAGATATGGGGTTCTCTTCATGAAGAGAGAAGTGGAGACACATTGCTTTTCACATTGCACTATGGTATTATACATGCCTTTCACATTGGACTATGGTCTTGAAGCCTAACATTTTTTTCACCTAACCCTGTACCTAAGAATGTTTTCACCTAAACCTGTGCCTAATAGTGTTTTCACCTAAACCTGTACCTAAGAGTGTTTTCACCAGCAAAAAAGATGTCTACTACTGTGGAAAGTAGTAGTGGAAAATCCGATGCCATTATTGTTGTGGAGGAGAGTAGTGGAGAAGTGGATGTCATTGCCCTATTTTCTTGATGCAAGCCTATTACTCCTATGGAGAGGAGTAGTGGAGAAGTGGATGACATTGCCCTATGATCTTAATGCCTGCCTTTCACATTGGACTGTGGTCTTGAAGCCTAACATTGTTTTCACCAGCAAAACTAATGTCTACTACTGTGGAGGAGTATTGGATGTCATTTCCCTCCAAAGAAGTGAATGTCATCGCCCAATGGTCTTGATACAAGCCTTTCACATTGGACTATGGTCTTGAAACCTAACATTATTGTTACGACATTTCCTTATGGTCTTGTTACATGCCTTTCACATTGGACTATGGTATTGAAGCCTAAAAATAATTTCACCTAAGAGTGTTTTCACGAGTGTCTACTGCTGTGTTTTCACCACTGTGGAGAGTAGTAGTGGAGAAGTAGATGTCATTACACCTAACAATGTTTAGTGGGGAACTGGATGTCCTTACACCTAAGAGTGTTTAGTGGGGAAGTGGATGTCAGATGTCATTATTGCTGTAGAGTGTGGTGGAGAAGTTGATCCAGGTGGATATTGGCGGCCACCCACCCATTCCACTTGGGGCCTCACCATTGTCTCTTTCAGTTTTTTTTCACAACTTACTATTTTTAGTAGTTTTTCGGGTCCTGAACTTCCAGAGCCATTTTGAAGCCCCAAACGGAGATAGTATGCCAAAGTTACGTCCCTGGGAGGTTGAAAGACCAATTTACCCAAACGTGGCCCATAGTTTTGGTGCTTCATCTCCTAGGGTTAGGTTTTTAGACGTTCAGAATTATCCATTGTTTCTCCATAATAAATAGGCCCTCGAGCCTCATTGCAATAGAGTTCATAGGTCTGTAGTCACCACATCTCTTCTCAGAGATTCGCTACCATCACCCTAGCTATTTTATTTCCATCATGTTTTTAAGAATAGTTGTGTTATTTGATACTAATGAAATGAAGCCTTATTTCCACTGTATTTCTATATTTATGGTTATTTCTGTATTATGTTGCATTCCTGCATAAATCTGGATCAATGGTATCATGGTATCAGAGCGTTATGCTTTTTCTCGATCCTTCTTTGCATGTCCCCAACGTGGTCAGGGTATAAGGAGTTAGGACTCGATCTAGTGGAACCTTTGCAAAATTAGCCTCGCAAACCCCGATGGACACCCATGGGGGACAAAAAGAAAAAAGAGGAACTAGAAGATCCAGAGGAGGCAGAGCATCTCTTCCACTCCCATATGTGGGTAAAGGGTTCCCCTCTACTATTCAATGTCGAAAATGGGAGCGAAAAGAACCTCATTTCACCAAATGTCATGAAGCGGTTAGGCTTGGCGACCATAGCGCACCCACAACCATACACCATCTGGTGGCTTCACCAAGGATGGGATCTTCGTGTTAGCCAGCAGTGTCGCCTTCTCTATAGAATCAAGCCCCTCACAGATGAGGTATTCTCTAACATTGCTCCTATTGATGTTTCTAATGTATTATTAGGCCAACCATACTTGTGGAAGAGACATGTTGTGCATGAGTCCCGACCTTGCGCTGTTATTGTTACTTTGGGAATTAAATTGTACAGGATACCAGAGGTACCACCGCCTCCAACTATCGATTTGGTTACGAAAAAAAAATGCAGTAAGCTCATTTCCCAAACTAGGAAATTGGTTTTCCTGATGATCCACCCCTAAGGCAGGAAGAATAATGTTGCCACGACCTCCAGACATGGCTCCTTTGCACGACAATAAAAAATGGACAAGGTTGTGGAGGAGTACGGGGACATATTCACCTCAACCATAAGGGTGCCTCTACATCGTCATGTCAAGCACCCCATTGACATGACCGCAGGTGTGTTGCTACCCAATGGACCAAGTTATAGGTGCTCTGTTCTGGAGAATGATGGAATCAAGAGGTAGATTCAGGAGTTGCTATATAAAGGTCACATTTGGCCAAGTTCATCACCTTGTGGGAGCTCGATCGTGTTGGTATAGAAGAAGGATGGGACGTGGAGACTCTGTATTGATTATTAGGTGCTGAAGAAGATCACTGTCTGGAATAGTTACCCGATCCCACGGATTGATGACCTTCTGGACCAACTCAAAGGGGAAAAATACTTTAAAAAGATCAAATTGAAGTCTGGGCATCACGAGTTACCAATCGAACCCTCTGATGTGTGGAAGACTGCCTTCAAAGCCAAGGACGGCATTTTCAAATGGCTCGTCATGCCTTTCGGATTGATAAAGGCTCCTACAACCTTCATGAGGTTGATGGACGATATCTTTCATCCATTAACCAATTCATTTTTAGTGGTATACTTGGATGAAATTCTTATCTTCAGCCAGACTTGGGAAGAGCACCTCCACCACATTCGAGAGTCCTCCAAAAACTGCGGAAACACAAGTTCTATGCCAATTTGGAGAAGTGCACTTTTGGCATGACCCAAGTTTAATATATGGGATACATTATTGATGAAAGGGGGCTGCATGTGGATCTAGCCAATATCCAATTCATTCGGGATTGCCCAACCCCAACCACCGTAACAGAGCTTCGCATCTTTCTGGGTCTTGCTAATTTATACCGCAGGTTTGTGTTGGGATTTTCTGATATCACTTGGCCCTTAAGTGAAGTCACCAAGGGAGGAGTGAAAGAAAATTTTTGTTGGTCAGAATCTCAACAGAATGCGTTCCTATAATTGAAACATCACCTCTATTCTACCCCAGTGCTCACATTACCAGACTTGCAACAACCATTTTAGATCGAGACAGATGCCTCTGACTATGCTATTGGGGTAGTACTTACTCAACAAGGGCATCTAGTGGCATATCACAGTGAAACATTGTTCGACACAATTCGAAAGTATCCCACTTATGACAAAGAAATGGATTCCATTGTACAGGCTTGTCAACAATGGAAACATTACATTCTGGGGAAGGAGACAATCGTCCACACAGACCACCGACACCTATAGTTCATACAGACATAAGGGAAGTTGCAGAATGATCGCCATCATAAGTGGTCCACATATCTACAGCAATTTCATTTTAACATCAAGTACAAGAAGGGTAGCACCAATAATGTTGTGGATTTCCTCAGTCGACCACGGATCATGGCCATAACCACCATTCTCAACTCTTGTGGGCATGAGACTTCTGATTGGCCACTTCTCTACAACAGCGATCCAGAATTTAGCGACACATACAAGGCACTCTTGGGGCTGTGCAAGTTCCAAATTTTCACCTCCAAGATGCACTATTATGTCACCTAGGACACCTTTGTGTTCCTTCAAGCGAGCGTGCCAAGATGATATGGGAAGTGCACTATAGTGAGTCGCTGGGAATTTTGGGGTCGAGAAAGCAGTGGTAGTACTGCAAAAGTATTTTTATTGGCCGAACCTTTGACAGGATGTCCGAAAGTACATCAGATCCTACACTGCTTGTGCCATTTCCAAAGCGACCATAAAGAAGCAAGGGCTTTATAATCCGCTACCTACCCCTAGTCGACCTTGGGAATCCATCTCCATGGATTACATGTCAGGCCTTCCTTCTACTAAGCATGGAAATGATTTTGTTTTCATGGTCGTCCATAGATTCTCAAAGATGGCCATTATGGCGGCCTGCAAGAAGAATATCACAGTAGAAGCCACTGCTAAACTTTTATTTGAACGAGCGTGGGTGCACTTTGGGATCCCACAGTCTATCATATTAGATCGTGACAGCAGGTTGCTCAGCACATTTTGGTCCAGCCTCTGGTTAATGTTGGACACCAAGCTCACCAAGTCCATAGCTTTCCATCCCCAAACTGATGGCAAGACGGAGGTTGTCAACAGGATGATTGTACACATTCTATACATGTACAATTCCAAGCATCCACGCATATGGGATGAGAGCCTTCCCTACGTAAAACACAGTTATAACCGGGCTCTCCACAGCTCAGCCGGCCACGGCCCCTTTTAGGTGGGCTTTGGATTCCAGCCACTATGTCCCATTGATGTAGCCATGCCATTTGCAACTACTCACGCCGATTTGGCTCATGTCCAGTCTGAAGCTGACAAAGCAAAAAAAATCATTTAGCCCATTCAACACACCTGCCAACAGGTTCATGACATATTGGACAGAGCCAATGCTAAGTACAAGCAATGACATGATCAACATCGAGTGCCACACAAATTCCAGGTGGGCAAAAAAGTGTGGCTATGTTTGCAGAAGGAGCGCCTCACTAGACCCCATCGCAATATTCACCTGCTCCAATATGGGCCATACACCATCACCAAGGCTGTAGGGAACAACGCCTTCGAGCTCAGTATTCCACCATTTCTTGGTCATCACCCAGTATTCAATGTAGACCACCTTCGTCCCTACTTCCCGCCTCTATTGAACACATCTGACATTGCAGAAGAAATCACACCAAAAGAGTTAAACCGAGACTACATGGAATAGGCCACCATAGACTTGATCATGGACATGCAAATCAAGAAAAATCACCGACAGAAGATCCAATTGTATCGAGTTGTCAAAGCTGGCCAACTCTTGCACCAAGGCAAGTGGTTCACCAAGGACCAAGTTCAACAGAAGTTTCCTCATCTCATGGAGGAACTCAACGTAATGGGGACCATTTCTTCCTCAGGGTGGAGGAATGATTCAGATAGATATTGGCGGCCACCCACCTATTCCACTGAGGGCCCCACCATTGTCTCTTTCCGTTTTTTTCACAACTTACTATTTTTAGCAGTTTTTCAGGTCCTAAACTTCTGGAGCTGTTTTGAAGCCCCAAACGGAGATAGTATGCCGAAGTTACGTCCGTGGGAATTTGAAATACCAATTTACCCAAACGAGGCACATATTTTTGGCGCTTCATCTCCCAGGGTTAGTTTTTTGGACGTTTAGAGTTATCCATTGTTTCTCCATAATAAATAGGCCCTCGAGCCTCATTGTAATAGAGTTCAGAGGTTTGTAGTCACCACATCTCTTCTTAGAGATTCGCTACCAGCATCGTAGCTATTTTATTTCGATGATGTTTGCCAGAAATTTTTTGTTATTTGATATTAATGAAATGAAGCCTTATTTCCGTTGTATTTCTATTTTTATGGTTATTTTCGTATTCAATTTTGTTCCTGTATAAATCCATATCAGAAGTGTATTTCATTTCCCTGTGGTCTTGATGCATTCCTTTCACATTGGACTATGGTCTTGAAGCCTAAAAATATTTTCAACAGCAAAAGAGAATGTAGAAGTAGATGTCATTTCCCTACGAGATCAATCTTTTTCTATTCTAAGTGTACAACAATTTTTATGTGTCATTGTTGTTATAAATGAACTATATAATAAAGCTTTCGTTATAAATGAAATTTATAATCAAGCTATAGACATGGTTGCTCACTATGGTCTTGATGCATGCCTTTCACATTGGACTATGGTCTTGAAGCCCAACACTTTTTTGACCAACAAAACCAATGTGTATTAGACTATGGTCTTGAAGCCCAACACTGTTTTGACTAGCAAAACCGATTTCTACTACTGTGGAGATTAGTGGAGAAGCGGATGCCATTTCCCTCTGAGGAAGAATTGGATGTCTAGAGGAGTACTGGAGAAGTGAATGTCATTTCCCTACCAAATCAATCTTGTTTTATTTTAAGTGTTTCTGTGGCATTGTTGTTATAGATGAAATGAATCTTTTGTTATAAATGAGCTATATAATCAACCTATAGGCATGGTTGCTCTAAATAGTCTAAATCGATTTTTCATGTCAATATTAAATCAATTTTCATATGGCTTTTCTTATAAATGATCTGTATAATCAAGTATAGGAGCTATATGCATGGTCAATTTTTCATGTTAATACTGGTTATTATAAGTGATTTTTCATGTTAATACTAGTTATTATGAGTCTTAAATCTGTTTATGAGATATGAAGGATGCGAGCAAGCATATTTAAAAAATATATGTATGTAAACACCAATGGCTCTACTTGAGTCATGAAAATGTTGGTATTGCTAAAGAATTAAACTTGGCTACTCACGAAAAGAAACCCTAGGTATAATGTCGTTGTAAAGGCTTCACTTCTTTGCATGCCTGTTAATAGGAGAAATAAAAGAATATTAACAAAAACAATAAGCGTATTGCATGCAAAGGACGAGCATATTAGGACCCCCGAAAGGAAGGAACACTATTACTATTACAAGAATGTTTAATGTGGTTCAGAGGTTGAGGCCCTTGTTGGGGGCTAACCAAAAATAGGGTCGACTCCTCCTTTGGGTTGACTACTCCTTTGGATCAACAATATTATGAAAGAAATCAGAAAATAACTCATTGAATTCATAAATATCATAAATGAGAAGTACGGTAAATATTAAAGATTAAAACAAAGATTAAAGATTAAAATAAGAACCCTAGTTTTAGATTCTAAAACATAAATAATCATAAAAATAACCCAAGTATTGGTGCAACTGAACTGTACTTGAAAGGAAATTATCATTATTAATCATAAATATTAAAACAAGAACCTTTGTTTTAGATTCTAAAACATAAATAATCATAGTAATAACCCAAGGATAGTTTCAACTGAGTTGTACTTGAAAGGAAATTATCATTACAAATCATAGCAATAACCCAAGGATGGGTGCAACTGAACTTCTCTTGAAAGGAATATAACATAATTAATCATAGCAATAACCCAAGTATTGGTGCAACTGAACTGTACTTGAAAGGAAATTATCACTACAAATCATAGCAATAGCCCAACGATGGGTGCAACTGAATTGTTCTTGAAAGGAAATAATCATTACGGTAAAAAATCAAGATACAATTATAAATTATGGCAAGTATGTTTCATTCTTGAAACCCTAGTTATTGGAAGTAAATTAACAATACTACAAGCAATCCATTGATACATATATATAACTTCTCAAAAATTAATTTCTCAAAAGTCGAATCCTAGATATATATTCTCTGTAAATGAAACAATCATAACATAGATATTCCAGTTGCAAATTAAACTATTAAATCGTCGGCCGAAAAGGATGAATCTCAACATAAAACCCTCAGATTATAACCATTCAATCCTCATTTAAATGTTGTACAACTAGGAGCATGCGAGGGATATAACCCTAACATGCGAGAGTTATAACACTAACATGATATTGGAGTCTCGATTTCGGTATACAAGATGGGAAGTAGACACCAAGCCAACCTCTACGAACAGAGGGATGGTTTACCCTTAGCGGACTCCAACCTAGCAAACAGACAATGGGAAAGTGCATGATGAAACCCCTTACTGGTTGGATAGCCGAGATAGAGAAACATTGGGAGGTTCCCCACTAGTGCAATCCTTTATGCAAAGATACTACATTCAAATACAAGAGGGTTAGACTCAATATAAGGCTAACAACTCAACTATTCTTCAGAACGAACCAATACACCGTAAAGATTTACCTGAAAAATAATTGTACCAACTACGCTCACCTCCTTGCTGGAACTATCACAAACAAGTAGGGTTCCAACTTCGAGCAGATGGAAACCAGTGCCAGTCCATAATTAAAAAAAATTGAGTGTAAACTGAAAATTTGCGAACTAATGAGACTGTGTGACTTACCAAAGCTATGTTGAAATATTAATGTCACCTGTGTACCCTATGCAGGTAGAAACAGAGTGTAACAGAGGCAGAAGCAGGAGAAGGTTGAGTGTACACTTCTGTGAATTCAAGAGGAATGGAGAAAAACCGTAAGGATGCAATTTAAGTTTATTGGCAGCAGCCATAATTGGAGAGGAGAATTTAATGTTTGATGGGCGTAGTCAAATTTGCAGAGGAAATGAAGACTTTCGCGGTTAAACCAAAAAACAGTATTTTCGGGCTTTTAAGCCCTCAACAACCAAATAGGAAGAGTTTTGTTTAAACATGCCAAAGTCCTTTTTACATTTTGAATGGGCCACGTCATCTGTGATCCCCACCACACATTTCTATGTCACAATCACAAATTGCAGTAGCAAAGTGTTTAAGTGTCTTTTTGATATTGAGAAGTTCCGATGCGATGCTATGTGGTCCCACCACAATCGTAATCACACATCGTAAAGGGACAATGTATTTTCTGCATCCGAAATATGTTACCGTCGATTGAATGTTTACAATGCGATGTGGTCCCACCACAATCACATATCGAAATCACATTCACCAAAAGCCATCTGCCACATGTTGTGTTCCATTGAAAGTTTGCGATGCGATTATCGCAATCGCACATCGCAAATTTCATATCGCCATCCGCCTAGACCGTAGGGTAATTGTAATATTTGCGATGTGATTGTCGCAATTGCAATCGCAACATCCAAAATATTCTCTCAACTTATGTTTTTCGTTGATTACCGATGTCGCTCATCGCACATTGCAATTGCAACATCGCAATTTCTTTGTTCAACTGTTCCACATTTGATTTTCACCGATGCAATCTCTGCTGCGGGGTCCATCGCACATCGCCAATCGCAATATCCAAAGTCTGATACACCACTTATCCACCGATCGCTGACATCGCTAATTGAACATTGCAATAGCAAAGTTAATTTCGCCAAGCCATTTGTTCCACCGATCGTCGATCGCCGATTGCGATGTGGGCTCCAATCGTATATCGCACCAAAGAAATTTTAGGTTAAAGTTTTATGTTCCGGAAATATTTTTCTTTGTAATTTTTTTTTATATTTTACAACATCGTGCCATATAAAAAGTGAAAAATCCCATAGGCTTGTTGTATTACATTGTAGCATGTAATTGTTGTGTTGTTTTACTGTGTAAGCCCACAGGTAGAGAAAAACACAGTGAACCATAACAGAGCACTGTTTTTTGCATTTTGAGAGACAAAGAGAGAAGTTGTGTGAGCACTGCATCTGTAGCAGTCAAGAATTTTTGTAATCCCACTTTATTGGAAGAAGAAAGTTGTAATAGCTGTTGTTTGTTAATGAAATAGAAAAGTTTTATTCTGTAATCTCTGTCAAGTTATTCTCTGTGTTAGAATGAGAGTATTATTCTCTCATTTACTGTTCTGGAATTATCAAAAATTCCAACATGGTATTAGAGCTAATCCAGGCTCTTTGAAGGCATCAAAGAAGCTAAAGGAAGAAGAATATTTGTTGCAGTAGTTCTCCAGCAGTGTGAAGGCTTAGCAGAAGATTAAAGTCCAGGTATTTCTCAAAAAAAAAAATAGAAGTTGTTTTTTTTTTTAACAGAGCATTCCTTACAGGAAGAGTTTTTCTTTCAAATAAGAAAAGATAGTTTGTTTGAAAAACACAGTCAATTTTATTTCAAAGTTCAGTTTATAAGCAATGGCTAGACCAAGCACCAGTATGAGTATTGGAAATGGTCAGCTTCCACAATTTAATGGGAAGAACTATGATTATTGGTCCATTACCATGAGAGCCCTGTTTGCCTCATAAGACTTATGGGAATTTGTTGAAGACAGTTTTGATGAACCAGTTGATGAGCAGGCCTTTAATGCCTTTACTCGGGAAGAGAAGGATTTATTGAAGACCAATAGAAAGAAGGACTCTAAAGCCCTCTTCTATTTGTATCATACAGTACATAAGAGTGTGTTTCCAAGGATAGCAGCAGCTAAGAGATCCAAGGATGCATGGGATACTCTAAAATTAGCTTATCAATGTATGGAGAAAGTGAAGACAACAAAACTAGAATTGCTGATGAGAGATTTTGAAACTCTTTGTATGAAAGAGTCTGATAACATAGTCTCATTCTTCACACATTTGATTGGGATGGTCACACAGATAAGGTCCCATGGAGAAACACTTGAAGAAATAAGGATAGTGGAGAAACTATTGAGGAGCCTACCCTCAAGGTTTGATATTATTGTTACCACCATAGAAGAAAGAAAGGATTTCTCAAAGTTCATAGTGGATGAACTTCATGCATCGTTGATGACTCATGAACAGAGATTGGAAATATTTTTAAACCCATCTCTAGAGCATGCCTTCAAGACCCAGATGCATTTTGGAAGAGGAAGAGGTCAAGGAAGAGGAAGAGGAAGAGGCAGAAGCAAAAACAAAGGAGGAAGGAACAACCCTTCACATTCACATGGAAGGAGCAGCAATCAAAATCAAAGCCACGACTAATGCAACAACCAACAAGGTGGAAACCAACATCCTAATGGATAAAGGTATGACAAATCCAATGTCTAATGTCATTATTGCAAGAAATATGGGCACTATGCCAATGAATGTAGGAAAAAGAAAAATGACATGAATAATAGGCAGAATGCTAATGTAGCAAGAAAAAAAAAAGAACCCAAGGAATGTGCTGTTAACATGTAATGTAGCACAAGATAGACAAGACGATGTATGGTTCTTAGATTCAGGTTACAGTAATCACATGACTGGAAACATAGCAATGTTTTCCAATCTTGATGAAGAAGTTAAATCAGAAGTAACCAGAGGAACTGATACTAAGATATCTGTCAAGGGAAAATTCAGAGTTAGTATCCGTGCAAGAAATGGTGAGCAGAAATTTGTGCGAGACATGTACTATGTTCCTGGCTTGAAGTGTAATCTTTTGAGCGTTGGGCAACTCATAAACAAAGGTTACAATGTATTCTTTAAGAATGATGTGTGCACAATAATGGATATACCTCCAAGAAAGAATATTATTGCTTAAATACAAATGAGTAGCAATAGAATGTTTCCACTCAAACTCAATATCGACTTGAAGGGAAAAGGAAAGAATGTAGTAGCTGTAACTCAAGAGGTATTTCAGAAGGAAGCGAAAGATGAGAACTGATTATGGCACTTGATATTTGGACATCTCAATTTCGAAGGATTGAATTTGTTGCACAGAAAAGAAATGATAAGAGGTCTACCATTAATTGAGAAAACAGATAGGCTATGTGAAGGCTGCATCTTGGGGAAACAACACAGAGAAAAATTTCCATCAGGAAAGAGCATAAGGGCAAAAGCACCCTTAGAAATCATCCATTTAGATTTATGTGGGCCGATGAAAACAACATCAGTTTCAGGTAGCAATTACATGATGACCTTCATTGATGATTTCACAAGGAAAGTATGGGTTTATTTCCTGAAATATAAGAGTGAATTCTTAAAAAAAAAATCCATCATAAAGCTCTTGTATAGAAACATAGTGGGCAACATATCAAAGTTCTTAGAACCGATAGAGGAGGTGAGTACATCTCAAAAGAATTTCTATGTTTTTGCAGAGAGAATGGAATACACAAACAATTTACAACTCGGTACACACCACAACAAAATGGAGTTGTTGAAAGGAAGAATCGAACCATAATGGAAATTTTTATAAGTATGCTGAAGGAAAAACACTTGCGAAATGAATATTGGGCAGAAGCTGCAAATTGTGAAACATACATCTTGAATAGATTCCCAACAAAAGATGTAACGAACAAAGTTCCAGAAGAAGCGTGGAGTGGCAGAAAATAGGGAGTCACCCAGATGAGAGTTTTTGGATGTGTGGCATATGCACACATTTCAAATAAGTTGAGGAAGAAGTTGGATAGTAAGGGGAATAAGTGCATCTTCCTTGGATATTTTGAAGACTCCAAGGGATATATATTGTATATTATAAGAAGAGATGTGCAAGCATGGGATGGAAGCATAGAGAAAACAGTCAATGTCAAAAGTTGTTTGTCTCATGATGACAATGAGGAAGAAGTGGCTGAAAATAATACCTCATCAGTAGCACAACCTCCACCAACACAAGGACATCAAGGGACACCTCAAGCAGGAGTAACAACACCCTTGACAAGAAATGAGAGTGCTTCTCAAAGCACACCACATGGAGCAGATTTGAGTGCTTCTTCAAGCACAGCTACACCAAATGAAAGAGGAACCAGATTTAGAAATTTAAATGAGATTTATGAGAAGGAAGAAAAAAATGAATGTATGAATTCCTTATTTTCGTTGTATTTTCATGGTGATGATCCTATTCATTTTGAAGATGTCATAAAATATAGAAAATGGATAGAAGCTATAGATGATGAAATTAATGCGATAGAGAAGAACAAAACATGGGAATTGGTTGATCTCCTAGAAGGTAAAGAAGTCATTGGAGTAAAGTGGGTCTACAAGACCAAAAGCAATGTTGAAGGTAAGATTTAAAGATACAAGGTCACACTTGTTGTCAAGGGATATAAGCAACAGCATGGAAGAGACTATGAAGAAAATTTTTCACCAGTTGCAAGAATGGAAACAGTGAGAGCAGTGTTGTCCATAGCAACACAAAACAAATGGAAGGTTTATCAAATGGATGTAAAATCAACATTTCTAAATGGAGTTTTAATGGAAGAGGTTTATGTTGAACAACCTCTCGGCTACGAGAAAAAAAGCGAAAAACACAAAGTGTGCAAATTGAAGAAAGCTCTTTATGGGCTGAAGCAAGCACCAAGAGCATGATACAATAGGATAGATTCCTGTCTACTGGAAAATGGGTTTGAAAAATGTGAAGGGGAACCTACATTATACATCAAAGAAAATGATGGTAATATGCTCATTGTTGTGTTATATGTTTGATGATGTGATATTCAGAGGTAATGAGGATTACCTCATTGAAAATTTTGAAAGGGTCATGAAAGATGAATTTGGAATGACTGACATGGGATTATTGAGATACTTCTTAGGAATAGAAGTAGAAAAAAAATTAAAATGAGATTTTTATCTCACAAGAAAAGTATGTTAATCAAGTATTGGAAAGATTTAATATGCAGAAGTGCAAGGTAGTAATTACTCCCACAGTAATGGGATTGAAGCTGAGTAAAGATGACAACAACAAGGATTTTGATCCTAGTTTGTATAAAAGCATAGTTGGCAGCCTTATGTATTTGACTGCAACTAGGCCAGATATTATGCATGCTATTAGTTTGATTTCTAGATTTATAGAAAGGCCAAAAGAAGAACATTGGCAAGAAGCAAAAAGAATTCCGAGATATCTGAGATGAACTAAAAGTTATGGAATTTTATATACTACTTCAGAAAATTCTGAGTTAATTGGTTACACTGACAGTGATTGGGCTGGAAGTGTAGATGATCAGAAAAGCACATCCGGTTATGTTTTTTATATGGGTTCAAGAGCCATTTCATGGGCTTATAAGAAACATCCTATTGTAGCATTATCTATAGCAGAGGCAGAGTATGTGGCAGCTATAGTAGCAGCATGTCAAGAAGTTTGGATGAGAAGAATGTTGAGAAATTTGTGTCAAGAACAGGTAAAGGGCATAGTGATTTATTGTGACAATATCTCGGCTATTGCATTATGAAATAATTATGTGTTTCACAAAAGAATGAAGCACATAGATTCCAAGTTCACTACATCAGAAAATTGGTGAACAATGCAGAAATTGTTTTATAGCATTGTAAAAAACAGGAGTAGTTTGCAGATATTCTGACAAAGCCATTAGGACAAAAGAGTTTTGAATACTTAAGAAAATTCTTGGGTATGACTGATAACCCAACAGCCGACTTTAAGGGGGAGTGTTGAAATATTAAAGTCACCCGCGTACCCTGTGCAGGTAGAAACAAAGTGTAACATGGGCAGTAGTAGGAGAAGGTTGACTGTACACTTCTGTGCATTCGAGAGGAATGGAGAAAAACCATAACGATGGAATTTAAGTTTATGGGCAGCAGCCACCATTGTAGAGGAGAATTTAATGTTTTCTGAGCGTAGCTGAATTTGCAGAGGAAATGAAGACTTTCATGGTTAAACCACATAATAGTCTTCTCAGGCTTTTAAGACCTCAACAACTAAACAGGAAGAGTTTTGTTTAAACACGCCAAAGTCCTTTTTAATTTTTGAATGGGCCACGTCATTTGTGATCCCCACCAGACATTTCTATGTCACAATCGCAAATCGTAGTAGCAGAGTGTTTAAGTGTCTTGTTGATATGAAGAAGTTCCCATGCGACGCGATGTGGTCCCACCATAATCGCAATCGCACATCGCAAAGGAAAATGTATTTTCTGCATCCGAAATATGTTACAGCCGATTGAAAGTTTGCGATGCGATGTGGTCCCCCACAATCGTATATCACAATCGCATTCACCAAAAGCCATCTGTCATATGCTATGTTCCATTAAAAGTTTGCGATGTGATTATCGCAATCGCACATTGCAAATCTCATATTGCCATCCACCCAGACCGCAGGTTCATTGTAATATTTGCGATGTGATTGTCACAATCACAATCGCAACATCCAAAATATGATCTCCGCTTATGTTTTCCCCCGATTGCCGATGTCGCTCATTACACATCGCAATCAAAAAGTTCATTGTTCAACCATTCCACATTTGATTTTCGCCAATGCGATCTCCGCTGCGGGGTCCATCACACATCGCCAATCGCAATGTCCAAAGTCCACTACACCACTTATCCACCGATCGTCGATGTCGCTAATCACACATTGCAATTGAAAAGTTCATTTTTCCAAGCCATTTTTTCTGACGATTGCCGATTGCGGTGTGGGCTTCACTCGTATATCATGCCAAAGAAATTTTAGGTTAAATTTTTATGTTCCGGCAATGTTTTTCTTTGTAATTTGTTTTTATGTTTTATAACGTTGTGCCATATAAAAAGTGAAAAAGCCCGTAGGCTTGTTGTATTGCATCGTAGCATGTAATTGTTGCGTTGTATTACTGCGTCAGCCCACAGGCAGAGAAAAACACAGTCAACCATAACAAAGCACTGTTTTGTGTGTTTAGAGAGACAAAGAGAAGTTGTGTGAGCACTGCATTTGTAGCATTCAAGCATTTTTATAATCCCACTTTAGTGGAAGAATAAAGTTGTAATAACTTTTGTTTGTTAATGAAATAGAAAAGTTTTATTCTGCAATCCTTGTCAAGTTATTCTCTGTGTTAGAAGGAGAGTATTATTCTCTCAGTTACTGTTCTAGAGTTATGAGAAATTCCAACAAGTTATGTTCAGGTTGCTGAAACCCTGCTGGAACTCGCTGAAACAAGTTTTCTACAGAGCCTGGACGTGGTCCGAAGCCAAATGCCTGACAGAATAACTTACAGAATATGGAAGGGGTAGTGTTTCATTACCCTAACCATTTTTCTGTAATGGAGCACCATCCAATCAATGGTGAGGGTTAAAGCGAACACAAGGAGGTAGGGTTTCGTTACCCTAATGGATTGCCTGTCATGGAGCACCATCTGATCTGCTAGCGGGAGATCAATTGCGAGGGTCCAAGCCATTTGTCACATCTCATTCACGCCCAGACACCAATGAGAAAATTCGAGAAGTTCCCAATATGCACATGTGAGTAAGTGGTGTGTCAGTAAAAAGCTATAAACTGAGTCATAAACAATATTGTGGTGAGACATAAAGTATGCCATGAACAAGGTTTATCAGAAATTATCATAGTAAATTTCTTGTTGGTGCCTATTTTGTTTTTTAACTTTAGATGTTAGGTTAAGTTAGGTGACAATTACAAACCCATTAAGAAATGCAATAATATTAATGTTAGGTTAAGTCCATTTTAATTCAAATGTTACATAAATAATAATACATTTGGTATTAAAATGTTAATTTAAAAAATCTATAATAATTTAAAATTTTAATTTGATAAAATTACTCTCACATATATTTTTTAAAACATAAATTTAATAATGGGAGAATTTATTTGTTTATATATATATATATATATATATATATATATATATATATATATATATTAAAAATTATTTAATAATTGTATAAAATTTATATTAATTTAAAAAAAAAATATTTTAAAATGAATCTCTTCATTCAAATTTAATTTAAAATAATTTTATTTTAAATATTATTATTTTATTAACTAAAATGTTGAAAAATATGTTTATTCGGCTCTCAATAGATTGTGATAGAGAGTAATATTAAGTTTTTAGATGTTTTATTTTTATTAATTAAAATGTTGAAAAATATGTTTATTTGACTTGGAATAAATTGTGATGAAAAATATTATTTGGGTATTTTAAAGTCCATATTAAGAGTGGTTATGATCTCGAAGAGATTTAGATTTACAACTTAAATATCTCTACATTTTCTCAAACCACACATGAACATAACATAACAGTCTTTTATGTTCACAAATTTCAACTAAATTTATAGAATTATATATTGTCTAATCTCATTACGGTAGAATAATCACAAAATTTCTCGGCCATAGTCGCCCGCTATCGAAAAAATAAAATAAATAGACTATTTAAGCGGTAAATGCGCATCACCGTCTAGTTAATAATGTGCTTGCCCAGAGAAAGATTGGTAGATTGGGAACGTGGTAGTGGGAAGCGCTGTCGTACTGCCGTTGGAGCCTGTTGTTGGATGAGCTCCGGGAGATGCAAACGTTGGACGCTAAGCCGTTCCCGGTGGATGTTGGCCACTGTGCCCACCGCGACGACGACACAGCCGTACGCTATCATTCTTCCTATGACTGTACCTACAACAGTTCTACCTTGAGCGTCTATTAGACAAACTTTGAGTCCAGTAGCCCCTTCATTCTGATTAGTTCCCCGCGGAAACGCTCCGGACAGAGATACAATTTGAAACAGCCCTGCATGCGTTCTTATTCCCTCTGGAACGCTTGGATCCAGGAGCATAACATTGCTCACCATCCCGCTCCCACTCATAACAATGACTGCCTGCTGGCAATCTTGGTAGAACATTGCCAGAGTGTTTATGACATCCAATCCACTCGGAACCTCTAATACTTGACCCTTCATGGTGTTTGTGATCTCGCAAATTGCAGTTGGAGGAGTCTTGGGCTTGTTTTTCGACCCAAGCGGCCTACCCGGTTTCCTTCTCTTCACATCGCTTTCACCCTCTAGCAGGAATTCCTGATGAGCCTTGTCGGTATTACTGTTAGTATCATCGTCCCGCTCTCGTTTTCTCTTCAGTACTCTACCAGTGTTTTCTCCTGAAATGGCGTTTAGATGTTTGGCTTGAAAAGTAATGTCAGGTGCGGAAGCTGAGGATTCCTGTGGATTCAATCCCGCCATAATCAAGTCGTTGCTCAATAATCTTTTAGTCATGATTGGCGTCCTGTAGCTTTCAATATCGACCATAAGTCTGCTATGCAAATTGCAAAGACACGGCTCTTACTTGATGAAGTCCAACTAAGTTCATATATATACACATGAGTGGTTACTACGCTATCTCCATATTTTGTTAGGGTTTCCGCTTCTGCGTGACCGACATAATTGATTTATTTTTATTTTTGCTTTTAACAAAATGATTAATTTTTAGAATTATTTCATTTGATCATTTTAAAGTTGGGATGTGAATATGCTTCCTTGATATCGATTCAATTTAGGGAATTTATTAGGCCCCTCCTTATGGCTACTATTTTTAAATTAAAAGTTCAAGATTATTCACAAAATTAAACTTGCATGTGACTCTAATATTTTATTTTTATATTTATTAATTTTTTCATAAAATGTTAATTATACTTATAAAACTTGCATGTTGTTAATAATATTTTATCTCCAAATTTATTAATTAAAAAAAATTGTTAATAATGTGGTGATTGGATATAATTTTTTTGTTATATTAAGTAAGATATTCCTTTTATTAAGTAAATTACTTGTTTATGTTGTTTTAACATTATAAAAGAATAGATTTAAGAAACTTTTTCTTAAATGAACCATATTAGATGGTTCAAAACCTACACCAAATACTAATGATGTGATTAATGTCAAAAAATTTTGTCTAAATTATGGAACACATAAATCATAGATTGAACATTTTCTTATTTTTCAAGATGTTTTTAACCAACTTGTTTTTTTTTAACTCAAAATAGTTGATTAAAAACAAATAAGTTAATTATATTATTTTGGGTTAACCAGTTTGGTATTGAGAATATACATATTGAAAAAAGTAGGTTAATTTAGGTTTAATATCACATTCCACATGAATACCATGGGTCAATACCATGAGTTATCAATACCATGGGCCATTTTTATTTTTAATAGTATTTTATTTTTATAGAGTTATTTTTATTTTGTTAATTTTACTTTTAATTTTGATATTTTATTTTATTTTGTCAACATTAAATGTCCAAATTATATTACATTAATATTTTAATTTAGTTTAATTTATTTTTTCTTATTTAATTTGACTAACTCAAAATGTTCACACCCTCATCTCTTATGTGTTGTGCATATATTATTGGATCTATGCAACCTCTCTAGGGACTTTGTTTTTTGAAATTATGGGTTTGTATCTTTTGATGTGCCTTATAAAGTTCGACAAATATCTACGAATTTGGCATATAAACTCTAGAAACTTCATTATAGTTGATCTCTACGGTGGGATATCAAAATTATATCTGTGGTGCATGTAACACTCATTTCTTCTCTGCAATGCATATTTGATTACTTCATTATAGCATCTAGTGATGGTTCGTATTATCTTATCTATGCAACCTCTCTATGGACTTCAGTTTGTGGAATTATGGGTTCGTATCTTTTGATGTGTCATATAAAATTCGACAACTCTCTACGAATTCGTCATATAAACTCTAGCAACTTCATTATAGTTGATCTCTGCGGTGGGATATCAAACTTATATATGTGGTGCATGTAACCACAATTTCTTCTCTGTGATGCATATTCAGTGACTTCATTATAACATTTGGCGAATCACGATGGTTCGTATTATTTTATCTATGCAACCTCTCTACGGATTTCGTCTTGTGGAATTTGTATCTCTTGATAAATTCAATGAATCTTTGTGGAATTCACATTTGGTGATTTTTGTGACATAAATTCAGTGAACCTCGTTGCCATAATATGATGGATTTCAACTCTCACGCATCCTTATACCGGTGACCATGTGCATCTGAAACATAGAGATCTGATTTTGAATCCACGGATGTGCGACTCACCATTGTTTAAATCACTTATATCGGACCGAGATCACTCGCATGCGAACACATTGATTTATCTCTCTCGTCTGAACACATTGATTCATCTTTGCAGTGGGAAGGGTTTGTGATTCGTCTATCTAATGTGAACACATTGATTTGTCTCTCCAGTGTGAACACATTGATTCATCGCTATAGTGCGAAGGGTTTCCGATTCACCTCTGAGGATGGAACCATCGTAACCCGCGTGAAAAGGAAGGCATTTCGTTGGTTTTGTAGATGGAAGGCGATTTGAAACGGTTATATCAGGTGCAAACTTTCCTTATGATTTTTTTCTAATAAATATGTACTACTCATATATGTGTTCGCAAGTATGAATAATTAATCGTATCTACCGAATATTGTCGAAGGTACAGATCCTTTATGACTATATAGAGTCTTTAGAGAAACATAGAGAAGAAAGAGAAGTCAAGTTACAAAAAAAGTTAGAAGCTATGCTGGAAAATAAATTTAGATCTCCTGAAGACAAGATCCAAAAACATATAGAAAATAAAATGAAACTATTGTAGAATAAAATGGAGACAATGGCTATTAGATTATAGGTAATAGAAAAACAAAAGCAAAATACGAACCAAACATCCCAACAAGGAGATGTTGATACTTTATAAATTCTTAAAATGAAGGACGTGATTAAAGAAATATAAGAAAAAGTTAATAACAATCTCACCCTAAATAGTGTTGCACGTAAATTAGATATCAAACCCATTAAATAAGAAATGAAAAATTTGATAGAATTAGACCATGAGTGTAACAAAAGGGCCTTGAACCTTATAATCTTCGGTTTAAAAGAGGAGGTAAACCGTGATACTTTAGGCATAGCCCAAATATAATTACATAATAGATTACAAATTGAAACAACGTCTCTCACAGAAGCAAGAAGTTTGGGGAAATTAAATCGGAATAAAGGATGGCTGATTGAGATAAAGGTGAGCTCTACAAACCAGAAGTATGACATACATAGTAAAACCTCGAGTCTAAAAGGAACGAGAACATTTATAAATGGAGATCTCATTCCACCAAATCAAGAAGAAGTAAGAAAGCAGGTTGAAAATGTAAAAGAAGCTATGAAGGAAGGAAAATGGGCAATAATCAGAAATGGAAAAGCCATTATTTGAGATACAAACCAAAAATATAGTAATAAATAGAAATTAAATACGCTGTGGATTCTTTCTTGGAAATTTCGTGGCTTTCTTATCAAAATTCAACAGGTAAGTAGGAAATGATCCATATATGGACCATTTCAAAGCTACCCATATGACTCGCTTCCTCATTTACTTCTCGAAACTTGTCAAACAATAACAATGGTTGTAGAAACAAAGGTTAGCTACAAAATTGCACAATTTCTATAGCTAATTACATAAATTTATCTAAACAATAAGAAACATATAATATAACAGAGAGAGCATCTAAATTCCTTCTCATATGTAAAATATATCAATTTCAAGTGATTAAGTTTATGGATTTGTGAGAAAGGAAGAAAATATGGTGGAAACGGATGTCAAATTAGGAATAGTTTTGAGGTTCAACATACTCCCACTAAGATACCATTTCATGTCCTCATGAAATTTCCAAAATTGTGACCCTTCACCTTTTACTGCATTTTTTCTAATACCTCTACCAGTACATCCAACTTCCTCTTTGTTTTCTTCTTTGAAGTGAATTCCATTGTTGGTTTCTTCATGAGGAGTTTGTACTTCGAACTAATGATTTTTCTGTTTAGATAGCCATTCATTTTCTTCATTTTCTTGTTCTTTTCATACCATAGACCCATATGTAGAATAATGTTTCCACTGATGACCTTTTCCAAGTGGTTTTATTTCTTCAATGATTCATTTTATTGCTTGATGTGCCTGTTCAGTATCTCTAGTTCATAGATTTCTTGCTTCAAAGTGTTCACTAGATGTTCTTTTGTACTGTTAGGTGACTCTTGAACACTTGGATTCCCTTTTGCATGTCTCTTTTCTAAGGTCTTAATGTAGTCATAAATCTTTTGCTGTGCCGGTTCAATTTATGTGGTCCTCTGCTTGGACTCTATATAGGGTTGTGTATAGGGCTATATATAGGACAGGGAGTAAGAGGAAATGGTACTCGGGTCTCTTCATCTAAATCAAAAAACTAAGATTCCTTTGGGGATGTATTCTTCAAGGGTTTATGAAGTTTGGAACTTCTCCTTAGCTGTGGAGGGCTTAAGATTTCTGAGTTTATAACTTTTCCATTTCCCTTTACATTACCTCTCCTTTTGGAACCACTCAGTTTATTCAGTTATTCTACAATGGTGATTTATTCTTCTTGTTGACGTGGTTGAGATGAGCATTTGTCTTCAATGCAGGTATCAACCTTTCTCGTCCTACTCCTTTTAGTATTATTATCCTTAAGCTGCTCTTGTGCTTCTTCTTAAAAATGATTCCTGACCAGGAAACTTTCTGAGGAGTCTCCTATACTCTTTAAATGAAATTAAATGAGTAGCTTTATCAATCCATGATGATACATGGTATTTTCTATGAATTGGACTCTTTTACGCACAGTTCCTGAAATTTTATTTAATGTCTTCAATAGGAATTATGGGAGTTTTATTTCTCCATCCCCTAGGAAATTCATTAACACTCGGGCATGATAGACAAACATATAACCAAATATACCTTCACAAGTAACCAATTTTTGAATAATTAACATCATGTTCCTCCATTTTATTTTAAGTGTCGTAATGGGAACTCCCTTCTTAAAAATAGTAGTGTCCATACCTTTATTTTTTAGAAATATCTTCCATTCTTCTCCATGAATTTCCATATTCTTGAACAATCATTCACCGGTTTTCAGAATTTTCTTTTAAGTGCCTTAATGGGAACTCCCTTCTTAAAAATAGTAGTGTCCATACCTTTATTTTTTAGAAATATATTCCATTCTTCTCCACGAATTTCCATATTCTTGAACAATCATTCACCGTTTTTCAGAAGTTTCGCGGCTTCTTCTATGAAAGAATCTATCAACGAAAACTTTATGTCCCCAATTTCTACCTCTGTCCCATCGAAGGCTCTTGTGAAATATTTGGTGACCTATTTGTGGAACCCATAAAACTTCTCTATGAACTAGATCCATCGTACCTTCTCTATCATCTCCTTCATGTTTGGGTATCCTTCCATGAATTTTACTCCCACGGGCTTGGTTCTTACTGTTAGACCCATGTCTCTTTCATAAGGAGTTTTCGCCTTCAGAACTGTTCCTCTTCGAATAAGTGGATTGAGGGTTTGGATTTGAGTTAAGGGTGTCGAAATTAAATTATAGAGACATTTAGGAAAAATAGATATTTGGGAAAGGGTCTACAAACGTGAATAAGTGCATTATAGAATGAGATATGACCTTTAATCATTAATGAGTGAAATTAGTATTAATCATTATGGGATAGTATGAAGGAAGTGGTGAATTATGGATTTGTGGTGTGAACTAGGTACAATCAGTTTTAATGATGAAAATTCTTGAGGTGGCAACATATGATCATCAAAATTATATACACTAATGTTTTTTACCTTATTATTTAAACAAATTTTTGTAACATACCTTGGAACTAACCTTTGTTGATCTTCCTCTTGTGTTGATTCATCATGTGTATTTTCACTATGATCTTCAATGGAGTCTTCAATTGCTTCTGTATAGTATGTATTCTTTCAATAGGCTGTAAAGGGTGTAGCAGAGTTGCCGAATGTGATGAGATTTGTAGATTATTTTGATAGCTACATAAATGTAGCAAATCTGTAGCTAATATTTTATTGCTTCTAAAAAAGAAAGGGAACAAAGTATCTCTGATTTTGAGAATGAAAATCATGGATTGGTTTTCATACTTATACAATTATTATTATTATTGTTAATTTTTGTTTTAGATATGAAAAGTAAAAAAACCAATTTGGGGATGAAGAAGGATTCTTCTACACCAAATTCATATGAGCATTTTCTTGGAATATTTTGATAAATTACTCCTTTGTAATTGGATTAGGATAGATATTTAGTCGATGTCCATTCACAAGAAGAGGAACCTTTTCTTCATCAATTGTCCTTATTCTGACTACCCCATTGTCAAAGTCTTTTTCGATCTCATAAGGCACAAGTCAATGAGTTTGAGATTTTCCTTGGAATTCTTTGAACATTGAATCGAACAAAAGTGACCAATCTCCTGCTTGAAAATTTCTCTCTTTTATTTACTTACCATAGCATCTGGACCACTATTGCTAAGCTAAGCTGGTTATTTGAACTCCATCTTTCCTGATCCCGTCAAGCTCACTCAGTTGCTCCAGTCAATGCTATTGGGCTTCTGATAAATCAGGTCCTAATCTAACTGTTGTCTTGAAGGTTTTGACCTTGAATTCTATTGGAAACAAGACTTGCTTCCCATAAACAAGTTCATAGGGAGTATGTCATGTTTTATTCCCCCATGTAGTTTGATAGGCCATAAGGATTCACGAATCCTATATTCCCAATCCTTCCTATGTAGACGTAAATTATTTGTGGGGATTGGTTCAATCGCTTTTTTGATGGACTCCACTTGTCCATTTTCTTTCGGATGATATGGAGTAGAATTTCTATGTTTGATCTTTTATTCCTCCACAATCTTCTGCACCATCCTTGATGTAAACAGAGATCCCTCATCTACAACAATTTCCCTTGGGACACCAAAAGGAGTGAAAATATCCTCAAATAGAAATGAAACTACAACATTTTCATTATCAAAAGAATGTTATTTAGCCTCTACCCATTTAATGACATAATTAGTGCAATCCAGAATGTACATATTTTGTTTTTAGGGTGGATTGATTGGTCCAACAAAATACAAAGCCCATTTTCAAATGGTTCAATGAGTACTTTAGGTCGTAAGGGCATTTCATCTGTAGGAACACGTTTCCCCATTCATTGAAAACTGTCACACCTTTTGACATACTCCTTGGCATATTTAAAGATGGATGGAAAATAATATCCTAAATATAGGATTTTATAAGAAGCCCTCTTATCAAAAAAGTGTCCACCATAAGGTTCATCATGGCATGCCTTCAGACTTTCAGGTATTTCATCTTCTCATACACATGCTATGATGATGAGATACGTACCCATTTTATACAACTCATCATTTACCCATGAGTATAATGGACTTGTTTGAATTATTTTTATCTTTTCTCTACAAAACAAGTATGTTAGTAATTTTCATGTAGCTAAGTAGATAGCAATGTCTGAAAACCATGGAGATTTAGTAGATATTGCAAAAATATATTCATCAAAAAATTATGCTCTACTAGAGTATCATTACTGTTCTTTTGAATTCTAGACAAGAAATCAACAAGTGTATTTTGTTTTCCTGGTCGGTCTAGAATGGTGATGTTAAATTCTTGCATAAGTAATAACCATCTTATGATTCTTCGGTTAGTGATTGATTTATTCATTAAATAAGTAATTGCAGAATGATCTGTGTGCATAAAGGTTTCATAGCCAACGATGTAATGTCTAAACTTGTTAATAGGATGGAAAACAACTAGAAACTCTTTTAGAGTAACAATGTAATTTAACTCGAAAGGATTCAATTTTTTTCTTCTGTAGTAGATGGCACAAGGGTAAAATATTTTTTTCCTAATACAGCTCCAAGAGCTATGTCTGATGAATCTATTTAAATATCAAAAGTTATTTTCTAATTGGGTCCTCTTAAGATGGGTACCTCAAATATTTTTTGTTTTAAAGTTTCAAATACTAATTGGCAATTAGGATTCCAACTAAATTCACAATCTTTGGCAAGAAATTTGAAGAATGGTGATGCAATTTTCGTGAAGTTTTCTATGAATATTCTATAGGACAATGTAAATCCTAGAAAACATCTAACATCCTTTTGACAATTTAGAATTGATAATTTGGAGACGACTTCAACTTTAGATGAGTCTACCTTAATTCCATCCTCTGAAATGTGATGTCCTAAAACAATTCCTTTAGTAGACATCATAAAGCATTTTTCATGACTTATTGAAAGACTTGCTTCCTTACATCTTTTAAGAAACTTTTCCATATTTCTAAGAGCCTCTTCAAAATAATTTGAACTATAAAATCATCTGTACACACTTTGACACAATCATGTATTAGATCAAAAAAAATTGCTAATACTTCTCTTTAGAATGTTGCAGGTGCATCGTAAAATCCAAAAGGAAGTACTCAGTAAGCATAGGTTTCCCATCAATAGGTGAATTCGGCTTTGTCTTGGTCTTCACATTGTACTTGAATTTGATTGTAACCACTAAAACTTTCTGGGAATGAGAAATATTTCTTCCGTGCTAGTGTGTATCCAATACGTGATCTATTAAAGGAAATGGGGAATGATATTTTAGAATAGCCTTATTCAATTCTATATAATCAATGCATACCCTACATTTACCATTATTTTTAGGGACAATAACCAAGGGAGAATCTCACTCACTATCTAAAATTGGATAAATGATGTTCGCATTCAGCAATTTTTGCAATTCTTCTTTCACAATTTCGCTAAGATTTGGATTCATCCTTCTTTGAGGTTGCTTGATAGGCCTAGAGTTTTCTCCAATGTATATATGATGTATGCAAGTCTCAAGATTAATTCCTTTCATGTCATTGTACTCCCATACATATGAAGAATAATGTTTTTGCAATGTTTTGATTAACTCTTCCTATTGAGATTTTTGAAAGGTTTTTTTTAATGTTTAAAGATTTTCCTTAAAAAAATTCAACTATAGAGTTACCAAATTCTTCCAAAGAATGTAAAGAAATATATCTTGATGACAACTATTTAATATTACATTATTCTTGAAAATTATGATCATCTCCACATTCTGAAGATGTTTCAAAATTTTCTATTAAATTTAAAATTTGACTTTCTTCACTAATATGAGAAATAGTAATGAGAGGTTGTATATAATTGTCATCATCCATCCATTCTTCATTTTCTATTTTTTTAATTTCTTTTGTTGGAGGATATAGAGTGAATTTTTTTGTTGAATTACCATCATAAATAAACATATCACCACATATATAACTAACGAAAGGATTAGTTGTAGCTAATCAAGGTGTTCCTAATATCAATGGATGTCCCCCTATGTGGTTCTTTGGAGTTAATATCATGAAGTCAACTATATATTCCCAACATTCTAAGGACACCTAGATGTCTTCTAATACACCATCTGGCTTGACTGATATGTCTGCTAATTGCAGTAATGTTGGTGTATACTGAAGTTTTGGAAGCCTAAGTTGTTCCATGGTTTGTTTTCTCATGATGTTTATGGCTACTCCTAAGGAAATAAATGTAGTTGCAATCTCAATACCATTGATATGTGTTTTTAAAACTGGACTTCCTTGGTCCAAGTATTTTTGTATCGCTATTTTTTCCATCATAATGTTTGCAATTCTTCCTACTAACTGAATCACTTTTACTTCTTTTATTTTTCGTCGTGATTTTTTTATGCTAAACTCTCTTATTGTTTTAGCAAGGTTAGGAATCTTTTTAATGGCTTGTAACAAAGGTATTTTGATACAAACATTTTTCAATTCATCTAGAAAATCATAGTTGGGAATTTTTTTTTTTTTCTACAACTCTATCTATTTGTAATATTTTTGGGAAAGGAGGGCTAGAAATAAATACTAAAGGTTTATCTATGATAGGAGTTGATGTTATTGGATTTTATTGTTTTTTTATTTTGAAATTTTTTATTCTGGTGAAGTGATGTCCCTTCTCCAGAATTTTTATTTTTCTGTAGAGAAGTTTCTTCATCAAGATCATCTTTTTCTTGAATAACAATAGAGGGTTTTTTCCTTTCTAATATCGTGCTAGATCTAAGTTGGACATTCTTAAGATCTAGTGGAGTAATCATATAAGTTGGAAATTTTTTTCCTTCTATGTTATAATAATTTTGAGCATTTTTATTATTTGGGTTTGGTAATGGCTTGGCAGGTAGTTGATTTTGTCTTTGTGGAAATTGTAATGAAAGTCATGAGTTATGATTTTGGAATTTGGATTGTTGATTTTGTTGTTGAAAATGTTGGGGAGGATGGTTTGGATAGCATTGTGGATATTTGTGATAATGAGTGTATCTTCCATAAGGATTTTTCACCCCTTGTGTCCAAGGTTGAGGTTGGGATGAAGGTTACTCCCATGGAATTAATGAATTCCAACTATATGGTAGGGGATGATTATACATTTGATTGTTAAAATCATGAGTTTGTGGCCCTTACCATGGTCTTCTGGAGACAAAACAAAGAGGTTCTACTGGATGTGGAGCTACTTCTTCTTGGAAAATAGCCTAAAGAGTATAGAGGGAAATCCTTTTGTTTCATGGTTTTCCGCACAAATATGATAGGTATCTATGACTTTTAAATCAAGAGGACATTCTCTTAAATCATGTTTCTCCCTGAATTCAGGACACAAAATAGTTAAGGCATCAGTTTCGGCTTTCTACTTGTTTTGTAATTTTATGGTGTCTATTTATTCACTAAGACTCCCTAAGATATCTATTTTAAATTCATCGAGAATATTTCCAATTTCTGCCCTACTTACTGTTCAAGTTGCAAATTTATTCACTATAGAGAGAATAGGATCTCTTGCATTTTTCCCATATTTTTATTTTCCTCTTAAAAGATGCATGCATAGTTCAAAAATTCCAGGTAATGATAGTTGATAGATATCTCCCTTTCCCATAATGTAAAAAATATCTATCCATTCATATATGATGAATTTTAATCAGAGATATTTTAAAGTATCTTAATCTATTTTTTCCATTTGATCTCTTTTTATATAATAATTGAATCTCTCAATTAAGTCTTCCAAGTTTTCACCCCCTCTTTGCACCATTTTAAATACTTCATCCTTCCCATTAATAAGTGTGAAATAATTGAGATATGTTTGTAAAAATGCACTTTTAATCTCATCCCATGTCCTAGTAGATTATGTTATCTAGCCCATGAAGCATTTTAAATTTCCACCCTTGAGTGCTGCAGGAAATAGATTTAATTTTTTAGAGTCTTGTAAGTAGTCATATGATCTACACAAAACCTCAAATTAAAATTAAAATGTTTCACGATATTCACTCCTTAATCCATAGAAACTGGGAAGGATGTAAGGTGAAATATTTTTCATTATGGCATTTTTATCCTCATCAACTACAGGAAATCGAATAGAGTTATGGTCTTCTCCTCCATCTCTTATTCTGTTGAATCCTTAGTTAAACTGAGAGGGGGGGGTGAATCAGTTTAACACATACATAAGCTTTTTAAATTTTTCATCAACTTATTTACAGCTTAATTTTATAACCAACTTTAATATGTCAATAGACTCAATATGTTGTGGCAAGTATTAAATTAATGTGACACCAAACTTATTATCAGAGCAGCAAGCATTAAGAAGATTGGGTAGATCATTTCAACACATATGCAACACACATAGAGACAACAGATATAAGTGGAAACACATAAAGGGATAGAACCACATCTTATTATTGTTGTGATGCAAAGGCAAGCTCCAACTCCCTCTCACCACTGTTTTTCTGCAGGCACCAACCAACAGGAGGCTCCAACCTTATTCAGCTACAACCGACAACTATCAAGCTTCAACTTGATAGGGAAGCTCCAACTTCCTCAATTTATCAAAAGAAATGTTTGTTGATTTACCTCAGATATCAGCTTTGTTCTGTAGCATCTCTTTCTGCTCCTCTCTTCCTTATCTTTTCTGCCTCAATTTTCCATATTTTGCATTCTCTATCCTTACTCTCTCTAACCTCTTTATGCATATCAAGATGATATTATTTATAGAGATTTTTTTATGACTGTCTGTATTCCCCATGGAATTCGAAATGAATATCCATACCTCTTAGCCCTCTGTCTTCTCATTTCTTTTTCAGCTCACTCAGAAAAATATAGTTGTATGTACTAATTTTAATATTATAGTGGGAATTTTGTTTTCTTCTGGAGACTTGCAAATGCATCAGAAACAATATAAACCAACAAAAGACATATACATTCAATTAAAATGAGGATTAAAAATTATCTTATTAAGTTTTGGATCACTGTGTTTGTCTTTTCTGTGACTGTGTTTGTCCTTTTCGGCTATGTTTGATCTCCTGTTCACTGTCGTAGTGTAACTGACACAGATATATATATATATATATATATATATATATATATATATATATATATATATAAATGTGCTTTTCATATATTGCAATTCAACTCTTGGCATGATAATGAAGTGTTTCTAACATATGAACTACCCCTTGATGTTATGCAAATAAATTCATGGAGAATTTAAATAAAAAACCTTTTAATATTTAAAATTCCCTTTCGGGCCAACTCGCCAAGCTTGTTTTATTCTCCGATGCGATGTATCACCTTTCAGATATTTTCGATTGCGATTAATTGCAATTGCGACTTCCATTTATATGTTTCGATGCTCTTCTCCTCATACGATGCAATCAATCACTGTTCACTTTGAAATGTCGATGCGATGTATCACCTTTTGATTGCGATTAATCACAATTGCGACTTCCATTTATATGTTCTGATGCTCTGCTCTTTCTCCGATGCGATGCAACTCTGTTTACTTTGATACCAAAACTCAAACATATATAAATCATTTTTTAAACCATATCGGGTCCGGAACTGAATCGCAATCGCAACTTGTTGTTAACATGTTCCGCTGCCAAGTTTCTCCGATGCAATTGGTGAGGGTCCCACAATATAAGACTTTGTTTGTATTAGGCCCGAACAATAGAGTGCTTTACATATATGTATACATATAACTTGGCCCCTTGTTTATAAATCACTACATATATAAAGCGCTGCATATATATATGTATACTTTGCCCCTTTAGTCTTTATGTATCCTCCAGCTTGGGTTATGATTCTCAGAATTTTATGTAGGGGGTCCCACACTATATGTATAATATTATCCGTCAACATAGTATTAAGCCTTTTTCTTAGACTTAAACCCAGTACTAACGTGTATATATATTTATATAACTTCTCGGGCTCCATAATTTATTTAATGTTTCCTCTCCCCGCATAGACTTAGCCATGTTCTTTATTCGAACCTTAGTCTTAATGCTACAAATGGCTCCGGCTCTTTTAATTACATACACCCATGCTTATAGCATTCACTCAAGGTTTATATATATTAATGCAGCACATATATCATACGGTGGTTCACAGGTGCCACGCTCTATTGTTCACCCTCGTTAGTTAAGAATATCCACATTATATAAATTTCTATAGGTCTGCACCCTTTGTATGATTTCAGTCGAATCATCAATCAAATTATAACTAGACCGAACCTAACATTTTAATACAAATCCATTCCATGGAGCCCACATGTGTTTGATAAACTCTGCACTTTTAGTACATTCCAATTGACAGCACCCTTTGAACATATATGTATATGTAAAAGCCTACGTCAATCCTCGACCATGGTTTTAACCCTCGGTATAACATAATTCATTAACATGCATCAAATCTGTAATCCACACATAACCCATTCTTATATGTGCACTCAAATTTAATATATATCCAATATTGAAATAGATATTAAACCCAATACATATCTTAACACATATACGTTCCTCGGGCCCATCTCCATTAACACACCACTTTCATCCAACTGCTGACAGTTTATCGCATCGAATTCAATCATCCAATGGATGTCATACCATATCGCGTTATTTATTGGTACAAGGTTTAACACTTCAAACTTGCGCGAAGTTTTTTTTTTACAAAACCACCTGAGGACACATGTCCTTCAATGACACATATCACGTTCATTTTGGCAATATTGCTTACCACTTCAACTGACGCGCGAACCCATTGGTTTTGTGGCCCTCCGGTTTTACTATTCATGTTCAGGGTTCCACTTCAATTCATGGTTCCTCTTCAATAAATAGTTTCGTGTCTTTGTTATATACTTATACTTACAATCTCTATTTAAGATTTTATTTCTTATTTCTTCGGCTCTTGAATATATTAACCCTGTTTCAACGTTATGTTAATACAACACTACCAATGCTACCATAAGTTTTATTCCCCTTATTCACAGAGCCTTGGTTCCTTCCTTTCTGCACGATTCCGCATCTCCTGCAATCATTTCACTGTTGGTTTGATAGCGGCTCTGCCTCTTCCTCTGCTACTCGACTGTTTCATCTCTACCTCTGTACATATCCTGTCACTGTATTTCCTATTAATTTACACATCCTATCACTGTATTTCTGCTGCTCTACCAAATGTGCACTCCTGTCACTGTATTTTCCTTTGATTTTGTTGCTATCCTTTTTCTGTCTCTACCTCTGCTTCCTACTTTGGTTCTGCCTCCCTTCTCTATCTCTGCCTATCTTTTCGCTGCCCTGTCTTCCTCCTTTGCCATCAATGACAAATTTTCCAACATATTCCTCCTCCAATTCTCAAGGATTCTCCGTTAACAAATTCTCCTTCTACTTCTCCCATTATGGATTCCTTAGAACTAAGGTAAGGTTCTAACTGTAGATTTATTTGTTGTTCCTCCAGTTCTTCTATCAATGGGATATTGAAGAAATTTTCATCTTCTTCCTCAGTAGGGATTTCTAACTCTTCAGCTATAATCTCTTGTCCTGTATAGGGAAAAAAAGTTACCCTTTCTGTTGGAGATCTAGGATATTCCTCTTCTAAGACTGCCTTAGTAGATGAATTTGGAGAATGACTTCATGGAGTCGATGTATTGTTTTGAAAAATGGAATATGAGCTTGAGATGTTGGTGTGGAACTTCATGGTCTTGGTGGAGTGATTGGTGTTGCTAGAATCAAACTTCTACCTCTAGCTATGAATCCACCCCTAAAGTCACTTTCTCTACACATATAATTTTTTTTAGATGTAGGAAATAAGGCTTCATAATTACACTTCCCTGCCAATGACGCCAAAATGTTTAGTCAAATTAATGTCTTAAATTTATATCATAAATTATCGACCGAAATTACTAATCTTATGAAGTGTCATGCACTATAATATGCTTAAATGCCCTTCTTTCTTACTTCATTGTTTATTTTGTATATATTTCTTGTGGGGTTTTCTATTTTATATCTAATGTTAACAATGAAAACATGCACTAACGGATCAATGTCATTGCCCCCTCTCAAGGACGAGGGATTTTTGACAAAAGGTTCAAGTTTCAAGGCTAATATATCTCTGTGGGACTATCTCCTGTAGCACTCTCTTTTATTTTATAATAGTTACTATACAAGCTTTCATGGAGACATTGAACTTGTCCTTAGAGAATACCTAGCTGGAATGACTCAACTATTAGATCTCATAGACCTATTCCTATACAATGTGTGTGTGAAAGATCCATAAAACTTGATAAACCGACCAAACGAACCTCCATGGACTGATATAGGAATTAAATCTAAATTTTTAAATCAAATCTTTTAAATGCGAAGAAAAAACTAAATCTAAAAGAAATTTAATGATGAGAACAAAATATTCAAGAAGGAACAAAAGGAAATGTTATTTTTACTCTAATAAAAGAAATTGATTTACAAATTACTCTAATTAAAATATAAAATCCAAAAGAAGGAAGAAAAGGAAATGTTATTTAAATAATCTATTTTGCATAAAAATAAATCAATTCTTTGGATGATTAAAATCTGAGCTATGTTAGACTATCATGTGCCAACAAAATATCTATGAAAAAAATCTATTTAAACTAATTTTGCATTTAAAAAAAATATTTTTCTAAACTTGATTGAATTCTACTAATCTCTAAATGATCTTCTCACTATCAACATAATGAAAATAAATCCATATCCTACTTTTTCAATTAAGACATTATTTCTATGAAAAAAAGAGCATTTGATCTAATTTGAAATCTATTTGAAATGATTGAAATGTAATTCTAATATAACTTTGTCCTAGTTTTAAATCTATCTAAAAATGATCAAAACATAACTTCTAATCTAGCTCTGTACTACATTCCATGGAATGAAAGCATACAATATGTTACTATTAAATGGTTCTAATTGAATTCAAACTTAACTAAGGAAAGAAAATAATGACAGAGTATCTACTTAATCTAAGGTATAAAAATAGATATCTGATCTAAATCCTGGGCTTGCTATATAATGAAATACACGAATCTATATTTCATTTGGAAGATGATAGAGTCACATTCATGAAATGATTCAAGCGAGCATAAGATATAATCAAATGTGCGTAATTGTAAAAAACTAACGCATAAATTGTTTAGGGACTAATTGACATGAAATTAAAATATGAAACATTGAGAAATTAAACTATGAATCGATGAGAATATAACTATGAAATTACAAGGAATTAAACTACAAATTGACGAGAAATTAACTACAAATCAATAGGAAATGAAGCTATGAAATTGATAGTAAGCTAAAGTACAAAATAACTATAAAAACATCCTTTCCATGCAGGGGCTGTCTGTAACTGAAATAGTTGTAAAATCTAATTAGGGTATCTGCACATCAATGCTTTGGAACTGGTCTTCTTAATTGATAAAACTGAGTTTAAAAACGTATCACTGTATTATCACAAAATCAAGCTTATTTTTGGTTTCAACAGACTGGTGTTTATAAAGGTTTTTGATAAACTGTGTGAGGAAATTTTACCTATGAAAATAAAAATAAAGCTAAGACTAGAAGTCTATTGAGAAGCAAAGTCTTCATGTCTCTTTCTCGATTGCGACGTGAGAGAAAATCGAGAATCTTCATCCACTGATCTCGTTCCTTCTCTTGATTGGGCTTTGACCACAACTATAGGCATGATCCTTATCAAAATTAAACATGTAAGTAGGACATGATCCATATATGGATGATTTCAAAGCTACCCATATGATTCACTTCCCAATTTACTTCTTGAAACCTGTCAAACAATAACGGTGGCTGCAGAAACAAAGGTGAGCTACAAAATTGCATGAATTATGTAGCTAATTACATAAATTTATCTAAATAATAAGAAACATTATATAACATAGATATCATCTAAATTCCTTCTCACATGTAAAATATGCAATTATCACTCATTGAATTTATGGATTTGTGAAAAAGGAAGAAACTATGGTGGAAAAGGATGTCAAATTAGGAATAGCTTTGAAGTTCAACAAATACCACGAGCTAGTAGCTTGAATTATCAATGTAAAAAACTAAAATCTAAAGCTTGGAGATACAAAGGTCTCTCTATAATGTAAAGTTAACATCATATTGTTTCTTTGATAAGTTATTTATTTATATGTTATTATTGGTATAATAATCATTCATATTTATTATTACTGTTTCATAAAATTATAATAAAAATCATCTCCATTATATTTATTGTATTAAATTATAATTTATCATATGGGTGGAAGGACGGAGGGAGGGAGAGAGAGACAAAAAGAGAGACAACTTGAAAAAGGTGGAGAGAGGGTGGGAAAATACAAGGGGAATGATAGAGTTGATCCCTCTAGATTCAAAGCTAAGATGGATATAGGTTAATTACGTCGTAAAGTGTTCTTATTTGAAAACAACTCCCCTAGTTGCCACTATGTCCATATTTAAGTTACGATTGAAATTTTTTAGGCCATTACATCCACAAGTAAATAGTTTTTCGTATTATTTTATAGTGTTTGTTTTTTTTCTTTTTAATAAGTTAAATTGGATTTAAGTTTCAGTGACTTTTTTTTTTGGTAAGCTTAGGTGAATCCTTTCCATTTTCTATTACTTTGAAATCGGGCATCAGATATACAAAAAATTTAAACCTCAACCTGCCCGTATGAAACTAGGTTTGCTGGCCATCTAAGTACAAAATATGTCAACCAAAAGATAAACAATCTTAATAACCTATACAATACCTCACGAAAATTAATATCTAAGTTTGGATTTACAAATATTAACATTAATCAAAGAGTAATAGCCGCTAAAAAAGAAAATCGATAAATTAAACATGATATTATTAATCATCCTCTGATTCCACAGGAGCTGGATATTTGGCACTAGACCCATGTAATTCAACTTAAACATGCGCATGGAATTAATATCATTTTCCATCCTCCCTAATTGAGCATACTAATGTAACTATCTCGGATTAATTTCCTGAATATTTTTGTTAATATCAGCAAAGGTAGACTCCATCTTGGACTCTGCGATCATTTGGGTTGACATGATTGCTTTTGATAACAAGCATTTGACCAACCAGTAAGTTCTAATATACTATTGAAATAGAGAGATACGGCCTCGGGTGTGCCCAGGGTCAGTCACCACATTCTGCATATCCTCAAACGCCATTTCATATTCCAGATCCAATTTATATATAGTTTCACTTTCCCATACATAAATATGAGTTCGAACAAAATTAGGAACCTTTGACTCATACGAATGGACAAGCGGTTCCAAGCTGCTTCATACATTTTCTTCCTCTCTTCTTAGGCTACTAGGAGATTGGTTGTTTTCCTTTGTCTCTCTTTGGCTTTCTGCCACATGTTTTCTTCACCATCTTCAAGTAACCAAGAATGAAAACCTCTGATACTATCAAACAAACAACAGAACCATTACAAACACAAATCATAGACCTACCAACATTTTCAAAATAGGCCAAACAACCTTTTCTATTATGCAGGTTACCCAACTCGATAAGAATTGAACCTAGAAACAGAAGCCATAAATTAAAACAGGGCCAACAAGGGAATTTTTTCATCCTCCCATATCCCATAGTCTTCACGCAAACCAGTAGACAAGCATGAAAGTCCCCCCTCAATTCCAACAACACCCCACTGTGAGGAAGACCAATTAAAGAAAGACATAAGTAAACCCACACGAATAGCTTAAAAGTCATAAACTCGACTTTAAACCAAACAATTTGAGCATAATATAGAGGGAAAAGAACAATAATGATCCCAATTCTACCTAGATTCCTACCGAAACTAATTTTAGGAACTATAAAACTAAAAAAGGAAACAATAGCATAGCCCTAGGGCCCAGCAAATACAACAGTATTTAACAAGGAGCCAACTAAAAACCCAAAACTAACACACTAGAAACAACCAACTTTTGAGTTATCCAACATTTTCAGAGACCCATGAAAAATCTGAGCCACCAAACAGATATATAAATAGTTTAAAACTAGCACACGTAGTAATCATAATATGGAAGTAGGTATCAAAGACAATACCCATTATCCCCAACCACAACACTATTTCTTTAGTAAATAAAACCAGGTAGTAGAAAAGAGAACGAGAAACCACCAAACAAATTCCTGCATGTTCCTAACTTCAACCAGATTCATCATTTTCTCAGACCAGAACTGACCAATATCCCATTCAAATAGATAATCTAAAAAAACCAAGACTACTTTCCTCATGTGGCGAAAATATGAAGCCTTTGACATAGAAGAGGGGTATAATGATACATACCCATTTACCTCTTAAACTGTCACCTTAGTTCTTCGCTTCAGTTTTCCCCAGAGCTCTGCATAAAAATCTTCCCAGAAAATCAAAATAACGAAAAACATTCCATGTTCATGCATATTACTTTGTTGCCGATGCTTTTTCCCATGATCCCCTAACAACCATGCTAGCTTTCCCAGTTGGAAACCGCACTCAACTCTCTGCATTTATTATGATAATTAAAGGGTGTCCTTTCAACCAAGCCACCTACTCACCTTCTTTATGCAGCAACCACGTGGTTTTCATCCCCCTCACGTGGTAGGACTCACCAACCAATGCCACCAGTACTACACCCCAATCGGGGAATAATTTATTCCCTTCCTATAGGATTTTGATCTTCTACTACAATACTTGAAATATTAGGCACTATTTCTTACAGCTCCTATCACCATGGCCAATCAAGAAACCCCTAAGCATTTTGACACGTCCAGTTCACCAGGAAATCAGCCGCTCTATTGTCTTGTCTTTTCACAGGAAGAGGTACGGTGTATTGAAGTCTTTCAAGTGACTGCTTAATTTCGTGCACTAAGTGTGCAGTTCTCTAGCTTTTAATGATAGCCTCCTAGTTAGTCCCTTGTTGAATTTTCCCAATGATACCAATTACCATAGCAGAATCCCCCTCAATTTCCAGGCAGTTATATTGTTCGCAACTCGCAATTTTCAAACCTAATTTTACCACTGCAAGGTTTGCCTCATTATTTGTAGCATAGCCTATATCAATGGAAAAGATCTGTAGGATTGTTCCTGTACAGTCACAGAAAATACCACCCACCCTTGCTTGGCCCTAATTCCCATTCGATGCCCCATCAAGTTTGGCTTTATGAATCTCGATTGTGGTATGTCAGAAAAAGCTCTAATCGTATACCCAGGTTGTGGTTGTTTCCACGACGAGGGAGAAAACATTTCTTCCTTCAAGTTTAAATGGTGAAGTATTCTCCCTTCCAACCCTTGTACTTCCCAGTCCTCATGCTCCCATTTTTTAGAAAGGATAGTTTCTCATATTCCTGTTAATACTACATTCCACATTTCATCAATTGTTAACTTGTAGTCTTGAAAGATCCTTTTGTTCATTTCTTTCCACTGGGACCATAATAGAAACCCCACTACTAGTGTCCATGCCGTGTTCACCACTAGACTCTGGTAACCTCCTTTCTCCATTTTTGGATTGTTTGATGGATATTATGCATGTTTCTATCATTTTGTTGAAATAAATTATTTAAATTAGACCACAATTGTTCCACAACATTACAAGTATTCAGAAGGTGTTGCATGTTTTCTTCTCCTTCTGCACACATCACATATCTTCACGACCCATGCATTCCCTAGTTTTTTAATTTATCCCAAGTAAGGATCCGCCCATGCCCAACTAGCCACAAAAAAATGTTCAATTTTTGGCCAATGTTTAAAAGACCAAATTTTCTTCCAGAGTTG
Organism: Pinus albicaulis; assembly: GCA_034641835.2. NCBI lineage: Eukaryota > Viridiplantae > Streptophyta > Pinopsida > Pinales > Pinaceae > Pinus > Pinus albicaulis. Next base: position 1,200,168,608 of record CM076581.1, on the reverse strand, counting down.
ATTATCTAGAATTTGATTTTAGTTTTCTTGCAACTGATAGGCTTCTTGAATTGTATACATTCCTCTTGATCTATATCCCCATCTCAATATATATTTACCTACTTGAATAGGAATTTTCCTTGTTTTAACCTTTTTTGCAAATTTTTCCCATTGCTGGGCATGTTAAATGTTGTTATTAAAAAATTTCTATATTTAACCTCACCTTAACATTTTTACTATGTCAAATTACACACAAATAAAAATTAAATTAAATTAAATAAAAATATTGGAATCATGTAATCAACATTTTAACTTGGTCAAAATACAATAAAAAATCAAAATAATAAAATAAAATAATAATAAACTATAAAAACAACCTATGGTATTGACCCATGGTATTGATGTGGAATGTAGTTTATTTGAAATTAAGATGGCCCAGATCAATCTTAACTCTAGATCTACCAAGAGCCAAGAGGGATCATATGTCTTGATATGCAAACCTCTTTTAGAGTAAAATCAACATTTTAACTAGGTCAAAATACAATAAAAAATAAAAATAATAAAATAAAATAATAATAAACTATAAAAACAACCCATGGTATTGAGCCATGGTATTCATGTGGAATGTAGTTTATTTAAAAAGGGAAATTAAGATGGCCTAGATCAATCTTAACTCTGCATCTACCAAGAGCCAAGAGGGATCATATGTCTTGAAATGAAAACCTATTTTAGGGTAAAAAGAGAATTGCTATAATATACATCTAAACTAATTATTTAATAATACTATTTTTAAATGTTTATAACCAATATTATTTTAAAATTTTACTTAATAAAATGTATCTAAATTTTCATACATCAAAATATACATAGTTTTTCTTGTTCTACATTATTTTTGTTACACCTATTTTATTATTTCAAAAATACATGGTTTTTTTATTATATAGTATTTATGTTACGACCGTTTTATTATTCATGAGTAGTATTTCTTAATACATAGAAAATTAAATTAATAATGAATTTTTTTAAAATATGTCATATTTTTTAAATTTGCAAATTAGTTCATAGGACATGATTTATCTTGAGAAATAATTATGAATGTTCATAATTCTCATTTCTTAAATAACATTAAATTTACCTTTAATTACTTAATTGTAATAGTTTCTAACTCCATAACACTTTAATGGAATTTTTTAAAATATGTGATATTTTTTAAATTCCCAAATTATTTCATAGGACATGATTTATCTTGAGCAATAATGATGAATGTTCATAATTCTCATTTCTTAAATAACACTAAATTTACCTTTAATTACTTAATTGTAATAGTTTCTAACTACATAACACTTAACAGTTTGTAACTACATACATACTATTGTTTTTTGTTAATGAATATCAAATTCCTTCCATTTAAAAAAAATATATACATATCTTTAATTACCTAATTGTAGCTAAAAAGTCTTACATGTTTTTTACTTTTTAATGAGAAACAATTTTCATATTATATGATGTCAAAGTATGGTGATTTTTGTTTCATTAAGATTTAATCTAGATGTGCATAGAATGAGTCCATCTCAAGTCCAAAACAAGATTCTTCTTTCTCCTCATGTTATAACTTGCACCTTGACACTCCTCTCTTCCTCCATACACAAATTTAAACTATGAGGCACAAGGTAGTTGTTGCATAGAGGAACATTTAGATATGATAAGAAAAATGTGATACTCTATTGTAATTTTCTCTAAAAATGTGATGGAAAATGTGCCCTAAATGTTGAAAATTCCATGGTTAATGTAGTATAAGCTACATGAAAATTTACAATCTTGTATAAAAGATCGAGAAAACTATGCCCAATATCCAACACCATAGAGCAAGACATGTTCACAATTCAATATTTGCTTCCAAATCTCTCTTAGTGCAACAGTTTTTTTCTCAATAAACTTGTTTTTACTCCTCTTGAACTAATGAAAGCCATAGTAGTTCCATATAGGAGCAATTATATGTGATAATAAAAGTGTGATACTGTGTTATAATTTTCTCTACAAATGTGTTGGAGTTTTTTTCTCAATAAACTTGTTTTTACTGCTCTTAAGTGGTGGAATCCATAGTTTTTGCATATAGGAGCATTTATCCGTGATAAGAAAAGTGTGATACTGTGTTATAATTTTCTCTAGAAATGTGTTGGAGTTGTTTTCTCAATAAACTTGGTTTTACTTCTCTTAAGAGATGAAATTCATCGTTTTTGCCTATATAGGATAATTTAACTCTAAGGAAAAGTGTGATACTGTGTTATAATTTTCTCAACAAATGTGATGGAAAGTGTGCCATGAATGTTGGCAAATTCATGGTTAATGTAATATAAGATAAATAAAATTTCATTTCTTCTACACAAGATCAAGAAATCTATGTCGAGTATCCCAAACCCAACACCACAGAACAAGACATTTTCAAGACATGTTAGCCAACTCCATAAATGCTACCAAGTCTCCCTCTTTGAGCGATTTTCTCAATAGCCCGATTTTTACTGCTTTTGAAGTGATGAAAGCCACCTCTCCATAAATTTTTTACTGTGTGCACAAAGAACAAAAAAACCAACTTCATATTAGAAAACAACCTTTGATTTTGAAGGTAGAAAATCATAATCTATTTCTTTATTCATGATTCATTTATGTTGGCATGATAGGTATTTAACTTAAATTCAACATAGGCCTCGTTGTTTGTAATTATTGCATTAATATTGAAATTTTGATTTTCATTCATTCTCAATGGCTCTTTGTGTGCAACATCTTATTTCTTCTAGGCTACTCTTTCCTATGTTATTTCCTTAGAGTATTTATTTTGCAACATGTGGTGCAATTACTAGTTTAATTATTAATTATAATAATAATTACAGTGTTTAATATTTATTTTATTTATTTCAGTTTTATGTTTTGTTAATTTTTTTTATTAACAATTATAATTTTTTTGTGTAAGTCAGCTGAAATATATTAAGTAGAAGAAAAATTGATAGTACATATGGTTACAAAATGGCCTATCTGATCTAGATGGACATGAGGAGGCACAGGCCAACCAAACATAACGTCATGCAAACCCCTCTCAAGGCTAACTAAGTACCTAAAAACTGTTGCAGACTCACTGACCAACACAGACATAAAGCTGGCTAACAACGCACGGTTGCCCGACCGCGTAATGTATCTGAAGAAAGAAAATTTGTCTACAACTTTACTTAACCTGCGAACATACTTACAAGACCAAGAAAACAAATAATACATGAAAACTAGATAAACAAAGATGAAAATAGCCAAGGCGAAATCACAAGACTAGATTGGAAGCACCCAAATGACCGACAACACTAGGACTAGCAGCCTCAACACCTTTGGGAATGAAGCGCGGCTTGTAGCGACAGATGATCGTTGTTTGGGATTCATCCTCCAACACCTTAATCAAAATGTTCAGAACGTGCCTCAGGTACGGTTCAAACATACAGATGAATTCGTCTAGCCTCTTAGAAAGAATTTTCAATTCTTTCGTTAGAGAATTCAGGGAGACCTCCAGCTTATCGAAGCGAGTAGATTTTCTAGAAGAGGCGAGGAAGGTGGTCGCGAAAGTATCTTTGACAGCTGCACCCTGCATGCCAATGGCTTTGGAAAGCATCGTTTTCATCTGCAAAACCATAGTTTGAGTCTACAAAAACTGCGTAGCTTTGGTAGGAGTGCCAAGGTTGGAAATCCAATCTATCTCCTCACTGATGGCCCAACTTTCTATGTTGTATGGGATTTTTGAACCTCCTCCTATAGCCTCTCAATGGTTTTCTTGCCTTTTTTAGAAACCATCGCCTCATAGCATTCCTGAGATCGCTTGAGCTCTCTGGCTGCTTCAGCACTTCGAAGATTACTATCCCCCATAGATACGATGTAGCCACCTGGAATAGAAGACTAGCAGACAAGAGAGAAAGACAGAGACACAATACAAAGAACAACAGAGGGATTGAAAAAGATGAAAGTTTTCCAGAGCGTGAGAATATTTATAATAATAGGATCCTGGAGGGGGCACAAAACAACACCAGTATCCCGCTTGCTACCAACATTGCAGGCCGCTTGAAGTCTAATCTAGGTGTTGACGCGAGTTCCCTGAAAATGAATCCACTTCTTAATTCCAATTTTTTTGCATGCTTGAGGATGCCACACAAACTGCCATTTGTAACAATGGAGCCTGCCATCATCCTTTTGGATGATCCTACATCTTTCCCAAGGATCCTCATAGGATAGCTCCTGGTAGTGCCAAATCTTGTCATTAGTAAAATAGTTAATCCTCATCAATTATTGATTATCCATAGTCTGCAGGCCGTCCTCCTCACTTCATCCTTTGGTGATGTCTTATCTCGAAATGAGAGTGCATTGATTCTGAATATCTTCACTTGTGACGTCTTTCCAACAAGTGTCAATGATTTCCCTTGGATGATCCACAGCGTAGTTAGCAATACTGTCCACAAGAGCAATAGCCCTCTACCTAACCGCCTAAAGAATGATGTTGTTGAGGGAGGCGATATGGTCCGCAATGAGCTTAGTTACCATGGCCAGTCGCCAATGATTGATTTCTTTCCTTGGCTTCATGCCATTTTGAATTCTTCTAATTGCAGTGATGGCCAAGAGGGAATCCCCTTCCACAATAACCAAGCTTTTTCCCAGATGGATGAGGTTTTGCACGCCCTATTCGAGGGCAGTGAACTCAACCTCATTGTTGGTAGCCTCCCCCAGAGTTCTACTAAAGATGTGAAGGAATTCCCCTTTGCCATTTCTAATAACCCCTTCAAGCCCAGCTAGATGAGGGTTAACCCAAGACGCCCCACCAAAGTTTAATTTGCAGAAACCCGGGACAGGGCGCTGTCAAGAATCAAGAGAAGGAGTCAGCCTGGGCTAGTTCTTAGGGACATTATGATCCGATAAGTCGGTCAAGAAAAAAAACATCAAAATTCACGAATATTTTCTGGAGAGCGAGGCGACCTGCTTAGCTTTGCAATTGATAAGGACCATCTCTCTTAAATTCTGCATGATGGAGGTTTTGAAAATTTCAAGCTGCCTGGTTTTCTTTTGAAAAATGTGTTTGTTCCTCTCCTTCCAAGTTGACCAAATAATGAAACCAGGGCTTAGCTACCAGAGGGTGTTAACCATGTCACAATTAGAGTAATTTGTGCGCCAGTTCGCAATAAAGTCCTGAATGGAATTCCTTGTTCTGTCGGTTTGTCTGAAAATATCCTTCAGCCACTCCCACAGGTTGTTATTCTAGTCATAGTCATTAAGTAAATGGTTCATAATATCCTCGTCCTTTTGACAAAGCGAGCATTGGGAAGGGCCAGAAAAGCTTCGCTTTAGTAAATTTTCCTAGGTGAGGATTTTGCGATGCATGGGCATCCAAAGAAAAGTTCTTATTTTTGGCCACATAGCTCTATCCTAGACATTGGGGTGCCAAGACACTTTTTCTTTGAGGTACCTATGTTCAATGTGCAGTCTAGCTTCCATGAGGTTGAAAGTGCCTCTGTCGAGCTTTCCCCATCTGATTTGGTCCTTCTCCTGATTGTAACAGATCAGTCTCTTAGAAAGATCCGAATTGAGGGTGTGGAGGAGTTTAGTCAAGTTATCCTCCAAGTGAGGAGGAAATAGATTCCATTCCCTCCATTGCTAGTTTTCATTATGGTCCGACCAATAGTGATGGACATGTATCTTTCCTGCAGTCTGAAACCATCTTTGAAGAGGGAGAAAATTAGGGCTTTCCAGTTTGGGCAACTGTTGCCAAGCATCCTTCCAGAAGAGCGCATTGGTGCCATCATGGAGTTCCCAAAAGCGGGAATCCTGAATGATATTTCTGTTATCTTTGGCCAAGTTCCAAATTGCAGACCCTGTAGGGGGATCTGTCATTCTTATCAGCTCCTTCAGCCGCAAATTCTCAGCATATTTATCCTTCCATAATTTATCCCAAGGCATATGGGGTTCTTTAAGCCAGTACCACCACAGCTTGGCACCACAAGATTTCTTGACCATGTCTCGGTCCTGCAGCCCCAAACCCCCAGGTTTTTTGGTTTGCATAACTTATCCCAGGCAACAAGAGTCCACTTGGGTTTCTACGCTTTACCCTACCAGCGAAAGGTTCTTTGATTGTTCCTAATTTTTTGGATGACTCCTTTTGGAGCTGGGAAAATAGATAGTGTGTACTGAGGGATGGCCTGAAGCACACTCTTAGTCATAACAAATCTACCAGCAAATTTCAAGACTCTGTTAGTCCAATAGTTGCCCTTGTCTTCCAGTCTGGAGAGCAGGAATTCCTAGTGGATCTTCTGCCAAGGCTTGTCAGTGAGAGGAATACCAAGATACTTGGAAGGGAGGTTGTGCATTTCGAAGCCATGAAGATCTGTGAGGTTTATTTGGACCTCTAAGTGCGTATTGAAGAAAAAATAAGAGGACTTGTCCAGGTTAATATCCATACCTGAAGCATTGTTGAATAGGTTCAGAATTGGTTTGAAACCCTTGGCTTCGTTAGCTATAAGGGTGTCGTGCAACATGGTATCATCAACAAATTGTTAATGAGTGGTGGCAGGATAGTGATTTATGGGATGGAGACCCTTGATCAAATTTCTATCCTTAGCCGATTTGATGATGCGACTTAGACCTTCCATTAACATGACAAAAAGAAAAGGAAAAATGGGGTCACCTTGTCTAATTCCCCTTGAGGGGAAGAAGGGGGTAGAAGGGGCTCCATTAACAAGAATAGAGAAGCTAGGAGATTTAACCATGGCTAAAATCCAGTTTATCCAACACTGATCAAAACCAAATGCATGTAACACTACTTCCAAGTAACTCCAGCTAACCTTATCATAGGCTTTAGAAAGGTCCATTTGTATGATCATGCCCACCTTCTTTTGAGACTGAAGGGAGTGGTTCATTTCCTGAGCTAAAAGGATATTGTCCATGATCTGCCTTCCTTCCACGTAACTCGATTGCTCTTCAGATATAATCAAGGGCAGAATGGGCTTTAATCTATTGGCCATAACTTTGGAGATGATTTTGTACAACACATTGCAGAGAGTGATAGGTCTGAACTTTGAAGGAGTGCAAGCATCCTCTTCCTTGGGAATGAGGGCAATGAAAGTGGAATTAAGGGATTTGAGAATAGAGGAATACCTCCTCGATTCCTCAACCACCTCCCAAACATCAATCTTCACCAGATCCTAGCAAGCCTTAAAGAAGTGAATGGTGAAACCATTAGGTCCTAAAGCCTTGCCATTGGCCATATATTTGACAGCCTCTTCCACCTCCACTTCAAGGTTTTATTCTGCTCTTCAGTGATCATCTTCGGAATGGAAGTAATGACTTTGTTGATAGCTTTCCTTCTATCAATGTCGGGTTTAGTCGCAATCATACTGAAGTGGTTTCTAAGGATGGATGCAATCTCTTGATGGGACTGGACATAAGTGTCGTGCTTATCCTTGAGTTTGGTTATTCTGTTGTTGCATCTATAATCCATGGCTGATCGATGGAAAAATTTGGTGTTTTTCTCCCCTTCCTTTAGCCATTGAATGCAGTATTTTTGTCTCCACGGAATTTCTTCGTGGTGACACCGCTCATTCCATTTTTACCTAAGATTATGCTCTGTATTAATGGAGTCTTGGGAAATTCCCCCCTTAATCCAGTTTTTGTGTATCAGTTCCATCTGATCCTCCAAGGCTTGTTTTTCCTCAAAAAATATTGCCAAAGACCTCTTGGTTCCAAGTGCAGAGCTTATCCTTTAGGTGCTTCAATTTGGCTTGGAACTGAAACATTTTGGTCCCTCTGGTGTCTAAGTGTTCATTCCACTAGAGTTTCATGTTGGTAACAAAATTCAGGTGACTGAGCCAGAATTTCTCAAAGCGAAAAGGCCTGATTTTAGGAGTGCCAAGGATTGTAGCATCCAGAGAGATAGGCAAGTGATCCAAAACCCCAAATGGAATGATATTTGATTCCACCATGACTCCCCCCAGGAGAATGGAATCAGAGATTAGAAACCGATCAGGCCCAGAATCAATGTGTCTTTTGTCTCCTCTTATATTGGTCCAGGTGAAGGAACCATTTCTGGGCAAAATGTCCACCAAGTTGGCTATTCTAATGAAAGACGTGAAGGCCTCAACATCTCTATTTAGGGTTCTTATTCCTCCCTTCTTCTCCCCTAGAGATGTTATCATGTTGAAGTCACCTCCATAGAAAAATTTAGCGTTAGGGTATTTTTTCTGTAGACTGGAAAGATTGTTTAGCAACAGAAGCTTGTCTTCCAACCATTGGGGACCATAAAAATTCGTGAATAGATACTTGCCATTCTTTCCCACGATTTGCATCTGAAGGGAGATGAAAGATCTGGAGCCCTCAGCATTCAGTAGGTGAAGGGAAAGGGGATTATAGAATATGGCCAAGCCCCCCCTCCATACCATTACCCTCAACCTCCAGGAACTCTATTCTGTTTCCTATGCTTCTACCTATTGTTTCCAACTTCTCTCTGGTACACTTTGTTTCCTGAAGGAAAATAATGTCCGTCTTTTCCTTCATCACTTTTTTCCTCAGCATTCTATGTTTACATTGGCTGTTAAGGCCTCTTATATTCCATGAGAGTAACTTCATAATTAAACATGGTTAAGAGGAGAACGGGGAAGCCTCGAGGGATTTCATTTTACCTATGTTGATGAGCATTTGGCCAAGCTCTTGGAGAGCTTCCTTATTGGTTCTTCTGCCTCTTTTATTCTTGTATTTTGTACTGGAGTACGTGTGGTGGAAGGTATGTACCTTTATACCCTACCCCTTAGTTGCACCCAGATTCCTTTTCTTCCATCTTAAGCCTGCATCCTGCCTAGAAAGGAAAAGGAAGTTGACTCTATCTATCTCTTCCTCTGGGATGTGGTCAAACCCTTTTGTTTCCATTGCTCAACTATGGTGTTAAGATTTATTACTTATTTGTTGAGTATGTCACTCAAGTCCTAATATTCCATGCCTATTTATCTTAAAACCATTTCCTCATCCCCTTCAACATCTTTCCCGAGATCAGAATCTAGGAGGATTTCATCGATCGAGTCAGGAATTCGTGTCTAGGTGTTCTGATCATTTCCTTGCGGGATATTCTGCTCCGCATATGAAGCTTGGGTATCCTCCTCAATGGCAGTTTCCTTTCCAAGTACTTCAAATGCATTCATGGATCCTTTTTTGGGGTTTCCTATCTTCGGTGGGCTTCTTCTGTTGGTCTGGTGTTTGCTCGAAGGTCAAACAAAGCCATCCCGATTCTTATCTGAGCTGTCTTTAGCCTTCTAAGTGGGTTTGTGTAGGGGAAATTCTCAGATCAAATAACCATGTTCATGACATTTCCTACACTTGAACGGTATCTGTTCATAGTCTATGGCTTGGAAGAAGACTTCATCTCTGTATTCTAACCATTGACCATCATGAAGAGCATCTAAAACGTCCATTTCAACACAAATACAAGCATAGGAAGTGTACCTTTTTTGGATAGTTTCTTTAGAAGCCTAGATGAAAGAACCTAGTTTGTTGCCGATTTGTTCCAGCATTACCAGTCTCCAGTAGTCAATTGGGAGAGAAAATAGGAAAATCCAAACAGTGACATGTGTGAATGTTTCCTATTCAGGCGCAAATTTAGGCTTCCAAGGTCTCATGTAGAGGCCCGCAAAACCATATAAGTAAGGAACTCCATCAAAGATGTGGTCCCTATCTTCTAGTTTAGTGAAGAACACCATGAAGAAACCCTTGGAACCCAGGTGGAGTTTCACGTCTCCTTTCGACTTCCAAGTCTGTTTTATCCATTAGCATAAGACCTTTTCTGTGGGACAAAAGCCCATAAAATTACAGATCACAGCATGAATAGCCATGTGATCCAAGTAAGCTTATAGTTCTAGGTCCGTAATGATGACCCTTAGGTATTCTGTAGTCTTAGGATTGCATCTCTGTTGGGTTTTTGGCTGTTTGTTTCCGTTGCTGAGCCTTCTCGAGTGGATTCGATTAGGGTTGAAGTATCATTAACCTCAGCTTCTTTGGACTCCATTCCTTCATCCTGTGGATTCTTCACTTGACTGAAATCTGTTGTGCCTTTATCTGCAATATTTTTAATGCCTTGAGTTTGGTTGTGAGGCTGGTTTTCCTTAGAATTGTTGTCCTTCTTTGTCTTTTTGCTGAGGTCATTTTTTCCAGCTATTTCAGAACCCGTGATCTGCACTCCTTCCAAAGGACCTTTTCCTTTGTCCATCATTATTTTCTTGAAAGAAGGGGCCCAGGGTTTGCCCATCCGCTTGGCCAGGGCAAGCTCCCTCAGTCACCAGGGCATTGCCCTCTGCGAGAGTTGGTAACAGTGTGCAGACAGTGAGCCAAACCCTAGGTCAGAAAATGCTTCGTATATTTTACCTAGAAGCTGCATTGTTTTCTACTTCTTCAGCTTCCATCTCTTATTAACAATTATAATTATTAATTAATGTATTTTTATTTCCTTTTAGTTAATTTATTTAATTACTTTTTTAACTAATTTGACCAAGTCAAAATGTTTACAACACAAAACTTTACAACATCTATTCGATATTAAGTTATATTTAACATTAGGGTGGAGATATCAAAGTACTACAACATCTATATACCAACAATAATGTTATAATTGTGAAGTAAGAGAATTGTTATATTAAGATCAAATAGAAAACTAAAATTCATAATTTACCATTTATTGTTTTTGGCCTCCTTTCACAACCTATAGTTTTTCCCATAGTATTTGTTATGACGAAGTGTCTTTAAAATCTTGAAAAAATCCATTATGAAATGAAATAGTAGTAGTACCTAGTTAAATCCATCTTAACTTGATACTTACACCACCATAAATCAATGTTTAAGTATGGATCTCACATGAACTAAAAAAATCAAATTTAATGAAAGTGTAGTGGAAGCACTTTACACCTAAAAAGACTAATTTGAAACTAGAGAAAAGCATCAATAAATAATTATAAAATCCGAAATTCTAGAAAAGAAAGAGTATAGAAAAATCCGAAATTATAATCCATAAGGATTTCCCTACAAATTACCCACTTCATCTACTAAACATCTAGCATCAGAGAAATTTATTAGCCATGGAGTATTTACAGAAAAATCCTCTCCCTCCCACAATAACAAGTCCGCATATATGTGCTTAAGGTTAGTGAAATTACCTTGAGAGAGTTTAGACCACATTCAAGGATCGGTAAGAAGTCCAAGGGTAGTGAAATTACCTTGGGCGAGTGTTGACCACATTTAAGGCAGATGGCGCAGAAAGCATCCTCGCCCACAATGAACATACACGTGTGGTCAAGAATCAAACAAATGGTGTAAAGTCTCGGGCATAGTTCTAGGGTTTATGTCCTCAAATTTCGACCGTAGATTTGCTACTAACTATATGTGACTTTCTCTCCAATGTCTCCAGGTTTGTGGAAACCACTTGTAGGGAGGAGATTTTAACATGGCCTCCTACACATGGCACATCAAAAAGAGCAAGGTATTAACAGATGCATATTGAACCTTGGGATTAAGTTAAGAGGTTAGAAAACCATAAAATTTTGAGGAACCGACATATTCAAAACTATACAACCAATAACTAATTCAAAGGTTCAATATGCCAATCTACTAAGAAGATTTTAACATGGCCTCCTACACATGGCACATCAAAGAGAGGAAGGTATTCATAGATGCATATTGAACCTAGGGATTAAGTTAAGGAGTTATAAAACCATCGTAAATAAAAAGTTTGGGGCTCCAATATATTCAAAACTATACAACTCATAAGTAATTCCGAGGTTTAATATGCCAACGTACATAAAGGTATATTAAATTTATAAGTAATACTAAATGTTTGGGGAACAATTATAGTAAAAACCCATTTATGCATAGATAAACTTAAACGGTTAGAATTACATTAATAAGGGTAAGTAAAAATAAATCACTAAATACCAAAAAGGAATTTAGTAAGGGTGTAATGATAATTAAGGAAGATAAAACAGGTAAGGAATTTACCAAGGGTGTAATGATAATTAATGAAAATAGAACAAGTTAAGCTCTAAGTTCTTGGAGCATCCATTTAACTAATTCAACTAACCAACAAGACTAGTGATAAGAAAAAAAATATTTAAAGGATATGAGATTAAGACTATTTTTTTTAAGGATATGAGAGTAGGTAGATTTATTTTATTTTATAAATAAAGTACTTGAATTACATTTAAAATACAAATTTTTTTACTAAGTTCTTGTTTTCACACTTATTTTGTTTAAATTCATATCATTCATTTAATTTATAAATGAAATCTAAGCTTTGAACATATTGGATTTCTTACTCTCTTTTTTCACACTCATTATTCTTCTTTTCACACTCATTTTGTTTGAATTCATAGGCACATCATAAATTATTCTTCTTTTCACACTCATTTTGTTTGAATTCATAGACATATCATAAATTATTCTTCTTTTCACACTCATTTTGTTTGAATTCATAGGCATATCATCCATTTAACTTATAAATAAACACTAAACTTTGAACATGTTGGATTTCGAAATTTCTTTATAGTCTTCAATGTTTTCATAATTAATTGTATCATTTTTATTGATTACATTTACTTATTTTTCTAGATTAAGAATTTCCATGTACTTTAGATTAATTTTTTTTTAGTTTTTCTAGAATGGATTTATTAGAAATTGGAGAGAGCATCCATTGAACATAGGAATAACACACAATAATGATTTTCTATATTATAATCAAATGAATATATCACAATTTTTATAGTGTTGCTGAGATCCAACTAATTCCACTCTTGGAGGCAGAAGTTGAGAGAATCTCTCAACATCCTCCAACAAAGCAAACCAATCCCTAATCTTTAGCATGCATCATAAATGAGGCATTATCTCAAACACCCCCCCTTAATGCCTACATTACAGAAATGGATAACATGCTAATTTAATACAAACATTTGTCTACCCTCGTCTTCATTAACATTTGCACCCACTCTGAGATCTCATAGACAACGCTCTTTTCTCCACCATTTTCGAGCTACCATTCAACCCATTTAAAATACATTTGTTTCTGACCAGCAATACTGAATTTGTAAGATCAAAGATTCTTGACACCCCCGAAGAAGAGTCTCGACACTGAACTATCCTATGGAAATATTTCCATCTGTGAAATAACCCCCGAAGAATAAATTTCAACAGTCTATGGGAAAATATTATAGGTACAGAATATGATGAGTGATCAATCCTACAAAGTGACCTTCACACACAAGTGGATCTCGTACTGTAACCTGTAGTTGATGCTCTTGAAGCCCGAAGCACAACAAGACCCATCAACGTATAACAAATTTACACAATCAAATTAGCCAATTGTTCTCTCGACACCGAAGAACATCGAGAACGACTATTCAACAAATTGTGTACATCTATTCAATAAATTGGTTCTGCACTACACAAATCTCACCAATAAAGCCACAAATCCAACGTAAATCAAACCAATAGCATACATAACCAGCAATTTCAGCAATTTCGACTCACCACTGTTGAGCTCAAGCAAAGGTTGCCCATCGTCATCATGCTTAGCTGCACCAACTCTTTCTTTCGAAACTCACTCATGTGAAGACCAGCGATGATATCACTCATGCTTTTGTTTTGGATGCATTTGATCTTTTAATATTCTTGACATCTGCTACGGATATATTTTTTCAGCAGCCTCGGAAGTAAATACCACCAAAAGGAAGTACATGCGACGGCTGAAAAACCTGTCTGAGAACACTACCAGGAACCCCATAATTATTATCAAAACCGATAAATTTATAGCCATATCGTATCCTGCGCCTTCGCCTGTTACGTCCGCTGTAATGGTTCTCTTTCTTTTGCCCGACATATTAAGCTTCTTCAAGTGCGAATTAGGCCTCGTACTATTCCTCTCAACTCATATTCACGTATGGTCCACACATCTATATAAATATTTATAGCACTGAGTCGAGATGAAGCTGTGGAGTACTTCATTGTGTTGTAGAAGGGAATCCAACTGGCTAAGAATGATAATGGCGACGGAATTAGGTTCTGAGCATCGGCGCTCAGTTTCGGAGAACAGAGAGTTATATATGAAACTCCTGAGCGGTATTCTCTTTTTATTGATAGTGGCAACATGGAATTTCTTTTTCTGGGAACGCAGTGGAAAATCAACTAAGAGAAAGCTGCTATTACAATACTCCAAATTCAGTAATGCAGCATTCAATTTTCAAGGAACAAGAAACACACGCAGATGCACACAAGCAATCTTACAAACAAACGAATTCAACACCCCTAACTACGTATGTACAGAGAATCTCTCCCAAACTATGTCATTTTCCTCGGCACTCCCGTGAGGGATTAAGCCCAGCTAGGCTCCAATACCATATTATAAATTGGAGAGAGCATCCATTGAACACATGAATAACACACAATAATGATTTCTATATTAAATCACATGAATACATTACAATATTTATAGTGCTGCTGAGATCCAACTAATTCCACTCTTGGAGGGAGAAGTTGACAGAATCTCTCAACATCCTCCAACACACCAAACCAATCCCTAATCTGTAGTATGAATATTAAATGAGGCATTATCTCAAACGTGATTTCCCCTGCCTTCATTACATTAGAATGATTGTGCCTTCATTAGATTAAAATGATTATTGTTGCTTTTAACGATTTTATTGCCTTTAAGGATAGTTATTTCATTCCTTTCATTAAGCGAAACTATGTATGTGTGCTTTTTTCCTAGATTATGTTCAAATTCTTACTTCAAATTAAAATATTTAAGGATAGTCATTTCATTCCTTTCATTAAAGCTAACTATGTATATGTGTTCCTTCCATAGATTATGTTGAAATTCTTACTTTAGATTAAAAAGTTTTTCTTTTCCTAGAATAGATTACAGTTGCCTTCATTAGCTTAGCACAGTTGTGGTTGCTTTTAAAGATTTTATTGCTTTTAAGGATACTCATTTCATTTATTTCATTAAAGTTGTCTTCAAGTTGAAAGATTTATTGCTTTTAAGGATACTCATTTTATTTCTTTCATTAAAGCTAACTATGTATGTGTGCTTTGAATACATTTCATCTCATGGATTTTCCTTGCATTTGTAGTTTTTAAAATTCAATTTCGTCTCATAGATTTTCCTTGCATTTGTAGTATTTTTAAAAATTGAATTGTAATCTTTAAAATTCAATTGTCTTTCAAGTTAAGATTTCTTTTTGAGTCCACCACATTCTATTTGATTCATTTGCATAGGTTTTTCCCTTACCTTATAATTCTTCCATAACTTATAAACCTTCCATTAGAAATAAAATTGAAATTTGATGTCCTATCAGATATAGTTTTCTATTTGATTCATTTGCATAGATTTTTCCATTACCTTATAATTCTTCCATAACTTATAAATCTTCCATTACAAATAAAATTGAAAGTTAACGTCCTAACAAATATAATGTAGTGTACTTCACAAGTATACTAACCAATATTAGTAATTTGATACTAATTAAATAGACCAATTATTAAATTACCCAGGAGAGACTAATAATTATTTTGTAACCAGGATATTCATGATTTACTAGCATAACATTAACTTGTAAACCAAATCTCTATATGTAAACAGAAATAGCTATACTTGTGTGGAGGATTTAAACATTGTGGAGTCATGAAGACGTTGGTAGTGCTAAAGAATTAATCTTTGCTACTTGCGAAAGAAACCAAAGAAACCCTATGCGCAGCCTCGTCTTTGCTTGACTCGTAATGGGATAAATAAAAAAATGTTAACAAAAACCGTGAGTGCAAAGAACTAGCGTAGGAGGAACCCCGAATGGAAGGAACAAGGGTATCGTTCTCACGGTACACCCTTGGCGATGAAATTAAGGGTGCGAGATGTACATATAACCAACCTATTGAAACGAATATCATAAACAGACAACCGAACCTAGCACAGTACCTAAACACTATTAATGTTACTGGAATGTTTACTGTGGTTCAGGGGTTGAGACACTTGAGACACTTGTTCCTCTGATCGAGTCCTTCTTTGAGTCGAGTCCTCGAGATACAATTATAGATGTGGAAAAGAAGTAAAAAGATAACCCGAGAGATTTCATTCTTGAAAACGCTGGTTGTTCGAAATAAAAAAACAATACAACAAACGACCCATTGCTAAGTCTATATAACTTCTCAAAACGTAATTTCTTAATACTCGAACCCTAGATATATATTCTATGTAAAAGAAACAACCATAACAAAAACAATGTGAGAGGCATGTAGTGCCTAACGGTGCAACATCCGTTCCCGGTGTAGCAGTAGTCACAAACTCTAAACATTCCAGTTGCCAATTAAACTATTAAACCTGCTCGACACCTCAAAAATTATCATAGTGCCCATTTTTTTTTTAAATTTGGAGGTGAGGTGAAGTGACAGTTACAAATCCATTCTGAAATGCAATAGTATTAATACCAGGTTAAATCTATCTTTATTTTATGAAACGCAATAGTATTAATATTAGGTTAAATATATTTTACCTAAATAATAATATATCTAGTATTAAAATATTAATTTAATAAATCTATAATAATTTAAAATTTTAATTAAATTTTGAACTTCATAAAATCATTCACTTATTTTTCACAATATATATATATATATATATATATATATATATATATATATTAAAAATTAAATAATAATTGTGCAAAATTTACATGAAATTTTTTATCGATTTTCTTGAAAAATATTTTAAAAGGAAAACATATCTACATTCTCTAATTAAAGATATATTTAATTAAAGATAATTTTATTTTAAATATTATTACTTTTATTAGTTAAAATGTTAAAAACTATGTTTACTAGCAACTGCGATGAGGTGATTTGAAGTGAAATGATATTAAAGACTATTGGGAGATTGATCCTCTAGGTCATATTTTATGAAACCATAACCTCTTAAGACATAAATCCCGAACGCCGTCTAGTTAGTACTGTAGAGAACGATTGGTAAATCGGGGACGTGGGACTGGGAAGCGCTGTTGTACTGCCGTTGGATCCCGTTGTTGGATGAGATCAGCGAGCTGCAAAAGTTGGACGCTAAGCCGTTCCCGGTGGATATTGGCCACTGTGCCCACCCCTACGACGACACAGCCGTACGCTATCATTCTTCCTATGACTGTACCTACAACAGTTTTGCTTTGAGCGTCTATTAGACAAACTTTGAGTCCGGTAGCCCCTTCATTTTGATCAGTTCCCCGCGGAAATGCTCCGGACAGAAATACAATTTGAAACAGCCCTGCATGCGTTCTTATTCCCTCTGGAATGCTTGGCTCCAGCAGCACAACGTTGCTCACCGTCCCGCTCCCACTCATAACGATGACTCCCTGCTGGCAATCTTGGTAGAACATTGCCAGAGTGTTTATGACATCGAATCCACTGGGTACCTCCAATAAGTCACTCTTCATGGTGTTTGTGATCTCGCAGATTGCAGCTGGAGGAGTCTTGGGCTTGTTCTTCGACCCAAGCGGCCTACCTGGCTTTTTTCGGTACACATCGCTTTCAGCCTCTCGCAGGAATTCCTCATGAGCCTTGCCGGTATTACTGTTAGTATCGTCGTCTGGCTCTCGTTTTCTCTTCAGTCTTCTGCGGATGTGTTCTCCTGAAATGGCGTTTAGATGTTTGACTTGAAAAGTAATGTCAGGTGCGGAAGCTGAGGACTCGTGTGGATTGAATCCCGCCATAATCAGGTCGTTGGTCCATAATCTTTTAGTCATGATTGGCGTCCTGTAGCTTTCAATACCTTCTATTAGTCTGCTATGTAAATTGTAAAGACCCAGCTCTTACATATAAAGTCCAACTAAGTTCGTTCATATATATATATACAGGAGTGGTTGCTACACTATCTCCATATTTTGTTAGGTTTCTGCTTCTGCATGGCCGACATAATTGATTTATTTCTATTTATGTTTTTAATAAAATGATTAATCTTTAGAATTGTTTCATTTGATCATTCAAAAGTTTGGATGTGAATTTGGTTCTTTGATATGGATTCAATTTACGAAATTTATTAGGCCTTTCTATGAGTTTTGAAATGCTCAGAATTATCCAGAAAATTAAACTTGTCTGTGCATATAATATTTTATTTTCTTTTCAAATTTTTATAATAAAATATGAATTATATTCATTCAACTTGCATGCTAACATAATATTTCATTTTCTTATTTATTAATTAAAAAATAATTGTGTTTAATGATGTGCTGATTGGTTGTAGTTTTTCTTCTTATATTGGGTAAGAGATTACTTTTACCAAGTATACTATTGTTAGTAGCTGGTTCGTGTTGTTTTAACTCTGTCAAAAGATAGTTTTAAGAAACATTTTCATATATTAAGGGATTTTTAACTTCTTTTTTATACATAAAATTGTTGATTAATTAAAAAAATAGTTTAATAATATTTTTTTGGTTATTCAATTTGAGAATATACATATTGAAATTTTGGGTTAATTTATTTTTACAAGTAATTTTTTATGTATCAAACATGTAGACTGAACAAATCTTTTTACTCTAAAAGAGGTTTGTATATCAGCAAATTTGATTTAGCAGATCATGTATTTAAATTAGTCAATTTCGCTTACATTCCACATCAAATCAATACCATGGGTCAATACAATGAGTTATCAACACCATGGACAATTTTTATTAGATCATAGATCTAAACTATTTTAATTTACCCTACATTCCATATCAATATAATGGGTCAATACCATGAGTTCTCAATACCATTGGCCATTTTTATTTTTAATATTTTGTTTTTAAAGAGTTATTTCTATTTTGTAAATTTTAATTTTGATTTTATTCTTTTATTTTGTTTCGAACTAGTTAAATGTTGACATTGCATTACATTAATCTTTTAATTAAATTAAATTTGATTTTTATTTTTATGTAATTTGACTAATCATTACATTAATATATCATACTCTACTCTTCTAAGAAATAAATTTACAATTTCATAATTTAATTTTATAATTTAATTTGTATCCATTTTTAATTTACGTTTTTGAAATTGTGTGAAAATAAATTCACGATGATTTTATCCATCAATTTTTTTTATCTTTTTATAAAGTTCTTTGTTTTCAGTCTTTTTATAATTTTTTTGAAATAATTATTAACAATAAGTAGAGATTTAATTGAATTTATAAATCTGGATTACTTAGATTATTCCGTCTCTACCGTCTCTAACAACAACCTATCTTATGTTTTATAAATAGCTATTCTATTTTTTATAACACTTTTATTATTAATACTTTACAAAGTTAATGTACATTAATATAAAACTTATTTAGCAAGGATTGAGTTAATAACTTAATGTAATGATATATTATTAGTTAAAATATAAAAGTTATTTTTTTTTTCTTCAATGAAATGGAGTGTGGTAGTGTAAACTAATGTTGTGTTAGTCGTTAAACAAACATGAAAAACAACAATATACTAATTTGGAAGTATACTTCAAAGTACACTTTTGAAGAATTTGAATACGGTGAAAAAATAGAAAATGTAAGAAAATAATTTAAATTTTAGTAACTTTTATTTAAATAGTTTGTGTATAACTAGCTAAACATCAAGTATGTTATTTCTCATGTAAAATATAATACATATGTTTTCATGTTTCCATTAATGCCACTGTTGAGTACCTAAATAATACATTTTCTTTTAAATTTTTTTGTATTTGTTCTTTTATATACAAACTTTATAAGTCATTATATATTTGAAATTGGGAGACCTTACAATAGTGCTATATAAAGGGTCTTAAGATTTAGATCTTAGTTCACACTTCAAAAAGCACAATGTATAACTTGTTTTCTTATTATTCATTTTGTAGTACAATTTATAGTTACATACTTTACTTTCCACCAACACATGGAATTTGAAAAAAAACTCCAATAAACTGATTGAAACACACATTTAAACACATATTTGTAACTCTAAGCCAACCAGAGCTTGGTTGGCACCTCCGAGCAAAGACTTTTCATCTCTCACATTAATAACTTAACAACACAGATTTAAGCCCACTTGGACATAATGCAAAAAGGATTAGTTAAGGAAGGATTGGTGGGATAGGATTATAATAACACCCATTGATAATTTACATAGAGACATAAAAGTTGTCCTTATAGGGAGCTTTAAAATCCTCCACCATCCCACCGCAAAAAAAACCATTTGAGAGGGGGTTAGGCTTATGTTAGAATGGGAATGGTTCTCCTCTAGGCTAGCCAAGTCATCGTAGGGAATCACTTGTTGGTGGTTGACAACCTAGAATCCAAATATTTGTGCAGACCCATGGGATGGAGGTAACTTAGTCGTCATTTTTTGGAAAAACACCTTAAATGGGAGATTGTGGGAAACAACCATTCCTTTATCTTACATTTCATTAGATAGATCTACTTGCAGAGACCAAACCTTGCAACTAAGAAGTCTTTGGATGGCGATAAAAAACACAGAAATATGAAAGATGAATTGTTTTAGGCATAGACAACCTTTAGGTTAGAGGTAATTTTTCATTTTATTATAAGTGATTTCCAAAATTAGAGTAGCAATAAATTATAGTTAGCTTGTACTTTGCATCACTGCACTAGGTGTTTTCGTACTCTTTGTTATTTTTTCTTCACCCCTTTACTTCTTTTCGTTAGTGTTTATATTCTCCTAACATCATAATGCTCCTCTATGGGTTTGTCATGGAGGCTCTATGGTATTTTATATTAGTATCCATTAGGAAATCCTTTAACTCATGCTTGATGAGTGAGGGTCCCTCCACATAGTCCACATATAAAATCTAGTATTTTTTATTCCTCTAGTTTATCCTTAGATTCAGATTCCTCTTAACCCCTGGATCCTACCATGTTAACTGTTAAGACGGGCGATAGCACTGGTCCCAATGGTGATAACACTCGTCCCAATGGTGGAAGTGATAACAGAGGTAAAGTTGGAGATAATAATGGTAATACTCAAGTTCCCCCTTGTAGAGGTAACATTAGAACCTTATAAGGAACAAATCCTTCCCAACCATTTCTCCCTTACATGAACAGTTTAAGTCTCCCTAAATTGAAGAAAATTATTAATGATCCTCTTTTTCATGACTACGGTTGGTCATCTATACTAACCAAACTCCCCTATGATATACCAAAATTTAAACGAAATATTGGAGAGGATCACACCAACCCTACCCACTCATTTCATATGTGTTGTTTTTCTAATTCTATCATAGAGGACTCCATATATCTATGCATTTTCTAATGCACTCTCACCAGATCAACCCTAAAACGGTAGGTAGAAAAACCACATGCCTATCATTATGCATCAGTTAATCTAGCAAATGCCCTTTGATCCTACCTCAAATTACCTCTCAGCTATGAAATTCGTACCGAACTCTTAACTTCGTTTCGTCAAACGTTTGCCACCCGCCTTAATAATAATGTACAACAATGGCATAGAAGGCGAAGAATATGAAAAAAATCAAATTTTTGAAGACCATGTCTACATGGATTGGCCTTTGGAAACTCTCCTCGCCCCATTGTTAAATATGCCACTTCAGATTTCCCTCAAACTGAGGAAGAAACTATCTAGATAACTTTAAAATATGATATGATATATGCCTAGCCAACATATATATATATATACCATCCTCCTTGACCTTCATAACCCTAGTATTTCAACTACACTAGGGGCATCTCACACCACTGAAAATTTCATTGGTTTAATATCTCACCCCCAACTAGCTTCATACCCACAAGAACCTATGAGTTATTATCAACATCTAGGAGGGTCTAGTTCCACCTATGTTTATCCTCCCCCTGGCCTTTCACATGTTAACACCTACTAAGGCACGAGTACATCTTATGCCTTTACTTATCCACATAAATTGATGCTAGGGCCAATTGTTACTCAACTTGGTTATCAGAATGTTGTCAGGAATCCTTATTATCGATATGCACCTCCTAGCTTTCCATCCCCAAAATATCACCTCAACCTCCCATGTTGAAACTATCTATATCACATAAAAACACCTTCTCAAGGCTAATTACATGGCTCCCCTCCCCTCAATCCAAAGAGATTGAATAAGGGGAAAGGTAATAAAGATAAAAAACCTTAGGGAAACCAATGGAGCTAAGGTCATCAACCTAATCCCAATAAGGGAGAGGAATATAATAACATTACCTAGCAACTGGGTGGAAAACCAAAGCAGAACAAGGCTCTTCAAATGAATAGACCTTTTTATTCTTAAGGAACTTATGGTCATTATATTCATGACTATTCCTTTGTCCCTCAAATGTGCAAAGCATAGGAAGATCAAGAAGTTTCCTCTAGAGGGGAAGTAACTGATCCTCATAGGGCTAAAAAATTCATTGAATGCATTTAGTACATCAACCAGTATTTCCATGACATATTAGAAATAGTAAATTCTAAGTACAAGTAGTGTCATGATCGACATCGGGTACCACACAAGTTCAAGGTGGGTGACA
The DNA here is from genome assembly GCA_034641835.2 of Pinus albicaulis. Lineage (NCBI taxonomy): Eukaryota > Viridiplantae > Streptophyta > Pinopsida > Pinales > Pinaceae > Pinus > Pinus albicaulis. Next base: position 1,200,146,071 of record CM076581.1, on the reverse strand, counting down.
ATGTTTGGCTACATTTGTAAATGGAGTGCCTATTGGGCCTCACCGCAAGCTTCACCAGCTACGATATGGGTTATACACCACCACTAATGTTATAGGGGAAAATTCATTTAAGCTCAATATTTTTCCATTCCTTGCCCTACACCCAGTATTTAAGTTGGACTAACTGTGACCATAATTTCCCCCATTATTGCACACATTGCACATTTCTGAGTAGATGACAACAAAAAAATCAAACAAAGTTGCATTAAATAGGCTACAATGAATAGGATCATAGACACATGGATCAAGAATATTCACTGGCATAATATCCAGCTATATTGAGTTGTCAAAGCATGCCAAATCCTTTACGAGGGAAAGTGGTTGATGAGGGAGTAGGTTTAACACAAAATTCTTCACCTCATGGAGGCTCTGCAAATAATAGGAACCATTGGTTCCTAAGTGGGGAGGAATGATTTGGGTGGATATTGGTGGGAACTTGCTTATTCCACCTTCACCCCGAGTAATTTTCATCTATTTCCTTTATTATAAGAACATTTATATTTTTAGGAGTTTTTTGGATCCTGAACTTTCGGAGCTAATTTGACCCCATAAACGATGTTTTTTTTAATGTTTTTTGCGGAACCGTAGCGATAAGAATGGGCATGTGGAAAATCCTACATTAATTTTAGGGATATTACCAATGAGGTATTGTACACGCCAAACATAGATCATATGACCAAGTTACGACCACAACAAGCTGGTTGCCCAACTAACCCCAACAAGGCCCACAAACTCTTGGTCTTCCATATCCTAGGGTTAAGGTTTTGGTTGTTTTAGGTTTTCCTTTATTTATTTGATAACATAAAGGCCCTTGAGACTCATTTTAACACAATTCATAGACATGTATCTACCACATAGCTTCTCAGAGATAAGAAAGTATCGCCTAAGCTAGTTTATTTTCATTATGCTTGTAAAAATATTTCAGTTCTTTGATATTAATGAAGTGAAGATTTATTTCTATTGCAGCTATACTTTTATGTCTATATATGCATTTTTTTTCTTTCTTACATAAGTCTCGATGAGTAGATTTATTTCGTATGCATTACTTTGTCTATGTTTATAATTGTATTATGTTGCATTCCTACATAATTCTGGATTAGTGGTACCAAAGCGGTCTTCTTGTTCTCTGTTTCTATTTTCATCTCCCAAAAAAGGTCAAGGTATAAGGAGTTAGGGCTTGAACTGGTTGAAAGTTTTCATGACAAGCCTCTCAAACCAGAATGAGCTCCGACGAGGGAAGAAAAGAAATATGAGGGAGTAGGATATCCTTTCAAAATATTGCTTGAGGAAGTCCTCAAGCGAAAGAGGAATATTATGATGGATAATTGTGCCCAGATCCTATGGTGACTACCCGTAGGTGTCAAATATTTATCCAAAAACCACTCTAGAGGCACTAGTCCGTTTAAGGTACAAGTCAACATCGAAATACTCATATTTGAAGGCTACATATACATGTACGTTGGAGATAGATTGTTAAATATATTGGAAAGTCATTTTTTGGTTCATGAATTTTCAAATAAGGAAAATATTATTTTTTCATTCCTCAAAGTTTCCCCCCGTCTCAAGGACTAGTGGGAAATGTATTGTGAATATAGGGACAAGATAGAATACATTGTTTTTAGGCACACCCACTAGGAATTATTTCTGAGATGCCATCGAGGAACAATATTACCCTGTGGAGAGCTATGAGGAAAATTACATACAATGGACAAAGCTAAGGAAGCAAAGGAACCAATATGTGCATGACCTAATGAATATTTTCCATACCCTACACATAAATTTTGTTATCAAAGGTTCACAAAAATATATGGTGATGAAGTACCACAATTTCTTGCACAAATACACTAATGAGGAAATTGATTTCATGGACATCTCATTGCTTTGTGAAACATATCACTACGCTCCCAAGATGGAACAAAAAATTAAACAAAAGAAGAGATACTTTGGATCAAAAAATATGAAATAAGGAAAAGAAGCCCCCAAACTACAGAATAAAGGAAAAATCCAAGGTAGGCCAAACTAGGACAATTTTCTAAAGCTGCAAGCAAAAAAAAACACCATGAACACAAATAAGGACATGAGGAAATGGTGTGAGTTCCACAAGAGCCCTACTCACAAAAAAATTTAGTGTCCAGGCAAGTAGTTGTTGGTTTCTAAGATGAAGGCCTCCCAATAATATGCATGTTTTGAGTCTGAGACAGAACCCAAAAAGTGGAATGACAAAGGGAATCATATTGTTGATGTGGATCCCAATTCCACCATTGCCAACACCAAGATCTAGAAAAATGATCATGAAGAGGAGGGTGAGCAACTCTTCCACTCACAAATATCGGTGAAGGGTTCTTCACTGCAGTTCATTGTGGACAACGGGAGTCAAAATAACCTCATATAAGAAAAGTTCGATTGGGCCTAATGAACACAACACACCCGTAGGTGTAGACCATTTGGTGGCTTCATCAAGGAAGATATCTTCGCATGGGCAAGTAGTGTTACCTTCCCTACAACATTAAGCCTTTCACAAATGAGGTATTATGTGATGTTTCTCCTCTTCAAGTTTGTGATATATTATTAGGCCAACCATACTTGTGTAAGTGTCATGTTGTGTATGAGTCGAGGCCTATCATTATTTCGTTGGGAAATGCCTTATACAGGATATAGGAGGTAGCACTGCATACCGCCATCTCTTTTATATTTGTGAAGAAATTTTTTAAGACTATATCCTAGGATGCAAAAGTTTTCTTCCTTATGATCCCCCCTCAAGGAGATACGGATATTGTGGCCACATCCACAGCCTCTGGACAACGCTCCTCCACATGGCAGCAGCAAGTGGACAAGATCATGGAGGAGTACAAGGACATCTTTCATACATCCATAGGGGTACCCTTGCACTCTCAGTTCAAGCACTCGATTAATCTAACCCCAGAAATTCTTATACCCACCAGACTGATATACTAATTCTCTATTCTATATAATGATGAAATGAAGAGAAAAATTTAGGAATTGTTCCAGAAAGGGCACATCAGGCCAATTTCATGATCCTGTGGGATCCAGATAATTTTGGTATAGAATAAAGATGACAGTTGGAGAATCTTTATTTACTATCGAACACTGAATAATATCACCATCTTCAATAGGTATCTAATGCCATGGATTGATGACCTTCTAGACCAACTCAAGCGGGGGGAATATTTCAGCAAGAATGATTTAAATTTTGGTTATCACGAGGTTGCAATAAAATCCTCTGATGTGTGGAAAACTTCCTTAAAATAAAAGGGGAGGATTTTTTGAATGGTTGGTCATGCCTTTTGGGTTGAAAAATGCTATTGCAACCTTCATGAGACTTATGAGTGATATCATATAACCCTTCACCAACTCATTCATAGGAGTGTATTTGGACGACATCCTAATATTTATCCAGAGTTGTGAAGAGCACCTATAGCATATACGATAGGTGCTCCACACCCTGTTATAACGAGGTAAAATTTTAAGGATGGAAATTTATCTTAAATTTTAACAACCTTGGTGAATGTAACTTATCCCTAATATCCAAATTTTAAAATTCTTGATGACAATTTTATAAAAAAAATTAGATTTCTAATTATTTTATATTAGAAATTATATAATATTGGCAATTTTTAAGGTAAAATAATTTTATACTTAAAAATTGGGTGAATGTGTTTTTAGAAAAATGGAAATTGGAAAATCATTTCTTTGGAAAAAGCATGGAATACTATTCCACATAAGAATATTAGCCCCTAAAATTGTCGTTGGTGATAACACAAGTTGTGTGCCAATTTCGAGAAATGAAATTTTGTTATGACCGAGTTTCAATATCTAGGGTACATCATTGATGAGTGGGGTGCACATGTGCACCAACCCAAGATACAAGTTATTTGAGATTTCATAGCCTGAGTCGATGTAACAGAGGTATGCAAATTTATGGAACTTGTCAATCTTTACCATAGGTTGATGTTGGGTTTCTCTCATATCACTTGGCCTTTGAGTTTAGTCAACAAACATCGAGAGAAAGAAAATTTATTCTTATCTGAATCCAAACATAAGGCATATTTTGATTTGAATCATTGTCTCTGCTTTACACCAGTGCTCACATTACTATACCTGTAGTAACCATCTGAGATGGGATAGATGCCTCCAACTATGATATCGAGGCAATTCTCATTGAGCAGTGGCATCCAATGACATATCACAGTAATGCAATTTTAGATTCAATCCAAAAGTATCCCACCTATTACAAAGAGATGTATTACAATGTGTCAGTCTACCAACAATGGAAGAATTACATTACGGGGAAGGAAACAATCCTTCACAAATATTACCGACCCCTATAGTTCATACAAACACAGGAAAGTCTATGAATGATCACCATAAGAAATGGTACATATATATGAAATAGTTCCACTTGAACATCATGTATAATAAGGGCATCACCATTAATGTTGCATACTATCTCAATCATCCACTAGTCATGGTGTTAACCACTGTGCTCGACTCTCGTGGACAAGCAACTTTAGGGTGTTTGTATCTTTATAAGAGAGATCCAGAATCTAACAACACATATCAGATGCTCCTCAACACAAAGCAAGTTCCATATTTTTACCTCGATGGCTCACTCTTATGCCACCTAGGACAAATTTGTGGTCCTACAGGTGAGAATTCTAGGATTATTTTGGAGGTACACTATAATCAGGTTGCTAGACATTTCAGAGTAGAGAAAATAGTGGCAGTGTTGCATATGCATTTTTATTGGATGAACCTTTTGTAGGATGTTGGAAAGTAAATAATATCCTATAGTACCTGCGCCATTTCCAAATTGAAAATAAGGAAGAAAGGCTTGTATACCCCTCTTCCTACTCCAAGTTAGTCTTGGGAATCCATCTCCATAGATTACATGTTGGGCTTCTCTTCCACTAAGCATGGAAATGACTACATTTTTGTGGTCGTCGACAAATTATTTAGGATTTCCATTCTGGCAGCCTCCAAGAAGAGTATCATAGTATAGGCCACTAGTAAACTCTTCTCTGAAAAAGTATCGATACACTTTGGGATCCCACAACCCATTATATGAAATTGAGAGTGCTTTCACTCTCTAATTTCCTTTAGTCAGAAAAGTGAAAACCATACGTATCCATTGATCGCTTTTAGGCTAGAATCCATCCCTACATTCCTTGGAGGGGTCTCTCTCATTGTAATCTTCTCTCAATGAACTAAATTAATGAAATATTCTACATCTTGGGGTGGCTATGATGATAAAATGGTTATAATAGGATTTATGTCTAAAGGTAATTATAGGAAAGTAAATCTACTCCACATCACATCATTATTTTAGATCCAAGTGAATAAGGTATATTGTTAAATAAACAGAGAAAAGATAGGAATACTTATTGATACCAAATAAAATTTCGTTACGATTAATGGGTGAGTGGAGAACAAGGAAGGATAACAAATTGAGCATGAAAATACTGATGAATTCATATTTCCATCGAAGAAAGGAAAACAAATCTGACCAATTGATCTAAAACATAGGACTAAGTGAATTCTGAGATATTATTTTCAAGGTTGAGCATGAAGAATGTTTAAACCATGGAAATATATATTAGAGACAAAAGAAAAAGGAACACACATACCAATAAGTATTGACATGGGTATCTCTATCCAAAATTCATCTTCCTTCTTCCTTTCACTTCGAAGAATGCTACAAAATTGCAAAAAATGTAGACTAGCTTCCCTCCAGTACCAACCATCCCTTTGTACAGTGAAATTCATGAATTACATAAAATATTATCTTACTAATTCAAAGGGGGTTGAAATCCACCTTTTCCCAAATATAGGAAGAGGTTACAATGCTTTAGGAATAAAATATTTGGAAAATATGCTCGTATATTACTAACTAGGGTTTGGTTTTTGACCAACCAAAAATATGCTAACTGAATTGAAAATAATGGTAATTGGTAGAAAAATATTCAAAATTCATCATTCAAATTAACTTTGAATCAATTATGCCAAGTTGGATTTCCATCATGTTTATTTTCAAAAAATTGTAGAACTCTCTCAGCAAATCTGGCTTGGGGAAATTGTGAAAAATGGTTCTCAAAGTGACACCTATAATTCCCAAACCATAACACTTGTGCCAAAACTGAAATTTTTTTTTTTCCCATTTTTTATAAATGTCTCTTATGGTTTTGAAAAAATCTCTTCTAATTGTTAGAAAAATGCACCCAAAAACAATGACGGAAACAAGAATAAAAATACATAATTTTATTTTGAAATATACGCCTCGAAGAGCTTTTCATATCTCCAAAAACATAACACATGGGCACAAAATGTGAGAGATTTTTTTCTTTGGTGCGTTCTTGAGAAAAAACTATTTTACTTTTTTGAAATTCATCCACATTTGGTGAGAACCCTCTTTTGAAAATGATGAAAAAACATCTGTTTCAGAGAAAATTTGTAGCAAGTCCAATTAACCTCCATGGTTTTTATGGTTCCAAATGTCATCTAAAAAAATGAATCAAATGGGTAGGCTTGATATGTTTTTGTGGTAGTGTATAACTCTTGAAGCAGGCTCTATAATTCTCTTAGACCTTCGAGATGGTTGATTCCTACTTGCGCAACATATTGGTAGAAATTCCATCATTTCAAGCTTATCATGGCATTTCTAGTTCAAAATGGCTGGGGAACGCTCTTACCACATACACACAACTTATAACACCCTATCAAACTTTCATACCTCGATGGTTGTTATGGTTGCTGAATTTTCCAGGAAAAACATAGAAAATGGGTATGTTTTGAATTGGAGTGTGATGGTGTACAACCCCTAAAGTAGTATTTCCAATGCCTACAGACCTTCAATATGGATAACTCTAACTTATGTAGAATATTTTCAGTAGAATCTTACCCATGCGCTTTTAATTCTCTCATTCATATTATGAAACCTTATTTCACCTTGAGACTACTCCAGAGATTATAATGAATCAGATATGAGGGAAAATGTGAGAGTTTCAAGGAAATTTGAATTTTATTCCACCCAAAACTCTCTTTTTTTCATGATGTTGGTTTTGGATGATGACATGAGATGGTACTTTTACAATCATGAACAAGACATGACACTAACTAGCCCATAACTAACTCTAACTGATTCACATGAATTACATGACCCCCACAACTAATGTATGATGAGAAAATCTCTCACAACATGATCCCTGATAGACTCTCTATGACTTTATAAATTTCAATTAGGGTTATAAGAATCTCTTATAAGACACATATTTACAATTAATTTAACTATTTTAACCTTTTGTACACAAAAAACCTCTTATAATGAGATACTTGGTCAATTGATAGGATAAATCTTGCAAACAGACCCCCAAAATGAATAATCCAACAAACACACTTTTATTCTTATATTATAGGATGATAACAGAGAAAAAAAAATTTGAGTGTATTTTGATCAAGCCTCTATTCGATGCTAGACACAGATCTCACCAATTCCATGACCTTCCACCCCCAAAATGATGGCCAAACAAAGGTCATCAACAAGATGATCGCACACATTCCATAATTGTAATTCTCGAAGCATCCATGAAGATGGGATGAAATCCTCCCCTATTTCCATCATAGTAACAATAAGGATCTCCAGATCTCAACTATCCACAATCCCTTTCAGGTGGCATTTGAATTCTAGAAACTATGTCACGTTGATGTAGCCATACCATTTTTATCTACTCAAGAAGATTGAACTCATGTCTAGTCTCAAGCGAGGACGGCTAAAAATTTAATTCAACACATTCAACACATCCACTAGTAGGTCCATAGCATATTGGATGGAGTGAAAACTAAGTATAAGGAGAGTCATGATCAGCATCACACACCTCCGAAGTTACGGGTGGGAAACAAATTTTGGCTGCATTTTCCTAGCAAGCGCATCGTTGGGCCCCACCGCAAGATTTTCCCACTCTGATATGGGTCATACACCATCACTAAGGTTGTAGGGGGGATTTACTTTGAGCTGAGAATTTACGCATTCTTTAGCCTTGATCCAAATCTTTGGGGAAGGCCGACAACATATAAAAAATTGAAATGGATCTCATAAGATCTGCAAAATTAGAATGCTAAAAAAAAAATTGAGAGATGAAACAATAAATAAAAACACAAGGAAATGTTTTATAAAAATACAGAATAATTGTTGAAGCTACATTGTGGTCGACAATATTTCCTTTCACAACATGGGACTTTTTACTTATATCATATTTTGGTTAAAATACCACAGGTAAATTCCATGGGTGGGTAAATACCATGGGTGAATGAAAACCATGGGCAGATGTCACTTACAATACCACGGGTGGATAAATACCATGGTTGATGAGTACCATGGGTTATGTATACCATGGGTGGATTCCATTTATGATACCATGGGTGAATTCCAGGTGTGGATTCATACCATGGGTGGATTCATACAATGGGTGAATGAGTGCCATGGATAGATGTCACTTACAATATCATGGGTAGATAAATACAATGGGTGGATGAATACCATGGGTGTAGGCCACTTTTCATTCAGATCATTCCTCTTTCCTTAAGAAGAAATGGTCCCCATTGTGTGAAGTTCCCTCTTGAGAAACCCTTTTTGAATACAAAGATCCACTAAAGATAAGGGTCTTTTTTGGTTAACCCATAACCTTCATGAATGAAGATCCAAGGATAGAGATGCCCTATAATGCTTGTGACCAACTGGGATAACGACATTGTGCGGCCTATAAAATAGCCTTCGATGAAGTTTCAGTTCATGGATGACCCATAACCATGAGAAATGAATATCTAAGGATAGAGATACCTTATAATTCTTGTCACCAACTGTGATCCTAACAATGTGCAGCCTAGAAAATGGAGTTCGATGAAGTGTGGGTTTTTAGATGACCTAGAACCATGAAAAAAAAAAATTTACACAAAGTAAATAAAACCACATTGAAATGATTTATTAAAAACATATAAAAAATGTAGAATCTACATTGTGGTGGACAACCTATCCTTTTACAAGATGGGACTTGTTACTTATATAATTTTGTAGTTACAATACCAGAGGTAAATTCCATGGGTGGGTATATACCATGCGTGGATGAATAGCATGGGAAGATGTCACTTACACTAGAACAGGTGGATAAATACCATGGGTGATGAATAACATGGGTTATGAATACCATGGGTGGATTCCATTTACAATACCATGGGTGGATACATACCATGGGTGAATGAATACCATGGATAGATGTCACTTACAATACCGTGGGTGAATAAATACCATGGGTGGATGAATACAATGGGTCTAGGCCACTTTTCACTGGGATCAAGATTGCACCCAATATTTGATGTGGAATAACTACAACCATATTTTCCCCCATTCTTAGACACATACAACATTGCTGAGAAACTAACACCAAAAAAGATCAAACCAAGATGTATTGAACAAGACACACCTCATAGGATCATGGACACAAAGTTGAAAAACACTTGCCAGCAGAAGGTGTAGATATATAAAGTATTCAAGGAAGGCCAAATCCTTTACCATGGAAAGTGGGTCACGAGGGAATAGGTTCAACAGAAATTTCCTCACCTCATGGAGGCTCCGCATGCAATAAGGACCCGTTATTCCTAAGATGCATTGAATGATCTAGGTTGATATTGGTTGTCACCCACTTATTCCAGCTTGACCTCCAGTTGTTGGCAATATGATGCAATGTGTTGTCCTGGATGGCAACCTACTTGATGAAGTTGTCTTTGATGGAAACCTACTTGATGAGTTGCCTATGACAAGCAACCTATGTGTTAAATATGTAAGGATGATGTATCTACAGAGCAGTTCAGATGTGATAGAGAAAATAATTCCAGTAAGTGCTAGAATAAGATATGTCACAAAGCATACGCGGGTTTGTAAAGGCAAAGTGGCCTATGTACGCGGAAAAGTACGTACCAAGTAGCGTATGCCTATTTGTGCTCTAAATTTATAAAACCAGGGGACATGACCATGGTATTGTCCCATAGTATTGAGCGTTGCATTATCTATTTCATCCCGTCCAAAAATACCATCAGCGGTTGAGTGGTTTTGACTCATGGTATTGATAAAGGCTAAAACTACATAAGGAGAAGAGGATCATAGTGCAAGGTGTGCATGTGTAAGGGTTGTTGATGAAGAAATTTCTCTAAGGAATATTGGCATGGATGAAGGTTCAAGATCTCTAGATCTAGAAATGATGAATCTCTAGGATGATCTGTAAAAGAAATGATGAAGACTTGGCGCAAGTCTGATGAAGAAATTGAAGAAATCTGGGTAAGCTTATAGATCTGGTCTGTTCTACAAAGTTTATCTTTTTTATATCTATACGCTAGTTTGTTGTGGTAAAAGCACGTATATACGCGGGTTCGCTTATTAAAAAGCACATATGGAAGTTAGGGTTTCTGAAGCTTATTTCACAGATATTACTTCTGCGATTTTTTTTATCTCTCTGTTATCTGTCAATGAAGTCTTATTGAAGTTCTGGGCTGTTTGAATATGATGTATACTACTAATATGATAATGAAAAAATCTAATCAATGATTGAGAAAACATGATGAGGGAAGAATGACTGTCCAAACAGTTCTGCATGGTTGATAGATTTTCTGAAAAGAAATATGATTTCAGATCTGAATATGAGTCTAAAAAAATACTGGAAGAAAGCATACACAGAGGAATACGCTAGTTGGTAAAAAGAAAAGTGTGTGTATACGCAGAATCGATAAATAAAAGTCGTGTATTAATTCATAATATAAAATTGAGTATGCACTTAGGCATACGTAGGTTCGTGTGAAGAAAAGCGCGTATGTACGCGGGTTCAGTAAAGAAAAATAGCATATAGTATCTAAATTAATGATTGTTCAACGTTGAATGTGTATCTGATTATCTACTCTGAAGTCTGGGTTATTTATGATATTTTGGTTGTAGTGGTATTGCTGTTCTGATTGAAGTTTTGGGTAAAGTATGGTTGTTGATGTAAAGGGGTTTTATTGAAGCTGTTTTGATCCAGTATGAAAATTGATGAAACGTGGTCTGCGGTGGATTTGAGGGTTGAAGACTTTAGTATGAAAGTGGAAGCTTTCTGCCAGTAGAAGATGGTGCTAAGAGCAGGGGGTAGTAGCTCCCTTATAGGAGAGGCTAGTAAATGAGATCAGGGGGTTGGAGCTCCCTTCCAGTGGTGGCTGGAGAACGAGAGAAGGTTGCAGCCTTCTACAGGTGGGTTCTTGCGTGCTCGTATGAGTCTATGTGAGTAAAAATTTTTAAGAAGTTTTCTTTATAATAAATATTGAAGACAGAGACGACAACATCGGTGGTTTTTCTCCTGAATTGGCTTTCCACCTTAAATACTGGTGTTCATGTGTGTTGCTTATGTGTGATGGTTTATTATATTATTACTGCACATATTTATTGCTTACTAAACATCTGATGAATGAATGATACAATGATCTAAGTAAAGAATTAAATGCATAATAAGATCATTGGACATACACAAGTTTTCTTAAGGATATCCGCGTGTATACACTAGTTGGGTTCAGTAAAGTAGAGTATGGTTTTAAGTGGAAGAAAAAGTAAAAAAAATTCAGTCAGCTCTAAATACTGATTCACCCCCCCTCTCAGTATTTTTCCCAACAATTGGTATCAGAGCAGGTCCTTCTGAAAAATCTTAGCCGCTAGAAGGAAGATCAAACAAGATGAGCAATCAAGATGGAACAACATCTATCAGGCCTCCACTCTTCAATGAAAACAATTTAATCTTCTGGAAAACAAGGATGAGATCCTATCTTCAGTCTCTGGGAGCAGATGTATGGGCTATTGTTGAAGGAGGATATCAATATCCAGCTGCAACACCAACAGATCCAACGGAAAGAAATAATTATGAAACAAATGCAAAGGCGGTTAATGCTCTATTGGGAAGTCTAACTGAATCAGAATTTGTCAAAGTCATGCAGCTGGATACAACAAAGGAAATATGGGACAAAATCATTCTAAGTTATGAAGGTGATGCAAAGGTAAAAAGTGCTAAACTCCAAACTCTCAGAATTCAATATGAAAATCTAAAAATGCATAATGAGGAGAGCATTGCCAGTTTATTTTTACGTCTTGATGATATTGTAAACCGTATGAGAAATATAGGAGAAACAATAACCGAATCTACTTTGGTTGAGAAATTTTTAAGATCACTAACGGAAAAATTTGAGTCAAAAGTTTCTGCTCTTGAAGAAAAGCAGGATCTTCAAAATCTTACTGTGGTGCAACTTCATGGCATACTAACTGCATGTGAAATGAGAAGAGGAGGACCATCTGAAGTCAAAGAAGCCATATTTAGAGCTTCTACAAAAGGGAAAGAAGTACAAGAGACAGAAGGATCAGGGTATATCTCAGAAGAAGATGAGGTAAATTTTGTAAAGAAACTCCAACTTGGCACATGACGGTTCAAAGGTAAGCTTCCTTTCAAATGTTTTTCTTGTGGAAGAGTTGGTAAGTATGATGCTAAGTGTCCTCATAAAGAAACACATGAAAAAGGGAAGGAAGTAGCAAGAAGGAATAAGAATTGGTTTAGCACTAGAAAAAGTTACTATACTCATGAAGACAGTGATGGGTTATCTGATAGTGAGGAAGAATGTGAACAAGATCTTAGACTTCTCATGGCATTTGAAAAGGAATCTAGAGAAGAAAAAGATACTTTTATGGATGCTTTATAGGACAATGATTTTCTTGATGAATTCAATCAACTCAAAATATGCTTAGAAGAAAGTAAAATATCCATAGAAACTCTAAAAAATCAGCTTGAAGAAAAGGAGAAACACAATGAGAAATTAGAATGTGAAATAGTAAGTCTATGAAAAGAAATTGAGAAAGTGAAGACTTTGAATCTTAGATTTGCTAAAGGATCTGAAACCTTAGATGAGATTATCAAGGTACAACGTTCTCCTCTTATAAATATAGGTCTTGGATATATCGGAGAATCTTCTCAGGCTTCAACACCAAATTATCTAAAAGCAGCTACAGCTAGTATACAACATTCTGCCACTCAGCAAGGGAATAAAGAATCTTTACAGGTAAAGCATGACCATCTCAATTCAAAGAACACTAACAGGAATACCTTTCAAAGAAACACCAATCAACAGGTAAATTCGAGTAGAAGATTTCATGATCACATAAATTTCTTCTTCAATGGACAATGTTTCTCATGTCACAATTTTGGTCATAAAGTTGTTCAATGTGTTGCATATAAAACCATCATGACAAGAGAAGAAAGAAAGAAAAGGATTGATATTGAAACAAAGAAGAATACCTATAACAACTTTTCTCCTCTTCAAAATGAAGTTGAATGTGCTTATTGCAATAACTTTGGCCATGAAGAATCCGAATGCAGGAGCAAAGTCCAGCCAAAACAGCACTTTCCCTCAAGTTCCAAAGTATGGAAAAACAAGGAATTACAGGTTGAAAATTGTGGGATAGCATTATTTGCAGAAGGTGAAGAAAATCAATGGTACATTGATAGTGGATGCTCAAGACACATGACAGGTGACAAAAGAAAACTTCTTGCATATAATGCTCTAGAAAAGGAAAAGAAAGTTACATTTGGAAATGATACCCCTGCTGTAATTAAAGGAAAAGGGTCCGTGTTTTTAAAAGAAAAAGTGAAGGCTAATGATGTCATGTATGTGGATGGATTAAGGCATAACCTGTTAAGTGTAAGTCAAATGTGTGATCAAGGAACTGAAGTTGTCTTTAGTTCAAAAGAATGTGTGGTACGTGATCTTGATATAGGTAAAACAATTATAAAAGGAAAAAGAACTCCAAGCAACCTGTATGTATTGAAGAACTACAAAGAACAATGTTACTTGAGTAAATCTTCAGAAAACTGGCTATGGCATAGAAGGTTGGGGCATCTGAGCTTCTCTCAAATCAACAAATCAAGCAGACTTAAAGTTGTTCGTGATCTTCCCAATATTACTCTACCTGAAAGTATCATATGCAAATCTTTCCAATTCGGTAAGCAAACCAGAGTGCAATTTAATGCCAAGGAAGGATCATCAAGTAAGCCTCTTGAACTCATTCATACTGACATATGTGGACCTGTGAGGAAAAAGTCACCACGGGGTGAACAATACTATATCTTATTTATTGATGATTTCTCTAGAATGTGTTGGATTGGGTTGATTAAACACAAAGATGAAGCATTTGAGAAATTTCAGATCTTCAAAGCACTGGTTGAAAATGAATTAGATATAAAAATCAAGTGTCTTAGATCCGATCGAGGAGGAGAATATACATTAGATGAATTCCTTGAATTTTGTGAACAACATGGCATAAAAAGACAGTTTTCTATAGCTGGCACTCCACATCAAAGTGACGTAGCAGAAAGAATGAATAGAACAGTTCAACAAATGGCTAGAGCTACGCTTGATGATTTCGGAACACCTGACACATTTTGGGGAGAAGCAGCACATACAGCGGTAAATATTCTTAACAAGGCACATGTTCGTGTGAATAGTGATAAAAATCCATATGAACTCTGGTATGGTAATTGTCCCACTGTGAAGCATTTTAGAGTTTTTGGAAGAAAATGCTTTATCAAAAGTAATGGTGAAAAACTTGGCAAGTTTGAACCTAGAGCAGATGAAGGAATACTTCTTGGTTACTCCTCTAGGAGTAGAGCATATAAATGTTACAATAAAAGACTTCGGAAGATTGTTGAATATATTGATGAGTCTCCTACAGCTCCAAAAGAAGAAAAAAAAACAACAAATGAAGACGATGGTGACATATATCCTTCTACATCAAATAAAAATGATATAGATAGTGAACCCAATGAAGAACCCGAAGATGATTTATCTAAAAAAGCTCCATCCAGATATGTTCAAAATAATCATCTAGAATCTCAAATTTTTTTAGAAAAGGGATCAGGTCTACAAACAAGAAGGACTCTTGTGGGATCTTCTAGCTATCTAGAATTTTTATCCACTATTGAACCACATAATTTCAATCAAGCTAGCAAAGATGAATGTTGGATTCAAGCCATGAATGAAGATATTGATCAAATTCAAAAGAATCACGCTCGGGAATTAGTACCGAGACCTCATGACAAAAATGGCATTGGAACTAAATGGATATTCAAAAACAAGTTAAATGAGAATGGGGATGTTATAAGAAATAAATCTAGACTTGTTTGCAAGGAGTATGCTCAAAAAGAAGGTATAGACTGTGAAGAAACTTTTTCTCCTGTAGCTAGACTTGAAGCCATAAGAAAGTTTCTTTCTTTTTCAAGCTTCCAAAAAATCGAAGTTTATCAAATGGATGTTAAATCTGCTTTTCTCAATGGTGACCTAGAAGAAGAAGTTTATATATAACAACTAGAAGGATTCATTTTGGGAAATGATGAAAAACTTGTTTGTAGACTTAAAAAGGCTCTATATGGTCTCAAACAAGCTCCAAGGGCATGGTATTATTGTCTTGAAAAATATCTTCATCAACAAGGATTTTCAAAGGGGTCTACTGATAGCAACTTATACACACAAACTGAAAATGATAAACTATTGATTGTGGTTGTATATGTTGATGATATCATTTTTGGAAGTAATGAAGAGTCTATGAGTTAGAAATTTGATTCTGTTATGCAACAAGAATTTGAAATGTCTTTACTTGGGGAACTAACATTCTTTCTTGGCTTGCAAGTGCATCAAGCAACAGATGGCATATTCTTATCACAAGCAAAATATCTTAAGCAAATTCCTAAGAAGTATGGCATGGAAAAGTGCAAACCTGTAAGTACACCAATGATAACTGGATGTAATCTCAGTTCTCATGATGATTCTCCCACGGTGAATCAACCAGAATACAGATCTATGATAGTAAGTGTACTTTATCTCACTGGGACTAGACCATACATTATTCATGCAATTGGGATTGTTGGACGATTCCAAGCTAATCCAAAAGAGTCTCACCTTCAGGCTGTCAAAAGAATATTCAAATATCTACAAGGAACTCAAGACTTTGGACTATGGTATGCAAAGAATGCTAATCTCACTCTTCATGCTTACACTGATGCAGATTGGGATTGGAAATGTTGATGATTGGAAAAGCACTAGTGGTGGTGCATTCTACATGGGGCCCCATTTACTATCTTGGTTCAACAAGAAGCAAAGCTCTATTGCCTTATCTAAAGCAAAAACATAATATGTGGCTGCCGCATCATGTTGCACTCAACTTCTTTGGATGATGCAAACCTTACAAGACATTCAAATCAAATGTTCACCTCCTATCTCTATTATGTATGATAATACAAGTGCCATCAGTATCTCAAAGAATCCTATTATGCATTCCAATACCAATCACATTCCCATAAAGTATCACTTCTTACGTGAACAAGTGCTTGAACAAAAGGTGAAGTTGGAGTATGTTCCATCCAAGGAACAAGTTGCTGATATATTTACCAAACCTCTACCTAGGGAAGCATTCGAATATCTCAGACAGAAGCTGGGAGTAGTCTCTGCCATGCAGAGGATCAGATCTGCTTAAATTCAGAAGATTAAATTGGATACACGGATTTTCTAAAGGACAGTTGCGTATATACGCAGGTTTATACACAGAAAACCGCGTATGGATGTTTGCTGACAAATTTTTCTGGGTCAGCATTCTTCAACGCAGTTGTCGTGCTATTGGGTATCTTTGGTGATGTTTCAGCTCTCATATTTCTATTTCATTCTCTGATATTTGATGAATATGCCTTGAATATTTTTTGTTGAAAGTGTTCACGATGCACAAGCTAAGGGGGAGCTTTGGTCATGTGGAAAGGATGCATTGTTGGCATTCTAATTATTTGTTGTAATATGATCTCACGCTTGAGAATATTTGATCTTGATTGTATAATTCATTCCTAAAATTTGATGAAAAAGGTCATGTGGAGACCTATGATGTAAATTGTTATATTCATTCATGTAAGGACTTCTTCAAATTTCTAAACCCACTTGGTTGGGTAGTTGAGCCAAAATGTGTAAACCCACTTGGTTGGGTACTTGAGTCACATATTTAAATCCAATTGGTTGGATCATTGACGTAAGTATGAGTCCTTGGTGATATGAAAGGTCATAGATTCATTTACTTCATTAAATATATATATATATATATATGTTTGAAGATTCAGCGTGAACTCAGGAGGAGCATGGTAACTTTAGTGCACATCAGATCTACAGAGCTCTTCTTTCTACAAGAGAAGAAAAACCTTGTTTTGGTTTTGATCCGCCCTTTGCCCTTGATGTTAAAGGGGGAGAGTATCATGGTGTTTCGAATAATGATTATAATCAATGTATCTATTTTTTGTGATGATCAAACACCATCATGGTTGCCATCAAGTCCAAAGGGGGAGATTGTTGGCAATATGATGCAATGTGTTGTCCTTGATGGAAACCTACTTGCTGAAGTTTTCCTTGATGGAAACCTACTTGATGAGTTGCCTATGGTAAGAAACCGATGTGTTAAATATGTAAGGATGATGTATCTACAGAGAAGTTCAGATGTGACAGAGAAAAGAATTCTAGTAAGTGTCAGAATAAGATATGTCACAAAGCATACGCGGGTTTGTAAAGGCAAAGTAGCGTATGTATGTGGAAAAGTATGTATGTATTCATACTTGCGCTCTAAATTTATAAAACTGGGGGACATGACCATGGTATTGGCCCATATTATTGAGCATTGGGTTATCTATTTGATCCCGTCCTGAAATACCATCAGCGGTTGAGTGGTTTTGACTCATGGTATTGATAAAGGCTAAAGCTATATAAGGAGAAGAGGATCATAGTGCAAGGGGTGCATGTGTAAGGGTTGTTGATGAAGAAATTTCTCTAAGGAATATTGGCATGCATGAAATTTTTTCTAAATTGATAGATCTGAATCTATGATGCACCCATGGATATGATGAAGGTTCAAGATCTCTAGATCTAAAAATGATGAATCTCTAGGATGATCTGTGAAAGAAATGATGAAGACCTGGCACAAGTCTGATGAAGAAATTGAAGAAATATGGGTAAGTTTATAGATCTGGTATGTTCTGCAAATTTTATCTTTTTCAAATTGATACGCTAGTTTTTCGTGGTAAAAGTGCGTATATATATGGGTTCGCTTAGTAAAAAGCGTGTAGGGAATTTAGGGTTTCTGAAGCTTATTTCACAGATATTACTTCTATGATTTTTGTTATCGCTCTGTTGTCTCTCAATGAAGTCTTCTTTAAGTTCTGGGATGTTTGAATATGATGTATGCTGCTGATATGATAATGAACAAATCTAATCAATGATTGAGAAAACATGATGAGGGAAGAATGACTATCCAAACAGTTCTGCATGGCTGATAGATTTTCTGAATAGAAATCTGATTTTCGATCTAAATGAGTCTGAAAAAATACTGGAAGAAAGCATACACAGAGGAATATTCTAGTTGGAAAAAAGAAAAGCGCGTGTATACGCAGAATCGATAAATAAAAGTCGCGTATTAATTCAGAATATAAAAATGAGTATGCATTGAGGCATATGCAGGTTGGTGTGTAGGAAATCACATATGTATGTGGGTTCAGTAAAGAAAAACAATGTATGGTATCTGAATTAATGATTTTTCAAGGTTGAATATGTATCT
The DNA here is from genome assembly GCA_034641835.2 of Pinus albicaulis. Classification (NCBI taxonomy): domain Eukaryota; kingdom Viridiplantae; phylum Streptophyta; class Pinopsida; order Pinales; family Pinaceae; genus Pinus; species Pinus albicaulis. The sequence continues at coordinate 1,200,127,335 of CM076581.1, read as the reverse complement.
GATTATCCACTCTGAAGTCTGGGTTATTTCTGATATTCTGGTTGCAGTTGTATTGCTGTTATGATTGAAGTTTTGGGTAAAGTATGGTTGTTGATGTAAAGGAGTTGTATTGAAGCTATTTTTATCCAGTATGAAAATTGATGAATTGTGGTCTGAAGTGGATTTAAGGGTTGAAGCCTTCAGTATGAAATTGGAAGCTTTCTGCTAGTAAAAGCTGGTGCTAAGAGGAGAGGGTAGTAGCTCCCTTCTAGGAGAGGCTGGTAAACAAGATCAGGGGGTTGGAGCTCCCTTCCAATGGTGGCTGGAGAATGAGAGAAGGTTGCAGCCTTCAGGAGGTGGGTGCCTGCGTGATGGTATGAGTCTACGCTAGTACAAAATTGTAAGAAGTTTTATTTATAATAAATATTGAAGACAGAGACGACAACAACGGTGCTTTTTCTCCCGAATTGGGTTTCCACCTTAAATACTGGTGTTCATGTGTGTTGCTTATGTGTGATGGTTTATTCTGTTATTACTGCACATATTTACTGCTTACTAAACATCTAATGAATGAATGATGCAATGATCTAAGTAAATAATTAAATGCATAATAAGATCTCTGGACATACGTAAGTTTTCTTAAGGATATCCACGTGTATACACGAGTTGGGTTCAGTAAAGTAGCGTAAGGTTTTAAGTGGAAGAAAAAGTAAAAAAATTTCAGTCAGTTCTAAATACTGATTCACCCCACCCTCTCTGTATTTTTCCCAACACCAGTCAGCTTCAATTTTTTCCTTGAATATAGCATAACTTACTATTTTCACCTTTTTTCGGGTCCTGAACATCCAGATTTTTTTTTACCCCGCAAACGATGTTTTTTTTTAGGTATTGTACGTCCTAAATGGAGATCATATCACCAAGTTATGACCCCGGGAAGTTGGCTTCCCAACTATCACCAACGAGGCCGAAAATTCTTAGTGTTCCATCTCCTAGGGTTAGGTTTTTGGTTGCTTATTGTTTTTCTTTTTTGTTCAATAATAAAAAGGCCCTTGAGCCTCATTATAAAACAATTCAGAGGAATGTAACAACCACATATCTTCTAAGAGATAAGTGACAATTTCACGTGCTAATTTATTTCCATTCTTCTTGTAAGCATCTTTTAGTTCTTTGATATTAATGAAATTGTTGGCTTTAGGGGTCCTCACTAAGGTTCACACGTTAAGGTTTGCCAACAAATCCCTATACTACTCGCCCTTTTGGCAGTAACCTACTTGTGTAGGTTAGAGTCTCGCCCGAAGCAGTATGATAGGGTGCTAGAACCAGGTTTCCGCACCTAGAAAGGGAGCAGGTAAGCCAAGCTATGCACAGCGGAAAGATCTATGAAAACAGAGCTAGTTCGCAGGCTTAAATAGATAACCAACATACACAGTATTATAGATCTAGATCTTAACTCTGCATCCACGTGCGTTTGACCAACAAAGATATACAGTATAGTACACGCAGTAGATCAGATATAAAATATTATAGATAAACACAACGGATAACACATATCATTCGTACCTTATCATAGATTTAAAGTAGAGCACATATTCATATGACACCTAGATCGAGAACCAAATTCCAGCAATACGTCTCATATATTATCAGAAGATTCTTAAATAACCCCAAATCCCACCTGTATACACAACCATCAGGAGTCTGACCCAAACACCCAAAACCCAGACTAACAATTCGCACTTAGCATTCACTTCTATTCATCTTCTACTTATCGAATAAAAAAGACTTACTATTTAAACCAATTTAGCCTAGACTTACCATGGTCCACAAACCATGGTTTGCGGACTCCTGGTTTTAACTATTTACCTGCTTATAATGTATTTGGGTTTTTATCCACCCTATCACCCCTGTGCTAGACTAAATATAATCAAAATAATACAAAATTGGACCAGCTTTCATGAGTGTGGGAGACCCTGCTCCAACTATCCACCAACTCAATCTTGTGACTCATCCTGAGTCACTGTGGTGGTGGAGCCTCCATATGTGCATGTAATGCCTCAACAGCTGCAACCAGTGGGCCAAATAATTCTAGGCTCTACGCCACATCATTCTACGCAATATCTACTAAATTTTGCGATGTTGGACCTTCTGTTGTAGCGGTGACACTCTCCAGTGTCTGATTGAGTCTTTTGACAACAACATCTGCATCCTGAGAGAATTGAAAGGCCACAGTAGACCATGGCTTCAATCTCTTCCCCATGGCATCCTTTTGGTGTCGAAGTTCCTCAATCTCAGCTTGGAGGACCTCGTTTGTCTTTAGAAGGGCGATGCGTTGTGCTGGGATCAGAGTGGCGATGGTAGCCCCGATCTATTCACATTCTTCTTCCTTTTGATGGAGCTCCTGATTAATTTGTTGTAGGCTCGGATCATGTTGACCCTGCGTCCATAGCTCCAAGGTTATCTCCAATAACTGCGTACCTTGAGAAATATCGCTCGTAATGGTGTTCGTGGCAGCCGCGACTAACGTAGCTCGTTGGGCCCTTACCTCCGAAGGCGTCTCAGGTTGCAACTTGTCCTAAAGATCGTGGATTTGCTGCTCCATCTGTGTCTTGAAGCCCTGTAGCTCTATTTAGGAAGCCTTCAATGCGATCACCAGTGTTTTGATTTTAGCTCGTGGGGTGGCATTAGGTGATACCTCTGTTGCTATGTCTGTATACTCCTGGTGTATCGCTATTTCTAGTTTGGATTGCTGGGAGACCACGAGAAGCACGCTGGTGTTTTTTTGTGCTATCATCTGCTTATTCATACATACTTGCTGATGTACTAGTTGGTCTCGATGGTAAATTTCATTGCAAACTGCTATGTGGATATCCCTTACTGATTCATACGACATCTGGGTGAGATTCAGCTGTATGCCTGATCCTGCTGGGAGATGCATTTCTGAGTCTGACGGATCCATGATAAGAGCAACACTGAGGATCACACAGAGACACCTTTCCCCTATAACTAGTGCAGGTTCGCTAGGAGGCAGAGGGTTTCTTTGTTGGGTGATGCTTGTCTATAAAGTATCTATTTTTAATTGCAGAGTGCACAACTCCACTTGAATGGTGTCGACTTCATTTTTTTGTTGCTCTGCTAAAGCTACCCATTTCTCTTTTGTGGCCAATGTAAAAAAAATTGCAATCTTATCGAGATCCCTATCAGTCAAGGTGACTATTTCATCTTTCGCTGGTTGCTAGGGCCGTTGCTTCTTTCGAGTTCCTTGTACCGGCTCTCCTGTCTGCTTGGTACCCCCGGCACTGATATCCTGCGGCACAGCCTGGTTGGTAGTTGTCGTATCCTTGTTGGGATGCTGCATGGAAGGAATGTTCATTGTGACTGCTACACCAACATCCATTCCTGTCTATCCGCTTGGGCCTATAATAGTTGTGCTTATATCCACAGTACACTTCGTAGGGGTTTTGAAGCCGATCTTCCATGCAGGTTTCCATCGTGCAATCACCTCATCAATCTCCCACTCTGTTACCATATAAGGAAGAGTCATCCAGGTTTTATTCTTAAGACTACATATTTGAATATTATTCATTGTGACTTAGAACTTGGCGATGCCGTTGTATATGTCATATATTATAGCAGATATTCGTGGGTGCGAATTGATGGCTGCTGCTACATTACCCTGGAAAAGAACCCATAAGACTTCTTTATCCTCTAATCGTTGTGCATCTTTGGAATCGCATAAGTGAGCCTACCAGGCTCCTTCACACATGCCTAGATTGAGCAAGGGGGTGACTGATTCCTTCGGTGCTTCCCATGTGACGAGGTATATAAGAAATAGTAACCAAGAGTAGAAAAAGGCTTTTCCTTGTTCTTGTGATTGATGAACATTGGACAGAAATTCGTCCCGCAAGTGTTGTGCCCAATTGAAGCAGCCCCCTTTGGCACATTGACCTGCCACCCGTATGACATACGCAGGGACCGTTGCAACCTGTAATTTTCGCATTAATTTGCAGGCTAATATCTAAGTACCCATTCACGTAGCTGGATCACTGATGGAATCAATGATAAAACCCTTGTTATTTTTCTTTACATGGTATTCTTGCCGTACTTTGGTCGCAATTTCCCCCTCATATTTCTTACCCACTTTCTCCATGGGGTGTGGTCCTTGCATGGGGAGACCATTTATTCTGTCGATTAATGAAACATCAATGGGGACTCTTTCACGAATCTCTAAATAATCATCATGAATTAGGGTGAGAAACTGCTAGACGAACCGATCTGTGATGTTGTAATGGCCAAAGTGGGGTATTCATAATAGGTTTAAGATCCCATATTTGGCCAATATAGATACCCATTGCTGAGGGATGATTGTGACTTCGTCAGGTTCATGGAATGTCTCGAAATACAATGCAGTAGCTAGATCAGGGAATGTTGCATAATTTTTCAAGTCATGATCATCAAATTTAACCTCATGGAGCTTTCCGCAAGGATCACCAATGAACAGGACCCCCATAGGGGTTAGCGATGTTTGTAAGTAAGTGATCAGGTAATCTAAATTTTGTGGCATTCGTGTCGATGTCCTTCATGGTTGGATAAATGGGGTAACCAGTTGATTGGATTAGCTGGGAGGATCTCTTCTGGCCTAAGTGGAGCATGAGATGACTTGGGTGTTCTTGACGATGTCCTCGGCTTTCCCGCAGCCCATTTTGTAGTCTTCGGAGGCTTTTCTGAGCTTTGGGCTGGTTCTTTTCCTTTTCTGGTAACTGGGGTTATGGATCCATCTTCTTCCTCAGACTCAATCTCCATGACTTCGTCACTTGCTTCATCTGTGGGTACCGAAGATTCCAAGGGGCTGGTAGCTATTGCTCTTGCCTGGAAGATGAATTCAGCTTCTGGTTGGCTAGTTGCATGGGGGTTTCAAGCATACATGATTGACACAGTGTAGACCCAAATTCTCTGATAGTTTACAGCTACGAGATATAAGTTATGAAACTGAGATAGAATTGAGCTCTGGACCATCCCAGTGGTTTTATAGTGTCTTTCATTATCCAATGGCTAGGTAAAATCTACTTAGGGCTTAGGAATTTCTCTGATTTGTGCTATTAATGATCAAGTGGTCATTGCTTCTGACGGTAAATTTTTCTTTTTAGCAGACATTATAATGCTAACAACTAGCTTTCGTAATCCTACTGAGTTTGGCACTTCTACTGACTTAATAATCTTGAGCGATGGTGCGTCTTCTCCCAACACAGGCTTTTTCCCTTGGGGTTCTAGGGTCAAAGATCTGTATGTCATACTTGTGTCATCCTGATAAGCTGGTGTTGCAAATCGTAAGACCAACATAGTTCCAAAATCTTCCCATACCTGGAAGGTTTGCCCATGTAGTCCCCATCACTGTGTTAGCGTGCCTCGTAGTGTCATTTTAAGGGCTCCCAACCTACATTCCCTCAGAACAATGGCTTCAAAGGCTTGCCGAAAGTCCTCCACATATCCCAAACCATCGAACCGGGGAAGATCTCTTACCTCACCTGACATGCACCTGATATTTCTTGTAGTTCGGAGGCATTGTAATGTGAAGGCATTCTGTAATCGACGTTGCCAATTTTCTAGCTCCTCTTATGAATCAAAAGGGTCCTCATTATCTTGATTTCCAGTGGTGGTACCCCTGGTCATACGATTGATTCCTTCACCATGCTGCATGGATAATTTGTATAGGTTATCTATTCCTTTGTTCTCGTGGACTGTTTTTGTATACCTGCCCCCCTCGATATGGTCTAATGGGATGATGACGTGTATTCTGTTATTCTCGAACATCATATTTCATTTTTTTAATTTGACGATACCTCCCATGTCAATCGCCCAATCCAAGCCCAAAGGGGCTGGGTAGGGGTCTGTATCTTTTACTGTCTGGATAACTTCAAAATTCGCTTGTACCCTGACTCCAATAATGTCCACCACTACTTTTGATAATGTTCCCAATGGTACTATATTTTGTTGATTAGCCATGCGTAGCTGTATAGTGGACCATTCAAGCTTAGGCTTACCCATCTGCTGCCAAGTCTTCTTAGGTAGCACACTCGCATCTGATCCTATATTAAGGATAACTTGATCTATTTCAAAGTCTCCAATATTTTTTGTCAGCCGTTTTTCCCTTCCCGTTCGTTCCTTATGTCTGTATAGCTAGTGCACATTATGTATTTGTGTGCTAGAAGGGGTTTTCTTTGTGGACCCATCGATCAGCTCCTTAAGACTTTCCATGGCTTGTTGGTTGCGTAGTAGTTTCATACACACTTGAAAGAATGGTTTGACCTCCTCCCTTGGTTCAGTGTCATATACTCCTCTTCTACCATGATCACCACCCATCTTGATTCTGGCGTTGAGTTCTTTTGGGGGATGTCCCTCCTCTGTTGCAGCTTATTTTATTGACCCTTCTTGGAATGATCCTACCTCACAGGGTTTTGTTTTCATTCTCTGCACATTTTTCATAGGGTTCTGCTGCTTCTCCTGAACCCTTGCTACTAGAATCAGGCACTCCTCAATCGATTGATCCCACTGTCTACAATAGCAACAGGTCCGTTGAGTTGGGTTTAAATAGTCTTGTGAGAAATGGCCTACTTCCCCACAGTTGTAGCAAATCAGCTGACCTCATCCTCAACCGGTGTTGCCTTCATGGCCCCTATGTTGGGCTGGGAAACCCCCCTTCACACGGGAGATCTAGGTGAAGGTGGATTGGACCGAACTTGGAATATGCTTCCCCGTTTAGTCAGTAAATCATATGTGCGGCAAGTCCGCTGATCATGACCAACCGATCTGTAGAACCGACACCATGATTGGTTAACTTCTGGGCTGTATGTGGTCTTGTGAGGGCAGTGGCTAGTGTCATGTAGCTCGAAAATGTGGTAGTCATCATGCCATAACATTGACCCACTGGATCACATCGCCTCCCTAGGTCGCAAGGGACTGGGTGCTCCAATCTATATGTATGTAGCAAGTAATGGAAAATTATCCTTGGTGTGACTATTTACCCCGCAACGGATGCACCATTTTTTGGAGCTGGCTTCTGGCCCTCGCTGCTTGCACAGATTCTAGATCTCCATATGCATTGTTTCCAGCTGACCTTGTATCTGCTGTACCCCCAGCTGTGTATCATCCCTAGGGGAAGCTTCTAGTTTTATAGCTACTTCCAATGCTTTCTCTTGTGTTTCAATAGATTACTATCCCATAGGTACCCGTAACTGAGGTAGTAGCATAGTGATGAACCATTCTGTGTGTTGTCGGTCATCATATTGGAATCCACCTTCCCTGATTGCTTTCTTTAACCTATGATCTGCTTCCCATACAGATTCATATGGTCCTTGCTTGATGTATTTTAGTTCATTAACTATCTGTGAATAGGATTTAGGTCTTTTGAACTGCTGCTTCAGTGCCATTTTGATCTCATCAATAGTTTCATTTGCATGTTGTCCAATGTATCCCATATACCAATCGAGAGATATTTCCTCGAAAGCCAGAGATAGCTGGGCTTGCTTCTCTGAATTACTTGTAATGTTTTGCACCATCCATACCAATTCAAAAGAAAACCAGAACCTATCCAGATCCTCGTCACCCACACCCTTGAAGGCAGGTAGTTTTAAATTCGTAGCCATATCTACCTTCTTTTTGGCATTCTGGCGTTACCTGACTGCTCTTTCAAAATGCTCTTGGTCCCGGCAATGGAACCATTTGTTGGCTTTAGGAGTCCTGACCCAGGTTCGCACGTTAAGGTTTGTTAAAAAACCCCTATACTACTGGCCCTTTCGGAAGTGAAAGTCTCACCCGAAGTAGTATGGGAGGGTGCTAGAACCAGGTTTCTGCACCCGAAAAGAGAGATGGTAAGCCAAGCCATGCACAACACAGAGATATATGAAAAAAAATCTAGTTTGCAGGCTTAAATAGATGATCAGTGTACATAGTATTACAAATCTAGATCTTAGGTCTGCATCCACATGTGTTCGACTAGCAAATATATAAATTACAGTACACGTAGTAGATTAGATAGCATATATTATAGATAAACATAGGGGATAACATAGATCATTCAAACCTTATCGAATATTTAACATAGAGCACAGATTCATATTAAAGATAGATCTAGAACCAAATAACAATAATACTTCTCATATATTATCAACAGATTCTTACATAACCCCAAATCCCACCTGCGCACACAGCCAGTAGGGTTGGCACATAGTAGGACAAAGGATCTCTGCGTACACAACTAGCAAGAGTCCAACCTAAACACCCAAAACCCAGACTAACAATTTGCACTTAGCATTCACTTCTATTCATCTTCTACCTATCGACTCAAAAAGACTTACTATTTATACCAATTTAGCCTATAATTACCATGGTCCACAAACCGTGGTTTGCGGACTCCTGGTTTTGCTTATTTACCCGCATATAACATATTGGGGCTTTTATTTTCCCTATCACCCATGTGCTAGACTAAATATAATCAAAATAATACAAAATTGGACCAGCTTTCATTAGTGTGGGAGACCCTGCTCCGACATAAATGAAGATTTATTTCTGGTGTATCTCTATGTTTATGTTTATATATGTATTTAGTTTCATTCCTACATAATTCTGGATCACTAGATATATTTCTATTTCATCTCTATGTTTTAGTTTATATCTGGATCTTGTCGCATTCTTGCATAATTTTGGATCATAGGGAGGATTTCCAAGGATTCCAAGGAAATGTAAGGGCCACGGGGAGGAATGAACCTCATTACCAAGATACAATAGAATATAAACCCATCAGGAAAACTAGGTCGATGAGGAGAACAGTGAGCCGACAACAAGATTTCCAAAATAGAGTAAAGGTTTTAGGTAGTAGCTACCCTCTAGTCTAAAAATTAATTTTTCAGAATATAGAATATAAAAAAAAAACTAATAAAAAGTGAAATTTGCATAGATGCAATGATGATTGATGGCCTTGCTCCATTAATATAAATACATAACATTAATGTCTGGCCTTACATGAAAACTCACTATCTGGCTTGAAAATCCAATTATGTTCCACCATAAGGTCCAACAACATGTTTTGATATTTTTTGTATCATTAATTCTAGTGCTTTGCTATATATTAAGCTTCCTGCCTCATACTTTCATAATAACCATAGCTACATCTTCTCGTAAGGATAATAAGCTTCCATGATACCATCTCAATAATGGCTTAAAGTCCATCTACTCAATGGTACATTCACATGATCTTAAGCTTCATTACGGTGACCTTGGAGCATCTTTGTCGAAGATCTAGGAGGTGGGGTGGCCATTGAGGCTTCCAAGTTCAGGTAGCTTATTGCACTTCCCTTAACATAAGTCACATCATATTAATGTTATAATACATAATAAAATTTGATTCATATATTATTTTTCATTCCATATTTTAATATTCTTCATGCCATGGTTTTTAGAATGTGTAATTAAAAATCTCTTTAGTTTGTTGTATTATTTATTTTTTTCAAGGGGAAAAATATTAATTTTATTCACCTTTTGGAAAAGGAACGAAATTGTCATTTTTATATGCTATATGGATTCATTAACAGAAAATTCTCAGCAATATATGACCATAAGAAAAAAATTAAAATAAAAAATAAAACCATGAGAGGTTAAGTGTTATAGTAATCACTTAAGCCCTCCTTATTTCCTTTCTTTCTCTCGACCTTTTGTCATCACCCTGTACGCGGGTGAACTAGAATCATTTCCAAATAGCTCACAATTATTTCTGGTGGATGTTCTTTATGTGAATAAAACCATTCCAAATCATGTACTCTCTTTATCTCGACTTTCCCCTCTTCTTTATGTCATGCATGTTTCTATTGTTTTGATTGTTGGGTCATTTTCTATTATAAGCCATTATTTTTGTTGCTTGCGTTTGGAACATTTATCTATGTACTCCCTCTTAGACTCCACAACTTCCCAAGGCTGATGAATGGATGTTGACGTAGGTAACCTCAAACCAAGCTTTCAGTTTCGTAGCTAGCCCTACCAAACCAAAGAGATATATCTGTATGAGATCACAACCAAAGGATTTGACTACATGAGGAATATATTTTAGGCTAGTTAGGTCACCTCTAGCATTTTGAAAGTTTGATATTTTTACTGTTGGATCAGGGAAGAAAAATAGGTATCTAGGTCAAATGTATCCAATGGTTAGAATTGTAAATATATAAAGGAGAAAAGTGGAAATTCTTCGTTGAAGGGATTAGGGTTTTTTTGGTATAGTTTGGGGTTTGAAAATGGAGGATATTAATGAGCATGAATCATGAATTCATTAAAACAAAAGGAAATAATGAGGAAATGATGTTCCAAAACAAAACAGAACTATGAAAGAAGTTTTCTTATCAAAATTTTAGGAATATCACTGAGGAAATCATGGCATGGAAAGAGAAGGTATATATATTCTATAGAAGACTATAACATAGAAAATAAAACATCAAAAAATCACTCCACATGAGTTCCTAGAGAATAGTTGCAATTGTTCCTCTGAATTTCTAGGTTAACGCTGAAACACAAGCTACAATCATCTCAAACCTCTAATGTCCAACCATAAAAATGACTTAGAAAAGCATAAATATCGACAAAAAATAATTTACCCTCTCTCAGGGGTCAAATCCTTGAGTGAAGGAATTGATCACGTGATTATGTCACCTAAAACCTAAAGACTGGGGATGTTAACAAGACTCTCCCCAACTTAGAAAAACTGATACCTTTGACCAAGAATGAGTTTAAAAACATGTATCCACCTCATGTTTACTTGATCTAGCATAATTTCACATCCTTATATCATAAAAAACATAAAAAGTGACTAGTTGCATCAGTTGAGGTCGAATCCAGACCATGTGAACAGAGAAAATTGACCATCACGAAAAAACGCAATGAATTCAGGCAAAAATGCAACGTGCGAGGATGAAACATGGTGAAATTGGGAAAATTTACTTTCAGAGGCCTTCCCAATGTCCAAATCCAGATCTGAAAGTTGATGGAGATACCTCTTCATATTGGGTGTAATATAGATTCCTTAAGAACTGAAAATTACTGCTTCTATTCCCTCAAAAATTCATTCTCCCACAGGAACTCCATAAATGCTGCATGTTGTTTAAAAAGAGGGTAGAAAGGTTGTTTTTGAATGGTTTTTGGGCCTTTTTGCCTACCAGATCTTGCTAAAACTCTCGTCTTAGGGGATAAATGTGATGTATAACTCATAATAAATCCAAAAAGGTGATTTTTTTGTCATTTGGTAGCTCCCATAAAAAGCGCAACGTGGGCTACAGTGCATTTTTTGACCCTATGACTGCCAAAAATAGTGAAAATTTCAAAAATTTCCAAAAGCTCTAAAAGATTTCTCCAAATTTTACCAAATTTGATCCATCATGAACTGAGATGGAATTATAAGCCATGAGGGAAGCATCAAATAATAAATCCAACTTTCCCTTCTCCTCTTCCTCCATTAGGGTTTCTTTAAGTTTTTCCATCAATTCATTGATTTCTTCTTTAGGCACTTGATTTCTCTTACAGTAGTACATTTCCATTTGTCTCTTAATGTTATTTTCCTTGATGTCCCTCTTCAAGAGCTTTTCCAAATGTCCATTGACTTTATCTACCAAATACTCCCTGTCTTGTTCAATTTCTTTCAAAATCAGCTCATCCACTCTCATGTGTGTTTTTGGTGGAGAAGCTTCTCTTTTTTCGGTGCAGTGCCCTTTTTAGACCTCTAGTTCTAAGCCTCTTATTTCTAACCTTATATTCATGTTCATCGAAATCATCAATGCCAGCTACAAATTTTCCCTTTACATCCTCCTTGTTAGAATCAACCTTATGTCTATTCAAGAGTAGTTGGTTTACCTTCAATTACATTTTATCCTACTCAAAAAATTAAATCATGAAGTTGGCCCTGGACAAGATGTCCTTAAGTTCTCTGATGTCAACATATTTTCCATGATCACCTGCTTTTCTGGTTTTCACTCTTCATCCACCTCCAAATTTTCCATGTTAGTATCAAAATGGATAGGCTCCTCATGCTGTGGTGATGATCTTTGTCTTGCTTCTCTAGGCTTGGCCCCTTCCACAATTTTTCGAGAAAACACAGGGCTCCTACCTCTCTAATATTTTTGAGTTGCCTGAGCACTAGGTTTCCTCTTGAATGAAACTCTGTTGTTTTAGCCAATCGCTCTCTTTCTAGATGGTTTTGATGATGTGGTTGATGATGTACCTGGGCTACTTGGCTGACTATTAGGAGGAAAAAAAAAAATTGATTATATTAGGGTCTCCCAAGTGATATTCTTCTATGAAATTTGGTTCACAACAATGATTTTGATGAGGGCATGGAGAAATAGGCTGGTTATTAGGTCCCTATATTACTATTATAGTCCCTTATTCTTGTTATCATAACCCTTTATTATTATTATTTTACCCCTGTAACCCCCATATTGTTATTATTGTGCCCTTAAATTATTATTTTTAGGTCGGCTAGGATTACATTGGGCCCCAGTAGGATTACATTGTGGCCCCATGGACTCCTATATATAGAAAGGAGGTTTTGTAATTTGTATCATCAAAGAATTTTTCATTCATTTAAAGTATTGGAGGTTTCCCCCCTGAACTGGCTTATTTATAAGGTGTTGATATCTCTGTTCTTCTATTTTTGGAGCGAGTTTCCCAAAATTTGGTATCAGAGCTTTCGATTCTAGGGTTTCGCTGCTCCGAATAGGTCATCGCAGAATTTTTTTTATAAATTTTTTTCTGCAAAGGTTCAGAAGCTTAAATTCTTAAAGTGTAAAGCCGAAATCCTAAGAAACATTGTCACAAAAGTTTAGATCTTGGTTCGCAATATTTTCAGAGATATGATCTGTCAAAGTTAGGTCTTTTGCAGGCTCCTGAATTTCACTTAAAAATGTCATCGTGGAATTTTCACTACAATTTTTTTTTCATGAAGGTTCATAAGCTGAAATGTTTAGAGCATGAAACTGACATCCTGATGAAAATCGTCGCAAAATTTTAGTGCTTGGTTCACAATATTTTTGGAGATATGATCTGTGGAATTTAGGTCTTTTTTAGGCTCCTGAATTTCATCTAAAAGAGGTGATCGTGGGAAAGTATTCATAACTCTCTCTCTGAGCATCGGATTGGAATTATGTAAAACCTTAATGGAATTACATGGATTGTAGTTTCCAGTTTCCTATCTGTAAATTTCAGAGTCAAACGAGCAAACAGTGACATGTGGCAAGCCATACAAGTTCACTCTACTGAATTAGTCCATAATTAGGTCATTGTGGGATATTGGAAATAACTTTTTCCTGAAGAATCCAAATCAAGTTAGACCTATGGAAATTGAAAGAATATTCAAGGGGCTACCTCAGGGCCAAATTTCAAATATTGAAGATCCAAAATCACAGAGATAATTCAGTTTCAATATCTAGCTCCTCAAAATCAAGAAAAAAGTGTGTATTTGTTTTCAAATTCCATAAGTCTTGTTTGAAAAATCATTTTAGATGATTCCAAAGGCATATTCAGCTTAGATATCAGAATTGGGTTCTAAAATCCCTCCTAAGAAGAATTCAACACCCATTAAGCCCTCATAGTACTCTAGTATGACTCATGAAGATGAAGAGTTGCAACATGATCTATCAAAATTACAAAAGAAAGTGCACCAAAATTCGCTCTCGCAAAGAGCAAAAAATAAAATGAAATGGATGCTTTGAAGAAAAGCATGGAAGCTAAGATGGATGGTTTGAAGAAAGGCATGGAAGCTACGGTGGATGGTTTGAAGAATGGTATAGAAGATAAAATGGATTGTATGGAAGAAAAAATGGAAGGTTTGAAGGAAGACATGGAAGGTTTGAAGGAAGGTTTGTCAAAGTTGATACAAGAAATCATTCCTAATGGAAAAAAGATAGTAGATGAAAATCACGATGAGAACAAAATAAATTTTAATCGTGATTTCATAAACACTAATTTTGGATTAAAGAACCACCATATTCCAAAGATGGATATGAGGAAGTTTGATGGCAAGGATCCCGTAACATGGATGCTACAGATGGAGCAATATTTTGATCTCAATAATGTGCAAAACACACAAAAGGTACGCATTGCAACTTTACATTTTGAACAAAATACATTTTTATGGTATAGATGGCTTTGCTCCCGTAAAAGAATTGTCACTTGGTAAATTTTTATGGAGGAAACGATAGCACATTATGAGGACACAAAAAGAAACACCTTCTTTAGCCAATTTATAAATCTCAAACAAAAGGGTTTAGTGGTGGATCACATTGAAGAATTCCAAAAATTGAATGTAAGGGTAACTAATATTGCAGAGGAACACGAAATTGATCTCGTCATAGGTATTTTAAAGGATAGCATCCAACATGAAGTTCGCGTTTTGGAACATGATTCATGGGATAAGGCATTTAGTTTGGCAAGAAAAACTGAATGTAAAATTATGGTGACAAGGAAGCCTACCACTCACTTCTATAAATATGGAAGTGTTGCTACTCCTAGATTTCCACAACCTACAAGGCTCACTACACAGCAATTGGAAGAAAAAAATCAAAAGGGCTTTACTAGAATTGTGATAGAAAATACACTAAAGGTCATAAGTGTGGTGAGAAGAAATTATTTTACATAGATTGTGAAGAGGAAGAAGAAAATGAACAAGAAAAGGATATGCATGAGGAACCAGCCCTAGAAGAGGAAGAAATGAGTTTGACCATATCATGTAATGCATTGGCAGGAATTACCACTCCTCAAACTCTAAAGATAGAAGGACATATCAAGAAGAAAAAGGTAATAGTGTTGATTGATTCGGGTAGCACCCATAATTTTATTCATTGTAAGGTAGCTAAGGAATTGAATTGTTTCCTATACCCATCACCAAAATTTCAAGTGATGGTTGCAAATGGAGGAACTATAAATTTCTCTAGAAAATTCCATAATATCAAGGTAACCATAGGGTAATATGTATTGAATAGTCCAATGCTTTCCATTCCTATGGGAGGTGTTGATGTTGTACTAGGAGTACAATGGTTAGAATCTTTGGGGACGATAGATTTTAATTTTCAAGAACTTTTCGTGAAATTTTTTTCAAAAGGAAAGGAAGTCGAATTACGGGGTATTCCAGGGAATCCACGAAATATAATAAGCTCTAATTTCATGACAAAGCTTCTAAAGAAAGAACAATGAGGTGTAATTGCACAATTATTCTCACCAGAAGTTCCAACATCAAAATCATCTATTTCTACAAACCTACAAAAAGTCTTGGACAATCATTCCAAGGTGTTTGAAACTCCCAAAGGGATCCCACCTATTCATGATCATGATCATGCTATTCATTTGATTCCAGGAAGTGTTCCTCCAAACATTAGGCGTTATAGATATCCTTATGTATAAAAGAGTGAAATTGAACTTATGATTGTAGAAATGTTAGAGGCGGGTATAATTCAACCTAGTCAAAGCTCTTTCTCTGCTCCTATAGTATTGGTACACAAGAAGGATGGATCATGGTGCATGTTTCGAGATTATATGGAGCTGAATAAACTCACCATTAAAGATAAATTTCCCATTCCCGTGATTGATGAACTACATGGAGCAATTTATTTTACCAAGTTGGATCTTCATTCGGGATATAATCAAATTAGAATGAAGACAGAAGATATTTTGAAAAAAAAAATTTGAACTCATGAGGGTCATGATGAACTTTTGGTCATGCCTTTTTGCCTTACCAATGCACCTTCTACATTTCAAGGGTTGATGAATTCAATTTTCAAACCCTTCCTTACAAAATTTGTGCTAGTGCTTTTTGATGATATACTAATCTACAACAAGTCTGGGAAGGATCATGTTCAACATGTTGACAGGGTGCTCAAACTATTGCAGGAGAAACAATTATATGCAAAAGCATCCAAATGTTTCTTTGGAGTACAAGAGGTGGAATATCTGGGTCATATTGTATCTCAAAAAGCTTTTAAGGTAGACCCTAACAAATTTAAAGCCATTAAGGAATGGAAAGTACCCATAACCATAAAGCAGTTGCGAGGATTTTTCAGGTTAACAGGGTATTATCGCAAGTTTGTTAAGAATTATGGGAGAATAGAAGCACCTCTAACAACATTATTGAAGAAAGATGCATTTTCATGGACTCCTGAACCAACTAAGGCCGTTGAACATCTTAAAGAGGAAATGTGCCTAGGATAGGTCTTAGCTATGCTAGACTTCACAAAAACCTTTAGTGTGGAATGTGATGCCTTGGGAAATGGAATTGGTGTTTTTTTTAATGCAAGAAGGAAGAGCCATTGCTTTTGAAAGTTTTCCAATCAAAGGAAAGTATTTACAGAAACCTATTTATGAGAAGGAAATGTTAGCAATACTGCATGCACTAAAGAAATGGTGAAATTACCTAATGGGAAGACACTTCAAGGTAAAAACTGATCATGATAGTCTTAAAAACTTTTTGGAACAAATATTATCTTCAGAAGAGCAGAAAAAATGGGTCATAAAGATGTTGGGTTATGACTTTGAAATAATCTACAAAAAAGGGAAGCTAAATGTTGTTGCAGATGCACTCTTAAGAAAGAATGAGGAGGTGGAGGCATTGCTTTGTGCCATTTCTATTATCCAACCAGATTAGATAACCGAAGGAAGAGATGAATGGAAGAAGGATGAAGAAGTGTGGACACTCATTCAAAATTTACAGCAAGATCTTGGTAAATCTCATACATTTAGTTGGAAAAATGATTCGTGATGATAAAAAGATTTCTTATATCTTTTTAAGAATTCCAAACTAAAACAAAATATTCTTTTCGAATTTCACACTTCTCCTTTAGTCTACTAATATTCAAAAGTTTGCGGGAGAATGTTTAGTTTGCCAAGAAAATAAATTTGAGACAATTAAGACCCCGGGTCTTCTACAACCTTTATCCATTCCAAGTCAACGTTCAGAGGATATTTCAATCGATTTTATCACAGGTTTACCTAAGTCCAAAAGAAAGAGTGTCATCATGGTGGTAGCTGATAGAATTACCAAGTATGCACACTTTTGTGCATTATCTCATACATTTAAAGCAAGTACAGATGCTACTACATTTATCGACACAATTCAAAAGCTACATGGGAACCCAAGGGTTATTGTGAGCGACAGAGATCCCATTTTTACTGGAAATTTTTGGACAGAGTTATTTTCTTCTTTGTGTACTCAATTAGCTCATATCTCATCTTATCATCCTCAATCCAATGGTGAAACTGAGATAGTAAATAAATGTTTGGAAGGATATCTTCATTGTTTTGTATCTAATAAACAAGCACAATGGATCAAGTGGCTACCTCTTGCTAAATGGTGGTATAACACTTCCTTCCATACTACAGCAAAAATGACCCCATTTATGGCACTTTATGGATATCATACACCATCCATCACATCATCTTTAAGAGAAAATTCGAAGGTTCAAGCAATGGAAGATCACATCGAGCATCAACAAGAAGTTCTCCAACTCTTAAAGTATAACCTCAATTTGGCACAGAATCGAATGAAACAACATGCATATCAACATCACCACAAGAGAAGTTTGATGTAAGAGATTAGGTATTTTTACGGCTACAACCATACAAACAAATGTCCCTCAAGCAAGCTAAGAAGGATAATAAATTATCGCCAAATTACTATGGTCCTTACAAGGTGTTGCAAAAGATTGGTACTATGGCATACAAATTGGAGCTTCCTTCTTCTTCACGAGTGCATCCAGTTTTCCATGTTTCATGTTTAAATAACTTTATAGGTGAAATTTTTCGAGTTCAAACAATATTGCTAGAACTTGATGAACAAGGAAAAATCATATTGGAACCTGAAGCAGTCACGGAAACAAGAACTCGACAGCTACGGAATCGATAAATTTCAGAGTATCTCATAAAGTGGAAGAATTTACCCACTGAATATTATACATGGGAGGATAAGAATTTTATACAGAAGCACCCAGAGATACTGAAGTGTTCAGGAGAACACTTTTTTTTAAGGAGAGGGGCATGTTAGGTCCCTATATTACTATTATAGTCCCTTATTTTTGTTATTGTAAACCCCTTATTATTATTATTGTACTCTTGTAACCCCCATATTGTTATTATTGTGCCCTTAAATTATTATTTTTAGGTTAGATAGGATTAGATTGGGCCCCACTAGGATTACGTTGTGGCCCCATGGACTGCTATATATGGAAAGGAGGTTTTGTAATTTATATCATCGAAGAATTGTCCATTCATGTAATGTATTGGAGGTTTCCCCCTCGAAGTGGCTTATTTGTAAGTATTTGATATCTCTCTTCTTCTATTTTTGGAGCTAGTTTCCCAACACTGGTTTGATGGTGACCTTGTCTATGTTGTACCTTCTCTGACATTTTTACCAAACTCTTGTACACGTAGTAGGATAGGTTAATTGGTTTTATCCCCGCGAAGTGCATGAGAAATCTACGATGGTACTCGTAAAATCTAGAAAATATTCTCTCACATGTAAAGTAATTATAATGACCCTCATCAATGGAGAGAACCTATGCAACATTTGACCAAAAGGAAACACTTTTTTAATCGCATATTTGTACTAACATTTGATGAAGGAAAATTTTTTTTTTCACATCCAATTCTAAGATCTAAAACCATTTTTCACCACTATTAGGTATTCAAGTTGTCATAGCTTTGGCTTCATATGGCTCACTCGTGCAATTATGATCTTATCTCTTTTACGATTAGTGGCGAAAAAACTTGTGAGCTTGGCATGGTATTTGACTGTTTGCACTTTCTCAAAAAATCTCATACTCCCAACATTCAAAAATAATTTATTGGAAAGTGGAGGGGAAATAATCTTATGTGTTTTGACTGGTTCATCTCTTGACATGTGGCCTTCCTTTTTATAGGGTTTCTTTTCTATTTCCATGTTTCACAATTTACAAGGTAAAACCCTAGTGGGAAAAATAGGGGTAGTGAATGATGAGAAGGGTTGAAGGGTTTAGAGAAGGAGAATGAAGATGGGAAAATTTATAGAAGTAGGCAGGGGTTCGAGGAAGCTATGGTAAGTGTAGTGGGTGAAAAAGATATAGGGTATGGGCTAGGGAAATTTAACACACTCCAAACCCCAGAATGTTCCCAAAACACAACACGGTGGTAGGGTTTGGTGTTCGGGGCTTGGGAAATGGGGGTAGGGGAATGAAAAGGTTATGGGATTTGTATTTGAGTATGAGGGAGGGTATAGTATTCTAGGGATAGGGATTTATATATTGAAAATATTAAAACATGGGCTGACCCACAAAAACCCAGAGTGGTGGAAAAATAGAGAATTGCACAACCAAAACAAGGAAAGAAACTGATAGGAGGAGTGCCAAGACTTAAAATTACTTTTATAACATCGTTGGAGACATGAATTTACCTACATAATCCTTGGAAGCTTAATTTTTTAATTACATAGGGAAGAAAAAATGTAGGAGAGAAAACGCAACGTGCTAGTGAAAGTGCGGCATGGCAGCTCGAAAAAGGAGCATGGCACCTTGAAACTACTTTTATAGAGTCTTCTTTGATGCTGAGAGTGCTGACGTTATCTTTGTACGTGAGTGAGATCTCTTTATCAATGGAATTAATGAGAGAAATGAGTTTTATGGTCCTTTAAACTTTTTTCAAATCTTTTTCTTCATTGAGGTATGGTGACCCACCAAGTGTATTTCACTTAGGTTTTGGAAAACTTTGTAGCCTTGAACATTAGGAAATTATTACATCGTAATTGAATAAAATTACATAAGTAACAAAATTTATTGAGAAAATCCCTATTACTACTCCTTCATTTTACGATTTTATTAATGACATGACTAATTTTTGTGACTTCAAACCTAACGACCTAATGGTGACACTGAGTTAAATGAGACTCATGTTGACCTGAATAACTTGAAATTGATGATTTTTTAGTGATGACTCATCCAATTGAGATATGGTAGTGATCAACAAAATTTTGGTTTTTAATGGAGTAGTAATAGACCTAAAAACACTAGCGAGTAACCAAATTTTTATTTGAAGATCTACTAAAACCATAAAAAATTGACTCGAAACCCTAACAAAATTTTTCAAAGGGCCCATTTGAACACTAGTGATAGGAATAATTGACTGACACTAAAATTTCCTCCAAGTAGGGATCGCAGCTCCTTGGAGGTGTAAATAACGCCATAGAGAAAGTAGCCTAATCCATTCGGCATGGTGTGAAAAGGACTAGTCTCAAAATAGAAAATTGACTGAAAAACTAAACTTACTCTTACTGAAACAAAAAATTACTATTCTTAGAGATCAATAGCCAATCACAGAAAATTTATGGCCTTCACTTCGAGCTCCAAGTTTTCGATGATTAGCTCCTTCACACATCGACATAAAAGAAAAATGATATATGCAATGGTAGCGAGAAATATCATAAATCTGATTAAAATAAGTAGTGCCTAAGAAGCCTATCATTGAATGGTTCTCCTCTGCAATATTTCCCATTCATTTCCTCGAGCAAGTATGCATGCTTTCCTCTTTAATATGAAATATTGTATAGTCCTTTCCATAAATTTTCGAACTTACTGAGCTTTCTGTTATCTTCATTTTGAGTATCCCAATGGAGGACCACATCACTGATGCTCAAAATAATATTCCTTTTCTTTTCAATCATATACTTTCTTGATTCTTTCTTGAAGCTTGGAAGTTTTTGAAAAAAGTCATCCTTAGTTTGTTTCAAATGGATCATTTGATTTATTCATTGCTTAACATCATTCATTTTGCTGTCAATTTCCTGCAACATCTTCATGACTAGAACATTGAGAGAAGTAGGAAATACTATATCAACCCCATACACTAATTAAAAAAGAAACATGCCTATGGAATTCTTATTATTTACTCTTTCTAACCACAAGGCATTGATGAGTTTACTATGTCAAATTTTCTTGTTTACCTGCAACATATTCTTGATAATGTTGACCAAGTGCTTATTCAAAGATTCGGCCAAACCATTATGTTATGGGTAGTATGGAGTCGAATGACCCAATGTGATATCGTACTTCTCACGCAATTCCACCATATTTTTGGATTCGAATGCAACTGCATTATCTGTGACGATATTTTGTGCACAACCAAATCCGGACAAGATATTAGATTACAAAAATTGAGTGATAACCAACTTAGTTGCTTGCCTGGTTGGGATTGCCTCAATCCACTTTGTAAAATAATTTGTAGCTGTTAGAATCCACATGCATTGAGCGGATGATGAAGGATTGATATCACCAACGAAATCAAGACCCCATTGCTGAAGTGGTGCTTGGACATATATTCGTTGCAAAGGAAGTGGGAGTAGCTTCCTCTTTCCTTGTAAAATTGGACCTTCATGACAACTCATCATGGTATTGTACACATCATCAAAAGGAGTGGGACAATAGAACTAATAGGGAGGGGATTCAGTAAACTAACAGTATTATGATCTTATAATTTAACTTGTTGGAAAACTAAACACCTAGCTAGGTAATTAAGTACATCTTTCTTCATTATTGGCCAAAACATGTTTTTATGTAAGGTTGCCAACATATTTTGATAACATGGATGACCTGAATAAGGTATCTTATGGTATTCATCCAATATTTCATGTTTTAAGGTGGATACATTTGGATTATACAACCTATTCTTATACAGATCAATCCATTCTGATTTATAGTGTATCATAAAATTTCAGCTACTTCTGATTTTTTCTTCAATTTCACAGATTGAGGATATTTCGGTAATAGTTCTTAAATTTGTTCTTACACATTAAATTTTACACTACTCCCTATATATCTCAAAACATGATGACAATATCTACATAACGCATCAAGAATTTCATTTTCCTTCTCTTTTATGCCTTGGATTTCTATACCAAATTCACTAAGGAAATCCAACCATCTTGCTTGTCTTGCATTTAAATCATGTTAGCTAAAGAAATACTTTAGAACTATATTACCTTTCATTAATACAAATTTATTTCCCAACAAATAGTGTCTACATATTTTTAGTGTATGTATGACAGCACCCAATACCAAGTCATATACTACATAATCATTTTCATGTTTCTTCAATTTTCACGACTCGTAAGCTATTACGACATTATATTGCAAAAATACTCCTCCCAAACATTCTATACAAGCATCAATACACACAACAAAATCCTTACCTGGATCAAAAATTTTTATGATAGGTGTAGTAGTTAATTTATGTTTCATTTGTTCAAAACTCTCTTGGCACTTGGTTGTCACCTCAAATTTCACTCCCCTTTTTTGAAAAGATGTGACGGGGTAAGGCAATCCAGAAAAACCTTCCACAAATCTATGGTAATATCCGACAATACCCATAAATGATCGTATTACTGGTACATTGGTGGACGCAAGAAAATTTAAAATTGCTTTTACCTTTTTCAGATCTACCACCAATCCTTCCTTGAAAATACATGTCCTAGATATTGAATATTGGGTTTGTAAAACTCACACTTGCTAATTTTTGCATATAATTGGTGTTCTCTAAGTGTTTCAAATACTATTCTAATATGTTCATGGTGTTATTATTTGTTTTTGAAGTACACCAGAATATCATCTATGAATACTAACACAAACTTATCTACATGTTTGTGTAGAACACTATTCATGGGACACATGAAAGTAGCAGGGGCGTTTGTGAGTGCAAATGTTAAAACTAAAAACTCATAATGCCCATATCAAGTTCAAAAGGTTGTATCATGGATAACTTCATCTTTAATATAGAGTTGATGATATCTAGCTCTCAAGTTGATTTTTGAGAATATGGTTTCCCCTCTGTTGTACTATTCAATAACACCCCATTTATTTTTATAATAATCTATATTGTACTAGTACATGGGGAACCTTTAAAAAAATTTCAAAAGACTTATCATGTAAGAGTTTTACTTTTAAAAACCATTTGGAATAAAACCTTAGATAATATTAACGCATTGAGCTAAGTCACTTAGGACCAAACACTTCTTGCTTTATCTCAAAACATCAAATCCAAAGTAACACAAATTAATCATAAGTTGGAATCCGTGAAATGTGATTATTAAAACCCTTTTATAAGACCAACTGTGGTGTTGATATTTTTCTAACTTAAAAGGCCTTTAAATATTTCTTAAGTCAATAAATCATCTATCTTAATAGAATAATCCTTCGCGCAAGGAAAATTCTCTAAAAGATTTAGTAAATATACCGCCCATATCAAATATTAAAACAAAAAAGACTTTTGAAATAACATATCCCCAAATTTTAAACCTTTGCGATGCTGCGATATTGCGATATATCAACTGTGCGACCTTGCGATATTTTGATTTCAGAATATTGAAATATTGAGAGATATTACGATAGTGCCACTTTAATACATTCCGTTATTGCAATTTATCGCAATCGAAGGATCGATGTAGAACCTAACTCATACCTATTTTGAAATATCATTTGGGATTTGGGATGCGATGTTTTGATAAGACTTGAAAGCAATCACACGTAGGGTTTAATGCATAATTAAGAAAGATCCATCACATTTACTCTTTTAAAGGCTTGAGAAGACTTATATATGTTTACTCGTGTTTGTAATAAAAGTCTCTTACTTATATAATTTAGTGTGATAATTGAGTTTTTTCTTTCATTTTCGCTCTTAGTTTCATTTTTCTCTCTGTTGCTCAATTTCGGGAAACAATGCTCGAAAATGACTAAGAAAGGAAAAAATACAGTCGAGGCTATTTCATTCGAAGACACAGACATGCATCCACTCTGTACTAATACTACATGCAATAAATATGGTGGAAATACATCGTGATAAGAAATATATAATTTACTCAAGGAGGAAAATCCAACTATACTGGAAATCAAAGTAATAATCGATGCTAAAATCTCATCTGAGGCTTCCTATTTTAAAGCATGTTTTGTCCTACATAGGATACCTCCAAGGCCCAAAATCCTGACATATGTGGATATGGTGAAGTGGATTACTGACAATGTGGATATTTCGATTAGGACTTTCATAAATTCAAGATAAGAAGTCTTGGGGTCATTTACGTCAGACAATTTGTGCAGAATGTATCACCTGCGAGAACCTCAAAAGCCCTATGAAAAAAATTTCATTGAGAAGTTCACAAAAGACAACAAAGACCCAATAGATGTGATGCATACTTGTAGGTCTTTCTCTCGCAAATTCAAGCGGGAGAAATATGGTATGTACCCAATTTCACCCTTATCAGCCCCACATAGTTATGTAGCTGCGATGATGTGTAGCATGTTTGGAAAAGATGAAAGTACCAAGTTTTCCATGGAATGGGTTCCGTTGATTGATGTGGATGTTAATGCAAAAATTACCAATTTGAGTGATATGTTTTCAAACAATTTGGCTATGGCCATTAGACAGTACAGGCACAACAAAGTTTTCTACGCTCAAGTTATCCCTCCCTTTTTTATGAGTGCATACATAATGGATGCTATTTTTTTTTGTTTAGGATTTTCAAACATGGTTAGGAATTGGACTCTGAAGGATGCTACTCCCATCCATTTTTATCATAAAATTTTGTGGGAATCACAATTTCGCACCCATTTTTACAAAATTTATGAAAGCATTATGTTGCTAATTTATCAAACCATTTTTGATGTAAAAGCCCCCAGGATTTCATAGGAAGCAAAGATAGACATTCTTTTGGTGGTAGGATGGTTTGGTGAAGAATAATTTACTGATATCAGAATTTTTGGGAGTATTGCATCCCCCCATTTTCTTCCATTTTATGTTCTCGATAAGCTACTGGCAAGAGAGATTTCCTATCAAACAAGAGGGGAAGGCATTATGAAAACCCTCAAAGATATGAATAAATCTATCTAGCCAATTTTCCCACTGTAATGTGGTTCTTTTGCATTATTTTATTTTGGACACACAGTTAAATAGATACATAATATTGCATGCTTGAACCTAGCGATTATGCTACGCAGACAGTATGACCCTATCAAATTTTCCCAAGACTTTACTTGCATGGTTAAAATCAAACAGTTCATTCAAGAGAAAGATGAATTTGATGATCTATTTGAAAAGGCCGAGACATTCTCACATGTCTTACATTTTTCATCAAATGAATTTAAATTGGATTTTATCCTTCATTGCATTCCATAAGTCCCCTTCATTTTATGGAATATTAAAATCTTATTTTGTGGCCTTACTCGAATATTCCTTATTTCTCACTATATTATTACCTTTATAGTCACCTCTATTTTTATCCTTCAATAGATATATACCACATAACTATTTCCTATATCTAACCCCTATAATTCTAACTTGAATTACCTTTGATTTTTAAATTAATTAATCTTCTCATTCCTACGCTCCACACCTAATAAATTCTATTCCATTACTATTAACAAATTCATAAATTAATGCTATGACATCTATCATATCACTAAACCTTGGAGGCATACATTACATATAAGGTAGGTAAGAATGGTTTTATGATATTAAATGTTGTTTCACATTAAATTTTCCCACCTACAACACTTTCCCTCTAATCGACCTCTATGTGTCCCATTCACGTGGATTCATATGGTCTCCTATTACTGTCAAGATTCCACCTATTCACTCGAGATCTACCTCGAAGATTAACGAAAGAGATCTCTTGTAAGAGACCTTAAGGGTTTCGACTACCCTCTCCGGTTTTTCATTTGTCTTTTTTTCAATTTCTGTGTAGCCGCTTTGGTTTCTGGCCTGCATTTTCATTTTTCCACCATGAGAGTAGTCAATATGATTTGACATGGATGAGATCATAGATTTATCATCATGGTACACCACAATGTTAATTGGTACAGATGTTGTGCATGGAGTTTCTCAATAATTTCAAGGGTTTGGAATTTCCTCTGTTATCAATTTCAGGATTTGCCAACCATGCATCCTCAGGTTCGGATTTTTCAATTTTTTTTCTTTATTAGGGTTGCATTTGATTTTTTAGCAGTTTCTAAGGGTTTGAAATAAACATGGTTCATTTTTTGCTATTGGAATAGTGCCACCAATGTCACTCTATTGGTTAATAATATTTTCAAAGGTACTCTGCTCTTATGCATGTCATTGGTTTCTTCAATTTCCTCATTATATTTATTCCAGATTTAGTATCTCATCAATTTACGTGCCAAGATGGACATTCCTATGCTCTCCATGTAGCTGCCGATATCTCCCCTATTTCTACATGGCAATGGCTTCCTCGCCATTTGCACCACTTCAGCGTGCCTTCAACCGTGACGTAAGTTAAATTGCATCCCATTCTTGAACAATGCCGGCCTTTGTGCCACATTTTGGCAATGTTATGCTGTGCGTAATTTGGAATGATTTATTCCTGGGTTATTGGCCTATGAGCTCGGTCATTGTTTGGAGTACTTTCTATAATACACACTTTATTTTTCCCTTAAGTTTAATAACTCTGTATATTTAGATAATTTTTTTCTTAAGTGACCTCATGCATTATTCTTTGTTTTGTGACACACATATATATATATATGCATATGCATATGCGTGTGTATGATTTGTCTATATTTTTTCCATATCTATGTACTCACCAACGTTATGTAAATTTTTATTGTTACTTATGATTACAATAATACTCTATTATTTGTATTATTATTTAATTACTTACTTCATAATGGATTTCGTAAGTGAGTGTCATAATGCATTTCACTATGGCTTTCCATATTTCCTACTCCAATTTCTACGTGAGCTTAAGTTATAAGTTCTAAGAATTGTTCAGTTCTTAGTATTTAATGCCGCAACCCTTTCTTCAGTGATTTTGTTGAATATTGAAATTTAATGATAGCATAACCTTTTGGGTTGGATTTCTGGTAGAAATATGGTGATGCACTCATCTTCATTTTCCTTATTTTTAACTTTCTATTGAGGTACTTAGTTACACCATATTATAATTATAATGTTATTTATGACGTACACTTTTCTAAAGCTGCGTATTTTTTCATACATTTTACCTCTTATTCCTCAACCTAAATATGAGTTTATATAGTGTCTATATTCTTTTTCTAGTAATTAATTATGAGATTTTGGAATTTACATGAATTATGCGTTTTCTAATCTATCCTTTCTTCTACATAATACCTCTGTAGATGAGCCACAGATAAATGATAATTTAAATATTTCCTTATTACATATGTTTACGAATATCTATCTATAACAATGATTCATTGATCCTCATATTTCATTGGGTGACATGTTCCAAAAGGTTTAAATATTAATAAGGTTAATACTTTTTGTAATTTATTCAGATAGTGTAAATGGTATAGGTGAATGTACTTATGTACATTCGCATGGTCTATGTTTTCCTTGTTTTATAAGGGTTCTCACATATTCAATTTTTCATTATTTATTCTCCTTTGGATTCAAATGAAATTTGACTACTCTCCATATTACTATTATGAATTATTACTGTGAAATATATTCCGAGGTTCCTCCACTCATACTTTAATGGTTTAGCCATTTTCGCAGTTATAATATTTTGTAAGCATAATAGATGTGTGTATATTTTAAATTCCTTATTTCTTATTTAGAAACTATTTAAATGTACACAACTTGTTCATTCCTAATTCATTTATAATTAGTATACTGAATTATTATTTGATTGTAATTATTGTTCACTTTACTCACAATTTCCTTTTGTATATGCAACCTTACAAGTGAAGGATGGATTGACGGACTAACCTTAGCTTCAGGTAATATACTTTCCCTTTCTTATGTATGTATCTATATTAGTATGCATACAATAAAATTTTATCATAGTTTACATTCTAATTGTACTCTGTCCTTTTGCAGGTTTTTCCATACCTTAACAAAGTTAATAGTTCAACGTTCCTCTTTCCAACTAGAACTGAAAGAGAATTCATATTTTCTCAGGTTGGTTGCAACATCGTTATGCAAATTTTTAAATTTTATTTTAAGACCATGTTGGTATGAACATGATTTCTTCAAATTTCAATGGATAAATTCCGAATTGGTTTGAGTAATATTTATTTCCTCAACTCTTTCAAGAGGAGTGATAAGTACACTTTATGTATATGAAATTTGACTATGGTTTTCCTTTATATTTCATATACTATGAATTTTTATCAAGATATTTGTGTATACAGTAAATTTCCATTAATATTTTGTTGTTGTAAATTTACCATTTACTTAACATATCGGTTATGCTTCTCATAATACAGTTATTTTACGGTATATATTACTTGCTATAATTTATATGATTTTTTGTTGAATTTATATAATATGATCACTAGTATCATTACTAAACCATTTTTTCAAATTATATATTTCCCTCAACAAAGTTTAGATGAAGAATATTAAATAATTTGGATGTAGTTTTTATTATTATGCTTATTAATAAACATCATATTTAAACCCTTTAGTGTGTTTAAAGATTCTAACTGTTTATCTAATACAAGTTCCTGAACACGTGTAACATAAATAGAGACTTAATTGTTTCTAGTTACAGTTGAGGATCTGTTAAATACACATAGTTAAATGGACATTGTACAATATAAAGATAAATATTTACTTAATTGTATCAAACTAATTCTCATGGTCATTTTACTAATAAAATGCAACAGATGTCTATCCCACTTATGAGTCATATTTTTTTAATCTCATATTCATTTTCAATCTCTAACAATTTAACATATTTGGAAATTCATGATAGTGATATAGTGAAAAATCACAGAAATCACATACCACTGTGTAAATATTGTTTTCCTCCGAGACACTAATTTATTCCATAGCTCTCCCCTGAGAAGAAACCTATTGCTCCTTAATGTAGACAACCATTTTTTCACACTAGCGATGGATTATTTAAGCCTTCTTTCCCTAAGCCTATTTCCATAACGGCGTTCCATTATTATCGGACGTTATTTCCCATAGCCTAGGATTTTCTTTTCTTTTTTCCATAAAAGCTTCTTTTAAAACTAGCTTTTCCTCTACTCATTTCAACTTTGGTGAGGATTTTATTAGATCTTTTTCTCCCATCTAATAAAATTCATTTATTTAATTTTTTCTCCAAGGATTCATAGAGAGTTTTGGGAAAGCCTTGGGATTCTAGCTCATCGTCATGGATAAAAATTCATGGTCTCCATTAATTTGTCTTTACATATTTATTATAATTCCATAATTATTTATTAATTTCCAAAAATAACATGTTCATACATAATAATTCCTTAGGTCCACCTGAACCTTAGTCTTATTCACTAACTATAAAAACTATAAATAGGGGTATTACATAGTCCCCCCCTAAAACAAAAACACTGTCCTCGGTGTTGAAGATATCTCTGATTTTGCATTAAAAAATGATGGGTGCAATTCCTTCATACTTTCTTCCCACTGCCAAGTAGCTTCCTCGGGTGAAAAGTTCTTCCACTACACTTTCATGCGAGCTACTATTTTATTCTGAAGCACGGTTTCTTCGTGTTCCAATATATGAAGTGGTTCTCAAAGAAAGTCTCCTTCTATTTCCACTTGTATCAATGTCCAACCAACCAGATGAGAAGGGTCATGTACATATTTCTTTAACAATGAAACATGAATTTTTTTTTGAACTTGAATATGACTAGGTAGAGCTAATTTGTAAGCTATTGGGCCCACCCTCTCAAAAACTTCAAAGGGTGTGCAGTATCGAGGTGCTAACACAGAAAAACTACTAGTATGCAAGGTAATTTTGCAAGGTTTAATAATTAAGTACACATGATCTCCAACTTTGAATTCTCTATGAATTATTTTCTTATCTGTATAACTTTTCTAACGGTCTTGAGGTGATTTAATATTATACTAAATTTTCTTCACAATCCACTCCATCTCATGTAATGCGTTGGGTCCAAGTACAAATTTGTCCTCTGGTTCACTCCAAGTAAGTGGAGTGTGGCATTTTTTTCCATATATAGATTCAAATGGAATCATTTTAATGGAGGGATGATAGATGTTATTGGAAGCGAATTTTGCTAAATGTAGAAAATATTCCCACTTGTTGGGTCTATCCATCGCATTCATGTGAAGCATGTCTTCTAATATCTAATTTTTTCTCTATGTTTTTCCATCTGTTTGAGGATGGTAAGTTGTACTGAATTTTAGCTTTGTCCCCATTCCTCTAAACAGGTTTTCTAAAAGGAAAATGTAAAATGTGCATCTCTATCAGAGATAATCATATTTGGTATTTCGTGGAGAGTAAATATTTCTTTCATGAAAAAATTGACTATTGTGCCATCCCAAAAGTCGACTCGAGATGCAGAAAGTGTGCTTATTTGGTTAATTTGTCAACAACCACGATAATTGAATCATGTTGGTAGATGGTACATGCAAGTCTTGTAATAAAGTTCATTTATACTATTTTCCACTTCCATTCTAGAATAGGGAGGGGATTCAGTAAACCGTCAGGATGTTAAGCTTCTACTTTAACTTGTTGGAACTCTAAACACCTAGCCATGTAATCAGGTACCTCCTTCATTCCTAGCTAAAACATGTCTTTTCACAAGGCTGTCACCATATTTTGATAACCTAGATGACCTAAACAAGGTCTCCTATGATATTCATACAATATTTCATATTTTAAGGTGGATAAATTTGGAATATACAACTTTTTCTTCTACCTCATCAATCCTTTTTTATTTATAGTGTATCCTAAAATTTTAGCTTGCTGTAATTTTTTCTGTAATTCCACATATTAAGGATCTTTTGATAACAGTTCTTGAATTTTTTCTTCCATATCAGATTTTACACTACTCGCTGTATATGCAAAAAGGTGATGAGAATGTCTACTTAAGCCATCATAAATTAGATTTTACTTCCATTTTATGTGTTTGATTTCCATATCAAATTCACTAAGGAAAGCTAACCAACTTTCTTGTCATTCATTTAAGTCTAGTTCGATAAATAAATACTTTCGTCTTATATGATCTATCATTAACACAAATTTATTTTCAAACAAATAGTGTCTCCACAATTTTAGTGCATGTATGAAAAAAACTAATACCTAGTCATATACTGCATTATTATGTTCATGTTTCCTCAATTTTTAGGACTCATATGCTATTATTGCATTATATTGCAGTAATACTCCCCCCAAACCTTCTATACCAGCATCAATACACACAGAAAACTCTCTAGTTGGATCAAATTTTTTTAGCATACGTGCAGTAGTTAATTTATGTTTCAACTATTCAAAACTCTCTTGGAACTTGGATGTCCACTCAAATTTCACTCCCTTTTTCTGCAGTGATGTGATTGGATAAGAGAATGTAGAAAATCCTTCCACAAATATGGGGTAATATCCGAAAATACACATAAATGAACGTATTGCTGGTACATTGATTGGTAGAAGCCAATTTAAAATTTCTTGTACCTTTTTCCGATCTACCACCAATCCTTCCTTGGAAATAACATGTCCGAGATATTGGATATTGGATTTGCAAAACTCACGCTTACTAATTTTTGCATAAAATTGATCTTCTCTAAGTTTTTTCAATACTATTCTAAGATGAACTTGGTGTTCTTCCTTCTTTTTGGAGTACACGAGAATATCACCTATGAATAATAACACAAACTTATCCAGATGCTTGTGTAGAACACTATTGATGAGACACATGAAATTAGCAGGGGTGTTTGTGAGTCCAAAGGGTAATACTACAAACTCATAATGCCCATATCAAGGTCCGAAAGTTGTCTTATGGATATCTTCATATTTAATTCTGAGTTGATGATAGCCAGTTCTCAAGTCAATTTTTGAGAATATGGTTTCCCCCTGTTGTACTATTCAACGATCCCCATTTATTTTTATAATAATTAATATTGTAATAATAAATGGGGACCCTATAAAAAAACACCAAAAGACTTACGTAAGAGTTTTCCCTTTAAAAACCATTTGCAATAAAACCTTAGATAAGATTAAGGCATTGAGTTAAATCACTTAGGACCAATCACTTCTTGCTTTATCGTAAAGAGCAGAATGGAAAGTAATGCAAATTAATCATAAGTCAGAATCCCTGAAACGCAATCAGTAAAACCCTTTTAGAAGAAAAAATGTATTAGTGAGCTTTTTCTAACATGAAAGGCATTTAAATATTTCTTAAGTCAATAAAGCATATGTCTTAATAAAACAATATTTTGCATATGGAAAAGCCTCTCAAAAAGTCAATAAATATATTTCCCATCACAAATAAAAAACATAAACAACTTTTGAAATAATATATATCTAAATTTGCTACCTTGTGATACTGTGATATTGTGATATATCAACCTTATGAACTTATGATATTGCGACCTCAAGGTATTGAAATATTGCGAGATATTACGATAGTGCGACTTTAATACATTGCAATATTTCATTTTATAATAATCACAAGATCAATGTTTCACTTAAGTGATACCTAATTTGAAATATAATTTGGGATTTGTGATGCGATGATTTGATAACACTTGAAAGGAATCACGCGTAGGATTTAATGCATAATTAATAAAGATCAACCACATTTACTATTTTAAAGGCTGGAGAATAATTATATCTATTTACTCATGTTTGTAATAAAAGACCCTTCCTTATAGAATTTAATGTGATAATTGAGTTTCTGCTTTCATTTTCGCTTGAAGTTTCATTATGTTTCCTCTATTTCTCAATTTCAAGATATAATGCTCAGAAATGAATAACAAAGGAAAAAGGATAGTCGAAGCTACTGAATTCGAAGACTCAAACTTGCATCCACCCTTTACTGATACTACATGCAACAAAGATAGTGGAACTACATCGTGGGAAGCAAAGTATAATTTACTATAGGATGAAAATGTAACGGTACTAGAAATCAAAGAAAAAATTGATTCTAAAATCTCATTTCAGGCTTCCTATTTTGAAGCAACATTTTCTTCCCTGGACAAGATAGCTGCAAGGCCCGAAATGTTTCCAGACACAGATATGGTGAAGTGGATTATTAATAATGTGGATAATTCAGATAGGATAGTCTGAAACTCAAGATAGTAAGTCATGGGGTCATTTACCTCAGAGAATTTGTATAACATGTATCACCTTGAAGAACCTTAGAATCACTATGAAAAAAATTTCATTGAAATGTTTAGAAAAGAAAAAGAAGACCCGATAGATGTTATGTATGTTGAAAAGTGTAACTAGGCCTGTCTTCATTTTTGACGATGTAATTAGAGTCATGTATATAAAGGGCATTGTGACCATTAAACGCTGGAAAATATATATAATGAATGTGGCTAATAATCAAGAATGAAGTCGACCTTCATGTTAGCCTAAAAGAAGAAATAGGTACTACTATATATACTTGGATCTATGGCAATGTGTCAATTGATAATTGAAGAATAAACAGAAACAAAGTTACGTCTTTAACTAAGACCGAATTACATATCCAACTGAAGAATAATTGTGAATTTAACTAAGACTGAATTACAGATCTAACTGAAGCAGAATTGCGAATTTAAATAAGACAAAAATGCAGATTCTCTCTGAAATTACACAGTATAACAATGTGGTTACTCTGTGAAGTGACACAACATAATATGTCGATAATATGTAACATACAGTGTGGATTATTCAGATGAATAAATGTGAACGATACATATGAAGATGTTTGGAATACACTGATGATGAATTGCAGAAAATACAAACTATTATGTGGATGACTATTATGGATTTAGGAAGAGAATCAAAAGTAGATTCCATAAGTTATATGAATGTGGATATTAATGTGGATTTCAGGATATAAATCTTGCGACTAAGCTAATAAGTGAAAATGTGAGTTTGCAGCTGAGAAGTGTGAATCTTTGGTGTTAATTAATATGCGGTAAATTTGAGATACTTACGGAGAATTTAGAAGAAAGTTTGTGTTCTATACATCCAAATGTCATGTAATATGAAGGGCTAAGATTAATGATGATGTTGTGGTATGATGTCTAAGGTTTATTGTAGTTCGAGAAAAAGAGGAAGGTAAATATGTGATTTACCTTCCTAATCACAGTTTACAAGATTGAATTAGAGACCGAGTTCTCTAAGGCTGTTACCGATCAGTGTAAATTGGTGCAGGAATAAAGGATCAGCATTGGAGGCAGAAAAAGGAGTAGTGACAAGGTTTTTTGATGCACATATATAAGTCAAGGGTCTGAGTATTCATGATGGTACTTGTCATTTGAAGATCTATAAGAAGAATTCTTTGTGGGTTTTCCTCTCCAAGAGCAAGAGCTTTTTCCCTAGCTCTACGAGCCTAATTTTTTGTCTTATGCATTTTGATAATTGACTTGATGAAGGACTAACTAAGCTCAAGGAAAGAAGACAAAAGTAACTTAATTAAGATCACAATTAATTATCAAGAAGAGAATTTGTATTAATCACCAACCCTTTCAAATTCTCAACATGGTATCAGAGCTAAGGTGTTGAACTCAAGGGCTTCTTGACAAAGAGACTCTCTAGTAAGTGAAGATCAAAGTTTGGGTTTAAAGGTAAACTCAATTTGCAAAGAAGACTTCGAGGATTCAAAAACATCTACAATAATATTTCTATCTTAGAAGAAACTCTTGACATCATCTTCAAACAATTATCAAGGAAGCTGCTGAAGGAGAAAGTCACTCTCTCAAGTAAGTAACTATGACTTCATCTAAATCTATCAAAATGTCTTGTTTGAAAGGAAAGCAAAAAACTGG
Organism: Pinus albicaulis; assembly: GCA_034641835.2. Taxonomy (NCBI): domain Eukaryota; kingdom Viridiplantae; phylum Streptophyta; class Pinopsida; order Pinales; family Pinaceae; genus Pinus; species Pinus albicaulis. The sequence continues at coordinate 1,200,092,595 of CM076581.1, read as the reverse complement.
TTAGGGTTTCAAACATTCTTGCATGTAAGACAAGTACAATGAGATCATGCCAAATATATGAAAGGAGATATAAGAGCCCAAAGGATTCCTACATAATCCATGAAAGACTCTCTCATGTCCAAGGTATCAAATCTAAAACATTCAGAAAGAAATATTTTAGAAATTGGTGGAGCTATTCTCTGAGTACTATAGAATAAGTAATCTCTTCGAGATCATCTGCAGGAAGTGTGAGAAATAATGTCTAGCACTGAGATGACTAAAGTGGTGTTGGAAGCTCTACTAGATGAATGCAGAAACTTCACTTCAAGTTTATACGAGAAGAAAGAAGCCACACCATTTCACAATTTAAGTTCTCTATCTAAAATAGAGGGAACAAGATTGAAAGCCAAAGGTGTTAGAAGATCAAGGGAATCAAGCCTTTGCAGCCATGTCAAGAAAGAAAGGAAGATTAAATAAGTTTGGTCCTTAGAATAGTATGGAGAAAGCATGATGTAATGGGTATTATAATAGAAATTGTCCTTAATATGAAATAAGACAAGAGAAATAGGGAAGAAGCCCATTTCTCTGAAAATTAGGAAAGATCCTAATACAAAGAAATCTAAGAAAGAAGGGCAAGGGATCTCCACTATGATTGAGATCATATTCTCCTTTAAGTGATTTCTATTGATTGTGTGACGGGAGGCAGTGTAGCATCTTGATTGAAGAATGGTAGGAGCTCCTAGTGAATCAGCTCTGGGAAAACCTCTCTGATAACATTACTAATGGAAAGAAGTCATCAAGAGAAAGGGTCTTCATGGAAACATATATCTAGGATGCGATGACATATAGATGAAGCAGGCCAAGAGAATGAAGCTCTTTATTCTTGAGAAATTGCTACAGGATGACTCAAGGGAAAATGGTATGAGGTATGTATATATTTATATGCTAACATTAGATGTTGTGAAGTCATGTCATATGTTTGCAAGTAATGAAATTCTGTATTTAGAATTATGATCTGTGGAGGAGTATCTCTAAGTGCACAAATGAAATCAACATAATATGTCCTCATGGAATATGAGGTGGTTGTATATGAATGAGAAACTATAAAGGTTGTAAGTCTCTAGGAATGGAGAATGTGTAGAGATGAAGAGACCATAAAATACAACCATGTCAAGAGGTAGCTATCATATGAAAGCCAAGAAGATGTGACTAGGACATCTCCTAGGAGGATATGTAGAATTTGACAAAATTTTGGTAAATAAGAATACCCTTGACAAAAACATATCATTAGGAGACATGTCAATCTCTATGAAGGATCTTGATACCTACAATAAGATGTCATAGTGAAATATAATCACTAAGCTAAATTTTCTTCTAAAAGTTCATATGTATATGTTTATCTAGATAAATTTGTGCAGGGCTACTAATCATGAGAAAGGATGTATGATAAGGAAGTCTCATTAGGAAGTCTGATGAATCACTTTTTGATAGATGACATGACTCAGGATGAAAGTGATGGATGATCTGTGCCCAATGAAGCTCAAAGTTGGAGATTCCTCAATATCGAAATACATGACATCGAGGACAATAATTACTAGGTGTCTCACCATTACTGCTGGAGGTCCCTTCTTAACAGGGAGCCTGAAGATAAGTTTCTTACTTGGATGAAACTTGGTAGTTCCTAAGAATGAGCTTAGCTATATTCCTTGTATAGGAATGATTACATTCCCTTGTGGACTATGTCCTCCCTGGTAGAGAGGGAGAGATAGACACATCATTCTAGTCTTCAATTATGAAGACAGAATGGAGGATTGGGTAATCATCTCAAATTTGATACTCTTTGAGAATGTATTAGGGAATTCAATATAAAAGTAGTCGAGGACCGATATTCTTTGAGGGCTAGCTACCCAAGAGAAGAATAGTCCAAGAAGGTCATACTTTGGGAACACCTGGGTGGAGTATGTACCTTGGAGACAAAATGATGATGGTGTCTATAGGTCATGTGGCTCTCCAAAATTGTATTCCATTGTCTCATTGAGAGATGTGGTTGTTAGTCAAGGCCTTGCACTAGGACAATGCTGGTTGATATGATGCTATACAAATGCGATTACCAATCTGAATTCTTCTTACGAGATTCTTCAGTTCGAAGGTAACCATGTACCTCTATGAATACCTCCATATTTAATAGCGAGTGTGGAAAAGTGTAACTAGGTCATTTTTAACATTTGACGATGTAATTAAAGTCATGTATATGAAGGGCATTGTTACCAATAAACGCTAGAAAATAGACATGATAAATGTGGTTAATAATCAATAAATAATTCAACCTTCATGTTAGCCTAAATATATGTTATGTGGTTGACCTAAAAGAATAAATAGGTACTAATATATATACCTGGATCTGCAGAAATGTGTCAAGTGATAATTACAGACTCAAGAGAAACGAAGTTACATATTTAACTAAGACTGAATTTGTAATATTCCCATTTTAGCACTCAGCTAAATGGAATATTTTTTTTTTTTTTTTATCACCTAGCAGCTAAATAATTTGATAAGGAAGCCCATGCTTATTAAAACATGAATAAAATCCCTCAATTATGAAAGGGGATCATTATTGGAGCTGGATTTCAAACCATCAAGTTTGACCAAGTCAACAACATTGGGATAGGAGGTGGAGATCACTTAGAGAAACAACGCAGTATGAATGGGAAGAGGTTTCTTTGGTGAAGGAAACCCTAATGAGTAGGACCCATGGTGAGAGGGAAATCCCTTTTTTAAAAGTAGGGCAAGGAAACCATTGTTGGGCATGTTTAAGATTATTGATTTCATTGTCTATTAAGACTTTATGCATTCTCTTGCTGTTTAGCAGAGTTGCAGTGCTTCTTTGCACAATGCATTCATGTTTAGGAATTCCTTATCCTTTCAAGAGAGGCCTCCTGAGGGAGTTGCTCTTCATTTTCTCCGTATTCAGGCTTGAGGGCAAGCATCCTCCTTCAGCTACAACGTTATTCCTAAAGCAAGATAATTCTATCTTGCAGGGTGTTGCAATGGAGGTTCTACAACACCACTCCCATCAGCTATTTTTCAAAGGAGAGAGACAATTTTCCTTTGGATGATCAGTGGGGGATAATTTGAGTTGATTCCCACCATATTTGGCATCAAGCCAACCATTTTTCATCACCCACAACGTAGTCCCTCTCATTTATTGCGTTATTTTCATAGAGCATCTTCAGTGAGGGTTGCAATATTGGTTTGAAGGGTCAGATCTTCAGTGTTAGGATCAACCTTTCACTTTGAAGATCCATTGGATGAGATGTATTCATCCTTTGTAGCATCATCAACTATCTTCATCCATTTCCAGTTTCTGAGTTGCAGCACCTACAACAACTCAGACATTTTCTGCAGTTTTTCCATATAATGTATATTTCCACCAATCCTTCTAAGGATTGTTGTATTGTTATTTCCAAGGGCTTAGAGATTTTCTCCCCCACTTATTGGAGCCATACGTGTCCATATCTATGTATTGACATTATTTTTTAGCAGTTACTCTATACAAACTGTGTTGTCAAATCCTAGGGTTTTACATCTGTAGTATTGTTCCTATCTCCTTGTACATGTATTGTTGAAGCTTACTTTACCTTGCCTGAGTGATTTCTTCCCCAAGGGATTGTACTCTTTTTACTGCTATAACATATTTTTTTTGCTATTTTCATCTTCATCTATTCAGTCTTATTAAAATAATGTTGTTGCTCCATCATATGTTCTTAGATTTGCTGCAGTCCCATCACTGGGCACTTTCTCAAGACAACTAGGTGAGGGAGACCTGTTTAACCCATATAGAGTGATTTATTTTGAGCCTCCTCTTCGATTTCGGTATTAGATACATTTATCTAAGGGATCCAATTCTTGATTTCAAATCCTGTTGCAGCCATTCATAAAAAATGCGTTTTTTAGGCATGCCTTGCTAGCTGTTCTAAATTTGGAATATTACATAATTACATATCTAACTGAAGAAGAATTTCGAATTTAACTAAGATCAAATTAAATATCTAATTTAAGAATAATTGTGAATTTAAATAAGACAACAATGTGGATTATCTCTAAAATTACACAACATAACAATGCAGTTACTCTCTGAAGTGACACAACATACAATGCTCATAATATGTAACATACAATGAAGATTATTCAGATGAAGAAATGAAAATGATACATATGAAGAAGTGCATAATACACTCATGAAGAAGTGCAGATAATACAGACTATTATGTGGATGACTATTGCAGATTTAGGAAGATAATCAAAAGAAGATTTCATAAGTTATATGAATGTCGATACGAATGCAGATTTTGGGAGATACATCTTGCAGCTAAGCTCAAAAATCAAAGTGCGAGTCTGAAGCTAAGAAGTGTGAATCTGTGGTGTCAATTAATATGTGATCAATCTAGGATACTTATGGAGAAGTAAGAAGGAAGTCTGTGTTCTATACATCCGAATGTCATGTAATACGCATGGCTAAGATTGATGATGATGATGTGATACGAATTCTAAGGGTTATTGTAGTGTCATAAAAAGAGGAAGCTAAATATGTGATTTACCATCCTAATCACATTTTATAGGATCGAATTTGAGACCAAGTTCTCTAAGGTTGTTACCGATCAATGTAAATTAGTGCAGGAATAAAGGATCAGCATTGGAGGCAGATAAAGGAGGAATGAAATAGTTTTTTGATGCATATATATAAGTCAAGGGTCTAAGTATTCATCATGGTACATGTCATTTGAATACCTATAAGAATAATTCTTTGTGGGTTTTCCTCTCAAAGAGGGAGAGCTTTTGCCCTCACTCTAGGAGCCTAATTTTGTGTCTCATGCATTTTGATAATTGACTTGATGAAAGGATAACTAAACTAAAGAAAATAAGACATAAGTAACTTAAGTAATATCACAAGTAATTATCAAGAAGAGAATTTGTATTAATCACCAGCCCTTTCAAATCCTCAAAAATGTAGACTTGGAGGTCTAAGACTAACAAATTCAAACGGGATAAATCTGGTACGTACCCAATTGCGCCCTTATCAACCCGACATAATGTAGCTGTGATAATGTGTAGGCTCTTTGGAGAAGTTGAAGGTACCAAGTTTTCCATGGAATGGGTTCCATTGATTGATGTGACTTTCGTTGCCACAATTATGAATTGGAGTAATATTTTGTCAAAAAATTTGACTATGGCCATTAGACAGTACATGATAATAGAGTTGTCTCCACTCTAGTTATCCCTCCATTTTTTATGAGTCCATACGTAATGGATGCTATTTTTTTTCGTTCACAATTTCCAAACATGGGTTGGAATTGGACTCTTGAATACCATACTCCAATCCATGTTTATCATGAAATTTTGTGGGAATAGCAGTTTCACCCCTAGTTGTATAAAAATTGTCAAATAATTATGTTTCAAATTTCTCAAACCATTTTTGATGTAAAATCCCCCAGGCTTTCAGAGGAAGCAAAGATAGACATTTTTCCGGTGGCAGGATGGTTTGGTGAAGATTCATTTACTTATATCAGAGTTTCTGGGAGTATTTCAACCCCCCATGTTATTCCATATTATGTCCCTGATAACCTATTGGCTAGAGATATTTCCTATCAAACAATAGGTGAAGGTATTACCAATACCCTAAAATATATGAAGAAATATATGTGGCTAATTTTCCTAGTGCAATGTGGTTCTTTTTCATTATTTTATTCTAGACACATAGTTAAAGAGATGCAGAATATTTCATGCTTGAATCTGGCTACTATGTTAGGCAGAAAATATGACACTAACAGTGTTGCTCAACAATTTATTCCTATGGTTAAGATCAGAAAATTTATTCACAAGAAAGACGAATATGATGATATATTTGAAAAGGTCAAGACATTCTCACATGTCTTACATTCAACATCAATTATACTAACGCGAGCTGACCTGAATTATCTCACATATAAAGGAATAAAATATTGATGAGGGTCCCTTTGTACCTATTGAAAATTGAGGAAATAAGAGAAACTACTCACAGCATAATCCTGGAGAAAAATTCCAATCAAAATTCTGACCAAGAATGTTGAGAGAAGTTATTTCAAGGTTCAGAACATTCTGAACATCAATCCGAGAATCATGAAGAAAATCATAAAGAAGATCTTGAGAAATATATAGAGAAAAACATTGGATAAATGGCCGAAGAGACCCAGGTTGAGGAAAAAATGCAGATTGAATATACACATGTTCAAACACAGACGAACATAGTCAATGATATTGATCAAGAATGGGAGAAATTCAGAAAAATGATTCAAGTAAAACAGACAAAGACAGGTATTGAAGAAACTTCTGGATTTCAGACCCCTAAACAGACCCTACATGTTACAAATCTTGAAACAGATGTTGAAATCATCCCGACCTACAAAACTTCACAAATAGTTTTAAGAATTGAAGAGAGACCCACTCTAAATATATTGTACAACCCAACACATAAAGCAGTTCTAAGGAGGAAAAAAAAAAAAGGAAACTCGATTCATTAGCAAAAACTCAAGAAAACAAATGAATGGAGGTAGTTTGGAAAGACACCCCCATTGATCCATCCAAAAATATTACAAGGTTGTCATAATTTTCAGGGTGCTTATGCAATGACAAAAATGGATAAAGAAACATAGGTTAGTATTTTACTTAAAGATAAATATGAAATAATTTAGTTGTTGGAGCAACAACCTGAACAAGAAAAACATGACACCAATAAGCAAGCAAAGTTCAAGATGGAAAAATTTCAACAAGATTTTGATCAAATGAGGCTACAACACCAGGCGAGAATCACAGAGAAAGATACGCAGATTTAGAAAAATCATAATGAAGAAGATAAACTCAGAAATCATCTTTAAACAGAGGAATTCGTCAAAGAGACAGTTGGATTAAACACTCAATTGTCAAAACAATAAGAAATATTTTGTCAATGAATCTCAATGATCAAAACATATAATGAAACAAGTGATAATACATTAGACAATCAAGTGTTTGATCAGAGATTAGAATATGAAGAGGTTGATAAAAATATTTCATAGTTTATTTCTTGGCAAGAATATGAAGAAGGAAGAAAAGTCAATCTGCCAAAGATTGAAGAGTCCAAAAAACATATTTTATTCATATATTGGGATATGTAACTAAAGCAAGCAGGAAGATCAACAACTAGAGTAGATAGTATAACAAGTAATATAATTGAAGTTTTAAATGAAAACCTTCATAATATCAATCTAATTAAATAATGAAATCCAGGAGTTTTCCCAAACATAAAATAGCTAGAGAGATAGTGGAAAGAGACCGCCGCAAATCAAATTGAGGTAGTCAAATAGCTATTCAAACTTCACCGAGAAACTTATTCAAATTTTATCGTAAAACCATACAACCAATAGATGGATTTGTGTTGTCTAAGTAATTCCACTCCAAATATTGTGCCACCACTCTCTGATGTTGTTTATATAGGACAACTTAGATATAAAGTCGGCCAACCATCCCAATTGAAGCCAATGATGGATATATGTGAACTCAAAACCTCAATGGCTAGGAAGGACCATTCAACATCAGAAAGCATGGCATCATATTTTTTAGTTTTTATATTTTTATTCTTTCATATTCTGAGGAGGTTGTTTTGAAACCTCATATTTTTGTGTAATATTCTATTTTTTATTCATATGTAATATTATTTAAACCTCTCTCGTGCATTTAGAGAGGGGTCCAGGATTTTATCAAAAACACTTTGCAAAAGCTTGGAATTCTATACTTTTGTGACTATTTTGATGAAATGTGTGTAAAAACGTCTTCATTTTATTGGATATTGAAGCATACTCTACTAAATTTGCATTTATGTACTCTTAGAGTGTATTTCGTTGAAAATAAGGAGATCAAAATTGTTGATTTTATGAGTAGGACCTTTCATATCGGGTACTTCAATCTTGATGATTGAGTTTTGTTTATGTATTAGTAGTAATATTTTTTATATTGTATTATGTATAAGATTTGATTTATGGTTCTTCATTAAAGAACTTTTGTATGATGTTTCATTTGTAATTCCTTATTGAGTATATGATCAATCGATATATGTGATATAGTTTTCACAATTATTTTTCCTAAATATTTAGTCAAAATAATTATTTTTGACAGTTTCATCTCTTATAAAAATTGAATAATCTTTATTACCTATTACTTTAAGACATATTTATAGATTGCATGAGTTAAGTTATTCCCGGGTAGAGATTAAGATCAATATTAGATTAAAGAGAGTTATGCGTTTCTTGTTTAAATAGATCATTTCCTTTAGATTAAAATCATTCTCCATTTCACCTTATATAAAATCCATCATCATCATATCAAATATTTCCTCAGAAATTGGTCCCATTATCCCCATTCAGAGCCACTATACCAAACAGAATAGGAGATGCTTCCAAGGTCTGGACTGGGTGGTTATCCCCCATGTTGTTGCAACAAAATTCTAGGGCTTCCACACCACCTTACTTGATCGAGCAGAACAGATCATTTATTCGTCGAAGAGGGTATATTTTCTTGATGGTTAAATTGTTTAAATGTTTGTAGTCTATACACATCCAGAAGGTTCCATCCTTCTTCTTGGTAAAAAAAACTCATGCTCCCCACAAAGACACACTTGGTTTAATATACCCTTTGTCTAACAATTCCTGTAACTGAATTTTCAGTTATAACAGTTCACAAGTACTCATTCTATAATGTGCTAGGGAAACATGGGTGTTTCTTAGTATCAACTCTTTAGTAAAGTAAATGTCTCTTTCAGGGGGAAGTTTATGAATTTCCTTGGGAAATACATCCCAAAACTCCCTGATTACAGGTAAGTTTTCTATAGATTTATTTTCTATTAGTTGTTACAAATCTCCAATCCGGGCAACATATATTGGACATCTTTAACTTTATTTTTGTTTCAATTGTAATAAAGAAAGTTGCCTAATGGACACAGGCTTGTGTTTCCCTTTGACTAGCACAAAATTTCCTACATCATTAGTGCAAGTCATTGTTTTTTCTAAGAAATTTACTATTTCTTTGTGTTTTTCCAACCAATCCACTCCAACTAGGAGATCATAAGATCCTAAAGGAAGGAATTTTAATTTGAAATCGATACTTTATCCATTTAAATTTACAATTTTTTTTTGTATTTTATGTGTGACCTTCATCTTTGTCCCTATAGACAACTTTACTAGCCAAGAGTGCTAGAATTTTTCTTTTTTTTTAAATTATATTTTTCCACTATGTGGGGGTTGATATAACTTAAACTATCTCATGGATCAATTAAAATAGATACATGATGTTCATAAATGATACCTTAAATTTTAGGCATGGTTGATTGATGCTTAGCATGTCTATCTTCTAATGTTCCATTGTTATGGGGAATGTTTCAGGTAGTTTCATCCACTGTGGTTTCTTCCCATACTGCTCAAATGTTCTAAATTGTATGATTGTTATGTGGGAAGTCCTACAACATATGAGGTTCATTACACCCCCAACATTTCAATGCTTCCTTTAACTTTACCTCTACTTCTTGCTTGTTTTTCCCTTCCATTGGTCTAGAACTAGTGTGGGAATGTTATGTCCGATTCTCACCACTCTTATTAAACTTTTTGTGCTAGTGGTATTTCGCAAAATTCTTCAGATAAGTTGGCTTTCATATTTTTGTACATGATTTAGCCTTCCCTTTATATTTATTATTCCATTTTTTGAGATGATCATTCCAGCCTTCAAATTACTGGTAGCACAGTCATGCTTTTTTAATAGCCTCATCCATAGTTTTAGGATTTTCAAATTCATTTTTTTCTTTGTAAATGGTGGGAAAACAGTTCAAAAAATGTTGTACTGTAGCTTTTTCTTCCCTTATGTATTGCAGATAACAAAGTAAATTGGTGAACTTCATCACAAAAGCATCAATAGTGAGCTTTCCAAGTCTTAGTTAAATTTTTTTTTCCCTTTCATCATAATACCTCTTACTGAGGTATCGAGGTTTGAATTTCCCGTGAAATTTTTCCCATGAAACAGTCTTTTAGTCAATCAAGTGTATGATTTTGGTCCCTTCATAGAAAAGTGTGGCTTTACCTTGCAGTTGGTAAACTGCCATTCTTTCTTTCAAATTATTTATGTATTCATATAATTGGAATTATTTGACCATGTTTAGGAGCCAGGCTTTCACATCCTCTTCCTTCACTCCATCAAAGGTTGGAGGCTCAATCTTGCGGAATTCTCCCTTCCACTCCTTTTTCATTTTTGACTTTGAATTTTTTTAACCAGATTCTTCCACACTTTCAGACCTCTCTCAGTTGGGTTCTATTTATTTCCATTTCTTTTCTGGTCCCTCACTATGATGACTAGTCCTGCACTTTAATTCCATTATCAACCTCTCTTGCTCAGTACTAGCCTCAAGTAAGAATCCATTGCTAGTCCTTAGCTGAACCATTTCCTGCTGCAAATTCTTAATAATTTCCATCATCTAAGCATTTGGATTTGGTGGGCCCTCGCCACCCCCCTAGTTCCACATAAAACTCCTCTATGTCAAGCATGACAACAATTGCAACTTTCCTGCACTTCAATTTGCTGTACGTAACAAAATTACCATTCATAAACAGTAGATAAACTTAATATTTTAGAAAAAAAAAAATCTTGACAACAAAGTCTTATTTTTCTCTCTGTTGGGATACATAAGCCCAAAGTTTTAACGTGGGCTTTGATACCACATGTAAAAACTCCCAATAAACAAAAATATTTTTATTCTTTTTATACTATGCTTCCCTTAAATAAATATTGGTCCTCTTAACCTTGAATCTTCTACAAATGAATTTAAATTGTATTTTATATTTAATTACATTCCATAAGTCCCCTTCATTTTATGAACTATTAAAATATTATTTTGTCACCCTACTCGAAAGGTCCTTATTTCTCACTTTAATATTACCTTTATGGTCACCTCCATTTTTATCCTTCGATAGATATATACCACATACATATTTCCTACCTCTAAACCATATACTTCTAACTTGAATTAACTTTTATTTTTCAATTAATTAAAATCCCCATTCCTACGCTTCTCACCTAATAAGTGATATGGCATTACTATTAAAATATTCATATCTTAATGGTATGAAGTCTATGATATCAATAAACCTTGGAGGCATACATTACAACTAAGGTAAGTATGAATGGTTTGATGATATTAAATGTTGTTTCATATTAACCTTTCCCACCTATAGCATTGACCTTCTAATCGACCTCCATGTGTCCCATTCATGAGGCTTCACGTGGTCTCTTGGTACCGTTGAGCCTCCACGTATACACTGGAGATCAACTACTGAGATCTCTTATAAGAGACCCTAAGGGTTTCGAATACGCTCTTTGGTTTTTCATTAATCATTTTATCAATTTCTCTTCGGTGACTCTAGTTTTTGGCCTATATTTTTTATTTTTCCACCATGACAGTAGTCAATATGATCCACCATGACTCAGATCACAGAGTTATAATCATGCTACACCACAGAGTTAATTGGTACGCATACAGTGCATGGATTTTCCCAAAAATTTCTAGGGTTTGAAATTTCCTCTGTTATCAATTTCAGGATTTGCTACCCACACATCCTAAGGTTCGGAATTTTCAATTCGTTTTTCTTTATTATGGTTGCATTTGAGTTTTTAGTAGTTTCTAAGTGGTTGAACTAAATTTGGTTCATTTTCTGCTATTGGAATAGCGTGGCCATCTTTAGTCTATTGGTTAATAATATTTTCTAAAGTACTTTACTCTTATTCATGTCAATGGTTTCTTCAATTTCCTCATTATATTTATTCAAGGGTTAATATCTGATCGATTTACGTGTGTAGATGGACATTCCTATCATTTTCAAGCAGCTGTAAAAATTTCCCCAATTTTGGCATGGAAATGACTTCCTCACCCATTCCACCCCTTCGGCACGCCTTCAAACTTGTGGTGCATTCACCAGTGTCCCATTCTTGAAAAACATAGGCCATGGTGCCACATTTCAGCAATGTTATGCTCTTTGTAACTGGGAATGATTTTGTTGAGTATCAATCTCTAGTTTTAAATTTTAAAGCCCCCATATTTTCCCGGGTTATTGGCCTATGATCCTAGACTTTAATTGTAGTCCCTTGTATAATATGCATTTACCTCATTTTCCCTTAAGTTTCATACCTTTGTATATTTAGATGATTTTCTTAGTAATTTCCCTCATGTATGTTCCTTTTTTTTTACACTATATATATATATATATATATATATATATAGATATAGATAGATGCACACATTGTGTGGATTTTTGCCAAATTTATGTACACACGAACATTCTGTGAGTTTATATTTTTAAGTATTATTAGGATAATACTTTAGTATTCATATTATTCTTTAATTATCTAATTCCGAATGGATTTCGTAATCCACTGGCACACCACATTTGACTATGGATTTCTATCTTTCCTACTCCAATTTCTGAGATTAAGCTTTAAGTTCTGAGAAAGGTTCAGTTCTTGGTATTAAATCCTGCAACCTTTCCTGAGCTATTTCATTAAATCTTGAAATTTCTGGATAGCAGAACCTGTTGGGTTGGATCTCAGGTAAAAATATGGTGCTTCCCTAATCTTCATATCTTGAAACTTTCTCTCGAGGTACTTACAATGTATTATACTTATAATGTTATTTATGACGTACACTATTCTAAAACTATGTATTTTTTCATATGTTTTACATCTTAATTCTCACGCTACAAATAGAATTCTTAGTTTAGCTAGTGTTCATCTTCTTGTTCTAATAATTCCTTCTTAGAATTAAGAATTTACATGAATTATGTGTTTTCTACTCCAGCCTTTCTTCTACATAATACCTATGTAGATGAGGTAAAGATAAATGATAATTTATAGATTTCGTTATTACATACATTTGCAAATATGTAGCCATAAGAATGAGTCATTGATCTTAATATTTCTTTGGTTGACATGTTCGAAAAGGTTTAAATATCAATAATGTATATAATTTTTGTAATTTATTTAGATAGACTAACTGGTATAGGTCAATGTAGTTACGTACACTCTCATCGTCTGTGATTTCCTTGTTTTATAATGATTCTTACATATTCACTTTTTCATTCTTTATTCTCCTTTAGATTCAAATGAAATTTTATTACTCTCCATATTACTATTATGAATTACAACTTTGAAATATATTCTTAGGTTCCTCCACTTAGATTTTAATGGTTCATCAATTTTCTAAGTCATAATAGTTTCTAATCATAATAGACATGTATACATTTTAAATGCCTTATTTATTATTTATAAATTATCTAAATATGCGCAATTTGTTCTAAAAGTTATACATAGTATCTTAACAATCCTACGATGATCGCGAGATTTCGATCATGCTACTATATTTTAAATTATTTTCTCATTTCCCAAATTCATAATTAATAATTATTTATTCCAGCAATTGTTAATTATTTCTTTCATAAAATTTTTAAGTCTAATATGTGTAACCTCTTACCCAAATTTCTTCCTTCCTACTGAATCTAGAGTCCCAGGTATTAGTGTACATATCATTCAGGTTAGGCCACTACTAATTCATTTCTAATTAGTATACTGAATTATTATTCCATTGTAATTAATGTTCAATTTACTAACATTTTCCTTCTTGTATATGCCACCTTACAAGTGAAGATAGCATTGACCGACAAAGATTAACTTCAGGTAATACACTTTTCCTTTCCTATGTATGTATCTCTATTAGTATACATACAATAAAATTTTATTATAGTTTATTTTCTAATTCTACAATGTCCTCCTACAGGTTTGTCCTTGCCTCAACAATTTTATTATTTCATTGTTTGTCTTCCCGACTAGAATGCATAGAGAATCCCTCTTTTCTCAGGTCGATTGCTGCATCGTTATACAACTTTGTCAATCTGATTTTAAGACCATGTTGGTGCAAACTATATTTCTTCAAATTTCAATCTATAAGTTCCAAGTTGGTTTGAGTACTATAATATCCATGTCCTCAACTCTTTGAAAGGGAGTAAGAACTACATTTTATGTATATGAAATTTGACTGTGATTTTCCTTTATATTTCATACGTTCTAAAGTTTTATCAAGATATTTATGTATAGAATAAATTTCATACATATTTTGTTGATCTAAATTTCCCACATAATTAATATATGGGTTTCATTTATCAGAATATAGTTATTATCTAGTATATATTACTTGTTGTAATTTATATCATTTTCTGCTGAATTTCTATGATACCATAAATAGTGTCATTACAATGGTTTAAACCATTTTGTAAAATTTTGTATTTCTCTGGGTAAAGTTTAAATGAATATTATTAAATACTTTGCAAGTAGATTTTATTCTTGGACTTATTAATAAACATTAGATTTAGACCCTTTACTTGGTTTAGAGATTCTAACTTTTTATATAATACAAGTTCCTGATCATGTGTAATAGAAATAGAGACTTAACTGTGTTTAGTTACAGTTGAGGATATGTTAAATACCCATAGTTAAATGGACACTTTAAAATACACAAATAAATATTTACTTAACTGTATAAAACTAATTCTCGTAGTCCTTTTACTAATAAAATTTGACGGATGTCTATCGCACTTATCGATCATCTATTTTTAATTTTGTATTCATTTTCAATCTCTAAAAATTTAATATAATTGGAAATTGATGATAGTAATATAGTGAAAAATCAGAGGAATCATATATCGCTATGTAAAGATTATTTTCCTCCCAACCACGAGCTTATTCCACAGCTCTCCCCTAAGAAGAGACTTATTCCTCCCCACTTTAGAAAACCCTTTTGTCACACTAGTGATGGCTTATTTAAGCCTTATTTCCATTGGCACGTTTCCATAACCATGTCCCATTTTTATGGGATGATTTTTCCCATATCCTAGGATTTTCTTTTGTTTTTTCCACAAAAGCTTCTTTTAAAACAAGATTTTCCTCAGTCCTGTTTTATTCCTACCTCTTCTGAGTAAATTTCCAATTCACTTAGGATTTTATTAGATATTTTATTCCATCTAATCAAATTTATTTATTTTATTTTTTTCTCCAAGGATATCTCGAGAGTTTTGGGAAAGTATTGGATTCTAGTCCATCCTCATGGATAAGAATTTTTGGTCTCCACTACTTTGTTTTTACACATTTATATTAATTCCATAATTCTTTATTAATTTCCAAAAATAACATGTTGATACATAATTATTCCTTAGGTCCACCTAAACCTTAGGCTTATTCACTAACTATAAAAACTATAAATAGGGATATTACAATTGTACCAATGTTCACATCTTTGAAACTTGTTTCTGCGGGGACCACTGTTGGATTTTTTCACACATAATCATGATAAAACAACTACTACAAAGGCACTAAACCTCATGGAATTTTTTTTCCCTTCAATTAAAACACTTCAACTTCAATAGGCTCAATTACTTGATCATCTCGACTGTACACTTCATCCATGTGGGAGTTAGAAAAATCTTCCTCCATCTGCAAAAAATTATTAATCTATTTTTAATCCCAAAATACTTGCCAATATCTAACAACCAGACGATGCCTCACATGAATTTAAAATTTCTTAGTGGAATGAATGGGAAGATTAAAATTACTAGATACTCTGGCAAGTGAATCAACCATGAAATTTTGACTTCTAGGAATCAAAGAAAAAGTATATTCTTGAAATGTCTTCAAAACATCAAGAAAAAAATTATGATAAGCTTTCATCCTAGGATGTTTGGAATGGTACTCCACTTTTACCTTATTTATCACCAAATTAGAGTCTCCATATACTATTATTCTTTTCACACCTAGCCTTTTCAAAATTTAGAGACCAGTGATCAAGGCCTCATATTCTACTACGTTGTTAGAGAAATCAAAGGCTAAATTGTAAGAACATAATCTTACATTCCTTGGGAATTTTTCTAACTGATGTATATGGATATGGATCCAGATTCCGATTCAAACTCCATATTTCCCTAAAGCACCATGGAAATCCATTGTCCAAAGACCCTCCTCATCATCGGGACACTAAAATTCTGTGAGAACTTCTTCTTCTTTCTGATCGGTTGTCTCAATCTTATCCTTACCTTTATATGATCCAACTGATACCTATTGTGACTTTTCTGTCTTTTTCTATGAATTTTTTTGCTGCTAGTTTTCTCAATTCTGATTTCCATTTTCTTCTTTTAACACTTCTTTTACACTATTTGCTAACTCTGAAATTTCTTCACCTTATACAAGTTGAATATACAAATCATCAGTACCATTGTCACTATATAATATAGATTATTCTAAATCAATATGTATAGAGTGAATCGGGTGATTCCTAGGCTTATCCTTACTAGTGACCATGTACTTGATTTTCACCTCTCGGTATTCCTTATTAAGCTGGAGAAATACCAGAATTGTTGCATATGAAAAATCAAGCTATAAAGTACCTCTCAATTGGGCTCACGAAGACTGTGAAAGTAGTATGCCATACATTGGAGGTATTTGAGCAACTACAATATCCATCAACACAATTTAGTAGGAATTTGATGTAGAGAAATAGCTAAGTATTTGATAATACTAAGGCAACATACTCTACTAGAATGAAAGGAATAGAGTTCATGATACAAGAGTGTTATGTCGAGTCCAAACTTATCCATGATATATTTCGGCATTTAGTTACCCCCTTTGATAGTCATCGGATTGGACTGCCAACCCATCATCATTTGGAAGGACAAGTTCATGATCATTTGGTACATAATTTTCTTCGATATACTCACCATCCTCCGTAAGATAAATAGGTCCATGATCTTTTGAAAAGAGAATATTATCTTCAACAATATCATCATATTATTCAGGTGCTTGAGCATAGTTTTGTTGTAATAGAGTTTGGAGTTTTTGTTGAGCTTCCTAATATGGAGCTCTCTATCCTCTTTTCTTTATTCGAAACTGTGGCTACTACTCTTTTCTTCGGAATTTACGATTCCGAGGTTGATTATCTTGTTGTTGTTCTGAAATTGAAATTATATCTACCATATTCTTTGTGGTTCTTCTCAAACTATCCAACTTTCCTTTGGATGAATTTGATGGCTCTTCTTTCATTCTAACTCTCTTTTCCAATTTACGTTTTGAATTCTTAATTAGAAGATTATCTTCAATTCTAACTGCATTTTTCTACATCTCCTCCAATAACGTAGGGTTACTTTCTCTAAGATGACATTTAATGTCTTGATTAAAGGCATCTCGATAGTGAAACAAGGCCAAATTAGGTGGAGGTTTGATATTAATGGGAATGGAGTTGTATACCTTGTTGAAGCAAGTGGTATATTCTTGGACAGAGTCATTAGGCTCTCTCTTCATTGAATTATACTTGGCCAAAATATGAAGTGGAATTGTCTTTTCCTCCTACTTGGCGAGTAAAATATCAATCAACTTCTATTAATTATGCATTGAAATAGCTCCCAAAGCTCGGAACCATTCATTTACTTCTCCTGAGAAACTCTGATCAAGGATTCTCATCTTGTTATCATCATTGTATACTTCTTCTAAACGAAAAAAATTTGTAATCTTATCAACCTGTTGCCTCTCTATAACATCAGTGGTTCCATCAAAGGGAGGAAGTATTTATCCATAATTCTAAGGTAAATCAGTAAGCTAGGCCGAAAAAACCAATGCAGCAAATCTAGCCATGGTTGTTCAAGGAGGTAGACTTTTAGGTACACAAGGAATTGCTAGTATTGAAGGTGTTTGTGTAGGAAGGGAAATAGATGGTGTAGAAGTAGCGATATGGATGAGTGAGCATAAAAGAGGATCAACAGACAAAAGATATTTTTGATACTGTATGAAAGCATTCTTAGATGTATATTAGAGATGGTTTGCTAATTGTTGAAGTTTATTGAACTGAATCCAAACCTTCCTATCAAAAATTTTACTCTGAATTGGATTCTGGGGATGATATACTATTTTCAAGCTTTAGAGAATCAAACACGAGTTTACATTGTAGTTTTTAACCCTGTAAAAAAATTATCTGCAAACGAATCTTAAGAAAGATAAAATAAACAATAGCAAGATCATAAAACATAAAACATAAGAACAAATATACATAGAGATTTTCCCCTGGATCCCAAATAGGGACGACTAGCTTGATTTTTCATTATATTCCTTTTAGTGTTAGAACACATATATATACATGTTGAAGCATACATAAACCCCAATCCATTAACCCTGGATTAGAAAATAACCGCAGTTCCCTTCATCGGATCTATGAAATATCGGGGGCCAAAAACCATCATGTCCCAAAACCATGTGCAAATCCATGCACAAAACCATGGGCGGGTCCGCCCACCGAAAAATAAGGACCAATTTTTTTTCCCCGGGGTGATGCCCCAAACCTCGAACAGGGGGGGTTGTCGCTCCCCCTGTGACCCCCCTGTTGCAGCCAACACAATGTACAAGAGACTTTATCGCCCCCACTATGACCTCCCCACGCGTGACTAGTCATGGAAAGAATATAACACATACCCAACACAGATAATGACGAGACTTCAAACAACCTTAAGGGATAAAATAAAATTTTAGACAAGGATGTTTCTTATTTGAATCTAAATAGAGATAATTCAAATTTCAGATTGAAAGGAATATCTTCAAGTGAAAATAGTGCAATAGGAAAATATGTATACCTTACCAAATTTGAGAAATGTGACTCAGTCTTGGAATGTTGAGGTCTTTGTTTTCTTATGAGTCTTTCGCAATAGTCAAAGAGACAAGCTGGTTGTTAATCATGATTTAATCATGTGTGCTTTTTCCAGAGGTAGAGTATTCATTCCTCTACACTTTGGTCCTCTGTAACTTGAATCAGCCTTCATGAAATCTAGAGACTATCACCCACATGCCTATAATTTGATCAAGAAGTACGGTACACTAAAGAAATATCTGCCACTTCATTCCCCAACATCGATGCCAGAAATTTTAGCCTCCACAACATCCCAATGTTGATGAATTGAAGACAATGGGGGTAACCTCAAACCAAGCCTTAAGTTTGATAGTTAGCCCTACCAAAAAATAGAGGGCTCTGTCTATGAGATCACAACCAAATGATTTGGATGGATGCATAGATTTTAGGCTAGTTAGGTTAGCTCTAGGGTTTTGAAAGTTTGGTAGTTTTACTACTTGATCAGGGATGAAAACCAGGTAGCTAGGTAAATTTTATCAGAGGGTTACAGTTGAAAATATATAAAGGATCAAGGTAGAAACTCTTTAGTGAAGGGCTTAGGATATTTTCAACGTAGTGTAGGGTTTGAAAATGGAGCGTATGAATGAGCATGCATCATGAATTCATTAAAACTGAAGGAAATAAAAAATAAATGATGTTCCCAAACAAAATATAGCTATGAAACAATGATTCTTATCAAAAATTTATGAAATGATGCTTATAACTTATATACATTATAAGATATAATGTATATATAACCTACAAAATACTATAACAAAGAAAATGCAACATGAAAAACTCATTGCACATGAACACCTAGAAAATAGCTACAACTGTTCCTCCGAATTTATGAAAAATAGTTGAAACACAAGCTACAATGGTCTCAAACCTTTTATCTCCAACCATAAAAATTACTAAGAAAGGCACACGTATAGATGAAAATTATTTCCCGTATCTAGGGGGTTGAATATTTAATTGAAGGATCTGATCACATGATTCCCTCACCTAAAACCAAAAGACTAGGGAGGTCAACAAGACTCTCCTCAAGTTATAAAAATATATAACTTTGACCAAAAATGACTGTACAAGCATGTATATGCCTCATGTTTACTATATCTATCATAATTACACATCTTTACATCATCAAAACATAAAAAGTGACTAATTACATCAGTTAAGGTCAAACCTAGACATAGTCAACATGTAAACTTGACCATCAGGCAAAACCACAGTGAATTCAAGAAAAAACGCAACGTGCCAGGAGAAAACATAGTGAAATTGGAAAAAATGACTTTTGGAGGCCTTCCCGAGGTCTAATTCCTCATCTGAAAGTTACTATAGATAGGTATCCCCATTTGCTACAAGATAAATTCCTGAAACACTGAAAATGAATTCGTTTAGCCCCTCAAAACTTCATTCTCCCATAGGCACTCCAAAAACATAGTGTGTTGTTCAAAAAGAGGGAAAAAAGGTGGTTTTTGAGTGGTTTTTGGGCCTTTGTACATCCCAGATATTGTTGAAACTCTATTCGCAGGGGCTAGATGTGACATACAAATCATAAGAAATAGAAAAGGGTAAAAATTTTGTCATTTGGTGGCTCCATTAAAAGGCACAGTGTGGACCACACTGCGTTTTTTACCCTATGATTGTGTGAAAAAGAGTGAAAATTTCCAAAATTTTCAAAATTTTCCAAAAACTCTTAAAATTTGATCAAAATTTATCCAAACCTGATCCATGATGAAATGATATGGAATTCTAAGCCATGATGGAAGCATCAAATAGAAAATACAACTTTCCATTCTTATCTTCCTCCATTATGGTTTTTTTACAGTTTTCCTTCAATTCTTTGATTTTTTGTTGAGATAATTGATTCCTCTTGTAGTAGTTCATGAAAATGTGTATCTAAATGTTAATTTCATTATTGGCCCTCTTGAGGTGCTTTTCAAAATGTCGATTAAATCTATCTAGCCAATACTCCCTCTCTTGTTCAATTTCGTTCTAAATGAGCTCATCCATTGGCATGTGTGTTTTTGGTGGAAATTTTTCTCTTTTTTGCTGCAGTGCCCTTTTTAGGCCTCTAGTTCTAGGCCTCTTCCTTCTAACTTTTTCTTCATGTTCACTGGAATAATAAATGTCCAATAAAAATTTTCCCCTTACATCCTCCTTGCTAGCATCAACCTTCAGTCTATCCAAGCGTAGTTGGTTAGGCTTCAATTTCATGTTCTCCTGCTGAAAATTTGAAATCATGAAGTTGGCCCTAGACAAGTTATCCTTAAGTTCTCTAACCTTGGCATATTTCTTCACGATATCCTTCTTTTTTGATTTGCACTCTTCTTCTGCCTCCAAATATGCCATATCAGTATCAAAATGGACAATTTCCTCATGCCGTGGTGATGATCTTTGTCCTCCTAATGTAGGCTTGGCCCCTTCAACAATGTTTGGAGAAAAAAAAATCCCCCTACCTCTCTTATATTTCTGAGCCACTTCAGCCCTAGTTGTCCTCTTGAATGAAACTCTACTAGTTGAGCTAATCTCCCTTTGGAAACATGGTGTTGATGGTGTGGCTGATGATGTACCTAAGCTAGTTGGGTGACTAGCAGGAGGAAGAAACAAATTTGACTGAATGAAGGTCTCCCAAGTGATATTATTCTCAAAAAAATTTTGCACAACAATTATTTTTATGAGGGCATGGTGAAATAGGCTGGATTGATGGTGACCCTATCTATGATGCACCTTTTCTGACATTTTTACCAAATTGTTGTATAGGTGGTAGGATATGTTAAGTGGTTTTACACCTGTCAAGTGCATCAGCAGTCTAACATGGTACTTGTACAATCTATAAAATCTACCCTCACATTTAAAGTACTTCATAATGAACCTCATCAATGGAAGAAACCTATCCCATGGTTGATGAAAAGTAAACACTTTTTTAATGGTGTGTTTAGAGTGACCTTTGATGAATGATTTGTAGTTTTTCACATGTAAGTATACGCTCTTAATTTTTTTTTTACCACTATGGCTTCAGTTAATATTGTGAAGCTCACCAATACAATTATTACCTTTTCTCTTTTAATATTAGTGGCAAACAAACTTGTGAGCTTGGCATGGTATTCGACGATTTGAACTTGGTCACAAAATCAAATACACCCAACATTATGAAAGCATTGCTTGGCAAGTGGAGAGGACATAATTTCATGTGTGTTGATTGCTTCATACCTTCACATGTGGCCTCCATTTTTATGGCATTTCCTTTCTCCTTTCATGTTTCACAATTTACAATGTAAAACCCTAGTGGGAAAAACAGGGGTAGTGAGTGATGGGAAGCGATGAAGGGTTTAATGAAGGAATCTAAGGATGGGAAAATTTAGGGAAGTAGCCATGGGTTCCATGGAGGTATGGGAATTTGAGGTTGATGAAAAATTTATACGGAATTGGATTGCAAAATTTAACACAGTGGAAACCCTAGAATCTGCCCAGAATGCAACGTGGAGGTAGGGTTTGGTGTTTTGGGATTTGGAAATGTGGGTAGAGGAATCAAAAGGTTATGGGAGCTATATTTGAGTATGAGGGAGGGTATAGTATCCTAGGGATTGGGATTTTTAGCTTTAAAATGTGAAAACAAGGGCTCACCCTAAAAAACAGTGTGGGGGGGAAATGCATAATTACATAACCAAAAAAAGGAAAGAAAATAATAGGACGAGTGCCAAGCCATAAAATTACTTGTAGAACACCGTTGGAGAATTTAATTGTCCTAGGGAATCCTTGGAAGCTTGATTTCTGACTGAGATATGGAAAACGTGGTGTAGGAGAGAAAACACAGCGTGTTAGTGATAGCGCACCATGGTAGCTCGAAAATGCAATGTCACAGCTTGAAACTACTTCTATGGAGTCTTCCTTAATGCTTAGGGTGTTGAGGTTGTCTTTGTACATGACTAATAGATATTTATCAATGGAATTATTGAGATAAATGAGTTTGATGGTCCTTTATAGCCTTTCAGAATATTTTTCTTCATTAAGGTGTGGCGGCCCACCAAGTGGATTTCACTTATGCTTTGGAGAACTAGGCAGCTTTGAACATTAGGAAATTATTACATCCTAATTGAATAAAATTACATACATAACAAAATTTATTGAGAAAATCCCTATTAATACTCATTCATTTTCTTATTTTATTAATGAAATGACTCATTTTGGCAACTTCAACCCTAATGACCTAATGGTGACAGTGAGCTGAATGAGACTCTTGGTGATCCGAATGAGATGAAAATGATTATTTTGTAATGATGACTCATCCATCTGAGAGATGGTAGTGACCAACACAATTTGTTTTTTAATGGAGTAGTAATAGACCTAAATACACTAACTATTGACAAAATTTTAATCGAAAGGCCTTCCGAAACCATAAAATTTTGACTCAAAACCTTAATTTTTTTTTTGAAAGAGCCCATTTGATCACTGGTGATAGGAAGAACTAACTGAAACTAACACACCCGTCATCTTTTAATGGTTTCATTGTGGTTTCCCCTTATTTAACGTGTATGATGATGGTATTGAAAGGCTTCCATCCTTTTGTTTTGTGATCCTACCCCTTTTTATTTTATGGGTTCTCTTTTTCTAGGGTGCATGTTTCTTGCAAGTGTCCTATTTGGTAACATGAGTGGCATCTAAATTTTATATTTTCATAATCCTAAATTTGAATCTAATAAATTTTTTTATGTTTCATATAATTCGGTTAGGTAGACCTTTAATTAGGTATATTTCTAAAAATACTCTAGCAAAGGTAAATAACCCTTTTTCCATTAGTTTATAATCAATATTTTTAAAATACCTAATTTTTTTTACAATATGCTCGATAAATCTGTGATTTATGAAATGGAGGGGAATATTTGCCACCTCACCCATAATGGAATTTCTCATAACACTATTTCTTTCGAATCAAAATTTGGGAATTTTAGTGAGATGAAAATTCATGCTCTTCCCTAAAACCAAGGACCTTCTTTTAGTGCTCTCTCAAGATCTTCCTGAGTATTGAACTGAACAATGAAAAAACCATTTCAGTATAGGTAGATTTTATCTTCCTTTGTCTTTGTGAGAACACACTAATTATATGAGTTAGACTTATATTAAAACTCATTGAATCTACAAATTATTACCTTGGGTTTGTATAACATAAAAAATTTGAATTACCTCTGTTAGGTTTATCTTCATGGGAAAATCTTGTTGTAGTTGCTTGACAATGTAAGGTATAGGTATGTATTGTAGCATGTTTCATGGGTTATATCCTTTCCTCGTGCATGTCTTCATAGAATATTAAGCCTCTTGAGTTTCTAAATATCAAAGCCACATCCATGTACTTCTCATTTTATTAGTAACTTTGTTTGTGATGGAGTTATGGAATATGGTAGATATTAAAGGAGAGTAATAAATAAAGTGAGAAATTATCCCATTTTGGAAACCCAACATTTTCCAAGGGAGGACTCTAGAATTTTACCTTTGCACAATATAATGCCATGTCAATAGTTTATTTTTATATTTTATGCCATAATTTAATAACATGTTTGCAATTTTCTTACATGAATTTTCCATATTTGTGTACTAATTTTTTATTCTTAAGCCTTACATGAAAAGAAACCAAAAATAAAATCATTGAAAGCAACTCATACTCACGTAAATAACATATTTACTACCAATTATTTTTCATTATAATTTAAGCAGGTATTTGCATAAAAAATGTATAGGAATAATAGGTAAATACATATACTTAGGAGTTACTTCCCATAATTATTTATGTTATGTTCAACAATTATATATGAGTAAAATTGTAAATGTCTATACTCACTAGTGGTTACCACCTACCAAAATTTACACAACCAATTTACTTATTCACTTCACATCTAAATTTATTATTTTCTACCAAAACAATAATATAATATATTTTTCCTATCAACCACTATTAATTTACAAATGGCCAATGAAAGTTAATTATTTATGTATTTTTTTCCAAATCATAATTTCTAACTTGAGTTGGAGGGACTAGTTTTTCATAATCTATATATATATATATATATATATATATATATATATATATAATTTTTATTTATTTTATTACTTTAAATTTTTATTATTAATTGAACCAACATTTAAATGCTTACACTCATTAACAAACACTACAACATCTACCCCTGAACGAGCTTTATACTGGTGTGGATACATCTTAAGCTCACATCTATGATGTGTCGAGTAATATCAAATCTCTCAAGGGGAAAGCCTATTTTTTTATTTCAAAACTTGACAAAGGGTTTGCACCTTGGGAGATTTGATCCCTTTCGACACTTCGTAGTTACAAGGTTATGATGTATCTAGGTTGGTTTCAATCATGCATGGTGACATAATTTTTTTTGAACATCTAACTCTTTTTACCATTTTAAATATGCTAAATATATATTAGATTAATATCATCATTTTAATTTGAGGGTTGTTTAATAATCAAATATTATTAATTATTGTATTGATATTACATGAAGAATATTCTTGTAATTTTTAAAGATAAGAAAATTGGAAGAGTTAATTTTTAATTCTTTTATTTAGAATAATTTATATTCTTCTATATAAATAAATTATATTCTTAATGTGGTATATTTTATGAGTTTTATAAACAGTGAGTAATAATTTTATAAAAACTATGGATAAGATCTATTTTTTTATAAGGAAAAATAAAATTTATCTGAAAGAAAATCATGAGAGATTTATGGAGTGATTTATGAGTGATTTATGGAATGATTTTAGGATTTAGAAAAATTATTGCAGGCATGCATGAAAAGATAACTATGTTCTTTGAAAATTATTTTTCTTGCATGTGGGGCATGATAATAGAAGAATTGAATTTATTTGCTTGGAAAAGTTCATATTATAAAGAATCAAGATTTTTTCTGGAAAACCCCTCTATGGAATTTCGTGCATAGAGGAATATTTTTTTTTTCATTCCATTCTTAGAAGGTTTCATGTTCTTTTAACTCATAAAATTTTCCAAGGCTAAATAATTCTGTGAATTGCATGAGTTATTGGAAAATAGGGTCCACATATGCCGTTGTATATCCCAAACCATGATAGCTGTGTACAAACGGAAAGATGTTTTTGTAACTGAGCCCATTCCAGCAAAAAACCACTTTCATATTTGAAAAAATTGTTTTCCATGTCTCCAAAAGTGTGTCCAAAATTGATGACAAAAACATGAAATTATTTCATATTTAAATCTGCAACAATGGGCGTCATTGATTAACTTGAAGCTTCCAAACTGTGATACCTCTAGAAAATTTGAGACAGTTCTTTTTTACGAATATTTTTGAAACAAAAACCTATTTTTGTTTTCAAAAAAATGGTTCCATATGATAGGAAATTGGGTTTAAAGTTGATGACCAAAATAAGATATTATTTAATATTTGAATCTATAAAAATGGGTTGCAAATATTCATTCGAATACTATAAACCTTCACATCTGTGTAAAAAATGAGAGAGGTGTTTATTAATGAGCCCAATCCCAGCAAAAACCTATTTTTATTTTCAAAAATTAGTATCCATATGGTTGGAAGTTGTGTCCAAACTTGACCACTAAAAGGGAAAAACTGGGTAAAACAAAGTACTTCCATTTGATTTTTCAACTAGATAAGAATAATTGTTTTTGTTCATATAGACATAATAGTTATGTTGATCGTTCTTGAAAAAGAATTAAGTTATTCCATTTAAGAAATTACCAGGTATGTTTTCATGATGCATATTCGTTAAAAGTTTTAAAGAGAAATATTGGACTCTTGAGGAGAATACGTGCTTGGGTGCATAGGAATAACATATAGTATATTTAATCTACTAGAATTGAACATGTGATTTTACATGCATCTGAAGATTGAGTTGTGGAAAAAGAGATAAATAACTTTTCTGAGAAGTAGTCACAAAAAACCTTTGCATAAAATACAAATTGTTATGTTATTTGAGAAGGATTTCTCACTCATGTTATTTCTTGAGGAAATATTAAAAATCTGGCTCATGTGTGAAATGATAAGAAAATATTGTTAGATCTAAGACTTTTGTGATCCATAATGTAGATAAAATGTCTTTCGGAATAATCACATCATTAGTATTAGGTTGATGTTTCAAACCAACTAATGTGGTTCATCCTCGAGACAAGGTGGGGAAACTAATCGATCTTGATGAATAAATAGAAGAGATGCATCATTGCCCGGAAATAATAGTTAAGAACTATTTATTAAAAACTAGCCATTGAGACTAGTTGTCAATTTAAATTTCATTTTATTTTAACAAAAAGGGGGGGGGGTTTATATTTAGTTAAGAATTCAATTTAAATGACAAAATTTATTTAATTTAATTAAAATATTCACTAAATATAATAGAAAGGGTTAAAACTTTATATATATATATATATATATATATATATATATATATATATATATATTAAATAAATAATAAATAATAAATAAAATATTAAATAAATAACAATCATTAATTATATAATCAATAAATAAAAATAAATTAATTAAATTAAATTTTTTTATTTAAAAAGGGTTAATAATTCCAATAAATAATAAATCAATTAAATTAAATTGATTTAAGAAATTAAAATGGCTAAGTCAAAATAAATAAATAAATAACAATAAAATGACGATAAATAAATAAATATAATTAATTAATTAATTAATTAACCACTTAATAAAATTAATTAACTTATTAAAAACCAATTTAATGTATAAATACAAATATATAAATAAAAATAAACAAAATTACCTAGCGAGAGCTGGGGTCTAGCTTTTACTTAATTATACAACCATCATCACAATTGAGATTCCTATAATGCCACTCAATTTCAATCGCCTCCCTTAATTTCCTATGGTGGAAATGATCTAATTTGGCAACGACTTTGGAATCTTCAATGCAAACATGGTGACATGATTTCTCCACATGCTCAGCAAGGGTTGATGTACGAGATATATTGTGCCTAATATCTACAACATGCTCCCTGATCCTTTGCCTAATGAATCGACTTATTTCTCCAATATAGGGAGTTCCACATGAACACGAAATCAAGTAAACCCCCTTCATGTCCTTAGGGTCAATAGGGTCCTTAACAGACCTAAGAGAATTTCTAATAGTGAAGAGAGGTTTGAAAGAAGTAGAGACATTATTTATTCTAAGGACATGGGAAATTTTGTCCATTGTCCCTTAGATAAATGGGAGATGGACTTTCGAAATAGGATCTACTCGAGTATATTTTCCACTTAGCCCTTTATATGTATTTCAAAAGGCTTTAAGACCAAGAGATATATTGTAGCCATTGTTTACAAAAACATCAAGAATATGGGTCTTCTCTGATTCCAAGGAGTTGTCATCAGAGATTCTCAGAGCACGAGTCACGAGAGTACAAAGGACCCCAAATTTCTGAGCAGGAAAATGATGGGACTCAGCATCGAGGTATTGTTCCGTGAAAATATTGTGTATTATATTCATAATAGTTAGTGAGTTAGCTAACTTTTGGAAAAAGAATAATTAGTGTGTTAGATTCCTTGGAATATATATATATATATATATATATATATATATATATATATATATATCCCAAGAAGCATTTATTGTGTTAGAGATCTTCAAAAAGGATAGAAGAGAAAAATATATCCTTGTAGGCATTATAGGATTAGATTGTTGAAGAGGAAAACTAGTAATCACATGTTTTATAATGTAATATTAATATTTTATTATGTTTTGATTTTGTTTGCCTTTTTTTTTTGGGAAAAATAATATGTATTTTCACACCTAAAGGGATTATCTATGGTATTATCTTTATTTTTGGAGAATATTATCCATTATTGGGCTAGATATCTTGGATAAGAGGGAGATGTTCCTTCGCATGCATGAAAGAATAAATGGTATGTGTTTGATCCCTTAGAAAAGAAATGTGTTTACTTCTCCATGCAATATTTATTTACTTTTGTTTGAAAATAAATATACGTTTGACATGCAAGAAGAAAAAACTATGCTATTTTATGTTGGAGCAGACAAGTAGTTGCATGGAAAAAATTATAACTAGTATGTTAACATTTTTCAAAATAGAGTTGTTGTTTTTATACATAATAGCCTTTTTGAATAGCTCTTGTGTGGAAAATATGATTTTGGAGAAGAACATGCATTCACATGCATAAGTATAGAATATATTGCATTAATCCATTCGGATAATAAAACATAAGAGTAGGCACAAAGGAAATCACTTTTTGGGATAGTTATATGGAAATTTTGTTATGCATTTGCATGCCCAATAATATTATCTCATAAGCTAGCTTTCCTTTCGAAATAATATGAAAGTTCATGTAAGGTTTTGTTAGAATTTTTTAGAAATGTGATGCTTGATAGTGATTTATCTGTTAATAATGCATGTGAAAGGATTTCACGAAACTTTGGTTATGTTTTAAACATGCATACAAATAGTTGTTGAAGTGTCAAAAATAAAGATTGATTATTGGTTTATTAATATTTTATCTAATCACGATATCAAGTTTGTTGACGTCATCAATGGCAGGAAATGATAGTGAATTGACCAAAGAATTATTCATGTTGAACATCATGGCAGATAAATATTTTTTAGTCCATGTAGGTTTAGGAGTTCGAACTAAAGGATGGCCTACTAATGGAAATAACTCGACCACAAAGGAAAATATTGAAAATTCATGGGTAAATTATATCACGATGAATGTAATAGCTTATAGTTAGTTATTTTTCATTTAATATTATTTTTCTATGTACTTTTTATCACAATGAGCAAGGGATGGAATCCCTTATAACCATTGAGTTAGGGGTGAAAACCCTCATGATTTTGAAATAATTAAATAAAATGTTTTCTCATTTTCACCCTACGGGGTTTCGACAATATATCAATGTATAATAATGTGATTGTTCATTGTGTAATTTTTATTATGTGATATTTATATTATCAATTATGTGATTTAATAATTGAGCTAAAATTATCATGGAATCGATGCATGGTTATAACAAGAAACATAATTTAATATGTTACAAAAGGGAGAGTTAATGGTTGTGTAACTCACTATGATTTTTACTAAATATTTCTCTAGGTGATGATGATGTTTATTCTAATGGATAATTATGGAATATAGAAATTAATTTATAAAGCTACACATTGGTAAATTTTGAAAATGTTTCCAAACTCCATGCATTTCCCTGCAAGGTTACCAAGCTATGTTACAATTTGAAAACTAAGAATGTGGTCAATTAAAAATAGTATTCCTTTTGATTATTCTCAAACTATTTTCTTCCATAGTTCATATTCTCACACTTGTTAGTTTTTTCATATTTTTATATCAATCATTTAAAAATGGAGATTGGAGTTATAGACCATTCAAATCTTTACCTCAAGTTATTGTAGTAAACGTCATACATTATCTCTCTTTTTATCCAATACTAATAGAAGCTTTCTCCACTCTCAATAATTGTGACTTATGGAATGTTAAACCACATGTAATTTTCAACTGTATTTGTTTTCTATTACCTCATTCAAATCCAAAGTGATTGACATTTTTGAATGATGGAATATGATAATAATAAAAATGTAATCAATTAAAAATTGTTTAAAGCTTCAAAAATCAAACATTTTAGATAAGTGAAAATTTTATTTAAGATGAAAATTCATGTATTTCATTGATGGTTGAGTTATTGTCTCACAAAAATAAATGCACATCATCATTTTTTTGTACTTACACCCAAAAAACTGAACATTATTAATCAGATTACTTTGAAATTAATTTACATCATACATATAGTTAAATGAAATCATGAATCAACAGCTATAGCGAAATCAATGAATCAATTGCAAACAATCAAATAGTATTACAAATCAGCATATACATTAAACTAAATGCATCTAGTGTAGATAATAAAATAGGATTAGAAATCAACATCTCCATTAAAATCAAGGCATCTAGTGCAAGTAATTAAAAACAATTATAAATCAACATCTACACTAAAATCAATGCATCGAGTGGAAGCAACCAAATAAGATTAGAAATAAACAACTAAACTAAAATCAATGCATCTAGAGAAATCAAAAAAACATGAGTAGGAATCAATATATACACTGAAATCAATGCATCTATTTTAGTGAGGAAGAAAAATATTCATGACTTTCTAAATCCAACTTCTTTGATCTTCTGTAAATCCATAATTACTCTTCGTCTATGGTTAATAATGTTCAATATTATATAATACTATACATTATATGTACTTATCCCTATGTGACTCTTTATTAACCCTACAAATTTGTGCCTATATCCCTCCCTCTTTCCTTCTCTCTCTCCCCGTCCCTCTCCCTCTCTCTCTCCTTGTCTCTCTTCCCTCCTTCTCTCATCTCTCCTTCACAATATCCCCATCCATACATATTCACCCTCAATTTCTATCCACCAATATCTCTTTATATTTTTTTATTCCCTCCCTCTCTCTCCCACTCCAACTCAGTATATAGAATACCTTGTTAACCTCGCAACAAAATGCATGGAGTTAGGAATTTTTTTTTCAACATTTACCAGTGTCTAACTTTCCAAGTTAATTTATATATTCCCTCATTAACCATTATAATAGCCATCATCATCATCTACAGAAATATTTAGTAAAAAATATAGTGAGTTACACAACCATTAACTCTGCTTTTTGAAGTATATTAACTTAAATTTCCTTCTATAACTATGTGTAGATCTCATGATAATTTTAACTCAATTAGTAAATCACATAATTGATAATATAAAAATCAAATCATGAAAATTACACAATGAAAAATCACATCATTAGACACCGATATTGTAATATACCAAAAGGGAGAATGCAGTAATACTGAAACACAATATAAGAACTGTGGAAAAGTAAACAATAAATCTATATACACATAAGAATGCACATAAATAGTTCAGCCATTTTATTATGTTCGATGTGAATAAGCAAGTACAAAAGTTCTCAAAATATGAGACACTCAAGCCACAAGGTGACCTAGAATAACCCTGCAATGATTTCCCAAGGGGGACTCCATAACTGCCGAACTACTGGAAGGTAAAATGCGTTTTCCTTGCTACAACTATTGGGACTGCAGCTGCCTAAAAGATAGAAAGTTGGATATAGGAAGAATGAGAGCTCTGATGATGTTTAAATTGTAGATCTGGGCTCAATGATGGATTCCCAAGATAACTCAGAAGGGGTTTCTTAGATCTGTAAGTCTAAGAAAACCACCCTCTTAGGGCTTCACATATATGCTGTTGGGAATGCAAATCTGAAGCTAGATATGATGATATGATGGCTGCAATGATGCATAATCATATCTATGAAAGAATGGATAACCCTTTCACTAGATCCTTGCGCTAAAATATCAATATCTAGCTCCTCCAATATCCTCCACTAAAAATAGTTTCCGGATGAACAACAGCTTCAGAAACTATGGTGTCAATGAGGGAGGTTCAATAGCTTACTGTTGGATATGTCAAATCAGGTCTTGAATGATAGAAACAATGAACCAATGTGAGGAGATGATCCATCACATGATTTAAAGCTGAAATACTGGAAACTTCCTTCCTCCAATAGATCTACGGGACTAAAATATATAATACTTGAAGGGACTACTCCTGGATGGAGGAAAAACCCAATGGCCTCAATGCCAGATGTAGATCTGCTACTCCTGAAAGATTATATGTGAATAACAAAGTGGTAGGAGGAATTCTCCACTGGTTTCCTAGTTGAATGCTAGAAACAACCTCCTAAAGATGGCACCAATGCCTGATAAGGAATGAAGAACAATCCTCTTTCCAGAGCTACTCAAATAAAGAGGTTGGATTCTCACTCAGGAACACCCTATGTTAAACAAATCTGCAAACTCTACTAAGCAACCCAAGTCTACATAGAAATTTATTAAGACAAATCTAGATCTAAACAGATCAAGAAATGAATAATCCAAACCATTTCTTCCATTGTGCCTTCACCTTTGTTATATGCATTAGCCTTCCATAGCTTGGGCACACTCCAAAACTAAAATATACATGTGGACATAGTCTCCATGTTTTATTGTGTTATGGCTTCATGTCCTCCATCATGTTCACATGGGGTGATCACCCTCTCCACCATATGTGCATTAAATGCATCACTTCCTCCACCATATTATCATAAGTGCTTCATTATCTTCTTTGAATACATTATGATCTAAGTTTCAATTATCAAATATCCTCATGATTTTATATTTAAGACCAATGATCTTATTTTACTGTTTTTTCCTCCATAATCTATCTTATAAATGAGACATGATCTCCATTAATGGAGCTGCTGGGCGAAAACGCGAAGTTGGGAAACACTTTTTGGCATGAGATAGAATTCGAGAGAGTTTTTTAATTTCTCGGCCGAGAAAAAAAGTCAACAAAATTTCTCGACCGAGAGTTGTGTGAAAAATTTCTCGGCCGCAAACTCTCGGCCGAGAGTTAGAAAAACTCTCGGCCGAGAGTTTTTAAAAATTTCGGCTGAGAGTTTTCCCGCGCATAAATGGGTTTAAAACTCTCGGCCGAGAGTTTTAAAAATTTCTCGGCCGAGATTTTTTCTCGGCCGAGAGTTTCTGGTCAACAAAAAACTCAGAAAACTCTGCAGTTTTGAGAAACCTGCAACTTTGGAGGGACAGAACACCTACAAAAACAAAATGTTATATGTCGTACCAAGTACCATTAGATTCGTCTCTAAATATAGTTTTTGATGATGTGAGATTTATGGAGTTTCATTAAAAAATTCAATTTTTTATTAATTTTTTACTAAACTATGTCACTATGGAATTTCATTGTTCGAAAAATTGCACTGAATGAAAATTCAATAACTTTCAAATGACGACACCAAAACATTCAAAAAAATCATAGTGCACTTCCTCTCCCTGTCTACTTCAAAAGGGTACTCTCATTTTTCTTATTGACGATCACATTGAAAAGAAAATCAAAGGATAATAAAATGTACTGAAACGTCACTGTTTTTTTGTCTTCGTCCATTTCAAAAAATAATAAAAAATAGTGATTTTATCCGAAAATTACCAAAAAATAGTCTGTGCACTAGTGAAATATATGCAGATTATGATGCTATGGTTTTTTTCCAAAAAATGAATAACCTTCCCTAAAAAAAGTAAAGGATTATAAAGTGACTATTTATGTTTGCCTGAAAATTTCAAGTATATGCAGTTAGTAAACAATAAATTTACCCCTCTATATGTCAATATTTTTTTTTTTTAAATATCGGTATGGAGGTAAGACAATTCTCTACAATTCTTGTTTTTATGTCAAAGCATAATTTGCGATAAAAATATGAGTTTAGTGGAGTTGAAGTTGAAAAACATAGAAAATTACAATTTTCAACGTCAAAAAAGGGAAAAAAGTGTTTCCCAACTTCACATTTTCACCCTGCTCTAGTACCTCATGTTTTTAGATCTAGATATAGAATATCCACATACACACATTAAAAGTGGATTTTATTCATAGTTGAGGTTTTTGGGTCCCTGCACCCTTTTATTTACTTAATTCCTTAAGAAAATCAAGAAATTTAATATTCCAAATATGATGTGAAAATTTGGGAATATTGCACTCCACCCCCCCGCCATGCAAAATGTTGCTTTTCCTCAACAAAATCCAAAAGTAGATTCAAAGCCATCTATTCTGCTCCAAATGGCATCCACATAAGGAAGAATTTCTCCATTTTTTGCAATGCATTCTACATGTTTGGTTCCAAAGTTTTCTTTCAAAAATTTATAGAATGACCTCGAACTGTATGGTTAGATGTCTTCCTTCCACCATGATGTACCAAGTGACAACCATATTATTTCCAACGTCATCATTAATACATGAGATATAGAAAATAAAGTGGCTCTTTCCACAAAGGAAAAGCTCCATATCACATTACATATCTTTATCCCATGCTTTATGAATTTTATTGAGCATTGACATGCTCTGATCTTTATCCATGTTGGCCTTCTTGGATCCAAGAATCATTCCAACATTGTGAAAAAGAAGAAAAGGAGATATATGAGTAGACAAATATTTCAGACCATATTCTCCCAATAGTAACCACTGGAGTAAGGCCCCTTTCTACCATCCTGCATCTCCTCCATGTAAGATGGACAAGCCAAGCTCTCCCCAAAGCACCCAAAGCAACAAAAGATATTGTTGCTTTCTCTCCTCCTCATGTGCATCATGGTGTAAAAACATACTGATAGACATGTGGAATGTCACGTTAGCCCAATACAAACAAGCACTAGCAATACACATCATGAGAGCATAATTCCAAGTTTTACCCAATACAAAACACGTAGACATAGGAGATGTTATGTGTTGGCCAAACCCTCTCAATGGAAACCAAAATGAACATGCATTCTTTTTTTGCATTCTATCATTGATACACAAGGCATGAATCAGAAAAATATGAGCTATTGGGTGGTAACCATACTCACCTAAGAGCAGCCAACGCAACCATGCCTCCTTCTTCATTTCATAAGTTTTTTTCAAGGCATGGATAAAAAAAATAGCAGACTTTGGGTAGTGACAAAATTATCCCAAGAGCAACCAACGTAACCAAGATTGCTGGCCCATGTCATATATCTGCAAGTGGTCATGCAACCCCTTTCTTATCATCCTCACCCACTCATCCCAATGTGGATGATGAATGATGTATTAAATAATCATGGTATCCTCCCTTTGTATAATACCATCCTCCCCAAACTGATGAAAAACTTTTCAATTAATGAAATTTTGAGGTGCACCTCCAATGAGATCTCTCAATAAGACTATCTTTCACAAAGGCCCTCCAAAAAAAATGAAGTTTTGGATCTGCTGCAGGTAGAAGTTTCTCTTTGAGCAGTGAGATGGTCATTGAGAAAGTGTCATCTAGAAAAGAGAAAATATTCCTCATCTCAATATGTCTACCATCTACCATCTTTACCTCGATTGCTTCATGAGTGAAGCTACCTTTATAATGCTCCAAGAATTATGGGGCTCATTCTTTATCACTGCTAAAAAGTGACATCGTTGTAGATCTGTATGGTAATACATGTGTTGTCTCAAAGCAAGGCACAATAATGATCTCATAACCAGTCATTTTACAAAGGATCATGCTAATCCATTTTCTTGAAAATCCACACTTCAACTCAAAGAGTTGAATGTAGTCCATCAATGAAAAACTGGGATAGCTTTTCATCTCCTTTGATTAGATCAAGGGTCCTCTACGCTGTGATAGTTTGCTGCTTCAAATCACCATCTTTTCTAACCCTTTCTTATACATTGGCCTTGATGGCATGTACTCATAAGTTTCAATAAGATCTACTGAAGCAATATGTGATGAAATTTCATGCATACCTTGGATCAACTGATGTGTGGGAACCTCTTGCAAGAACACAATAGTTCCTCCAACCAGGACAATAGTGTCTCCAACTATTGGTAAGAGTGATGGTTACTTTTCTCCAAGTGTTCTTCCTCCTCTTCCTCATGCATCTACTGAATCATGCATGGGACCCTATGTGTCAAGAGTTCACAACTATCATGCAAAGTTGCAATTTTCTCTTCTCTGGATGTAAGTACCTATGCAACCTGTGGTGAATGTAGTGACTTCTTTTCCAGAGTGACAAGATTCACATCCTCCTTTGTTCCCTTAGGAAATGTATCTTTGTGACACCTTTCTCGTCTTATCACATCAAAATCCTTCCTCAACTTGTGAAATAAATCTAAATATTTAGTCACCTTTGCATGCTCGATGTGACCAAACCACCAATCATTGGCTTCACCTAAAAGTTGACGTGCTACAATTTGGATAGTATCTTCTTCAACTACAGGATGTAGCTTGAAAAATGCAGCCAACTCTTTCCTCCAAGCCTTAACAGTGCTTGAGGAAGGTCCAAAAAATGTAGGAAAATAGAATCTATTGTGCCTCTTCCTTCTATTGTTGCTATAGGATCCTATTTCTTCTTTGATTTGGAAGAATTATTTGAGAGTTAGACTCTCTTTCAATGTTCTAGACTATTCTTTGTACTTGTCAAGATACATACTGAGAGTCTCATGAGTCTCAGGTTTCTTTATTTCCTCATTGTTATACCCTTCACCTTCTCCAATGAAAGTGGGCATACTATATTTATGAGGAGATCTATAGTTCTCTAGTTTTCTTCTTTGCTGATAGGAAGTGATTGGGCCTTACTCATCAAATCTTCTTCCTAGATCTTCTTTTTTACTTTCCCTCTCCATTTGATTGACCTCCTTGGAGAGATATTGCATGGATCTAAAGAGATGAGTGGAAAATTTATCCTCCTTCATGATAGATCTCATTTATGTGCTTCTGGTTTTGATGCAAAAGATGAAGTTTCCACAATATCAACCAAAGATCATGTTCTAATACCATTGTAATATCCCAAAAGGGAGAATGTAGTAATACTGAAACACAATATAAGAACTGCAGAAAAGAAAAAAATAAATATATATACACATCAAAATGCACAGAAATAGCTGAGCCATTTTATTATGTTGGAGGTGAAAAAGAAAGTACAATAGTGCTCAAAATATGAGACACTCAAGCCACAAGGGTGGCCTAGAATGACCCTGTAATGATTTCCCAAAAGGGAGTACATAACTATTGAACTGTTGGAAGGTAAACTTCATTGTCCCTACTAAAATTGTTGGGAATAGAACTTCCTGAAAGATAGAAAGTCAGATCTAGTAAAAATGGGAGCTCTGATGATGCTGAAATTCTAGATGGATGGATTCCCAAGAGAAACCAAAAAGTGTTTCTCAGATCTGTAAGTCTAATAAAAACACCCTCCTAGGGCTTCACATATATGCTGTTGGAAATGTAGATTTGAAGCTCGATTTGATGATATGATGGCTGCAATTATGCACAATTGGATCTATGCATGAAGGGATAAACCTTTCACTAGATCCTCAGGCTAAAATATCAATATCTAGCTCCTCAAATCTCCTCCACTTAAAATAGTTGTTGGATGAAAAACAGCTTCAGAAAAATGCGTTGTTAGAGAGGTATCCTGAATATGTTATTGTTGGATATGTCAAATCATCTCCTGAATGATGGAAACAATGGATCCAATGTGCAGAGATGATCGCTAACAGGATTTCCCGCTAAAATACCGGAAAATTCCTTCCTCCAATAGAACTACAAGACTGAGATGTGAAATCCCTGAAGGGATTGCTACTAAATGGAGGTAAAACCCAATGGCCTGAATGCTATATGTAGATCTGCTACTCCTAAAAGACTAGATGTAAAGAACAAAGTGGTAGGATGAATTCTCCACTGGCTTCCTAGCTGAATGATCGAAACAACCTCCTGAAGATGGCACCAATGTCTGATAAGGAATGAAGAAAAATCCTCTTTCTAGAGCTACTCAAAGAAAGAGGTGGGATTCTCACTCGGGAACACCCAGTGCTAAATAACACTGCAAACTCTTCTAATAAGCCCAAATCTGCATAGAAATGTCCTAAGACAAATTTAGATTTAAACAGATCAAGAAATGAATAATCCAAATCATGCCTTCCATTGTGCCTTCACCTTCATTATATGCATGAACCTTCCATAGCTTGGGCCCACTCCAAAACTGTGCTATGCATGTGGACATAGTCTCCATGTTTGATTGCGTTGTGGATTCATCTCCTCCATCATGTTCACATGGGGTGGTCACCCTCTCCATCATATGTGCACTAAATGCATCACTTCCTCGACTATCTTATCATAAGTGCTTCATGATATTATTTGAATGCATTATGATCTCAATTGACCTTATTAAAGATCCTCATGGTTTTATACTTAAGATCAATGATCTTATTTTACTCTTTCATCCTCCATAATATATCCCATAATTGAGACATGATCTCCATTAATGGAGTTGCTCCACTACTCCATGTTTTTATATCTAGATCTATAATATCCACACACACATATTAAAAGCCGATTTTATTCATTTTTGAGGTTTGTGGGTCCCTCAACCCTTTTATCTATTTAATTCCTTAAGAAAATCAATAACTCTAATATTCCAAATATGATGTGAAATTTTTGGAATATTACAGATATACCCTGGAAACCCCATAAAGTCAAAACCAACAAACATTTAATTTTATTATTAAAATCTCCTGAGGGTTTTCACCCCTCACTTAATGGTTATAAGGGATTCCATCCCTTGACCATTGTCATAAAAATTGCATATAAAAATAGTCTTAAATTAAACATAACTAGCTATAAGCTATTACAATCATCCTGATATCATTTACCCACAAATCCTCAATCATTGTCATTGTGGTTGAATTGTTTCCATCAGTGGGTCATCCTATAGTATGAACTCCTAAACCTGCATGGAATAACAAATATTTATCTGCAACAATTTTTAACATGAAAAATTATTTCCTCAAGTTACTATCCTTTCTTTCCATTGTTGTCGTCAACACACTTGATATCATGACTAGATAAAATATTAATAAAACAATAACCAAAATTTATTTGTGACACTTCAAAAACTATTTGTATGCATGTATAAAACATAAAAGAAATGTCATGAAATCCTTTCGCATGAATTAGTAACAAATAAATTAGTATCAAGCAGATCTAACAAACTCAAGTAAAATCTTGCATGAACTTTCACATTATTTTCAGAGGAAAGCTAACATACTAGATAATATTATTTGGCATGCAAATGAATAACGAAATTTCAAGATAATTATCCCAACAAACAATTTCCTTTGTGCATACTCTGATGTTTTATTTTGCAAATGGACTAACACAATATATTCTATACTTATACATGTGAATGCATCTTATTTTCCAAAAACATATTTTCCATACAAGATCTATTCACAATCGCTATTATGTATAAAAAATCCATCTTTGTTTCAAACAAACTTAACATACTAGTTATAATTTTGTGTATGCAACTACTTGTCCTCTCCAACAAAAAATAACATGGCTTGTTCTTCTTGTATGTAAAACATATATTTCTTTTCAAAGGAATGTAAAAAAATATTGCATGATAAAATAAACACATTTTTTTTCCAAGGCTTTAAACGCGTACCATTTATTCTTTCATGCATGCAAAGCGACATTTCCCTTTTATCTAAAAGATATAGCCCAATAACTGTGCATAATATTCTCTCCAACGAAATATAATACCGTAAATAATCTCTTTAGGTGTGCAAGTACATATTATTTATCCCAAAAGAAGGCTAACACAATCAATATTATTGATTGCATCCTCCTTTTGTCCAAAAATATAATATCAAAACTATACCTTTTCCATGCATGCAAGTGTATATGTTTCTCTAAATAATCTTACATAATAAAGCATGTGATTACTAGTTTTCCACTCCAAGAATCTAATCCAATAATGCATACAAGATATATTTCTCTCTTCTATTATTTTTGAAGATTTATAACACAATAAATGCTTCTTAGCATACAAATATATATATATTTATTTCCCAATGAATTTAACACACTAATTATTCTTTTTCCAAAAGATAGCTAACTCAATAGCTATTATGCATGCAATACATAATATTTCTTTATCATTTCATACATCAGAGAGATTTGTAATATTTCCTCAGGAAATAACATGAATAACAAATCCTTCTCAAATAACATGACCAGTTTCCATTCACGTAAATGTTTTATGTGAAATACTTCTCGCAAAACTTATTTATATCTTTTTTCATGACTCAAACACCTCATTCATGTAAAATCACATAATAAATTCTAGTAGATCAAATATACTAGATATTTATCCATGTGCACCTAAGCACATATTCTGTTCAAGAGTCCAATATTTCTCTTTAAAAATCTTAATGCATATGCAAAATGAGAACATACTTAGCAATTTGTTAACTAAAATAACTTGTACATAAACAATTTTTCTTATCTGACAGAAGAATCAAATGGAAGCACTATGTTTTACTCCCTTTTTCTTGGTTTAGACATCAACATTGGACGTGACTTACAACCATATGCAAACGATATTTTAAAAAAAAAAGAGGTTTTTGTTTGGAACAATCTTATAAAAAATAACTTTGTCATTGTTTTCACAGGTGTCACAGTTTTGAATATTTGAATGAATATTTGTAGTTCATTTTTCCACATTTAAATATTAAATAATTTCATGTTTTTGTCATCATGGTTGGACAGTTTCCAAACGTATGGAAATGAGTTTTGTAAAAACCAAAGAGATTTTTTTCGTAACGAGTTTATTAAAAATAACCTTTCTCAGGTTTTACACAGGTGTTACGTTTTGGAAGATTCGAACGAATCTTTGCAACAAATTTTTCCATATTTAAATATTAAATAATTCCATGTTTTTGTCACCAAATTTGGACATGATTTTCAAGCTATGGGAAACAAAATTTTAAAATATGAAATAATTTTTTGGTCATAACATCCTCTTTTACAAAAACCTTTTGCACATTTTACATACCTATCTCGGTTTGGGAGATACAAAGGCAAATTTAGAACCTATTTTCCAGTAACACATGAAGTTAACATAATTATTTAAACATTTAAATATTTTATAAATTCTAAACACATGAAATATTCTATGAATTAAACGAATAAAAAAATTATTCCTCTATCCAAAAAATTATATAGAAGTTTTCTCAAGAAATAATCTTGATTCTTTATCATATGAACTTTTCCATGCAAATAAATTCAATTATTATATCATCATGCCCCATATGCAAACAATTTTTTTTTCAAAGAGCATGAATTAATTATATTTTGATGCATTCTCGAAATCTCTTATTCCTCTTCCATGGTTTCATTCTCCATGTATTTTCTCATTCCTGCCTCTGTTTTTCTCATAGGCTTACAATATATATAATTAAGAAAATGGAATAGCTTTTCTAAATCTTCAAAGTATTCCATAAGGCACCCATAAATCTCATTTTTCCTAAATCATAAAATAACTTCATAAATATCTCATGATTTTATCTTCAAGGTAGATTTTCTTTTGCCTGATGAGAGAAATATCACTTATCCATACTGTTATCACAAAATTGTACTTGATTGGCTACTGATCAAATAACTCAGTGTAACTATTTCAAACAAGCTTTTGGTTGAAGCTTAGCCTCTTCAGTCTAAGAGGGCTCTCTCAAAAGGATATTATGATATTGGTTAATGATAGTGCTAGATGGATAACGCTATAGAATTTGTATCTTGTTTTTTATGATTACAGGTTGAAAGAATGCAGGTTTGCTACCATTGGGCTTATGGAGTCAACAATCAGTATTTTTAGTGGAAAGGTTTCTTGACATGGAAGATGAGGAAAATAGGGGTCTTTAACAAAGGAAATTCACTCATAAAACATAGGAAAACACAATCATTTCATTACTAAAGGAATTCAGAGCATAGGGTTATGAATTCTGAGTAATATAAATGAAATCTACTGCAACTGGTAAACCATAATATTTAGATCAATAAGAAATTAAAAACCCCATGATAATCTCAGGTCTTTCAAGAAGAAAGTCACTTTGTATTACTAATATATGTCAAATACATAAAGCAGCAGTTTAGTGCAAAAAATCTCCGACCCTTCACTACTTAGATGCTTTTCCTTTTAATAGACATTCTTACAACAAGGATGATCTACCTGATGGATCTATTCATCAAATTATCCTATGACACATCATATAACTAAAAAACATGACTTCTAATAAGAAACTGACAGCTAATACTTAAAGAAGACATCTCCTAATAGGATTCAAACTCCTCTTTATTACATCACTCTACCTTATCTTTTAAAAAATTACATGACAGTTGCAAAATAAGTATCTTTTGCTCAAAAAATCTATGACATAGTTCATCACAACTTTACATATTAAAAATCCTCCTAGACATATGGAGAAAAACCCTATTTTTCAAGAATTCATAACCCTTATCTTCAACGAAAGCTTTAATTGATGACCTATCTCCACAACACTTCCTTCGAGTCATAAATACTTAATTTTAAGGTCCTTTGAGATATTGGAGGAGTCCAGCTGTCCAAAAATTCCATTAATATGCTCCAAAATCTTAAGAAATATCTCACTATGAAAAGATGCCAGTTTTGTAGCGTTGAAAAAGTAGCTTTTGTACCCAATAACTTTTCTCCTTTTTTGTTCCATGGTGTCAACTAAGTCATGACACATCACCACTATCAATCTCCCTCCTTGAAAACTACAAAAAGTGAGCTTAGATGCAAAAAGGATGCTATAGGTTTTTTCGTAGTGTTTTCCTTGCTTTAAGCCTAGGAAACACTATGAAACTATGTAAAAGTGTAGAAATTCCAGATTTCAAAACTGTCTCCAAAAAGTGACCTCCAACTATAAAAAATTGATCTTCGGCATGCCATGAACCCTCTAAAACACATTCAATCTCAACATAAGGCTTATGTGGTGCTTCCTCCTCATTTATGATCATATGAGAAATGGTCTCCTCAACTACAGTCGTCTTTAAACCTTTCTTTTGTAGTTCTTCATGAATCAATTCTATTTTCTCTTGAAGGTCTATGAATTGGTCCTTCAGTGTCATATTGTTAGATTGAAAATGCAGGTTCATTTTTTTTATATGTTTAACCTCTCATCTCATTGGCTAAGTCCACTTTATTAGTTTTTCTGTGTTTTCCAAGGTCTTAGAGACACTTGTGACTTGATCCTCCCAAATCTTTCTCATCGGTTGAAACTACACTCTTTTAGCTTTATGTTTCTTTGCCTCTTTCCTCAAGACTGATATCTCTTCACTTGCATCCTTCAGCTGTTCCTTAAGGAATTCAACTTCTGAATTCTAATTGATCTTCTCTTTTCCCCTCTTTTGTTTGATGGCTAATTCTTATTTTGCAGGTGAAGAGAGGTCTATGATACTTGGTGGTGGCTGAACAACTTCAGTGACCTTCTGAGCCACTTTGCTTCTTTCTAATACCTTTCTTGCATGTCTTTTCATTGGTTTTCTAGCTTGAAACATGAATTT
Organism: Pinus albicaulis; assembly: GCA_034641835.2. Lineage (NCBI taxonomy): Eukaryota > Viridiplantae > Streptophyta > Pinopsida > Pinales > Pinaceae > Pinus > Pinus albicaulis. Next base: position 1,200,048,785 of record CM076581.1, on the reverse strand, counting down.
TGCATCTCCACTTGTAAAATCTAACTTTTTAGCTGTTTTTTCTTTCTGGAGCTTCCATCCTCCCTCATCGATGTCTTCAACTTTGACTATGGGAGTTTCTTCAATATCAATAGAATCCAAAATGTCCTCTAAGTTACCCATAGCCACTATTTTGCTCCTTGTAACCCTCTTGCTATCGTGTTTTCTCACTGCTGGGTTTTTTTTTGTTCGTGTAACTTTGGGTGTACCAACCTTCTGGAAAGGCTCTATCTCCATGATCACTGGCTCGACTTGCTCTACTACTGTAGGTGATGAAGCATCTTCGAGTTTTGGAGTTATTTTAGGAGTGATAACATCTATTTCAAAACCACTTATGAATAGAAAATATGACCAGTCTCTACCTATTATTTTAAACTCCTCTAACACCAGCAAATTCCTCAAACCATGATGAAAAAGAGAGGTTTCATTTCCTTCTGCTTGAACTTGAACCTTGTCTGACATTTTAGCTAAGATTTTGTATAAGTAAAAAGGTAAATCAAGAGACCTCATAATGACAAAATGCAACTGAAGGCTAAGGTGGTAGGAATAGACCATGTGATATCTCGCTTCACAGGTGAAGTACTTCTGAATAATTAGCAGCATCTTTGAGAATTTGTCTTTCATGTAGCTCCTTGGGATGGAATTTGTGAGATCAATATAACTATCCTTTCGCTTGATAAATTCTTCACAGTCCTGCATAGTGAACTTGAAGCCTTTAAACCATTTTTCTCCTCCTCTAGGGATTCTTCTTGCTACTACAATGGTATTTGGTGTTACTGTGAGGTTTAAAATTACCACCTTTGAAGCTGTACCATTGAAGCTCATAGCAAACTTCTTAGAAACCTGCACATGGCACCCTTGCAATTCTTGGAAAAACTGTAAACACCTTGTTCTTCTTAAACTTCTAATGAAGTTGGGTGTTAATTTAAAAAATTCATGTCTAATGGCTCATATTCAAGGTAATGACCACCTTTCTTGGTCTTCTTCTTTGCATCCATGGTGATTTTATACCTTCTCTACCTCACTTGATTGGTGACACTTGCAACTTTTGAAAATTCGAGCAACTAGCTTGGCTTGGTGAAGCATGTCTCGAGAACTCAATAGCATGCAAAGGTGAAGAAGAGAATTATAGAAGACTCAATTGAGTAATTTTTTAAATTTTTTATGATAGCTCATGGCTTAATCATGACTCATCTATGCTAGAAAAAGTAATAATAACCTCATCCATGAACTTCGTACCTTGGAAATGACTCTAACTGATTCGAATGACATCCACCCTAACAATTCTAATCATCGACTGACACCTTGCACTGGTTCTAACAAGGCAGATAGGAAAATCCTTTTCTGTAGCATACTTAGTTCATTTCTGGGTAGTTTCACCATGAAACCATTAGGTAGTTTCATACTGAAAACTTCCTTTTTATTGTGTAAATCGCTACGAAAAGAGGAAAAAGTGGCTAAAGTGACCTTTTTGTATTCAAAATCTTGTGAAATGAAATATGTTAGCAAATAATGACTGATGGGACATGATATGACTTGAATGGAGGTGGGTATGAACCTTAGGATAGGTTAAAGATGAAAATTTTAAAAATTACCTATACCAACTTGTGAAAAATGAGCTCTATGACCATACCTTTAACAAATAAGAACTCTATGACCATGTCAAATATTGTTTCACCTTTTTCTAATTGATAACACATAATTTTTCATAAAATGTTAATCATTATTTATAAAACTCAAAAAAGATACCAACTTCGAAATATAATTTATTACTATAAAAGAATATAAATTCTTCTAAGTAAAATAATTAAGAAATAATTCTTCCAATATTCTTACAATTAAGAATTACAAGAATATTCTTCTTGTAATATCAATATAAGAATTAATAATATTTAATTATTTAACAACCATAATTTTATGAGAGTTTTTACGGTCGCTTACACCAAGAATATCACATATGCCCCCCCTTAAAGAGAACATCGTCCTCAATGTTATTCTCTTGTTCGAACATTAACCTTTATTTTTCATTACCAATTATTTAGGCAAAGTAAAATAATACTTTAATCACAATAATTCCACAAAAATTGAAGGATCACTAGCCATCTAATCATGAAAATGATAAGAACAAATCTATCAAGTGCATGTTGTATTTTATTTAGGAGTTACACTAGTCCTTCTTTCCCACAAGTGTTTCTTGAAAATTATTGCTTTTCTCTGCCACATTAATTTCAATCAAATTCAAACTCATGGAAATTATCTCCAACCATTACTCTCTAGCCTATGAGGAATTTAGAGCTAAATAACTCATTATTTTATCTAACATGAATTATTTCAATCACATATATATTTAAATTTATTTCCTCTATGCATGCATATAGATAAGTTATTTCTGGCACGTTCATTTTCTCATCCACAAACATAGCCATTTTCATTGAAATTATTTCTTAGATAAATTAAGATATCATGCATGAAAAACTATAACACATGCAATATCGGAGTGAGGTCCCCTAAGTGCGAAGACTGTTTTTTCTATATTCTTGTAACATTTTAGTTGTGCGCAGGGGATATGGGATGGGTAAAATTCCCTCATGATTGTAATGGGTCAAAAGGGTGGAATGGGCTGCAAAAAATGGCCTGCGGTACCTAGTGTAGCATAGGCTAATAGTATAAATAGAAGTATATATCGAGTCTAAGAAGAAATTTTTTGGATAAGTCTAAATATTGATGTTGAATTTTTTATATTTTGTGCCAATTTTTCTCGATAGAAGGCTTCTGCTGGATGGGTGCACGGAGACCTTAGCCATGTTGTATGTGTACCCCGCTAGATGTGTGCGTGGATTGTTTAATGGTTTTATATGAAGAATATGGAATGATATTAATAAAGGAACTGTTGTTATAAAGATCTGAGTCTCAAATGACGTTATGAATGTTTTTGTATCTAATTTATTATTTTGGTATTATTTGTAATTATATCTCTTGCACAACTATGTTTCAAATTATATGAAGGATTAATGAATGGATCTGATGATATATGGTTTTGATATATATTGGAAAGGGTTATTACTTGAATTATATATGTTGTGTTAACTTACACAAGCTATTTTGTATATTTGACCTTAAATATATCTGTAAGGGTTTCCTGCTTAGGGTCATTGTTGCGGAGGTCTGTTTATCATTACTTGGGATCCTAAGAAGCCCACATCATTCAAACCTCTCTCAGGGTGTGGAAACTTGGTTCCAGCACCTCGCCATACTACTTTGGGTGATACTTTGACTTGCGCAAGTAGGTCACTGCCAGAAGGGCCAGTAGTAAGAGGGTTTTGTTGGTTAAACTCAACTCCAAACTTTGGTCAGGACCCCTTAAGCCAAAAAATGGTTTTGTTTCCGAGATTGGGAGATTTTTCAGAGAAGTTGGGTAATGCTGAGAGGTCATTAGCAACCATTAAATCCTAAACTTGAGGACTATTTTAAAAAATAGATTCAAGAATTTTCCCTAAAATAAAACAAAAGTAAGAAGTTGTCTGCTGAAGAGTGGAATAATAACTACATTTTTACCAACGTTCACAAGATATTTTTCATAACCTTTGCGCATGAATTACATGACTCGTTGTCATGATTAAAAAAATTCCAAACCTATTAGGAGGACGATCAAGTCACGCATTAGATCCCTGAATTGATCCAAAAGTTGGAGAAGACTGATAATTCCATTACACGAATTGTAGATCATTGCATTGACAACATCTTGGGTGGGCTTGTAACAGAGTTTGCAGTTGACTAGTTTGTGTCATACTCGCAAGTTGAAAGGATATTCTCCAAGGGATTGAAGGGTAAGTTCTTACAAACTTTGTCTTTGCTGATTAAGATGGTATTGTCTGAAAAGGGTATTTTATGCAACGGCACCGAGCAAACGACCCTTGATTAGAGTGAAAGAACTACATGCAGTGGTAAGTATTATTGGGTCAATCAAAGAGGGGATAGATTTGTATAAATTCCCTTGAGAAACTCCCATGATATAAATGGAAGAGAGGCTATGCATGCTGAAAATAGCACTCGTACTATGCCACCATAAAATTCGTGTAGGGGTAAATAATTTACGAAGAGAGAGGGGTAAATAAGTTAGTGCATCTGTCTAGTGCATACGGTGCAGGTTAGCTAGCCACACCAAATATCAGTGCCCTTTGTTGTTAGATTATATGAAAGTTGGGGGACCAAGTCAACTGTGTCGGAGGGATGTTTCTTTGTCTAGTACCCCCACACTATTGTGTGTTGATTTTTGGGTGGCTAGGAAACATGATACAGACCACTACCCACATTTGGGATCCTAAGTGCCAAAACTGAGACAAAAGTGGTGTAGATTATGCTCTTGAGATGGTCACAATGACCATAACTTCTCAACATATGACTTGATGATAGAAAGAGTGAACCTCTACCGAGTAAAAGCCGACCCTTCATTGCGAGAATCTCCCTCTGGACGAGAAGGATCCCTAGCAAGAGGACGTGGAGGGGGGAGAGGTGGAGGCACATGTCGAGGGAGAGGGAAAATAATTTGTTACAACTGTGGAGACGCATGTCGAGGGAGAGGGAAACTAATTTATTACAACTGTGGAGACACATGTCGAGGGAGAGGAAAGCTAATTTGTTACAACTATGGAGATGCTAGACACTATGCATGAGACTGCCTAAACCTTGTGTGAGAATTTGACAGGTACTGTAGGAAATTGTATGATGTAATATAATATTTTCTTGTGTTGATATATAAAATGTACAAAAAGAAATAAACACCGATGCAAAATATATAGATGGTAAACACTGAACTGTCTGATGATGGTCCAAGTGTAAATGTAATTACACACTATGCTATTTCCATCGGAATAAAAGGATGATGGGAAGCCACTGATCAGAAAGGAATCTAACAATAAGGAATCCCTAAACATATAGAAAGAAAAATAAAATTGTGTTGAGGCGAGGAAAGCTTTTATTGATGCAGTAGCATCCACGTCAAGAACTCCCATGGAACCAAAGGCTGTTGATGAAGTTAAACCTTTCCTACAAGCCTACATTAAGATACATCGCAATCAAAATGTAATAGATAATATCCAGGCTCTGATAGATAGATGCATGGAAAAATAGGTGCCTCAAACAGAAACCAAGGTTGTGAACAAGGTTTATAAGCAGAATAAGTGAACCGATAGGGAGATGCGCGTGACTATGTAGATTGGACAATATGAGATGGATAAGGTCATCTAGGATCTAGGTTCTAATGCAAACATCTTACCTAAGAAATCCTGACAAAAGATGTTCGAGCCAAAATTGGAATGGTCCACCATTCAGCTGCGCATGGCTAATCAGCAAAATATCATTCCACTTGGAAGGCTTCCACAAGTTGTGGTAGACAATGCCAGAGTGAAGGTATATCCAGATTTTGAAATAATACATATTATGGATCATTAAAAACCCTACCTTGTGATTTTAGGATTGGATTGGGCCATTTATATGGGAGGCATCATCAATTTGAAGTGAAGAGGTATGATTTTTGAGAATAATGGTACGCAAGTGATAGCCCCACTAGATCTAGCTAAAGGAGACCGATTCACAAAACCAGTGCCCAAAGGAGATTATGCTGACCATATCTACAAAATGACTGCACGAGATGAAGACTGGATTTACCCTACAGCTTATGGCATGTTGAACTGGGAGAAGAATAGCTCCTGTTTTTCTGATTCTGATGGAAAAATGGAGAACTTGCAGAACCAGTTGGATGATTTCTCTACGTTGCGCTCAGGATCACAAAGAAATTCTGGTGCATTTCCTACGAGGTAAGATAAATACCATATTTTTATGGTTCTAGTAGTGTCAAATAATTTTTAGAAGCATTGGAGAAAGTGTTCCGAGAGGAAAAAAGATTCCCGACGCTTGATGTGGCTATGTGCACAACTCCAACTTGATCGTGGGAGATGGACAAGGGAAATTTCTAGGACTGGGAGGAATGTAGATAGCTAATGGCGCTCCACTTTGAAACTCTAGATACTCCACCCATTGAGTTATTCTACGGTAAGGGTGACCTGCACAAGTACTTGGCGATGTGGATGGAGGTATGGGATGAGAAGAGATGGAACGAGTGGGTTCATAGGTTTTTCCACTCATTGGGACTGGTACCCACTACCTGGTATCAAGAAGTTGAGATACACCAAGGTAATTGAGACTGGTTTATAATGACTGGAGATTTCTTGGTAACCTTTGGCTTTCTTGTTGTCTCGAAAAAATTGGACGAAGCCTTGCAGGACATAAATGCCCTCATCTTTAACGAATCCCTACCCCAAAGAGAGTGTGTTTCATTGGCCTGAGATGCACATATGCAAAACATCTTCAAATTTAGAAATATGTCAGTTCGAGATAATGAAGATGACCCAATGAATCTTAATATCCCGAAATCAGAAGTGGAGCACACATTTGTAGGGCCCACATTAGGGATGGTGGATGTCACTAAACTTCTAAAATTGAACAAAGTCAACATTGGGACAAAAGATCAGCCCAAGTTTGCCAAGATTGGGGACTACTAGGATGATGATACAGTAGGAAAGATTCAGAGCCATTGACAGAGTATTAGGATCTGTTTCCTACAAATTTCTCTAAGCTGAAAGGAATTGTAGGGGACTTGGGTGTTATGAAGATCACATTGAAACTGGATGCCCACCCCGTTAATCAACACCCATATCGATTGAACCCAAAATATAAGAAGATGCTGAAGGAGGAGTCATAAAATATGGTGGTTGGAGGCATCATTGAAATGGTTGAAAATTCTGATTGGGTAGGCCCAATGGTGGTTCAGGATAAAAGTATCAAAGTAGAAACAAGGATTTGTGTTGATATGTGCAAGTTTAATGATGTCTCTATGCATGACCCCTTCCCTACTCCGTTTTCTGATGATATCTTCAATAATTTAGGAGGAAAAGAAACATATTCATTTACTGATGGATTTCAGGTATCATCAGATTAGAATTGCACTAGAAGATAGCTGCAAGACCACCTTTTCCCCTGAATGGGGTTCTTTTCAATATATTTTCATGCAATTTGCATCGGAAAATTCTCCTACAATATTAACATGCATGGTAGTAGATGTATTCAAGGAATTCATGCATAAGTTCTTGGAGATATGTTTTTATGAATGGAAAATATTTGGATTAGTAAAGAAACATGTGTCGAACCTATGCATGATGCTTGACAATTGTAGGAAGCACCATATTTCTCTCAACCTGAAGAAGTACATATTCTACGTACCTTTTGGGATTTTGTTGGGGCATATAATATGTCAGCAAGGATTGATGGTATACCTAGCTAAGATCACAGTTATCATTAACTTAGAAGTTCCCACCAATGAGAAATAGTTCGGATCCATGCTAGGAAGCAATGGTTATTAGAGGAAGTTTATACAAGGGTATGCTCTAATCATTGTGCCAATGTAGAAATTGCTAAAGAAAGATGTAGAAGTTTTTTGGGGTGATGAGTGTCAGAAGAGATTTGAGCTGCTTAAGGAGAAAATGGTCACTACACCTATTTGGATATTTCGAGACTGGTATAAAGTTTTTCATGCTCATATAGATCCATATGGAATACCACTTGGGGTGGTGTTAGCATAGCGAAGAGAAGGTGACATTCATCGCCCAGTAACTTTTGCTAGTAGGAACCTCTTTGGTGCAGAGTGCAACTACTCAACGATGGAAAGGAAAGGATTGGCCATGGTATACACCCTGAAAAAATATAAAAACTGTCGGCTAGGAGGGAATTTCAAAAGGTTCGCTGATCATTTTTCTTTGAGATACCTGGTCAATAAGCGTGTGTTTGGGGGCAAATATATGTAGATGGTTGTTTCTTTTTAAAGAATATGACTTTGATATTATTGTTAAGCCTGGAAGACTGAATTATGGGCCTGATCATCTGTCACAAATTGAGAATGGGGAAGAACCAACAAGTATAGAGGAGGGGTTATCTGATGTGTAGCTCTTCCCTATGAAACTATTTTATGAGTACTTTGCTAATATTATTCACTTCCTCACCACTGGAAGTGCACCTAAGAAGTATTTAGTACAACAGAAGAAGGAGTTAGTGGTGCACACAACTGGTTTAACTTTTATTGCGGGTCAATTTTATAAGTTAGGAGGAGATGAAGTATTGATAAGGTATGATTTGGAACATGAAATACAGGATATCCTGGCTGCGGTTCACGCAGGGGTCGCAAGAGGCCACTATCATGGAAAATACACTGCGCAGAAGCTGTTGCGTGCTGGGTTGTGGTGGCCCACCCTACACAGTGATGCAAATGCATGCTTCCATGACAGTGATGCATATTTTATCCAGCTTTAGAATTGTTAAAGTTGTATCTAAATTACTCAAACAACCAAGATGGTTATTTGAAATATTGTAATTCTTGATTATGTAATAATTGATCAAGATGATCATTAAAATTGTGAAGTTAAAATGTGCGACATCGATCGACATCAACTTCAGATGTGACTCTAGAAAATTTCCAAAGCGCCAATCAAGGACATCATCAAATCGACCTGCAACAGAAACAACAGAGTTTGTTATAAGACTTATGTAAGTAAAACTTGTTCTAAGTATTTTTGTAAAGGTCAAAAATTTCTAATGTTTGCTTTTGTAAAAGCCTAAAATCTATTCCTAGGGTGAATTGTTAAATTAAGTCCTATTCCTAAGTTTTCTAAACTTATGGACTTAAATTCCCTAGCACAAAACCTATGTGGATGTCACTATGGTGTAAAACCTTTGAAGGGTCAAGTCCTAATGATATCATAACCATAAATTTTTTTGTAAAGGTTCGGAGGATGTAATATTCCATAAACATTATTATAATGTTCGGAAGTCATGTTATAAACTTTTTTAAAGTTTCAAAAGGTCAGACTTGGGTTTTATAAACCTCATGTCAAATTCTGAAAGCTATGTCATAAACCTTAAAGTCTAAGGTTCGATGTAATCCTTGTATGTCATGGGTTCAAAAGTTTGGATCAAACTTTGGGCTCAGGTTATGTTTTATGCAAAACATTGTAATTAAATCCCGCAGAGTTAAGTCCCGACCACCAAGGGATAGAAACCACGTTGAAATTTGCAGCAATGTGAACATGTGAATAGTTTGAAGCTACAACGGATTTGTTAGCTGTCTTGACCATCATAATATCTGTGGTTGCCAGGTAATGCAACACCAACGTTAAATTCCAGACTGTGTGTTATTAAACCGCATCAGAATATTTATGTAAACCAGGCAGAAGGCACAGTCAAGTGACTAGAGTTTGACCCATGTCAGAGATTGCCAGCGAAGCTCAGGATGAGACCATCGGATAAGAACTTTAACCACCGTCTGTTCACATGATGCAGTTAAGCATCCCCCACGTGGTTAGAATAACCATCGGAGAAGAGTTTATTATAAAGTCTAAACTTGGGTCTTGAATAATTTAATATCAGCGCTATGGTAATGGGTTTATCCAAAGGTGCATGAATGATGAGTTGGTTCAAAGCCTCATCACTAACAAATATCCAACAGATTTCTAAAGGAGGAAAACAAAGTTCAAAGTTCTAGCCAACATAATGTGAGATGATGGCTTTCAAAATTAATTAAGCTTAAGAAAATAATTAAAGAGGTTCATGAATTAAATTAAATTCAAAGGCCATGTAATCCTAACCAAAATCTTAAATTGGTTTATTGAAGATTGAGGCATCATTATTTGCCTTGAATTTATGAGCTCTTATTGTATAAAAGAGAGCATTTTTATTTGTAAAAAGAGAACTTCAATGGAGAGTGAGAGCACTTCATGAGAGTAGTGAGAGCACTTCATGAATGGAGAGTGTCAGCACTTTTTGAAAAGAGGAGTGTTGAGAGTAAGATCTCAAGAGAGGAGAGTTTTCCCCACTTCAGGAGGAAGTAGACCCTCTTCAGAAGATAGATAAAGTAATTGGTGGAGAGTTTGTTCTTTGTAGGTTATTGAAGGAGCAAATTGTCCTACTTGCATAAAGACAACATTGAAGTACGTTGATAATCGATGAGTTCAACTTCAACATTCTGAAACTCTTTCAGCCACCAATCTATCGAAGGTCGATATAGCTTCAGTCGTCAGTTTGTTTTAGTGTGCGAATCATCCATGTCCTTTCTTATATGTTGAAAGAAAGGAGTTGTATCATTTAGCCTTCTTAAGGGAAGGTCCATATATGCAACATCAGTAGTGAAACTGATGATTCCTTGTAGCACATTTCTCTCGTATTAAAGAATACAATGGATGTACAATTCTGAGGCGGACCCGGAGATGTATTCTAGGTGGGATGAACTCCATCACAAACATCTTTGTCTTATGGTATGATTTGTGTGATTGATGTGAAATTGTTCAATATTTATTTCATGCCTAAACAGTTAATTCACATAATAAATGTTCAGTAAAATTGCTAATCAGATGTTGTAGAAGGACTATAAACGATCTTGGTTAAAATTCTTCATTTTAACTACCTGAGTATTAATTGCTATAAAGTTCTATAAACAGGGTCTGTAGAGAGCCAAGTAGCCTCTTGATCTCATCCTTTTATTAAGGGTGACATATCTAGTAAACGGCCCTATAGTCAATCTCTGAAATAGAGCAAATTAACTCAGGTCATTTCCAGATCAAGTGGTATTAGAGCAGCTAGTTCTTTGTGGGTACAAGATGGGCAAGAACCCTCACTAGCTGTCAACTTGACAAAGTTGCAAATTGCCAAGGCATGTTCAAGACAATTGTCCAATACTATTGAAGGAAACAGTACCAACACCAGCAGTCTAGGAACAACCCAAGTCACCTACTGGAGATCAAACAAGTACCGAATGGAATTGGGTCAACTTCATGCCATATGCTTAAATGATTTTGTAATATCTAGATCTAGTAAGATCGTAAGTAGGTTCTATGATTGAATTGTTTTTCAAAAGCATTGTAAATAAAACTTTTGGAGAACCAAAAGTTCTTTTAGTTGGGAGGTGTGATCCAAATTTAGAATTGCTAAAGTTGTATCGAAATTACTCAAACAACCAAGATGGTTATTTGAAATATTGTAATTGTCGATTATGTAATAATTGATCAAGATGATCATTAAAATTGTGAAATTCAAATGTGCGACATCGATCGACATCAACTTCAGATGCGACTCTAGTAAATGTCCAAAGTGTCAATCAAAGACATCGTCAAATCGACCTGCAACAGAAAAAACAGAGTTTTTTATAAGACTTATGTAAGTAAAATTTGTTCTAAGTCTTTTTTGTAAAGGTCAAAAATGTCTAATGTCCACTTTTTTAAAAGCCTAAAATCTATTCCTAGGGAGAATTGTTAAATTAAGTCGTATTCCTAAGTTTCCTAAAATTACGGACTTAAATTCCCTAGCACCAAACCTATGTGGATGTCACTATGGTGTAAAACCTTTAAAGGGTCAAGCCCTAATGCAATCATAACCATAAACCTTTTTGTAAAGGTTCGAAGGATGTAATATTCCATAAACATTATTATAATGTTCAGAAGTCATGTTATAAACTTTTGTAAAGTTTTAAAAGGTTGGACTTGGGTTTTATAAACCTCATGTCAAAGTTCGAAAGCTATGTCATAAACCTTAAATTCTAATGTTCGATGTAATACTTGTATGTAATGGGTTCGAAAGTTTGGATCAAATTTTGGGCTCAGGTTATGTTTTATGCAAAATATTGTAATTAAATCCTACAGAGTTAATTCTAGACTGCCAAGGGATAGAAATAGCATCGAAATTTGCAGCAATGTGAACACATGAATAGTTTGAAGCTGTAGCGGAGTTGTTAGCTGTCTCGACCGTCAACATATGTGTGGCTGCCAGGTAATGCAGCACCAACATTAAAGTCCACATCACTGTTATTAAACCATGTTGGAACAGTTATGTAAATTGGGCAGAAAGCACAATCAAGTGACCAGAGTTTGAGCCATGTCAGAAGACTACCACCGAAGCTCGGGATGAGACCATCGGATAAGAACTTTAACCACCACCTATTCACACAGTGCAGTTAAGCATCCCCCGCGCAGTTATAATAATCTTCAGAGAAGACTTTGTTATAAAGTCTAAAATTTTGTTTTGAATAATTTAATATCAGTGCTATGGTAATGGGTTTATCCAAAGGTGCATGAATGATGAGTTGGTTCGAAGCCTCATCAGTAAAAAATATCCAACAAATTTCTAAAGGAGGTAAATAGAGTTCAAAGTTCCAACCAACATAATGTGAGATGATGGCTTTCGAAATGAATTAGGCTTAAGAACCAAATTAAAGAGGTTCATGAATTAAATTAAATTCAAAGGCCTTTTAATCTTAAACAAAATCTTAAATTGGTTTATTGAATATTGGGGAAACATTATTTTCCTTGAATTTATGAGCTCTTATTGCATAAAAGAGAGCATTTTTCTTTGTGAAAAGAGAACTTTGTGAGGGTAGTGAGATCACTTCATGAGAGTAGTGAGAGCACTTCATGAATGGATCGTGTGAGCAATTTTTTAAGAGAGGAGTCTTGAGAGTAAGATCTTAAGAGAGGAGAGTTTTCCCTACTTCAGGAGGAAGTAGGCCCTTTTCAGCAGACAGATAAAGTAATTGGTGGAGATTTTTTTCTTTGCAGTTTATTGAAGGAGAAAACCATCCTACTTGCATAAAGACATCATTGAAGTACGTTGATAATCGACGAGTTAAACTTCAACATTCTGAAATTCTTTCAGCCACCAATCTATCGAAGTTCGATATAGCTTTAGTCCTTAGTTTGTTTTAGTGTGTGAATCATCCATGTCCTTTCTTATGTGTTGAAAGAAAGGAGTTGTATCAGTTAACCTGTTCAAGGGAAGGTCCATATCTGCAACATCAGTAGTGAAATTGATGATTCCTTGTAGCATATTTCTCACAGCTTAAAGAATACAATGGACACACCATTCTGATGCGGACCCAGAGATGTAGTCTAGGTGGAACAATCTTCACCACACACATCTTTGTCTTATGGTATGATTTGTGTGATTGATGTGAAATTTTTAAATCTTTATTTCATGCCTAAATAGTTAATTCACATAATAATTGTTCAGTAAAATTGCTAATCACATGTTGTACAAGGACTAGAAACAGTCTTGGTTAAAATTCTGCATTTTGATAACCTAAGTATTAATTGCTATAAATTTCTATAGACAGAGTCTGTAGAGGGCCAAGTAGCCTCTAGATCTCATCATTTTCTTAAGGGTGACATATCCAGTAAATTCCCCTACAGTCAATCTCTGAAATAGAGCTAAGTAAATCGGGTAATTTTTAGATCACTATTAGATAACAGGAAAGCCCTCTCATAGATATGAAATTCCCCTGCAACCATAGATGGCTCTGCAGGATTTTAATAAATGGTCTATAGATTTTGTTAGACCCATCAACCCTCCAAGAAAGAAGACCATAGTTTGTTAAATCATTACTACAACTGATTATGTAACCTGATGGGCAGAGGCGAAGGCAATAAGGGATTTCACTAGAAATACTATTGTGCACTTCATATTTGAGCATATTTTAACTAAATTTGGTTTCCCAAAGATTCTTACGAGTGATAGATGTATGCACTTCATTAATGAAATAATTGAAGAATTAAGAGAGGAATTATAGATCCATAACTAGAAGAGTACCCATTATCACCCACAAGAAAATGGTGCAGTAGATGTTTTCAACAAGATTTTGGAGAACGAACTCACAAATATCTTTAATGAAAACTGAGATGATCGGGACATGCACATCCCTTTTGTTTTATGGGCTTATATAAAAACATGCAAAAATTTGACATGAAAAACACCCTTCAGGATGATCTATGGGTAGGAAACTGCCCTGCCAATGGAGTATATTATCCCAAGATTGTGCATCGCATATTTCACTAATATGGACGAGATTAATATAATGGAGGAACTAAGGAAGAGAGATGAGGTGAAAATTTCCATGAAGCTCTCTCAGGACCTTGATGATGTAGTCTGCAACCTAAACCAGACATCACAGAATGTCACATTGGCCATTGAGGGGTCGACTTCAGGAACGCTAGTCGAGACCATGAAGAGTAGAACAGACCAAAGTGTGGGTGTCTTGACACCATTTTTTGTTTCTATCGAAGTTGTCGAAAAAAAATGGAGGCTCCAGTACTAGTGTGACTTGGGATGGTGTTACCCTACATCCGAAGACCATTTTTGCTATATTTTTGTAATAGTTTAGTCTTGTGTAGGGGCTATTCAAATCCCCTCATGAATTGTAATGGGTCAAAAGGGTATATCAAGAGGCCACAAATAACAATTTCCAGACCATATATCAGTGCAGGCTAATAGTATAAATAGAAGTCTAGATCGCGTCTAAGAAGACAATTTTGGGATAATTCTAAATATTGATGTTATATCTCATGATTGTGATATTTTGTGCAGATGTTTCTGGGTAGAAATATCTTGTTAACTGTGTGAGTGGAGACCTTAGTCCTGTTGTGTACGGATCCTGTTGGTGATGTGCACGGGTTGTTGAAGGGTTTTGTATGAATAATGTGGACTGATATTAATAAATGAACTATTGCTATGAATATATGATTCTAGAATGATGTTAAGAACTTTATGTATCTAATTTTCGATTTCAGTATTATCTACAATTAGATTTCCTATGCAACTGTGTTTCGAGTTATATGAATAATCAATGAATGGATCTAATGGTATATGGTTATGATATTCATTGATAAGGGTTATTACTTGAATTTTATATGCTTTATTAACTTGCACAATATATTATGTATATTTGACCTTAAATCTATCTGCAATGGTATCTTGGTTAGGACCCCCATTCTAGAGGTCTGTTTATGGATACTTTGGATGATAAAGCATCCACATTATTCAAACCTCTCCCAGGGTGTAGAAACATAGTTCCAACACCTTCTGATATTGCCTCAGGTGCGACATTGACATGCGCAAGAAGGTCACTATTGAAAGGGCCAGTAGTAAGAGGGTTTTGTTGGTTAATCTCAACTCCGAACTTGGCTCACGACACCTCAAGCTAGCATGAAACAAATTGAAGACATGAAATTTATAGCCTACTATAACATCCAAAATATTTAGATAATTTTGAAATAAATAACAAAACATAGACATAATTTCATCTAGCCATAGTTGATTTCTAAGAATTATTGAGGAATCGAGCATATTCCACCCAACCGTGAACTATCTCCAATATTTTCCCACCAAGCTAAGATCTACTTGCCACTAGAATCAACAACATCATTGATTCCTCGATTTTTTCTTCCCAACATATTTTTAGGAACATCCTACTTTAAGGTCTGCCAACCTTTTGTCTAATCCTTTTTGTTTTGTATTTTTTGAAAAAGATACTCTTCTTTTTCCTTCAAGCAATCATTTCTCTCCTGCTATGCTTTATTTTATCCCACTTAGGATTTATCTCCACTAAGTTATTAACATAGTCTTTCTCTCCTATTATGTTAATATTTTTCTCTTTATTATTTTATCCTAGGGATTTCTAAGAGACTTTAGGAAAGGTCCATCTTTAACTTAACCATGAATATCTTTCCATACGTTGGAAAGTAGTCTTCTAAAACTCTAGATTTATTTCCTGAATATGCCAAGAAATGTATTCGTTAACTCAATAATAAAATATTGCATCATCACATCAACCCCATCATGTATTCCATAGCCATTGAATCCCATAAAAATTCAATGCCTAAAAATAGTCAATGTCTAAAAATCCATTGTAATTTACATAATTTTCCATTAAGGAGAAGGAACATCTATGTACACTATGCATCTATACGTGACCCTCAACATGGGTCTCACAATTTGTCAAATTTCATTGACAACAATTCATCACATGTAATATAGGTGGTAAATATTTCAAATTTCAACATAATAACAATCATGGAACTTAGAAAAAATACATTAACATATCTTGCATACCATAGGATTATACTTTCTATAAGGTATCTCATTAACAACCATCAATATTATAGAGAAATTTAACAGTCCCATTGAACACTAGGACATAAAATTGATTTTTTTTCTTCACTATTAGCTTGCAACCTTGTAAGCGACAGCCATTGGGGATTTTTGGGAAAATAATTTTCAATGATGCATTCTAAGACCACTGTAGTTTTTTTTATGAAATAATATGAAACCATGCAATCTAAAACCAATTAGACATTCTAACAAACATTTTGCAAGCATCCAATCATATTAATTTCATCAATGGTAAAATTTATGCCAAAAAACACAACCAACAATCCCTATAAGAGCGTCTAATCAGAAAAGTTGACAAAATTATGGATCCAATTCTAAACATAACATTTTATTGGAATCAACATGGGGGTCACATGATTTCAAGGTATGAATACACCTTGATGTTAAGATAAATAACATCTAAAAATTCCACAGATGCAATTATTTAAAGGAAAAAATTTCATATGTCATTTACCACTTTTGTCGAACACATGGAATCCAAACTTCCCTCTACAACTCTACATGAAGAAAGAGAACCCAAAATTATGCTACTATGGGTTGTTCATTGAGTTTAAGCTCACTATGTGAGTTCCATTTCAGTCATTGATTAATTTTAATAGCTAAAGAGGTTCTCTCAATTTTTTTTTTGTTTTTACAACATTCCATTTTCCTCTTCAAGGTCAACCCCAACTTCTAAAATATTTAGCTATCACACCAACAATACATGAATTCATTATTTATAAGAAGTGCACGGTAACTTTATTCATGTTTTTTTTTTTCCTTTTGTTTTTCTTATGCATGATAATCATTGTTGTAATATTATGCATGGAAATGTTGGAAATTAATTCACACTATAACCAGCGAGTGCTCACGATTGTTCATAGGTGAAATACAGTGTTTATTATCTTTTATCCACATCGATATTCAAATTTCATGATCATAACATTTAAAGAAACATTATCAATTTCTACTCTTTAATGTGGTCATTAATCATGCATCATTCATCTCATGTAAATTTTAGTCTTCTACAAGTTTAGTTATAATCATACCAGAGATGATGTGCACTAACATCATCACTCTATTTATTTTTTACTTAATGATTCCAAAAAAGTGCCAGTGTTGCAAAATTTTTCTCCAATACCATTTTTAACATACCACACTAACCTCACAGGAAAATGCATGGAGTTAGGAAATTTTTTTTTTCAACATTTACCAATGTGTAACTTTCTAAATTGATTTCTATATTCCCTCATTAACCATTATAACAACTATCATCATTACCTAGAGAAATATTTACTGAAAAACATAATGAGTTACAGAACCATTAACCCTCCTTGTTGTAGCATATGAACTTAAAATTCCTGCTATAACTATGCATCGATCACAAGATCCTTGTAACTAAACTAGTAAATCACATAATTGATAATTTAAACATCACATCATGAAAGAAATTAACATCATGAAAATTTCACAATGAAGAATCACATCATTAGACACTGCTATACCCTGGAAACCTCATAGGGTGAAAACCAATAAACGTATAGTTTATTATTAAAATCTTGTGACGGTTTCCACCCCTCACTTAATGCTTATAAGGGATTCAATACCTTGACCATTGTCATGAAAATTACATATAAAAATAATATTAAATGAAACATAACTAGCTATAAGCTAATACAATAATCATAATATCATTTACCCACAAATCCTCAATATTTGTCTTTGTGGTTGAATTGTTTCCATCAATGGGTCATCCTGCAGTTGGAACTTCTAAACTTGCATGGAATAAAAATATTTTTCTGCCACATTGTTCAACATGAAAAATTCTTTTCTCAAGTCACAATATTTAACTTCTATTGCTATGATCAACACATTTGATATAATGATTAGATAAAATATTAATATACCAATAATGAATCTTTATTTGTGACATTTCAACAACTATTTTTATGCATGTATAAAACATAAATGAAATGTAATGAAATCCTTTGACATGAATTAGTAGAAAATAAATATTTATCAAGCATCATATTTGTAGCAAATGCTAACAAAATCATGCATGCACTTTCATATTATTTCCAATGGAAACCTAACATACTAGATAATATTATTGGGCATGAAAATGCATAACAAAATTTCAATATAACTATGCAAAAGATCTATCCCAATAACTATGAATAATATTCTCTCAAAAGAAAGATAATACCATAGCTAATCCCTTTAGGTTTGAAAGTACATAATATTTTTCCCAAAAGAAGGCTAACAAAACCAATATTATGTGATTCCAACTTCCTTTTCTCCAGAAATATAATACCAAAACTATTCTTTTTCCATGCATGCAACTGTATACGTTTCTCTAACTAATCTTACATAATAAAGCATGTGATCACGTGTTTTCCTTCCTAATAATATAATCCAATAATGCATACAAGGATATATTTTTCTCTTCTATTCTTTTTCAAGAGTTATAACACAATAAATGATTCCTTGCTTACAAATATATATATTTATTTCCCAATGAATTTAACACACTAATTATTCTTTTTCTAAAATATAGCTAACTCACTAGATATTATGCACACAACACAATTATATATATATATATATATATATATATAATCTCATACATCAGAGAGACTTGTAATATTTTATGAAGAAATAATATGAATAACAAATCCTTCTCAAATAACACAACCAATTTCCTTTTACACAAAGGTTTTATGTGAACTACTTCTCACAAAAGTTATTTATATCATTTTGCATGACTCAAGCCCCTCATGTAATATAAAATCACATAATATTTTTAGTGGATCAAATATACTAGATATTATCCATGTGCACCTAAGCACATACTCTCTTCAAGAGTCCAATATTTCTCTTTAAAACTTTTAATGCATATGCATCATGAGAACATACTTGGTAATCTACTAAATTAAATAACCTAATTCCTTTTCACGAGTTATCAACATAATTATTATGTCTACATGTACATAAACAATTATTCTTATCCGGCTGAAAAATCAAATGGAAGCACTCTGTTTTACTATGTTTTTCCTATTTTAGTCATCAACTTTGCATGCGACTTTCAAACATATGGAAACACTTCTTTTGTAAAAAGACCTTTTTGTTTGGAACAAGCTTATTAAAAATAACCTCTCTTATTTTTTTCATAGGTATCATGGTTTTGAATAGTCAAATGAATATTTGTAGCACATGTTTTGAGATTTAAATATTAAATAATTTTTTGTTTTTATCATAACATTTTGCCACGGTTTCCAAACAAATGGAAATGAGTTTTGGAAAAAACAAATATATTTTTGTGTGTAATGGGTACATTAAATAAGCTATCTCATTTTTTACAATAGTGTTACGGTTTGGAAGATTTGAACGAATCTTTGTAGCTCATTTTTTGAGATTTAAATTCTTACACCAGTTTTTAGTCCTCTAACCATGTATAATTAGATGGATCGAAATACACCACGTAAGACCAATTTTACCATAGTAAAATTTATTTCACTCTGAAATAATTTAATAAACCATATTTTATTAAGTTATTTCTAGTCTGAATAGAAAACCCCGTGAGGAATAATTAAATAAATCCTTAATTATTTGATTTTCCTATACGAATAATTAATTAAACCTCTGTTTAATAATTTTCCTGGTCATATTTCACCCAATTAATGAGAAATAATTGCTTTACGTATTAGGGTTTTCCGCAGTGCTAGAGGAGTTCTGGAATGGGTGATCTCCCAGAATGTCCTAGTTGCCATGTGCAAGCCCCAGAAGTGATGATTGATTCTATGTGATTCATTTCACTAGTTTCAATCCCACTTATTCAACCCTGTGAGCATCACCCGATGCAATGAGTGCTAAGTGTATTATTCAAAAAATCATGATAAATCAGTCGGTTTCAACTACCTCTCATGAAAATGGTCATAGATGAATGACTTACTTAACCAAGTTAAATCCAAAAAATGATATATAATATAATGCACTACAGAAACTACACATACTTAAAATAAAAAGAGTAGAGGGATCTCTTGTTGAATGATTCATGAGGAGCAACACTTGCTATGTTTTTACAAATGGGGTAGCAAGCTAAGTGGGTCTGATTGTGGGGAAAAAACCATAGTTAAACATGCTTGAGCTAGAGGAGTTCTGGGATGGGTGACCTCCCGGGAAGTTCTGGTTATCTGGTACAATCCCTGGAAGTGATGTTTGATGATATGTGATTCATTTCGCTAGTTTCAATCCCACTTCTTCACCCCTGTGAGAATCACTCAATGCAATCAGTGCTGAGTGGATTATTTAAAAAACCATGGGAAATTAGTCAGTTGCAAGTACCTCTCACGAAAATGGTCATAGATGAGTGACTTAATTAATGCAGTTGAATCCCAAAGATGATATATAATGAGAAATAATTATATAAATCATTATTTATGTTATTATTCTCTAGGAATAACTAATTAAATATTTATTTAATTAACATTCCTTGTTAAGTTTGACTAAATCATTTAGGAATAATAAAATAAATCATTATTTGTTAAATTCTTACTTGATCCCATCCATGAAAAGATAAATAGATACTTTATTTGTTTATTATTTCTAAATAAAGGGATTTAACCAATTGAAATTCTCTTTCTCTCTAAAAAAATATAATGAAATATTCCAAGCAGTTAGATCTAGATCTTGGTTAATAATATTTTATTGTGCACCACTATAAAGCATAACTCAACATGTTATTATAAATAGGAGGGTTTTCCATTCACTTCTTACATTTGATCCTATTATCTTGGTGGGACTTCAATCCTCTCATCATTATCTATCTCTGATTGTCTTTTACTTTCTTTTTTCTTATAGAGTTCCCTTTTAGTTCTACACATCTTCGATATTCTACACCATTGAGAGAGAAACTTTGAAGCTGAAGTGTTTGAGGACATCCAATAACCCATCCCATTGAGGGTGATTGTATCAATTCTCTTCCGAGCTATTACATAATACAAAAAATTATTTATAATTCTTGTCTTGTCCATTGGATATTTTGGAGGAACTCTTATTTCATTTTGCTGTTTATAGTAAATTTTCTTTCACTAAGAAATAATTTAAAAAACCATAGTTTATTTAGTTATTTCTAGTCCAAATAGAAAACCCACGAGGAATAATTAAATAAATACCTATTTATTTTATTTTCCTTTAGGAATAAATAATTAAACCTCTCTTTAGTAATGGTCCTTGTCATATTTAACCCAATTAATGGGAAATCATTAGATAAATCATTATTTATCCTATCATTCTCTAGGAATAATTAATTAAATCTTTATTTAATTAATATTCCCTCTTAAGTTTGATTAAATCGTTTAAGCATAGAAAAATAAATCATTATTGATAAATTATTCCTTGATCTCATCCTTGAAATGATAAATAAATATTTTATTTGTTTATTGCTTCTAAATAAAGGGATTTAACCAATTTAAAATCATTTTCCCTCTAACCAAATATAGTAAAATATTCCAAGTAGTTAGATCTAGATCTTGGTTAATAATATTTTATTAGGGACCACTATCAAGGATAACTCTATATTTTTTTATAAGTAGGAGGTCTTTCCATTCACTTCATACGTTTTATCCTTTTATCTTGGTTGGGAATTGACCCTTTCATCATTCTCTATCTTTGATTCACTTTTATTCTCTTTTTTTTACGTGTCTTGGGTATTCTACACCATTGAGAGAGAAAATCTTAAGCTGAAGCATTTGAGGACAACCAAGAACCCATCCCATTGAGGGGGATTTTCTCTTCCTAGGTGTTACATATTACAGTAAATTGTTTATAATTATTCTCTAGTCCATTAGATATTTTGGAGAAACTATTATTTCATTTTTCTGTTTAGCTGCTTTATTTGCATATATATAGTTTTATTTTGTATTTGTTTCTACCATCTACTGCAGATATAAGAAGTTTAAGAACGATATTTTTTGTTAGGGTTGTTTGTCATGTGCAGCTAAAGTGATCTATTTTCTTACACTTGCATTAATATTTCATACTAACAATTAGTGACTCCAAAAGGTTTTATTTAGATTTTCCTACATGGCCATATGCTTCAGTACCTAGTTATTTTTATTAGTCATTATTTTTTATCTTCTTAATGTCTATTTTTCCCTTTTATGCACTAAAATAGTAAAAAATCTAACTTCCACATTTTTTTGGGTGTTTTCTACAAGTAATAGGTATTGATCGTGACACAGAAAACAAAAAATTTTCGAAACTTGCAGCTGAAACTTTCGAAAGTACAACTCGTACTTTTTCAGCAACAGACCTATGAGTTTAGGGCCCATATAGTGGTTGTTGGGCCATAAACTATGATTTCACTAGTCATTAGTTCAATATCTGCGAGCTGCAGTGTGTTTTTTCTAAAAAATTTAGGGTTTGTGGAAAGTACTGTTCATGGTGGATTGACCTCTGTCTACACCCATCTTATGCCTAGATATGCTAATTTTTTCTTTTTAAAGTGGTAGCAAACCTCTTAGGGATTTAGTACACTTCCACCTCTTTAGGAAGGGTTTAGCTGAGTAGGGAGTCTCAGATTTATGCAACACTTTCACCCATTTTTTAGGGCTTGGTCCCTCTTTCTTTCATATCCTGTTAGATAGGTTATTATCTAATCCAAAGCTCCCTCTTGACTCTTGTTTGGCCTCTACCATAAGGTCCCTCTTGTTTCCCTTACGGTTTTAACTTGTTGCCTCCTGTTTTGCAGCATTTTCCCCTTTGGTTTCTTGCTATTTTTTGCACCTTTTCAGTAGATCTGAGTCATTAGATCCCTATCCCTTAGACCTTATATATTTTGGCCTTTTTTTGTGTTTTGATTCAATTTCTCCTGCCTCTTAGAATAGTTTCTTGGGCGCCCTTATTTTTGGACTAGAATTTATTCATGTTTAGTTGTTTATTTCATTGTCGCTTTCAGTTTTATTTACAGTTTTACAACACTTTTTATTTTTCTTTATACAAAATCATCTCAGTTTAATTAAAATTAACAACCAGATCACATACATGCATACCTAAAGTGAAGATTTCTTAGTTTATACCACCAAGACAGGACATAAACATCGTAATTATTTTATTTTCCCTCTGAGTCTTTGTATATTTCTCTTCCACCTTGCTTGGGTATTTCTGTCTTGCGATCATTGCGGCCCCAAGGAATTTATCTGAGAGAGTCCTAGGCCTTCATCCTCAGTTTCCATTAGGAAGACTTACTCCACCTAATCGCTGACGAGTGTGTCTTCCACCGAGTCCCTATATCGACTCTAATTATGTTCCGCCTTCTTTTTATCTGTATCAAGAGCCTAGTGCTCTAGCCCCTTTGGCATTATAACTGCAGCCTCTTATGCCTTCTCAACCTCCACCGCAGCAACCACCTCCCCCTCCGATTGGGGTGGATGCATAGCAGAGCAGGACCGATCCTCCAATATCTAAGAAAAAGAGAAAAACACAACCAAAATCAACCCGCACAAGGTAATCAAGGGCACCAACCTAACCAACCAAAAATTAACAACCAGCAATAAGGCAATCAACCCAAGCAGGGTAGGAATTTTTGTATAAACAAGCCTTGCTCTTGTTGTGGTGTGCATGGCCATTATACTCATGATTTTCCCCTTTGAAAAAAAATTTGCTAGTCTTCAGAAGCACAAGCAGCATCGAGAGGACAACAAGTCATGGTTTTGGCTTCGGCCTAACCCCCTTGAGGTCAAGCCACCCCTCAAACCTCTTAGTCTGGTACCTGTTATGAATATATTCTCATGATGAATTCTGACGTGGTTAATATCAGGGATGTGAACCTTCAAACTCAATCATACCAATGTGGCAAGCCACCTGCTTCGCCTACAACCGAGCCTCAAAACACTGGTTCCATAGAGTCTATTTTGACACTGAATGCCCCTTTACAAATCCATCATCCATGTGAAAAGCTCTTTCCCAATATCCCTAAAGGGCCATTATGTCGAACTGCTGCCTCTGCCGAAGGCGTCCATAATTACAGCATTATAAATGACTTAGCATAATATCCTACTACTATGTCAATGCTTGAAGTCGTCCACTTGTTCCCTTATCAACGTAAAGCTCTATTATTTACTTTGGGCATTGTAGATCCCTCAGATGATCGTTTGATCATCTTTTATGTTGAAAAATCAGAGCATTCCCCCTTACCGTCATCCTTCGCCTTCCGAATATCAGTCAACATTCAGAATGCCCATGTTTGACATTGTATCATTTAGGAGGGTACATCCACCTTTGTGATGTCCTCCTATATTTGGAAGAAAATCAGATCACCTGAGTTAGTTCCATCCACTATCACTATCTGTGCTTGGGATGGTCACTCTTATTAGCCCCTTTGCATGTTCCAAAATTGTTCTATTACTATTGCGGGCAAGACTATTTTCATTTACCTTAAAGTCATTGATGCCCTCTCAATTTAAAACATATTGTTTGGTCATAGCTATACCTATACGATGTTTGTTGTTGCATCTATGGTTCACCATAGGTTCTTTCTTCGTAATGGAAATATCATCGCCATAGATCACTTTACATACAACGAACTGAAGGCTTAGTTGTCTCCTGAGTATATCATCTCTTTAGTGGTAGATAAGAAATTAGTCACACCACTTACTAGTGTTTCACCTTGAGTCTATAAATATTCCACCTTATTTGGTGCATTCCCTGGTCCCCCCCATTTTTCCACAGATCCAACCTCGTCGAATGTTTGCATTACGCAATCATCTCGGACTAACCATAAGCGGTCTGGTTCAACCACCTAGCGGCCTATTCCTCCGCAACTTGCTAGTGGTCAGTCAATGGAGCCCACAGGGCATTCCTTCCAAGGATCGTCCTCTTCCATTGCTGCCTCTTCCACTCCTTTCCAACCTAGAATGGTTCCCCCTAGACTTAACCAGTTAGGAGGAAATCCACCAGGCCATTACCCATCCGGTCACATACCATTTCTTTCTCCCCTCTTTAGAGTGTTTTATGTGCCTGTTATGGCTATGTTGATCCTTCCCATGTTGACCATGCAGAGCCCAGTATAGTACATATATTGCCCAGTCAAACCCCACCTGTTCAGCTCAAACCCTATACCGGTTTGACACCGATCGAACCAGTCGCCACAAATCCTACCTTTTCTTCAATGCCTAAGCCACCTCAACTAGAATCTACTCTTGTTGCAAAAGAATTTGGTCTAGGGAACAAAGCCAGTAAGAAGGAACCTAAGGATAAGGCTTCCAAAATGACTCTCGCTCCTCTTAAGCCTCCAAAGAAGTCACCTTTATGTGCTTTTCATGATGTTGTTGGGCATGTTATGCAAAATTATACTAAGCTTCCTCTTCTCAAACTTGTGGTCAAAAAAACATTTTTTGAATCTGATATCCTCTAGGTCCATGTTACCATAGCCAATTCAGGTAAGAAACTAAAAGAATTTCACAAGAATCAACATTGTGCTTTTTGTGATCTTTATGGCCAATATTCTCACCTTTGTCCTCGTACCAAAGATTTTCGTGACACCCTTGAAGTCATCCGCTGAATGTAGCTCACCCGCTACTCCTCTACTCATGTATTTGGCTAAACCTGAAGTAGAGAAAATTTTCATACCTCCTCCTAATGTCTAGATGATGGAACCTTCGACCACCATCCTCCCTCTCTCATCATCCATGAGATCCTTAGCAGAAAACCCCTCCAGGACATTCCCTTCTGTTTTGATCGAACCTCGTTTGGCGATGGCCTCGAGCTCAACATTGGTAGATGTTTCATATAATAGCTCTTCATATACCCTCTGTAGTGATGCCTATGTGAACGATATCTCTCATTATGATGCATCAGGTAGCCCCACCACGTCATGTGGTATTTCTTCTTCTAGTCCCCCCAAATTTCACTTTGATGAAGACATTATGGAAGCAATGACCAACCCTGAATATCCTTGGGATAATATGCACCATTGTGTGTACATCCTTTCGCAACAGTCCCATGACCAATATCTTGTGCAATCCAAAGACAACCAAAATGAAGTCAATTGGATATATTACATTGAACCCTTGCATTTGAGCCACATATAACTTGTGGCATTTACATTGACACCCAATGTGTGGGTAAGGGGGCACCCATATTTGAGAGTCCAAGAGAAGCAATTATCCACAACCCTCCTAGTGCATCTGGTAGTGTCTACTCTAGTACCATGATTATTCCCCATTTAAAATAACCTCCAGAGTCTTGCATCATTTCAAATCACTCTAGGGTTGATCCACTTAATCATTCCTTCATCTTACATCACCAACCGAGTCCCTTAGAAATTGTTGTTAACTAACTTGTAGCTAGGGGCATCATTCTCACCTTAGCATACTAGATCACTTCACTCCACCACATATGCTTGGGGTTGTAGCCCATGCTTGGGGGCATGATGGAACCCCTAGCCATATTCTCACTTGATTAACGAAATTTTTGGCCTTGACCCCATCAATATAGGCATGGTTGATTATTCTCCCATTCTTTGGATATTTTATCCTACCGGCCTCTCTGGCTAGCCATATATCATATATGCTTGATACCATATCTTCAAATATTATATTTTATGTGATACCATAATTACCACTTGGTCCCAATGTTTGACTTTGTGGGTGGGGATGATTCTATACCTTCTCTAATAGTTCATTCTTGTATTCCTTTCTTACATTGAATCTTCATTAGGAACCATCCTTCCACGAAGAATTAATTCCATATTTAGACAAGTAAGGCCTCCTTCATAAAATTTGTGGATCTCGATTCCAGTGATCAGTTTGTCTACTACGACCGTCACAAGATTTAGGGCCATCCCTTATTAAAAGAAAACCCCAATTTTTCTTCTGCCAATTGTGACCAAATTGTAGATTCATTTGAAGAACCATCAAAACCATTGGAAATTTGTCACCGAGCTCTAAAATGGGCATTAGTTTGTTTTTTGTGATTTGATACTTCACTCGAAAGCCTTTTTTCTTGAGGGTCACTTCACTGCATCTCAAAATGGAATTCCTGCACTTGTGCCACTTGTACTTGGGACACCACTTAGCCTTCATACTTTTCTATGCTTCTGTCAATTTTATTCATGAGTAACCATATTTTTCTCATGTTTTCATGGTCCCCATCGGCCTATTTTGTGTAGCATCATCATTGATTCTCCCTTGATCAAGGCATCTGAGTTGAGTCATCATTTCATTCATGGAGTCTGTCCTGAGTCCATTTTTTACTCCCATCACAATATTATATCTGTTCATGCTTTGTCCCTCTCTTGTGTAGCCCATTTTGAACCCCAGTCCCACTATTTCCTATCCCCTCAGGAGTGGAGTTAGTTAATGCTAGGTCATCCATGCTTTTTATGCTCTGACAAGGGAAGTCATTTTTTTCTACTTAGTATCTCCCCATTCCATCATCATCCTTGGTGTCAGTCCATCAATTTCTCTACTATGTTTCCTAATGGCTTAGTTGAGGACTCTCATTGCCTCATCGATGGAGGAACTCCTTCTGTCGACATGAGCATGTTCATTCCAGAAGACAAGTCTAGAGGTTGGTGTATCTTGGTTCCAGCTTACATAATGGTTTGGTGCATCGGATTAGGTAAAAGGACTCATGATTTCCGTTTGACTTTATTGTTTTTCATCCGAGCCCCTTCATCATGATCAAGATTCATATACTTGATATTTCAGTGATCCAACAAACTGATCTAGTGATTCCCAATTTTCCGTGAGATGTTTTAGACCTCACGAGGGGGTGGCCCTTCAGGAAGTCCCCCACATGCTTGTATGATCTCATTCTCTTCTACAAACTTAGATTTAGCTCCATAGATTTGATTTGTTCGGCCCCAACTGCTTTAAGTTCCTATACCATGCATGTATCACTTATATGATCCTTTTATATTTTCAGATCCTTTTCATGTTTATCAGGGATTCTCTGGTTGTTATTATATCTCATGTATTTAGATATTATTGTATTTAGTCCTGTTTTTTGTCCAAGCACAGGATCTGTGTCGGATCTATTATATTTTTTCCTATCCCATGCTTACGCCACCATATCATTTACTTTATAACTCAGTCTCATTTTACTAGGCGAACCATTATACTTTGTACTTTGTCATAATGGTGAGCATAGATATGCATCCCCTGCCTCATTATCTACAGCTACCCAACCATTAAAGGAGACTTACAGTTGACGGTCTCTCCCCCTAAGGGTTATTATCCTCTCTCACTTCTCTTTTCCTATGTATATATCTCTCTCTATGACTCCCCTTCGGTGTCTAGTGATTGTATTCTTACAATGTACTTCTGTCATATGATTATCTCCTAACTCTTGTACCTTGGGGGCCAATCTCTTACACCAATTTTTGGTCACCTAACCATGTGTAAGTATATGTATCAAAATACACCATGTAAGACCAGTTTTACCATAGTAAAATTTCTTTCACTAAGAAATAATTTAATAAACCATAGTTTATTAAGTTATTTCTGGTCCAAATAGAAAACCCCATGAGGAATAATTAAATAAATCCTTATTTATTTCATTTTTCACTGGGAATAATTAATTAAACCTCTATTTAATAATGTTCATGGTGATATTTAACCCAATTAATGAGAAATAATTACATAAATAATCATTTATCTTATTATTATCTAGGAATAATTAATTAAATATTTATTTAATTAATATTCCATGTTAAATTTGACTAAATCATTTAGGAATACTAAAATAAATCATTATTTGTTAAATTATTCTTTGATGCCATCTTTTCAATTATAAATAAATACTTTACTTGTCTATTTACCACTATCCTTTTACCTCCAACAAAATATAATAAAATATTCCAAGGAGTTAGATCTAGATCTTGGTTAATAATATTTTATTTTTTACCACTATCAAGAATAACTCAATATTTTTCTATACATATATTGTGGAAGCTTGAAAATGATTGGTTTTCCCTTTAGGATTCGGAGCTCTACAAAACCTAATTGCCATGTCCACCGCCATTACCTTCATTTCCTTGGTCTTGGTAGGCTCTGTAGCCACCCACACCAAGGCAGAGCATGCAGGCTCTGCAAGTTTCCTCGTCGTGATCCCCTAGAGTCACTACGATCAGAAAATGCACAGCTCATAGCACAGCTTACCCATTCGGAAACATACTCGGCTATGGTTGCAGATTCAAGGTTTAAACCCGCCTACAGAGGTGAGGACGCTGACGAAAACGACGCATTTCTCATGGAGGCTTTTGGTGGCTATAGCACCACCGTTCTCGCTACAGTCACAAGGGTTTCAGTTGGAGTTCAGATTTGGGATTAATATCCAACTCTATGGGTAGCCGCCGACACCACTAAGGGCAAGGGATCGGGGGCTTTCACTAGAGTCTTGGCTGCATTTGGGACTACCCAGGTAAAATCACTTCTCCACAGCAGTGGGGTGATAGGAAGCTGGACAGAGTATGATGTAGAAAGCCATATCTATAAGGATCATGCGATCCAAGCAAGTGTGGCCTTAGATCCCACTTCCTCCCCATGCAAGAAGCAGTCTTGCTTCTTTGGCTAGCTAGATCTACCAACAGGAGCCTCTACATTTCAGATCCAAATCACCCTCCTCTCTGGTAAAATGATGTTGCAATGGGTGCATGCAATAGATCTTGTACAGGAGCTTTTAAGCAAGCTCGAACTTCGGCTGGGGATTCCCTCCTCTTATTATAGATTACTGTATAAAGGTAAACAGTTAGAGGACCCTTTTCCCATCTCCTTTTACTGTATTCAAAGAGATGCTTCTATTATTTTAACACTGAGGCTAAGAGGAGGGTCCTTCGGGTAGACCTCCTCTGCGCCTCCTTTCTCTTGCAAAGATGTAGTCCATCCTTAGACCTATTCGAAAATTGCTTAGCCAGCCATGGCTCCCAGGCCATTTCTAGTGGATAAATTGGAGGAAATTCCCTCTATAGAACTCTCTCATCCTCCGATTGCCGATCATTATCATACAATCATAATTTAATGGTGTATGGCATCATACAATATATTATACCAATGGATCCACTCCAACTGGGCTAATAAAAGCAAGATCTACCTATGCTCGAAAGGCTTCTTCATTGTGGCTTTTGATTCAAATGAAGATTACCAGAAAGCCTTAACTCGAGGTCCTTAGTTCTAGGGCACGGATGGGATTTTCATTACTCCATGGTTTCCAGATTTTGACCCTTCCATAGCTGTCATCACCAAAATCCCCATGTGGGTCAGGCTTCCGAACCTTCCAGCGCATCTATGGTACTTCTCTGTTTTCTTAGCCATAGGTGATTCCTTAGGCCAATATCTTGCCACAGACACCTCAAGAAGTGAGAATGGACTCTACACCTATGGCAGATTATGCACGGAAATAGACATCAGTAAAGGATTATCAGATCAGATCAACCTCAAATTTGGGGACTTCCATTGGACACAAACTTTGGATTATGAGAATACGACCTTCAGATGTCACCATTGTCATCAAACAGGGCATCTCCAAAATACTTGCTCTCATCTCCAAGGCAAAAAGAAGAATCTCAATCGCAAATCCAAATCCAAGAGCTGGAATCTCGGTGTTCCTCCTCCCCCGATGGATGACACAGACTCTTCCAGCTTGGATGAAGAAGAAATTGATGCAAATGGGGAGAATATTGAGACTCTGATGGACGCTCCCACACCCAATCCCACAGATCCCTCTACCCCTTTGATCTCTCAAAAACGCTCGCATGAATCTTCTTCCTTCGATTCTGATAAGGATATTCCACCCTCAACGCAGAGTAATCTACAACTGGTCGTGGTCCAGCCAAATTCTAATGGCTGGGTCAATGTAAGCAAGAAAAAAGGGAAAAAGTTCCATCTGGAAGATTCCACCCACTTTGGGTAGATATCCTTTTCTAGCTCTTGTTTTTCTGCTCTCCTTGTTATCTCTTGTTCATTCCTTGACAATTATTCAAGAGCGGGGTTGTTAGCCTTCCACCTCTGGCTCCTCTTCTTTTTAGCATCGCTTGCATGCAAGCTCTGTTTGTACAATATGTTTCTTCCTTTTTTTAATAGAATTAGTCTTGTTCAGAAAAAAAAAAAAAAAAAAAGGAAGAAGAAGAAGAAGAAGAAAAGAAAAGAAAAAAGCTCAATATTTTTCTATAAATAGGAGGGCTTTCAATTCACTTATTACCTTTGATCATTTTATCTTAGTTGGATTTTGATCATCTCATCATTTTCTATCTTTGATTCTCTTTTATTTTGTTTCTTCTTAAAGAGCTCCCTTTGAGTTCTACACCATTGAGAGAGAAAATCCAAAGCTGAAGTGTTTGAGGATAGCCAAGAACACATCCCATAGAGGGGGACTATATCACTTCTCTTCCCAGGTGTTCCATCATACAAAAAATTATTTTCAATTCCTTTCTTGTCCATTGGATATTTAGGAGAAAATATTATTTCATTTTTTTTTTTAGCTTATTTATTTGCATAGATTCGGGTTTATTTTTCATTTTTTTTTACAGTATATTGCATACATAAGAAGTTTAACAATCATATTTGTTGTTAGGGTTTTTTTTTATGTGCAGCTAAAGTGGTCACTTTTAGTACACTTGCATTAAGATTTCATACTAACATAAATATTAAATAAAAACTTGTTTTTGTCATCAGATTTGGACACATTTTTCAAGATATGGGAAACAAATTTTCAAAATATGAAAGAGGTTTTTGGTCATCACATCCTGTTTTATAAAAAAATCTTTAAAATTCTACACATCCATCCAGGTTTTGGAGATAAAAAGGCATATTTGGACACTATTTTCCAATAACTCATCCAATTCAAAAAATTATTTAGCCATGAAAATATTTTATAAATTAAAAACACATGAAACCTTCTAATAATTCAATGAATAAATCAATTATTCCTCTATCCACGAAATTGTATAGAATTTTTCACTAGAAATAATCTTGGTTCTTTATTATATGAACTTTTCCTTGGAAACAAATTCAATTATTATATAATCATGCCCCATATGAAAAAAAAGTAATTTTCAAAGAACATAGTTACTTATATTTTTATGCATGCTTGGAATCCCTTATTCCTCTTCCTTGGCTCCATTCTCCATGTATTCTCTCATTCCTTCCTCTATTTTTCCCATAGGCTTACAATAAATAGAATTAGGAAAATGGAATGGCTTTTCTAAATCTTAACAGTATTTCATAAGGCACCCATAAATCTAATTTTTCCTAAATCAAAAGATTACTCCATAAATACCTCATTGTTTTCTTTTCATGGTAGATTTTCTTTTGAATTATGACGAAAATCACTTATCCATTGTTTTTCCAAAACTATCCCTCCTTATTTCTAAAACTCATAAAAGATACCAACTTGGAAATATAATTTATTTGTATAGAAGAATATAAATTCCTATAAATAAATTAATTAAGAAATAATTCTTCCAATATTCCTATAATTAAGAATTACAATAGTATTCTTCATTTAATATCATTATAAGAATTAATAATATTTAATTATTTAACAATGTCATTTTACGAGATTTTTAACGGTGGCTTACGCCTCAGATATTACACAATATCTCTCTCCATCACTCTCTCATGTCTCTTTACATTCATCTCTCTCATTTTATCTCCCACCTCCATCTATTTGTACCCCTGTATATCTTTCTCTTTCTCTCTCTCTCAAACTCTATCATTATCTCCCTGCAGGTTTTCTTCTATTTTTTTTGTTATCTCCCCATCCATCCCTATGCCTCTCTCTCTATATTTGTCTTTCCCTTATCTACATTTCCCTATCTCCTCTCTTGACTCTCTTCCCTCCTCCTCTCTTCTCTCACTCACTCTCTCTCATTCTCTCGATTTTAAATCCATATCTATCTACACCTCTATCCCTTTATTTATTTATTCTCCCCTCTCTCTCTCCCCCTCCAACTCCTTCCATCTACTCCCCTCTCTCTTATTATCTCTCTCAAGTACTCGCTCTCTTCCTTCCCTCTCTCCCCATATCTCTCTCTACATGCATATGATTGATAATTTTCATTCTCTGTAATCAATGATATATGTATGATCGAATATATTTTAGATTTTGTTTTTCTTTTGTGAAAGGAGACGGTATTTTGAAATGTGGTATTAATAAGTCACGATATTGACCCATGGTATTGTAACAAAACCTGTTTAAAATTTAATAATATTCATGGTAGAGTTGGGGTGATTATCCATGGTTAATAACCTTTTTATATTGTAAGTTTATAGTAAGTATTGATTTTTTATTTTCTTATTAATTAAAGTTAAATATGGTTATGAAATCAATATTATTCCCTATAAAAGAAGGATTAATTCAACATTGACAAATGCAAATTATAATTTTTCATTCGCCAAAATTATAATTTAATTATCTTTTGATCACTATTAGATTAATATTGGAAAAAATGAATGTGAGATTAGGCCAATACAGGAATGAATACTTATGTAATTGTATGGACATGATTTTATAAATGAAAGGAATTTTTAATATGTTCACAAATTGTCGTTGTGTGTGTGTGAATCCATAATTCAACTTTCATTTGTAATATGGAATTAAGAAAAGCTTCAAATATTATAAATGGCTTTGAAATTAAATGATATCAGATTCAAATATCACAAGAGAGGATAATTTAAATATTTTTCTAAGGGGTGAACATTGCCATGAAATTTTCTGATTAACTAACTGTAATGAGATTTGACAATATATAATTCCAGGGAATTTTTTCAAGGTTGTGAACATAAGAGATTATATCATGCTTGAATTGTGGCATGAGAAAATGTGACCCAGGGGAATCTAAACTAGAAAATTACCAGTGAATTGCACATGGATTGGGGTACAATATCCCTTAACATGATTATATTTTTTCCCAAACTATTTCAAATCGGTGACCTTCAAATCAGGGAGTGACCTAACAATACTCCCCATCACTGTCTATTCAACACCCCATTGGCATAATTTTAAACTTTTTTGATTGATAAAATTAATGATATTTAAAATTATAATAAGGTGATTTAAATTGAAGATTACTTTTAATGAAATTTTATATTAGAGTGTAGCTTATAAAGATATTTTTTTTCTTTGGTGCCTTTTTTAAGAAAAACTATATTTAAAAATAAAATATCAAAATATTCATTAAATAACTTATTATCTTTAAAAAACCAACATAGATCCATCTAAACTCTTGATCTACCAAGCATCGAGAGGGATCAAATCTCTTGAGATGCAAACATCTTTTTGAGTGAAAAGAGATTTTCTCCCTCTACGCCCTTAGTAGATGTGGGGTTAAGATAGATATAGGATAGTATAATAAATATGTAGTTGATATTGGAATATTTTATTTATAATTAATGTTCTCAACATTAAGATGTTAAATATCTCCCCTCATATTTTATTCCTATATGTAAAAACTACAAATGAGAGGATTATATATGATTTGAAATATAGTCAAAGCACATACACATACTTAATTTTAATGAAATTTGTGAAATGAATATTCTTGAAGGATATAAAAGTAATCAAATAACGTAAAATATATTATAATAAAGCATGCAACTTTTAATCTAATGGAAAAAATAGAATATAATCTAGGAATGTATTGGAAACTTAATCTATTAAAGTAGGTAAATCTAACTATAAAAGAATGTAAAATTAATATATGAAAGCATGAAAACTTAATCTATGAAAACATTTGAAATTTGTTTTATGAAAATATAGAAATTTTTATTGTACAAATAAAATTAAATATAATCTATGAAAATGATACAATTAGCCATGAAAACATTGAATACTGTAAATAAATTTTGGAAATTCACTGTGTTTTCAAAGCTTAGAGTTATTTCATAAATTAAAGTGATGGTATGCCGATGAATTCTTGTGGAATAAACTATGTGATGAAAAAACTAGTGATATGCCTAAAAAATGTAAATGAAATCAATGTGCATAGAAGAAACTAAAGAAGTAAATATTTTTTGTGTTTTAAATGTAATTAAAGTAGCTTATTTGTAAAAGAAAATAATTTTAACGAGAAAAAATCATATAATAAAAAGAATTGAAATAAACCTTGAAGAAAATGAGCATAAAAAAATAGTCTATTTTGCATAAATGAAAAATTAAAATACACTCATACTCATGAATTGGCCTTTCTAAAATGCATGAGAGGAACCTAACAATCATCTAACAAATAACATATTTACATATCCTCACATAAATCTCTCATATATTTTATAGGAGACATTTATGAAAATGTCCATGATTATTCTCAATGAAATGCACTTGATTAATGATCTCTAATATTCCAGAAATATTCAAGTGTTTTAAAAAGAAATTTGAATTTAAGACATCGAGGAAAATTCACCCAAAATAATAAAATATTGCATTGGAAACTAATAATGAAAAAACCCATATATGATTATAAAAATGGTATTAGTGTAAGGTGATGATGTTTTGGAATATGGTAAATAATGAAGAAAAGTGAGAAAGGAGTGTGAGAAAAACATGACATTTTGGAGTCCTAACACTTGGTAAGGTAAAACCCTAAAAACTGACCTTTGCACAATATATTACCATATGAATAATTTCCTTATATATATTTTATGCCATGATTTGTGGATATGGTTTTAATATTTTTGCATGATTTTTAGATATTTGTGTTATAATTTTTTTACTCTTAAGCCTTGTAGGAAAAAAATCAAAGAATGAAATCCTTAAAAATTGTTCATAGTCACGTAAATAATATATTTTCCATAAAGTACTTGTCATTATAATTTAAGAAAGTATGTGTGTACAAAATGGATAGGAATAATATATAAATATATATACTTATCGGGACTAACTTCCGAGCATTATTTATGTTCTCTTTAACACTTTTGTACGAGTAAAATTGTAAATGTGTAGGCTTACTAGTCATTACTACACTAAAATTTATGCAAGTTATTTTCCCTTAACAAGAAATTTACTTATACACTTCACGTCTCAATTTATTAGTTTTTACCAAAACAATAATATAGAATATTTTTCCTATCGACCACTATTAGTTTACAATTAGCAAAGGAAAGTTAATTATTTGTGCAATTGTTCCCAAACCATAATTTATAACTTGAATTGAAGGTGCTAGGTTGTCATACAAAATAAAATTAGAATATAACAATTTAATTTTTAATTAATGCTTATTAATTTTTAAAATTTTATTATTAATTGAGCCAAACTTTTAAATGGTTACACTCATTTACAAACGCTAAAACATTTCTCCCATAATGGGCTCTATATTATCCTGGATCCATCTTAACCTCATATCTATGAACTGTTGAGTGATATCAAATATTTCAAGGTGCAAACCTCTTTTTTGAGTTCAAAACTTAAGGAAAGGTTTGCACCTTGAGAGATTTGATCCCTCTCAATGCTAGGTAGTTCCAATTTTATGATATATCTAGGTTTGTTTCATTCATATGTGGTCAGATAAAATTTGTTGAACATTCAATTGTTTTGATAATTTTAAATATGTTAAATATATATTATATTAATATCATCATTTTAATTTTAAATTTACTTAGTTACATTATTTTTTTGTGATCATAAGTACTATTAATAAATTGAATGATGAAAAGTGATGAAATAAAAATTGTAAATGCAAAGCCAAAATGTAATAATCAACTGCTATAAAATGTGAATAATAAGAACATAGTCAATTACAAATAGTATTCATTGTGATTATTCTCAAACTATTTTTATTTATCCGTTCTTATTGTCACATTTGTTAGCCTTTCCATCTTTTTATATCAATCATATAAAAAGGGATGTTCAAATTATGGACCATTCAAAGCTTTACTAAAAGTTATTATAGAAAATTCCATACCTTATCTCTCTTACTCTCCAATAATAATAGAATATTTCTCCACTATCAATCATTGTGACTAACGAAGTGTTAAACCCCATGTATGTTTCAATGGTAGTTGGTTTCTATTACCTCGTTCAAATGCAAAGTGCCAAAAAATGTTGAATGATTGAAAATGCCAATAAAAATGTATTTCATTACAAATAGTTTAAATGTTCAATAATCAAACATTTTATGTAAGTGAACATTTTATTTAACATCAAAATTCAAGTATTTTATTTATGATTGAATTTTTGTGATAAAAATATTAATGCACATCG
The DNA here is from genome assembly GCA_034641835.2 of Pinus albicaulis. Lineage (NCBI taxonomy): Eukaryota > Viridiplantae > Streptophyta > Pinopsida > Pinales > Pinaceae > Pinus > Pinus albicaulis. The sequence continues at coordinate 1,200,011,558 of CM076581.1, read as the reverse complement.
TCAACATTTTTTTGTTCTTACACCAAAATCAATGTGCATTGTTAATATGATTACTTTGAAATTAACGTACACCATACATCTACTTACATCGAATCATGAATCAACATCTACATTAAATTAATGAATCTATTGCAAACAATCAAATAGGATTATAAATCAACATATTCACTAAAACCAATGCATCTAATGTATATAATCAAATAGGATTAGAAATCAACATCTACATTGAAATTAATGCATTTAGTGCAAATAATAAGATAGGATTAGAAATAAACATATACACTAAAAGAAATTCATCTAATGAAATAAAACAAATAGGACTAGAAATCAAAAACTACACTAAAAATCAATGTATCTAGTGCAATCAAAAAAATGGGAGTAGGAAAAAGCATCTACACTGAAATCAATGCATCCATGTTAGTGAAGAATGAAAATATTCATGACTTCAAAAATCCAAGTTCTTTGAACTTTTGAAAATTCATAATTCCTCTTTGTATATGGTTAATAATCTTGAATATCATATAATACTATATCATATATCTATGTATCCCTAGGTGTCTCTTTATTTTTCCCTCTTTCTCTCCCCTACATATTCAGGTCTATATCCCTCCCTCTCTCGCTGTCTATCTCCCCCTCCCTCTCCCTCTCCCTCTCCCTCTCTCTCTTCCCCTTATATTTGTTTATTCCCCTTCCCTCTCTCTCTGTTTCTCTCTCTCTCTCTTCCCTGTTTTTGTCCTCTCTCCCTCATAATCTCTTCATATCTCCCATTTCACCCTTTCTTTCTATTGATGTTTCTCTCTTTATATATTTATTCTTCCCTCCCTCTATTCCCCCATCCAACTCTATCTCTCTCTCACTCCATCTCTCCATCTCTCTCTCTCTCTCTCTCTCTCTCTCTCTCTCTCTCTCTCTCTCTCTCTTCAACACTATAGTTCTTGCATGCATCCCTGACCTAATAACACTTCCAATCCCCCTCCCCTATTCAAGGTAAACCTTCATTATATTCAAGGAGTTACCGATCATATTTCTAGGATCCTTTCTAGAAAGAACATTACAACTTTCTTCAGGCCGCATAAAACCCTCAACCAACTCTTCAAGTGAGCCAAGAATAAGACTGATCCTATGTTAGGGCTTAGAGTCTATGATATCCACTTTTCCTATGGTAAATCTTACATAGATCAAACCAGTCGTTCCTTCAAGACGTGGTTGAAAGAACATATTGCTGAAACTAACCATAACCATATTGCAAAATATTCCATCACTAAGCACTCTCATTCTTCCAAACACCTTATGTGTTTTGAAAAATCCAAAATGCTATCTCTTGCCCCCTTTCAATCCACTCCAGTCATTCAATAAACCCTCAAAATCGAAAATCACCCTAATAAATTCAACCGTGATGATGGTTATCAATTTTGTTACACCATTTTTTTGGTCATCTAACCTATTATTATTAGATGAATCCAAGTACACCATGTAAGACCAATTTTACCCTAAGTAAATTTTTTGTCACCATATAAAGTAACTCATTTGGTCATATTTAACCCAAAATAAGGAAACTAATTAAATAAACCCTCATTTATTTAATTATTTCCTAAGAATAAGTTATTTAAATCATTATTTAAATAATATTCTTAGTTAAATTTGACTAAATCATCCATAAATAATTAAACAAATCATTATTTATTTAATCATATTCCCATCATTGCCCTAAAATGATAAATAAATCATTTATTTATTTATTATTTATAAATAAAGGAATTGACCCAAGTCAAGAATCCTTTTCCCTCCAACAAATATAGTAAAATATTCCTAAAGGGTCATTCTAGAATTCGATTAACAATATTTTATTCATGCACCAAGTTCTAGATAACCCTAATATTTTTTTATAAATAGGAGGGTTTTTCCCTTTCATTAATCACCTTCATTGCATTAGATCACTTTGGATCTTTTCTTGGTCGCCATTTTCCATTTTACTTTGTGAACTCCCATTGAGTTCTATGTTTGCTTTTCCACATCCATAAGAGAGAGAAATGCTAGATTTGAAACACCGAGGACTTCCACGAACCAATCCCATTGAGGAGAACCGGAAAACACCTTTCTTGTTTTCCTCTCAGGTGCCCCATTCTTTAATATAATACAAAATTATTTCATATACATTCTTCTTGTCTTCTTCACTGGATCTATGGAGCTATGTTATTTTTTATCTGCTTAATATCTTTTGTGCTTAGATCTGAATTTGTGCAGTATTCTTAAAGGTATTTTGCAGACATAAATGATGTTAGGGCTATTTGTTATGCGTAGCTAAAGTGATATTTTAAGACAAAATATTCATACTAACAATTGACGACTCCACACGGGTTTTATTTTGCGACCGTTGTCGTTTTATCTATTCCTACATATCCAGTTGTTTCATACCATAGGGTTTCTCTTCCATTTTTTGGTTTTCCTATTTTTATGGTGATTTTTACCCCTAAAAACCCTTAAATAGCCAAATTTTTAACTTCTGTGTGTTTCTGGCCTTATTGCGCAGGTGACAGACATTAGTCGCAGCTGAGATGACAAATTTTTTCTGAAATCTGCTGCCGAGAGAGTCGGATTTGCAGGTTGCACTTATTGCCCCAAAAAGTTCGACCTAAGCCTCAAGACAAACTTTTCTGCCCCAAACCTGTGACTTGGACTGAAAATAGGTCAAAAAATACGACCTGCACTTTTTCTGCAAATTTTTCTGCACGTTTTCTAGGTTTGTCTGAAGCTTCTGTCAGGGTTTTCCAGCCTTTGTCTTTGCCCATTTGGACGTATTTCTGATCTGATTCACTCAGCTAAGAGGGAATATTTCCCCTTATGGCTCTAGTACCCTCCACTTTTTGTGGACGAGTCTTTACTATTTCAGAAGTCTGAATTTCTAGATTTTTAGCCCTCTTTTTCTCAGATTTGATACCTCCTTTTCATATCCCTTTAGATTAGCTCTTCCCCCTCTCAAAACACCTCATATCATTTTTCCTGGGCTCATTTCCAAGGCCACTACCTTGCCTCTTCTATTTTTAGCTGATCTCCTCCTTTTTAGCAGCAACCTTGCCTCTGCCTACTTGTTGTTCTTTGCACCACTTTTCAGCAGATTTCCCCTTTAGATCCCAGTCCCTCCGGACCTTAGATCTATTGGCCTCTTTTCAGCATGCTTTGCCTAGTTTTTCCCTCTTATTGACTAGTATTGAGTTACCCACCCTCTTGGGTTAGATTGCTGCATTTTTAGTTATTAATTTTCTGTTCTTTCAGTTTTATTTACTGTAGATTTCTCTTTCATTACGCAGCACACTTTTTTATTTTACTCTCAAAACGTTTGGGTTTAAGCAATTAAAATTAACGCACGCCACACACTGACCCTAAGCGAAGAAGCGCCTGGTTAACACCGCCTAGAAAAGACTTTAAAATCAATTGTCATTGCACCTCTCTGCCCTTGACCTCACTTGATTTTTTCCTTGCCCTCATCGGTCTTTTCTTCTTCCAGTCGTCATTTCGCCCCCAAGGCGCCTTTCTCGGAGACTTCTTGGCCTTCACCCTCAGTTTCCGCTTGGTCGACTTCCTCCTTCCCGTCGTCATCGAGTAAGTCCTCTCCCGAGTCCACACTCTGACTCTTCCTCTGATTGTTTGGGTTCTCCCCCTACTCCTGGTTCTCCCCTGTCACTTTTACCATGTCTTCTTCAAGGCCTACTACTAGCAGAAACCGAAATACTACTTCTGGGTCTGTTTCTAGTGGAACCACCTCGGGACCTACCTCGACTGCCCCATTTCTCCCTTATATGGCCGGCCTTAGTCTACCCGACTTCAATCAGCTAATCAATGATCCTATCGACCACGATGTTATTTGGCCTACTATGCCAACCAAGCTCCCTTCCGACATTCCTAAGTTCGAAGGCCTTGCCAGTGAAGATCCCTCCAACCATATTTGATCCTTCCATATGTGGTGATCCTCCAATTCCATTACCGACGACTCCATTCATCTTAGATTGTTCCAATGCATGCTTACCGACGATGCTTCTAAATGTTATGTTGAACAGGCCACCTCGTCCCATACCACTTTTGCGAGCATTGCCCAAGCCTTTTTATCTTATTTGCAGCTCCCCCTCTGCTATGACACTGGTAACGAGCTTTTAAACTCTTTCCATCAATCCTCTTCGACCCGCCTTTCTTCTCATGTCCAGGAATGGCGGCGAAGACGGAGCTTGTGCTGCGCTCCCCCCTTTGAAGATCGGGTTTACATGGACTAGTTCCTTTGCTCTCTCTTACCTCCCATTGGCAAAGATGTCGCATCCCATTTTCTCCAAATCGAAGAAGCCACCCTCTAAATAGCCTTGAAGTATGACCTTATCTATGCCCAATTTGGTTATGTTTATACTGTCCTCCCTGACCTCCCCAAACCCGATGGCCCTAATGCCTCGAGGGAATCTCACTCTACCAACGGTATCATTGGAGCCCTGTCACATCCCTCTGCCCAACCTCTTCCGAGAAATGGTTTTCGTCCAGGGGCCAGCCCCTCCAGCATTCCCCCCCGGTAGCATGTATTCCGGCTACGGCATGCCTCCTCCTTTTTCCCACCCTCCTACTTACCTTACTGCTGCCCACCCTACTCCTTATCCATATCCGCAACCTGGTATCCCAGTTCCTCCAGCATTTGGACCTCCTACTCCCTTGCCTCCTCCGCCCCCACAACTGCACTTACTACCCCCTCCAGGGAAAGTATTTTCACAGCAGGGGGAACCTAATTTCCCTCCTTCTCAAAGAAGGAGACAAGGCAATCAATCCACTTCTCGTAATCGTGGACCCAATCCTTCCAATATCGACCCTACCACTGCCAACCTGTCACAGGGCTCTCAGCCCAAGCCGGACAGGCCACTTCGCACCAATAAGCCCTGTTCGTGTTGCGGTGTTTATGGTCACTACACTAACAATTTTCCCTTATTACCATAAATTTGGCAACTTTATGATTCTCAGGCCATTGTACGGGGACAACACTCCTCCCCTACTACCCCTCCCACCCCCGTTACTTCTCAACCTGCTGTGTTTACCGATCATTTTCTGCAACAAGGATTCGTGGCCACTCAACCACCTCACGCCCTGGTAACCACTCAAACTTCCACTTCTGGTTCCTCTGATTACCAGATTCTCATGATGGCTTCTGACCCACCTCTCACCGTCGACGTCAACCTTCAAACTCGGTCCCATCACTATTCCACACCTCCTGTTCCATCTATCTCTGAGTCTCCATCATCAGGTCCTATAGAACCTCTATCGACACCCAATGGTCCCTTGCAACTCCCTCTGCCCAAAGCCAAGGTTCATCCCAAGCCTCCTAAGGGACCCTTACGCTGAAATTCTACCTCTGATCGGGCTGCCCATTCATACAGCATAGTAGATGATCTGGCCCAATCTCCTGCTGCCATTTCAACACTGGAACTCCTCCAGTCGTGTCCTTCTCAAAATAGGGCTCTACAATCTACCATGGGCGCTGTAGACCCTCCTAATGACTAATTGATTGTTTTTGACGGCCGTCAGTCAGACCATCCCCCTCTTCCTCCTTCAGTTCCTTTCCAAATCCTAGTCCAAATCTGAAACTCCAATGTTGCACGCTGTATTATTGATGAGGGGGCATCTACCTGCGTAATGTCTGCTTCGGTTTGGAAACAACTCAGATCCCCTGAATTGGCCCCTTCCACCATCACCCTTCGTGCATGGGATGGCCATGCCTCCCAGCCCATTGGCCTGTTTCGTAACTGCCCTATCACCATTGTCGGAAAGACTGTTTGTGTCAACGTTGAAGTTATCGATGCCCCTCTTGAATATAACATCCTTTTGGGGCATAGTTACACTTATGCCATGTCATTCGTCCCATCCGTAGTCCACCGCAAGATGTTTTTCCCTCATAATGGAAATATCGTCACCATTGACCAATTGACCTACTATGAACCAAAATCGCAAACCTCCCCTGAGTCCACCATCTCTATTGTCACCAATAAACCAACTGTTGATTCATTGACCAGTGTTTCCCCCGACATCTACAAACACTCCTCTTTTCTTGGAACTTTTCTTGGTCCTCCCCCTCCTCTCGTCTCTGACCCCAGCTTAGCGAATGTTTGCATGATGCAATTGTCTTAGGCTAGCTTTCCACAACCTGCTTTGGCTATTCAGCAACCTCTATCTCGCCCACCACCTCCTGCCCCTTGCCCTTCACTTTAGTCACCCGAACCTTTTTCCCCCGGCCCTTCCCATCACACTCAGGAACCTTCCTACCCTCCTGAGTTAGTTCCCTCAGGTCTCCACAATATGGGAGCCGTCCCCCCTGGTCACTACCCCATCGGTCAGATACCTTTCCTTGCTCCACCTCCCGTAGCTTATTCGGTCCCCACCTTGGCCACCCTATCCTTCCCCAACTTGGCCTTGGGTATACCCATCTGGTATCTTGACCCTCCAGCCCCCACTCCGCCAGGTCAACCTAAACCATTTATTACTTTGACCTCGGTTCAACTAATCCCCATCACTTCTCTTGCTACGCTGGTACCTCAGTCACCTCAGCAAGCTCCGCCTCCTGTTGTAACCGCTTCAAGAAAAAATGGCAAAGCTCGCGGGGGGGCACCAAAGGAAAAACCTACCCCACCTAAGCCTGCCCCTCCTCAGCCCCCCAAGCATCCCACCCAGTGTGCGCTATGTGATGTTGTTGGTCATGCCACTCATGCCTATCCTGAATTGCCACCTCTCAAGACCATGGTTAATGAAACGTTTCCAGAATCAGACATCCTAGTAGTCTATGTCACCATACCAGATTCTACCCCAAAACTTAAGAACTTGCACACCAATCACCCTTGTTCTTTATGCAATGTCTATGGCCACTATACCCACCTTTGCCCCCGCCTTGATGAGTATCATGCTTCTTTAGCCACATACCACAAATTCGAAGCCGCCCTCATCTGTAATCCTTCTTCCTCACACCGGGCCACACGTCTAACATAATTACCATTTCTCCTCCTGATACTGAAATGACCGAAACTTCAGCTACCATTTCCTACCTTTCCTCATCCCCGCGATTCTTGGCTCCCAACCCCTTAGTCCCTTCCCCCAACACTTTGCCTAATCATTCAACTACTCACTATGTCACCTCATGTGACATCATACCTGTGAGCCCTTCCCATCACAATCAAGAGTCTCATTATTGTCCCCACTTCACGCATTACCGAGCCTCCTTAGAGGTCATTCGCAAGTATGAGATTGCACAAAACCAATATGCCTCTCCTATCCTTGTGCAGTATACGTTAGACCACCTTGAGGATCCCCATACTACCATTGACATTCCTCTCCCCGATGTTGCAATGTCAGAACCTGCTGCTCCTATCCTCTACCTATCATCATCCGCACGACCCGTAGAGTAAATTCCTTCTAAATTCACTCCATCTATTCTTCTTGACCCTCATTCAGACATTTTCTCGGGTTCTTCATGTGTTGACCATCGTTTTACCCGTTCTTCTGACTTTCCCCGTGATTACCCATATCTGTGCTTCTCTTCCCATGCTAATGATTTAGGTACCCTTGCAGCGTCAGATGGTCTCCTTGACGCTTACATTCCCTCTCCTAATCATGATCATACCATCCATTTCTTCGATGTACTTCGCAGCCTGAGTGCCCATTCTTCATCCCATAGTTCTCATTCATCCCTCTCTCGTCAATCTATGAGTCCTAGAATTCCTACCCATAATACTCCCTCTCGTAGTTTTCAATGGATGTCTATCCTCTACTCACACTGCCATCCTTTTTCTCATCCCTCCCATGTCTTCTCTTCTGACACTGTTACATCGGCCCTCTCGTCCACACATTATACGGCCTACACCGATGGGGCAAGTCACTATTCCTGCAATCTAGCCTCACCAACTTGGGCCATTTTTACCGCTTGTGACAATGCGTCTGCGACCCTCCCTTTTCGTGATCATGAGTCAGGTAGCTTCCCCGCGTCAGGTGGTCTTTCTCCCACCAATCACCCCATCTCCTATCACGATGATGACATTATGGAAGAAATCACCACCCCTGACTTTATCTATTCCCCCTTACATCGAACCCATGTGTTCCCACCACATACACCTTGTGGCCATTACATTGAAACCCAATGTTTGAGTAAGGGGGCACCCATATTTGAGAGACCAAGAGAAGCACTTCTCTACAACTCTCCTAGTATATCTGGTCGTGCCGACTTTAGTACCATTATTCTTCCATATTCAAAAGAACCTCTAAAGTCCCATATCACTTCAGATCACTCTAAGGATGATACCCCTTATTATTCTTTTATCTTCCATCAGAAACCCAGTCTTTTCAACCTTGTTGTTGCCCAACCTATACGTTTTCTAAGAGAGCATCAGTTCATTATCTCCAAATCCTCTATCTGGGATAGTGGCACCAGGTATGCCAACCCAGAAACTTAAAGTCCATTTGATTCATATATGAAGTACTAAACAATATTGGTAATCCTCCATTTCCTTTCTCAAACTGCATAACCATAACGAAAACAAATGGCGCACCATATCCTTCAAATGTGTTTAAATTTCCCTTTTTCTACATACATTTTCGCATGACCACAACATGCTTGGGGGAAGATATCCCCCTCAACCATAAATATCCCATCTCTCAGCCAAAAACAACAATAAAACCCCCTTTCCCTGCCAGGTCACACTTTTAGGTCATTTCTTGGGACAGGTCGCAGTTTTCTACCCAGTACCTGCTACCTAGGTCGCAAAACAGACCCCAAAAACTGCGACCTGGCCTGTTCATGAGCTCTGGGTACCTTTTAGTTTTTAGTACCTTGATACTTCACCAGGACACATTTTGTCCATGAAAGGTCTATTCACCTCTTCTAAAAATCGAATTTCTTCACTTACGACACTTGTACTTGGGACACCACTTTCCCTCCTTACTCGTCTTCGTTCGCGTTGATTTTCGTCATGAGCTAACCTATTGCACTCATGCTTTTATGGTCCCCCATTGGACCCGTACTATGATGCAGCACCATTGAGTCACCCTTTCTTAGAGCATCTGAGTCGAGTCACCATAACATTCATGGAGTCTATCCCAAGTCCCTCTGTACCCCACTATAGTCCTCCATCCTTTCCTGCTTGGTACCTCTCTCGTGTCGTACATTATTCCCTTTAGTACCCTTGTCCACTATCCCTCATGATATTGTGTCAGTCGCTGCCAAGCCATTCCTACCCTTTATTCTCTAACAAGGGAAGTCATCCAACCGCTCCTCCGTTCCTCTCATTCCATCATTACTATTAGTGTCTCCTTGTTCATCGCTCTACTATTTTCCCCCGTGCCATAGTTGGGGTCCCCTTATTTCCTCACCTATGGTGGGCCTACTTCTGTTGACATCAGCTCATTTAATCCAAAAGCCAGGTCTAGGGGGTAGTGTACCATTGGTTCGAGCTTGATCACGATATATACACTTGATGGTCCAATGACGCAGCAGCATCTATTGGTGTTTCCCGGGCATGTGTGAGATGTCTCAACCCTCATGAGGGGGTGGCCCTGCAGGTAGCCCCCCACATGCCCGGATGACTTCATTTCAGCCTTTGATGCAGCTCCTCTCATATGATGATACCGGCCTCAGCCGCTTGTTGTGCCTCTTCGATTTTCATGTATCAGTCAGATTTTGCGAGTCCTTCCCCGTGTGTAGGGGGTATTTCAGCATATTTATATCTCATGTACTACCATATTATTGTATAAGTCCTGACGATTATTCCAGGCATCGTATGTATGTGGGATTCCTCATGTTATTTACCTGGCTCATGTTTAGGCCAGTGCATGCTTCACTATTGCGTTTCGTGGTTTTTAGGGCGCCTTATTCTTTGTACTTCTTGAATTCCATGGTTTTCTGGATTCCTTATTCTTTGTACTTTGTCTCGGCGGGCATAGGTAAGCCTCCCCCGCCACCTTTAGCATAAGTACCACTCCATAGAGACTTGTTGTACCTGTAAGTCTCATCTCCTCAGGGTCTAGTTCTTTTGTACATCAGACACCATTACACTTCTCTCTCTCTCACTTCCCTTTTGATATCTAGTGATTGAGATCTTACAACGTACTTCGGTCATACGATTTTTTCCTAACAATTGTACGTTGGGTGGCAATTTGTTACACCATTTTTTTTGTCATTTAACCTATTATTATTAGTTGAATCGAAGTACACCATGTAAGACCAATTTTACCCTAAGTAAAATTTCTTTCACCATATAAAATAACTCATTTGGTCATATTTAACCCAAAATAAGGAAACTAATTAAACAAACCCTCATTTATTTAATTATTTCCTAAGAATAAGTTATTTAAATCATTATTTAAATAATATTCTTAGTTAAATTTGACTAAATCATCCATAAATAATTGAATAAATCATTATTTATTTAATCATATTCCCATCATTCCCCTAAAATGATAAATAAATTGTTTATTTATTTATTATTTATAAATAAAGGAATTGACCCAAGTCAAGAATCCTTTTCCCTCCAACAAATATAATAAAATATTCCTAAAGGGTGATTCTAGAATTCGATTAATAATATTTTATTCATGCACCGAGTTCTAGGTAACCCTAATATTTTGTTATAAGTAGGAGGGTTTTTCCCATTCATTAGTCACCTTCATTGCATTAGATCACTCTGGATCTTTTCTTGGTCACCATTTTCCATTTTACTTTGTGAACTCCCATTGAGTTCTATGTTTTCTTTTCCACATCCATAAGAGAGATAAATGCTAGATCTGAAACACCGAGGACTTCCAAGAACCCATCCCATTGAGGAGAACCAGAAACCACCTTTCTTGTTTTCCTCTCAGGTACCCCATTATTTAATATAATACAAAATAATTTCATCTACATTCTTCTTGTCTTGTTCATTGGATCTATGGAGCTATGTTATTTTTTATTTGCTTTATATCTTTTGTGCTTAGATCTGAATTTGTGCAGTAATCTTAAAGGCATTTTTCAGCCATAATCGATGTTAGGGCTATTTTTTATGCATAGCTAAAGTGATATTTTACGACGAAAGATTCACACTAACAAATTGAGTCACTTACAGAAACCTACTATAATTCCCATGAGTCGAATATGATGACCGAGGGTGTGGTATAACGTTCGGTGGACATGTGACGAAGATGGTCAAGCATGCGACAAAAACTACTACACGTAGTTGGATGGGTGCTCCAACAGACGAAAATGAGGAAACACAATATTTGTCTACGATGTGATGATATATTCGTGGTAGTATGATGAAGGAAGCGATAGACAAGTTAAGTGTGAAACCGAATAAGTATTGGAGAAACCGTTGGTGGAAAACCGACGTTTATATGTCACATTGTCGCCACGACTGTATTATGGACATATGGAGGTTGGCATATTAAAGTTGAAAGGCCGATGTGATGTTGGGAAATAGTTGGTCGGCTCATGGGCAGGCCCCCACGCATGCTCAACATGAACAAAGCGTATATATATGTAACACAAAGTTGGAGTTGGGCACAATTTGAATTTTATCAAGCATCAAGGGACATTAAAGGAGTTTCTACGAATAAAGGCAAGACATCAACATCTTATTAATGAGAGCTCATCCCTTTACAAGAAAAAAAAAGGCTACAACAAAGAATTGCAGGTCTAGGGTCGATTTGGGTTAGCGTGGGCAGAAACACATTCATAACAGTGTTTGAGGGCGTCTGGTCATGTTGGGTCATCCACATTCAAGAAATGAGTTCGGAAGAGTGTTTCAGGATGTCAGGTCGAGTGGGGTCATCGACATTCAGGGAACATGCTTGGAACAATGTTTCATAGTGTCCAGTCGAGTCAAGTTAGCCACATTCATAAAATGCATGCGTAACAGTGCCACAAGGCATCCACGTGTAGGGTCTGGTCGGGTCAACTCAGACAGACAGCTGAACGTGTGTTCAAGCACCGTATAGAAGTGACTGTTTGGTGTATTTGGTGTAGACTGGTGGGATAAAGCTAACCAGGGTGGGATAGATCAATTTGGGCACACAGTGCCCTCAGAACATGTGCGAAGGTCACATGTAGAGGTAGTATCAAGATGACCCAAGTGACCCGGTAACACGACATGGGCAGATTTCGGTAGAAATCCCCAAGTTTGATTTTAGTGTTGTGAATAGATGTTTCTGGTTGGTTTTAGAATTGAAAAGTTTTGTAACTCGGGAAAGAGATAAACCCACCTTTCCAGAGAGAAAAAGTGGCATTTTTCTGGATTTGATTTGTATTGTACTTTACATTTTATGAAACAATTATCGGGCACACTTATTAACAGTGAGTTGCCCCTTCCTTGTATGTATGGGTGTACTTGTGGATATGATGATGATGTTTATGTTTTCCGCACACTAGAAAATTTGGCCCAGTTTCCAACGGCTAGTTCGTCACTATTCCGACACATATTCGTCGCAAGAGAGACAGTTCAAGGCTGGACAAAATGTGCTTAGCCATTACGTTGCAATTCCGACGCTTTGCCAAAGTGTCACAATTACGACACTTTTTTCGACGTTTCCAAAAAAACCTCGCTCTTTCAACATTTTCCATACCATCACTCTTCCAATGTTTGTAAACTGTAGCAATTTCGACGATATGCGATCTGACGTTTTGAATGTCACTCTTCCGACATTTGTAAACTTTCACTCTTTCAACATTTGTAAATTGTGACAATTCTGACGATATGTGGGCCGAATTATTTGACATTGCTCTTTTTATGCTTATTAAAGTATCGCAATACCGACACTTTCCCAAAGTGTCACAATACTGACGCTTTTCAGAGGCGTCGCAATACCGACGCTAGGAAGAACTGTCGCAATACTGATGGGAATTTGAAAACTTAAAAAAAAAATGGAACTTCGCAAGACCGATGAAAATGGAAAACGTTCACGGCGTCGGAAGACCAATGCTTATAAGGCGTCGGAAGAGCGACGCTTACAATGCATTGGTATACCAACAGCAGTTTCAATTTTTTTTTTAAATGAAACATTAAAATAGGACATAAAATGGTTATAAAACCCCTTTAAAATTATCCTTCATGAAGAACTTTACCTTCATTCCCTTGCAACGTAATCCTCATTAAAAGCTCGCATATCAAATTCTTTCCATGTCCAACTTAATGAATCCTAATACTCGGGATTTATAACTTTGGAGGAGAGCATGAGTATTGAAACTGGGTATTTCTTCTCCAGTGAACACTTGATTACTTACTGTAATGGGTTTTACATATTAAAATTGTATTCATACTAAGAGAAGCCAAAATAATAGAGATTAAATTTTCTAGATCCAAACACCCAATTTCCATAAAATCAAGAGAAAATTGGGTTAAAATAGTTTAGCAAATTGATATTTAAAAAACTAATGTCAGGAACAGGAACTGTAAGCTACTTAAACCCTAACAAGCACTTTTGAATTGGATGTTCATGGCATGTTGTCCACCCCATCGTAGTTAGATTGGAATTACACCTTGCAATTTGATAAGAGTTTGTATTTCCTGATGAAAAAAATGCAACTTTAATTGCAACCAAAAAAAAGGCAATCCTCTTGCAGAGTTCATAAAGGTGGTAGTTCTATATGGCCAGGCTTCACTTAAACAAACATGTCTTCCATTACATTTTTAGACTGCTCTACTAAACAGAGCTGAGGTAAGGATGAAATGCATGATCAAGAGTTCAAATTTTAGGGCAAAAGCTTGAGAAATTTAAATAAATTGCGCCTAAAATTCTGAGTAACACCTACCTTCATTGGAAATGGCACTTTTGGTACATATAAAAAGTAGTAAAAATGAATAGATGAGAAATAAAAAAATAAAAAATGGACTCAATGACTGGCTTGGACCTGAAAGATGAGAAATAAAGGCACATTAACAAGCCATCTCACATAGACCTGTCAAGACAATCTAGTTTTATGGAAAACAGCAGCGCAAGCCACACATCTCAAAACAAAACCCACACAATGAAACATAGCAAGCAATAATGCTCGTCTTGTACAAGGGTAACCTAATAATCACTAAAATGTTATATCGAAATGTAAGCAGCTGTGATGTCTTGGCATTGATGAGAACACCCTAACACATTTATTCCATTTCCCAAGGGTATTGATTTTTCAAGGTGTTCGACTAGACAAATTTGTTTTTATCAAATGTGCTTGCTCAACTTGTTATCTAGATATCATAGTTCCAATGTTAGTAAAGGAAAAATCCTGCAATATATCTGTATTAAAAAAAATGTATATAAGCTTCTAAGATACAAAAGTGGTTGGAATCCAATCTCCTTTAAGGCTAACAATTTGTATACTCATTCGAGGGGAAAAAATATAATGATAGCTTTTGGTGTTCAAGCAGTCACTTAAGATTCTAGAAGTTTGTACTACTAAAGAAAATACATTTTTTCTGCAATGGAGCCTAGCAAAAATTAAAATATTAACACTACAAGCAAGTCTTTCAAACATTTCTCGGCCTACACAAAATCATTCAAAATGTTCTGAGTTGTTTTCAGAGGTCGAGATGTACGCAGGAGGCGAAGACACATACAGGGAAAAAGATTTTGCGAATACCTTCTTCACTTAAGGAAGCATCAAGCTTATATATGGTAGCATATCCTTCAGCTCTGTTACCAAAGAACACATGTTTCCAACAATCTGGGCTACTTTCTTTTTAGTATCTACACTTCTTTCCCTAAGACCGCGGTGGACTATAGGCACCAACAATGCTAGTGATGGAGCATAAATAGTGTTGAAAAATGTTGTGTGCAATGACGGTAAGAGATAAATGAATACAAGATGTTGGTAATAAATAAACAACATCAAATCTCACAAAAAATGGTATAGAAGGCCTGACACGAAACTTTAAAAAATACGTGCAGAAGAATGTCAAGGGAATTCTTTGTGTATGCATTCGGATCTGAGATACTCAAGAGTAATGTTGAAACTATTGTAGATATTTCAGGGTTCTTGATTACACTGCCAACCTGTTGATGCAGTTAGCACTAGTCAAATAACAATTATTTGAATAGAAGAATAACCAATAAATATTAAACAAAATAGAGACGATTGGAATTGACACTCAAATACAAGGCATGTTACCTGTTGTAAATCCATCTGAGCAGCAGATTGAACCTTTGGGTGTGTGTCTATTAAAAACTGCAATGCCCATGACAAATAATTAGATCACTAAACCAAAAGAATAAGATAATTAGTTAAAACAAAGATTGTGATAGTTTATAACCCTAAGCAATCTCAAAGTTTACTTCAATATTTCTTCATTGATCCAAACCTCAGTCAGTTTAGGAACAATTTTTGGAAGACATTGTGATAGATCTTGAGGTGCACAATAAGCCATTGCTCCTAGTAGCTGGACACTTAACTTATGTAACAAAAAAATTATCAAAATAGAACAATGATAAAATAGTGTAGGTAGTACAAGTTCCAACTAGGGATCAAAACCCAAACCCCTAATTTAGGCAGATTAGCGCCCGCACGCACACAAAAATAATATTATTCATCTAGATGTGTATATTAAAATCCCAGGAGTGCCATTGGGGAAAATACTTCATTTGAAAACATATTTGCATGTGCTATAGTTAGAAATAGGTAGGACTGTACAAGCACACCAAAAATTTAGCCATACAGAAAATAATTGTTTATTCCATATCTATTGTGTTGTTAAAGGATGACATTTATATGAAAAAAACAAGAAAAAAAGATCAATTTTTTCAGTTCCACCACCTGTAGTTAAATAATAAAATTTTCCTATATCTCCACCAGCCGTTGCATAAGAACAACACTTAAAAAATGTTGCCATGTAAAATAATACAATATAATTGTATTAGTGTCCAAGAAATGACCACAAAAGTAGGTAAAATGGACTAAGATAGCACATCTAGTTCAGGTAAAAGGTAGAAATGTAAAAGCATCTCCTCGAACAATGTTGAAAGCATAAAAATATTAAGGTCTACAAGAAAACAAGAAACTAATTGCTAAATGTCTAGTTATGAGAGAGTGTAAGAGAAGAGAATGTGCACAGACAATAAAGATGATTGAGACTGGAAATATAAGTGCTCAGTAAGACAGAGAGGATGGAGAGGATGCCAAGGCCTACTGTAGGGAAAAACAAGGAGGCTCAAATATGGGCTTGCCCTCAGCTTCATCAACCACTGTGAATGGACTGATCCATTGGTGGATGATATCCTACAAGGAGTGACCAATGCTCAAGGGCACTTGCCATATATCATTGGTGGTAACACAAAATGGAGGAAGTCCATTTATTCTAACAGTCAAGGCCATGGTCATATGGATTAAATAACCTTATGGATATGTATCTATCAACAAACACTATAAGATCCAACAGTTAGCAAAATTGGTTGAACATCCACCCAAGGAATAATTATGATGGGGAAGGCATTGATCATGGGTTCAAATGAAATTAACTGACTCAGAATAGCTGCCCTATATCCAGATGTGTCGAGGAAGGAGAGGGGATTACACAAGAATTTCCTTTCAAAACAAAAAGCCATTGCTACTGTAACTGTACAGTACCATAATCAACACTTTGTAGCAATTAACCATGTGCTAATGTATAATTCTAAAATCGAAGACATATGCATGAAAGAAAATATGAAGTTGTGTCAGATTGCATGAGTGAACGTAGAGAGTTTGGAAGATTCAAATCAATGACCCTCGCATAAATCTAACACACCTCAACAATAATCCCTAGAATTCTCATTGTAAGAGGAGGGTCCTGAAGCGGAACGTAGAGTCTTGAAGGGTACACTGTGGGACAAGCTACGTTGTAGAGGCCAGAGTGAATTAATCATACCTGTGCTAAAATCAAATACATGAGTCACCAAGAAGTGCATCATGCCAATGGAGTTGTCCCTAAAGCACAATTGAATGGTGATCCTACACAAGATGCCAACAAGATCTAGGGGAACTGATTTTTAGCATTTTAGAACATGATCTGATTTTTAACATTTTATATAGTTGTATTATATAGTATAGTTGAAACATTAAAAGTATCAATTTTTTGTGTGATTATAGACTACATTATTAATTATATTATCTGGTTGCTCAAACTCAGCTAATATTGAAACTTTGGGACTAAAATGAATTGATCGTTACATTGTTGACTGGGAAACATATTCTATATTGAAGTGTTATCTTATGAATTACTAACTATGGCTCTAATAAATTTGTTACCTTGTGAATTTTTAAGAGGAAAAATTTGAAAAATACCTAATTGTGTGAGAAACCCTCAGGAAAAATGACCCTACCACTCTATAATGGTATCAAAGAAAAAGTGATGCAGGGGCATTAGACACTAGCCAGCAATGTAGAAGGATTCTCCACATGTTGTGGCTATAAGGGATTGAAATTATTTAAATTTGTAATAGCAAGGTGTCAACACCTTAGCTGTCTGTTGCGGTTAGGAGTAGTTCAATAGCTGTAAAGGTTGAATAGTTTTGGTTTTGTTCATCTGTTCAGTTTCTGTTGTCAAAATTTATGTAATTAGGATTTTATGTTTAGAATAAAAATGGTCCTCATAGAGGAATCGAGGATTCATATAGTGAAATATATATTGTAACCCCAAACACAGTGAAAGGGGGGATTTTGATAGAAAAATATTGAATTAAGAAACTGTATTCTCTATTGAATAAGAATTAGCCTTATTGCCTATCTGTGTGTATGTATCGACATTCTTCGAATAATGATTATTTTGAATTGAGAACTCTGTGCATAAATTGAAGAAGAACAATTGTTGTGTTAAATCTCCTGTAGCCCTCTCTGTCTGCGGTTGAGTGTCGATTCTCAGTAATTAATTTGAATGTGTCAAATTGATATAGAACCCCTGTAAGATGCCGAGAGTGATTCCATTGGTTCAGTGATTTTGTAGTGGTTCTCAACCCAAGTTAGGGATATTGAGCCTTTTTATAAGTTTTTGAGCTCTGTATGTTGGAAAAAAGATTTATAGGAGTGAAAACCTCATATAATTCATTTTCCCGAAGAAAATTGAACTCTATTGAAGGTGGCAAACCCTGCCTATTGAAGAAATTAACTTGTTTCATTGTTAATCGAGCGATATTGTTTGAGGCTAGACCCGAAGTTAATGAGACAGAGTTTGTACAAAGAAATGCATTAACCATAGTAAAAATCCAGTCGTGCACTGTTCTAATCCGAGAGTGGGTTTTGGAACCCATTACCACTCACGTCGTGCTACCTTTGGCCCAGTGTGAAACCATTAAAAAAAAACGTGATCCATTTATATGTTGCCACGTCACTGGGGTAATACCACCCCGATCGCGTTTTTTTTACATGTTGAGGTCCAACGGGAAAAATAATGTGATATTGTTGTGTGCCTTCTGATCTGGAGGCTAAGAGATCTGACGATAATCATGCATTCAACTAGACGGAAGTTAACTCCCGAAAAAGACCGATGGTTTTGTGTTGATTTAACACTATTTAATTACGATGGATGTGTGGGGCCCGTGAACCACCATACAATATGAATGTTGTGTGAATTTTATAACCCATGGTCGAATGCTATAAGAGTTGTGCATATGTTTAAAGTCGTCGAACCATTGGTTTAACATTAACTAATAAGGTCGGAGTATGAAATCATTTTTTTATATTATGTTCAAACCTTAGAGAGTGGGTTAAGTTGTGATTTGGGCTAATACATTCGATAAAATATATAAAGGGAAGGCTCCAAATATATATTAAGGGCTTTATAAACAAGGGACAAAGGTTATAATACAAAGTATATATATTATAGTCTTGAGCGTGAAATTAAAAAAAAATACAAAATGCTCTATTTCTTGGGGTTTACATAAGGATGTTCAAATACATTCATTAATCAATTTCCAAGAATTTGATAAATGAATCATAAAGAAGAAAATAAAGTAGACTTCCTTGGTTTGAGTAGAAGCCTGTATTGAGTGAAATTATTGACACGGAGAGAGAGAAGCTCTCCTTAGTTCCCGGATTCAAAATTTTTCTGTCAAAAAGTCATGCTAGTGGAGAAAGCATTTGAAAATTTGAAAAATGGAACCAACGAAAGAAATTTTTTGGGAAAACTATGCAGAGTTTTGGGGGTAGCAAGAAAAGTCTTGGAGGACGCTAGAAAAGAAACACGCAGAAAAAATAAAAAATTAGAAGAATTTAAATGTCATAACATATAAGAACAAAATGGGATGAATTCTGAAATAGTGGCAAGATAAACGAGTCAAGTGACACTAATCATAAGCTCAAGCTTGAAAAACAAGGTATAAGAAAGGTTGAAGCAAAGACGAAAGCATGGAAATGACTGTATCCCCCTAAATGGGAGGAAAATCCTAAAGAAGACACCATGGCTAGAGGTAGTAGTTCTGAAGGTGTAAGAAGTCAGCTAAATCTTAGAGAATAGGATGGACTTCCCAAGGAAGGGAATACTCTTTCTTATAGTAACATCCTTCCAATTTCAAATATGCAGGGAGGCAAAGATAATTTTGTCAGCAAGGACTCTCCATACACCTCTTGTAGTGATTCCTTATTGCACATCTCAACCTCAATTGCAAGAAAAAAGAACAAAATATCCACTATTAAGAATATTATAGGATCCACTATGAAGTTTCCAAACGATGATGAGCTTAGTGTAACGGACATCAAATTTTATGAATGGATGCCTTCAGGAAATAAACTATTAATATATTCAGATCATAGCACTTGCGTTGACAAAGTATTAACTATGATGAATGATGGTTTGAAAAGGATGGAGTGCCATGTTCCCAACTGAATAATAACCGTGGACAAGAAGCATCTAATTTTAGGTTTTCAAATTTACATGACAAGAAAGTGACAAATGCAACTGCCAGCGGCGGACAGTCTGATGACATTCAGGAACAAACATGCATATGAGAAACTAATGCACTTAATTTGGGCATTAGGAAGACATGTAGCCTTTTTTCAACATCTAAAATATCACAGATAAATCAATCAAATTTATAGATAAATCCAAAGAAAATGTTGAGACAAATTATATGAAGAAAACCATCAAATTGGTTCTATGTTCAAAAAGCGAGCAATTGATCTAACTATGTTGTTGCATTGAAATCAAAAGCTATCGAACAAATACGTATCAACAGAAAGTAGTAAGAATTTTATTGTATATATATTCAAATAATTTCAATGCATCACTAGGATTCCTCTAATCTTTAAGCTCTGTTATTATGATTACAAAGAATTGAATGTTATATGATGCTATATTTATGATCTAAACTCATGTATACAAATGATGAATGTATAAAGTTTTGAAGTGTATGTGTCATCAAATGAGGAAAGCCCTTGAAGCTCTTTAATAATATGGTTGGACATAATCATATTTATCAATAATATGTTGATCAAACGAATATCCACAGTCTCATTATGATATCAGTGTAGCATCGATTCATAGTGATCTAATCATGAGAAAACCCTTGATTTTATAACTTAAATGATAAACCAGTGTTTCCCAAATATATTTATTCCCTAGAGTGACGAGTCTAGCTGATTTGGGCCCTGTCATGACTAGGCCACAATGGCATCCAACCTAACAGGTGTTTTAAACAAAACAACACCTACACTCTCTATTGACACACAGGAATATGCACAGAAGACAATACACAAGAACAATTGCTTACCCTTAAGCTTCCCTTCTTATTTGCAGATCTATTGACATCAGCATGGCGGTATTTGTGCATAATCCAATTAGTCTTTTCTCCTTTAGGTTCTTTTCCGACATAGAAAACCAGAGCCTTCTTGACTCCAACACGCCTGTTGCTGCCCTTAGCAGTGATGGGTTTATCTGCACCTGTGGTTTTCTAGTATCCTGAGCCAGCATCCATGTTGGGGCGAGAACCATTTGGATACTTCCTATCCCTGGGAGTGAAGAAATACCACTCCTTTTCTCCAAACAATGCCTTTTCTACAAGAATTGGAAACATGTATCAGACCATAGCAAATACAATTTATAATAACTAAAAGAAAATAGGAATGAAAAGCAAGAATTTCGCATTGCAAGAACATGAAATTGGCATAAATATGAAAGAAAACTATAAAAATATGTTAGAATAAAACCCCTTGTCCATATGATAGACCATAACTTCTGAGTCATAGGTGGTGAGATCAGACACCATCTGCTCAAAGTGGAGTGGGACAATTGAATTGCAACAATGAAACTAGTAGCTTTTAGTTCAGTGGCATGGCACATTGGTGATAAACATGCTATATTGGATGCGATAGACGCTCTTATAGTTTTTGAAATCTAGAATTCACTTCCATAGATGCTAATGGAGTACCATCATAGGTTTTTCTGTGAATATTCCAAGTCATAGGTGATGAGATCATATACCATCTACTCAAAGTGGAGCAGAACAATTGAATTGCAACAATAAAACTAGCATCTTTGAGTTAAGTTGGATGACACATTGGTCATAAACATGCAATATTCGATGATATAGAAGCTCTTATAAATTATGAAAATGTGGCCCTTCGCCCAAGCCTAAGACCCTGAGGTGGAATATATTTCTGGAAATGAGAGACTGGTCACCTCCATTAAGAAGTTCTATAATTCTTTGTCATTGAGCCTTTGGTTAGTATATAAATGACTTGGGGAGTACTAATCATCTCAGGTAATATATTTTCTGTAACAAGGGATTGAAATTCCAGTGGTAGACTGCAACACATTTATTGGATGCTTATGTGGACGCTAGTTTGAATTCGAAGCCACCAAACATTGTTTGTTATACAAGTAGATGAGAGTGAGTAATAGAAGAAATGGTAGTCTAATGAATAAAAGGTAACTAAGGTATTGGATTAGAATGTTTTTCTTATTTGAGAAAATTCATATGATTGACTTGCTATAAGAACTGATGACAGAGATAAATGGTGGTTGTGATTGAAAAAACTATGCCAATAATAGTCGACAAAATTATATAGGCAACAAGACTTTTGGATGCTTTCAATTAAGGATGCCCCAAACCAAAAAACTTCATATATCAATCCAATTATTAGTCCCAACTATGCCCAGAATATGGAGTCATGCTCAATTCATACATATTTTTCTGGTTATAGCACAGTTTGTCTTTGTTGATGGCATCCAAGCTAAGTAACTAAAAACACTCCAGGAGGACCCCTGAAATGTTGTTTTCCAAATCATAAATAGATTCCGGTGTGTCACTACTTTGAAATATTGAAAAAGTGTTTTGGTGACATTCTAGCTTTCTAAAATGTTTTATTAGTTTCTTAAAATGCGCAAGATTTATGTTCCATCTTGATATGTTTTACAAATTTTGGAAACATTTCAACAACAACCAACAAATGTTTGGGTAGAAAACTAAGCAAAAAATTTAAAACACTTCGGAATCACTCAGCAAAAAACTCTCTGTAAATTTTTGTAGATGTTCTATGATTGATGCAACTTTTTGTTATGTTTCTATTATAAAGATAAGATCAAGTACTGGTTGATCCTAAAGCTTAAAAGCATTATTTCACTTTTATCCAACAACATCATTATGTTCTACGATTGCAATCCAAGGTTCGGTCAACAATTTTAAAGGATTTCTGTAAACCTCCTCCATCATTTGTTTTGTATCACCCTCAGTTGCCCCCACACACTATCTTAGAGGACATTCTACAACCTTGTTTCTCACCTATTATAGAGTTCTCTCCTTACTTGAAAGTTTAGATTTGGTGGCCTCTTCTCATTAGTTCACAAGTTACAACCCAGTTCAACATCAGCCCTTGTATATATTCATAAATATAAAATAGTTGTAAACAAAAGAATTACGAAGGAAGTCCCTATCAACCTTTTAGTCTTATAACCTATGGGAATGACCTCCAATAGGGCCTATGAACCACAACCCATTCAAATTTTACTTTTTGTATGTTAAAGAATTTGCATAGGCCCTTTATGGAATACAATTCTAGTTGATTAGCTTAAGATCATCTCTCCTTCCTTGGTTACTCTGCCAAGCCCATTGTCAATTACAAAATTCATAGATTGAGTTTTGAAACTCCAACCATTGGATGAGGTGGTAGACAGTACATTCATATTCAAAGATACAGTGTTTCCAGGAGTAGAAATTAGCCTTATAAATAATTTAGTTTCTGCCAGAGGTATATTTTTCCCAAGAACAAAAGAGATTGTAAATATGGTTGTATAGGGCTTGGCTAGTTTATATGATCAATTTTACTGTATGCATCAATACCAACACCCAAGAGGCAGAGTAGGAGGCTACCATAGCCCCAATTTCATTGAAATTTCAAGAGTAGGCAAGGTCGTGAATTGTTGCACAACAGAAAAGCATCTATAACCATTCCATTCTACTCACCATGGACTGTCATGGCTAGGAGGAGAAGTCCAAGTCTAAACCTTATTCCTTGGGGAAAATTAGGTCCATGTTATGTCTGCTCATTTTCATTTACAAATATAAATGCGATACTGTCCTGTAGCAAGGCCATTAGAGGTACTTACAAGCCACAATAAGGACACAACTATCTCCAACAAGAAAACATAAAGAAGAAGGCTTACATGTCGGAGGAAGGGTGGATTTGAGCAGGGATAGGTGCCCTAACTAGGGCCGAGTTCTTCAAAAAATACAAATCACATTTTGAGGAATTGGAAGAGAAGTTTATGGGGAACATATGTAGGATTGGGTTTGAGTCTTGTGATAGCATTATGCGCTCGATGGTGTGAGGGTCACCTTTGTATAAAAGACCAAAATGGGAGGTTGATACAATAATAGTTAAAGGGATTGTTTGGAGAAGCTTAGGCATAGTGTAGGAGTGTTCCTTAGCAAGTACCTCCTGGAATTGAATGTGCAGTAACATAGGGGTTGTCTCCATAAGTAAGGGAAATGTTCATATTGCTGGTTGTTCCATAAGTGCGGTAGGGATAGTTGAGCAACATTGTCACCCTAGGGTAGTGTTTTATTCCTTTAAGTGGAAAAAAAATAGAAGCAGCATGTGGGACAATTTGATACAATGATGAAGCAATGGGATAAGGGCTAGAAGAGTGCCCTAACTAGTCTTCTAGAAGCGCATAATTCAAGGGAAAGAGTGCAACAACAGAGAGTTTCAGATTTCCTCTTGGATGATGGCTTGAAGGGTGTCGTAGGCGATGACTCCAGGGAAATGGGAAAATCCCCATATATTGCAAAAGGGATTTCCCATCCTAAAGAAAAAAATTATAATAGAAAAATCATGAAAGGAAAAGTTTTAAATCTCTCTTCCATACTGGTGACATGGAACAAGGCCACATGTACCACTATGATTGGTTGACATAACACATTAGAAGCATGATGTTAGCATCTAAAATATATAGGACATGTGGCACTCCATGATAAAGACACATGGTGTGTGGATTTGAGTTTTTCAGGTGGTCAAGTGGGCCGAAAATAGGTGAAATGTGGCACCACTCAGAGATTGACATGTGCCAATTGGTAAAAGTAGTAGAAAATTGGCATGCTCAAACAACGAGGTGATGGAGGAATGACACAAGGGAGAAAATATCAGAAAAGCCCCAAATCTGGAGAAATAAAGCTCATCACCAACCTGAGATTGACAACTTTACATGATGTCACCTATGAAATCGTAAATGGAGAAATCATAGTAACAATCAAGTAGCCTATGTAAAAATAAAGGCAGATTAATCTTGGGAGTGGTAAATGAAGAAATCATAGTGAAAAACAGGAAACATGCAGAGTTGCTTACAATCAAATAGATGAAAAAACACATACAAAAAACCTACATAATAATCATGAACAAGCTTAATATTGAACTATGAACTGTAAAGGAACTTACAAAATGTGACATTACGAACCTGGTCAAGCACACAAGCAAAAATATCCTAGAATTGACCATGGTTGACAAGTTGTATTGCTCATGATGCAAGAGGATTTGTACTTGCACTGCCAAGTCAATCAAAATCCATCATTATCTATACAATAAATACAAGTAATTGATGTACTATTTTTTACTCTAAGATGCATTCTTATTATAATGTTAGAACATATGTTGAAAATGTCAAAACATACCTGAATAAGCTCCTCTTCATTTCAAGGAAAATTTATTGGAGTCACATGAACTGGGAAGAAGCCTCCCACAATCTGAAGGAGTAGCAACTAAGTCAAAAGTGACTTTTTTGTTGCTACGTTGGATTGAGGGAGGTTTTCTCCAAGATTAAATCGCTCCAATAAATTTTTCTCTACTAAACAAGGCCAACCACATGAAGGTGGAAGCTCTTATGGCCCCTCCCCCCCCCTCACATCACTCTCAATTCCCCAATACCAAATATATATTTCATTTTTTACATTCATGAGCATAAAAAAAAAAATTCAATAAATAATAAAAACAATGCAACAAAAGTTACGCAAGGAAACAGTGAAACTAGTGCTTGACATAAAAATAGTATGATAAATGAGTTTTTTATATAATGCAAAAAATGTTCCAAGTATGGTAATGTTTGTCTTATAATAATAAAATATTTTACATTATCAAATTTTCTTTTTCTTCTTCCTATTTCTAAAGCTCCTATTTAAATCATCAATATCATCATGCTCTACTCCTGTTTCATGCCTTTCCTACACTGCTGACCTAGTTGCGTAGTCACGATGTCTAGTCATATCCAGTGATGGGGCATCGGCTACAAAAACAGATAATACTAAATTTTAATTGTTTGTTTTTAAATTTCATTGAACTAGTTCTGTAATATTAATAAAAAGAATTGCAATGAGATTATTTACCTGGTGCACCATTTGTCGCCGTTGGGACTATTTCCCTGTCTTCCTCTCTGGTGGTAAGATCCTCAAGGGAAACATTCTCTGTCATTTAAACAAAAAAATTTATAAGGATAGCCATCAAGGTATAATTAGAAAAAATTATAAGTGGAAATTAATTACCGTCACGGCCCTCATTGATTGTAGCATTTTCGGCCTGGTCCCCACTACAATGATCAGGTTGCACGTGAGGAACATCTACATCTGGCTCTACAACTAGGTTATTTACCTCATCGGCAGTGCTGCTCCCCTGATTTAATCAAAGATGTTAGACATTAAATTTATGGATGAAAACAAACATATTGAGAGGTTAACATTTTACCTTATCAGGCATTCTGGATCTTGTGACCTGCCCCAAGCTTTTGTGACGTTCAGCTATGACTTGATAGCCGAAATGGAAATAAATATTTTTGTCTTCCTTTGTAGTTTCTGTTCCAAATTCATCACCCTATATTACATATGATTGTGTATTTTTAATGTTATTTTATAGGATTACAAAAACGTTGGAAGGCGATACAATTAATTATAAGATGTTTAGCTACTTATAATTCTTACGACTAATTTCAAGTAGCGTCCCTGGCCTAGCTTGTGATGGCCCTATTTTTCAATCCTAGCTTTGGTTTCCTTCGAGGTGTCAGGCAACCTATCATCAGAATATTGAAGTCAGATATGAAATAGCACACTTTTATTTTAGACATAGAGAAAATTAAAGCTATTGAATTAAAGTTGTAATTTACCTTGCGGGTCCAGTTGGCATTTTTCCTTCCTTCTTTGCCCTTTTCTCTTTTCCATCATGCATGAGTGCTCTTCACTCACTCTCTGGAACTGTGAGAGGATGATCGTATATAGGGTTAAATTGAAATTGCGTCTTATAGGTGTCCCTGGTATATTTCAAATATTTGCCAGCTACCCGAGCCACCGTTGTTCTGTCAAATGTGCCCACCCCAAAAAGGGCTTCTAGATAATCTAGAAGTTATTTTTTCAGGTTGGAATTCTGGGAATTCCACCTTGTGCATATGGTTGGGCCAAAAATTACCAATGCATGGCTCTCCAAAAACCTGTAGAACTCATTGTTTTCTACACAGAAAAAAAATAAGAAGATATTATCATTAATTTAAAAATAAAAATCATGATAAAACATGTTTTAGATAGAGTACATGAATTAGTTAAAATATTAAAAATTACCCGGGAGTTGTACGTGCTTTATAGGGACACCTTCATCGTTCACCAACAACATGCCATTAATGGTCCCCATGGAGCTGACACGTGTAGCTCCAGGAAACACAATAATGTACTTGACCATATCAGCCTCATCACTGCCAACACGTTCAACGATTGGCTAGGTGTCTGCTTGGGCAGGGTGCGTTTTTTGGCTGGCACCTAAAGGAGTAGAAGGTGTACGAGAGGGTTGTTGGGAAATATCTTGCCCTTGTGTCCCACTACCACCAACATTGGGTTCAGAAAGTGTCAGATAATGCTACATACAAAAGAACTTTTTGTTACTTTAGTCAATGAAAAAATTAAAAATCAAACTATCACAATTCATCCCATGCAGAACAAAAAAAATATCCTTTTGATTTTTTATTATTACGTAATATTTTTCTAGCTAGGTGATAAGTTGTTTTATTCTCTCTTATATTTCAGGTGTTTTAGGTGCCTCTATCAAAGTATCAAATTCCGACCTTGCTTTTCGTGCCTTTTTTCGCAGCAAGAGAAATGGAGATATGGATGAAGAAAGCTCTTCCTCATAGAGGAAATCATCAGGTGTACCATGGCCAGGTGTCTGTATATTTGAACAAAATTAATATTATTTCAATTATGTAAGTAACTAAAATACCTGAAGATAGAGAAATGTTGGCACTTTACATGTTCTTCCACTGGCCCCTTTCCACGATCATCTTGTCTCGGGGTTGTTCCTGTACTGCCTTGATTAGTTTGCCACAATGCAATAAAATTATAAATGTAAAAGCTTGAAAACAATATCTAAGTTGAAAACAAAAAATAAAGACTGAAATAATTTCTAATAAGACATCAGAAGATAGAGTTAGAGTTTCAAATATTCCTTGCATTGAATTCAGTCCTGGAAAAATGTCGGTGCACATTAAGGCACCCAAAAAAGAGACGAGTTGACAATGAGACTAAATTGGGTTATTTGTAGTGAAATTTTAAAATCTGAAAAGGTATATTAATTATCGAAACAAATCAGCTTCATAATTTCAATATTATTGGGTCTGCTGTGTATAAATCACAAAAAAAAATTGAAACAAAAAGCTAGAAAAGCAACAACATAATCACATTCTGCTATAGCCATGATCTGACTTCTAAAGTAGACTTTCTACTAGTTTCATCAGTACCATACAAACAATGGAAATGAACACAAGATACAACCACAGATGTTTAGTTATCCACAAAACCATCAACCCGCCAACCTCCTCTAGTAACCTAGACTAGAAACAGATGTATTGGGTATTTTTATAAGGGGTTCCTCAAAAAAATCCGCTAGAGGTTATTTTCCTTGTAGTGATTCTAGCCTATCACATCCAAACAATTTAAATTAATTGAAACTTTAAAATTCATAAAATATACTCTCCATTTTCACAACATAAGAATTTTGACAAAATCCTTTTCAAATTTGACATGTTGACCATGTCATGGGTATACTTTCCATTTTTTTCATCTCAATAGGATGTGTCAGAGCTTAAAGGTCATGTTCTAGGTGTCTTCTCTTTCAAAATTTAACGAAGTATCTATTTTCATGAATGCAATGTGTTATGCATGAACCAGAGGTGCGCTGGATATATAGTGGGTGGGCTAGATTTCCTTGGGCATGAAAAAGTGCCAAGGGGATTCACACCAAAATGTATCAAGCATGGTATGCATGATCTGAAGGCTAAATTTTGGTTCAAGAAAGTTTAAGTGGATTTTTTGATAGTGACTTAATATGACATGATGATGGTAAATGGTGTCAGAGGTGAGCATGTGACCAAGGAGTTAGCATAGCATAAGATGACATGACATAGTTTGGTGCAATGTGTCTTGAGAAGACACATGGGCTAGCTTGATATGTTAAGTGGGTAAAACAATTTGGCATGCATGTTATCTTGATAATTTAAGTGGGTGAAATGAATCATCACATGGGTTGACAAGGCAAGTTATCTGGACCAGTGCATGATGGGAATGGGCAAGCTTATTTTATGTGGAAAAATGTGATGGACCAAGGAGTGACATGATTGCATATAGGTACTTGTTGTGAGAGACAAAATGAGAGAGAAGGATGATGAAGACCAAAATGTAAGGCATAACATATGTACAAGATAACAAAAATGTAAGGCTTAAAATAAAAATAAAAATAGAAATTCTCTCACATACTTGTCTACATTCAATGATATTTGTAGCCAGATTTTGATCTAATCCTAGTTTTAAGCATGCTGGAGATTGAGGTTTAGCATTAGCTATAATTATATCCACATGGCTAAACTATTTGGCCCTTATTCTGAATGTATAACTCTTGTCAAGGGAGATGTATCATCCACGCCACGTGGAAATTGTGCAAATGTTTGGGGTGGTGATTGTGCTGATAAATTATCACAAATTAGATTTCTTGATACTTTCCAATTACAAGCACCTGATTATTACAATAGTATGTTCATGTGTGACTATAATATGAACAGATGTGGTTTTAATTTTCACCCTGCTCTAGTACAGATATTTTCAGAGATTTTTCCTGACAATGGCAAGGCAAAGAAAGATACCAACCTTGAAAACATGGCCATGGAGAAAAACAAAATTTCTAAAGTACTGGATGTAGGAGCATCAGGCCTCTGGGGTGTTAATTTTCCATGGTATAGGGAAACTATTCCCTTATCTTTTTCAACTATGCCAAATATGATATTGAGTCAATTGTGCATGATAGCCCTGGACAACTATGGAGGTGAGTTTATTGATTGTCCTGTGGTTGTAAATGAAGATGCAATTCATGTGAGCTGTGATGTATTAAGAAAAGGAAACTCTAGAGATTCTCAGACTCATCTACATGAAAACACTGCAGACTTAGACGCTCTTTTGAGTTATGATGAGGAGGAGAGTAGCACTGGTCAGGAGAGTAGCACCGGTCACTCACCTAGTGAATATAGTGGAAATGAAAAGGCATGTAAAAAAGATAGGGATGATACTAGTGATGGGATTTCTGCTGAGAAAACAGGTATTAATCAACAAGAAAATAAATAAGAGGAGGAATAATTTGGACCTGCTATTATTGAATAATTTGTTGGCGATTCTAGCATAAATGACAACTTTTTTTTGTTTGATATCTCCCTTTTGGGCACTCCGACCCAGGAAGTGGACATCCAAACCAAGAATTGAAAAAATGCCAATGAGAATGAATGTAACAACAATAATATTTGTGCATTGAGTGTTGTTAGCATGCTGACTGAGGGAAGTACAAATAATAGCGCACTTAGATGCAGAAAGTCACATAAATCTCTTTAAGGGAAATCTACTTTTGCCAAGAAATCCAAAAAAGAGAGAATTAAAGGAATGGTCCAACTTCTAATAAATATAATCTCTGTTGAAGATTACATGGACATTGCTGTTGTCCTTAGTAAGACTATTAGATATGTTAAATCTCTCCAGGTAAAAGTGAACAGATTGGAAGCTAATCAGTAGGAAAAGGTGAACTGGGTTTGACCCCAGTGTGACTAGGTGTCTCTTGCAGAACTCCCAAGATATAATGAGAAAGTGGACGCTGCCTAAAAAGCACGAAGATGGCTTCCCCGGCTTAGAATAAAAATAGAAATTCTCTTGCATACTTGTCTACATTCAATGATAGTTGTAGCAATATTTTGATCTAATCCTACTTTTAAGGCGCTAAATATTGGTGTGCTGTGGTTTGGTTTCATATATATATTGAACTTACAAATTGTAGGGTTTTTAGTCACAGAAATCCTGCTTTTTAATGTATATTGCACCCATCCTTACTAAACCTCTAGTGGTATTGTATTGAGTGTCTATGGAATATATGATATTTTTCAAAGCATGTCTTTCTTGGTCTTATTTTTCTATGGATCTATCAAAGTCAGATGGTGACAGCATGTGCTTAATATTGTTTGAAGGAAAATGGTAGGAAATGATGATCAATTTTTCTTCTTGTAAAGACCAAACTATGATGATGGAAATCAACTACAAAATTTTATGGAAAGCATGCTGGAGACTAAGGTTTGGGGAATTCATTATGTCTTACATTGAATTTTATTAAAAACAAAACTAAATCTACAAGCATGCCCTATTTAAGGAAAACGAGCAGCCCAATTTATTACTCTGTTTCAAATCCTGGGAATTCTAAATGGTAAACTCACTTTTCAAAATATGGCAAATTTCTGTTTGGCCATACCATTTTTCCTGCTGATGGAGGAAGGGCCTACTTTCTTGATTTTTTTGCGCGACGGGAAGTTCTTTGCACAAAGGGCCTGCTTTCTGGAGTTTCTTGTGCAACGGGCGGTTCTTTGCAGCAAGGGCCTGCTTTCGGGAGTTTCTTGTGCGACAGGAAGTTCTTTGTAGTAGGAGGCGTATATCTAGTAGGGTTTGAGTCGATTAAAAAAGGAAAGCAGATATAGTACTGATCTGCAAAGGCATATATCCAGTAGGGTTTGAGTCGATTAGAAAAGGCAAGGAGTTGTTGTACTGATTACATGCAGGGTAGCTATAGTGATTAATGTAAAATTTTGAAAGGCCTGCCATGATTAATCCGAAACCTTTGTAATTCGTTTGAAATTCCTATTAAAACCATAGTTTATGGCGGTAATTCTCCACCATATAAATAGGTATTAAAACCTTTCAAATGCCAACTTAGGTTTGATTTAAAAATGGCATATAATTTTAGTTTAGCTTGTACAATAGTAAGGCCATTATTGTTTGAAATAATAAACAACATACAACAAACCCACATAATTAGTAAATTATTTAAAGACAATAATTTCTACATATTAAAATATAAATTTATAACATACTCGAACATAACATATGTATCAATATTATTCTTCTGTATATTCTTGATCTGCATCCAACTGGTCGACATCTATACCAACATCTGATTCAAAAATGGTGTTGAAATGATCGACCATGTCATCATCATCATCAATTATGTCATTTTCAATAATATCCTCATCGACATCATCATCAATAATTTTTGCCTCATCTCCTATGCCTGGTTCATCCTCTAATATATCTTCTTTGTCTGTCAATGCATCTTCCTACTCATCTACCACTACATCATCTTCTTCTTGATCACTATCATCTTCTTCCTCTACAGTATACTCTACTATTCTTCCTCTTGGATCATATCTAATAGCAAATGACCATTCGTTCTCACCTGGAACCTCTGAGTAAAAGACTTGTTTGCATTGGCTTGGAAAAACATAGAGATATTTTCCTGCCTCAAACTGCGATGTTTTAGCCATTGGAAATCCATTTTCATGTTGAATAAGTGTTCTATCATCATCACATACATTCATTCGTAGCCTATACCATTTGACATCGAACAAAACGATTTTGAAGGAATTAAAGTCACACTCAACTATATCATCTAAAAACCCATAATATCTATTTTCAAATTCTCAAGGATGTCTGTCACTCCTGGAGGAAACATTAGTGACCTAGAACACTGCAGTTATCCCACTATCAGAATTTTTCCTATTATCATCCAATTGTTTAACGTGAAATTTACGACCATTGCACCACATAGCCTTGGGGTGTTTCAACTGCAATATGCCAAACATGAAAAAGATGCATTCTCAATTAATAATTCATCATATAATTTACATAGCATGAAAATTATCTGAAAAATCAAACTTTTTGTCACATTATAAATATAGTATAAAATAAGTAATGAATAAGATAGGTGAATTAATTGCTTACCTTTCTATCTTTCAAACCATATGCTAAATCGATTTCCCTGTCTGTAATGTTTCCATCTCCACTACGGTACGCTTCTCTAATCAATTCAGAAAATAGTTGCCATGATAACCTATCGTCGTTACGTGCATTACATGTTTCAATCCATTCACTCATCCACTCAAGATTGTTTGCAATGTATAAAATTAGTGCCTCATAATCTTGAGAACGTGAATAAAAAAACAATAATTCACCAATATTAATAAATATTACTTATAAAAATGTTAAATTATATTAATTAATAAAATATGAAACAATAAGACCTAAATGAATATAATGATCATATACATGATGTAAAAAAATGAAACATTATATGTTTTATACATAATACATATTTTACCTCTCACTTTCTTCATTCTACCTTTTCCCAACAGGTGCTCCACTTCAAATTTTTTGATGGAGTTCACATCCCAAATGTAACCCACCACCTTCATAGATGGCACAGCTAATATAGGAAGATAATGAATAATATACACCATGGATTCATATACCACATATCACTCCACCATAGAACCTTTAGGTCATGCTCTTTGTCTAACCAAGGATTTCAGGTGCCTCTCAACCATCCAGATTGACCTTCTGTGTACTAGTCCACACATTTCAATCTCCTCAACTTGGTGTATCAATTAGTGTTCTTGTGCATTGAAAAATTTTGGAGGTAGATACTTTTGCATTTCACACATTAGCCGAGGAATTTCTCTCTTCCAATACTTTATTTCATGTTGATGGATTTATTTCAATGAAAACCATCTGCAAATAATTATGGAAGGTTATTTCAATGAAACATAATATATATTTCATTACAAGTAAATTTATACATCATTTCATTAAGTACGAAAATAAATTGTAGCAAATATATTTTGCATATAAATCAAAACTACTTACCTCATGTATTTACAAAGACCATATATAACTTGTTTGACATTTTTGTTGAAGTCATTTGGGAGAGATACAGGTAGAACATACTATAAAAATAAAAAATGAATCGTTATTGGTTTCCGAATTAAACAGAAAAAATGAAAATTTAAAATATGTATTCAAGAAATAACATACAAAAATGTATACCAAAAAAATTATCTTAACAAAGGTATGCCAATCATGTGTTTTCACCCTACTAAAGTCACCTTTCTTCGTTAAGATATTATTTATGTTTGAAGAAAAACCTATTGGAAATTTAATTCTTCTAACGACCTCTTTTACATCATTGCTTTGTTGTTCTATTAATAATCATAGAATATTATTATAATTTCGACCTCCATTGTTATTTGATCTGTCGATCACACTTTTCATTGCATGATTTGATTTCTCAATGTCAGCAAAATTTTTGTCAATTTTATCTCTATCATGTGCACCATCTATGGTTCGCCATAACGTTTCTGTCACATTCTTCCCGACATGCATTGTATCAAACAAATGAGCTATTTTTAGGTCCTCATAGTAGGGCAACCTCACGAATTGAGAAGGATAACATTCCATTCCAGGTGGAAGTACAATATTAGTACCTTCACCGTGACGATGACCTTGATATGAAAGAATAAAATAAATTAGAACAATAATTATAAAATACAATAAAATAAATTCATTAGTTAAAACAAAAATTCCAAACATTACATAAACAATTAATATATATATATATACACACACACACACACACACACACAAACAAATTACGTACCAACTGCTTGAAAATTATTAATTCTGTTATATTCCAACTTCCACAACTGAGGTGTCATTCTTCGTGGTTTTAATCCAGTTTCTTCTTTATCATTGAAAAGATGTTTTTCAGTAGTACGATACTTATGGTTCCTAGAGAGGAAGTGCCTAAACTCATCAAACACCCTCTTTCTTAAGTCTGGCGAATGACGATACTTCATATTAGGGCCACAAACTGGACATGCAAATCTACCCTTTGTTTGAAGACCTGCAATAGATGGATCAATAACAATTATACTATGAGATCATTTTTAAAACATGCAATATGGTATATCTAATTTAGATAATTATGTATTATATTAAAGTGAAATGAAATATTACATACCACAAACATGTGTTAGTCCTGGGGCATCATGAATTGTCCATACAAGCATTCCACGACATTGAAATCTCTTCTTCTTGATTGGTTTAGTGATGTCATACATAGTGATGCCATGCCATAACTGTATTAGCTCATCGATAAGAGGCTCAATATATACATTCATATATTTGACCTGGTAC
The DNA here is from genome assembly GCA_034641835.2 of Pinus albicaulis. Lineage (NCBI taxonomy): Eukaryota > Viridiplantae > Streptophyta > Pinopsida > Pinales > Pinaceae > Pinus > Pinus albicaulis. The sequence goes on along the minus strand of CM076581.1, from coordinate 1,199,976,566 downwards.
TTACCTAATTGTTCAAAATTACGGTACATAATAATTACTCCCATGATATATGTATATATAATTAAGTAAATAAATAAAATATATATTTATTCAAACAACGAGAGAAATGAAAATGTTACATTCAAAGAAATAATGTATCAAATACCTGGAATAATCATAGTCAACATTATGTGCTCTCTCTTTATTGACATCCAAGGAGGAATGTTATTGTTGATAACGAAAATAGGCCACACTAAGTAAGTAGATCTAAGCTCTCTGAATGGATTAACACCATCAGCTGCCAATGAAAGCCTGACATTACGAGGTTCATTTTTAAAATCTACATATTTTTCCTCGATTTCTCTAAATGCAGAACCATATGCAGGCATTCGAAGAACACCATCTCCACTTCTATTCTTTGAATGGTAATCCATAAACTGTGCTATGCTGTTACACCTGAACATTCGCTGCAAACGTGGAATTATGGGAATATGACGAAGAACCTTTTGAGGCACCTTTTTGGTTAGTTGATCTGTTCGATATCTACTGGTATGACATTTCGGACATTCTGTTTTCAACGCATGTTCTCCGTAATATATAATATGATATTTAGGACATGCATCTATAATGTTATATTCCATTCCAAAGTGTTTCATAATAGCACGTAGATCTCGATATGTTCGAGGTAAAGTATTTGGCGATGGTAACAAATATTCACCCAACAATCTACAACATAAACAAAAACTAGTTAATGTAAAGATTATTAATCATATATATATATATATATATATATATATATATATATATATAAGTATTGAATTATTATTTTACACATTTATTACAACTAAAAAAAGGGAAAATAATCAAAATTTACATATATGTGATCATATATACATATTGCATACCTTAGGAGTTGTGTCATACATCTGTTCGACAAATTATTCATAACCTTTAAGTTCACCAGCAACAATGTAGCAGAGAGAAGAGTTGCATTTGAGTGTTCAAAAAGTTGTTCACTTGACCTTTTAATCAGAGGTACATCATAAATACCGTCACTATCTCCACCATCATCATCTGACTCACCATACAAGTCTTGGAGCATTTGATTTGTCCCATCATTAATGTGAATTGTCTCATTATTGTCATCATGATCTACCTCCATGGGATCATTAAAATTACCTTCATCATTCGCTTCATGTTCTTCACCTTGTACAACATCATTTCCAATACTAATATTTGCTGCAATATTCTCTTGTACTAGTGCAACATCATCTAATCTACTACTATTTAGCTATGGAAGCTGGTTGATCATCTGCAAAAAGTTGGGGGGCAACTGTGCCTTTATGAAAATTACAAACATTAATCATTAAACATTAGTGCGCATATAAAAAATATTAAAATAATATAAAATTTTATGATATAATCAAAATGAAGATAGATAATGAAGATAGATAATTAATTACCATGGGACGATAGTCATTTGATCCACCATCAATGTGCCCATATTTCCTACAATGCATTGTTGTTGTTGCTATTAAAACTCTAACATTATTTCTCATACAACATTTTTTACAAGGGCAATAAACTCTACCATCACCCCTTTCACCCTTTTGAATTTTTTTTCCACCTCTAATGTTTTCTTCCATTGATGAAAATTATCCTATAAAGAAAATAATAATTATATTTAGCAATTATCTCTCTCAATGGTGTAGAAAACCCAAGACGTGTTGAACTCAATGGGAGCTCAATAAGAAAAAAGAAAATAAAAGTGGGCTTTTTACAAATTGTGGGCTTTTTACAAATTGTTTATATTTTTAATAAAATTGTGGGCTTTTTACTCCCAATAAAAAAGTGTATATCAATTTTATATTTAATATAAAATTGTTTATATTTTTAATAAAATTGTGGGCTTTTTACAAATTTTTTATATTTTTAATAAAATTGTGGGCTTTTTACAAATTGTTTATATTTTTAATAAAATTGTGGGCTTTTTACAAATTGTTTATATTTTTAATAAAATTGTGGGCTTTTTACTCCATCGAGCGCCTGGCTCAGCACCTACACTAATCACCACAGGACCGAGGCGAAGAACCACAAGCTAAACCACAACCAAATCCAAGTCATGATGGGAGGGGCTAAGCGCATGCACTGAGTCCAAATTGATTGTATGTGTGCATAGTCTTTGGCTCGTAATCAAAACATGTAAAACCTCAACTCGTATATAAACACCAATATCACTTATACCCCCAGTGAATGCGGGATTATCCCACCGGACACCATTGCCACCAACCATCACAGGAGTGACACTCTGCCACCAACCGTCACAAGAGCGACACATTGCCACCAAGCGTCCCAAGAGCAATCTTTTCCACCAACCATCGCAAGAGCGACACATTGCCCAACCATCGCAAGAGCGACACTTTCCCACCAACCATCACAAGAGAAACACTTTTCCACCAACCATCGTAATAGCAATGCATTCTTGTAAACATCACCATAGCGACACATTCCTCTAAAAATCGCAATAGTGACACCTTGTCTCTGTAACATCGCAATAATGACATACTTCCGAAATCCATTGCAATTACGATCCTATTTTCCAAATGTCGCAAGACGACACTTGCCTTTAAGTGTCGGTATTGCGACACTTGTCTCTAAACATCGGTATAGCGGTGACTTCGGGCGAGATTTGAAAAAGTTGAAAAATTTTGGGGAAATTTCTGACATTTGGTCAAAAGTGTCAGAACCAAGTGTCAGAATTTCCGCCAAATGTACTAGTGGCATATTGAAAGAACACTTTGATTAAATAATTAAACAAGTGTTTCTAAAGGCATAGTCTAATTGTGGAGTATTTGAAAAAAAGAAAAATAATGTAGTGTTGCACCCGTCTATAGCATTGTTGAAGTACTACCAAGGTATAGGGGCATGACAGATGCTATGAGAGCATTGATCCCACACCCTATTGAAGGAGGTTTCAATGATTTTTATTATTGAAGGAAGTAGGAACATAGTTGCAGGGTTGTAGGTTGTGTTGAAGTTGACCTTGGATTATTAGGTTTCTTTTGAAACCTTGGGTGAAGCAAGACATTTTTCACAGCTACAGATAAAAAAAAAAGACATGCCTACTTGGGAAGAATTCTAGGAGAAGACTTTTGAGGCCTTACATTGGATAAGGAAACTTCAATATAAAATCCCATGGATTTGGGCTGAGCTTGAATTCTTGCAAAAATAAATGGTCACATCTTGGAAGGAGGAAAAGGAGATTCATGAGGAGGTTGGTGAGGCAAAGGATGCCCTTATGGCCTTGTGAAAGGGAGATATTTCTGACTCAAACCAAGATGAACTCAATAGAATTTAGGAAAATATGGACCATTTCGATGAATGCATGGAATTATGCTATGAGCTACAAGCACATAGGGATGGGCTTATAGAACTTGAAAAGAAGAACGATAGGAGGAAGAGGAAGAAACACACCTTGGTCAAACCAAATAATGCTATGAATTTAGTTGAAGTGAAGGAAGAACTTATAGAACGAGTTGTACTGGAACCAAGCACATTACAAAAATCAATGGTGGATGATATACACAAGGATGTTGCATATGTGGTAGAAGTAAAGGATGAACTTGATGAACATGTTAGACCAGGGCCTAGCACATTGCAAGCATTATTCATGGATGATTCTTGTGAGGATGACAAGACACATTCCAAGCATTCATGGATGAACCACATGAATATGTTGCAACTGTGATAATGATGAAGGAGGAATTTGAAGAGCATGTTGTACCAGGATCGAACACATCAAAGACACTGATGAGGATGGAGGAAACTCAGTTTGAGAGTCTTCATGAAGATATGACTTGTGATTCATTGAAGCATAGGAAAGATCGACCATATATCGGGATGAGAAAGAAGACAGATTCCTTGCAAACACCATGGATGATATCTCATTGGATGCCTTTTATGCGACCTTGTACATTGGAGGAACAGGGAGCTTATCTATTGGAGACCTTGGTAGGGAAATTTGTGACTTTACTCTAGATTATTCAAATGCCCATAAAAAGGGAGAAAATTTATGATCTTTGTGATGAAAAGGGTCATGCTTAGCCACATAGTATTACTAGGTGTCCGGTATGAACTATGGACTACCTTGGTGGTAGGGCACATTCGTGGATTAGACTTCTTCATGGCCTACAACCAAGAAGGAACTCTTGGTGCACCTCTAGTGGGGGAGAAGCCTTGAAGGAAGTAGTCATAATGATGGATGATGGTAGAAGTGACCGAGGGAACTTTACCTCTACACTACATGGATTATGACTAGACTTGAGTTGATTTCACTTGGATGAAGACATGGGCAGCCAAATTCATGAACATGGACTACATGATATCTTTTAGAGATGGACTGATGAATGTTTTTCACCATGAAAAAATAAGACATTTATTCGATGAGTAGCCTATGATGACATTAATATGATTTGCAGGGTGAGAACCACTTTTGATGGCACTCATGCCCAATACATTTATGCTTTCCAAAGCTTTGGATGAAGGTGCATGGGAGTTCATTATGAGTTGTATTCCTTGGAGGATTCGTGTTATGGCGATCTTGCATTATTTGATTCATTGAGGAGCTGAGGTCATGGTAGGTCTTGACTTTGAGGCATTATGGGATGAATACCTTTGAGCACATTTATGGGGTGTGTTTTGGAGGAGTCACTAGATGGAGATGATCGAGCCAGGACACTTTGGACTTGATGGAGATGAAGTGATGGAGATCCCTTGGTGAGGTACATGTGGGCATCGGTTGAGTCTACTTGATTTAGCCACACTTTTTACTTGATGGATGCATATTGTAGATGGGATGAACATTACTTCATGGACCTCGATATGACACTTTTATTGATGAGAGGGAGACCTCTTACTTTTGATGATGCTTAGAGGATGCGATTACCTGGAATATAAGTATCACATGGATTAGCATCATGGACAGCATGTTGTGGATGCGATGGAATACACTTCATGGACCCAAAAATGGAGTATTTTCATCCCAAACATGGATGGGATAGAATCTCGACTGAGTTGATGGATGTGACAGAATGCATAAGGAACAACTAACACATTGTCTGAGGATGTGCATTCTGATGATGAGAATATATGACTAGACTGATCACCCAACTAGTTTGAGATGTGGTGTCCAAAAGTGTGCAGAGTTATATGGGATACATATCATATTTTTTTATGCTGATTTTGTTGTATTACTTTATGCAAACATCCACGTGATATTGGTGGTATATGATGAGGTGAAACGATATATGTTGCAGCAACATAAATCCTTGAGGAGCAGATTGACTTCCCATGATGGTATAGCATGTGGTCATTGCGACAGATGTGATGATAATCATGGATTAAGGAGATATTTCCCAGGGATATGTTAGACGTTAACCTTCATTTTTTATGTTATGATATTGTGTGATGATACTTTGCGACGAAATTTGCGACGATATATTGCAATGATATGATGCGACAATGATGGTAGAACTATCAATGATGATAGTCATATTTTATGTGGGGGAGTATGTAATGCCCATGAGTCGAGTATGATAACTGAGTGTGTGGTATAGTGTTTGGTGGAAATGTGATGAACGATGGTCGAGAGTGCAATGAAAACTACTGTGTGTAGTTCGATGGGTGCCCTGACAAATGAAAATGATGAAACAAAATATTTGGCTATGATGTGACGGTACATTGGTAGCCCTACGACGAAAAGATCAACGGAAAAATGAAGTGCTAAATCGGCTAAGTATTGGAGAAATTGTTGGTGGAAAACTAACGTTTCTATGTCACTTCATTGCCACAGTAATATTATGGAAATATGGAGGCTGACATATTAAACGGAAAATGTTGACATGATGTGGAGAAATGGTGGGTCGACTCATAGGAATGCCCCCACCCACGTTAAACATGAACAAAGTGTGTGTGTGTGTGTCGGCTCATGGAGTTGGACATCATTCGAAATTGATTAAGCATCGAGTGACATTAAATAGGTGTCTATGCATTAAGGAAACAAATCAACATCTTCTTGATGTGAGCTCCTCTCTTGGCAACCAAAGACAATGTTGCAGCAAGGATGTACAGGGTGCAGGGTTAAGTCGGGCCACCGCATGAAGAACGCGTTCAGAACCATGTTTCACAGCATCGACTTGAGTTTGGTCAACCCCGTTTAGGAAATGCATCCAGAACAATGTTTTAGGGTGTCAGGTCGAGTTGAATAAGTCGTGTTGAGGAAACATGTTTGGAATAGTGTTTGAGGGTGTCGGGTCGAATTGGGTCAGTTGTATTCAGAAAACGCATTCAGAACAATGTTGCAAGGTATCCGCGTGCAGGGTTGGGTTGGTTGAGTTCGAGCAGACAAATGAACACGAGTTCAGGCAACGTACAAAAGTGACCGTTTGGCAGATTTGGTGGGCTGAAGCTAACTAGAGCGCGAGAGGTTGGTTTGGACACACGGTGCTCCCATAAAGTGCGTGAAGGTCACATGTAGAGGAACTATCAAGGTGACCTAGGGGACCCGATAGCACGACACTTGGGCAGATTCAGGCAGAACTTCCCAAGGTCAATTCTAATGCTATGAATGGATTTTTTGGGTTGCTTTAAGGATTGACATGTGTTGTAACTTGGGCAAGAGGTAAACCCATATTTCCAAGGAGAACAAATGGTTTTTGCTGGATAAGATTTGTATTGTACTCTACATTTTATGAAACATATTATCGACAAACTTATTAATAAGGAGGTTCCCCTCCCTTGTATGTATGGGTGTACTTGTGGATATGATAATGATGTTTATGCTTTCCGCATATTGAAAGAACACTTTAATTAACCAATGAAACAAGTGTTGCTAAAGGCGTAGTCTACTTGTGGAGTTTTTGAAAAAATAAAAACAAGGTAGTGCCACACCCATCTATAGTGTGGTTGAAAGACTAGCAACGTATAGGGGCGTGACACCCACTGTCCACTTCCTTTTTTCTAAAGGACATACCCTTAATCATAGTCCTAACCATTCCTAGCCATCCTACCCCGCTCCTTTCCTTCAGTTTGATCTTTAATTTACTTTTTGTCTTATTTCAAATGCCAAATGAGATCATCCTATATAAAAACCACAATGAGTCTCTACCTCCACTTCCTTACATTGGTTTTTATTCCTATATTTTATATTAAAAATTTTAAATTCTACACTTATTAATATTATTGAGTTAATTTAATTTCGTTTGAAAATAATACTAAATCTCTTCTCATTGTTTCCATCTTCAAATCCTTAATCTATTAAATCACCCTATCTTAATCCTAAATTATTTTTATTTTATTAATTTTAATTTAATAATTTAGAGTGATTTTTAACATTACAACCATCACATTCTCCAACATTTAATTCATATTAATTAATTTTAATTCAACTAATTAGTTTATTAATAATTTATTACCTATTTAACCTTTTCTCCCTATGGGCTAGACTTTGAATCCTAACAACTTACTTGAATTTAAAGGCTAGAATTCACTCATATGTATTCTTTGAGCATATGCACTCTTCATATCTTACGCTCAAATTCCATCTATGTTATGCTCAAGTTCCTCCTCCAAGCTCTCGTAGTATTACACAATATTCCAAAAGCTCTAATCTACATTATGTATAAACTTTTAAATAAAAATCACATGATGAGAACAAAAATAATAATTTTAAAATCAATTTATTTATTATTAAAAATTATATATATATTTTTTTTTTCAATCATTAGTTCAATAATAAAAAATAATCATTTTAAAATGAAATTATATAAATAAAACGGTTAAAAAAAAACCTCTAAGATTTAAAATTCAGAATATAGTTAAATGGAAGTGATTTCATTTTCAAATAAAATTACAAGTCAACTTTATTAAAAATTTTGAAAAATTGAGTTTCATCCATCGCAATTTTTAATGGGAAATTATTATATTTTATAATTTAAACTTTATTATAATTTATAATAAAAATATTAAGATTTGTTAAAAATATTTCATTAAACAAATAAAATAAAATAAAAAAAGAAATTTTACATAATTTTTCCTATTAAATTAATGTACCGTATTTATTTTATTATCATAAACTTAATTTATTTCATTTTATTATCATAAATAATAATTATAGAAACAAAAGCATAGTCAACTATCTTGGAAGGCAAAATTCATAAAAAGAAAATACAGAGTAAATTGGATTAGAAAGTCCAAGCGATGGTACATACGCTCTTCGAATTCGAACAGTTACCAAATTCTGTATGTTATTTTGAGTACTGAAAGAAAATCAATTCATATTTTTTTAATTCCAACACTTTTTAATTGAGAAACTTAGTGGGATTGTCTAAATAAAATCAACCGATATTTTATTGGGAAAGAAAAATAATGTTATTTACTTGTTTACATTATTAGGCATGGGTTTTGAGGTAATCAAAATTTAGTTGAACAGGTCTAAAAAGTCTTCCCACTACAGTAAATACCAACAAGGATCTGTTGTGCTATAAATCTCGCATTTCGATTAAACTTCGAGAGGAGAGAGAAAAATAAAATAAAATATATGTCTCTTAAACGTTAGGAATAGTGAATAATACTTCTGATACTTATGGAGTGAAGAATATTATGGTATGAACAATGTCATAGATGAAGATGACATGGTTGGTCGTGGTTTTTTTATTCTTTCATTTAGCAGCTTAAGAAGCGATGATACATATGGAGATTCTATGATCTTCGAGGAAATCTACAAGCAAATAAGAGTGGATGATATGTATAGAAATTGTATTATCGCTGGTCACCAACCAACGGCTTGCAGCATTAGAATTTGAGGGTCCTAAAAGATTCAAGTGACCTTCGATACAAGATAGTTCGAGTGATTTTGGAGGTATATATTACCCCAAACATGTTGTGCGTCAACCAATGGTATCATAATATTATGATTACGCTTGTACCCACTACAAGAAAAAGGGTTATTTAGTGTCACATTAGTACTGTTATCTGTAAAGGATTTGAGAAATCTTCTTTTAAATAGTGATGCTAAAGTGTTCATAATGTGGAGATACAGAAATGGTGCTGTGTTTTTTGGTGAAAAAGTAGAGTTAGTAAAAAATGTTAAACTTTGTGTTAAATCTATATGTTGCATTTCATGGTGTATGGTGCAAATCACTATAAACCAATATGACTTGGATCAAGATATTTTGATGCAAAGCACCAAAACAAATTTTACAAAAATTAAAAATTTATCATTAAAATATCAAAATTATTATTGTAATAATAAATTGTATATGATGCAAAGCACCATAAAAAGAAAATGGTGTAAAAAAAAACATTTATTATTATTATAATAATAAAATTATAGTGGTGCAAAGCACAAATGGTGCAAAAAAAAACTCTTTTATATAGAAAGGTTATATAAATATACAAATGTCCTTAAAGCAACTATAAATGATAATTATCTAGTTTTGTTATATAGTAGCTCTGTGTTTCACTCCCATTGGATCACATAATTATATTGTACAACATCAACCAAAGTTAGAAATAATTAATTCCTACTTGTCTATGGTTGTAATTCTCCACTTGAGGAGTTCGTTCCTACGTAATAGGAAGTAGCTACAATATAGTTTCTCCTAGTTTAGTGTGTCGCTGAGACAATCTCTCAACCACATTACTGTACGTCCAAGATAGAATTGCTTGTATAAATATGTGTGTAATTTCCTTGATTCAATATATAGAATTTGATTAGAGTTTGCAGTGTGTTATTTTATCTTGGTATCAGAGTCCATAAGGGCCTCGGCTTCGGCCCTCGCCCCTCGTGGGCTGAGGAAAATAATTGAGTGTATTTATATTTACATTTTTTTGTCCATCTTGAGGATTGAGGAGGCTGAACCCACTAGAGAGAAGGCCGAAGGTTTGAATGCTTGAGGGCGTTTTTTTGTACTAAGAAGCCCGTGTAAGTTGCTAGAGGAACTGTGCTATTGTCTAGCGAAGGGTGTGATAGTATTTGATTGATGAGGACTGAGCGTGGTTTTGAAGGATGACGTTCATAGCTGGCTACAACAAGTGAGGCATCGTGAGTGTGACAGGAAACTGATGCAGTTTTGGTTTCAATTCTCTGCACAGATCTTCTTGCGCTCTCATTGGATTCGCATTTCCCCAATTTCCTCCCGAGATTGATTGGTTTTGAGATCATTGTTGTGTGGATATCTAAACATCAAGGGTTAAAGGAATTTGAGAGCCCGAATGCTGAGGACATTGGTGCAGACTTGGAGGGCATACCTCTCTATGTGAAGGAGCTCATCGGCAGAGGCGTGGCTGGGAGCATTGCCAAGATGACCGTGTCTGCATTACTGATGCAATGTGTCTTTGAAGATAGCCTCACTGCAAAGCGGGGTTAATTATCCAACAGTTAGTCAAATAAATTTTGAGGCAATTCACTCCATGGGCACATTGATGGATATTGGATCAACCCATTACTAATTTGTAATTGTTTAGCTGCCATGAGATCAATGTAGGGCTAGTTGTTGCTCTTAATTGTGTAATGGGGATCTCGAAAGAAGAGCAAGAATATGGATATTGTAAAGGGATCACAGAATGAAGAAATGAAATGTTGTGGTCAATGGTGCTGCATTTGTAAGGGCTAGAACGTGATTGTTCTCTTGCTTCCTCAAATGTCTTGTGAAATTTGAATGACGACTCAGGGAATAGTTCTCAGGTATGAATTGGGTAGTGTTTTTTATTGGCATGAAAACTGCAAGTCATGGTTTCGAATTGAGGCGGGCAGCAGGCAGTGGGTTTTCATCAGAAATTGCTACGCGGTGAGCCCTGCTATACTCATCAAGAGGTTCTCGAGGACAAAGTCTGTTGCTCTCAAGGGGAAGCCCCATGGCGCCCCCTGGTTGGGGCGCTAATGTCCACCCCTAGCTAGCTGCCATGGCAGAGGCATACCCTTGGATGGAAGAACTCGGGCTTAAGCATGTGGTGATCACTGACGAGAGCCTTGAGCTCCTCGCACGTTCTTTTCCCAATTTTAAGGTCCTAGTTCTTACAAGTTGATAAGGATTCAGCATAGAAGGGCTCGCTCCCATTGCCGCAGGCATATTACAAAGCTAGATTTGCAGGAGAGTGACATTGATGATCGTGGTGGCCATTGGCTAAGCTTTTTTTCCGGATTCACGCACATCACTTGTTTCCTTTGCATGTCTGAATAGTGAGGTGAACTTTGAAGCACTTGAGAGATTAGTAGCAATATGTACTTCCTTGATGAGTTTGAAATTGAATCGTTTGGTGCCACTAGAGCTGCTCTCCTTGCTTCATCTCACTCAATATATAGAGTGGGAGAATTTTATGCTACTGTCGAAATGTATTTTTTTTAATTCTCTGATGATGTTTTTTTTAAATTTGCAATGTATTGATTAAGTGTCATGACAATGAATCTGATTGTAATTTAAGTGACATTAGTGTGACCAACTACTGTCACATTATTAGTGTGTGTTGGAACTGGTCATTCCGACAATACACAAATTTGCAAGAAAATTATTATCTACCAGATATGTTGATGACATGACACTGAAGATGGAAGTGTCAGAGATTGGAGGATGATCAATTTTGTGCATTCCCGGTGTGATGGAAACAAACTGTGGAGACAGATCTGCATGTTCAATTGTGAGGAGATTAGCTAGATAATGGGTCTTAGTTGTTGCAGTACGTTAGCGAGCATGGGGCATCATGCTTGGAAGCAGTTACCAAGCCTTGATATTGTGAGCAGTTGAAGTGGCATTATGTTGCCAGGGGAGTGGATACTTAAACGCAACAGAGGATTTGACCGTAGAGTCCTGGATTATTTTTCTTGAAGGGAAAATTGTGTTCTCTTCGTGTGGCTGTGAGTGCCTATGTTCCAGTTTCTTTATCAATGGACCCCTCACAGGTATCATTGGAATGGTTACTAGTATGCTTGGGAAATAATCATCTTTGGGCTGAAAAAGAAATCAATTTGAAGAGTTTATGTTTTATTTTGTTTCTTGGAATCATGCTTAAGTATTATTGAGCCTTATTGAGCCTATATAACTCAATGTAGGTAAATTTATTTTGTTATAATTAGCTACTCTAACAAATGACAGGTGAAACATGGAGTTCCAAGCATGTATTTGATAATGACAAAGATGCCCAAGATATGAACAATGAAAAGATGAGGTAAAGGAGCAGCAACAAAGTTTATGGTGGACAACAAATTAGATGTTTGTTTGATTTAGTGTGGTTTGTGGAATAAACTCCCTAGCATGTTATAAGCAAGTCTAGATGGTTGTTGTAATGGTCATTATATTTACCCAGAAACTCCAAAATGTTTAAGTATGGAATGTAAGCCTTGTAAACGCATCTGAAAGTTCGTGGTGATCTTAAAACCACTTTGTAATGGTTTGTGGTGATCCAAAAACCACACATATATTTCCTTTGTGGCTGGTTGGTGGTGAGTCAGAAACCACATATAGAGAGCCTTTGTGGCTGGATCGCCTTTGTGGCTATGTGTACATGAGAGCTTTGTGCTCGGGAGAGCAGGTAGACTACAGTAACCCCTGGATCATGGTCTAAGATGATTCATTAATCTCTGAGAAAAAGGGAGTTGGTGTGCCTTCTTCGCTGACAGTCGCACTCAGAAGCACAATTGGTGCGACTATTCAGTACATATTTGCGCCAACGCAACAAATCACAGGATTGGCATGGAAGCGCACGACAAACCCACGTCAGGATTTTACCGTGAAATTTTTTTGTTCTAGGCACAGATTTTTTGTTCGGGAAGACGCCACCTCATCTTCAGTGGAAGATCCGCAGGAAGCCTCACCTTCATTGGAAGATCTGCGGGAGTTACAGATTGGAAGTTTCAGATCTGTCCAGGAGAGGCAGATTGTGTTTTGGAGATTCTTCACATGCAATTCGCCCGATGGTGGTGGATTTTTAGGTATATATATGCAATGATAATGGTCGACAGAATCATGTATGCGAACGACATCCTACAAGACTAGGGGTTGTAGCGATTGGTACCCATGCATTCTAGTGGATGGTTGCTCTTTGATATGGACGTTGACATATTCTTTGTTATGTTAGACCACAACCAGACTTTGTGAATTAACATCATGACAAGTAGTCATTAATGGGGGTAGCTAGAAATAATTAATTCCTACTTCTCTATGGTTGTAATTCTCCATTTGAGGAGTTTATTCCTACGTAATAGGAAGTAGCTAGAATATATTTTCTCCTAGTTTAGTGTGTGGTTGAGAGAATCTCTCAACCACATTATTGTACGTCCAAGATAGAATTGCTAGTATAAATATGTGTGTAATTTCCTCGATTCAATATATAGAATTTGATTAGAGTTTGCAATGTGTTATTTTATCTACCAAATCAATCCTTCCTTTCATATTTAAATAAATTTATACTATAAAAATGGAAATTAATTGATTCACAATATTCATTGTCATGACCCACAATGTGGAGGTGGAAAAAACCTAATAAATAAAATCTTTTCTTAAGATTTTTCTAGATGGGGACTTCAGAATTGATGTGATAAATGCCTCTCACTTATTTTATTGTATGGTGAAACTTGCACTCAAGTACAACCAAATTTTTCTCCTGAGTGAACAAGATAAACCAAAGCTTTAGGTTTATTTTTAAATACCCTAGGATTGTGTAATTGGGCTCAACATGGATCAGTTAGTCTTTACAAAAATTTGAATATAAAACATTCATCACTCACATAAATTTAAAAAATACTTACATAAATTTACAAAATACTTTCAAGTTCCAATATAAAAATTTCTTACATAAAAGCTTCCCTGCAAAATGAATCATCAAGAGAACAGAAACCAAAACTAAATGTACAATTAGAAAACAAAATAGGGAAGTGTTGCATTTAACTATTTTTCAACAAAAATTTTTACATCCTCCCCACATTGATTGCTACCAGGCTTCCTCCCAACAAATGACATTGGTACTTGACCTCCTTCTTCATGAGGATATCTAAAACACATAATGCATGCTTAAGTTAATTAGAAGGTATTAAAAAAACTAAGACACAAAATTGCATGCTGAAATTAATTAGAAGTTATGAAAAACTAAATTTTATACAATAAGTTCAAACTACCTGCATTTTGAATCAAATTCATTTTCATCACCATCATCTCCAAGTGGTTTTATATCATTTGCATGTTCCTTATCATCATCACTTGCTATAGTTGATGAAATATCTAGAGTACATAGTGAATCTAGGTGGCTAGAGATTTGAACTTGGGCTATTGATGATGGATATGAAAGGTAAGTTACAACATAATTTGATGAGGACCTATCCATAAATTCATTCTTCCATGTCTTAGAGCAATTTGCGGCATCTTTATATTTCAAAGGACCATATTCCATGTTTCTCCTTTTCTTCCCACCTTCAACTTTCCTAGTAGCTTCAATACTTTATGCCCCTTCCTGAATCATATGAGTAGATCCAACTGCAGATCGAAAAATAGGTTAGGGTTTAGGATGATTATGGGTACCTTTGTAGAAAATATTTGTTACTTGTCCATGAGGAGAGAGTTCAACCTTCTTCTTCACATGAGAATTGGTGTGTTTACACTTATAGTAGCTCCGAGGATACTCACTACCTTTCACTTTCGTTTGCCCATACTTTCTCTAATTGTAAACATCCTCAGATGGTCTCCCTATGATGGTATGAGGTGCTGGGCCCTTTTGATCCCATTCTAGATGTTGTAGTTGAGTATTTGAATCTTGCATTTTTTCTTGCTCCTATGAAGGAGCAGATTTTTCTGAAGGAAAAACTTGAGGAACAACATGTAAAGGAAGGGCAACCTGTAAACAAGGAACACATTTTTCCTCTTTGATAACATTTCTATGCACTACTAATTTAGGCAGAGAATATGGTGCAAGCTCTTTTGTTCCAGTAGAGTTTGGAACACCCTGCTCCCAAAGTTGTGCCTGGCCTTGGGATGGAACATGAGCTTGACCTTGAACTTGTCCCTAAGTTTTGACTTGGGAAGCATCTTAAGAATGAACCTTATTTTCAGCCTGCATGAAGACCCTGGCATCAGTTTGAGTTGAGCTTGACTATGACATTAACCATGGCCCTGAGTTTCAATTTGGGTGTATGTTTGAGCCCATTCTTGTGAATTGGACCGACTATGAAACTGAGTATCAAGTTGAGGCCAAGCTTGAGACTCCATCTAAACCTGGAATCCAGCTAGAGCTTGTTGTTTAGTAGAGCCAAAATTATGTTTGATAGGGTACATAAAATAAAACTAAGTTCTAATGCTATAAAGGATTATTCAATAATGAAAACCAAACCCAAAGTTAAACTATAATGCTTAAATATTGTTGTAATATTAATAACAACTCAAGAATTTTATGAAAAACAAGATCAAGTTCATTGCTTTCCCTTAAGCACAGCTTCAAGAATTGTAAAAGGAATAGGACCACAACCATTTTTTTAATTTATTTTCTCTTATAGTATTTCATAAATACCTTATTTTTTACCAATGGCATACACAAATGGTACATAATAAATTCTTCAATTCCAAAATAAAGAAGAATACTTGTTTCCAGAAGACAATTTGTGTCGATAATGTCCACTCTGATTCTTTACAGTCTCGACCATGGAAAAACTTGGACCTTTAATGAATTTACTTGACTTGGGAAAACATACATGCACAATATGATTAAACTGTCTCAGCTACTTCTCCTAATACATAGTATTGATTATCACAATTTACATCATAGTGTCTATTTTTTGTAAAATTACACAAAAGAAACCTTTAAAATTAGTTACAATTTCTCATCAAAGATCAGAGTGAAAACAATTCATCTTATCTTGTAGCTTTTCTCACTATGTGCATTCAATAGAAAACAACAAAAAAACATGCTTAAATCAGAAGGAAGAAGAGGGTTACGATACCTACTAGAGGTGACAGGCAATAATTAGAGAAGTTTCCCCTATATCTATTGATAACTTATGTTTAATAACAACTGATTAAGAAAATATAACTGGTGAATATGAAGGAAATATATTGTTGGAGTTATGAGCTTAAAGGGAATTTGTATGTTGATTTTTGTGGACTGGTGAATTACTGGAAAATAAAAAATGGATAATTGTTAGATCCATAGAGGCTGCATTAAAATGAAGCATAACATCCATAGAGAAGGGATGCATTATCAAATTTTGGGCCAAGTAGATCATTTGGTGCAGATCTAGAATGTATAATGAAGACAACTTAGTGAAGAGCAATCACAGTTTCCAATTGAAAATTTTAGCACTCCTTCAAACCTTGTTGTATTTGATGTCTACAAGTCACACAACTATAAAGGTAGAGAAATTAACTATATGCCAAAATCATGGAAATGTCCGAGTAGTTATTATTTCATTTTATGGCATTTTGTTACTTTTTTCTCATTTCCTATACTCAAGAGTTCGATGGATTATGAAATCACATGAGGATAAATTTATGATCTATATTGTTTAGTAGGAGGAGAAAAATTTTGCTGGTCTTGGATGTAGATTGTCATGATTTCATTAAAGCACAGTAACATGGATAATTTTTTGGAGATAAATAGAATCAGTCTTAATGCTTCTAGTTTGACTATAAATTGTTTTATATTGTTAGTTCATTGGTTTATTGATAGTATAAGGGTATTGCAATATTAAATTTAACAACTATTGATATTTTCTCATGGAATAGTTGGTTGAGTAAACTCAGTAAGTGAATATGGAAATGATCATGTCAGAAAATTACTAATAAAGACAAAATGATAATGGTAATTCCATAATTCTAATTGAAATAGAGAATGTCATGGTAAGTGGGATAGATTAAAGTAAATTGCACTAAGCTTTGAGTGCAGAGTGTTTAATTTGGGGAATGATTTTCTTTTGTTTTAGACACCTGGCCTACAGTAAATTTCATGAATAGACTATGCCAACTCTTTCTGATCGAAGTCAACCTATAAATTCCAGATTATATTTGAACATAAAATTTCCAATAAGTTATATCTATTCTTATGAGTTCATGTATGCATATTAGTAGTACAGGTTTGAGACTTACATAAAATGGAAGGAAAATTTGATGAAGAATGATTTCTAGTAACATGATTATTGATTGCTAGAAAATTAAACATAGATACTGGAAGAAACTGTGAAAATGTTTACATAGTAATTTCTTGAATAGCCAAACAAACCGATGCCAATGAGGTAATATTAAATTCATGAGTGAAAATATCATATTATTCATTATGGAGTCTAAAGCAAAGTTGAGTTGAAGTTTATGCTATATATTCTTTCAGTGAGTGTTGAATTTTAATTCAAATTCAAGCTTGAAGGAAATTAAGTTCAAGGAAAATTTTAGTCATTTATAACTAGTTGTATATGAAGATTGAATGCATTATTAGTGTTACTGAACTTCCAAGGTTTAGGTATGGTCATGTAACAACATGAAGGTTATTGAACTTGTGAAAGTCAAAATTTGGCATGTAATGTAAAGTTTGCCTCTTATCATAGTGCCATTCAGTCTAACCAACTATTGTCACCAATTAAGTCTATGTTGTAACTAGTCATTCCGATATCATACAACATTTACACATACCAGATAAGTATAATTAAGACATGATGGATAGTTAAATAAGATGATATTTTAAGATTAATGGATGAGAGACATATTGTGATCATGTGATTACAAGTGAATGTTGTGGGAATTTTGTAAGAAGGATATGTCCTTCATACAAATTATGTGTAGGTATTGTAATAGGAAACTCAAGTATGAAGATGAGGGCTAAAGATAGAGAAAGATGAGGTTGCTCTACCTGCATTATATTGATTCATGTCACAAAAGAAGAGAGACAAAATAATACTCCATAAGAGTAATAAATATTGATGAAAGTATATCACGAGTTGCAAATATGTATAAGGTGAGAGGAAAAAATTCACACCAATGTAGCTTTTGGGTTGAAAGAATCATAATAAATTGAGAACACCCACAAATTCATAGGGAATTTGTATCATTGTAACCATTTTTTTACAACAAATCAATGATAGGATGGCAAGGAATAAAATAAATTTTACTGAACTAAGCTTTGTTGAATAACGAATGGCAAGGAAAAAAATCACTTCTACTCAACTAAGCTTCCCCAAGTAATGGATATGTATAATATAGTTTTCCCCCGGCATCAAAATGCATTAGGTTACAAGCAAGATACCTACAGTAAAAAATGACAGAGGAATCAAGCACCTAGTCCTACATGTGGCTAGTAAACTAAACTGAGATGGATTTAATATGATCAAACACAATTCTTTTAACTAGGTAAAGCGAGCTATCAATGACTGAAATTGAGTTTAAGTGGGCTTTCCCCAAGTCAAATGAAGTTAATTCCATGACTAAATCTAAATGGAGATGGGCTTCTACACAGTCCAATGTAAGTATGTTGAGACTAATTTACGTTGATAGTGTAATTGAGATATGGTCATTTTCTGCAGAGTTAGTAGCATAGGAACTATATTGAGAAAGGCTAAAGTCTATAACTAGAATTTAAACTGAGCTAAGGTGGGGGAGTTACCTAAATAGTCCAGAGTAAAACCTATGTAAAAAACCAAATCAATCTCCCTGATTCAAGTACAAATGGGTTTTCTGATCTTAGTAACAAATTTAATCATATCAATCTGTAAGGATGCACTGAGCTGATGAAGTTTCAGAGGTACTTGTCCCAATACATACTATTCATTATTACAATTTACATCATAATTTCCATTATTTGTAAAATTACACAAAAGAAACCTTTAAAATTATAGTTACTATCTCTCATTAAAGATCAAAGTGCAAACAATGCATCTTATCTTGTAGCTTTTTTCACTATGTGCATTCAATAGAAAAAAAATAAAAACACATGCTTAAATAAGCAGGAAGAAGAGGGTTTCCATAACTACTAGAGTTAATAGGCATGAGGATTGAAAATGAATGAGTACGAGGTGACATCTTCATAACTCTTCTCCTTTAAACCACCGAAACCATAATTTAGTGGAGGAGATAACTAACTTTCATCAAAAAAATGTGGCAGAGGGAATGAAATTGTTGTTGGATATTTCTCTACCTGCATCACACTCATTCACGTCATCAAAAAAGAGATAAAAATCAATACTTCATAAGAGTAATAAATAATGATGATATAAAAGTAAATCACGAGTTGCAAATCTTTATAAGGTGAAAGCAACAAATTCACACCAATGTAGCTTTCGGATTGAAAGAATCATATTAAATTGACAACAAAAAAAAAGTGATATGGAATTTGTATGTTTGTAACCATTTTTGTAGAGCACATCAAGGATAGGATCCCAAGGAAGAAAATCACTTTTACTCAACTAAGCTTTCTTGAATAACAGATGGCAAGGAAGAAAGTCACTTCTACTCAACTAAGCTTCCCTAAGTAATGGATATGTAGAAGCTTGTTTTCTCCTAGCATCAAAATGCATCATGTTACAAGAAAGATACCTACAGTAAATAATGGCAGGGGAATCAAGCCCCTACTCTTACATGTGGCTAGTAAACTAAACTGAGATGGATTTAATATGATAAAACACAATTTTTTTAACCAGGTAAAGCCATCTATCTATAACTGAAAATGAGTTTAAGTGGGTTTTCCCCAACTAAAATGAAGTTAATTCCATGACTCAATCTAAATGGAGATGGGTTTCTCCACAGTACAGTGTAAGTATGTTGACATAGAGTTAAGTTGATACTATAATTCAGCTGAGATGGTTTTCTGCAGAGTTAGTAGCATAGGAACTATATTGAGAAAGGATATAGTCTATAACTAAAATTTAAACTGAACTAAGGTGGGGGTGTTACCTAAATAGTCTAGAGTAAAATCTATCACAAAAACCAAATCAATATCCCTCAAACAAGTAAACATGGGTTTTTTCATTTCAGTATCAAATGTCATCATATCAATCTGCAAGGATGCACTAGGATGATGAGTTGTCTTAGATACTTGTCCCAATACATATTATTGATTATTACAATTTAAATCACAGTGTTTATTGTTTGTAAAATTACACAAAGAAAACCTTTAAAATTATAGTTACTATTTATCATCAAATATCATAAAGAAAACAATGCATCTTATCTTGTAGTTTTTTTCACTATGTTCATTCAATAGAAAATAACAAAAAAACATGATTAAATAAGCAGGAAGAAGAGGGTTACCATGCCTGTTACAGGTGACAGGAAAGAGGAAGGGCCAAATTTCACATGAGCCTTGAAAATGAATGAGGACAAGTTTCCATCCTCATAACACTTCTCCTTTAAACTACGGAAACCAGAATTTAGTGGAGGAGATAAAGAAATTCCATCCAAAAAATGCAGTGGAGGGATTGAACATGTTGTTGGAGACTTCTTTGCGAGCATCATACTAATTCACGTCATCAAAAAAGAGAGACAAAACAATAACTCATAAGGGTAATAAATAATTATGAGTGAAAAGTCAATCATGAGTTGCAAATATTTATAAGGTGAGAGGAACAATTTCACACTAGTGTAGCTTTCGGATTGAAAGAATCATATTAAATTGAGAACACCCATAAATTCATAGGGAATTTGTATTGTTGTAACCATTTTTGTAGAGCACATTAGGGATAGGATGTTAAGGAAGAAAATCACTTTTACTCAACTAAGCTTTCCTGAATAACGCATGGCAAGGAAGAAAATCACTTCTACTCAACTAAGATTTCTTGAATAATGCATGGAAAGGAAGAAAATCACTTCTACTCAACTAATATTCCCCAAGTAATGGATATGTAGGAGCTTTTTTTCTCCTGACATCAAAATTCATCAAGTTACAAGAAAGTTACCTATACTAAATAATGACAAAGGAATCAAGCCCCTACTCCTACATGTGGCTAGTAAACTAAACGGAGATGGATTTAATATGATCAAACACAATTATTTTAACCAAGTAAATCTAGATATCAATGATTGAAACTGAGTATAAGTGGGTTTTCCCCAAGTCAAATGAATTTAATTACATGAATCAATCTAAATGGAGATGGGTATATCCATAGTCCAGTGTAAGTATGTTGAGATTGAGTTAATTTGCTACTATAATTGAGATGTGATGGTTTTCTTCAGTGCTAGTAGCACATGTAATATATTAAGAAACTCTGAAGTCTATAACTGAAAGTTAAACTGAACTAAGGTGGGGGAGTTACCTAAAAATTCTAGAGTAAAATATATGAAAAAAACCAAATCAATCTCCCTAAAACAAGAACAAATGGGTTTTCTGATCTAACTATCAAATGTAATCACATCAATCTATAAGGATGCACAGAGCTACAATAAAATCATAAAGAAAAATATAGCATCACCAGCAAGAAAAACTATAAGGATCATCTAGCAAGTTTTAAGACATGATGAATCAAATAAGACGAGGAATAAGTATCCACCATGGAGCCAAGCACTCAAAAATTATGCATTTCACTACCTAATGAAATGTGTGGGAGGTACCTAGGGCTAAGATGACCTGGGTAGCTGATCCTCCAGGAAACATGAAAAAAATTCCACCTACAATTGAAGGCCAAGGAAAATAATCTCATGAGATGACTCTGGTCCAGACTAGACTATCAATTTTATCTCAAAGGGGATTGCAACAATTCCAACCTGATATTAATTATACCAACTAGCATAAACTCCCACATTGAACTAAGTCCAGGTAGGCTCCTCTTGCATTTTTAACAGAAAGCAAGTGCATCGACCTAGAGAAAAATATGGTTTTAACATTTAAGGAATATATTGCCAAGAGTTTGGAAAGAATCTTCTCAAAAATATAAGCGAAAATTTCATAAATTATTGGAATATATCAGAAAACACAAACTTTGACTTGAAAAATAGAAAATATTTGAAAAATCACCAATAAGAAAAACTAGTAAATATCAGTACAAAAAAAAGATATTTGTAACACTTCTGATACAAGGAATTTTTTTATTTCATTTCACAAACTGCAAGAAATTAAATAAAAATCTAAAAGGCATTCCAACAAAGGTACTTGCAAACAAACCCCCACATTTTGAGGCTTCGTAGAAAAGTAATTTTCTTTTGCAAAAACATCTAAATCATGGATAGTAGAAAGTGCATGATTGGAAAAAGCACCTTCTAGCCTTTGAGAGACTAGTTGTTTGTGAGATCAAGAATCTCATTCCTCCAGAATAAAAATAAAAATCAATTTAAAAATGAAAATATATATTTGTAGAGATTTGGGTTGCTCTTTATTAATCATCTGCATCTCTATGATGCCATTAGACTCCCCATCCATCAGACTATCCATGTCAGTAACCCAAGCGAAGACTCTCAAAAATGCCCCCTACACACTTATGCCCAAACTATCCATCCATCAAACTACCCATGTCGTTAACCCAAGCCATGCCTCTCAAAACTACCCCCTGCACACTTATGCCCAGAACAATTTTCTCAAGTATCCTCCAAGAATTATTCTTGAGCGAGTAATACTCATTACATTTGAACACAAGATCCCCTTGAATGAGCTTCATAAGTAACTCTGACATCAAATCTCATTCCCTTCCAAAATTCCTACAGTTTTGACACCAATCAACTATTCAAAAAATATGAATTATTTATTAAATCATAGACAGTATCTTGGATGCTGAAAATTCTTGATAAAGTTCCTTTAATAATAAATAGTTAGCTATCATTATCAATTCTGCTCACATTTAAAATGATTGCATTTCTTTTTTTTCAATCACAATAAAAGGATACTGTAATTTTTTCAACACAGGTTTATAAATTTTTCTCATACCTAATTCATACTCATGTCACATTTTTTCATGGCTTCCAAGTTCCCTAGCATTGATATGAAAATGTAAAATGAAACAATCCATGTTCAAAATGTTGGCAATGTGTGGGTGAGACATGATATAGCAACAAATGATAAATCATACCTCATGGTGTTCTACTAGAATTTCACTAAAATCATTGTTGTTGTCCTCAAATTCATCTACAACAAAAACGTCATCTACTATCATCATAATAAAGATAATTTTATTGTATTCTAGTTATCCTACAAATGTACGAGTGATTAGAAAATTGTAACTATCCTACTAATGCACAAGTGATAAATAACCATAACACTAGTTACTAAATGAAATTAAATAGTTTATGAGCATACACACTTGTTCTAGATTTCATAGAATCTTATCAAATGACTAACAAATTCATTATCCATATTCTGATAATTTCATTTGTAATGAGTTCCCTTACTACTAGTCTTAATTAAGACATTGAAATAGTTTGATGATTGGTGAAGAACTTGAGAAAACCTGAAATGAAAGACACATAAAAACTAAAACTAAAAAATATTTGTTGCAATTTTAGTATTTTAAATAAATTGTGCTTTTAAATTTAAGGACACAACACTCCAAATAAATATACTTAATAGCAAATAATGAAGGATTCTTACCAAATCCCCGCCCTTGTTGAAATTTCTGAGAATTCCAGAACAAAAAAGAGAGAATAATACTCTCCTCTAAACACAGAGAATTAAAACAAAAAAAAAATTCTTCACGGGGAGACAGAGTTTCACACTTGAAAACTTCTATTTCATTCACTGTAAAAACTATTACAAAAAAAACTTCTTCCTCTAACAGAGGGATTAAAAAATCTTGGACTGCTGCAAACACAGTGCCAGAAACAACTTCTCTATCTCACTAAATTTCGGCACTAAACTATGCTCTTACAAAATACTCTATTCTTTTCAACAACAGCCTTCGGGCTCGCTCTCTTTGTAAATACACTCTGTTTTTTTTTTAAACTACACTGCTATGTATTCAAAAACTTTAAATTTTTTTTTTCTTCTCGGGCCTTTTCTTTATATATGACGCAACATATATTCCAAACATAAGACAACTATACCAAAATAAAAAACTAAACCTATATTAAAACTTTCGAGCCCACAATATAAAATTGGTGCATATGTTTACATAAGATTTCCAAAGGTAAAAAAATTTATCGCACGGTCAAAAGAAAAATAACAAAAACTTAAATAAAACATCAACGAAACTCAAAACTTCGCAAACTTTCAGATTTCAAAATGACATTGAACCAAAATGCAAACAAAGTTTTCATTACAAAAGAGCCCGCTGACGTCAGGCAAAAATGTGATGCGAAAACTCTATCAACTGGTGCGTATAAACATTTTGGGTCTAAAATCGAGCTTTGGGTACGGGCCCAAAATAAAACCCGAAAAATTCATTCAATCCGGCCTAACAAAACTTCAGGTCCGAAATTGCATTGTGAATCGGCCCAAATAAAAAGTGCGAGCGAATAACATGCTACCATGTTGTCTGTGGGACCACTGCTCCATGGACTGCGGGACCACCATACTTTAAATTAAAATTTCTTCCCATGTTCAAACAAAAGGATTTGTCTTCAATGCTCTATTTTTCTTTATAAGCTATGTTTTTTAAATTGTAAAGGGACTGCAGGGTTTTCAAAATAGAACGATTGTTCAACAAATTTGGAAAGCGGCTCTGTGCCAGAACTCTTCAAATTAATTTTGGAAAGTGGCTGAGTATAGTGCAGTTTAAATTAACATTTCAACAGGACTAGCTCAGATACCATGTTGCAGCAGCTTCTCTAGCAGAGTGAAGGCTCAGTCAAAAAGAATCCAAGGTATTTCTCAAGACAGATTTTTGTGTTACTGTTTGAAGATAGCCAGTTTATTTTATAAATTTACAGTCAAGATTTGAAGCATAGTTAAGAGTGCTATGCATGGCAGGAGCCAGTGCAAGCATGAGTATGGGTAATGCTCAACTCCCACAATTTAATGGGAAAAACTATGATTATTGGGAAATCACCATTAGAGCCCTGTTTGCCTCTCAAGACTTATGGGGACTTGTTGAGGATGGTTTTGAAGAACCAATAGATGAAAATGAGTTTAATGCCTTAACACAGGCAGAGAAGGAATTGTTAAAGAGCAATAAGAATAAGGAATCTAAAGCCTTCTTCTATTTGTATCAAGCAATACATGAGAGTGTGTTTCCAAGGACAGAAGCAGCTAAGAGATCCAAAGAAGCATGGGAAACTCTGAAGACAACCTATCAAGGCATATAGAAAGTGAAGATAGAAAAACTACAATTGTTGAGGAGAGATTTTGAGACTCTCTACATGAAAGAGTCTGATAATATAGACTCATTCTTCACACATGTGATTGGAATTGTCACACAGATAAGGTCTCATGCAGAGACACTTGAAGAAAGGAGGATTGTGGAGAAAATTTTGAGGAGCTTATTGTCAAGGTTTGATGTAATAGTCACCACCATAGAAGAGACAAAGGATCTCTCAAAATTTTTAGTCATTGAGCTTCATGCATCACTGACAACACATGAACAGAGATTGGGTAGAAATAAAAACTCATCTTTAGAGCATGCCTTCAAGACCCAAATTTCCTTTGGAAGAGGAAGAGGTCAAGGCAGAGGAAAAAAGAGAGGAAGAGGAAAAAGCCAAAATAGACGAGGAATAAATAGTCCAGAAAATGCTCAAGGAAAGGGCAGCAATTAAAATCAGAACCAAGGCCAAAGCAGTAGCCATCAAAGCGGACAACAACATGCTCATGGACAAAGGTATGATAAATCCAATGTTCAATGTCATTATTGAAAAAAATATGGGAATTATGCAAATGAATGTAGGAAGAAGAAGAATGATATGGGTAATAGACCCAGTGCAAATTTCATTAGAGAAAATATCAGCCAAGACAAATTGTTCTTAGCATGTAATATGGCTGAGGAAAAGAGTGAAGATTTATGGTTTCTAGACTCAAGTTTTAGTAACCATATGACAGGAAACATAGCCATGTTTTCTATGTTAGATGATAATGTGAAGTCTCAAGTCACATTGGGAACAGATAGTAAGATTTCTATGACTAGAAAAGGCATAGTAAATGTTTTGACAATGAAAGGAGAAAAGAATAGCATACCTGATGTATATTATGTGACAGGTATGAAATGTAACCTCTTAAGTATTGGAAAACTTGTTCAAAAGGGGTACAATGTTGTTTTTTAAGATGATGTATGCACCATCAGGGATAAACCACCAAGAAAACAATGTATTTCTGAAGTGAAGATGACAAGGAATAGAATGTTTTCTCTCAGGATGAGGGCAGATTTGAAAAATGGAGAAGAAATAGTAGCAGTGACACAGGAGGCTTTCCAAAGAGAAAGAAAAGATGAGAATTGGTTACGGCACTTGATATTTGGACATCTCAACTTTGGAGGTCTTAATTTGTTACATAGGAAAGGAATGGTAGGAGGATTTCCATTGATTGAGAAACAAGACAGCCTTTGTGAAGGTTGTATCCTGGGTAAACAACATAGAGAAAGTTTTCCATCCGAGAAACGAATAAGGGCAAAATCACCCTTATAAATTGTCCACTCGGATTTATGTGGACCAATGCAAACACCATCACTTGCAAGAAACCACTATATGTTAACTTTTATTGATGATTTTACAAGAAAAAATTGGGTTTACTTTTTGAAAAATGAAAGTGAAGTGTTTGAAAAATTCTGCAATTTTAAGGCACTTGTAGAGAACCAAAGTTGGGTGCATATCAAAGTCCTAAGAACTGATAGAGGAGGTGAGTACATCTCTAAATAATTTCTATGTTTTTGCAGAGAAAATGGGATTCATAAGCAATTTACAGGAAGGTACACTCTGTAGCAAAATGGAGTTGTCGAGAGGAAAAATAGGACAATCATGGATATGGTAAGGATTATGCTAAAGGAAAAACATTTTCCAAATGATTATTGGACTGAAGTTGTAAATTGTGCAGCATATACTTTAAATATATGCCCAACAAAATCAGTCATGAACAAAGTTCCAGAAGAAGCATCGAGTGGGAAGAAACAAGGAGTCACCCACATGAAAGTTTTTGGTTGTGTGGCTTATGCAGACATTCCAGATTAGCTAAGGAAAAAGTTGGATAGTAAGGGGGAGAAATGTATTTTTATTGGATACAGTAAGGAATCAAAATCTTACAGGTTGTATAACCCATCCACCAAGAAGTTTTGTGTGAGCAGAGATGTTCATTTTATTGAGGAGGAATCTTGGGATGGAAGCATTGAGAAAACAGTGAATGTTAAAAATTGTTTGTCTCATGATGAAAGTGACAAAGAGATGGCTGAAATACATCCCTCAATAACAGCACCAACACAAGGACAACAAGGGACACCCTTGAGTATAAATGAGAGTGCTTCTTCAAGCACACCACAAGGAGGAGATTCGAGTGCTACTTTATGCACTTGTACACCAAATGAAAGAGGAAAAAAGTTCAGAAATTTAAATGAGATTTATGAGCAAGAGGTAGTAAATGAAGGTATGAACTCTTTATTTTCCTTCTATTTTCATGTTGATGATCCTATTCATTTTGAAGAAGCTATTAAAGATAGGAAATGGATAGAAGCTATGGATGAAGAGATTAATGCCATAGAAAGAAACAAGACATGGGATTTAGTTAAACTCCCAAAAGGTAAAGAAGTTATTGGAGTTAAATGGGTCTACAAGACCAAAAGTGATGCTGAAGGAAAAATTTAAAGACACAAGGCTAGACTTGTTGTCAAAGGGTATAAGAAACATCATGGGAGAGACTATGAGAAAACTTTCGCACCGGTTGCAAGAATGGAAACCGTGAGAGCAGTGTTGTCCATTGCAGCACAAAACAAGTAGAAAGTTTACGAAATGGATGTGAAGTCAGCATTCCTAAATGGTGTGTTAATGCAAGAGGTTTACATTGAACAACCTCTAGGCTATGAGAGAAAAGGCCAAGAGCACAAAGTGTGTAGATTAAAGAAATCTCTTTATGGGCTAAAACAAGCGCCAAGAGCATGGTACAGTAGGATAGATTCCTATCTACCGGAAAATGTTTTTGAAAATGGTTTTGATTGTTGTTTTATATGTTGATGAAGTGATATTTACAGGTAATGATGATTGCCTTGTTGAAAATTCTAAAACAGTCATGAAAGATGAATTTGAAATGACTGATATGGGTTTGCTAAAATACTTCTTAGGAATAGAAGTAAAGCAAAATGAAGATAGAATTTTTATTTCTCAGGAAAAGCATGTTAATGAATTTTTGGAGAGATTTAACATGCAGGATTACAAGGCAACAATAACACCCACAGTGATGGGATTAAAACTCAGCGAAGAGGACAACAGCAAGGATTTTGATCCTAGTTTGTACAAGAGCATAGTTGGCATCCTCATGTATTTGACTGCAACTAGGCCGGATATTATGGATGTTGTTAGTTTGATTTCCAGATTCATGTAGAGGCTAAAAGAAGCACATTGGCAGGAAACAAAAATAATTCTAAGGTAAGTTAAAGGAACTAAAAGGCATGGTATTTTATATATTGCTTCAAAAAATTCAGAGTTAATTGGATACACTGACAGTGATTGGGCTGGAAGTGTAGATGACCGGAAAAATAATTTTGGTTATGTTTTTCCCATGGGCTCAGGAGCCATTTCATGGGCTTCTAAGAAACAACCTATTGTAGCATTATCTAGAGCAAAGGTAGAGTATGTGGCAGCTATAGCAGCAGTGTGTCAAGCTGCATGAGGAGAATGTTGAGAAGTTTATGTCAAGAACAAGTAAAAGGGACAATAATTTTTTGTGACAATAGCTCAGCCATAGCATTGTCTAAAAATTTTGTGTTTCATAAAAGGACGAAACACATTGATACCAATTTTCACTACATCTGGGAATTGGTGAACAATGGAGAAATTGTTTTGGAACATTACAGAACTCAGAAGCATTTTGCAGACATTCTGACCAAGCCATTGGGGCAGAAGAGCTTTGAATTTTTAAGAAAATGTTTGGGTATGACTGATAACCCAGCAGTTGAACTTAAAGGGGGGTGTTGAAATGTTAATTTCAACTGAACTGTACTCAACCGCTTTCCAAAATTACTTTGAAGAGTTCTGGCACAGAGCCACTTTCCGAATTTGTTGAACAGTCATTTTATTTTGAAAACCCTACAGTCCCTTTACAATTTGAGAAATAGAGCTTATAAATAAAAACAGAGCATTGAAGACAGATCCTTTTGTTTGAACACGGGAAGACATTTTCGTTTAAAGTATGGTGGTCCCGCATTCCATAAGAGCATTGGTCCCATAGACCACGCGGCAGCATGTTATTCTCTCGCACTTTTTATTTGGGCTGATTCGCAATGAAATTCCAGACCCGAAGATTTGTTAGGCCCAATTAAATGAATTTTTTAGGTTTTATTTTTGGCCCGTATCCAAATCCTGATTTTGGACCCAAAATGTTTATATGCGCCAGTTGATAGAGTTTTCGCAGCACATTTTTTCCTGATGTCAGCGGGCTCTTTTGTAATGCGAACTTTGTTTGCATTTTGGTTCAATGTAATTTTGAAATCTGAAAGGTTGCGACGGTTTGAGTTTCGTTGATGTTTTATTTAATTTTTTTTTATATGTCTTTTGAACGTGCAATAAAGGTTTTTACCTTTGGAAATCTTATCTATAACATATGCGCCAATTTTATATTGTGGACCTGAGAGTTTTAAAATAGGTTTAGTTTTAAATTTTATTATAGTTGTCTTATGTTTGGAATAGATGTTGCGTCATATATAAATGAAAGGCCCGAGAAGAAGAAAAAAATGAAAAAGATTTTGAATACATAGCAGTGTAGTTTAAAAAAAAAATAGAGTGTATTTGCAAAGTCAGCGAGCCCGAAGGCTGTTGTTGAAAAGAAAAGAGTATTTTGTAAGAGCACAGTTTAGTGCAGAATTTTAGTGAGACCGAGAAGTTGTTTTTGGCACTTTTTTTGCAGTAGTCCAATATTTTGTAATCCCTCTGTTAGAGGAAGAATTTTTTTTTGTAATAGTTTTTATAGTGAATGAAATAGAAGTTTTCAAGTGTGAAACTATGCCTCCCTGTCAAGCAATTTTTTTTTGTTTTAATTCTCTGTGTTCAGAGGAGAGTATTATTCTCTCTATTTTTTTCTGGAATTCTCAGAAATTTCAACAGCCCTGGATTTGAACAAAAGATCTTGCACTGCCACACATTCTGCCTCATGCTTGTGAGTATCAATTTGTTACAAAAGGAGGATAAAAATTCTTGATGAAAACTTGTAGAAAATATTGGCTAATCAAATGTCCATATTCTACTAAATGTAATTTTACATTATAATCAGATATTTATGCAAATAAAACTAACCATACAAGTTCCAAGAAAATGTAAAAGAGGCAACACAAGTTTTAAAGAAAAGACATCATTGGTCTGAACTAGTCCAGAAGCCATCCTAATCCTGTCCGGAACTTTTTATATTTGAATGGTTTAGATTTTTGTGTCAACTGGATTTTGTTTGGTTTTTCAAAGATTCTAGTTTTTGAAAGTCAACTAGTTTTTTCATAGACTTAGTAGTGAAATAATTACGCATAATAAGCCAATCCATATTGGAAAAACAATTACGCATGGTTTAGTCCCTTTGAGTCCATTATCACCTCTCCAAATTCATTATCAATTACTATTTATCATGCTCGTCATTAATAACACTGCATTATTATGATACCGACCTTTCATGATACCATGAAACCAAGCAATACACAAACAAGCAACTCAAAATCAAAATTCCATTCAAGCTCTTACCAAATCACATTGAAATTTTTTCAGTCGATTAAATGAAATTCCATTTTAAAACTCCTTCCGATTCAAAGCTCCTTTACAATCCAAACACAGTCCAAGATAATATAATATATTTCTTAATATTCCCCAACACAAATCGCTACCATTCCTTTTTGGGTCCCCAACCATTCCAACATCCAACCAATAAATTGAAGCCATATGTGTACCCTTTATTGGATTCCACCCACCTTGGTTCTTAGCCCAAATCCTTTCCGGACTCCTTCCCTATAGCAATTTCATATTTTTTTCATAACCGTTAACCTTATGATGGTAGTGGC
This sequence comes from Pinus albicaulis, assembly GCA_034641835.2. NCBI lineage: Eukaryota > Viridiplantae > Streptophyta > Pinopsida > Pinales > Pinaceae > Pinus > Pinus albicaulis. Next base: position 1,199,945,545 of record CM076581.1, on the reverse strand, counting down.
CTTGTATGTATAAATTCTTCTATATTAGTATCGATACTATGATAATATTTTCCTCTGTTCTAGATTTTATAATTTTTGAAACAAGATATATTGTTCCCAGGCTTCAGATATTTGAGATTCAGTTCATAAAATAGAGTAGAATGTATGGATTAAGTAACATGAATGAAATTTTGTGGAAATACTAGCAGATCTTCCCCCTACCTCACAGGATGATGGCCTTTGGCCCTTCTACAGCGAGACCAGTACATAAATCCTATATAAAGAATCACATGTAATGGCTGGTTACTCTGATTTTTGGATTGTTTTTAATGTTTCTTCTCAAGGTATGATAGATTTTCTTCAAATTTTTGTATCAGAAAACCAACAAAATGATACTCATGGGACCAAAGGTAGATAATTTAGCATTCGAGGACGGATATACTTTGCAATAGTTCATTCAAACATGATCCATTGATCAGTTTATTGAGTAGTATCTACAATTTGATTTTTTTCTCTCACATCTCAGTCTTTGTGAATGTTTTTTATTGAGACAAATTCAATGAAGATTTACTTTTTTGCATGTAGCTCTCTTGGGATGACACCATTTTAATCACAAGCTTCCACACTTATCTTCTATGTTACCAACCATATTTTAATTTTACATCCCACAAAATTAGCAAAGACAAAAAAGAATATTTAATGATATAATAGCTCATCTCAAACTAATTAGTTGTTTTGGATAAAGGTCATGCTTTTGCAGAGCATAATAAAAGTGATAGAGCAATCATCAGCCCATTCAAACAAAAATTAAAACGTGGTTAGAATAGCAGACCACTTGCAAAAAAAAATAGTGAAATTTTCACTATCGTAGTAAAGTTATCAACCGTCTCATCAGAGAAATGAAGCAAGAATTTTATAGTACAACTAAGCTATTATTTTAAGAACAAATAATTCACAATATTCTATTGTATAAATCCATTACCTCACTTCTTTTTGGAAGGATAAGGATAAAATATTTGTTGATGAGAAAAACATAACTTTAGAGACAGTGTAGACTCTAAACTTTTCTTGATAAAATAGCAAACTGCCTAAGTAAATGAAGAAAATCAAGATAGCTAACAAAAGTTCTTGAATTAATAAAAAATAAATACCTATCAATATGTATTTTTGTTTCTAATGGTGGAAGGGTTAGCATAGCAACAATAGAGTTGGCTAAACCATCCAAGAAGACTAGTTCTAGGGTTTTCTAGGCAGAATTGGCAAGAGAAGGAATTGAATCACAAGGAATGTATCCAAGTTTCCATGCAGCAAGGGACTGGTAGAATTTCAATTTGGAAATATGTCAGATTTGGGTTCAATAACTCACAGGGGCTTCAAATCAAAGCTGCAAACCATTATTGCATAATCCTCCTTCAACATCTAATGGAATCATCCATCAAAGAGGAGAGCAGATTCAAGACTGTTTAGGGAAGCATCTCTCTTGCTAGATCAGACCACAGTTTAAGAGGTAAGTATTGATTTTTTCTATACTATTTCACGAAGGGTTTGTATTTACAAGGCTGCTAGAAGGTGTTGCTACAGAAATATGAGGAGGAGGATTTGAGAGGGTCAAGAGGTCTAGAAGGGACCTCCTACCCTAGCCACCATGATCTCAAATGACAGTGCAGGAAATTGGAGTGGTTACTTGTCCTAGAAGGATATTCTCTTTCTACTCTAGGCCACAGAGAAGGATTTACTTCTACAAAAACTCAAAAAATTCTGTCTTGAGGCCTAGTTTAGGCCACATCCATCCTAACATACAATACAATTAGGATCAAATATATTTTGGTGTATATGAAGACCTTGTTGTAGAAATCACATGAATAGTAGGAGGCTTGGGGAGGAGCCTTAGTTCCTTCCTTCTATTCTTTGGATGTCTAGTATTTCAGTATAAGTGGAAGCATAGTTGGTCATGAACTCATACTGATTTGAAGCAAGGTTCGGCAAGCCTACCTTTCAAGATCTTCCCTCTTGATATTGCATCTCTGAAATAATTGGGCATTCAATATATAACTATGGTCTTGATATTATTTGTGTAGGAATTTATAGGGTAAGTTTCGTAGATCAAAAACCAAAGTTCACTGCTCACAAACAGATGACAAATCATTTCACCAGTACTTTCACGTGGTTAAAACCCTCGAAGAGGGAAATAGTCCATGGCTAGAGCCAACGCGATCACTTCAGGCAATTTATTACTATAAAAGAAAATTTACATGTTTTTCTCTCATAAATGGTTACCGAAAAAATGACCCTCCATGCTCTTTAAATAGAGATCATGGACCAACCAGGTGTTAATCCATATATCAAGTGTCTTTAATACAGAGGAGAGAGTAAACCATCAGATCTCTACAAATCGTGATTGTCGGAATATAAGTTACAAATGTACATAGTAAAGAAACACACTTTACCTAACTCAACACTAGAATATTTTATTCTTAACTATTTCCTATATGTCATACTATCATAACATTCCCTCTTAATAACAACATGGGATAGGATTGAATGATTTACAAAGGTGACACAGAAAGAGCATATTTCCTATGTGCTGAAATATCCTAACATCCCCCCTTAAGAACAAATTGGGATAGGATTGAAGGATTTACAAAGGTGACATTAGAGCCTATCCCCCCTTAATGATAACTTCCCTAAACTCCAAACATGGATCAAAGTTTGGTAAACTTCACTTCTGTGAGAGCCTTTGTAAATATATCGGCTACTTGATCATTGGTTAGACAATACTGCACTTCAAGAACATGATCACGAATGAGCTTTCTGATGAAGTGTATGTGGACTTCAATGTGATTCATACGATGATGCTAAAGTGGATCTTTACATAGTTGAATGGAACTTTGATTATCACACCAAAGTGTATTTTTGATGTTGATGATGAAGACCAAATTCAGGTAGGATCTGATGAAGCCACAGGGCTTCCTTGTTGGCTTCAACTGCACCACAATACTCGCCTTCTAGTGAAGAAAGAGAGATGGAACTTTTTTTCTTACAATACCATGTAATAGGTCCTCAACAAAGAGTGAATACATATCCTGCAGTAGACTTTCGACCATGAGGGTCACCAGCACAATCAGAATCATTGAAGCCAGTCAACAACGGATATGCTCTTGCACTGTAATGAATCTCGAACTGAACTGTACCTCGAATATATCAAACTATTCTTTTAACTTATCTCCAGTGACTTTCATGAGGTTGTTACATAAACGGAGTGACAAGACCAATGATAAAGGAAAGGTCGGGACGAGTATCGGTTAGATACAGAAGTTCACCAATAAGCTGATGGTATAAGGTAGCACCAACTTCTGGGGTAGTACAAGTGACTGAAAGCTTGACTCCAGAATGAAAGGGAGAAGGGGAGGGCTTACAGTCTTCCATGTGAAAGTGGTGTAGAATATCACACGCATACTTGGACTGAGAGAGGGTAATACCTTCTTTTGGTTGCAAGAGTTGAATACCAAGGAAATAATGCAAGTGTCCTAATTTTGTCATTTCAATATTATTTTTGAGGCTAGAACTCACATGGTTTATATGGTTGGAATCACTACCAGTAAGGATAATATCATCAACATAAAGAACAAGGATGGTGAAGGACTTACCCACTTTCTTGGTGTAAATACTGTTGTGAGAATGACACCTATAAAAGCCATTATCTAATAGAAATCTATCCATTTTGGCATATCAAGCCTAAGGAGCTTGTTTGAGACCATAGAGAGGCATCCTAAGGTGACAGACAAGGCCAGATTCATTTTGGATAAACCAGGGGTTTGTTCCATATAGATTTCTTCATGAAAATCTCCATGTAAGAAGGCGGATTTGACATCCATCTGATGGACTTCCCATTTAAAGGAGGCAGCAAGGGAAAGAACATGGTAGATAGAATTCATTTTGGCAACAAGGGAGAAGTTTTCAGTATAATCAATGCCTTCAACTTGTGAAAATCCTTTAGCAATAGCATGAGCTTTATGTCTATCCACTTTTCCATTTGTTCCAAAAAAAAATTTGTAAACCCATTTGCATCTGACAATTTTTCCTCCTTTTGAAAGAGGAACAATATCCCAAGTATCGTTTGCCAATAAGTAATTATATTCTTCATTCATAGCTTCATGCCAATGTGGAAGACCGGAAGCTTCTTCAAAGGTTTATGGATCAGGATTTTCTGGAACTTGAGCAAATAAGGAAGAGGCTCTTTGGAGCTAAGAATGTATACGTTGTTGATTTGCAGGGTCACTTGCAAGAGAACCTGTTGCATCCCGAGTAGAGTGGACCCGTATTGGAAGCTGTGGATTAAAAAAAAAAAATTCAAGTGGTGGAGGAGTATTTTCATCCTCACTGTCATCATCTCAACTAGAAGTAGTTTTATTAAAAATATAAGAGAGAGAGAGAGAGGTGGCACAAATGCCGAATTAGGCTCATAGGCCAAAGGTGGCACAGCCACCGAACTAGGCTCATAGGCTGATATATTTTCATCAAGTTTTACATCTCTTCTAATGATTATATTTTTAGATTTCGGTTGAAGACATCTATATCCTTTGAAATCTTCAGAATATCCAACAAGAATGCATTTTTTCACTCTTAGGTTCTAAGGCTTTATGTTTCACATCTAGAATATGGGCCCAAGAATCACTTCCAAAAACACGAAAGTGACTTACATCTGGTTTGACTGAGCTTAAAGCTTCTTATGGAGTTATATTCTTTAAATCCTTAGTAGGAGTGTGATTTACTATGTAATTTTCACAGTTAATTGCTTCTACCCAAAAAATGAGACTAATACCTTTAGATTGAAGCATACAATTAGCCATTTCTTTTAAGGTGCGATTATTCCTTTTAGCTACACCATTTTGTTGTGGAGTATATGGAATAGTATGTTTCAATTGAATGCCATGCTCATTGTAGAAGTTGATAAATTTTTGGTTAACATATTATCCTCCATTGTCTGATCTTAACTTGAGAATTTGATTTCCATATTGTTTCTCAACAATGGCCTTAAAGGCCATGAACATGTTAAAAAATTCACTCTTGAGTTTTAATAAGTACACCCAAGTGCATCTAGAAAATTCATCAATGAAAGTTAAAAGGACTTGCAACCAAATAAAGAAACAACATTTAGTGGACCACATAAATCACTATGCAAAATCTGCAAAGGGGCTAAAGCATTCGAAGAGGCACATTTGTCAAAAATATCCCGATGATGTTTTCCCGGTACACCTCTGGAGAAAACACCATCTTGGCAAGATACCATAGGAAGAACTGTCACCATATTTTCTTTACATAGAGTTTGAAGAGAGCGATAGTTTAAGCGACCTAATTTCTTATGCTAAAGTTTGCTCACTTCATCATTATGAGCAACAAAAATAGAGGGAAGACATGATGACCCAAAGTTGTCAAAATTATACAACCTTGTGGAAGCATCAACAATTCCAGTAGCTAAAATATGTCTAGGATCTTTGAGGTCCTTGATTACAACATCATGGGGTGAGAATTATACTATTTTCCCTTCACCTGAAAGATTTATCGGATAAACAGATAGAAGGTTGAATGACAAGGCAGGAATACATAGTACATCATTAAACTTACCATTATCTACATGAATGGTTCCAGATCCTACACCACTAAGAGATCTATCATCACCAACATAAATATGTTTGGTGTTACAATCATTTAAAGATGAAAACATGGCTTTATTTTTGGCAATGTGGTAAGAAGCTCTAGAATCAATGAACCACTCATGAGAATGAGAAGAAGAAGATACATTTAACGCATAACCAGATATTGATGCTTGATAACCACAAGAAGAAAATTCTATTCCTGGAGATGAAGGTGAAGGTTGGTCCAAATTGATGTTGTGCTTCTTCATTGCTACTTCTAAGGCTTCCATCTTCTTAAAAAATTTGGACTCTATATGGCCGTCATGATTACAAAAGTTGCAATTTATATCTGTCTTCTTCCATTTCTTTTTATTTTCCTTATCATTTTCGTGAGTTTCTTTTTCTGTTTGTTGAAATTGCTTAGGATGCTTGTTTGATTTAGGACCATACTTTTTAGGATACTAATTCTTGGGATTCTTTTGATATTTTTGTTGTTGGGCTACTAAGTCTTTCTTAGGAGCATTTCCAGAAGTGATAAGACCAAGGTGTAAGGTTTTTTCTTGTCTCTTATCGAAGAATCACAAAAATAATCAAAAGAGGGGTTCTTGTAGACAGTTCCTAAAGAAATCATGGCTTCTCTAGTGGAATGGAAGTTGGAAACAAGTACAAATTATGCAGGGCCAAGTTTAGAAAGAATGTAATAGATGAGGCTACCATCGTCCTTTTTGACCTTACAACCTTCTAAAAGAAGTCTAAGGGTTTTGAATTTGGAAAAAAAAAATTCGATGGAGGAGAAATTATTGGGGTCCAAAGTAAGCAACTCATTTTCAAGGTGGTGGGCCCTGATTTGATTTTTAATGCCAAAAATAGTGTTTAGCTTTTTTAGGGCTTCATCAGGGTGTCAGTTTCAAGGATATGAAATCGAAGATCTTGAGAAATGGACATTCCTATCAACCCTTGTGCTTGATCTTGTTTCTTTTCACATTTAGAAACTTTATCGTCATCAAAAGGTTTAGTTTCTTATCATGTGGCTATTCTATAAGGCCCTTTACTTCTAATTATATCTACCATGTGAGGTATCCATTGGAAATAATTGGTGTTGTTAAGAATAATCGGAAATGCACTTTCCATTTTTATTTTTTTAAATGAAGCTGAAAAAAGCTGAAACTAACTACTCCAATGGAAAGTTCTCGAAAAATTATGCTGATTAAAAAAAAAGGCTTGAAAAAAAACTTCTAGATGAATAATTTATGCCTTTTTGAAAAATTTGAGTTGTAGATGCCGAATAGTTATGGTAACGGTTTGAAATTTGATGATGAAGTTCAACTTCAAAAAAAGAAAATCCCACCCCTTTAACAATTTTTTTTTTACAAAACAAGCTTGAGAAAGAGACTTGAACCCAAGACCTCTATTCTCATAAACTAACTTCTCACCAAGTGAGACAGTAAAAGGATTTTGTAATTGTTTGAAAGGAGGAAGGTTTTTTTTTTTTGTTAGTCTTCGTTGTGCATGCTTTTTCCTGCACAAAAATCTGAGAAAAAAAACAAAATGCAAGCCTTGAACCCAAGACCTCTATTCTCATAAGAAGCTTGAGAAAGAGACTTGAACCGAAGACCTCTATTCTCATAAACTAACTTCTCACCAAGTGAGTTAGTAAAAGTACTCTATAATTGTTTGAAAGAAGGTTTTTCTTTTTTTTTTCTAGTCTTCGATGTGTGTGTTTTTTCCTGCACCAAAATATGAGAAAAAAAAAAATGCAAGCCTTACAGCAGACCGTTAGATTCTCGGTTTTCCTTACCGACAAATATATATTTTTTCACTATTTTTGATTTCCTGAGATCGCACAAAGACGTGGGAAAAGAGCATACATAGAAAAAAGAATCCCTTCTTCCTGTTTCTGATTTTCCGAGATTGCACACAGCGCAGAACGAACAGAATATACAGAGAAGAAGGTATAGATCCGGAAAATAAATAAAACCTAAAAACCGAAATAAACAGAGGGAACCAAAATAAGGAGAACTATTAACAAATATAACTGCAAAACATATAATTTATACCTCTATATCTAAACTGTCACAACCTGGGCAACCGGAAACCTTTTTCGCATGAGAAAAAAGGGGTTCTTCACTGTAACAGAAACTCCAAACACAACAAAGTAGTTCTCTAGGCCTGAAAATGAATAGAAATAGTAGATCTAGAAAATGACAGTTGCATGCAATCAAACCGGCTTCGGATTTGGATCAAAAATGGATGTCGTCGTCAAAATAGCTCTGATACCATGTACGAATTTACAGGGTAAGTTCTGTAGATCAAAAACCAAAGGTCACCTCTTAGAAACAGATCACAAATTAGTACACCAGTATTGTAATGTGTTTAAAATGCTCGAAGTGGGAAACAGTCCATGGCCTGAGCCAACACGTCCACTTTAGGAAATTTATTAATATAAAAAGAAAAGTTACATATGTTTCTCTCATAAAAGGTTATTGAAAAAATGACCCTACATGCTCTTTAAATATAAATCATGGACCAATCGGGTGTTAAGCCACGGATCAAGTGTCATGAATACTGAAGAGAGAGTGAACCTTCAGATCACTACAAATCATGACCGTTGGATTATAAGTTACAAATGTACATAGGAAAGAAACACACTTTACCTAACTCTACACTAGACTAAGTTATTCTTAACTATTTTCTATGTGTTGGAATATCCTAACAATTTTCCTATAATATCATATGGCATATTCTTCAATATGATTCTTTTCATTATGAAATTTTATATATGTTTCTAATATTAATCTATTTTGGTATGGCTTCTCGTATTGGAAATGATGGGTATCAACCCATTCCTATATACCCTAAAATTTGTGTATAACAGCTCCAATATGGTATTGATATTGCAGTAGTATAGGTTTGACCTCTATTTCATCAGCTGTATTCATATTTATATATAGCATCTCTATGGATGATGGTATAGTACATGAATATATATAAGTGCATCCAACAGTTCAGATATGGATTCTCTTCTCTATTCTTATGGTATATTCCCACTCTCTATATTCGTTGAGTTTTTTGTTATATTCAGAACAGTAATATTCTGAAATATATGTTTTCGAGAATAATTTTGAGGTGGAGTAGCTGCAATATCCTCCATATAAAATATCAGTACTCTTGATGACTTTCGGCCATATTGATTGTGTTCCCGATCAATTTCCTTCAACAGTATCAACATTTAGATATAAATTCATAGTCTGAAGATTATCGATCCTTGTTTGGTTTCAAGGAGAATCAATTTTTCACATTAAAGAAATTTAATAGCATCATTAAGGAATCAATTATCTGAGGACCATACCTCCCTTGTGTCAGAAATCACTACAATAAGTCGGGTTTACCATTAGAATCTCCATTAGCATAAGTCAACAATATTCCATGTATTCACTCTTTAATGGCAAGCATCAGAACCTGGAAGGCAAAAACAGTTCTTCTTCACGAGTTTAAAGTGCATTAACCATTTGCCACATTCTTATACAACAATAATGAACCTTGGAAGAAATTTAGTACATCAGATATAGTATTTGTGGCTGAGAAGTAGCTTGGCATAATTTAAGAAATTCTTTGGTATCTCTAATGTTAATATCGGACTAGAAGCGAGGTCCATGGCATAATCAGACTTGGAAGTCATTTTTAATATTCCCAAATGGAGAATGTAGAAACACAATGGAGATACGTAGGGAAAATAACACAGATCATCTAAGACAAAGCAGGAATCCAATATGGAAACATTTCAAATGTATTTATAACAGCAAAATAGATGTACAAGATGGCACATGAGATGTATAATAGGAAATAGAAGTCTCCAGTAGAATAAAATCCTCAAAAATAGATGTTGCAACCATATATGAAGACTCGAAATTTCCTAAAAAAGTATTTTATTTATTTGCAAATAGTTGTAGATTACACTTTAGATCTAGATAAAATAAGCGCATGAAAATTCATATCTATAACAGATCCATACACTATATTGGCTCTTCTTCAAAATCCCCTTGGGGTTTTCAGCAATACACCATGTACAAGGAGTAGATCTAAGATCTAAATCTGCAGATCTGCATAAATATTTAGATTTGATCTGCTATGAAAATTAAATTTATCCTCTCCAATGGATCTCCAATGTGAATGGCAGATCCCCAATACTTGAAAACCAATCCTCCAAATGATGTGCTAAAATACTTTACAACAACACCTACAGGAATAACGTAGATCTAGAAGTAAGAATGTGATGTAGGGTTTAGAATGTGGTTGGCCACATTCCAAGATCAGAAAATGTAGCTCAAATCATCCAATACTCTCCTCCCAATGAAGTAGAATTATTCTCCACTGAAAAGGAGCCCTGAAGTTGCCTAGAGATGAAGAGATCTAGCCTCCACTTGCTGCAACTTGCAAATACAACCAAACCCTCAACAAGATATACATTGTAGTTGAAAGAAGAAGCTTGGCCTATAGCCAGATAGTGGAAAATAGAACGAAAACTCTTCCAAGAGGCCTCTCAAGGAAAGAGGTGGGATTCTCGATCAGGAACACCCAATGCTAAACATCATTATTCTCAGTTAAACAACAAGAGAATGATATATGTCTAAACAGAAAATATATTTATAAAATAACATAATCATCAAAAACACTTCTCATGCTGCCATCCTCTTCCTTTTATAATTTAAGACCTTGCAAACCCTAAACCATTTCCAATGAGATCACTCCTTTCACACAAAGAATCTCTATCTAAAACTTCGTTGTGCCTCATTGATGGCCACTCCTCCAAGACAACGTTGTAGATATTTTCAAGGTTGACCCAGTCAAAATGTTCAGCCCCTTTCACAACTAAGGGTGCTTGATTTAGAAGCCAAGATTCAACCTTTTTACATTTGGCCTAGATTTGTTCATTATTTAGGAGTATTATGGACCTCCTTTACACTTTTATTCTTTAAACAAAGAAACAAAAAAAAAATTATATTCCAATTAGCTTAGGATTAATTGGGAATATTACAGTCCTCCCCTCCAAAATGTTGCTTGTCCTCAATAAACTAATAAGGTGAGTTCTGCAACTCTTCTGCTCCTCCACTGGTGACACCATCATATGATAAGATTCCTCCATAAGCTATGTGTTCACCAATCCGGCCCTCCATGAATTTCTCCTCCAAAGTTCTCATGAGATGTAAATAATCCATCCCATAAGGAGACAATACCTCAAATGAAACAAAAAAAATTTGCCCAACATTCTCCCTAAAACATGTAGCATAAGATACATGGACAATATACATCCCACAGGGCACATGCATACCTCCCATCCTCCCTCCATACATTCCCATAAAAAGTACAAGTACATCATCAATATATGGGGTCAAAATTACATATATACAAGCAAAAATTTGTGCATATGGAAGTGGGTCATAGTCCCACATGTGGAACCATCACAGTGCCTCTCCTACCTGCATCAAATCAATATGTGTTAAGTGGATTCCCCACCAATTACTTTCTCCCCATGTCATCTCACTATTGTTGAAAGTGTGAGATATATTTAGTGCTTTAGGAATGCACCCATCATGAAATAGAATCTCCCTTTGTTCTCCAAGGGAGTGGCCATGTTCAGAAATTTTTGTGGCCCAAAGTTGGCCATGAAGTTTATGAGGTAAAATACTCCTCCTTGGAGTCATGGCCTTCATAAACATGGTGAAATAATGAAAAAAATAATAAAATGAAACAATATTTACATCAGCATATTTTTCATCAAAATTTCTCCTCAAACAAATGGAGTGGTGCAGAGATCTATCCTCTTTCTCAAAAAGAGAAATAGATGGCTGCAGTACCTCTTCCATAGATTTATGTTGCTTCCCCACCTCCACATGGTACATGCATCTTTGAAAATGCTGATATAGTTCTCATTGAAAGCCCTTCCAAGTGTAGCTCCTCATGATGATCTTGTAGAATTTCATTGAGTATGTATGGCTGAAACAAAACTCTTCATAGGCCCTTTGTAGTAACTTCTCCTTGAGCTTGGAAGCTCTAGAAAATAATATCCTACCATTATAATAGATGAATCCTTCTTGGAATAGGTAGCCCTCTTCAGGAAGTTGGTCATCAAGTATCATGCAAGTGTGAAGATCCTTGGCATAATCCACCAACAGTTGGAATTTTAGATATGGATATAAATTCCCCAACAATGACAACGTTGATGATCTATCAAATGAAATGCCTGTCATGTGGCTTCTCTCCTTCTTGACATATCCCATGCCAAAGGTATGTGATGGGATGTTGTTATTTCCCCCTTGTTTCCCTTATTTCATATGCACATGTTCAAATGAAGAGGGAAGTTCTTCGAAGTTAGTCTCCCATGGAAGGCTATCATCCATCCAAAACCTCCTTGGCCTTGCCAAAGTATGCATGTGTGACCACCATCCTCTATCATGTATGGAATATTTCTCTCCAAGTGAGATCATCTTTTGAGTCTCCATAGCCAAGGACTGCTCCCCTTGCCCCATGATGGTGCCATCCTCCAATCTTGCAGCATTTTCTATCAACGCAGTATGAAATGAGAGAGCGGATAATGGTGTTATTGGAAGAGTATATCCCTCCTCCTTAAGCTCACCCAATAGTATCAGTGATGTGTTTTGGTCTTCTAATGGTCCTTTCCTTCCTGGATCTATGAATGGAGCATCAAGGTGTGAGACATATTTCATAAAATCTAAATCAGGTGGCCTCCTAGGTGGTTTACCACAAGATAATGATGTCTCATGGATCATCCTCATGTGGATAATAGATGGGATCATTGTATCCCTAGTGCCACTATGCAAATTCATCGATGTTTCTTATGTGGAAGTTTCATGATAATTGGGTATCACTCTTAACGATGCAAGAGTGCTTCTGATTGGAGCAATTGCTCCATCATCACCTCCATTTAATGGTGGATCATCTCCTGCTATGTCAGCGCTGTGATCCCTCCTTTGTTTTGTCTCATTGCCTATCAACATAGACACATGCTTCTCATGATCTTCATATGTAATATCCTTTTGAAATTATTGAAAAGATGCAAGAGTTCCTCTAGTTGATTAAATTACGTCATCTCCATCTCCAAATAGAATTAGATCTCCTTTTGTTGTCACAACGCTGGAGGATCTTCCCAGATCTTCCTCTTCCTTCTCCTCATCAATGGAGAATACCAGATTGTTAAGAGATCCTTTGACTTGATCTCCTTTTGCAAAGGGAATCTCTTGAAATTTCGTACCAGAGGACAGGGGGTTCCCTAAGGCTTTGATCTTTGGCCTAGGGAAAAGTGTCCAAAAGAATTTAATTTTTCTCCTAAAGTGACTTTATAATTTTTATAAAGTCAAATCTAATTTAAAAGTGACTTTATGTGATAAAGTTACTAAAGTCTAATTTTAAAGTGACTTTAATAAAGTCAATGTAAAATTAGAAAGGAAAAGTGACTTTGGAAATAAATGACTTAGTGGGTCTTTATTAAAGTGGGGTGAATTAAAAAATAGAAAGTGAGATTTAAATGAGCATTTAATCTCAGCCCTAGATCTCAATCTATTTCAGCCATTGGATTCAGGGATTCCCCAAAAGTCACTTAGGGTTAGGTTAAAGGAGGAAAAGGAGGAAAAGATCATTCATTCTTTCATGAGTAGATTGAGAGAAGGAGAGCAAGAGAGCAACGGAGATTTCTGGGCAGTGAGGAGAAAGATGCAGCATCTTGGCACACATTCCAAGGCAACATTTCAGCAAGACCGTACAGCTCAGTTAGCACAGTGAAAGGCAGATTTTCTGGGCACGATTTTCTAGAAAGCAAGGCCGTACAACAAGTTTGGCACAAAAATTGAGGCAACAGAAGGCTGGTTTAGTTGGCATGAATTTCGAGGCAGGTCATACAGCAAGTGGTTGTCCTTTTGCACGGAAATTGAGGTTGATTCCGTACAGCAAAGTTCTGCTATGTTTTTGGCACAAAAATTGAGATTTTGGACAGCAGCATTTATTGTTGTTTTCGTAGATTTTGAGGTCGTACAGCTGCATTTATTGCAGATTTCTAGGCACGAAAATCGAGGAGGACGTACAGCTACATTTATTGCAGATTTCTGGGGATGAAAATCGAGGAGGACGTACATCATTTATTTATTTTTTGTTTTTGTTTGCACATTTTCTGAGGCAGTGGTTAAGCACGAAAAACGAGATAAGTTGTAAAGTCTGTTTGCTGATTTTTTTGCTGAATATTTCTCTCACTGTAAAAAGCATTTTCCAGAAATAAGAAGGAGATTTCGAACTGGTTTTCCCCGAGAGTAGTAGGGGTTTTTTCTAGGGTCACATTGACCAAAAATCACTGTGTTTAAATGTGTTGAATGGCTATTTTCATCTGCTGATTTTTATTTCTGTATTTTCAGCATTCTGTAATTTTTTCCAGAATTTCTGTTTTCAGCAAAATTTATTTTCCAGCTTGTTAAATGTATAGATATGGGAAAGGGCATTTAACTATTTTGGAGTAATAAGGTGAAACTGAAAATCGGGGTGGGAAAACAAAAATTTCTACATGGTATCAGAGCTTGAGTGCTGAAAGAGTAGTTTGGGACAGCAAAGAGAAAAATACAGCCTGCTGATTTTTCACTCAGAAAATTCCAGCAAGCTGATTTTTTTCACAAACAAAATTTTTACCTTTACTACAGCAGTGCTATTTTTCAGTTTTAGGACAGCAGGATGTCTTTGGGACTAAGGGTGGAGGATAGGTTGGATGGGCATACCAATTACAGTGTTTGGAAGGAGAGAATGTAGAGTATCTTTGAGGAGGCGGAAGTCTGGGACATAATGGTGCATACCGCACAAAACCCTGTAAATGTGCCTACTGATGCTACTCAGTTGGCAGCATATAATAAAAATAACAACAAGGGTAAGAGACTGATTCTAGACAGAATCAAAGACCATTACATTCCTCATGTGAGAGGAAAGAGAAATGCTCATGCGATGTGGACAACATTGACCAACCTCTACCAGAGTACCAATGAGAACCGGAAAATGGTCCTGAAGGAGAACCTGAAGAACATTAAGATGGGTAAGATGGATAGTGCAGCTGGATATCTCACAAAGATTACTAATGTGAGATATAAGTTGGCAGCGATTGGAGAGGCCATTCCACCCACTGAGTTGGTCGGATTGCAGTGAATGGCCTCCCCAGTTCATGGATGAACTTTGCTTATGGGCTTTGTGCACGTGAGACCCTTCCTTCATGGGAGAGGTTTTGGGATGATTGCATTCAGACAGAGATCAGGAAAGGTCAGCTTGGGGCAGCCAAGCCAGTTGAGCAGGATGAGGATGTAGCACTGTTGGCAGGACGCAAGAAAGGAAAAGGGAAGAAGCAGGCTTCCACAAGCAATGGTGGGGTCAAAGGCAAAGGTAAAGGTAAACAGGATAAAACACAGAAGGACTATTCCAAGGTGAAGTGTTGGAATTGTCAGAAGATGGGACACTATGCAGTTGTGTGTCCAAAGAAGAAGAAGAAGAAGGGGAAGAACCAGAGCATGGCAGCTTCAGCAGAGGTTGAAGACTTTGCAAATCGTTTTGACTGGGATTTTGGGTTCATTGCGTCTGAGTCCTATAGTGCGGGATCATCTGCCGTAGAGGTTCAGAGGGAGCATGAATTTCCCTCGACTAGTGGAGCATCTTCGAGTATCTGGTATGTAGACAGTGGGGCTTCACGTCACATGACAGGAGTCCGTGAGTACTTCTCAGAGATTTCAGAGAGTGGCACTGATATAGAGGTAGTACTCGGTGATGACAGAGTTGTTAGAGCAGTCGGTGTGGGGACACTGACATTTATGAGGGAGTCCAAACCTCCCTTGAAGGTGTCAGATGTTCTTTATGTGCCAGGGATGAGGAAGAAGCTCATATCTGTCTCAGCTTTAGAGGACAGAGGACTGTTCAGGGGAGGATAGGTGTTGATGTATCCCAGGGGCACTCCAGCTGATTCAGCTAGAGTGATAGGTGTACATGTTTGCATTCCAACCCCTTTTGGCATTGAGCAGTAGTACCGAAAGCAGAGCTAGCAGTTCTGAGTTGTGTGAGATTTGGCACCGCAGGATGGGGTACATGTATCATGGAGCCTTGAGTACTTTGCGGGAGATCACTACAGGTGTGCCAAATTTCAGTACTGATCACTTTGACACTTGCAGAGGATGTGCGATGGGCAAGTTTGCCAAATCCCCTTTTCTCAGCAGTGACAGCAGAGTGACTGGGATACTTTATTTGATTCGTTCCGATGTGAGCGGTCAGATGTCTCATGTTTCCTTGAGTGGATATGAGTACTATGTGTTATTCATTGATGATCACTCTAGGAGGACATGGATTTATTTCTTGAAGACCAAGAGTGAGGTCTTCAAGTGGTTTCAGGAGTTTAGAGCTCTTGTGGAGACACAGACAGGTCGGAAGATCAAGTCCCTGAGGTCGGACAATGGGGGAGAGTACACCCTTGGAGAGTTTCTTGATTATTGTGCGGAGGCAGGCATTAGGAGTGAGTTCACTGTTCCTTACAACCCCTAGCAAAACGAGGTTGAGGAGAGGAAGAACAGATCCATCGGAGGGGCTGCCAAAGCCATGTTACATGATTAGGGGTTTCCATTGTTTTTGTGGGTAGAGGCCTGCAACACAGCTGTTTATTTGCAGAACAGGAGTCTGCATCGTGCCTTTGGGCACATGACTCCAGAGGAGGATTTTTCTGGGAAGAAGCCTGATATTGGTCATCTTCGTATCTTTTGGTGCATTACATACTCCTACATACCCAAGGAGAAGAGGACCAAACTAGAGCCCACCGGAGAGAAGGGTATCTTCGTGGGCTACAGTGAGACCTCAAAGGCCTTTCGGATTTAAATTCCTGCACAGAGGAAAGTTGTTGTCAGGTGGGATGTGAAGTTCGAGGAGGACACAACCTTTAGGAGGTCACGGGAGTTAGAGTATCTGGATCAGCCAGACCCTCAGCAACAGTTGAGTCAGTCGCAGGGATCTAGTGGGCAGGGATTAGGAGGATATGGAGGTACATCTATGATGATGTCAGGTCCATCAGTGTGGAGTGGTTCATCGAGTCAGAGAGGTGGTGCTACGGGCAGCATGCAGAGCAGTCCACAGAGCATTTCACTAGGGAGTCCACTGATGGACAGCTCACACGGTACCTCAGCTTCTACAGGTTCAGGTGCAAGCAGGAGGACAACAGACAGACAGTCAAGAGTTCAGGCTCTTGATGTTGAGGAGGAGGAGTTTTATTCTCTAGTGGGAGAAGTGTGCTCAGGGAAGAGGAAGCCCAAGTGGCTTCAAGACACCTTGAGAGATGCCACATCTGTTGCTGAGCCTAAGAGGCCAGTCAAAGAGAGTAGACCACCTGAGAGATTTTGTAGCTATATGGCAATGGCTACCAGCATCCTTGACTTTGAGCCTTCTAGCTATGAGGAGGCAGCTAGCTAGCAGGTCTGGAGAGAGGCCATGCAAGAGGAGCATTCTTCTATCATGAAGAATGATGTTTAGGAGGTGGTGTCGAGGCCTGAGGGCAAATCCGTGGTTACTTCCAGATGGCTTTACAAGGTAAAGCATGCTGCAGATGGCAGCATTGAGAAATTCAAAGCGAGGTTTGTGGCTAGAGGGTTCTCCCAGGTAGAGGGAGTTTATTATGAGGAGACCTTCGCTCCCATGGCTTGATATACTTCGATCCGCTCCATTATATCGATAGCAGCAAAGATGGGTTGGAAGATCCACCAGATGGATGTGAAGACCGCATTTCTCAATGGCTTCATACAGGAGGAGGTGTACATTGAGAAGCCACGAGGCTTTGAGGTGCATGGGAAGGAGTCCCATGTGTGTAGACTAGAGAAGGCCCTTTATGGCCTGAAGCAAGCTCCCAGAGCTTGGTACTCCAGGATAGATACATACTTGCAGAAGATGGGTTTCACAAAGAGTGAGGCAGATCCGAACCTTTACTATATTGTGGTAGGTGAGGAGCCTCTCATTCTGGTGTTGTATGTGGATGACTTGGTCATTACAGGTGTAGAGAGACTCATAGAGCACTGCAAGGGAGATCTTGCAGCAGAGTTTGAGATGAAGGACATCGGCTTGATGCATTACTTTTTGGGTTTGGAGGTGTGGCAGGAGGAGGGGCATTTCTTCCTGGGGCGGGGGAAGTATATTGTGGATATCCTTAGTAGATTCCACATGGAGGATTGTAAACCCATGTCAACACCGATTATCACCAACTGGAAGAAGCTTCATGCTTCAGATTCCGAGTTGGTGGATCCCACATTGTACAGACAGCTGATTGGTTCCTTGATGTATTTGGTCAACACTAGGCCAGATATTTGTTTTGTAGTCAACACGATGAATCAGTTTATGTGTGAGCCTAGGAAGGTTCACTGGGTGGCTGCAAAACTCATTTGGGGTACTTGCAGGGGACAGTGGATTATGGTCTGGACTACAGGCAGGGGGATGGAGTGAGATTTGCAGGTTACACTGATTCTGATTGGGCAGGTTGTGATTCTGATATGAAGAGCACTTCAGGGTGTTGTTTTGGGTTGGGTTCGGTAGTGGTGTCATGGTTCAGCTGAAAGTAGCAATCCGTAGCATTGAGTTCGGCGGAAGAAGAGTATATGGCAGCTAGTCTAGCTAGTTGTGAGGCCATCTAGCTTCGCAAGATGTTGTTTGGATTATTTGGTCAGCCGTTGAGACCTTCAGTGATTTACTGTGATAATCAGAGTTGCATTAAACTCACAAAGAATCCAGTATTTCATGACAGGTCAAAGCATATCGGGATCAAATATCATTTCATCAGAGACTATGTTTAGAAAGGAGCTGTGAAGCTTGAGTATATTCCCACTGATGAGCAGGTTGCAGATATTCTTACCAAAGCCTTACCACGGGGCAAGCATGTCTACTTTAGAGACAAGATGGGTGTGGTGAGGAACACCTTCCTCGGTAAGAGGGAGTGTTGAAATTTGGTTACCGGAGGACAGGTGGTTTGATCTTTGGCCTAGGGAAAAGTGTCCAAAAGAATTTAATTTTTCTCCTAAAGTGACTTTATAATTTTTATAAAGTCAAATCTAATTTAAAAGTGACTTTATGTGATAAAGTTACTAAAGTCTAATTTTAAAGTGACTTTAATAAAGTCAATGTAAAATTAGAAAGGAAAAGTAACTTTGGAAATAAATGACTAAGTGGGTCTTTATTAAAGTGGGGTGAATTAAAAAATAGAAAGTGAGATTTAAATGAGCATTTAATCTCAGCCCTAGATCTCAATCTATTTCATCCATTGGATTTAGGGATTCCCCAAAAGTCACTTAGGGTTAGGTTAAAGGAGGAAAAGGAGGAAAAGATCATTCACTCTTTCATGAGCAGATTGAGAGAAGGAGAGAAAGAGAGCAAGGGAGATTTCTGGGCAGTGAGGAGAAGGAGGCAGCAGATTGGCACACATTCCAAGGCAGCATTTCAGCAAGACCGTACAGCTGAGTTAGCACAGTGAAAGGCATATTTTTTGGGCACGATTTTCTAGAAAGCAAGGTCGTACAGCAAGTTTGGCACAGAAATCGAGGCAGCAGAAGGCTAGTTTAGTTGGCACAAATTTCGAGGCAGGCCGTACAGCAAGTGGCTATCCTCTTGCACGAAAATCGAGGTTGATTTCGTACATCAAAGTTCTACTGTGTTTTTGGCACAAAAATTGAGATTTTGGACAGCAACATTTATTGTCGTTTGCACAGATTTTGAGGCCGTACAGTTGCATTTATTGCAGATTTCTGGGCACGAAAATTGAGGAGGACGTACAACATTTATTACTGTTATGTTTTTGTTGTTTGCATATTTTCCGAGGCAGTGGTTAAGCATGGAAAACGAGATAAGTTGTAAAGTCTGTTTGCTGATTTTTTTGCTGAATATTTCTCTCACCGTAAAAAGCATTTTCCAGAAATAAGAAGGAGATTTCGAACTGGTTTTCCCCAAGAGTAGTAGGGGGTTTTTCCAGGGTCACATTGACCAAAAATCACTGTGTTTAAATGTGTTGAATGGCTGTTTGCATCTGCTGATTTTTATTTCTGTATTTTCAGCATTCTGTAATTTTTTCCAGAATTTGTGTTTTCAGCAAAATTTATTTTCCAGCTTGTTAAATGTATGGATATGGGAAAGGGCATTTAACTATTTTGGAGTAATAATGTGAAACTGAAAACCGGGGTGGGAAATGAGAAATTTCTACAGAATCCTCATGTCTTCTTCCTGAGAAGAAAGTTCTTGCTGAAGTGACGCCTTTACTCTTGGAAAAGAATGTTGCAGATCTTTAGCCCCTTCAATAATGCTCTGGAATGGAGTTGGCTTCATGGATCCTTCCAAATCATGCAAAGGTTCTGATTTATTGGGCTTGGTTTTCTCTCCTAAGGAAGTTTCAGATTGTCTTAACTCAAATCTTATAAATCAAATCTCCTAGTGAACTTTTCACAAGTAGATATATTTTCATTATCCAACGAAGAAGATTCAAATAACCACTACGTATAAGCCTCACCTTCAAGATGTAGTGTTGCTACTCTAATGGATTCTTCTTTTGAAACTTGATGTAGCTGGAAATATGTATCTAGCTTCCTTACCCAAGACTTGGTTGTGCTCTTGGGTGACCCATCAAAATTAGGTAGAAAATATCTACCCAAAGTGCGCTGCATGCACCCTTTTCTTCTATTCTAAATGTTGGGTCTTATCTCTTCTTTAAGTTGACAAAACCCTTGGAATATTATATGCTCTTTGAATCTTCTAGACTGAGATTCATATTCTTGGAGATAGTCATCAAGATTCTCCTCCTTTGGTGTTTCTTCTTCTGCTTCTTCTCTTGTCAAGAATGTAGGAATTCTATGCATTACAGGTCATATTTTATGGTTGAATGCTCACACACATAATATGAAGAACCAGGGCTTTCTTCATGTGCAAGTCTTCTTGAGGGATCTTCATGTCTTTCCCTCCTTATTCCCTTAATTTCTCTTTTAAGCTCATGCATAGTTTGGAAAAGAGTTTTTGATAACAATTTCCCTTTCATTCCTCCATTTAAGGGGGTTTTACCCTTGTTTTATTTTCCATATGTGTAATCAAACTTCTTATGTATTTTCTTTAGATACCTCTTCTCTTTGTCAATAAGAGGCTCTTCTTATTCAGAAGACACATTGGCTTATTAAAATGCACGGGTTGTGCCCAAATGATGCTCTGATACCACTTTAATATTCCCAAATAGGGAATGCGGCAACACAATGTAGATATGCAAGGAAAATAATGCAGATCATCTAAGAAAAATCAGGAGGCCAATACGGAGACCTTTCAAATGTATTTACAACATCAAAATAGATGCACAAGATGGCCCATCAGATGTATAACAGGAAATAGAAGTCTCCAATAGAAGAAAATCCTCAAAAAGAGGTGTTGCAACCATATATTAAGACTGGAAATTGCCTTACAATGATATTTTATTTGGCTACAAACATCTGTAGATTAAACTTTAGATCTAGAGAAAATAAGTGCATGAAAATTCAGATCTATAACAGATCGATACACTATATTGGCTCTTCTTCAAAATTCCCTTGGGGTTTTCAACAATACACCATGTAGAAGGAGTAGATCTAAGATATAAATCTATAGATCTATAGTAACATTCAGATATTTAGAAATATTCAGATCTGATCTGATATGAAAAAAAAATTGATCCTCTCTAATGGATCTCCAAAGTGAAGGGAAGATCCCAAACATTTGAAAACCAATCCTCCAAATGATGTTCCAAAAGACCCTGCAATAGCACCTTCAGGAATAGCACAGGTCTCAAAGTAAAAATGTGTTGTAGTGTTTATAATGTGGTTGGACACATGCTAAGATTAGAAAATGTAGCTCAAGTCATCCAATACTCTCCTCAAAATGAAGTAGAAGTCTTATCCACTGAAAAGGAGCACTGAAATGGTCTACATATGAAGAGATCTAGCCTCCACTTACTACAGCTTGAAAATACAACCAAACCCTCAACAAGATCTGTGTTTTAGTTCAAAGGAGAAGCTTGGCCTATAGCCAGATAGTGGACAATACAATGAAAACTATTCCCAGAGGCCTCTCAAGGAAAGAGGTGGGATTCCAAATCAGGAACACCCAATGCTAAACAACGTTATTCTTAGCTAAAAAAAGAGAGAATGATATATGTCTAAAAAGAAAATATATTCAGAAAATAACATAATCATCAACAACCCTTCTCATGCTATCATCCTGTTTCTTTTATAAGTTAAGAGCTTGCAAACGCTAAACCACTTCCAATGATATCACTCCTTTCACACAAAGCATCTCTATCTAAAACTACGTTGTGCCTCATTGATGGCCACTCCTCCAAGACAACACTATATATTTGGTCAAGGTTGACCCAGTCAAAATGTCTAACCCCTTTCACACCTAAGGGTGCTTGATTTAGTAGCCAATATTCAGCCGTTTTACATTTGGCCTTGATTTATTCATTATTTAGGAGTATTCTGGACCTCCTTTACACTTTTATTCTTTAAACAAATAAATAAAAAAAATGAATATTCCAATTAGCTTAAGATTGATTGGGAATATTACATCATTTCGAGGTTAAATTCAGAGTAATTCTCTTGGAATATTTAATTCTTACAATATCAGTAATAAGGTTCTTTTGCGATCAAGATTTGTTATTTTAATAGGGAGATCATGTGAGATAGTTCACCTATGTATTACTAAGGTTTGGTATGCTAACGTGTCATCCTAAAGATAAGAAAAATATTGATAAAAGGCTATAGCAAGAATTAAGAGGGAGTTATTTTGATGACTTTGACACATGGACCAAAGGAATGGTGACTGGAAAAGTAATAGGTTGTAGATTTCTCTATGAGTATAATCTTGGCAAGTTCACTCTCCTTACATTTAGGAGTTATGGACAAGCCATTGGATTATAAGGATGCCACTATTTCTTATTGATGACAAGAGGGAGTTGACTTTTGAATTTCTGATAATCACATAATCACCTTAAGAGGAAGTTATGAAATCCATAGATTGATATCATATGGTTAACTTCTCAAAAGAATTATTCATCTATTGATGTTGTATTTTATATTCTAGTAAAATAAAATGATCCATACTTCATCACAATAAGTTGTAGGGTTGTCAGTATGTAAGAGTACTCCTAGATGCCACATCTTTTGAGATCCACCATGGATGAGTCATTGAGTGAAGTTAGTTTCTCCAAGAAATCATGGCTTATTGTGAAGCCGCTTGTATTGAAGAATCTAATCTGTCACAACAAAAGTATTTCACATAGCTCTGTATTGTTGAAAGGTCATTGATGACTTAAGAAGTTTGGCACATCCCTAGTATTGTTGAAGATCCCTTAAAGTCTAGTGTGTAGGCCTTGTGAATATTTGTTAGTATGTGAAGACATAAAATCCAATAAATTCATGTATAAGTCACTTGAATCCAATCCTTTCTTAAGGTAATACATTAGTTTTGTTTACATGCTTATGTGCATTAAAATATAAATCAAACTATAAAGCATTCATCCATCAGCTTAATATTTCAAATTGGTGGAGATTTGTTCACTTATATTCTACCAGGAAGGACACTAATCACGATGGAAAATCAATGAAAGCAGCAGATCCCACAGATAAAAGACTATGAGTTGGGTCCCTTCAGCTGTCAACCTTCTCCTCTCTCTTTCCTCATTAATTTTCTACTCGTTTTGACAATTACATAGTTTGATTTTGCTAATCGTGGAAATGGGTTTGGCATAGTTTTTTTTCCATTGTTGAGAAGACATAGATCCTACAATTGCATACCCCAACTACATGCAATCATGTATTATTCACAAAGAATAAGCCCTGGAGGTCTTCTCATTGCAGAATATTCTGGAATACCCTCACAAGAACAACATAGTGCAACAAGGAGGAGTGATTTTGGAAATTTCAATTATGATGAGGGAATCAAGTGGAACGAAAAGGTTTGTAGAGAATCCCTAGGGTGATGCCAAGAACCTAGATAAAATTTCTCTTGAACCATTTTCTTTTGGTTCATAGGAACTCATATTTGTGCCCAAGAAGTCTCATAAAGAGATGGTGATATTTTAGGAAAATGGTGGTCATGATCCACCACATAGCCCAACTAGGCCTAAAAGGACTTAAAATGTCAATAAGTCTAAGCTCAGTGTGGCTCATACCTTGTGATTTGAAAACTTCCTATATTCAAAGGACAAGAATAACAACATGGGTCTGAAAGCCAACACTATACATAGTTCAACAAATACAAATCAATGGGACTTTGTCGTTTTTTCTAAAGTTATCAATTTATCTTCCAAATCTGCTCATGAATCTACAAACTCCACGAGCTCATCAATGGTCAAAGGAATATTGATTGTTGTTTATCTCTGGATAAGGCACACACACAAAGAAGACCTTCTTCACCACACTTTCAACAAGCAAGGAAGGAAAGGCTAGAAAAAATAATAAGTGAACGTGTTATTATTGTGGGAAGCCATTCCATGTTGCCTATAATTGTACAACTCATGCTGCTAGTTTTCTTGAAGGGAATAACCCCCATCCCCTAGCCACAAAGCTGATTTGCAGTTTCGCTTCATGACCCTACACAAAATTACTTCAAATATGGGCAATCTATCCTCTCCAATGTCATAGCATGAAAGCTCATCATACAAATTATGGAGGCTAATAATGAGTGTGAACCATCTAGAACATACCTTGAAGCTGCTAACAAAAGGGGGAAAATATTAGATAAGCACACATGGATCAATAAGATAATTCAGTCGATGAATAGCAATTCAAGGAAGAATTCATTAATGGAAAGGCTATAGGAGCCCTTCCTAATAGGCCAGACAGGCCTACATATAGCCGTCTCACTACAGACCAACCTCAAATTTGATGTTTAATTATCTCCTAGTTTTGGAGTCATACTAATGTACAATGCAAGAGTATCACAATGGAGTTTTGAATATCCATGCAAACATTTTGCATGCAGTTTCCAAGGACAAAATCTGCCAACATGAGAGGCCACCCAGGATACCCTGGGGGATCTATAACTCATTCTCCTAAAGGCCTAGTTAATGTAATATATATTTCTTTGTCGTTTTGGTTACCATGGTTTTTGAGTTACACGGAACCTAGTATCCAGGTGAGCCATATATTTCTAAGCCAAACTACCATGTCTCGTTTACAACAAATTTTGTGTTTCTTATAATTTTTTGTGTTGTTACCAGATCTCATAATATTTCAAAATGAGAGATATGTTTCCCCATTCAAGGTGACATATAAAATGGTAAAATATACTCTCCACCTCTTTAATCAAATCATGGAAAAAATCCATGAAGATCAACCTCGCTGCCCTCATGTTGAAACTAACAAGAACATTGTAATGACTCTGAAGAGTTATTGGAAAGTTTAACTATATAGCTAACAAGTGGAACTTAAAGAAGAAACAAAAAAATATCTAAAATGATAGAAAACAGATTCAAGATACACAATTTTTCACAATCAAAGAAGTCATATTATGCTCTAAGTCACCTATTCCTGTTTTCAAACAAGCCAACCATACAACCATAGTTTGGAATATCTAAGTGTATTTTTGTGGTAATACAACAATGGAGCATTCATGAAACAATAAATCTTTGGAGCTTGTATCAAAGATCGCAGTTACACTTTGAATGTTGTGAACAATTAATTGGTGAAAAGCTTCAAATCTGTGATTTAACACACTTGTTTGTGGCTTAGTGGAGGATAAGCTTTCTTGGGGAAAGACCAGTTGAAGGATCTGGTACCTACATATGCGCACAGTGACTTGAACATGTTATGACAGTTTTCTAATATTTTCTGATAACCTGTCATGGAGACATAAGGCTATAAGAATAACAATTACATATAGTCCAGTACCTATAAGAAACTATGGAGACATCATTCAAGCATGTGCAGTCAATGATGGAGACTTGAAATTTGAAGAGGATTGGACAGGAAAGGATTTAATATTTTTAAGAAAATTGAAGCATTGAATAGTGTAGAATTTGGAAATTCATTGAAGACACCTTTAAGACATAATTTATTCAACAGTTCAACTCATAAAGAAAATATATATTACAGGTTCAAACACACATGAATTTCATTGAACCACAATATCTTCATCAAATTAATGGTCCGACCATCCCAGAATGGACGAGCTCTTCTTAACCCTTTGTCCCACTATCTATCACACACTTGCAGTCTCCCATACTTATAATATTAACTCCCAAATGGAGAGCCTCTGTAAAAGCATAAGATGGTAAGCCTCCGTAGAAATGAAAATATATATTTTTTTGTTTCCTCTCAAGGCACAAATGAATTTATGAATTTATTTTCCTCTCCTGAACCAAGAAACAAAGGATGATGTTCTCCAATAAAATAAAGTTTGTGTTTACAAGTCTCTATTATTTTGTTAAATACTCCACCATGTGACCTTATATCTCAATTGATATTGAGCTAAGAAGTAAAATTATCACATAGGGTAAAACAAATGGCCCATTTTATAGATTCCTCCCTTTCCATACGATTTTTTCCCTATTAGTGCTCCATATTTTCCTGAAATTGGTTTTCATCCTAATTTGGTCACTCAAATAGATAAACTGTAAAGATAATACACAAATATGGAATGCAATTCCGTAATAAAAGAAGCAAACACCTTGGAGAAGCAGGAATTGGTACATTTAAACCTTTTGATGGATAAATAAAATCATTGGTAGTTTGAACTCGTCTTTATTTAGTGTTTAGAGTCTGGATAGGAATGCAAGTTTGATTTTCAGTCTTAAACTGGAAAAATCTCACCTAGGGTAGAAAAAATGGCCCATTTTATAGATTCCTCCCCTTTCAGACAGTTTTGTCCCTATTAGTGGTCCATATTTTTGTGAAATTGGCTTTCATCCTAATTCAACAACTCAAATAGATAAAATTTAAAGATAATACAAAAATATGGAATGCAATTCCATAATAAAAGAACCAAATACCTTAGAGAAGTAAGAGTTGGTACATTTAAACCCTTTTATAGATAAAGAACATCATTGGTAGTTTGAAGTAGTCTTTATTTAGGGTTTGGATTTGGAGTCTAGACAGGAATGCAAGGAATGCAAGTTCACTTTTTAGTCTTAAACTAGAAAATACTTATACATCATATCCTAATAACAATTTATAACATATCAAATTTAAACCATAAAATTTATCAAACAAATGGTCATTGAGATTGTTGGGAGTTACCTATGGTTGCATAGTGTGAATATGGGATGGTTGAAACTTGTAATTATGACCAAAGGAATACCTAGTTAAAATATATCTTCTATAGTTAGATCGATGAAAAATCTGATAGGAAAATCCTCCGCAGGGAAAAATGTCAGGGTTTTTGGTGCCATTATCATTTATAGTCTGCTCGTCGGAGAAATTGATAAAGAAACTTGAAACTACCAACAACCTCCATTAACCATTACAATTGATTTTTTTAATGGTGCAGCAACCTCTGCAGTGCCAGCCTCCAGGGCCCAGTTGCTGCTCAAGGCCAGGAGCCGCATAAATTGGTATTAGATGAATGAAATTTTTAGAAATTCTCGAGGAATGACAACCTGTGTTTTATAATATTATTTAAATAGTTTTCTATACATGGAAATATCAATATCACAATAAAAAATAAAAAAATCAATAGGTAATTTTTATAGATTAATATTCTATGGCTTGTCGTAATCCCTGTGCTTGTGTTGTTACGAATCATCATTCTATGAATCTCTCTAATGACTACGTCTAATGGTTTAGACAATGGTTTAGGATAGGTTATAAGGAGAAAAGGTAAAAATGGTCTTTATAAAGGTATGGTACTAGATAAAAGGCTTTTATAAGAAAACATATATATGTACTTTATAGAGGTTAGGCGTAGGCACATGTTATTAAACTAGCAATCGCACCACTAGGTGCAAAGGAACGTCAAAAGCTAGAGTAGTGAATATGGAAGGGAAGTGTCTTGGTGTGCTACATGTGGGACATATTGAATGTTAATGGAGGGGGTGGATAATCTATCATTGAAGGGGATATCATATGAAAAGGACAAGTTTTCTGACGATATGTAATATTTTCTTTTAAACTATGAAAGACATTTTCTGTGTCAGCCCTAGCCACACAAAATGAACTACCAGAAAATATGAATTGTCAATGTGGTAAACATAAATTCCAAACCTGAAAATTATATAAATATGTCTTCCTTGGGAAATAATGAGCTAACCACTATGAATTAATAGATAGCTAAAATCCCTTATAAGATTATGGCTCAAGAGCTAGGACACATTCAATGAGGTGAATGATGGCAATATTTTTAAAAAGTGACGTGACTCATGCCAACATTTTTATAATGGAAGAGTCTATTAGACTAGTGTCCTTGGGCAACGTTAGGCTAAAAAATGTGTTTATCACATTGTTAGGTTCTATAAGGAAAGAACCTTGTTGATGGGAAAATCTATCCGGCCAACAGCAGGGGATCTCCCCGGTGAAAGGTCCCAACTAGACCTTGAACTGTTTGGAATAAAGATCTCGTCTGGGGTGTGGGTCCGGCTACCACTAATTTCTCCTTTTCTTTGGATCTCGCTTAAACTCTATAAAACAGTGGATATACACCTAATCGATTAATACAATACATATGCTTTATGCATTAAATGTACATGCAGAACTATGAGTAGCAAGAAGAAATAATAAAGCATGAAGACCAAAGGAAGTGTTGTTAGAAACACTTCATTAGGGTCATGCTTGTAAACTGTTCTAACCGAAAAGGAAACAATTCCTCATAGCAAGAACACCCTTCACTTCCTAAAATTTTAAATGACAACACAAACGCAGATAAACAAAGTCATCAACATTCACTAAGAAAGTGAAATAAACTCAACCACCATTAACATACTCAACAAACTGTTATGTAACTATGATATGAATTAAAGATGCAGTTCCATTAATCTAAAGATATTCAGAAACTGAAGATATAATACTCAACAGTGATCATACATAAAACAACACCAGATCCACAAAGGGATTTTTACAAAATGCTTGTATTCATCATTAAATGTATAATCAACTGGTAATACAATGTACTCAGCTCGAGTCCCAAACCAAAGATCTTTTTACAAGCTCTCGAAGGAGTATTTATAATACAAAGCCTGCCCTTTGGGCTTCGTTGACCTTTCATCTTCCTGACCGTTGGGCTACCTTGCGACCCAGTCTTTTCTGCAACCTGCGACCTGAGTTGTTGTTGTGACCTGTGACCTGAGCTGTTGTTGCGACCTACAACCTGAGATGTTGTTGCAACCTGCGACCTGACTGGGTGGCGGGGTCGCAGGTTGTAAGAAAATGTCCAAGGTGCGACCTCGCGACCTTGCGACTGGGTCGCAGGGTCGCGGGGTCGCGGATTGTGAGAACAACTACACATGCGACCTTGCGACCCTACCACTAGGTCGCTGGGTCACGGGGTCACGAATCGTGGAAGAATATGAAAATTCAACCTTGCGACCTTGCAACTAGGTCGCTGGGTCGCGGGGTCACAACTTTCGGGAAAAATCAGAAATGCGACCCTCCAACCTACCAGGATTTGCGACCTCAAAACCTCGGCAAACATGCGACCTGCGCCCTCGCCAGCTCTGCGACCTGCGACCACCTGGGATTTGCGACCTCGCAACCTAGGTAGATATGTGACTTGCGACCTCAGGCATATTAGTGAGTTCTTTGGAGTTTCACCATCATCTACTTGTTTTGAAAATGTCCCCTTGTTTGCTAGGGAAAACCTTGGCTCTTATGTGTAAACAGAGTGGTTCCTCTTACAATAAAATAACACAAGTCACATATCTTCATGATGGAGTAATAATAATGCTAAGGGAATTTTAATCAATTGTAAGAATGGAAATAATAACTTAGACCCCTGTGTGGTCAACTACTGAATCGTCGGAGAGAATGGCTAGGGTAAGCTTTCTTTGTGCCCTTTCTCTGTTAGGATTATCATCTTCCCCATGCACAAGGTGCTCTTCAAGTCTTGGATTAAATTATTTGATAGGCATGAGCTTCTTTATTCACTTTCTTAGTGTTCACTGTAGGTTTTCTTGCTCATCTATTTTCCCATCCATAAGAGGAGCAGTACTTGTCATCTTCTATTGGAGAATCTCGGGTATCTTGACTGAGGAGAACTGGTCAGGTACGATGACCTAGGGAAGGCCTATAACAGTCTTATACAATGGGGGCTGGTTAGTTAGGACCATTAAATCATAGCTAGCCCAACTAAAATCTTTCCTTTGCGTGGCTCCAGAGCCACCATATTAAGCTCCCATCCTTGGGCTAGCTATTATATAACATCCATTGATAACCCTGTAGAATGACTTCCACCTGCACGATTACTATTGTTTTATAATGCTCCCATCTGCTAAATTGACCAAGCAACAAACTGATAGCAGCCTTGCTCTGATTCTAGATCAATGACGAGGTAGGAAACCATCGCTACTTCCTGAAGACCCCAATGACAATGTCGTTCTAGATCTGGCACTAACTGTCAAACGGGTTCTTCCAAGCCTCGATGGCGGGCTACCTTTTCCAGGCAACAACACATCGACAGCACAACTCTTCCTCCAGGAATAAAATAGCCCTCTATACACCGTTTAGGCCATTCAGCCTCTAATGTTAGGTAAGCCAGCTTTGATCATTGTTCTCACGGGCCTGCAATTGAAAACATTGCAAACAGTGTCGAATCAATCTATGTGGAATGCGAGATCCAGTTTCAGTGCCTTTGGAAATAGTAACAGCAAGCGCCTTAGGAATCATCGAAGATTGAGCTTCGTGGAGACAACTCGACGTGGTCAGTAGTATCAATATCGAAAAATCAGCTCTCAGCGAATATGTGGCGATAACGTTTTTTTCTAAATGTGACCAGTGTAGCAGATCTAAAGAGTGATTCTCTACTGGAATATTGTCGTCGGGGCTATAGAAATTGGCATAAATCATTTAGATTCTATTTCAGCACTATATCCTCATACACTTACCAGAAACGCACGGTCTGTTTATGATAGTTGCCATGCAGACTTGGAGATAGACGCGCTGAAAATTTCATCCATGAAGTTTGACCAATCAATGTATTATAATAACGCTGCCACGACTTTGGACCATAAATATATCTGCTTTCCATCGCAACCTTGGCTCCATGTCATGTGTCCATGTGGTTTCGTTGCGCCATCTTACGTGTTCTTGCACCGCTAACACAATGGTTGTAGATTGTCATATATTGAACCATATTTGTTATAACACTCCACTCCACATTTAAACATGTATTAGGCCATTATATTATACGTCTCAAATTTAAAACTCCGGCGTAGAGGTATTCACACTACTTGGCAACTCATTCATGTAGTTCTGTGTTTCTTTTGAGTATGACTGTTCGACGGTTGTTGTAACATTTCCATCGTAAGTGTCTTACAAGATTTCACGTTATGAATTTTGACTAATATAATATCCTGCTCCACGTTTCACTATAGTGAGAAACTCGACCATCGACACGCTGGTGTCCAGTTGTATGTGGTGAGGTGGTTCTGCCCCACGTTGAAATACTGACCGCAATGTATATATATTGTTCCAACGTTTACTGTGAGTTGGAAGACCTGCTATCGATGTTTGCCTACATGTAACGTGTTCACTCCTTCTGTGCCATTCTTCTAATGTACAGTTGACCGCTACGTTGAGACTGCACCATCAACACGTTGCGCCCATTTGTAATTGTCTTATGGTTTTTGAAACCATATGTCTTCATCCCTTTTGTGCCTTAATCATAACGTTGGACCGCTTGTTTTATATGTTTTGGAAACTTCATTTTTTTGCACTTTGGTATTTAAAAATACAACATCACCTTGGTCCATTGAATGTGCGCCCTTTATAATGTTATCACTTAGTTTTGCTCCAAGATATCTTATGGTTTTTGAAACCATATTCTTTCGAGCCTTGTTTTAATTTGATCATTTGCTTTACCTCATAATACAAAGGCTTCTTGTTTTGAAAGATGCTTCTCAAGCCACATTGATGGCTCTTTTTATATGAACCCTTTCTATCTCATGGTTCTGGAGGCTCTCTTTGGATATGCATTAATGTGCCTAGCTACAAAAAGGTGTATGTATTTAAACGTGACCTTTTAGGTTCAATCTAAATTTCTCCATCACATATGGTCCCACATAGACAAACTTTATGGATATGAAAGAGCAAAGGAGACTAGGGTTTTAAGGCCATTTCATTGCTCCACGTTGTACTCCTTGTAGCATAATTAATTCCACACTATGTAGCTTAAGATCCATAAATTTTTCTTCCAAAGGGTGCGTTCACATATTTGAACCCTAGTCGTTGGCTTGCCACAGAAACACGTATGCTTTCGCACTGCTTCCTGGCACGAGAACGCTTTGAATGAGATTGTCGTTCCCCAGGGAGATCTCCTGAGTCTGCTTTGTTCACCGGGCTATACTTCACGCTAGACTCATCGAGGTGGTGAATTATGTTTCGTTGCATGCACCCATCACCATTTAGATGGTATGGTGTAGGATCTGGACAATTCCAACGGAGCACTTTTAAGCATATGGTGTGCACTAGTGAAGAAAGATTTTTGCATCAGTGAAATGGAAGGTTCTCTCTAATCAACATGTATCACACTATCCTCCTTTTAATAGTACTGATCGTTTGCTCCTGATCCTCCCCTATTCCACAACTTTGGCCTCGTATTTGAGCCCAAATTTATTTCCCTTGATGTCGTGACATGACTGAGGAGTTTGTCACCCATGGGGTCAAACTGTGTGAAACATTACGACATCACAATTACGCTTTGATAATGGTGTCTCTAGATAAAAAATATGAGATTAACGAGCTTAAAATATGTATTCAGTATCCATGCTTAATGACCCACGATGAGAGGGCCATTAATTGCCAATACACAAATGTTTCCATTCAAATGCACGCATGGCAATCTCATGGCACAACTGTAGTAAGGGTGTTTGAGCAGACGCTGGATGATCCCTCCCACATATGGCGTGATTGCAGCAACAACATCTGATCATGATGGTGAGAATGCTCATGAGGGGTTGGGGATAGGTTGGTAGGATGTCACTGACTACAGGTCGGGTGAAACACTTTAACGCTTAAGAAAGCAGAGGGGGAACCCAAAATTTTAAATATACCCAAAATTTCGGGTGGTGTTGTAGCGGCTACAACAAATGGCGAAGCACTGGTAGAATCCAGCATCTATGTCAATATCACCAAAATAGTCTGATTCCGGATAATGATGTAAGGGAATATTGAACAAGTTACGTGGGTACCCTTTGTATTGCTTTGGTCCTTAACAGGTATGCCTAATCCTTGTGCCTCAACTAAGTCCTGCTAATCAGAAACACATGAAAGAGAAAGCTCATAGACGCCAGTAGATTTTTGATGATGTGAAGAGCAAGGCAGTGGGTTTATTATTTCCAGGATTTTTAAAGTAAGTTTCTGGTGTTTCTCCGCTGCCAGCAGGCCTAGACAGTACCCCGGCAGAGTCACTTCAAGAAATCACAAATGTTGCTCCACTGCCAGCAAGCCTGGTCAGTACCCCGACAGAGTCGTTGCATTACCTCTCTGCGCAGGAAGCCTTTCTCGATCCTTTACCCTTATTTGTTTCATGTGCTTGCAACGCTTATTTTCATGTGCTCGTGGCACTTATTTTTCATGGGCAGATGAGGGATCCCGACTTATTTTACGAGCAAGAGAGGTTGTTTCTTGTTTTACAGAAACTGAAAGATATCATGATTTGGGTTTTCCCTCATGCCAAACCATCACATCCCATTCACCACAATAGGCGAAGCATGCAAAACAGATCACTAGGACGT
This sequence comes from Pinus albicaulis, assembly GCA_034641835.2. Taxonomy (NCBI): domain Eukaryota; kingdom Viridiplantae; phylum Streptophyta; class Pinopsida; order Pinales; family Pinaceae; genus Pinus; species Pinus albicaulis. Next base: position 1,199,911,996 of record CM076581.1, on the reverse strand, counting down.
CCGAGACCATGCTGGGCACAAGGCTTAGGCTTGCCGGTATGGGCCATTCAAACTCATTAGGTCTCCCTCAAGCAACCGGGTCGTATCTCCCAGGCTAAATAATTTTAGACTCATAGGCATCTTGTTCAGAATGCGACTTCGATGAATTTTCCTGAGAGAAAGCTTCCTCTTGAGATAGCCAACACAACCTCACACAAAATAATGGGGTTACTGTTTCAGCAATCAGGGCAAAATAAGACCGCAAGGTGATAGGTTTGTAAAGAGGACTCATGTAGTGGCAGGCGATATGACAAAATGATGTGAGAAAGAGAGTGTACGATGCAATGTAATAAGCGAGGCTCAAGATGCAATGAAACGACACGTGCGAGAGCGATCAACCAGTTGTAAGTGCAAATACAAGCAGTGATTATTTATGCAACAACAACCAAATGAAAAGGGAATGAAAGGAAAATACTTGTAACATGATGATGCCTAAAACATTAATCTTAAACAACAATAAACACACTTTTAAATCATGAATAAAATTTAGAAAATAAACCTAATTAAAACTTTGAACTAACAAATTTTATTAACCGGTCCTAGCTAGCCTACACCTAAACCCTAGTTTAACCAATGATGCGGTCAGGTTATGTAAAATCAGCTTTCTAGTGTAGCCACCAAATTAGTTCCTGACCTGCAAGAACAATAATGATCAGGACTAGAGCTAATATCCAAAAAAGTGCTGCAGCAACAAAACTTACATGAGGAGCAGGTCCAATGCAAAGATGATCATAGATACTTACCAAAGAACATGCCAGAACAGATTGTGCAAGCTGAAACCCACTCTCATCTTGATACACAACAATATGTTCTTGAAACTCAACGTTTATAAATGACCCATAATCATTCATGCACAATCATAGGTCTGATGGGTGCTGGGTAAGCCATTGCCTATTTGTAGGCACATCCACCGAATGGGGTTGTTTGAGTTGATCGGCAAGCTCATCATGGTGTTGAGGACCATCAGTTTTATGGAATGGAAACAATAAGCATGTGCCAGGCGAATTATAGATGCATGTGCATCCAAGCGTAGAAACCCAAGTTTCAAAAACCCTAGTCCGGGGTTGCTCCTAGGTTTGGTCAAGGGTATGGGGATCCGAATCCACGTTTAGTGGAGCCTGGAATTCCTCACTGCCTTGAACGAACTCCAGACCTTCGAGTGGAGCACTTCCCAACTTTGATGGTTGGGCGAGATCAACAGGCGAATGGATGTGATCATGCATTGTGGTGAGTTGCAAAATCCAAGTGGGCTTTGTATCAATTTGGTCAAATGTTTGCGCGCTAACAGATTGATAGATCGATATATCAGATTCTTTAGATTCGCCAGGGTAGGGTGGATTTACCGCGGTTATGCTGGGAGGAGCATGGTATTTGGGGATCGTCATCTCAGAAACGGTTGGCAGAAGCTGAAGTGCTTCGACTTTCTGATGGGTACTTGAATCTTCCAAAAGCGACTCATCGAATTATGGTGTCTCGATATGGTCAGAAAAGAGATGTGAGTGATAGTCATCAACGTTATGATGGAATATGTTTTCAGATAGGCAGGGATCCCTGTAGCCATTGATTTGATCAAGTTGGGTACCTGACAAGTTAGGCTCCCTGAGAGTTACCAACTGGGAGAGGACATCTTGAGGTTGCCCAGACAGGAAATCACTCCTATGGCTGTCTAAAGATTCTGAGTGAGGCAGATCGGATTTAAAAGATTCATCAATTTTGGACTGTGATTGTGAAACACCATCTGCATGCTTGTGATTGTCGCCAATACCAGTATAAGGAAATTTTGAATGTCTCGAAGAAATTACTGGTGTGGCAGGATCGGGAAACCAACTGGGGAATAACAAACGAAAATATTGAGTCGTAGGGGCGTTAACCATACGATTCTTTTCAACACACGCATCTGTGTTATTCAGAGAAAACGATGATCTGGTAGGCGTTGTATTGGAATTAACTTCATCCGGGGTAGGAGTCGATTCATAATCAGTATGCGAATCAGATTTAGGTTTGTGTCTAGGGAGACACCGAGTGGGCTCGAGGTAGGTTTCGTGAACTGAGAGAGATAATGAGCCACTGGGGTTTTCAAGCTCTGATTCGACATGGTGCGTGAAAGATTCAAAGGTAGTGCAGTAGGATTTATCCTCTTGCCAATGTCTATCCTTGCTTAGAACTTTCGAGGTCACAACTCCACTACCCGACAACTCAGGAGGAGGGGTGAGAATATCACAAATAGAAACACTCTCCTTGGAGGCCTGAATGTGGTATGGACTCGTGGAGATGGACAACGAAGCATTAGGGACAAAATTTGAACAGCCAGTAACTTGCGGGTCATCATATGGAACACTAGGATCTAACTCAAATTGTTCAAGGGAAACGAGAATCACATACTTGAACTGTTCACTTAAACATTTCCAATCGACATCCCTCTCAGGGAACTCAAAAAAATAATGAACAAATCTGATAGAGAACTCATTTAGAGATTCCTGAGGTTCCATTCTGATGTCATTTAACTTTATTACAACGTTATGAAGATCGTACCTTTGAAAATCTTGTCACAATTCACTGGCGAATTGTTCAAATGAATGGATGGAAGCTTTCGGCAATGTGCAGCACCATTGCTTAGCACGACCTTCGAGATTGAGGAAGAAAAGCAAACAAATCATACCTTCATCATCAATTTCGTGGCACTCACCAAAATCACAGAAATCTAAAAAGTGTTGGGTTATGGACACCCCATTTTCACCATCAAATTTTAGTTGGGACAAGTGATACATAAGTCCATCGAGGATGAAGTATCGAGGCTCATAAAACTCCGACAGACATCTTGGGAGAATGATTTGGGAATGAGCCACTACAGATATGAGATTAACTGCGGGCTCTCAGGGCTCAACTTGTTATCTTCCCTCCTTCTAGCGCCAATTCTATTGACGGGAAAATCTGTCTGGCCAACAGCATGGGATCTCCCCAGTAAAAGGTCCCAACTATACCTTGAACCGTTTGGAATAGGGATCCCATCTGGGGTGTGGGTCCAGCTACCACTAATTTATCCTTTGCTTTGGATCTCGCTTAAACTCTATAAAACAGTGGATATACACCTAATCGACTGATACAATACATATGCTCGATGCATTAAATGTACATACAACACTATGAGTAGCAAGAAGAAATAATAAAGCATGAAGACCGAAGGAAGTTTTGTTAGCAACACTTCATTAGGGTCATGCTTGTAAACTGTTCTGACCACAAAGGAACAATTCCTCACAGCAAGAACACCCTTCACTTCCTAAAATTTTAAAAGATAACACAAACGCAGATAAACAAAGTCATCAACATTCGCTAAGAAAGTGAAATAAACTCAACCACCATTAACATAATCAGCAAACTATTATGTAACAATGATATGAATTGAAGATGCAGTTCCATTAATCTAAATATATTCAAAAACTGAAGATATAATACTCAACAGTGCTCATACATAAAACAACACCAAATCCACAAAGAGATTTTTACAAAATGCTTGTATTCATCATTAAATGTATAATCAACTGGTAGTGCACTGTACTCAGCTCAAGTCCCAAACCAAAGATCTTTTTACAAGCTCCCGAAGGAGTATTTATAATACAAAACCTGCCCTTTGGGCTTCCTTTACCTTTCATCTTCCTGACTATTGGGCTGCCTTACGACCCAGTCTTTTCTGCGACCTGCAACATGAGCTGTTGTTGCGCCCTGCAACCTGAGCTGTTGTTGCGACCTGTGACCTAAGATGTTGTTGCGACCTCCAACCTTACTGGGTGGCGGGGTCACAAGTTGTAAGAAAATGTCCAAGGTGTGACCTTGCGACCTTGCGACTGGGTCGCAGGGTCGCGGGGTCATGAATCGTGAGAACAGTTGCACATGCGACCTTGCGACTAGGTCGCTGGGTCGCGGGGTCACGGATCGTGGAAGAATATGAAAATGCGACCTTGCGACCTTGTGACCAGGTCGTCGGGTCGCGGGGTCGCAACTTGCGGTAAAAATCAGAAATGCGACCCTGCGACCCGCTGGGATTTGCGACATCGTGACCTCGGCAGACATGCGACCTGTGACCTCGCCAGATCTGCAACCTGCGACCACCTGGGATTTGCGACCTCGCGACCTACGCAGATATGCGACCTGCGACCTCGGGCAGATCAATGAGTTCTTTGTTTGAAAATGTCCCCTTGTTTGCTGGGGAAAACCTTGGCTCTTATGTGTAAATAGATTGGTTCCTCCTGCAATAAAATAACACAGGTCACATATCTTCATGATGGAGTAATAATAATGCTAAGGGAATTTTAATCAATCGTAAGAATGAAAATAATAACTTAGACCCCTATGTGGTCAACTACTGAATTGTTGGAGAGAATGGCTAGGGTAAGCTTTCTCTGTGCCCTTTCTCTGTCAGGATTATCATCTTCCCCATGCACAAGGTGCTCTTCAAGTCTTGGATTAAATTATTTGATAGGCGTGAGCTTCTTTATTCACGTTCTTAGTGTTTGTGGTAGGTTTTCATGCTCATCGATTTTCCCATCCATAAGAGGAGCAGTACTTGTCATCTTCTATTGGAGAATCTCAGGTATCTTGACTGAGGAGAACTGGTTAGGTACGGTGATCTAGGGAAGTCTTATAATAGTCTGATACAACGGGGGCTAGTCAGTTAGGACCATTAAATCATAGCTAGCCCAACTAAAAGCTTTCCTTTGCGTGGCTCCAAAGCCACCATATTAAGCTCCCATCCCTGGGCTAGCTATTATATAACATCAATTGATAACCCTGTAGAACGAATTCCACCTCCACGATTACTTCTATTTTATGATGCTCCCATCTGCTAAAGGGACCAAGCAACAAACTGATAGAAGCCTTGCTCTGATTCTAGATCAGTGACGAGGTAGGAAACCATCTCTACTTCCCAAATACCCCAATGACAGTGTCGTTCTATATCTAGCACTAACTGTCAAACGGGTTCTCCCAAGCCTCGATGGCGGGCTACCTTTTCCAGGAAACAACACATCGACAGCGCAGCTCTTCCTCCAGGAATAAAACAGCCCTCTATACATATTTTTCACCATTCAGCCTCTAATGTTAGGTAAGCCAGCTTTGATGATTGTTCTCACAGGCCTACAATTGAATACACTACAAACAGTGTCGAATCAATCTATGTGGAATGCGAGATCTGGTTTTAGTGCCTTTGGACATAGTAACAGCAAGCACCTTAGGAATCATCAAAGATTGAGCTCTGTGGAGACAGCTCGACGTGGTCAGTAGTATCAATATTGAAAAATCAGCTCTCAGCGAATATGTGGCGATAACGTTTTTTTCTAAATGTGACCAGTGCAGCAGATCTAAAGAGTGATTCTCTCCTGGAATATTGCCGTCGGGGCTACAGAAGTCGGCATAAATCATTCAGATTCTATTTCAGCACTATATCCTCATACACTTACCAGAAATGCATGGTCTGTTTATGACAGTTGCCATGCAGACTTGGAGATAGACGCGTCGAAAATTTCATCCATGCAGTTTGACCAATCAATGTATTATAATAACGTTGCCACGACTTTGGACCATAAATATATCTGCTTGCCATCGCAACCTTGGCTCCATGTCATGTGTCCATGTGGTTTTGTTGCACCATCTTACGTGTTCTTGCACCGCTAACACAATGGTTTTAGATTGTCATATATTGAACCATAGCTGTTATAACACTCCGCTCCACGTTTAAACATGTATTAGGCCATTATATTATACGTTTCAAATTTAAAACTCCGGCGTAGAGGTATTCACACTACTTGGCAACGTTCATGTAGTTCTGCATTTCTTTTGAGTATGACTGTTCGACGGTTGTTGTAACGTTGCCGTCATAGGTGTATTACAAGATTTTGTGTTATGAATTTTTTCTAATATAATATCCTGCTGCACGTTTCACTGTAGTGAGAAACTCCACCGTCGACATGCTGGTGTCTAGTTGTATGTGATGAGGTGGTTCTACCCCACGTTGAAATACTAACCACAATGTGTATATATTGTTACAAAGTTTACCGTGAGTTGGAAGACCTGCTATAGACGTTTGCATGCATGTAACGTGTTCACTCCTTCTGCGCCATTCTTCCAACGTACAGTTGACCGCTACGTTGAGACTGCACCATCAACACGTTGCGCCCATTTGTAACTATCTTATGGTTTTTGAAACCATATGTCTTCATCCCTTTCGTGCCTTAATCATAACGTTGGACCGCTTGTTTTATATGTTTTGGAAACTTCAATGTTTTGCGCTTTGGTATTTAAAAATACAACATCACTTTGGTCCATTGAATGTGCGCCCTTTATAATGTTATCACTTAGTTTTTCTCCAAGATATCTTATGGTGTTTGAAACCATATGCTTTCGAGCCTTGTTTTAATTTGATCATTTGCTTTACCTCATAATACGAAGGCGACTTGTTTTGAAAGATGCTTCTCAAGCCACATTGATGGCTCTTTCGATATGAACCCTTTCTATCTCATGGTTCTGGAGGCTCTCTTTGCATATGCATCAATGTGCCTAGCTACAAAAAGGTGTATGTATTTAAACGTGACCTTTTAGTTTCAATCTGAATTTCTCCATCTCATATGGTCCCACATAGACAAACTTTATGGATATGAAAGAGCAAAGGAGACTAGGGTTTTAAGGCCATTTCATTGCTCCACATTGTACTCCTTGCAGCGTAATTAATTCCACACTATGTAGCTTAAGATTCATAAATGTTGCTTCCAAAGGGTGCATTCACATATTTGAAACCCAGTCATTGGCTTGGCACAGAAACACGTATGCTTTCGCACTGTTGCCTGGCATGAGAACGATTTGAATGAGATTGTCGTTCCCCAGGGAGATCTCCTGATTCCACTTAGTTCACCGGGCTATACTTCATGCTAGACTCATCGAAGTGGCGAAATATGTTTCTTTGCATGCGCCATCGCCATTTAGATGGTATGGTGCAGGATTTGGAAATTTCCAACGGAGCGCTTTTAAGAATCTGGTGCACACTAGTGAAGAAAGCTTTTTCCATCAGTGACATGGAAGGTTCTCTCTGATCAAAATGTATCACACTATCCTCCTTTTAACAGTACTGATCATTTGCTCCTGCTCCTCCCTTGTTCTGCAACTTTGGCCTCGTCGTTCAGCCCAATTTTATTTCCCTTGATGTCGTTACATGACTGAGGAGTTTTTCACCCATGGGGTCAACCTGTGTGAAACATTACGACATCACAATTACTCTTTGATAATGGTGTCTTTAGATAAAACATATGAGATTAATGAGCTTAAAATACGTATTCAGTCAACATGCTTAATGACCCAAGACGAGAGGGCCATTAATTGTCAATACACAAAGTTTTCAATTCAAATGCACGCATGGCAATATCATGGTGCAACTGTGGTAAGGGTGTTTGGGCGGACGCTGGATGATCCCTCCCAGATATGGCGTGATTGCAGCAACAACATCTGATCATGATGGTGAGAACGCTCATGAGGGGTTGGGGATAGGTTGGTAGGATGTCACTGACTGTAGGTCAGGTGAAAGACTTTAACGCCTAAGCGAGCAGAGGGGGAACCTGAAATTTTAAATATACCCAAAATTTTGGGTGGTGTTGTAGCAGCTACAACACACCTTTACCAAAATATTATAATGCAAGAGTATGTTAGACTAGTGCCCTTGGCCCACTTTAGGGTGAATAATTTGTATCTCACAGAATTGTCTCATTTAAGGCAAGTACCTTTACCAAGATATTGTAATCTTCTAGGATAAATATTTTCTCCTAGGTTTAGGGCTACATTGGTCTATAAAATAAATCCTTGTTTTGTTTGGGTTTTGGGCTTCATTTTTATGGTTCTAGCTTCGATTAAGGAGCCTTGTTGCATCTTTTCTGTGTGCTCTATTGAGATATACTTGTTCACCCTTTAGTAGCTCTTAAATTGAATATATTTAGGCTTTGTTTATCCTTTCTCCAACTTGTTTTGAGGCCTTTGTTCACTTTTGTTACAGGTCTATTTTTTTCTCCTAAAACTCGACTACACCTCACTATTGCAGCCTTATGAATCAGAGTAATTCGCACTATTTTTATCTCTGTTTTAAACCTAATAATTGCAGGTGCTTAAGGTCTGTTAAACCTTTATTTAACTCTCATCATTTTTAGGTTCGTTGTGCCCAAATCTTATTCGATGTCGAGTCCTTATTTAGTCCCTAAGAGTTCCTTCATTGGAAATTTCTTATGGGGTTAGATAAAAAATATATAAAAAATAAAAACAAGGTAATGAGATGTCTTGTGAAGCATGTTATTATTGAAGCTTTGTTTAGTTGGAAGTTTCTTCCTCGAAGAAAAAAAAAGTGTTTTCATCAATAAAAATAGTGTTATTTATGATATTTTGGTTCTTCTACAATTACATGCTAACATTGTAAACAAGATTTTTTACTTTAACTACTATTATAATTTTTTACTTTACTAATAAATAAGATTACAAATTTTGACAAGCACAAACCACATTAAATGTACACAAATCACATTCAACTCAAATTCATCACACTTCCCAACAATGGACACAAAGTGTAAATGATATGTTACTGAGATTTTCAAATCATTTAATACCATTGCATTTTTTTCTTGTGATATCAAACCAAAATTTCTATTAATATTCCATTTTTTTTTTTACAGCTGATAGGCTTTGAAGCATGAAGGTTACCATGCCAACCATATCCAAAAATTGTTTACATCACAAAAGCACATTTTTTTGACATACTTCCAAAGATCCAACTATGATAATTGAAACTATAAAACTAGGCACCAAGAAAACAAAGAATCGCTAAACACCATGAAAGTAGAGAAGCTAAAGAAAACAGAAAAAAAAAAAAATATCATCAAGAGAGTTCATTCATTGAGAATGACGATTGGTTGTTAAAGAGAAGAAATTTCACTAGCCATATGGATTGGGGTGGCATTGATAACACCTTCTTCATTCTGGGGTGCACCGGAGTCCGAATAAGAATCATTAATGATGTATCACTCAATTTTGTTCCTTCACACAAAAACTTCATCCATATCATATTGAATATCTCTCATGATATTTTTCATTTCATCCTCACCCACAAAAAGCTTATAATTATCCAATTCTTTGTCACATAAGACCATGTAAATTAAGGTATCCATTTGTCTGTGTTGATAGAGGGAGTGCAAAAAATACAAGTGTCGCTTCCTTCATTTACCTCAGTCTAGGACCTATTTTGTCTTACTAATAATCAATTTTGAGTCAGAATTATACATCCTTTCCCCAAATTCCTTAACCAGCAAATTCTTGATCTCCCTTTGGACCTTAAATGGCACAACATCAAAGAAATTAGTCACAATTTCCCAACCAAATAGACAATAATACCTGGAGGATGAGGCCCCTGATGAGCATACCCAACGAGTGATTAAACGTTGCCTCGACACCATGACAATTCGAAACTTGCATATGAACTCCACTAAGAAACTTTACAATTGACCGTGGAGGACTCTACAATGGCTAGCAGGGGGAGACCAAACTACAATTTGTGTGATTCTATTTGTGTCACAAAACCAACAACGTCCAGATAACAACCACAAGAAATATTAGAAACAAAATGATTATTCCACCATTTCAGTTGTAGAGCGGTAGACAGAGTGACCCACTCGAACGAATGATGAATTCGCTTAATATTTTTGGCACATAATTCATTAGAACCAAGTAGAGTAACAACCACTATACCAAGTTTCGACCACCAAGACTAGACAATTAAATGACAGACCTAAGGGATCGAAGGATTGAAAAGCATAAGAGGGGCAAACAATTACCAACTCGAATGATGGTCCCACCGATTTGTTATGCAAGAAAAAGACAAAGAAAAATTGTGAACCTTTCTCAACCCAGGAACCCTACCAAGAACAACTTTCGTGAGAGAGCAGTGAGTCATAGCATGACCAAAATCATAGCCATAGACAGAATGGTCCCTGACCACACATTGAAAAAGAATTACTTTAAAAAACACAATATACTAAGGATTTGATATAAGATTACATGAAACAATGACTACCATTAGCAAGGGATAACAGAAGGAAGTAGAGGCACATGGCACGAAACCAAACCTAAATTTTGTATTCATTTATCAGACCCACACTGTGACGCAATAGTATCAGTAAATTCGAATTGTAGACAATAAAGCTTGAATGAAACTACATGGAGGGACCATGTGATAGTGCCTACCAAACCATAATGAGACTGAGAAAGAGTAAAAACCCTACGAATACTAAATACTGAAATGAACCACCCTGAAATAAAGTCTATTGTGCACCACCTTTGGACACCATTCATGTAGTTATATAACAACATTATCAAGACTAGGATCTCCTTCAGTTCCAAAAAAGCTCGAAGGAAAACATACAACCCTTTCTAAGAATTGCACCTACCTGTAATTTAGATGGATGAGAAAAACCATGATATGACGATCATAAGTTTCCTTTGAGCATCTGTTAGAAGCAAAGCACCCTTCTTCCAATCGCCTACTACTCTTCCACTCCATGCTCACATCAATAGATTTTGACACAAGGTACCATAAGGTTAATGATCCCATATTTCTTAATGCCCACTCGCCTAACCTGGGCCCAATAATTCACGTATTTAATGTTTTCCTCCATGTTTCCTTTGCGTTTGTCCATGCATGAGGGAGAGCAGGCCTAATGGAGGGTTTGGCGCTCTACCCAACGACCACCTCTCGATCAACCAACCATAATCTTTGCACGACATTCATTGAGTTGGTTTGCCAAGGAGCTAGGAAACCACTGTCAACTACCTCTCTAGTCATCATCTTCAAGGTTGCCACCCCCGACGTGGACTAACACTACTAAATATGTTTTAAGCTCGACACCACCCACAAAGCTTGAATACTAGTTTTAGAAAAATAGCAACATAACACCATATAAACATAACCATGACATGCCAAGAATTTCACCCTTTTTCTAACTGGTCATATTTTTAAAATTATATATTTTTAAGTATTCTAATGCATTTCGGTGACAAATATTAGAGCACGATCTTATCAATTCTCGTGTTCCTAAGTGTATCCAAGTCATATACAACTCAAATTTAGGCTTACACACAACAAATTTAGCATAACCATATTTTTCATTTAAAGTCAACACCTCATCTACAATCTTAATTATTTAAAAAAAATCTCAACACTTCTTAATTAATTATTTAATATATGATTTTTTATAATAAATGGAATGTCCACCTAAAACATTGGACATACTTATTTCTCTATGCAATTATTTTTTATCAAATATAATCTAACATAAATAACTATAAAAATTTCCATCACATATAGCCTTAATAATATTCAATATTCTAATGTTTTCAATCTTTATATAAACTTCAAAAGCACTTTTACCATTATCAAATTTTCACACATCTCATTGTCCTTGAACAATAAATAAGTATATCTTGTTTTTATTTAAAAATGATAATTAAATTCCGAAAGCCCCTCACATGAAAAACCACGTCCCCTCTTAACACGAGCATTTATAAAAAATCAATGAAAAATTAAGAAAAACTTCACATGGTATACATTTCCATATAAATCCTCGATGGGGTGTCGTTCCTCGAGGGCAAAGCATTCATTTTAAGCGGAGCGAAGGCTCCAGACCTCTCTTCCTCCAACATGTTAATCTATTGGCACAAGCGTTTAACTCAACCTTGGTTGAGCCGCCACCATCTCCACGAGTTTAGTTTCACTAACTTCACTCGTGTCAGTGTCGCCGTGTTGACACAACATGGATGTGTAAGGACTACATTAATATGCAATAAAGATGTGTAAGGATTTCATTTTTTTAATGGTTTTGGTTAGTACTATTACAAGTTGGACCGATTGACTAATTTTTATTGTTCGGAGGAATAACCAAAGCTCAAAATCTAATTGGATGGAAGGGGATAGGTAAGGATTCTCATTGGTTGGGGTGAACAGTGTTTGCCCACCCCAATTCAGCAAATAAAAAACTTTTCGGCATAATAAATATAGAGTGAACTAACTACCTAAACAAAATTTTGCATGTCATTGAAACTACTAGGGATCTATCCAAAAGAAACATGTAAAAGAATTTAAGCATCAGTAGTATGTGGAAAAAAAGCAAAAGAATTCCTTGGTCTATGTTGGTGAAAAAAAAATAAGAGAATACAAAAATCCACAAAGAATCATTTTCACTAGGAGAATACCTCTCACCAAGCATGAAAGATGAGACTAGAAGATGAAACCAGGAGTCGATACCCGTCACCAAACTAAAAGACTAGAGATACCCCTCACCAAGCACAAAAGCATAGATCCAATTAAAAATGGAGATCAAGATTAGAGTGTTAATATATATATATATATATATATATATATATATATATATATATATATATATATATATATATATCTGTTTCCCAAAATAAAATGGTGGGAAAATTTTGGAATTGGAGGGAAAGAAAATGGAGGGAAAATATTGGAACTGGAGGGAAGTGGAGGGAAGTAGTGGGACTTAATCTCTAGTTATTATTTTTACCTTCATTACTAATTGCTAATTTTTTATATTAATTTATTAATTTATATTCACAAATTAATTTATATTGTAAATTAATTCATTTATTCATTTATTAAAAAAAAAAATCTAAAAATGATTGAATAATGGTTTTGCCAAAATCTTTTTACGAGGTATTGATTTCTTCTTATTTTAATTTTCTCAAGCCTCGTGCTAAATACTCATTCTTAAATAATTTTTGGTTAAACAATGTGTCAACATATTTTTTTGTTTGTTTGTTGGAATTAAGAATGAGTGGTTGGTGGTTTAAGAAACATTGAAATAGTTTCTCTCCATGCAACTTAGCTTCAAAAATTAGTTTCAGTGAAGGAAAGCTATATACATTCCTAAAAAATAAAATTTATTTCTCCTAAATATTAAACATAAAATTAGCCCTATTATATTCCCATTCTACTAAAATTATTTGTCTATACATTCATGTGGAGTGATATCATATTGACATGATTACCATATAATAAAGGTTTTTCAAATTTAGATAAATATATTTGACGAAGGTTCAACCAATGATTATTCAAAGACTATACTCTCAAGGAGGTATATCAAGTGGAAGGATTAGCTACCCTTTGCTCAAATATGGTATTTTGGATGTTATTCATGTAGATGAAAGATTGATTGACCATTCCCCCAAGGTAGTTTGATCAAGTGTGTGCATCAGTTATAAGGGATGACTCACACTTCCACTAGGATAGTATTTTAGTAATGAATATGAGAAAGAGGAATGGTTAACTGACCCTTCTTCAAATATGTTATTCACCTCACATGTCATATAGAAGAAGCATGAGTGAACGCTTCCTTCATGATAGTATGAATAAGGAGGTGGATCAGTTAAAAATGTTATTGACCCTTCCTCCACAATAGTAACCTCAAATAATATAACCATAGATAAGTATTCCAAGTAAGGGTTAGGTAACCTATCATCTATAAAAATAACCTCAAGGAGGAAAATCAATTGGAAGCGTTGATCAAGCCTTCATCAAATATGATAATTTTGCAATGATTCATGTATAGGAAGGGTTGATAAGCACTTCCTCTAGGGTAATACTATTCACATAAAGGAATGGTCTATTGAAACAGGAAGGGTCAGTTTACCCTTCAACCAAGAGAGTATTTTATTGAAAAATATGAGAAAGAGGAATTGTTGGCTAACCCTTTTGAAAAAATATGGCGTTTTCCTCCTTCATAATCTAGAGGAAGAATCAACCAAACAATCCTCTATGATATTATGAATAACGATATGGATCACTTATAAGGTTCAACCAACCCTTCAACCATGATAATGATATAAAATATTATAATCCTTCTGAAATATTCCAAGGGAGGGTTTGTCGACCCTTTCTCTAAGACAATACTCTCAAGAAGGAAAAACAAGTGGAGTGGAAAAATAATGACCTTGACTTAGAAGGGTTGGTATATACACTTCCTCCATGTTAATCATCTCAAATATTATAATATTAGAGAGATATTCTAGGTTAGCATTGGTTTTCGTCTCATATATGATAGTAATCTCAAGGACGTAGGTGAAGAGGAAAGGTTATCTAACCATTGGTAAAATATTGGATTTTACTCAACTCTAGAGGAAGTCTAGGAGGATTAATTGTTTTGTGGAACCCATCGAAAGTTGTCTTTGAGGATTCAGTAAGTAGTCTCTGAATGATTACATGGCACTTTAGACACATAGGATCTAGTGATTGGGTTATCCTTACTCGGTTTTATGGGCCTCGTACCCTAGGGGAGAAAGCGACCTTCGTCCACAACTTTTCCAGTATGAGAAGAGAACTTTAGGAAGAATTATGGATAGTAGGGGGTGACTTTAACATGATAACGTCCCTCAAAGATATGAAATCAATAATTTGCAGGCATGACCCAGATATTAATATGTTCAGGGATGAAATATTGGATCTCAAACTAGTGGACCTACAAACCAACAATGGAACCTTCACTTGGAACAATCAGAGAGGAGGTAAAAATCATATTGCATTGAGATTGAATCAGTTCTTGGTCTTAGAACAGGTCATCTCCATATACAAATACATGGAAACCTCCATTCTCCCCGGAATGGGCTCAGAACACTGGCTGGTAAGACTGGTAATCAACCTAAAAACATGACCAAGAAATAATCCATTTAGATTTGAAGCATTTTGGCTCTGAGACCCTAAGATCCTCGGGCACCTCGAAGAATGGTGGAAGAAAAATGAAGTGGTCGGAAGAAATATTATGTATACATTCCAACTCAAGCTAAGAGAAATCAAGCAAGGGATCAAGAAGTGGACCAAAGAGGAATTTGGAAACATCATCAAATACCAAGAGGAGTTAAAGAAGAAGATAAAGACTATCAAACAACATATTATCCCAGAGGGAAGATCACAACTTCTAGTAGAATAAGAGGGGAAGCTCATAATGAAACTAGAAGAATGCAGAAAATAGGAGGAGATACTCTGGAAGCAGAAATATGGAGTCAACTGGTTGAGTGAAGGGTTGAAGAGCACATGCTTCTTCCATAAATAAATGGTCCAATATAGAAAACATAAAAGTATCTTCTCACTGAAAAATGAGGGCTAAGACATAATAGTCCATCATGAGGACATGGAAGAATTGGTTGTACATCTCTTTGATACCTTGCTCTTTGAACTGGATTGGGATCACTTTGACGCAATCCATGGAATCGCCCAAAAAATTATGCACCTCATTACCAAATATCAGAACATCAACCTTATACGAGTGGTCACAATGGAGGAGGTGGTAAAAGGTATGGAAAAAAAAAAGCCCGAGGCCCTAATGGTTTCATCATGGAATTCTTCCAAAATGCATGGAAATTCATATGACAAGCCACTCTGGAAGTGATGGAGGAGTCAATATAGCACGAAAAGACATCTTTGAGTCTCAATGGTACTTTTATAATGTCAATTCTTAAATCTGCTAAATCGGAGGATCCCCAAGAATTTCGCCCAATTTCTTTATTTAATGTCATATACAAAATCATTGTAAATAGTATGGTTAAGGGCCTTAAACCTTTGTTTCCTTCCCTCTTATCATCTGAACAAATTGGTTTTGTAAAGGGCCGTCAAACCGTACATGATTTTATTACATCCTAGGAAGAAATTCACTCCTTGAAGCATATGAAAATCTTGGGGATGATGATCAAACTAGATTTATCTAAAGCCTATGACCGCATAAGTTGGAACTTACTCACCAAATTCCTTCAAGCTTATGGGTTTGATCAGAGATGGATTTGATGGATATAGGTTATGGTTTCCTCTCCTAACTATTCCATTCTCTTAAATGGTTCCCCCACAAAATATTTTATCCATATTTGGGGGCTAAGAAAAGGAGATCCCCTGTCCCCATTGTTATTTATTATAGCTGATAAAGGACTTGGTAGAATCCTAAAGAAGGAAGCTCGTAACCTCAAGATTCGTGGTCTTAGGCTCTGGGGCAATAACCTCCATCTTACCCACCAACAATTTTTTGAAAACATTATTCTCTTTTGTCATGTCTAGCTGAAGGAAGCCAAAAACATTAAATATATCATCCATGTGTTTATGGAAGCACCCTTATTAATGATGAAAATTCATGCATCTTCTTCTTTAACATGGCTAGAAATATCCAAACATTTATGGAAAGAGTGCTAGGGTTTGGTATTAGCTCTCTTCCCATTAAATACCCGGGCATGCCCCTTGCTATAAGCTCTCTCAAAATTGCTTGCTCGAGTCATATTTTCCAAAAAATTCAAAGCAAGCTCAACAATTCGAATTTTAGAGCCCTCAATATGGCTCGCCACGCCATCATTATTATATTCTTCCTGCCATCCATCCCCATTTACCAACTGTCTGGAATGGTCGCGCTAGGAATTATCTGCAGAAAAATGAAGGAAATATTCAAGAATTTCCTTTGGGGAGGGGACCAACAGTTGAGAAAATGGTCCTTGGTAGCATGGTCAAACCTCATCAAACCAAATATGGAAGGTAGACTAGGCCTCAAGGACCCATTTATTCTCAACCAGGTATTGGGGGCGAAATTACAGTGGAGATGGGCATGGGGAGGAATGGTATTGTTGAAGCAGATATGGACGAGGAAATACGACATGCCCAACCTTATAGAGGATATTTTAAGATACTTGGACCCCCATAAAGGATTGACCATCTGGAATCCAGCAGCCCAAAACATAGATCTTATTTTGCAACATTTGTTCTGGGAAATAAGGAATGGACAAACAACCCTCTTTTGGAATGAATCATCATAACAAAGGGGAAAATTATTTCCTAGACAGGATCTGAGTTAATGGTTCACTTATGTTATGAACAACAATTATAAAATGGTAAACCAATACTACCATGTCATTATATAGAACAATCATGTAGCTCGTGGCCACTCCAAGGGCCCTGTAGCTTGAGGTCGTGGTCGGAAAGATAAAGGGAAGGCTATAGAAGCCCAACCCAACTCACCCCCGTGCAAGATGAGAGGATGAAGGCCTACAATCGATGTGATCCAATATGAATCGAAAGCATACCATGAAAACATAGTAGAGGAAATTCAAAATCTCATTGGAAAATGGGAAGTTGACATAAATAGATATGTAGACACAAAGATGGATATTGAGGAATGGAGAGGTTTAATACCAGATTTGGGAAAAACAAGAGGTAGACTAACACAATTCAAGCATTCACTGTATCTTTATTGTTCCTTGAAGAGCATTCTTGGCAAAGCCTTGGAGCAGATATCTATGAGCCTAGTGAAAATATCTCAAGAATTCCTAGACTACAAGAGTGAGTTTGGTAAGATCAAGTTCCAGCTAAGGAAACAGGATGGGTGCCTTGAGCGTATTGAGTTCCACCTCCCATGTATTTCTAAGACTTTTGAGTAGGCTGGGACCTCAGTTCACGATCTGACACCAGTGGAGTCAGCCTAGGTTCCAAACGAGGCTGAGTAGTTCATGGCCTTTTTAATCTATTTTTTTCTTATTATTTATATGTGGCTAACATTTAAATTTCAAGTGCTCACTAAATATGTTAGTCAATTTGTGAAAAATCGTATATGTGTGAGTATACAAGCTTTTTTTTCTTGGTATGATAGACTCAAAACTTTATTTTTTTGCATGGCATACCACACCATCAGGTGGCCAACAGAATCGGTTTCCTGCTCAGTGCAGGTTGATGCCACCAAACTTGTAAATCTAGCTGTTTCTTGTTGATAAAATGAATGAAAAAGGGGTCCTACCAAGCTTACAAAAAAAATACACTATAAAATTTATACAATTATAAAATTATGTACATACTATATGTAATGAAATAATAAAAGTATACTAAGTATAATATAAAAATGCAAACCATACTATACCATGTGCAATACTATTGGCTTCTCAATGCCATGAGTCCATAAAACACTATCACTAAGTTGAAGAAAAATTTAATGGCACATGTACATATTATAGCTCTATCAAGCTATGTGTCTTCATCAAGCTCCATAGCACGATGGAGCTATGTAGTTTAATCGAGGGTTTTATTTAGTATTACATGGACCTTTTAAAAGCTTTATGGAGGGTTTAAAAAATACCCTCACAAAGCTACATTTTCAACCTTTGGAACCCAAGTTCTTCCAAAAAGAGTAACCCAACGCCATGGATTCACCCTTATTTTATTTTGAAATGAAATTAATATAAAAAATATTTATCTCAATTGGCTTATTCATAAAGTAAATAATTATTAATTATGGTTTTGTGTGTTTATTTGCACATGAGAATAATATAAAAAGTAAATAATTGAAATAAAATATTTAGAAAACAATTACTTTGAATTTGTTGTATTTATAGTGCAAACTTACATAAATACATTTTAGTTTTACATGTAAACATGACAAAAAATAAAACAAATAAATATTTGTGAGTTCGGTTCTAATTTATATAATCATAATATAAATGTTTGTAAATTTTTTATGTTTATGGTGAGAATTCACATAAATAAATCCACTTGTACATGTCAAATGGAAAACGCAAAGTTAGCTACCCTACTTTGTAGAACTTTCCAATATAACATATTACACCACTTCTTTAAATATATGTTGATATACTCCACTTCCAATCAGAACAATAAAAATTTACTCCACTTTAACACCACATAGTAAAAATGGTACTAACTTGTCCATCAAATATGGTGATATACTTAGCTTTTAATATGATAGATAAACATTTATACCACATTAGCACCACATAACATACGTGGTGCTAACTTACGGTGATATACTTCATTTTTAATATAATACATAAAAATTTACGCCACATTAGCACCACAAAACATAAGTGTTGTTAATTTATGGTAATATACTTAACTTTTAATATGATAAATAAACATTTAGACCACATTAACACAACATAACATAACTGGTGTTAACTTATCCTGCTAAAAGAGAATTTTTCTTGTTATGACCAACATAACAATTTAACAATAGCTATTGGGGAGAATTACCATTCCATCTGCGGGCAGGCTATTACATTGAATGGAATTATAGTGAACAAGAATTCACTAGAAGGAATCAATATTATATGCAAAAATGAAACAGATGCTACTTATGTCGATGCAATAGCTGTTTTCTTAATGTGTCAGACCAGGATCCAGCGTCAAAAGTAGTAGAAAAATACAATGTCACTCGTATGCTCATTCTCTTAAGAAACCTCTACGACAAAACGCTTTGACATCACAACGTAAGAACTGAAGTGGCATGTTTGGCAGCGTTTTTAAATCGATGACGTATTGCCTCTGGCTATGGAGCCCTTAGGAACCATCTAAAACTATTGCCTACCATTGTAAGAGCACTCACATTTTTTTGTTACTATGTCACTTACCAATGAAATAATAATAACAATAAGGATGTATTAGTTATAACACATCAAATACAATGAAAAAACAAACTTCCAAGTCTCATAACTCTAATCGGAAGCGCTTACCTGCTTCCTTCCTTCCACCTATTCATTCTTATCATTTTAATATTTTTCCTATACAGGTGTTTCCTTATATGCTCTCAAAGTAACCATTTACATATCAATTTTTTTATAGTTTTCTCAGCAAAATTCATCACACAGTTAACAATATTTTCAACAGAACATCATGACTCCTTATACGCTAATAATTTTAGGCTTTTTTTCCTATACGAATGCCTCCTTATATGCTCTCAAAGTAAACATTTACATATCATTTTTTTAATAGTTTGCTCAGCAAAGTTCAATATACGATCAACAATATTTTCAACATAACATCACAGTTTTCACACAAAAGTAGAACACTTCAAATTATTCTACCTTTTAACCAAACGTGTAGACATTGCATAGAATCTGAATGTAGAAGATGACAAATGGAAAGGAGCGAGTTAATACAAAACCACAGGTGCAAAAAATGCACAGAATTTGAATGTAAAGGATGAAAAATTGAACGGAGTGAGTTAATCTAAAACCACGAGTGCTGTGGTTGAGGGGAGATCATGCCATGGGAGTTGGGAGTTATTGAACCTATTGCCATCGACATAAAATTATAGATAGGCTTATCAAAATTGGGCCTTAAGTTGGAAATTATGAGTAAAACACTAGAGAGATGTGTTTCTCCCACAACACAGAGAATGTAAAATATTGTGGAAATAAAAGTCAAGCACATAGACATACAACAATTTACATAGGAGAGGAACGATTCCAATTTTTCATTCCATCACATTAACAAAATTAAATTACATAGGTTTTCTACAAAATTGGTCGGAGCCTGAGCATTCAAAGAAATTCAATGCAGAATCGCACGTTCAGCAATCAAGTTCAGCAATCAAATCATCACTCAGCTCTTTTCAATTTCTTATACATGAAAATGCGTACAGAAACACAAAATAGAGGACCTAAAATATTATAGGTTTTGGCTCTGAAAACACATTGCGTCCGACACCTCCATCGAAAACCACTCATCGGCGATTTTAGCTTTTAACATATGTGCTTACGGGAAAATTCCAAACATTGTGATGTCCGATGTGACGTGGCACATATCGCATTGAAACACAAACATCTTAACCTATAGGTGCTTATCTGTTAGCTCCTGTGATTTGCGGTGTGTGCTTTGTGCTACTCTCCTGAGCTTGACACATGTCTTTTTGCGATCGCATTGCAATTAAAATAAAAAATCTTGCAGGTGGCTTAAAAGATAAGTGGGAAATCTTGCAGTGTGTAGGCGGTGATGTGTTAAAAGGTAAGTGAAAAATACGATAAAGGTAAGGAAATAAAGAGGAAATGTAATGTGGTAAGGTAGGTTGTGGGTCCCAACAAATCGCATCGGGAAAATCTTAAGTTGCAGGCTACGATGTGCGAGGAACTAAATAGCGGGACATGCGATATCGCAACGAGGTAAGGAATAAACAAAATGTAAATTTTTGCAGTGGTTTACAATTTGGTGAAGGTTTGAGGTGGGTCCCGATGATATTGCATCAGTGGAGAAATAACATTCAGCCAAAAGGCTTAAGGGTAAACAAGAAAAGTTTTGGGCACGAAGTTGCAGGCAATGATAAGTCAGTGCTAAAAGAAATAAACACAGAGAAGAAGGACTCAGGTGCTCTATTTTGGTGTTTACATGAACGCGTCCGAAGTCGAAAACTGAGGTTTATCCTTCCCTTCACAGAAAAAATTCAACGAAGCGTGGGCTACTGCCACTGGTTATTCATGGAAGTGGTTGGGTGTTGTGTCCAACACTCCCCCTTAATCACAACTGCCGCCATCGATCATTCCCAAACACTGTCTAAGAAAAACAAAAATTTCCTGTCCCAATGGCTTTGTGAGGATATCAGCTAACTATTCCTCTAACCTGCAATGCTGCAAAAAAATTTCACCATTGTTAACTAATTCCTTTATAAAATGGTATTTGTCATCAATATGCTTTGTTATCTTGTGGAAAACAGAATTATTTGACAATGGAATTTTTGAGGCATTATCACAGAAAATTGTGGTTCCTTTGTCTTGCTCATAACATAAATCCCTCAGCATCCTTGTCATCCAAACTGCTTGGCATGGTGCTATTGTTGCTGCTACATATTCAGCTTTTGCTGTTGATAATGACATTGTTGGCTACTTCTTGGAAGCCCATGAAATGTCTCTCGATCCCAAATGAAAGACATACCCCGATGTGCTATTTCTGTCATCTACACTTCCATCCCAATCACTGTCAGCGTAACCAATCAACTTAAAATTATCAGTGTCAGAGTATAGAGCACCATACTCATCTATTCCATTTACATACATCAATATTCTCTTGTATGCCTGCTAAGCTGTTTCCTTGGATGTCTCCATGAATATGGATATCAAGGTTACTGCATACATTATGTTGGGCCTAGTTGCAGTGAAATACATTAGCCTCCCAACCATGCTCCTATACAATGTTGGATCGACATTCTTACTACAATCTTCCTTTCTCAACATCAACCCCATGACAGTTGGAGTTGTTGATGCTTTTATTTTCTTCATATTGAACCTCTTTAAAAGTTCTGCAACATACTTTGCTTCGGAAATAAAAATTCCATTTTCATTTTTCTTTACTTCTATGCACAAAAAATATCTCAACAAACCCAAGTCAGTCATTTCAAACTCACTTTTCATGACAACTTTAAAATCAGCAATGAGAGAAACATCATTTCCTATGAAAATCAAATCAACTACACGTAAAACAAAAATAAGAATTTTACCGTCATTCTCTTTGATATAGAGTGTGGGTTCACCATCACACTTGTCAAACCCATTGTCTATCAGGTAAGCATCAATCCTATTGTACCATGTTCTTGGTGCTTGCTTCAGCCCATAAAGAGCTTTCTTCAACTTACACACTTTGCCTTCTTGGCCTTCTATCTCATAGCCAGGAAATTTTTCAACATACACCTCTTCTTTCAACACTCCATTCAAGAATGTTGACTTCACATCCATTTGATAAAATTTCCAGTTTTGTTGTGGTGTTATGGACAACACTGTCCGCACTATCTCGATCCTTGCAACTGGTGCAAAGGTTTCCTCATATTCTCTTCCTTGTTGCTTCTCATATCCTTTTAAAACTAGCCTTTCTTTGTTCCATTCTATATTTCCTTCAATGTTTCTTTTGGTATTATTGACCTATTTCACTCCAATAACTTCTTTTCCTCGTGGGAGGTCCAATAACTCCCATGTGTCATTCTTTTCTATTGCTCCTATCTCTCGATTCATTGCTTCAATCCACTTCTCTTCTTTTATTGCATTCTCAGAATGGATTGGATCATCAAGATCACAAAATAAAGCAAATAAATAATTGAGACCAGCATTACTATTTACTTCTTCGTGCTTATAAATTTCACTTAAATTTCTGATTTTTGGTCTTCTTGTATTTGCTGAAGATGTGCTTGGAGTTGCACCTAAACTCAAGGGAGTTGTTGATCCCTTTGGTGTGCTTGGAAAAGCACTTCCTTGGTTTTTTCACTACTTTTCTATTTCTTGCTTGCGGTGTGCTCTATTGATCTTGTGTAGGTGGAGGAGGAGCCACTGTTGAGGAATTATTTTATGCAATCAATTCCTCTTTGTCTTCATCTATAATACATGTCTTCACATTTACAGTCTTCTCTAAACTTCCATCCCAAGCTTCTTCTTCAATGAACTGAACATCTCTGTTGATTATTAGCTTCTTTGTTTGATCCGGATTTATGCAGGAACAAAATATAATAAACATATAACAATAAATACAAAGATGCAATGGAAATAACACTATATTTCATGAATATCAAAGAACTGAGATTTTCTTACAGACAGAATGGAAACAAACTAGCTAGGGCACTAGTAGCTATCTCTGAGAAGAGATGTGGCAGCTACATGCCTCTAAACTGAGTTACAATGAGGCTCCATGGCCTATTTATTATTTATAAATAATGGAGAACCCTAAAAAACTAAAACCCTAACCATAAGAGATGAAGCGCCAAAACTATGGGCCTCGTTTGGGTAAATTGATGTTTTCACTTCCCGGGGACGTAACTTTGGCATACGATCTTCGTTTGACGTGAACCATACCTTGTTAGAAAGATATATCCAAGGAATACAAATTTCTAGTGAGAAATATTGGTCCATGGAATTTTTTTTCTCCTGGTTTTCCCAAAATCGACGTTTAGGGCCTCAAAACGGCTCCAGAAGTTCAAGACCCAAAAAACTGCTAAAAATAGGAATTTGTGCCAAAACTAAAAAATTGAAAGAGACAATGGTGGGGCCCCAAGTGGAATAGGCGAGTGACCACCAACATCCACCTGGATCATGATTGATGGATTATAGAGCTTGTAGGCCTTGGATTCATCATTGTATCCAAGAAATATAAACTTCTCCCCCTTACTGTCCAAATTCTTCCTTAAGTGATCCGTGACATGTGGATATGCCATACATCCAAACACTCTCATGTGAGTGAAAAAATTCTTTGTTCCAGTCCATGCTTCTTCTAGAACTTTGTTCATAACACTCTTGGTTGGACATCTATTTAAGATGTAAGCTACACACTGACAACTTTTTCCCAATACTCATTTGGAAAATACTTTCCCTTCAACATACTTCTTACCATGTCCATGATGGTCCTATTCTTTCTTTCAGCTACACCATTTTGTAAGGTGTATACCTTGTGGTAGACTTATTTTGAATCGCATGCTCCCTGCAGAAATGTACGAAGTCTTTAGAGATATATTCTCCACCTCTGTCAGTTCTCAACAGTTTTATGTAGTTTCCACTTTGCTTCTCAACAAGAGCTTTGAAGTGCTAGAACTGTTCAAACACTTTACTTTTCCATTTTTGAAAATAGATCCATGTCTTCCTTGTGTAATCATCTATAAATGTCAAAACATAATGACTGCCAGCTAATGATGGTGTTTGCATTGGTCCACATAAATCTGAGTGGACAATCTCCAAAGTTTCCTTTTCCCTTATACTCTTTCTTGTTGGAAATGATTCGTTGTGTTGTTTTCCCAAGATGTAGCCATCACATAGGCTATTTCATTTATATATGAGTGGTAATCCCTTTACCATGCCTTTTCTATGCAACAGATTCAAACCTCTGAAATTCAAATGTCCAAATCTCAATTGCCATAACCAGTTCTCATATTTCGTTTCTTCTTGAAATAATTCTTCTGTGACGACTGCTACAACACCTCCTTCCTTCAAGTCTAATCTGATCTTGAGAGGAAACATCCTATTGCTTGTCATATGCACTTTTTCAATGACCTGACTACTTGGAGGTATATCCATGATTGTACACACCATTTTAAAAAACACATTGTAGCCATTATACACGAGTTGTGTAATGCTTAGAAGTTACATTTCAGGCCAAATACATAATAAAAATTTGGCACAAACTTCTTCTCTCCCTTCTTTGTTAGTATGTTTACTCTTACTTCCCCCATGACAGATACCTTTCTATCAGTCCCCATTGTTACATCTGATTTTACACTTGCATTTAGATTGGAAAATGTTGCTATGTTTCCAGTCATATAGCTACTACACCCTGAATCTAAGAACCATACATATTCGTGTTTTTTTTTTGATATATTACAAGTTAAAATAACATTTCCTTGGTTCCAATTTTCTTTTCTAAAATTTACACTAGTTTTACTACCCATGTCATTTTTCTTCTTTCTACATTCATTTTCATAATGCCCATACTTTTTTCAATAATGACATTGGACTTGATATTTATCATACCTCTATCCTTTTACTTGATTCTGGCTTAATCCTTGGCTTGGATTTTGATTTCTACCCCTTCCACTTGTGTTTGTCGACTGCTTCTTCCACCTCTATGTGGGCTTCTTCCTCTTCCTTGATAGTTTGATCTTCCTCGACCTCTACCTTTCCCAAAAGACATTTGTGTCTTGAATGCATGCTCCAATGAGGATTTTTTTTCTCTCTTCAGTCTGTGCTCATGAGACATCAATGATGCATGAAGCTCATCCATTGATGAAGCTCATCCACTGAAAACTATGAGAGATCATTTGTCTCTTCTATGGCCACTACTATGGAATCAAACCTTGATGATAGACTTCTTAAACTTTTTCCACTATTATCGTTTCTTCAAGTGTCTCTCCATCAGACCTGATTTGGATAACTAACCAAGTCACATGTGTGATGAATGATTCTATGTTATCAGACTCTTTCATACAAAGAGTTTTAAAATATCTTCTAAAAATTTGAATTTTTATTGTCTTCACCTTCCTATGCCTTTATAGGTTGTCTGGAGGGTATCCCATGCCTCCTTAGACTTTGTTGCTACTGCAATCCTTGGGAAAATACTCTCATATACTACTTGGAAAATATAGAAGAGGGATTTAGGTCCTTCTTCTTATTTTCTTTCAACAAATATCTTTGTGCTTGTATCAAGGCATTATATGCTACTACATCTGTTGGTTCTTGGAAACCATTTTCCACCAGCTCCTAAATATCTTGTGAGGAGAACGAGGTCTTCATTATAATATCCCAATAATAATAATTCTTCCCATTGAACTGTGGCAGTTTAGGATTATTCAGGCTTTTTCCTGCTACTGCCATCTTGAATTTTTAAACAAAAACCTTCTCATTGCTAGAGAATTAGTTTCTCAAACAACCTTTCAGAGTCTTCAATAAATAATCATTCTTTAATTGAGAGCCTAAACTTGTTATGATAACATGCTGGAAATTATGAATAAAACAGAAGAGCGATGTGTTTCCCCACCAACAAGGAGAATGCAAATTACTACGGAAATAACAATCAAACACAAAGACATACAACGATTCACACAGGAGAGAAACAATTCCAATTTTTTATTCCATAAAATTATCAAAATGAAATTACATAGGTTTTATACAAAATTGGTCAAAGCCTGAGCATTCAAAGAAATTCAATGTAGAATCTGACATTCAACAACAAAATTGTCCCTCAGCTCTGTTCGGTTTCTTATACACGAAAACGCGTACAAAAACACAGAATAGAAGACCTGAAATATTATAGGTTCCAGCTCTGAAAACACATTGTGTCCAATGCCTACATCACAAATCGCTCATTAGCGATTTTAAATTTTAACATATGTGCTTACAGAAAAACTCAAAACCTTGCGATGTGTGATGTGAGGTGACACATATTGCATCGCAACACAAACATATTAACGTGTGGGTGCTTATCTATTAACTCCTAATCTTTTCGATGTTTGCTTTGCACTACCCTCTTGAGCTTGACATGCACCCCATTGTGATCGCATCACAAATAACTTAAAACATCTTGTAAATGGCTTAAAAGGTAAGTGGGAAATATTGCGATGTGCGCGCGGCGATGTGTTAAAATGTAACTGCAAAATATGAGAAAGTTAAGGAAATAAAGCGGAAATGTAATCTGGTAAGGTTGGTTGTGTGTCCCTCAAAATCGCATTGGAAAAATCTTAAGTTTTCCAACTGATTAAGTGTTACAACTTAAAAGTTGCGGGCCATGATGTGCGGGGAGTTAAACGGAGGGAAATTTGATATGGCCCAGAGGTAAGGAATAAACAAAATGTAAAGGTTTGCAGTGGTTTACAATGCGGTGAAGGTTTGAGGTCGGTCCTACTAATATCACATCGGTGGGGAAATAACACTCAACCAAAAGGCTTAATGGTAAACAAGAAAAGTTGTAGGTGCAAAGTTGTGGGCAATAGTAAGTCAATGCAAAATGTGATACATGTAGAGAAAAAGGACTCGGGTACTATTTTTTGGTTTTTTCGTGAATGCCTCAGGATTTGAAAACTAAGGCTTGTCCTTCCTTTCATATAAAATATTCAATGAAGCATGGTATACTACCACTCCTTATTCATGGCAGTGGTTAGGAGTTATTTCCAACACGTTAATACAACATTCGACATGAAATTACTCATAATCTCACGATAGATGGGCCTTACTGAACATATTGACAGATTTGTCATAAAATTTTTCATTAGTTCATTGGTGTGAGGCCTTACTGAACTTATTCCCCAATTCAGCATAGAATTATTCATAGGAAACATGCCTATCTATGGTTGCACTGTCATCAGCCTAGGTGATGGTGATTGGATGCCAATTTGTTGTTGCATTGTCATCATACTGGGTGACTAGAAGTGCTGCTAAGAAGGCATTTTAGGTGGAGAAAATAGGTGTCCTAGATACTGCACATTTAGCACTTCCCTGTTGATGTTCATGACTATGCAAATAGTCACAGTGACGTCAACATGATTACCTTGCACGTCTGTTAGAGTGAATTTGAGTCCTGTATCTCCTTGGGTATCAACGTTGCACTTGAATACACTAGTGATGGATATAATTTCAAATGGCGCTCTATTATCCACCAAGCCCCCTACAACTACCACGTTCGTTAGGTTGACATTGGCGACATTCCCTGTCCCACCCATAATGAATACTCCCACATTAGAACTAAGCATGAACGATTCCAGAATATCTATCTCAAGTGCACCCTTGGGAAGTATTCTAGAAATATGTTGCATGATCTTCAAAGTGCCATGATGTAGATGGCCCAGTATTATGTGCCATAACTCACCACTGACTCGCCTCTCCATGTATATGTTTTCATGCTTAAGGCAAAATAGTCTTCTACTTTCACTTTTTATAGGTTATTTATTCAAACCCCAATCCATTGATAAATATCATATCATAGACACAATCTTCCAACATAGAAACAAAAAATAAATTCTTCATTAAACCAAGAACATACATGACATATTTTAATGTGAGAGGAATATTGAAATCCCTCTGAAAGGTAACTCTACCTATGTTGGTAGTGATATACCTCCCATAATATCCCATCTTGTTGTTCATCTAGAGATCCTTATCCTCCAACTTGCTGAAGAATTATTGGTTGTTGGTCATATGGAATAAATATCCACAATCGAAGTACCACATAGAACCCATCATTGATGAAACCATGTATGTGATGAGGGTGAAATCCAACTCGAACTGTGAAGCAAGTGCTTCACCTGCTGCTCCTCCTAATGGATTCTTTCGAGTCTTCTTGTGTGTACACTTTGTAGCATAGTGTCTAAGCTCATGACAATGAAAACATTTACCTTTGACAAATCTCACTTCTTTCCTACCTGAATGGAATATAATTTGGAATGAGATGCCTTCCCTTTCACTTTATTCACCTTTCCATCAAAGGAATATTTATCCTCATCATTAGTATTTTATGAGGATCCATCTCTGGTGTTCATTGAATCTCTTCTTGTACCATGTCAGACCACAATCGCTCACACTCTGGTAGCTTTTCCCTCTGATGCATTGAATCCTGGTAGTTGTTTCCTTATTTGGGAAGGCTTGGAAATTCTAGGCTCACCAAATCTTCATCAAAAACTATCACACCAACACTTCCAAGCTCATCTCGACATTGACTGAACTTCGTCAAGTATTTTGGTATCGTGTCACCCTTCTCCATATTCATCTTTTAGAGCTTGTCCTTAAATTCTAGCTTCCTGTGGTCGTGGCTATGCTGAAATATATTTGCTAAGGCCTTCCACATAGCATATGGAGTTCCATTCCCATGGAATTTCGAGACAATAATATCTCAAACTTCTTCTAAAAGAATCCTTCTCTCCTTTCCTAGATTCTTTGACCATGCATCAATATTTTGGTCATTAGTTGATGTGGGCCTAGGAATATCACTGTATATGAACTCCTTCACCGTGTTTTCCTCCAACATTTCCACCATATTCTCCTTCCATGCTACATAAGTTGAACTACCATCAATAGAAAATTCGAGTATCATTCCACAGAAAGACATCCTCATCTGCTGCTAGTCCTGAAGGATAAAATTGCAAATTCAATTCACCTATTCAAAAAAAATTATGGTTATTCTCTTCTATAGTGATTCCTTCTCTGATACCACGTACAAAATCCACATATATTCAAATTTTCTTGTAATATTATTAAAAAAAAAATTGAATCTATTCGAAAAATTACAGAAATCAATTAAAATCTCACAATCACATGAACAAGAAAGACAAATAATTTCAATCGAACAACACAAATATTTATCTAGTGAAAGCCTCATCTAAAATCCTATATATATATATATATATATATATATATATATATATATATATATATATATATATTGAATTAAGTCAATAATACAAAAAAAACAAAATACCTTTCTCAGGCTTGAGGTCTCTCTACACTATCTCTGACTATCTCACTCTGATATGAACAGGTTTGGTCCAATACTTAACCAATTACTTGCCCCTGTCTGACCACCATTTCTCATGCATTCCTGAGGGAATTGAGAACCTATTAATTCAGAAATTCATAATAATTTATTTTCGAATAAATTTCAGGCATCCTCATGACCTCATGCATGACATGTAAAATTTTCTAACTATACAACTGATAGTTTACTTCCCTTTAACTCCAATATAAATTGGGCGTTCCTTGGCACTGGAATGCAACAACTATTTTTAGTTAATTATCTCTTATCTAATTGATCACGACATGTGAATTAAATCATATTTAATTCATCCAACCTATCACTAGCTCATCTATTAGTTATAACTAGTTAAATTGATTTTAACTCAAATAATCAAGTTAAATAATTACAACTCAAAATAAACTGCAACTAGACCCCCTAAAACTTAGAGTAAATTATGCATGCCTGGATTTTGACTCGTAACACAAATTGACTCAACTAACTAAGTCTTCCCAAATAATTTAACCCGTACATGTTGTCATGTGATGTGGAATTACAATATCCTTCTAATTTAATTAAGGGTAAATTAAATTAGAAGCCTCTTCTTGTGAATTGCAATTTCCTTTTAATTTAATTAAGGGAGAGTTAAATTAGAAGCCTCTTCCTATTTACAATTTCAACAGATATTCATTTAAACTTAAAGATTTAATTTCCTCATGGTACCTTACATTTTAGGGAGTTCATGTGAAACTCACCATGAGCCCTAAAACTCAAACTTAATTGAAGATAAACATTAAAATTTACTTAATCAACCTAACAATAATTTGTAACATTAAGGCAAAAATTTAGAGGCCTAGCCTACAGATGTGTTCCAACGTTGTTAAATGTAGGAGTTGTTGTTGTTTTAGAGTGTTGCATCCCAGGGGTGATATACCATGCCATGTATGCAAGTGTATAGGATCATTCCCCGCGTAACTTCTCGCATATTGGATGTCGCTCCATGTATGATAAGTATATAATAAAACTCTCATTGAACAATTACGCATTATACAACACAACTATGGACCATGATTCCATGTACCATCAACTATACTTTGGATGTCCACCATACACTATTATGTGCGCCATAGGTAATCAAGTAAGCTGCCTTGTATATCATGATACACCAAACACAAGATTCAATGATATTTCCTGCATGTACTTTAAGTCCTTAGTTTTTCAAGTTGTATATTACAATTCAAGATTCCTTGGTAAACATTTATGCCTATTTTTACCCCTTTTTGATTTATTTTTCTGTTAATTTTTAAAATTTATTAATCCGACATGGAAGAGGAAACCCTTACCCTCTGTCATTAGTGGAGAATAAAACATAATCATCTTCTTCAACCAGAGGAAAATCCTTTCCATCATCCAAAGAATAAGAAACAAAAAATATTGAATAATGTACTTTAGAAACTAATTTGGGTCCTCCTCCTGAAATGGATCCACCGAAATCATCCTTTTCTTTGCGTATTGAGCTTGAAATTGCATCTTCTCTTTCAATTAATCTGACACAACCGAAATAGAAGTACCTGAAACATTATTTCCTAAGGTTATTCAACCCGACTCTACTAAAAAAAACACCTTACCACCTGAGGTTATACAACCTGAAGTACCTCACCCATATTCACATGTTACCTCAAGACCTTCCCCTTCTCTTCATTTGTCTCAAACATAGCTTCAAACTATATATATTGGACTCGATAGTTAACCCCTTAGACATGGTATTATGAGTATTGAAGATATGCCACAGGAAGAATCTCGTCCTTACTATGTTGTTCATTTGAGAGGGGTTCATGTTTCTCAAGCTCTTCCTCTTCCTCCTCTTTAGACATGATATAGATATCATTCAAATTATTCTTTTATTTCTAGCTCACCCATGAGTTTCTCATGATAATCATATTTGGGAATGTTAACCATGACTGAATCGGCTATGGTATCTGAGCTTGCGAGCTTTGTTGAGACAACCAATGTTGATTCCTCATAAATGTTTGTGACCTGACCAAAGACACATATGTATGGTGGACCGTTGGTCCCACTTGGTTATCAATCATTTTCTGGTACCTTCTTTGGTGTAAGATCCAGTCCCTGGACCTCTCCCGTGATATCTACTTATGGAATTCCATCTGTAACTTCTTTAAAGAACACTATACATTCTAATCCTTCTCCTAGGCCTACACCGAAAGTTGAAAAGGAGGCTTGCCCTTATGTTTGTGGGAATGGATACCTTCAACAATGAATTTCTCCTTATGTTAGATACCCTCCACCTGGAGGTAATTTTCATCCATCATCCCCTCCTCCTTTAGTTGCAAGGGAATGTGTCATTGGTATACCATTGATTAGTGCTCAACATTATTTTAATCCTCCTTATCCTAGTTTAACAGCTAAGGTTTCGAAACCTAATTTTCTCTTCTAGCCTCATTTGGTTATGCTTCCATCCATAAATTCTCAACCTATACCAGCTCCATATTAAATTCCTACCTATCAATCTATACCTCAAAAAGAGAAAAACAATGTAATCCAACATTTATAGGCTACCATTCTTACTGAATAACTCCCTATGGTATATGCTATCTACTATTTCCTTCTCACTAAAGCATTACAAGTTAATTTATAGGCTCAACTACTTCGAAAACATATTCCTCAAATTCCACTAGGACAGACTGCATATGGTATGGATCAATGCCCACCGACTCCACCCTATGTTTGAATGATATGAAATAGCACAGGGAAACACTTTCAACCTTTTAAAGGTATCCCAATAGTGCCTTATCAAGGTCAACAAATCCAAACCAAACCACTCCATCATTTGCAAGGTTGTCCTAGATCTGGAAAACAAGGATATGTGTATACTGCTTAACAAAATACTCCCTATCATGGTACCCACGTTCCTATTTATCAAAACCCTCCCTATCATGAAGCATAGATCCCTATTTCCTAGGCTATAGCATGATATCCGGGGTATCCTCCTCTAGATTTTAATAGGTATTTTCCTTTTGTGGTAGCTCTTGAACTTCGCGATTCTACCTTACTCACTAATGACCCCATCACTCATTCTCCTTAGTGGCTGATAATTCCTACCAAATTTCCTTATGATATCTTGAATTTTAATGGGAATCATGGACAATACTGATCCATACATGCGATGAATTATCATTTTTCATGTTATTCTAACTCATCTAATGATGATTCCATTCGATTATGTTTTTTCTAGTGTATTCTTATGGTTTTTGAAACTAAATGTATATCGAATTACCTAGAGCTTCATTCAACAATTCCATATCCTTAACCACTACAATCCTCAAACACTGCCATTTACCCATATGATATGAGACTGGAATAGAAATTCTGACCAACTTTAAATAGAATAATTCTACTCACATTTATGATCATATTCATGAGTGGAGACATCATATTATGTTGGTTAAAATATATGTTCTTGATCAATTGTTAGCAGAATGGTTCATTAACTCTCTATTGCCATGAATCACATAGGATGTAGCTAACGGTGGAGTTGTGAATGAAGATATATTGATTTCTTGTGCCCAATTTTTGGATCACATTTATGCCCAATCTAGCACGCTTTATAAAAAAATACCAAAATTTATAAAATGCTCAAACATTATTAGTCAACCCCTTTGTAATGAATCACAAGCTGTTGTTGGTGTGCATTACATAAATTTCAAGTTCTAAAATGGGCCTCCTAAGAAAAATTTACAACCAGAATAAAATTTATAAGAAATAATAGGATTCAAGATGATGATGCCATCCAAGGGGGATTATTGACCATTTTTTGGGTAAAAAAGTAAAAATATTAAAAAATAATAAAATAATAAAACTATTTTTTCAACTTCTATTTTCAACTTATATCCCTAAGGTTTTACTCGAATTTCGAGTGGGATTACTAGTTGGATGCATAGTTTGATTCCTTGTCAAAGGAGTACACATGTTTCATACTTTCGATGGACCCTACTACACGCGAAATGAGAAATACATGAGAAAACGTGATTGAAATCGTATTTTTCATGCATTTGTCATTTTTCATGTAGTAGGGTCCGTGGAAAGTATTCAACATGGGAAATCCTTAGATGTGGAATCAAATTATGCATACAATGAGTTTTCCTGCTCGAAATTGGAGTAAACCTATAGGGATATAAGTTGAAAATACGAGTTGAAAAAGTAATTTTTTTTTCCCTCTAAAATTTGATGATGTAATCTAATATTATTTTATTATTTCTACTATTATTTTATAATTTCCTTAGGAGGCCAATTTTAGGCCTCAAAATTCCCCTAATGATTGGTTCTACCAATTCACATTGTCAGTGTAAACCATCTCGTGCTTCTCTTACAACTACCCAAAACCCTCCACCCAATCCTCCTATGGTTTCTACTTTCGAGATTAATGTAATTCAATCCAATAAAGGAAAATATCAATATAAATTGGTAAGTAAGAAAAAAATTAAATACAAGAAGAAAAAATATTCTCCTCCGTAGGATAAAAAAATGGCTAGTCTTCTGATGAAAAGCAGAAACCTCGTTTTCCATATTTTATCTGTAACCACGACCAATTCACTCATGATTGTGCGCTTCACTCATCTCCTCACCAGCTAAAAGTGAACCAATTTCTAAAATCTTCTACTTCACCCATTGTGCTCACTGATCTATTTCCAAATCAAGAGACTCACATGGTTTCACAGGACCCTACTTCCTCTAACTTAGTGTTAATACTTTTTTCCGCAAAAACTAAACATGATATGATGGTGGTCACTTGAAGTGAATATTATGGTAATGTAAATCCTCAAAATGGTTAGGATACCAATCAACCCACCTGTTTGGTACCATGTCCATCATATCCTATTGTGCCAATGATTCCTATGGAATTTACCATTATGTCTCCAAAGGGCGTTCATCATAAAGCTTCTTTCAACCATCACATGAGAGGAACTCATAGTTATAGAATAGTTTATGACTTGGATTTGTCATCATCCATTATATCCACACTCGAGGTGCTTAAAAATTGTCCCGCCCAGAAGAAGGCTTTTATTTATGCTATTACATGTATTGATCCTCCGGATTTCCGCTTAGTCGTTTTTAATCATGAGAACTATTCACCTCGACGTGGGGCTCAATTGGATTTTATCATCCAATTTTTCTTCTATGCTAATAATATACATCGTTATACTATAGATGAGGGGCTCTCAATGTGTTTTATGTAATTATCCTATTGCAAGGCTATTGGTACTCCTCAATTGAGTTATTTATCGACTACCTTGAAGGATTTTGACCAATGAACGTATAAACCTTGTAGTATTTTGAACTACTTGCAAGTAGAATTAGGAGGTAAATCTATATCCATATAAGTTGAACTTACTGATGGACTCCTAGACTATAACCTTTTATTCATACACACATGTATTTATGCCATGGTTGTTTTTGTTTCAACTTATTTTCGAATGATTTAATTTCCCCATAAAGGAAGGATCATATTTATCAATCAAATGAACATATTTTCCTCTACTTCGCAAGTTAGAGAAAGTGTCCCTCTTGTAGCGAAAACTCTACACCCTTGCGAACATGTCGGGTTTGGACTGCTTAAAGATTCCTCTCTCATGGTACCTTAAGGTGCTTGAATATTTCCTCCTTTCGAGGTCATTAATTTTATATTTATCATTGTGGAGCATAATTCCTTTTGGTACTTATTTTTAAGGCATCGACCATCCACCACTTTCCCTCACGAACCATGTGATTCATGGCATCAATTCCTCATCAAAAAGTGATCTAATTGTAATCCATATATGTATTTTTTTCATACACAACCTTTTCCATGACATATTTCCTTTAGGGTATTTAATCCAACCACATGAGTACTAGTTGTTTGTGAGAGATTTGCAACTTTATTTTGTTAGCCCTATACCAGTCCATCTAGATGTTTGTTCAAAAATTAAAAAATGAACATCAAATCAAAGTTACCTTTCATGATGGCCCTTAATCATGACACTTTCTTGTATCAACATCATGCATATATTGATACATATCCAAGATATTTAATTTGAAGGGTCTCCTTTATTTCCATACTTCATCAAAGTATTCATACCTATGGAGATGTCATGGTAAATTATCATAGCCATCGGATGCTAATTTCCTTTCATATGTGCTCATAGTTACAATTTTCATGATATCTTCTTTTCTAAAAAAATAAAAATTGTTTTAAATTTAAAATAAATTAAAATCTCTTAAATATTATGAGATGGCTTTCTCTTCACCTTTCATATTTCTTTATATCATTTATTTATTTTCCCTAATTTATTCTCTTCTTGGAAAGTTTTTTCCTGCAGATGAGTCTTGTTTTAGACTCAAAACATAGAATAAAAATGAAGATTGTGGATATTCCGAGTTTTCTATCTAAAAAATACACACCGCAGAAGCCTCCAAACTATCATATTCTTTCCTTTTTCACATATTGTTCCCCGTGAACTTTCATCCATAGTTCCTTCCTCTTTATGAACTACCTAATATTCCATACGAGGACATATTATGTAAATTTCATTTTAGTCAATATATGAACCATGAACTCATGCATATTTTCAAAGGAGGAGATCCCCTTTTCTTCAATCCTACTCATAAGGTTGAGAAATTACCCATTTATCAACAAGTATATGATGACATCACTTTATTAAACATATGCATATATACCTATTTACTTATTTTTTTTCATATAAGCCTCCTTTAGCATCTCCCTTTTTCTTGATTGAAAGTACTTCATCCATCTTGACATGCTACATTCATTTGTCATCATACTATTGTTAGTGTGAATTCTAATCACAAACGTACGAAAAAATCTCACTTTATCTATGCATAACAAACAACCTTAACATGAAATATGGCTTTCAATTTCCTTAGATCCGTAGTTATTTATTAGAATAAATTCTACAAAAATACAGATCTATGCTGTAAAAGACATCAAACAAAGAGTAAAAGTAAGAGTTTATCCATGCATCCAATAGAAAAAATAGGAGTATTTTTAAAGAATTTTGTATTATGGCACCTCGGAAGGGGACATAGAAATATGGTACTAGTACCCCTCAATCGGATGGGTTCTTGTATGTTGTCAGTGCTTCAAATCAAAGATATCTCTCTCTTGATGGTGTAGAAAACCCAGAAAAAAATGGAACTCAAGGGGAATTCACAAGCAAAAGGGTAGAAAAATATCCCAATGATGGAGGATCAAAGTCGGCCTAAAATTATAGATCCGGAGAGATCTTTTGGCAACAAAATGTAGTGAATGAATGGAAAAAATCTTCTATGTATAACAAAATATTGAGTTAGTCTAGATATGTGTGCATAATTAAAATACTATTAGCCAAATCTAGATCCAACTTTTATGGAATATTTTATTATTTTTGCTGGAGGGAAAAATAATTTAAATTTGGTCAAATCCCTTTGTTTGTAAATAATAAACAAATAAATGATTTATTTATTTATTATTTTAAGAATATGGTTGAGTATTAATTAAATAAATAGTGATTTATTCAATTATTTATAAATGATTTAGTAAAATTTAACAAGGAATGTTATGTATGCAATATTTTAAAAAAATATTCCTAGAAAATAATAACATAATTAATCATTTATCTAATTAATTTTTCTGTTTTGGGTTAAATATGACCAGGAATATTAATTAAAATGTTGTCTAATTAATTATCCCTTGAGGAAAATCAAACAAATAAGGATTTATTCAATTATTCCGCATGGGGTTTCCTATTTAGGACATTAACAACTTAATAAAGTATAGATTACTAAGTTGTTTTACATAGTGAAAGAAATTTTACTAGCATAAAATTGATCTTACATGGTGTACTTTGGTCCATATAATAGTAACAGGTTAGATGACCAAAAATTGATGTAACAAATTGTCCCCCACCGTGCGAGCGTTAGGAGGTAATCGTATGACTGATGTATATTGTAATAACTCAATCACTAAACACTGAAGAAGGAGTCAGAGAGAGATAAATATAAGGTAGACTAAAGTGCTAGAGGATAAGACCTTGAGGAGGCAAGACTTACAGGTGTGTAAACTATCTTTTATGAATGAGTACATGTTCTACATGAGGCGGGGGAGGCATACCTATGCCCGCCGAGATAACAAAGTACAAAGAATAATGTGTCCAGTAAACAAGGGACTGAACTATATAGTACATGCTGGCATAAACATGGGCCAGATAAAAAATTTGATAATGGATCCCACATACACACTGTGCCCGGGACAACAGCTAGGACTTATACAATAATAGTTGAGTACATGAGATATAAGTACAACCAAATAGGCCCTGAAAAATAGGAAAGGGCTCTGAAAATATGAATGATACATGCAAACCAAAAGGTGCTGCAACTGATTGAGGCCAGAACCATAAAATATATGGAGTTGCATCCAAGGTTGTAGTAGAGAGGTCATTCGGGTATGTGGGGAGCTACCTAAAGGGCCACCCCCTCATGGGGCCTGAAAAATCTCACA
Source organism: Pinus albicaulis (assembly GCA_034641835.2). Lineage (NCBI taxonomy): Eukaryota > Viridiplantae > Streptophyta > Pinopsida > Pinales > Pinaceae > Pinus > Pinus albicaulis. The sequence continues at coordinate 1,199,873,615 of CM076581.1, read as the reverse complement.
CACACCCGAGAATCACCAGTACAATCTGTTTGATCACTGAACCATCAAGTATACAGAGCTTGATCATGCCATAAGGAGTTAGAGTTGAGAAAAAATAAATTCAAAGGGTAATAGAGAGTCCCTTTTCTTGATCCAAGGCACTGAATAAGAGTGGAAGTTGGAGCCAAGGTACAGCGCCCTCTAGACATGTCTTCTCGAATGAATAAGCTAATGTATAGAGAAGGAGGTCCGCCATAGGTGAGGCAATAAGGGGTCCTTAACTAAGACACAAGGCATAATCATAGAGCAACTGGTAGACTGACATGAGGTATGATGGTGGAATGGGGGGTAGTAAGTAGCGGGCTGATGACTTCCCTTGTTAGAGAATAAAGCGCATGGATGACCTGGAAACTACTGACTCGACACTAGAGGGGATAGGGGACAGTATGAATAAAGACCAATATGTGTGACATGAGAGAGGAACAAAGAAATGAAGGATGGAGGAGTATAGCGGGATACATAGGAACTCGAGATAGAGTCCATGGATGCGATGATAACTCAACTCGTATGCTCTAGTAAGGGAAACTCGATGATGCTTCCACACACCCAGTGGGGACCATAAAAACATGAGTACAAGATGGTTACTCATGATGAAAATTGACAGGAGCATGCAAAAGTATGAAAGCAAAGTGGTGCCCCAAGTACAAGGGTTGCAAGTGAAGAAATTTGGTTTTGAGGAGTGGTGAAGTGACCCTTCTTGGAAAAAATGTGTCCTGGTGAAGTATCAAATCACAAAAAAAGCTGGCTACCTAAAAGAAATAAAACTTGTATTTTAGGAGGGAAATGATAAGGGTAATATTTGTTAAGATAGAGTGCATTACGAGGATTAGGAAGAGGGAAGCCTTCAAAATCCTCTAGGAGGTACGCCCCTTTACCCAAATCCTTACTGATGATGTAAGGGCCTAGCCATAATGAGTCAAACATCCCATGACCAAGGATATCATGAGCCTGGTCATACACTAGAACAAGATCACCTTCATTAAAAGTATGAGAGTGGAATTTTCAGTATTATTCATCTTTGGTGTGTTCCTTATATTCTTTGATGGTTTGCAATGAAACATGATGGTCTTGGGAAGCATGCTCATGCATGATAAGTCATTTTTCTAAATTTTGGGTGTCAGGGACAAGTTTGACACGTAGATGAAGGGAAGGGATTTCACAATCGATTGGTAGGACTGCCTCCTCGGCAAAGACAAGATGGAAAGGAGAAAATCCTGTGGTGGTTTTAATATAATTTCTATAGGCCCATAAAGCAGGGAAGAGCATAAGGTGCCAGTTTGTTTTGTGCTTATTCACCATCCATTGAAGCATGGTTTTAAGGATTTTATTGACCGCTTCAACATTTCCATTACCTTGTGGGTAATAGGAGGATGAATATTGATGCTCAAAGCCCAACAGAGAGGATAGCTCCTCCATATCTCATCTTCAAAATTTATTCCATGGTCAGAGACCAATTTTTTTGAAACTACGAATAGAGCAATAGCATGGTTAAAGAAAAAGAGGGATGCGGTAGCTGCCATATTATTAAATGTTGGTATGGCCTCAGCCCATTTTCTGAAATATTCCACCATCACAATGATATACTTGTGGTTACCAGCAGATGGAGGTCGACACTCCCTAAATTCTATGGCCCAGTTACAGAAGGGACCAACTGAGATGAAAGGATGGAGGGGAGCCAGAGGCGCTCATGCCTTTGGGGTGAAATGTTGGCAATTGTAACAGTGTTTGACTACTTTAATGCAATCACTAAAGAAATAGGGCCAAAAATATCCAACGCACATGATTTTGTGGGCAGTAGCGAGACTGGAGAAGTATGCACCAAAAGCACCCTATGGTAGGCCTTAATGACTTGATCAGCTTTAGTGCGCGTAATAAAATGATGAAGGAAAGTATCTACACCACGGCGATAAAGGTCGTCACTGATGAGAAGGTAGTGAGGGGCCCAGTGTCAGATACGTTGTTAAGCATCACGATCAATACGGAGGGCGATATTTGGGGTTTAAAAATAAGTGAGGATGTCAGCATACCAAGGATCATATGAAGTAATGGCAAACAAATTTTCATCGGGAAAATCATCATTAGCGGGAGGATCTTGCATCCTGGTAGGCAATTTAGAAATGAGTTCAATGAGGGCTAAACCTTTCTTACTCTTTGGTGTGACAAATTAAAGATCAAATTCCTGGAGGATAACGATCCAACGGGCATACTTCACATTGCTGATCCGATGTCTCCATAGGGAGGCCACAGGGTTGGAATTAGTCATGACCTTGGTGGAACACATGAGGATATAATGATGAAGTTTTTGGACCAAGAACACTATAGCCAACACTAATTTCTCTTCATGTGAGTAGGATATGGGGGGGCCTGCAAGGTTCTTAGTGACATAATAGATAACATACACGATTCCATTTTCATATTTCTAAATAAGGACCCCAGTGACTGAATGGGTGGAGGCTGAGATGTACAGGATGAAATCCCTATCAAAGTTGGGGGGATGAATCAAGGGAGCGGAGGTGAGAGCATGTTTCAGGGCATCAAAATACTCTTAAGTATATTCATCCCAAATGAATGGAATGTTAGATTTTAGGAGTGTAAGGAACCCATGCGTGGTGGTCGCATATTCAGGTATGAACCGATGAAGGAAATTAGCTTTGCCTTCGAGGCTTTGTAACTAGCGTAAGGTACGGGGAATAGGAAGCTCAAGGATGGCTTGAACTTTCAAGGGGTCAAGTGTTATACGATATTTAGACATAATGAAGCCTAAAAGACAACTATCACAAACACAAAACACGCACTTCAGCGGGTTGAGGTGGATATTATACTTGTGACATTGGAGGAAGACGGTATGCAAATCATGATGGTGTTGCGCCTGATGTTTAGAATGCGCAGTATGGTCTTCTAAATCAGCAAGGATTATATGAGCTAGGTCATGAAAATATTATGACATGGCCCACTGAAAAGTGGCTCTGACATTCTTAAGGTCGAACGCCATGACCCTATAAGTGAAGGTTCCCCATGGACTAATGAACGTGGTCTTAAGTTGATCATCATGACGGATAAAAATCTAGTTGTATCCGGAGAAACCATCCATGAAGGATAGAACCTTGTGCCCCGCACACTCATCAATTATTTGGTCAATGAATGTTCTGGGCAAGTTGTCTTTGGGAGAAGCTTTATTCAGGTTGTGAAATTTAGTCCACACAGGAATGGTGCCTAATTTCTTGAGAACGACAACCGGATTGGATACCCATGTGGTGTAGTCAATGGTATATGTTAGCCACCTATAAATTTTTGACATAGCAAACAGGTGGCTAATTTGGTTTCTAAGCCTTCAAGAGAGACATTTTCCTTGAAAATATATCATCCTTGAAGCCCATTTGTATCCTATGCCCTTTGAAAAATCTTCACTACTCTTTCCACTGGAAAGCCTCACTGTTTTGTAAATGAAATTCTCTCAAAGAGGCCTCCATTTGCCCTTTTTCATCCCCTCAAAATCCCCATTTTCACCCCTTTTTCCCCTTTCAAAATTCCTCCAAAATTCCTTCATTAACCCTCCATCTCATCAAAATTCCCTTTTTAAACCTTATAGCTCCCTTTATCTGGTTTAAAAATGCCTCTTTTCATTACCAGAACCTTTCATTTGGCTTAAAAAACCCTGTTTTTGGCCTAAAATTACCCTTTTAACACTTTAGGGCTTAATCCCTTTCGGCTTAGCCCTTAGCCCCTTTCTCTGCATATAACCCAATGCGCAGAACCAGGCGTTAACCCTCACGCGCTAATCACAATCAATGCTTTTTGTTATTGTGTTCCCTTTGTTTCATCCTATTTTATGATGCGATGGGTCTTTTCTCTGCTCAACCTCAGATTCAATCTCTGCCATCGATATTATCAGATCCAATGGCCTGCGCTAAATGGAATCATTCCCGTCCCTTTGGCCACCCCCCGCCTGTGCGACTCCTGACTAAATCTGGACTGTTGATCATCTATAGATCTAATGGACTGCGCTCCATCGCACAATCGGCAATCGCAAGTTCCCTTTTCTTTGCTCCAATGCCTCCTCCGATGTCGATCCGTTAATTAGATCTTGGTTGTCCATTCTACAAATCCAATGGCCAGGATCTAATCACATCGCTCTTTTTCTGACTATCCACCAGATCCAAAATCATCTCTCCGATGTAATCTTAACCGTCCACCCCTTCAGATCCGATGGTCAGCTGGAAACCTGACGGCCAGTTCCACCTGTGAATTTTACCTTTATCGTGCCAAACCTACACCGTCAGATCCTTTTCCCTACCATCCAACGATTGAGAAGCATATCGCACAATTTTTTCATATGAACGTTAAAGTTTTGAAATCGCACAATATAAGCAGTTTTTTAATTCCACGTGTCGACCCCTAATAGGATCGCGTTCCAAAAGAAAAAACCACTTACCAGCTCTGACCCCGCGCGAAAACCACTATCGATTTTATACTTACTTCCCTCCACAACATAATTTCCCTTTTAATCATGGACGTTGGTTAAAATGATCTAACGGCTTGCATTGCATCATGTCCTCATTCATTTGTTTCTCACCTATGCCCCCGAATGCCTCCATAAAATAATCTCTGCCATTGATTCCTTTGATCTGATGGCCACGATATAGTTTCACCCCCATTCACTTTTTTCCTCATCCACCCTCCAAACAACTTCATTGATTATGTTAGCCCCCCTATGAAATTTTTGACAAGCAAATAGGGGGCTAAATCATTGTTGAGTCTTCAAGGAATGCATTTCCTCTGAAACATAGTCTCCTTGAAGCCTCTATGTGCCTTTTATCCTTTGATCAAATCCCCTCTGTTGATTCCCCTTATAAAAGCCTCTCTGCTATGTGAAGAAATGCCCAAAGGCCCCCTCTTTCCCTCTTATTTCATCCCCCAAAGCCTTTGTTTTCTCTCCCCTTTATTCCCCATTCTTTCCCTATTTACCCCTCAAATCCTCCCAAAATCCCCTTTAATTTCTTCCCCTACTGTTTGTTTTCCCTTCTTCCCCCTTTATTTCTCTATCGTTCCCCTTCCCCAGCCCTAAAATCCATTAAAATGGGCTAAAAACCCACTTTCCGACCTTATTAAAAGGCTTAGCCCCTTTCCCGTAACTCCTCTCAAACCACTTCCCCACATATGACCCCGCGCTGGGGCCAAGCGCTTAAGTCCCAGGCGCTAATCGCAATCGGAAGCCGGGCGGGTGTGAAAACCCTGTGTAATGTTGAAAATAGCCGATGCGATTGTTTTATTATAATAAGTCCCGCGACGCGTTTTGGGCTATCAATCTATCACAAGATCTGACGGCGGAGCGCCAATCGCAAACCCCCCGTCAATCGCAATCAGAACACTCAAGTGACACCCCCCGATTGATCGCATCGCGCTCCCATTGCGATCCTCCAATCATATCCTGGCCGTCCATCTCCCAGCCGATCCAACGGTCAGCGCTTAATCGCAACAGCCTCCGGTCAATCGCAAGCCTTTTCCTCCGACTCTCGATTGCGATGCTCCGATTCAATCACAACGGTCCGTTCCTCCCACGATTGAATGGCCAGCGCTCAATCGCACCCATCTCTCTGATCGCAATCGCAAGTCACATTGGCGCCGCCCCGATTGAAATCTTCCGATTTGATCCGGACTGTCCATCTCCCTTCTGATCCAACGGCCAGCGCACAATCGCATTTCCCCTCCAATCGCAATCACAAGTCTTTCCGTGCTCCCCCCGATTAAATCTCCGCCATCCATTCAACCCGCGATCCGACGGTCATCGCTTAATCGCATTTCCCCTCCCGATCATCAATCGCATGCTCTTCCCTCCGTCCTCTGATTCAATCCCGACCGTTCATCCTTCCGTAGATCTGATGGCGATCACACTCCCATTTCCTCCAATCGCAGTCCTTTCCTCTGTCTCCCGATTTGATCGCAGCCGTCCATTTTCCTGTCGATCGGACGGCCTGGTGCTAGTCGCATCCCCTTCCCGCTGTCTCCCGATTCAATCTTGACCGTCCATCTGTTTCATGATCTGATGGCCAACGCTCAATCAGATCGCCCCTCTGATCGCAATCGCAAGTCCTGCCTCCCATCCTCCGATTGTAAGCCTCCGATTACATCTCCACCGTCCATTGGGTTTAAGATCTAACGGTTTTAGTTTAATCGCCCTCCGCCTCCGCTGGGTCCCACCTCCATGGCCTCCGCTCCATTGTTTTCTGTCATTTCATTTGTATTTCGACCCAACGCTAAAATTTGGGTTTTACACCGTGCGTCCATTGCTCCGCTCCTCTCCCCTATTTACACTGTTCCTCCATCGCTCCACCATCTCTCCGCCTTCACAGCATTTCCTCCGCCGCCACTGCCTGGGTTTTAAACAGAGTTATTTCAGTGTGCAGATGGTACAGAGATGGCCAGTTCAGCATTGCCAGTGACCAGCAAAAGGAATTCAAAGGGGGTTGGTGCCTATTATTAATGAAATCAAATGTTAACCCCGCATTCAAAGGATTAGGGTTTAGTTTGAAGACTAAGGAGCGCACCAGCAATGCCATAACTGCGCCACCTAACAGCAGGACGTTTCCTCCAGAAGTACACCTTCCCGCAGCGTTCTCCATGCCTCCTCGAGCCCTGAAAAGATTAATTGCACTGTCTGAGACCCATTTAAGACAGTCAGGCAGCAGTTACAGAAGCATAGAGGGACTTGCAGTTTTCCACCCAGTTCATTTATTCAGAATGGCAGCACTGAACTCCAAGCACCAGAAAGGACTTCAAAGAAATATCCGAGGTCAATTTTCCGGCCTGACAGAGATCTCCAAAGAAGTCTATAGAGTACACACAGCGCTGCATTTTTCCATTAAGCGGTATGGGCATGAACACTTCCGCCAATTCTGTCTTAATGAGATCAATTCAATGTTCATCTACCTCTGTTTTCTCTCCTCTCCTATAAAAGATCCCCGAGAACATAATGTAAAGGTTGTTGTTTAGTTGTTGGTAGTTTGTTGTTAGAGGGATTCATTCGACTGTTAGAACAGTCTTGGGAGGGAGTAGCAGAGTAGTTGTATGTAATAGGCTCGGAGGAGAAGTTGGGACTGTATTAGCCATTTAGCCATATTGTACATGACTGGTTTTGCATCTATTAATCAAAGCACATTTCACAAGATCCTGGTCTATTGCTATTGGTGATGTTTTCTTACTCTGTTTATTACATTTTCACATTGTTTCATCATTCCTTCTTATTAGGCATCGGTTGCTGTGGTATGAGATTCACCAGATTCACCCTTGTTGGGTGCCCTGTTGTCACTCCCTACACTTTGTTTTACCTAACAAGTGTTGTCAGAGGTAGGTTCTCAGTTTAACTTGATGCGGCGGATATTATTACTGTGGTGATGTATGAAACTTGGGGGTTTTGATTCTAGATGTTTTCTTTGTAATCTTATCTCTCTTTCCTTGAGTGTAAGTAGACACGGAGTTAAATGACCTGCAGTCCAGTCTGGTTTGACCCCTTTTGTCTCTTTTAGAGGCGCAGCACACAGTATGTTGACGGAGTGCAGGTTAAATGACCTCGACCTAATCTATAAGTGTGAGAAATCTAGTTTTCTCCTTCTTTCACTTTCCTTCCTTAATGTTCCACCCCACTCACTAATCTAAAGATCCTTTAGTATTAGATGACTTGCCCTTTGGAAGCCTTGGCTAGTTGTTGCAAGTAATTCCCTTTCTCTTCTGACTCCATGGCCAATGGGTCTTCTCTTGGCCTATCTCTTCTTTGAAGCATCACTGTTTATCCTGTTGCCATGTTCCTTTCCTCCCATTGCTTTCTCGGCCTATGATCTCCTAACCAACCCAGCAACCCTTCAACCAAATCATTTTTAAAACCCCCCTTTTTGTGCTTCATAACTAGCCTAATATTTCATCTTGAGCCTCAAATATATATCATTCTTTGCTCTATTTGGAGAGATCCCTCTCCGGGTCCAGGAGGGTTAGATCCTAGGGCCCCAAAGTGGTTCTGATGTTTTCTCATCTTTTGGTCTTGCCAATCTGGCCAAAACATGGGAACCCCAACAGATTAATCTAGACTGTAGATTGCCCCTGTTAGATCTAATCTAATGGTCCATAATGCCCGACACCCCACACCTTCATCAGACCCATTTTTCACATTCCACCATGAATTTTATACATTTTCTTCACTGCATTCGTTATTTCCTTCATCACACCACCATTATTTCAAGCTTTCATAGCATCCTCTCCCATTTCCTAAGGATTTTATAATGGGTTTATTGTGTTTTTGTAGGTTACATATGGTGAAAATCATTCTCTGTCTCACAGTCAGAGACAGGGAAATATAGGGTGCAAAACGCCACTCTACAGAACTGAAGAGTGCAGGGAAGATACTTGAGAAGTTTTTAAGCATTTTTTTATCAAAAGGATCATTGTTAAACCTTGTTTCAAACCCTCCAGTGCCATTAAAAGATGCATATTCATACACAGATCGGAAAGGAAGCGAAAAAGCGTATTAGTGACAAATTGAAGGGATTAAATGTCTGTTATTGAAGATAGATGCTATAATTTAGATTTTAAAAGATAGAAACATAGATTGAAGACCTTAAAATGATCTCGAAGGCCTAATAAATCCTAAAAATGCATGAAAAAAGACATATCAGCATTTTCACATTAGCAGAATGTTCTTTCCCAAGAAAGGACAAGTTCCCATAATGTTTTTTATTCTCCATCAAGTTCCTGAGAAGATCATCACCCTGACAAAAGTCGTAAGATTTCCAGAGCATTATTTAAAAAGTATGGAAGGCCTGACAGTCATTTATCTACCTTACTTGTCTTAGAGTACGAACAGAGTACTATAGCCAGGAAAGTACCTCAAAAACATACCTCTGAAGTAATAATCAGCATGTCGAAGACCCCTAGTTCAACCAAAGAGTAATAAAACTCGATACAAGGATATTAAGATAGAATGGGCAACAAAAACAATCCTCCCTCTATTTTAATGATGCATTTAAGTTCTATCTACCTCTACTGCCACTCTTTTAGCTATAATAACTATTGAGAAATACATTGTAAATGTTGGTTAACCATGGATTGTAAGTTGTTTCATTGAGATAGAGTTATGTGTATTAGTTGTAAAATAGGCTAGGAGATGATCTTAGACTGATACCAAGCTGTTGGAAAATGATTTATATGGATGGTGTTTCTCTTTAATATGACAAGCATGTTCATTGGATCCTGATCTAAATCAATGGTGAAGTGTTCTATCTTTTATTGTTTTCCCTCTGTTATGCATCACATTTCATTTCTCTAATAAGAATTAGTAATCTAGTTTAGGATATAATGCTATAAAGTACCCTAATGCTTCCTGCTCTTCTTATCTTTGATTTTTTTAGCTAATTGTGTAATCAAAGAACAAATTCAAGATAATTTAACTAGTATAGAATTCCGTTTATCCATGCTTGCTAATGTATGAATTTAGAATCTATTTTTAGATGTTCTTGTCTGGTTTTAACTAAAAGAAGTGGGAAATTGGGAGATTTAGAGTTATTTCTCTCTCACTAGGGTTCTTTTCCAGCAATTAGCCTTTCTAACTTCCCTTAAGTTGAATGTCATAAGCAGAGAAGGTTAAAATTCTTTCTCTGATCTTAGGCTTCACTTTGTGTCCATCTTGAATTTTTTCTATTATCTGAAGAGTTAGCCTCATTAGGAGTTTTATCATAGACAGTTAAGGCATATCATATCCCTATATTTGCTCCTAAGTGGTCACCTTGGAAGGTTTCCTTGTCATTCACCTTCATTTCCTTATCATTTCATCCCAATATTGTCATCTTAAGGGATCCTTTGATTTAGATGACTAGCCCATTTGGAAGCCTTGGATATTGAATTGCAAGTAAAACCTTTTATGACCCCATTGCCCAATAGATTTTTTTTGTTTGAATTATCTCCCCATTGCAAAAAATCCTTCTTTACTCGCCTCTTTACCTTACTTTGAACCCTTCTTTCATGTTTCCCAACCAAACAAAAAAAAAAAACAAAACAACAACCCTTCTGCCCTATAACTAGCTTAATACCTTAATTGAATTTCAAAGATATATATTATTCTTTTCCTTTATAGAGAGATCCCTCTCTGGATCCAGGAGGGCTAGATCCTGAGATCCAAAAGTGGTTTGATGTTGTCTTGTCATTTGGTATTGCCAAATTTTCCAAATCATTGGAACCACAACATAATGGTGACTCCACTGGGGACCAAACCATATTAGCCTAAATTTGGCAGCTAATCACTGTGGTGGGCAATAAAATCTCCTTCAAGGCACTTTAAACCTTCCACCTGGTGACTCCACAGTTCCTAAATGACCAAAAGACTTCACTGGTGATCAATAGACCTACTGATTATCTTTTTTTTCACAAGACTCCACTAGGAGACCAATTTCATTACAACATCATCCATATTAAAGAAACACATAGTAATAAGCTTCTTTGTTTAAATATAGTTTTCCCCTTAAAGACTATCATACCTGGCTAGCTTTCTTTGTTGAGATTGTTATACATACTGGCTTCAAGAAAAATCCATACCAGAGCTTATCCTAATCCAAACCCCCCTGAAATAGTTGACAATCCTGAAATCATTCTTAGGAAGCCTTCCACATCTAGAGATCTAACTATTTTTAGAAACATTCATAGACCTACTTCAGCACTTGAAAACTTTACAGCTCTATCAGAGGCTCAGATTGATTTAGACTCACCAAGAAATTTACCAAGAACAAAATCATTGGTAGTTTAGATCAAATATACTTTGAGCCTTCAAGTTCACCACCACATAGTGGTCAACATATTAGGGATAGAGAAACCCCTCCATCAACACCTCCTGACATTCACTTCATTCATAATTTGGGTCTCTCTTATCCTAAATCTACTCGACAATCTGTTGCAAGTCCAATCATTTCTATCATCCACATATCTACTGTTCAAGCTAATCCTTTTCCTCCACAAAACACTATCATGGCAGCATGGTATGCTCTCTTGGTGTTACCACAACCTTTGGCTCCTTTACCTAATGACTATCAGTCAAAAACTCCTCATTTCACTAGTAAAGAATCTACCACAGATCAACACCATGTAGATAGGATGGAAGATTCTTTTGATTGCATGGAAATTGAAGATGAAACCATTAAGATGAGAATATTCGCTCAGAGTTTAGGAGGAGAGGTGAAGAAGTGGTTTCAAATATTACCTCCTAATAACATCCAAGACCTCCCCTCTTTACATCAAACTTTCATAAAAAATTGGGAAGTCAAAAACAACTCTCTCGAGATACTAGAAGAATATAAGAACCTTAAAAGAAATCAGGGAGAGAGTGTCCATGACTATTCCATTAGATTCAAAATTGTCTACAATGCTCTTCCACCACACATGAAACCTCCCCAAGGAATGGCCTTAGTGAAATATCCTGAAGGTTTTGATGCTAACATGGCCTATCAGCTTAGGGAGAGAGATTACAATACATTAGAAGAAATGCAAAAAGGAGCAGTGAGTGTAGAAGCAAACATGATTGAAAAAAGATCTAGGATGAGGGTTTAGAAGAAGGTAATCTATAGGGATGAAAAAATAACTTCTTCATCTGATCCCAAATATGATAGTCTGGCCAAAAGCACTGAGAGGATGGAAAGAATGATGGAGAAAATGGTGATCCAAGTCAACAATCAGAATAGAAACCAATATCAAAACCAGAACCAAAATTTTAGGACAAACAACCCCCCAAACAGACAAAGGGACTCTGATCAACAAGTCATACCTCCATTCTAAGAGAACTTCCTTGATGAGGATGAGGGAATAATAGAAGAATTAGAGGGAACTACCATAAACATGGTGGAAGTAGATAACCAGGATCACACCTTTTCAGCAGAGGATAATCAGACCTCATACTCACATTTGGATGAGGAAGGGTTAGAATCTAAAGATTATAGGTTGGGATTCGAAAATGCCATCATGCAGGTCCGAGAACAATATGTTCTCAGAAGAAAGAAGAACATAGACACTCCCAAAACAAAATCCTCTGAAATCACCATTAAAAAGAGACCTGAAAAGACTCTTAAAGTGACTGCTGAAAGTAACAACTCAGCAGCTAGAAGTTTTGGAAAAAACAAAGAAGAAAACATCCAAACTACTGATAAACCAAGTCAAGAAACTAGTAACACTAGCATTGCAGCTAATTATCCTAATAAAATGCTTAAAATATTGTACATAGTGAGAATCAGCAAGCTGATTCCACTAATAAAATATTGGCCAACAAAATAGAATTAAACCTTTCAAAGAGTAAGTCTCCTTTCAATTTGGAAAGTGAGATAGCCAAAATTAAAATTTCTTTTCCTCTCACTGAGTTGGCCACCGAAGATGTATATAGAGGTCAAATTTTGAAAGCTTTAAACTTAGGAGAAAAAATTGACACTGTCAATTTGAATGATGATCAACTAGCTCTTTTTTTTGGCCCAAAAAATGAAGGGAAATTTCAGGAAGGGGTGGTACCTCCTTTCTATGTTAGCCTTAATATCCATGACATAATCCTGCATAATGCTATGCATGATTTTGGAGCTTCACACAACCTTATGCCAAAGGTGATTATGGAGAAGCTATGCCTAGAGATAACCAGACCTTATAAGGATTTATATTCTTTTGACTCTAGCAGAGTGAAGTGCCTTGGCCTAATGAAAGATATTTGTGTAAATTTGACCCAAATCCCCACCAAATGCATGGTAATGGATGTTTATGTAGGGGCATTAGATTCTAAAAATACTTTTTATTTTATTAAACATAGGAGGTCTTATGTTCTTGAGAGAATATTGATTTTATGTAATTATTAAAGGGTTTTTTAGTGATTAAATGATATTTTTAATTAATTATTGTGAGGATTTCTTAATGTTCCCAAATGATTTGCAGAACATGAGAGAAATTAAATTTCAGATATCTAAGAATTAATTATGAAGCCTAAGTTAGATTTGGTTTCAATATTTTAGGGATAAAATCTAAATTGTAGGGGTTTGAGATATTTGAGGACTTTGTTGAGTTATTAAAGGGATTTGAACCTAAATTGGTTCAATTAAATTTGAATAAATTAATAAGCCTCAAAATAAAAATAGTTCAGGATAGGAGAGAGTTGTTCAGGAGCAGAGCAGTGAGATTAAGAAGGGCCATCATATTGAATATCAGGCCAGGACCAGAGAAGGTTATGTAATTTTATTTTATTACATAAGAAGAATTGATTCAGAAACTTGTGTGTTTTGATTGATTGAAAATTGCGTGAATTAATTCTATGGTTCACATCTGCATCATGATATTCGATTTGAATATGAGAATAGAGAAATCGATGGCATTAATATATTGTCTCTGCGTATAAATTAAATGTGCCTTTATTTTGGGTGATGAGGTTTTGATCCTATTGGTAAAGGATCGATCGAAATTCTCTCCGTATAATTGAATCTACATTCTTTGTGTATAATTGTGTAGGGGTTTTTTTGAATTCCACTTGATATTGATGTGAGTCTACTTAAGAATGGTTGAAAGGAAATCGATTTGGATTCAATTTACATCAACCAATATCGATTTTTGTATCAAAACCACAATATAGAAAAATTAGTGAAGATAGAATCTTGAATACGTTTTACATCCTGTGTGAAGGATTCAATGGTAATCTATGAAGTTCGGTCCTTTTTAGTGAAAAACACAAGCCATGTTAACATTTGAAAAACGCAAGCCATGTTAACATTTGATTTTTAAACATGTAAATCTGCCTTGAAATTCTGTTAGCTATAAGAGAAATCGTGGAAACCAATCCACAGCAGAAAAGGTTGAATGCGTGGTCTGAGAGATTGATTTTTTGTATGACCGTGCTATTAAGTTCCACGTAGGGAAGAAAGAACATCGAATTGCATGAATTGATGTCGATCTGGTGTCAAAGCTTCAAAGTGAGAATGCGATGGAGTTTAAAGAATAGCGTGCCAAGTTGAGATCAGAACCTTGGCCTTTGAGGAAGGATGCAGAGATACTAACTCTGATTTTTAAAAGTGGAATCATTCGAAAGAAGGAAGTTCATATATAACAGCAGAATTTGTGTAGCGTTGTAGAATTTTCATCTGTGTGAATTGCAGAAGTGTAGCCTGGCAAGAGCATTGAGTTGCAGCATTCCGGTACCATGAATCTGATATGAAGAGTCAAAGGAGCAGAACCATGAACAATGGCATTGGATGGAAAGAGAAGCACGAAGACATGTGCAGCTGGTGCAATGAAATGGATGGAGAATGGTAAGTTGTGTGGGCTCAAGAGTTATTCTAAAAGTAGTGTTTTTGTTTTAACTTTATGCCATGAAGGTTGCATATAATATTTCTGATATGCATTGGTAAATTCATACAAGTATGAATTAAAGGGAAGCTGGCATATTAGCATTAGGATTGATGAGTGGTGGTCAAAGGAAATTATGTTGATTCATAACATGAGAATTGAAGACATCACATATATAAATATATTGTGTTGATGTGAATTCAGAATATGATTTGGGTTCTAAATGCTATTTGAAGTTTGGGTTTGGCATGGTTATTAACCATTGGTTATAAATGAAAGAGAGCTTCCACATATGAGAATTGGTTGTGTGATTTTATAATCATAGTGAAATGATTTATTTTTAAAAAAGGCTTCCATTTTGAAATAACTTTGGATATGAAGGTTCGATTGGTTTTATAACCAAGGGTTGAATTGAGTAAAAACTTCAATGGAAATTCAATTCTAAAGCTTCCGCATGAAAGAATTGAATTGAAGTATGGTTTTCATAAACCATAAAATTTTGAAAACAAATGCTATTAGCTTCCACATGTAAAAGTTGTGAATTTTCCTAGAATTGGAGTTTTATTTGGGGCATAAATTTGGAGATGCATTTTTATATGCATAGCATTGGAGAGAATGTGGGTTTGGCAGGGTGAGCCTGCCATCAAATGTTGTAGTGGAAGATGTGCCTCCTAAGTATGGCATGCTGCTATCAAGATCATGGGGTGCCAAGCTGCAAGGTACAATGCAGATGGACATGACATATGCCACAATCCCTACCTTTATCCAACTTAGAAGACTATATAGAGAGGCACACATGAAATTTATGGTTAGCAACCTAGAGAAACTGGAAAATTCCCCTCTTTACTCTATCCATACAGATATGGATTCCTTTATCCTTTAAAACGAAGAGTTCACTGATGAACAAGAGCTAGGAAACAAAAATTTAAATAACAGAGTAGAAGCCACAAATTTAAACATAATGGAAGCTTTAGAAATAGAGGAAAACACGAGAGGAAACTTTGAACAGTGTGCTAAATCAAAAAATCAGAGTGAGCAAAACCAAGATTGCAAACAAAAAATTACTCATCACTCTGAACTCCATGAAAATCCTAAAGAACAAAACGTAACACTACAAAATGGTGAACATAGCACTAGGGATGAAACTAATAACAATTCTGCAAAAAATCTGTTATCGAAAATGAACTTTGATGGATCTTACACTAGAAAGAATGCAGGAGCTGGGGTATGGCTGCACAACTCTAACAATAACTATGTTGAGAGCCATGCTTTTAAATTAGACTTTAAGTGCACAAAGAACATTGCGGAGTACAAATCTCTTCTCTTAGGATCGCCTTTATTGAAAAAACTAGGAGCTAAGATAATAGTTGTTAAAGGAGATTCAGAATTAGTCATCAAACAAATCAATGGAGAGTACACTGCAAAGAATCCTAGATTAAGGGCATATAGGAATGATGCTATGCATCTGTTGAAAAAATGTGTAGAGTATGAGCTTGTATTTGTCCCTAGGAGTCAAAACATTATTGCAAATGGATTTGCCTGTGCTGCTAGTTCATATCAGAAATCACCTAGTGAAAAAATTATCATTATTAAAACAAAATATAGACCTGTAGTGCCAGATAATGAGAGATATTGCCAGGTCTTTGAGGGTGACAAACATATAGAATATTTCTTGCTCTGCAGGAATGAGTTTGAGTTACCTAATTCAGACTCTAAATGCGATGAAAACTGTGTAGATAAAGAGCCCCCTGACGAAGAAAAACCATCCACTAATGCAGAAATAAACATGTTAAACAAATAATTTGAAAACCAAACTGAATAATACATGAAAATAGATAAGGAAGACATAGAGGTGTTGCATTCCAAAGACAAGAACATACCTAGAGGATTAGCACCCCTAGAGGAACTTTTTTATTTTAAAGATGTGGCAAAAAAAACCCACTATATAACACATTGAATCACATGTTGAAGAATGCAATATAGGTAGCAAGGACAACCCTAAAATGATTAAATTATCTAAATCCTTTCCAGCACACATCAAGAATAAATACATTGATTTATTCAAAGAGTTTTTTGATGTGTTTGGTTGCAGTTATGAGGAATTAAAAGCCTATGACACAGATATTATCCAGCAGAAAATCCCCTTGAAAGAAAACCAGAAACCCTTTAGGAAACAACTGTGCAGAATTAACCTAGTACAACTGCCTCTAGTGGAAAAGGAAATCAAGAAAATGTATGAAGCAGGAATCATAGTGCCTGTGAGGTTTTCTGATTGGGTATCTAACCTAGTGGCCATAAGAAAAAAGATAGGACAAATCAGACTATGCATTGATTTTAGAAACCTTAACAGAGCCTCCCTAAAGGACAATTACCCATTACCCAAAATGGAACACATCCTACAAAGGGTAGTTGGCTCTAAAAGGATCTCTCTATTAGATGTCTTTTTAGGGTATAACTAGGTGTTAGTACTCCCAGAAGATCATCTAAAAAAATCCTTCACCACTCCATGGGGCGCTTTCATGTATGTGAAAATTCCCTTTGGACTAATGAATGCTGGTGCAACCTTCCAAAGAGCTATCGACATAGAATTTTCAAAGGAAATAGGGCACTTCATTGTAATTTATCTTGATGACATAACAATTTATTCCAAAAATCATGAAGAGCACCTCGAACATCTAAGAAAGGTCTTTGAAAAATGAAAAAGGATTTGGCTATCTTTAAATCCCAAAAAGACAGTATTTGGCTTCCAAGAAGGTAAGCTTCTTGGCCATATTATATCAGAAAAGGGGATTAAAATAGACCCAAAAATATTTGAGGGGATACTGTAGATTAGCCACCCAAGAAACATAAAATAATTGCAGTCCTTTATTGGGAAAATTAACTTCTTGAGGAGGTTTATTCCCAACTTAGCGGAACTCCTGAGAAATATGACAAACATGCTTAAGAAAGAAGTAGGAGTTAAGTGGACTCTAGAGGCCAAAAAATCATTTGAACTGGTAAAACTTTCCCTTACCCGAGCACCAGTTCTAATCAGTCCATATTTCACAAAAGATTTCCTTATATTCTCCTTTGCATCAGAGCATACTGTGGCTGCTGTCTTGTTGCAGAAAAACCTAGAAGGACAAGAGCAGCCAATTTCTTTCTTTTTCAAGGCACTAATAGATGCTCCCTTGAAATATAATATAATGGAAAAGCATGCCTATGCTTTGGTAAAGGCCTTAAAATATTTCAGGGTGTATATTCTGCATTCTCACATCATTTCTTATGTGCCTAACATAGTGGTGAAATATATTTTGTCACAAGATCTAGATGGAAAAAGAGGTAAATGGATTACAGTGATACTAGAGTATGATTTGGAGATCAAACCCACAAAACTCAACGAGGGTCAAGTCTTGGCACAATTAATGGATGAATCTAATTTGCAATCCCTTGACATAAACATGGTAGATGCCTTGGATGAACATGAAGGATTACCTACTCCTACTGTTGAAGAACAATTCCAAAACTCACCTTGGTACGCTGACATCTTGTATGTGCTTACAAATCTTAATGCTCCTCTTGATTTATCAAAGACAAAGGAAAGGTTTTTAAAGTTAAAAGCTAGGAATTATTTCATTTTAAATGAATTTTTATACTGGAAACATGAAAATGGTTTGTTTCTTAAATGTTTTCTTGAAGTTGATGCAGAGAGGATCAAACTTGAGTTCCATGAAGGAGAGTGTGGAGGCCATTTATAATGGAAAACCACAGCCAAAAAAATCCATAGAGCTGGCATTTACTGGCCCACACTTTTCCAAGATGTACATAAAATGATAGTTGCCTGCCATAAGTGCCAAATATTTGAGGGCAAAAGAAAACTCCTCCCTTTACCACTACAACCAATCACTATTGAAGCTCCTTTTCAATAGTGGGGCCTAGATTTCGTAGGAGAAATCCATCCTACTTCATCTACCCAACACAAATGGATTCTCAAAGCCACAGAATATTTCACAAAATGGATAGAGGACATACCTTGCAGGAATGCCACAAATTCTATCATCAAATAATTCCTTGAAGACCATATCCTATCTAGATTTGGCTGCCCTAGGAAGATTATTACTGATAACGCTGCTGCTTTTGGTTCCAAAAAGATGATTGATTTTTGTCACAGGTATCAGATTGCACTTGGTCATTCTACTGCCTATTACCCACAAGGTAATGGGCTATCAGAATCATCAAATAAAATTTTGGTGACCATCATCAAGAAGCTTCTTGAAGAGAATAAAAAATCATGGCATAATAAGTTGGTGCATGCTCTGTGGGTAGACAGATTGACTACAAAGAAATCCATTGGAATGTCCCCATATCAGTTAGTCTATGGAGTGGACGCAGTGTTTCCTACCAGCTTGGGGGTGCCAGTGATAAAATTGGTCCAAGAAATACAGTCAAAAGAAGACAACATGGTAAGGAGGATCAATCAAACAATACATCTCCAAAAGACAAAGGAATAGGTCTACAACAGAGCTCAAAAAGTGCAAGAAAGCATCAAAAAGTTGTTTGATAAGAGAAAAAAAGCTTGTGACTTCAAAATTGGAGACAAGGTTCTTAAGTGGGACTCTAGAAGAGAAGATAAGGGTAAGCATGGAAAATTTGACAGTCTGTGGCAAGGCCCTTATGTTATTCGATCCACCATTCATCCAAATGCATTTTTTCTACAAGAATTAGATGGTACAGATCTGTTTGGGGGTCTTGTCAATGGAAGGATGCTCAAACATTACTACTGCTAAAATTCATTGTTTAAATTTTTCACTTCCATTGTAAATACCATTGCTTTGTTCAGTTTCACAAAGAAAAAAAAAAAAAAAATACAAAAAAATGAGAAAATAAAAGGTTCAAACAAGCTCAAAACTTGAACCTTCGAAGCTCCAAAAGAATGTCTCAAATCAGCTCAAAACCTAAGCCAAAGAAAGGGAAAGCTGTTTCTAATATGATAAAAGCCTAAACCAGCAAATAAAGAAGATGGATCAGCTCTAACAAGCCCAAAACCAGAGCTGAAATGGAGAAGAAAAGTGACTCTAACAAGCTCAAAATCTAAGTCACGAGAGAAAGAAGGATGCTCTAAAATTTTCACAAATTCAAGCCTTCACAATTTTGGTTTCAATTTCCTACAAAGTTCAATTCATGTGCAGTTGTCTTTATGCCATGGACCCATACCAAACCAGACAGTCTAATCCTGGTTTGACTGTTTTTAAATTTCTGTCTTAGAATGTAGAGAAAGAAATCTGCTAGACATTTTAATTCTAGCAGATATTAGCGTAGGTAGAGAAGCTATAAGGCCAACTGTCTAATCTAGTCTCATGGAGGAATAAGGGTAGAATTAGATTATATTTTTCTTGTTTTAATTAAAAAAAAACGATGAATAAGGTCTGCAAGTCTAAATGCACCTGGAAGAAAAAATGTTAAGATAGTAGGATGGGTAGGTAGATTGTTTGGGAGAATATTACTACTGATATGATGTTTTCATGATGTGTAGCAGCTAATTAAAGAAGAAAAATATGGCCAAATATCAGGCATCTGGCCTACTCCAAAGACTATTTTCTTATATTCTTGACACGTTCAAGAAGATGTCATCCCCATGTGGAACCACTGTTATGCACCTATAAATTTTTGACATAGAAAACAGGTGGCTAATTTTGTTTCATACCTTCAAGACTGAAATTTTCCTTGAAAATCTATCATCCTTGAAGCCTTTGTGTGTCCTATTCCCTTTCAAAAATATTTGATGATGTTTCCACTGGAAAGCCTCACTGTTTTGTAAAGGAAATGCTCTCAAAAGGCCTCCATTTTCCCTTTTTCATCCCCTCAAAATCCCCATTTTCACCCCTTTTTCCCCTTTCAAAAGTCCTCCAAAATTCCTTCATTAACCCTCCATCTCATCAAAATTCCCTTTTTAAACCTTATAGCTCCCTTGATCTGGTTTAAAAATGCCTCTTTTCATTTACCAGAACCTCTCATTTGGCATCAAAAACCCTGTTTTTGGCCTAAAATTACCCTTTTAACACTTTAGGGCTTAATCCCTTTCAGCTTAGCCCTTAGCCCCTTTCTCCACATATAACCCAACACCTAGAACCAGTCATTAACCCTCAGGTGCTAATTGCAATCAGAGCTTTTGTTACTGTGTTCCCTTTGTTTCTTCCTATTTTCCGATGCGATGGGTCTTTTCTCCGCTCGACCTCAGATTCTATCTCCGCCCTCAATATTATTAGATCTAACGGCCTGTGCTAAATCGAATCATGCCCATCCATTTGGCTGCCCTCCACCTGTGTGACTCTTGACTAAATCTGGACCGCTGATCATTCACATATCTAATGGCTTGCGCTCCATCCCACAATCGGCAAACACAAGTTCCCTTTTCTTTGTTCCATTTCCTCCTCCGATGTTGATCCACCGATTAGATCTTGGCCATCCATTCTACAGATCCAACGACAAGGCTTTAATTTCATCACTCTTTTTCTGACTGTCCACCAAATCCCAAATCATCTCTTTGATGCAATCCTAACCGTCCACCCCTTCAGATCCGACGGTCAGCAGGAAACCCGATGGCCATTTCCACCCGTGCATTTTATCTTTATCGCGCTAAACCTATACTGTCATATCCTTTTCCCTCCCATCCGACAGTTGAGAAGCATATCACGTGATATATCCGAACGTTAAAGTTTTGAAATCGCACGATATAAGTTGTTTTCTAATTCCACATGTCGACTCCTGATATGATTGTGTTCCAAAAGAGAAAACCACTTACCACCTTTGACCCCGCTCGAAAACCGCTGCCGATTTTCTGCTTACCGCCCTCCATAGCATAATTTCCATTTTAATCGTGGCCATTGTTTAATTCGATCTAAAGGCTCGCATTTCATTGCATCCTCATTCATTTGTTTCTCACCTATGCCCCTGAATGCCTCAATAGAACAATCTCTACCATTGATTCCTTCGATCAAAAGGCCACGATATCGTTTCACCCCCATTCACTTATTTCCTCATCCACCCTCCAAACAACTTCATTGATTAATCTATACTGTAGATTGCCCCTGTTAGATCTGATCCAACGGTCCATAATGCCCGATGCCCTAGACATTCATCAAACCCATTTTTCACATTCTGCCATGAATTTTCTGCCTTTTCTTCACTGCATCTGTTATTTCCTTCATCGTGCCACCATTCTCTTAAGCTTTCACATCATCCTCTCCCATTCCCTAAGTATTTTATAACTAGTTTATTGTGTTTTTTCAGGTTACAAATGGTGAAATTCATTCTCTGTCTCATAGTCACAGACAGGGAAATAAAGGGCGAAAAATGCCATTCTACAGAATCGAAGAGTGCAGGGAAGACACATGGCAAGGTTTTAAGAATGTTTTTATCAAAAGGATCAATGTTAAACCCTATTTCAAACCCTCCAATGCCATTAAAATATGCATATTCACAAACAGATCAGAAAGGAAGCAGCAAAGTGTATCAGTGAGAAATTGAAGGGATTAAATGTCTGTTATTGAAGATAAATGCTATAATTCAGTGTTTAAAGGATAGAAACACAGATTGAAGACCTTAAAATGATCTAGAAGGCCTAATAAAGCCAAAAAACACATGAAACAAGCCATATCAGCTTTTTCACATCAGCATAATGTTCTTTCCCAAGAAAGGACAAGTTCCCATAATCTTTTTTATTCTCCATCAACTTTCTGAGAAGAACATCACCCTGAAAGAAGTCCCAAGATTGCTAGAGCATTAGTTACAAAGTATGGAAGGCCTGAAAGTCATTTATCTGCCTTAATTTTCACAGAGTACAAACAGAGTACTGCAGCCAAGAAAGTACCTCAGAGACATACCTCTGAAGTAATTATCAGCCTATCGAAGACCCCTAGTTCATCCAAAGAGTACTAAAAGTCAATACAAGGATATTAAGACAGAATGGGCAACAAAAACACTCCTCCCTCTGTTTTAATGATGCATTTAAGTTCTATCTACCTCTAGTTCCACTCTTTCAAATATAAGAACTCTTGATAAATAAATTGTAAATGTTGTTTAACCATGGATTGTAAGTTGTTTCATTGAGATAGATTTTTGTGTATTAGTTGTAAAATAGGTTGGGAGATGATCTCAGACTGATACCAAGATGTTCGACAATGATGTATATGACTAGTGTTGCTATTTAATATGACGAGCATGTTCATTGGATCCTGATCTAAATCAGTGGTGAAGTGTTCTATCTTTTAATTTTTTCCCTTTGTTATGCATCACATTTCATTTCTCTAATAAGAATGAGTAATCTAGTTTAGGATATACTGCTCTAAAGTACCCTAACACTTCTTGCTCTTCTTATATTTGATGTTTTCTGCTAATTTTGTAATCTAAGAAAAAATTCAAGATAATTTAACCAGTATAGAAGTTGGTTTATCCATGCTTGCTGATGTATGAATTTAGAATTTGTTTTTAGATGTTCTTGTCTGGTTTTAACTGAAAGAATTGGGAAACTGGGATATCTATACTTAGTTCTGTCTCACTAGGGTCCTTTTCCAACAATTAGCCTTTCTAAGTTCCCTTAAGTTTAATGCCAAAAGCAGAGAAGGTTAAAAGTCTTTCTCTGATCTTAGACTTCACTTTGTGTCCATCTTGAATGTTTTCTATTATCTGAAGAGTTAGCCTCATTAGGAGTTTGATCATAGACGGTTAAGGCATTCCCTAACCCTATATTTTCTCCTGAATGGTCACCTTGGAAGGTTTACTTGTCATTCACCTTCATTTCCTTATCATTTCATCCCAATACTATCATCTTAAGATATTCTCTGATTTAGATGACTAGCCCATTTGAAAGCCTTGGATATTGAATTGCAAGTAAACCCTTTTATGACCCCATTGCCCAATGGATTTGTGTTTTCTTTGAATTATCTCCCCATTGCCAAAAATCCTTCTTTACTCGCCTCCTTACCTTTTTTTTAACCCTTCTTTCATGTTTCCCAACCAAACAACAAAACAAAACAACAACCCTTGTGCCCTATAACTAGCCTAATACCTTAATTGAACTTCAAAGATATATATTATTCTTTGGCTTTATAGAGAGATCCCTCTCTGGATCTAGGAGGGCTAGATCCTGAGATCCCAAAGCGGTTTTATGTTGTCTTGTCATTTGGTATTGCCAAATTTTCCAAATCACAGGAACCACAACATGATAGATAAAACAAGCCTGCTTGAGCTTATCGATTTTGGCTTTGACAACCTCTCGTCTAGAAGGATTAATGGGTCTCAAATTTTGATGGAAAGGATTGGCATCATGGCATGTATCGATATGGTGGTCTACAATGGTAGGATCAATTCCAGGCATTTCTTAATAGGACCAGGTGAAAAAATCAGGAAATTCCTTCAATAACTTGGTGTAAGCCTCAATTTCTTTCGAGGTGCATTGGGCACCCAAGGTAACTTTTTCTTCTACCCTTGGTTTTCCAGAAATTTTAATTTTAATGGTAGGAGAGATATTGGCCGTATTTCCTTCTTCAAAATCATTGGGTGCAGGGATGGGATTTCTAAAACAATCAAATTCATAGGGAATGAAGTCTTTTGTTTGCACAACATACTAGTCATGGGACTGCTGCGGGAGGAAGTATGCACAATGGTGCTTATCATCTCATGGAAATTTAGGGGTGGTCATCGCTTCCATAATGTCTTCATAAGCATGGAAGTTGGGGTGAATGATGGAAGGGAGACCACATGAACCAAAAAAGCTACCTGACTCATAATCATCAGAAGAAAGGTTCATATTCGCATCGTCACTGGGGGTGACGAAAGATTAATCAGATAATGCATCTACCGATGTTGAGCCTAGGATGATCGCTAAAGGGAGGTCATCTGAAACAAAAGGGGGAGTCCAAGAGGGGTCTTCCACCATGGATCTCATAGATGATGATAGGTAGAAAATGGTGGCTGAAGGCTCAATCATCTCGACATCGGGAGGGGGAATTTCAATGGGAGCAAGCGAGAGCTCTAGTTCTGCCGAAGGAGAACTCACAAAAAAGGGAGAGGTGGACTCGTTTCACTTTCCTTCGAATTGGTGGACCACTTCTAAAGAGAAATGGTAGTAATCAAGGCGAGGACAGAGGTGGGTGTAGTAGCCATGGAAATCACACAAAGCACAAGGATGATTTATGTGCAAAAAAAATGATTTTCGGGACTGAATTGGGTATAATGGCATAGACCTTTGGGATATAAGACTCAGGAAATGCTTCATTGAGCATGGGATTGAGACGAGGCAATTAAATACAAGTATGGGTGGCATGATCGACAACATGACACAAAGCACACCAGGTGGTAGGTTTTGGAGCCTGAGGTGGAGTAAGGGTTGTTTGGGAAGCCTTCTCCTTAGGTTCCTTATTGCAAGCTTTTTCCCCCTGAACCGAAGATTTCACAAGAGGAGTAGGTTCCTATTGAGGTGGCTAAGGCACAGAATCAAAGAGAGGGGTCAAGGCGATCAGATGGACCAGGGTCAAAGAAATATAAGGTTTTGGCTCACTAGGCGAGATATTGTTCGGGGGATCAATGTACCAAACTGGGATCCCTTGGGTCATTTTAGGAAGGGAAAAGGTAGCTATAACAATCAATGAAAATACTCCAAGAGGGGGATCTAGAAATGGTATTTGACCAAAGGATTAATGGCCAGGTGGGACAACTCCGAGATGGTTAAGGACATGAGGAACCATTCCAGAAGGGTAGATAGGCTCATGGATACTAACTGAAAATGGGGGGCCTTGAGGAGGGGGTCCTGGAGGCCGAGTCGAGGTGCTACGAGTAGGTTGTGGAGGGCAGTGCTGTTGACTAGTCGAACCAGTCTGTTTGAGGTCGGACTGAGAAAATTGCATCATTAATTAATTTGATGAGCTAGGGTCAGAGAGAGGATGGCAGAGACCAAAGAATGAACCAAGTAAAGAGTAATCATTATAGACTCTTGTTGAAACCTTGGTCAGAGGTTTGAATATTTTTATATTTTCCGCTAAAGATATGATGGACTTAGGGGAGGTCTAAGACTTTGGTTCATAATATGTCAACTGGTCGATGGTGACGATATTTTTGTCGAGAGGAAATCATATCTTACGGTGAACTTCAAATGGGACAATAGGTATCACATAAGTGTAGCTATGACCCAATAGAATTTTGTAGTCTAAGCGGGCATCAATGACTTCTACGTCAACACAAACAGTCTTTCCCGCAAGAGTAATAGGACAATTGTGGAACATGCCAAGGGACTAGGAAGAGTGGCCATTGCATGCTCAGAGGGTGATAGTGGAAGCGGCTAACTCAGGAGACTTGAGTTGCTTCAAAAATAAAGCAGACATCACAGAGGTGCATTCCCCCTTGTCAATTATAGAACAAGAGACGTTGGCATTCCGGATCTTGATAGGGATTTGGAAGGCGATAGAAGCAGGAAGGGGGAGATGTTCTGACCAATCAAAATTGAATATAATCGAATGATCAGCTAAAGGATCAACAAAAACCATGGAAGATAGTAGAGATTTTCATTGTGAAGGGTAGGACTAGAGGACTTCCAGTGTTGACATGGTAGTAGGAAATTGTGCCAAGTCATCTAATGTACTATACGAATGGGAAGCTTCACCAGAAGCAACGTTTCGGTGTAATGGTCCCTTACTGATCTTGGTATGAACCTCTGACTTAGGCTGAGCGATCAGGAAAGGACAATTGGGTTTCGAAAGAGGCTCTGTGGGACCTGGAGAAGGGGGTTTGGGTGCAGATGTAGCGGGAGGCTTGTTGTACTAGCAGGACCAAGTCTTAAGGTTGAGGTCAATGGTAATGGGTTGGTTAAAGCTCATCATCAGAATATGGTAATCGGAGGTACCAGATGGAGGAGGTTGAGTGGCCACCTGACTCTCAAGGGGCTGGGTAGCCATGAATCCTTGCTAGGGGAAAGGATTCATAAACACAACTTCTAGGAAGTGTTGGGAGGAACAGAAGGGGAGGATTGCTGT
Organism: Pinus albicaulis; assembly: GCA_034641835.2. NCBI lineage: Eukaryota > Viridiplantae > Streptophyta > Pinopsida > Pinales > Pinaceae > Pinus > Pinus albicaulis. Next base: position 1,199,847,237 of record CM076581.1, on the reverse strand, counting down.
CCTTGGGATGCTGCTTGAGCTTCCCACATTTGACGCATTTGAGGTAAAAGAGAACAATTATGGGTGTAGTGACCATAGACATCGCAACAAGAATAAGGTTTTTTCATGCGAACTGGTTAGTCCTACTTAGGTTGAGTTTCTTGTTGCTGGGTTGTGCTGTTAGGTGCATTCCCTTGGGGATTGTTTCCTAGATTACCTAGGGCATATTGGTTTTGGTTGCCTTTCCTCTTCCTTTTGGAGGTTTGAGGATTATTCACACCTTGTTCTACTTACACCTGACCCTGAAGGGGTGGTGGCTGCTATTGTGAGGGTTGAGAAGGCAAGGGAGACTGAGGTGCTAATTTTGGAGGAGCTAAAGAACCAGGGTGCAGATACAGATAATAAGGAGGTTGGGAAAAGTTGGGGTAGATAGGTTTGGAAAAATGAAGAGGCATGTTGTATCTTAGACACATGCTACCGGGAGGGGGGAAAGTGCAGGAGGAGCTAGCCCCTCCCTGAGGGACACCATAACCCATGGGAGGATGAGTTTACAGATGAGAAAGGGCTCGAATGATACCATCGCTGGCGTGGGATAGCCTCGGTGCATTGGAACCACCAGGTCTACAGAGATAAGGTAAGATGGTATAAACATAACTAGAATGTGCATAGATCATTTCATATTTCAATGCAATCTGGAGGGTAGATTCCTCGGTATAAGGGTAGTGAGATGCGAAATATTTTCCAATAATAGAGAAAAGGGATCTAAGAAACTAATCCACGTAGACATGGTCTTCGAAGGTAGGGGCTCGAAATAGGCTCTTTCTTCTCCACCATTCGTAGACATGATCAAATATTCGGGTCACAGGTGATTGACGGAAAGAGGTCAAGAGTTCAATATCGGTGTCAAAGTGAAGGGGAAGCTGGAAGTAAGATAGAAAAACCCTCGTAAGAGTCGCAAAAGTGGTATGAGAGGAGGATGCCTAGTCAACATACCACTTGGAAGCTTCTACAATAAGCGTACGCCAGAATAATCGAAGATGGACACAGTCACCGGTGATTGAGTTAGATAAACACCACATGTGGAAAGAATGAACATGGTTGGTAGGATCCTCTCTAGAAATTCCTTCAAAATTGGGGATGTTTGAAGGGAGCTTGGTTGGTATAGCAGGCCAACTAGGATCATGATGTATGGGGTCATTAATCAACTTGCTAAAATTGAGAAGAATGAGGCCTACCATATAAGGGAGCAAGGGAGAAGCTGGAATAGTTCCTGTTATAGCACCACTAGTAGCATTCCCAGCATTAGAGCTGGGGCTATCACTAACATTAGGTCCTGAACCATACATATTGAAGGGGAAAGGAGGAGAGCCGGGGAAGGAAGAAAAAGGGGAATCACGATTAACCAGAAGCAGAGTTATAATGGGGACTTGGTGGAGGATGAACTTTAACCCTACACGGAGGAGTAATTCATCCTAACAGAAATTGATGAGGAAGGTGTTGAGCCCTAGAATTGCCTTCTCTTTTACAAACCTTCACTTCATTTCATCATTATTTTATCACTTCATAAGCCTAAAATCAATGAAGAATGATTAGGACTGCTTAAAGGTTACATGCAATTGATTAACATATTATATTTTTATGATTTTTGATGTTTTAATAATTTTCTGCAAAATAGCTACAGAATACAGGCGTTCCGTAGCTGATCACGCGTTCCGCAGTTGTTTTAGATTTTTAATGGGTTACAGGTGTCGTCTAAAGAAAAAACGCATATGGGCAAATTCTATATCACTCCCTCATCATTTTTTGCTCTCCACGAAGTCTGAGTTCGAATCTCCAAGCGGTTATGCACGTGGAAGAGATTAAAACTGAGCAGCAGTTTCCTATCAGGACACAGACTCCACATAAAGAATGAGGCCTTCAATAAGAGTTTCAATTTGATTAGAAGTGGGAAGACAATTATCCCTTTATTTTCTCCAGATTAGTTATGTAATTTTGATATAAATATGACTCGGGAGACTGAGCAATGCTGGTTAGATTTTGGTTAGATTTTGTTTCTGTTGCTAGATCTCAGAATACTCTGTTTTGAAGAAATCCTCCCTTAATGAAAGAAGCATTGTCCTATTGCACGAGCTGAGTGAATTTTGAGTAAATTTGTGTGCTACTCTGGTGGTAGAGGGCCCCTACTGCCCGAGGAGTTTTTAATTTAGATAAGTAACTCTCATTTCATTCTTAGCTTAGTTAATTTTCTGAATTCTACGTTTTTATGTTCATTTGTATTGAATGCTACTGTTTAGTCTCGTTCTAATGAATTCTTCCAAAATACCTCTAATGATGAATGGGAATTAACTATGGTATTTTAGGAGTTTAATTGTGTTTTCATTTCGAACTATGTGTTTTATGTTCAATTGCATTGAATAATACAACCATACTTGTTTTCACAAACTCTTCCAAAATATCATTCATATTGAACAAGATGAGCTGTAGAATTCCTTAGGATAGTTGCATGTTAATTTAGTTATAGCACTCCGGAGGTAGAATGCATCTAGTTCAGCTCTGTCATTTCATTTCAAGTTTGATAATGGATTTTTAGTTTAACATTGTTCACTGCACTTCAAGTAGACTAGTAACATTCTAGTTTAGTCTTAGCTCACTGTATTAACATTCCAAGTTTAGTTGATATCCATTGCATTTTAAATTGTATTAGTTGTTAAATTTAAATATGACGGTCTTCATTATTTAGAAAAATTCTTTTGTTCCAAACTCATATTAATACATAATCATTTGGACAGAAGCTTGTATCAATCTAAGACCTAGAGTATTTTGCAACCTTTTTACCATTTCACAAACAAGCCTTTTCTCAAAGAATATTCTAAAAATGAAATCTATAACTTTTGAGTGAGGCCTAGTGGTGTTAAACTGAGTTGCAGAACAGAATTAAAAGCTAGCTTAGAGTAGAAATATTATCATGCTACAAATGTTCTTTTCGAAATATATTCCAATGAACCTTTAAACCGTGGATGAGATGTTGTAGCATTGTAAGTTGATTGTTTGATTGTTTAAATTAGGAGAACTTCATTTATATTTAACTTGTCCATTTCTCAAGTTCTTCCAACACATATTTAATGAATGAATTGGATAAGTTCAAGCTCATGTTGTGATTTATTTCCTTGCAATGAAGTCATTATCAAGATTTGCATTTGTTGTTTGCCAACCATATTTTAGGATTTGCTCTATTTTAGTATTTGCATTTGTTATTTTCCATAAATAGTTTAGGCTAACAACTTCTTCTCACCAGCATTTAATTCTTTCCCTTTTCAAACATAAAACAATAAAACCAAAAACATCAGAAAACACTAAACACAACGAAGTAGGAAGAGGTTACTTAGGCACATATGGTGCACTTCACTTCAACAGTTTACTAGCCCTGGTTGAAAATTTATGTTATCAATTTAGGAACACTAAGTTGAGCACAAACATTTTGGCGCCATTGCCGGGGAAGTGTAACTAGGTAACCTTATTTCTTACATCCAAAAAAAACAAAACAAAACAAAACAAAACAAAACAAAAACTTCAATCACCTACCACACCCACTATATCATGTGGTGCAGTAAGAGCCACACATCCACATCATGAATTCATATTTTTGCAGGTAGAAGAAGAGGTGACAAAGGAGGTTGAAGAATGGATGGAGATGATGACAATGAGGAAGATCCTTTTGGATTTCCCATTCAGGAAACTGATATCAACGTTCAAATGAAGAACATCCATCCATCTGTACTTCCTAACTTCAAAGGTATGAGATCAGAAGACCCGGAAACCTTTCTTTTTGAATTTGAAATAATTTGTAGATCTTATGGCTACTCATTGCACATACAGAAATTGAATTTGTTTCCAGCAACATTGAAGGATAGAGCTCTTAGATGGTTCATGACTTTAGGAACAAATTCTATAAGGACATGGGATGATATGAAAAGAGTATTTTTGGAAAAATATAAAGGTTATTGCATGCACCATGACCTTAGAAATGAAGTCTTTAAGATGAACCAAAAAGGGGATGAAAGCCTAGAAGATTTAGTAGAGAGATTTACTTATAATATCAAAAGATCTAAATTGCATGATTTAGGATCAGATGCATTAAAAACTCTCCTACTAAATGCTATAAAGGATGAATGGATTGATCTTCTTAATCTTGTGGGAAAAGGAGATGTCTATCAATTACCATTTCAAGAAATTTGTGAACTATGCAAGAACATATCAAGAGGAAAAGAAAAGTGTGTAAGATCCCCTCAAGATCCATTTATGGCAAAAGTAAGTAAGTCAGCATCAGGATTGGTAAATCAAACTGAACCTAACAATTTGCTAAACATTTTTGGTAATTTAAATGAACAAAATGACATGCTAAGAATGCAAAATAGGCAAAAAGTTGCTTCATTTATATTTTTCCCTAAATGTAGAAAGAAACATGCTTTGCATGAATGTCCACTTGATAACATTAAAATGTGTAAAATTTGTGCAAGATCACATACTACTGAAGATTTCCCATCATTACCAGGGTTGAAGGAAATTTACCAGAAGGATAATGGAGCAAATCAAGCACAAGAGCAACTTTGTTATGTAGCTCCAAGAGGACTATGGCAGCCTCATCAACCCAATATGATGCAATATCCTTATGCACAGTTTCAAGGTTATGCACAACAATCTCAAGGTAATTGGAAAACACCCTTGCCTTGGCAACCTTGGGCATCTCAATCCCAACTTCAAAACCAACCTTGGAAACCTTGGCCATCTCAATCCAAACCTCAAAACCAATCTTGGCAACAAAGTTGGCAAAGGCCTTATCAAGGAAATCCACCATATCCTCAATTTTTCCCTCTCTATTCTCAATACCATCATTAATGTTATTCATACCATTCACCTCCACCACAACATCAAAATCACCCTCATTTGACCTCAATTCAACTTTTCCCATTATTATCCACACAAGCACCCCAAAAATTCATTCCCACTCCAATACCTCCACAACCATTTCATATCCCCAACAATAAAACACCTCAATCAACTTACAATTTTGAGGTATTGCAAAATTATTCACCAGCTGTCATTGAAGAACAACAAACAGAAGAATAAGTCTCAGATAAGGTCCAAGAATCATGGATGTCTATTGAAAAGAGAAGATATTGGAACTAGAGATTGAAAAGTCTCATGCATGCCTATCACCAGATTCTATGAATGAAGATCACATCTCTAAAGACTTGCATTTCATGATAGAGGAAAGACAAGGAAGACAAGATTACATTGAATCTTGGTTCAAGTCAATCATTGGATCCCAATGCTCAATTATTCAATATCTTCTGACATCATCTAAATCAAGACAGTTGGCATCTCATATACTGGTACATATCAAAGAGTATCTATCAAAACTGCATATGAGTTTATCTACCATCTTGTTACAGGCATGGTTCCACTGGAAGTATTCATATACTTGAACAAGATTTTCTTTTTCAAGTAGAGTAGGACATAATAAAAAATAATAAAAAAAAGAGTAGAGAAAAAAATAATTCCTATTGTGAAAACCAGCTTGCTGGTGCAATTGGACATGAGCTTTGCTTGAAAACCAGGAAACTGGTGAGCAAAGTTCACAATAAGTTCTGCAATTTCATGATGGTTTAAATATTTCATGGTTCTTCAAATCATTCTTGGTTCTATGCTCGAGTTGGATGATGTGGAATTCCTTAAGGTCCACCTTCCAACAGATCTTGTCTCATCGACCTCAACACTTTATCTGGGATCAAGATTAGAGATTATTTGAAGTGCCTTGGAGCTTGCATTCATCAATGGCAAGCCTCCTCGTTGATAACAATGGGAATACAACAATGTCTCTTGATTGTCAAATCTTGCGGGCGACTCGACTTCGACACATTCATTCGTCCCTGTCAAGATGCACTGAGGTACCTTGACACTCATTTACATTATCGGTGAGTTGTCTCGCATTGGTTAACGATTTTCATTATTGATCGGTAATCCAATGATTTCTTCCCATGCTCGACTTCGGCACATTTATTCGCATGGTAAGAATTGTACCATGAATGTTGGCTTTGATGAAGACTAATGGTTTTATGGAATCAACAACAACTTGCAGCAGTACATTTTATAAATTTCTAGTAGCAGCATGTTGATATTTTTTTCAATTCAATAACAACTACGGAAAGTGGAAGTTTCTGCAGCTACTACTGTAGTAGCCTGTTTTTGTTGTTTTGCAACGTTTTCCAGAAGGCAGTTTTGGCACAAATATTGCAAGAGATTGGAGCAGAAATAAAAAATTCTGAGCTTCTGGGTTTTCTCAGAATATGATAAATTGAGTAAGAAGCAGACAGAATTTGGAAAAAAACAAATTTTAAGGGCATTTCAGAAGGGTTTTTTAGGCAAATTCTCATTTTTCAGCATTATGGACAGATTAGGATAGATTTGAGTATTTTTGCACAGAAGCACCTTTTCCTCATCAAAATGAAATTCTGAAAGCATGTGGCTGTAGAGAAGGTAAAAATACATAGTTTCCCTTTTGAATCACTCAACTTGGCCTTAAAATATGTTCGTGGCATACTTTTTTGTTGCAACATTGGGCAAAATGAAGGGTGAAATAGGGCGGAAATTTATTTTATCATAAATTTCAAACCATGCATCCGTTGGTCTTGAAATTTTTATGGTAAATGCATTGAAGAAGGGTGAAAAAACACAAAAAAATTTAGAAAAATTCAGTGTGTTTTCTTCAAGAAATTAGCCACTTTAACCTACAGCCATTTCTCATTTTTTGGGAGATCCGTGCAACCAATGGCAGATATTTTTCGTCAGAAGATGCATAATAATATTGGTAACAACCTTAGAAAATTTCAGGAAAGTCTGATGTACCATTTGAGAGAAATTGCAAAATTCATTTCATTCTACAATTCCACTCCATCTCACTCCACTTTCACTCCATCTCACGCTATTTTCATTTCATTTCACAAGTCCTATTCCACTTTCACTCGATTACATTTCACATCCATCTTCCATAGTCATACTTCATTTCCTTTTATAGATTGCATGTTGCAGCCACATCTTATTCAACAGTTTTGACGCAATTGTACAACCTACAAAGAGATGATGATTACAGGAAATTGAAGGATTCTGTTTTGAAGACCAATATGCTAAAAGAGGACCAAAGGAACAACATCAAGAAAAACAATTAACAAGGTCAAAAATTCTGAGGTAAATTGTGAAAATTATTTTAATAGCAAAAAGTTAAAACATGAAATAGATACAATGTGTATAATCATATGTTTCCTAAAACAACCTATCATTCTAATTGATTATTATATCTTGGCCATATCCCTTATCCAAAATTCCAACCTACTATTCCACATCTCCTTAAGATTGTATCATTCACTTATTTCACCACAAGTTCATCATAAATTCTCCATCAGATCCATAGCCACTTCATTTTCCCTTATAGCATCCATTCACCTCCATTACACTTTGCAACCAATCCATCTCTAAGTGCAGAAAGGTAATTCTGAGGGTGAAGCATCATTCTTCAACTAATCCATCTTCAGACACGGAGATACATTTTCAAAAATAAAGCATTAGACTCTGTAGTCAATCTAGCTTCAAGCATAGAAAAGTAATTCTGAAAGGAAGATAATCTGCATAGAGGAGGAATGTGGTTAATTGTCAGGACAAAATTAGTTGAAGTCAAGTATTTGGAAGGATATCCACAAGTCAAGGAGCTACTACAATAAGCAGGGAGGCTAAATTTTATAGAGAAATTTGATGGCTTCCATAACGAGATTACGAAATCTTTTGCCAAATCTTTTGATGGAGCAGAAGAAGAAAAACTGACATGGTTATTGAAAATAAAATTGACACTCCACTACAAGAGGAAGATGAAGAACTAATTTCTGAAAAGTTAATAGAGATTAGAAAATAGATTAGGGCCAAAAGAAGCAGAAAGATAAAGTTGGATGTTCTAACAGAGGTTTCAGAGCACATGGAATAATTTTTTGATGAAATTGCATGAGGACATGCAATAGTCTTGCAGTGGGGGTATGTTGAGCCCTAGAATTGCCTTCTCTTTTACAAACCTTCACTTCATTTCATCATTATTTTATCACTTCATAAGCCTGAAATCGATGAAGAATGATTAGGATTGCTTAAAGGTTACATGCAATTCATTAACATATTGTATTTTCATGATTTTTGCTGTTTTAATAATTTTCTGCAAAATAGCTACAGAATACAGTCGTTCCGTAGCTGATCACGCGTTCCGCAGCTGTTTTAGAGTTTTAATGGGTTATAGGTGTCGTCTGAAGAAAAAACACATATGGGAAAATTCTACAGTACTCCCTCATCATTTTTTGCTCTCCACGAAGTCTGAGTTTGAATCTCCAAGCGGTTATGCATGTGGAAGAGATTAAAACTAAACAGTAGTTTCCTATCAGGACACAGACTCCACATAAAGAACGATGCCTTCAATAAGAGTTTCAATTTGATTATAAGTGGGAAAGACACTTATCCCTTTATTTTCTCCAGATTAGTTATGTAATCTTGATATAAATATGACTCGGGAGACCGAGCAACGCTGGTTATATTTTGGTTAGATTTTGTTTCCGTTGCTAGATCTCAGAATACTCTGTTTTGAAGAAATCCTCCCTTAATGAAAGAAGCATTGTCTTATTGCACGAGCTGAGTGAATTTTGAGTAATTTTGCGTGCTAATTTGGTGGTAGAGGGCCCCTACTGCCCGAGGATTTTTTAATTTAGATAAGTAACTCGTTTCATTCTTAGCTTAGTTAATTTTCTGAATTCAGCGTTTTTATGTTCATTTGTATTGAATGCTACAGTTTAGTCTCGTTCTAATGAATTCTTTCAAAATACCTCTAATGATGAATGGGAATTAACTATGGTATTTTAGGAGTTTAATTGTGTTTTCATTTCGAACTGTGTGTTTTATGTTCAATTTCATTGAATAATACAGCCATACTTGTTTTCACAAACTCTTCCAAAATATCATTCATATTGAACAAGATGGGTTGTAGAATTCCTTAGGATAGTTGCATGTTAATTTAGTTATAGCACTCCGGAGGTAGAATGCATCTAGTTCAGCTCTGTCATTTCATTTCGAGTTTGATAATGGATTTTTAGTTTAACACTGTTCACTGCACTTCAAGTAGACTAGTAACATTCTAGTTTAGTCTTAGCTCACTGTATTAACATTTCAAGTTTAGTTGCTATCCATTGCATTTTAAATTGTATTAGTTGTTAAATTTAAATACTACAGTCTTCATTATTTACAAAACTTATTTTGTTCCAAACTCATATTAATACATAATCATTTGGACAGAAGCTAGTATCAATCTAAGACCTGGAGTATTTTGCAACCTTTTTACCATTTCACAAACAAGCCTTTTCTCAAAGACTATTCTAAAAAGGAAATCTATAACTTTTGAGGGAGGCCTAGTGGTGTTAAATTGAGTTGCAAAACAGAATTAAAAGCTAGCTTAGAGTAGAAATCTTATCATTCTACAAATTTTCTTTTCCAAATACATTCCAATAAACCTTTAAACCGTTGATGAGATGTTGTAGCATTGTAAGTTGATTGTTTGATTATTTAGCTTAGGAGAACTTCATTTATACTTAACTTGTCCATTTCTCAAGTTCTGCCAACACATCTTTAATGAATGAATTGGATAAGGTCAAGCTCATGTTGTGATTTATTTCCTTGCAATGAAGTCATTATCAAGCTTTGCATTTGTTGTTTGCCAGCCATAGTTTAGGCTTTGCTCTGTTTTAGTATTTGCATATTCTATTTGCCATTCATAGTTTAGGCTAACAACTTCTTCTCACCAGCATTTAATTCTTTCCCTTTTCAAACATAAAACAATAAAACCAAAAACATCAAAAAACACTAAACACAACGAAGTAGGAAGAGGTTACTTAGGCACATATGGTGCACTTCACTTCAACAGTTTACTAGCCCTGGTTGACAATTTATGTTATCAATTTAGGAACACTAAGTTGAGCACAAAAAGAAGGCCTAGGAGTCTCTTGGATAAATTCCTTGGGGGAATAATGTTGGAAAACATACACAGATCTTAGAAGGAAGAGAAACCAACAAGTGCAGGGAGGTGCAAGATCAAATGATTACAATGTCGAAACAAGGGCAGGGAGGTGCAGGATCAATTAATTACAACGTTTCAGTCTTGGCCTGGTTCTGTAAACCAGATGCTCCTCGCTTAGGGTGTGCGTGTATGTCATGAGTGTGTTAATTTTAATTAAGCCTAGATGTGTGTAGAGGAAAAAGAAAAACAATGTTGCATAATTGTAAAAAAATCGAAAAATGAAAATAACAAAAACTGAATATGACATAAAATAAACAACTAAATATGCATTAATTTAAACTCAAAGAGGAGGGCTTCGTAATAACTGGTCTACGGGTGGGATAAATCTAATCAAAACACAAAAAATGTCAGATGGATCTAAATTCAGGAGGGACAGGGATATAAAGGTCAGATTTTCCTGAAATAGATCCATAAAATAACAAAAAACCAAAGTGAAAAGTTTTGTAAAAAGGGGGATGAAAGGCTACAAATTGAATTGAAATGGAGGGGACCCTAAAGGATGGCCAAACAAAAATAAAAAGATTTGTTTTGGATGGATGAATAATTGATCGAAAATGGATCTGAAAGTATAGGTTTAGATCTGAAAAGTGGATGAACAAACTGAAATCTTAGATGACCTACTTCAACTAAACTCCTCCTAAAAAGGTGGAAGTGTACTGAAGCCTTAAGGGGCCTGGTTCCTACTTTGATGAGTAAAACAAAGCAGGTACATATCCAATACAGGCGGAGAGGGAGGTCAGAAAACACTGAATAATATCCTGGACAAACCCACAAAAATCACAAAAAAATTCCTACAAAATGTTTAGGTCATAGTTTCCGACCTGTTTTCTACTAAGGTCACATTTTTCTGGTTTTTTTCTGCACCCTGAAGGTTGAGGTCACAGGTTTTGGCCCAAAAAGTGTGACCTACACTTCCGACCGTCTCGGGAGAAGGTTTCAGAAAAAGGTGTCGTCTCAGCTGTGGCTGATACCTGTCACTTATGAAATAGGCATGGAAATACACATAAGTTATAAGTTTTATTGTTTTAGGATTTTAAAGGTTAAAAACAACATCGATAAATGAAAAATAAGAAGTTGAAGAAAAAAAACTAGGGGTTGAAGCAACTGGTCATGTAGGCATCCGAAAAACGACAACACTCGTAATTATAAACCCTTATGGAGTCACCAGTTGTTAGTGTAAATTCTAATCTCAAGCATATGAAAAAATATTACCTTAGTTGTGCATAAAAAAGAACCCTAATAACAAATGTGGCTGTCAATTTCCTTAGATCTACAGTTGGTGATAAGAATAAATGCTACAGAATCCAGATCTATGCAGTTAAAGACATTAAACAACAAGTAAAAGTAAGAGTTTCTCCATGCATCCAATAGACAAGATAAGAATATTTTTAAAGAATATTTTATTATGACACCTAGGAAGGGAACATAGAAAGATGTTATCAGTCTCCATAAATAGTATGGGTTCTTGCATGTCCTCAACACTTCAGATTTAAGACCTGTCTCTCTTGATGGTGTAGAAAGCCCAGAAAAAAATGGAACTCAAGGGGAGTTCACAAGCAAAAAGGTAGAAAAATATCACAATCATGGAGGATCAAAGTAAGACCAAAAATATATATCCAGAGTGATCTTTAGGCAACAAAGGGTAGTAAATGAATGGAAAAACCCTTCTATTTATAACAAAATATTGAGTTAGCCTAGATACTGGTGCATAGTTAAAATATTATTAACTAAATCTAGATCCAACTTCTAGGGAATATTTTATTATTTTTGTTGGAGGGAAAAAGAACTTAAATTTTTTCAAATACCCTTATTTGTAAATAATAAATAAATAAATGATTCATTTATTATTTTAAAAATAGGGTTGAGTAATAATTAAATAATTAGTGATTTATTCAAATATTTATAAACTATTTAGTCAAATTTAACAAGGAATATTATTTAAATAATTATTCCTAGAAAATAATAATATAAATAATGACTTATCTAATTAATTTTCATTTTTTTGGGTCAAATATGACTAGGAATATTAATTAAGTTGTTGTTTAATTAATTATCCCTTGAGGAAAATCAAACAAATAAGGGTTTATTTAATTATTCCTCAAGGGGTTTCCTATTTAGAACATAAACAACTTAACAAAGTATGGATTGCTAAGTTATTTTACATAGTGAAAGAAATTTGAATAGGGTAAAATTGGTCTTACATGGTGTACTTTGGTCCATCTAATAGTAATAGGTTAGATGACCAAAAGTTTGTGTAACAACTAACATCCTTAAACATTGAATTCCATAAATGGTTGGATTATGAGCAAGACAGTTTTTTCCTCTAATAGAGATTAACCTTCTAATGAATATTATAACAAAAGATCTAGATTATCCTCATCCAACAGAAGACCCTTCCTCATGATGATGATGTATGATGAGTTCCTTTTATCATGCTAGATGGCTTTATTTCAACCATATTATTTTAATGAGATTACTAATATGATGAATTTTATATATTTTTACTTAAGCTATCATGAACTATTTCTTTAATTGAATGTTATTATGATTTTATCCCTTAAAATGATGTATCGTATGATGCTTTACACTAATTTCTATTTGACTCTAATTATTTAACAATGGTAAATGTCTTTCACCTTGTACTATTTGTTCCTATGAAACAACCATCCATAGTTAATTAATTGCATTAGTAATAGAGCCTCAAAATCCAAGGATCAAGAAGGCAAGTCCATATAATCACCCCAAGAAAATAACACGATACCAAAACATGATGTCAATTTATCTTTTTATAGTTTTTATGCAATCAAGAGTTCATCCTAGTATTTCATAAGTTCATACCCTATATCAAATTCTTCATGAGATATTAGTGTTTATCACATGCCCTAGAATTGTAACAAACCCTAGAATTCAAATTATAGGGAATTAGTACCTTAATATTAGTGTTTTTTTACACTAAGTTTTCTTATCAGCCATATATAGTTAAAAATATGAACCTCCGAGCCATAACTTCATCCGTACAACATCTTATGATGGACCATTTAAAATAAAAATTGGAATAAATACCTCACGGATACCTAAGTGTGCATGGTTCCTTCACCTGTAATATTTAATGTTATTTTTGTTATCTTTGAGACTTTATTTTACTGTTATTTTGATGGGACCTGTTTCTCTTTAAGGCATATAATGATTGTAGCTCATTTTCTCTACCTTGATGGCTACAAGACTTTTATGTAATAAGTAGGGATACTTCTTATTACACTTATTTTCTGCCTATAGTTCCTTGGATCGACTGCTTACTAAAAATGTAGAGATGATTATGATCTGTTTTGAATGTATGATCAAATAACAAGTATGAATGTATGATGCCTTTGTGCACTTCATATTTCCATAGATATATCCATAAATTCAGGTTATGCAATAAGTGATAGAAATATGACTTATCTAAATGTTATTCATTATATTCTTGAGTAGTTTGATCCTTTTATGAAGATGCCAATAAATTCGATTCAATAGTTTCTACTTCTTGAGGTGATATAAACAGTCCCTTTTTTCAAGGCACATAGGTTCTGTTAGAACACCACTAGTTCTCTGAAGGTTGAAAAGGAGACCAACAAAGGTAACCAAACACCATTTTTACCTAGTGTCTAGCCTTACTAGGATTATAGGGCTCTCTCAATGCGATCACCACCAATGATTCACTGTGACATGAAAGATATTAGGCTAGATATGTTTAGATCAGCATTTGATTGATTTGATGGTTTTTTGCTGGATGGCAGCTTAGGTCTAGGAAGACTAGGTCTCAAATTTAAAAATTAGATTTGTAGAGATGTAGTGAGGAAAGGTAGGAAAGTACTTTAGCACTTTAGAGATATCTTTGTGTATAAGTTATATTGATAAGGTTTCAAAACAAGCATGAATCTCATGAATTCATTTATATCAGAAGAATATGAACAAAAACGTGAAAGCTTCTCCAAAACAGAGCATTATATCGATGAATTTTGTTTATTATCTTAGGACACAAACATATGAAGAATGGAAATGGAAATGGAAGGTAAAATACATTCAAACATATAATCACAAAAGGAAAAAAAATTCTAAAGCACATATCGCAGGTATCCCACTACAATAGCTGCTAATTCTGTCTATTAGTTCCTACCAAATTCACAGCTACATTAGTATCCACAAGGCTCAATTCCACAACATTATAAATTTTCAAAATGATTACAAAGTGCCTCATATAGTCACGAAGGTTTAAATACTCCCTTGGAGGTCTAATTTCCCAAAAGAAAACCCAAATACATGCACCTATATAGTGTTTACTACATTCAAGGGAGGATACTCAATCATTTCCTCCTTTTCTAGCCATTATGAGACATTTCCTCAAAGAATTAAATGGAGGATAAGAAACATAAGTAAACCTAATTTTACCCATTTAAATTTAATTTTACCCCTTACATTCATTTAATTTTACCTCTTGAATTTTACGAAAGTCAAACTCAGAATTGCCAAAATTTACACAGTGAAATTTCATGATAATTATTAGTAATTTGTAGATGTGCAGTGAGCTCTTGGAGGTAGCTTTTTGGTGCTATGTTGAAGCCCAAATCCAAATCTGAGACCCGTTCTAGAAATATTGGAGAGTGCAGTTGTTGTTAGAATATTTAAGCATGAAAAATGACCCTTCCTAGCCCGAGATATATTCATTCTCCCAAGGTGTCCCCAGGTGTGCATCAAAAGTGAAAAAGAGAGGCAGATACATGTTTTTTGGCCTCTTTTTTGGATTTTTATAAAAATTAGTGCCATGGACTAAAAAAATGAGGAAATGGGTTCTGAGAGAAGGCCAACATATTCCCAAAAATATAGATTTTTTTCCATTTGGATGCCCAGGGAAGAAGTGCAACGTGAGCTGGCTGCGCTTCTAGACCTAGTCAAAATTGTTGAATTTCCAAAAAATGCACAAAATTTCACCACAATGAAAAAATTGCTCCAAATTTTCTCAAAATTGGTCCAGAGATGCCAAATAAGGTGTGTTATGCTATCATGTATTCATCAACAAGTAGGTCCAACTTACTCTCGCCTCATCCCTGTTTAGGGCTTTCATCATCTCTATTTTCTCTCACTATAAGAGGGTTATCATATGGTTTATGTAATAATCCCTATTAGCCATGAGCTAGTTGGAATATAAATCTTGTTTTGCTAATTTGTTTAATGAATAAGAGGACAATGGAGGTCTGAAATTCTTTTTAATAATGAATAAATCAATGCCAATGTGAAAGAGATAGATCTTGGTAGCTTAATTGAGCACCCTTAGGTGTGAAAAGGGGCTGGAACACCTTGGTTGGTGTTGATCATGTTAGCCCCCTGTTAAATTCTAACAAACAATCCCCTTTAAAACCCCTTCGTTTGGCCTAAAAAAATCCTTTTTCCGCCTATCGTTGCCCTCCTCTAAACTCAAAATTGCATAAAAAGGGCCAAAAGCACACATTTTAACATATTTAAGGCCTAGCACCTTTTGGCCCTAGACCCCTTAGTCTTTTTCTCCACGTGACCTGGGCGCTAGACCAAGCACTAGCCCGGAGAGTGCTTATCAAAAGTGGATATCGGGCGCAGTATTATCCATCGATTTCTACAGATCAGACGACCTTCATAGATCCGTGTCACACCCGTGGCCCAACCCGTTTACCGCTCAGATCACCTGTCCACCATCCGATCAACCTTCAAATCAACGGTCAGTAGTTCACTCGCCCTTATGGTCCCCGTGCCAAAAATCATTATTCAAAAACCGGTGGTATCCATCGCACCGAGTTTGGATGATAGGCGGTAATTTTATTTTCGGAGCGATTCCACTCACTGCCTGACACGTGGCTCTATCACTAGTTCAAAACCGCCCCCGCATTGCAAGTTATTGTTCGGCATTTGACCCGGTGCGATATGCATATCAACCGTCCGATCTGGGGCTCTCCATGCAACAGTCATCGCACCCCGAAGATGCGTGGAAATTAACCCAAGGTATCTGTACCCTTGGCTCACCATCCGTCACCCTCCGATATGTTTTCCACCATTGATCTTCTCCTAAGATCGGATGGTCCAGTTTCAATCACCCTCTGCCGTGTCCTCAGCCGTCGATCTCCTCTTGAGATCGAACGGTCCAGATTTATTTGCACACCCGCCGTTGGTCGGTCCTACCACGTCACCATTCTACGTGTTCCGTCACATATTTCGCCCATCCCTATATATATATCCATTCAAAGGTCAAATTTTAATGTTTTACATTAAAATTTCCGTTCTCACCACCCTCCAACTGCATTTTCCCACTGTGCAACCATTCAGCAAGCCTCCCACTTCATTTTCCACCATAATTCCACACTATTCCACCATGTCACCAGCTGCACGTCCACTTTCGTCATCCCCACTGCATCCACCTTCCCATGCATTTGTTTCCTTGACGATTTTGCATGTTTTGCAGGGTACGAGTAGCGGTAAACCAGCATGATTCACAATCTCAATTACAGTAACAGAGAACCCCAAACAAGACCATTTTTCAGAGCCTAGAATTATGGAGAAAGGCCTCGGAAGCTATTACGACATGACCTCCATTAAATAAGCAGGGTTACACTCTGTCAAACCCTCCAGAGTCATTCAAAGCATATATTTCGCGATTGGAAACATTAATATTGCAGGTAGAATGTTAAAGGCGTATAATTGAAGATTTTTGAGCCTTAACCTAACCATTTGAAGGCAGAATGCCAGATTGAAGACCCCGTAGATCACTCAGAGAGTCCATGCATAGAAAAAATACCCTCAAGTTTTCATTTCAGCAGAATTTTCTTTCCAGGGAAGGACAGACTGCCCATGTGGTTTTTATTTCTCTACCGTGTCCATGAAGAGACTTCCACCCAGTGCATTTATTTCAGAAAGTAGGCCAAAGAGTACATACAACACTACAGAGTCATCAAGTAGTATGGGCGTGCACGTTTCCACCGTCTTGTATTAATGAGGCAAATTAAATGTTGATCATCCACTTCCTTTACTAGTTTTCTTTTGCTCCTATAAAACTTCCTAAGAACAGATTTTTGCAGGTTCCATATTTTATCAAAAAATTATGCGGTGAGAGAATTTTTGTATGCATTTTGTAAAAACTCTTGTATGAATGTATAGAGCCCATTGGGTTTCAATGAGGAGGAGTTTCGTCTTTAAAGAGGATTCTGGTCTTTGGTGTCTCACAGTGTGTAACTTTCTCTTATATGTGCTAATTTAATTGTTAATTTTGTTTCATCCGCCTTTCTTGTATCATGTTTGTGTAATGCGAGTGGCTCACTGGTTTTTGGTATGGATTTATCCTAGTTGATACCCATACTCGAATTATTCAAGCGCTTTAAATATGGCTCAGGCATGATATACTGTTTCACTATTCACTTCAACCATATTTCTGCTATATTAGTTTCTTTCAGAGGTTATTTTTAAAACGCTATTGTCATGTATGGATTATTAAATTGGTAAGCCCATTACATGGTAATATTTTGTATTTGGATATCATCTCAATGACAACTAGTATTCTCTCAATCTTTCATACACAACAAACACCTTCTAATAATTTATTTCTGTGAGGTATTTTTGAACTGGCCCTCTTTACAGTAAGCTGCCTCTGAATTTTCTGATGCATTTGTGTTAGGGTTCCTCACAGATTGCCTCTGCAATATTTCTTTCTCTATGTCAAGTTTTTGAAGGTTCTGGTCCCATTCAAATTAATATTTCTTTTTTTCAGGAGATAGCATGAGAGCCTTCTGTTGATAACTCCCCCTGTTATACCATACGTTCCTTGCTATATTAAGATGTCCTAGGCACTGGTCTTTCACAACTCAAGGCTGTCTCTAGGAACCAAAAAATATTTTTGGCGTCATTGCCGGGGAACTAAGTTGAGAAAATTTAAATCACTGGGCCTCGACAAAACCTAATTCACTCTTCAAGTAGGTGAGTATGGAGAGTTGAGAGTTTTAGATCCCTCACCTTGGCGACTCCACATTCGTTTATTAGATAAATTCAGTTGCATTCCTGGCTCCTCGTAAGCCACACCTTAGGTCAGATACATCACGGCCAAAGACACCTTCAGTGTTTGACCCAGAAAGGATCATACATAGAATAAGTTCGAGGGAAAGGAAATCAGTCCACACCGAAATCCCTGAATTTCCTATAGAAAAATTTCCATCCTCTTCTTCTCAAGTAGCCCAAGTGCTAGGTCCTGACTCCACTGTCGAAAATACCGAGTACTACTCATATATTCCACCCCAGGGAGGTTTCAGAATTAAAGACAATTTTCACCCTACACCTGAGGTTGAAGAGGTCAAAGAAGTCACCGAAGTAGCTGCTATTAACTGCTTGTTCCCATCAACACCTCAATATGTTGTCCAGTAAATTCCTATTGTTATTCATACTCCACTTCCACCTCCTCCTCCTCCTTTTACACATCAAAATATTGCACTACCTCCACCCCCTCTAATGGCCAATGTTCCAGGCTTCTTGTTAAATAAATATGCCCCCCTGGCATTACCTCAAGTGTTGAACGATATGCCATAGGATTATCTGAAGATCCTACCCCGATTCAATGGGGAAAACGAGATTGATGCTCAAAAAAATCTTGAGGTCTTCTTCTCTTTTGCAAAGAACTTTAATGTGGAACATTTATATGTATTCTTAAGGTTGTTTGTCCTATCTCTTGATGGTGAAGCTCGAAAATGGTTTAAGACATTAGGAGACTGTTATGTTACCACTTGGGAAATAATGGAAGATACTTTTCTCAGGAAATGGGGAGAGAAGAAAGATCATGTAAATTGTCTTACTGAGTTTAATACACTCAAGAAAATACATAACGAAGGGGTGTCAAAGCTCATCAAGAGATTTAGTAAATTGTATTTGAGTCTTCCTACTGATATGAAACCTCATCAAACTGCTGCTAAAGTTGTTTTCGTAGAAGCCTTTGACTTAGAATTTGGTTTCTCTCTGAGAGAAAGAAATACTTCCACTCTGGATGATGCTCAGACAGATGCACTAGAGTTGGAGGCAAATTTCACCTCCATTACTAAATCAAAGGGAAAATATGAACAAGATACTAGAAGAAGGGGCAAAGAGGAGGTATCTACCTCTAACCAAGAT
Source organism: Pinus albicaulis (assembly GCA_034641835.2). Classification (NCBI taxonomy): domain Eukaryota; kingdom Viridiplantae; phylum Streptophyta; class Pinopsida; order Pinales; family Pinaceae; genus Pinus; species Pinus albicaulis. The sequence continues at coordinate 1,199,827,955 of CM076581.1, read as the reverse complement.
AGAGACTTATCTAATGATAGAATTGAAGAAATGAACAAAATGATTAAGAACCTTTCTGGTAAACTGGTCAAGCTTGAATTGGAGGCCAAGAATTCAGCCTTCAAGAAGTTCCATTATGCTCCAAACAGAGGTTACAATCCTCAGTATAGGAAACCACCCCTGCAAATATTGCGAAGGGAACTAAAGGAACAATAAGATCAGGTACCACATGCATTTTACTTGGAAGGTCCAGTGGATGGTCCTACTGAAGACACCACCTATGAGCTGGAGGATGCAAATCTTTCTTTCTCGGATATTCATAAAGAATAATTCCCCTTGCATTGAAGTGATGGAACCGAGTGCTCATTGCAAGAAGAAGAAAAGGCTAGAGACACAGAATACTCAGAAATTGATCACTATTGTAAGCAATTTGTTGATTTCATGCAAGCACAGTTCAATAGAAGATATGATCTCAGATCTTCTAGGAAGAGGACTCGTACTCAAGATCAAGAAGAAGAGCCACCCCAGAAGGAAGCACCTACTCAGAAGGAGTCAACAAGTCACAGACAAAGTTAAGGGGCTTCTAAACAAACCTTTGTAGTCTAATGGTCAAATTCCTTCCTCTTCAAAAGTAGTCACTCCCCCTAATACCAAGTCTGTTTCAAAAGAAGTGAAACCCTCACCTGAAAATAAAGTGTCAAAAGAGGTTGTAATAGAGAATTCCTCTCCTGCTTTAAGTCTGCAAAAGAAACTTGAGAAGGTCAAAATCCCAGTTCCCTTAACTGAACTGTTGAAGAAACCTGCATATCAATCCTACGTCACCTCTTTCATGCTCCCTCTAGAAGTAGCACTCATACCATATAGTCTTAACCTTCAAGAAGAAAGACCCATGGTTGTATTTGGCCCACATGTTGAGGAATTAGATGCTTCTACTCCTCCCTTCTATGTATCTTTAGTGATCGATGACCTGTTATTACATAACTGTATGTTAGATTATAGAGCTTCCCATAATCTTCTACCTCTGTCAGTCATGGAACAACTAGGATTACAAATAACCCGTCCATACAAGGACCTCTATTCATTTGATTCCAAAAGAGTTAAATGCCTGGGAATGATCAAGGATTTGGTGGTCAATTTGGCCCAAATCCCAGCAAGAAGTGTGGTAATGGACATCGTCATGACTGACATCCCAGCTCGCTTTTGCATCTTGTTATCAAGGTCCTGGGGAACAAAAACTGGTGGGTAAATCAAGTTGGACTTAACATATGCCACTATCCCATTTTTTGGTGGCTAGGAGAGGAGGTTGTACAAGGAAACTAGATTTGTCAAGATGGTTACTAAGGCTGAGAAATCTGTTAATTCACCAGTCTATAGTAAAGAAGGAGATTTATCATGCTTGATGTTGGAAGAAGATCAAAATTATGCTCATGAACCATCCTTCTGCCAGATAAAGATTGAGCATCCCTTAGAGAGCCATGAAGCAAGAATCTAGACACTTCATTTCGACGGAGCAAATTCAAGAGAAGGTAATGGAGCTAGAATACTATTGATTTCTCCTACAGGAAAATGGGTACCATTATCTTTGAAGCTAGAATATGAAGCCACTAATAATGTGGATGAATACGAAGCACTTCTGTTAGGGTTACAAACAGCCAAGAGCATGAATATACAAAGTTTAAAAGTTCTGGGAGATTTAGAACTAGTGGTTAGACAAGTCAGGAATCAATGACAAACCAAACATCCTCGGATGAGGGCTTATAGGAATGAATTTTGGGACATGGTAGAGAATTTTTTCTTGGCATTTAATATCCAGTTCATGCCCTGGGAATAGAATAGGATGGCCAATTCTCTTGCTGTGGCTGCTAGTACATTCCGTCCACCTCAGAACCCTCTATTAAGGTATGAAATTGAGGTACGTTATCAACCATCAATCCTAGATAACATCAAGCAATGACAGGTATTTGAGGATGCAGAACAAGTGAAGATATTCCTGGAAACAGTAGGGGAATTCTCCAATATGGAGATTGATGCTTGTGAAGAAGAAGGGACTGAAGACACTTCAGAAAGAAATTGAGAGGATAAAATGGCAGGTAATAAAGTGTTGCAATTGAAGGGAAACATTATACCTAGAGGGCTGGTGCCTCTAGAAAGATTATTTGACAATAATGATGTCCCACTGCAGCCAAGCAAAGTGGTAGAAGAAAATCAGGTAGAAAACCTGAATCTTGGTATTGATGCTGACCCCAAAATTGTAAAATTATCCAAGAAGATCCTAGAAGAATATAAGGAGCTATACCTGAAATTATTTTAGTCTTACAAATATGTGTTTTCATGGTCCTATCAGGGCTTGAAAACTTTTGATATTAGTATCATGCAACATAAAATTCCACTAAAGGGAGATGCGAAACCTCTCAAGCAGAAGCTCAGACAGATAAATCCCCTCCTGCTTCCCTCCATTGAGAAAGAAATTAAGAAGCTGTTAAAGGCCAAAATAATTGTGCCATTTAGGTACTCTGAATGGGTGGAAAACCTAGTCCTTGTTCGAAAGAAGAATGGAGAAATAACGTTGTGTGTTGACTTTCGAAATTTAAATCGAGCATCCTTAAAAGACAATTATCCACTACCCAAGATGGATCATATCCCGCAGAAAGTGGTTGGAGCTTCTAGGATGTCAATGATGGATGGATTCTCTGGTTATAATCAGGTGGCTGTACTTTCAAAAGATCAGAAGAAGACTGCTTTCACCATGCCATGGGGTACGTTTATGTATGCTAGGATGCATTTCGGGTTGATTAACGTAGGGGCCACTTTCCAAAGGGCCATGGAAATTGCTTTTGTTTGGGATCAAGATAAGTTTTGGGTAGTCTACCTCGATGATACCATTGTATTTTTAAAGGATGATACCAAGCACATTGACCATTTGCATAGAACGTTTAAGAAATGAAAAAGGTATTGTATTTCTCTCAATCCATAAAAGTATTTATTTGCATTAGAAGAAGGAAATATTTTGGGACATATTGTGACTAAAGATTGGGTAGAAATAGACCCTAAGTGGGTAGAGGTTATAAATGGTATTTCTCTTCACAGAAACAAGAAGGAGGTGCACGTGTTCCTAGGGCACATTAATTTTCTGAGAAGATTTATTCCTAACTATGCTAAAATAGTTAGACATATAACTAACATGCTGAAGAAAAATAACGAGAGGCCTTTACAAGAATAAAAAATTCTTTTGCAGAAGCCCCAGTGTTAGCTGGACCAGATTATGCCAAAACTTTCATGATATTTTCATTTGCATCACCTCATACAGTGGCAGGAGTTTTATTGCAGAAAAATGAAGAAGGGTACGAGCAACCCATCTCCTTCTTCAGTCAAGTGCTCCGTGATGCAGAACTGAAATATAACATATTAGAAAAGAAAGCATATGCCCTAGTGAAATCCCTTAAAGCTTTCCGCATATATGTCTTAAAATCCCACATCACTATGTTTGTGCCTACAGCAGCTGTAAAAGATATTCTTATCCAAGGGGATAGTGAAGGAAAAAGGGGGAAGTGGATTCCCAAAATACATGAGTATGAGCTAGACATTCACCCTACCAAGCTGATCAAAGGACAAGGGATAGCCAAAATCTTATCCGAATAAAAATATTAGGCTCTGGGTATAAATCTATTCATAATAGCAAGTGAGGAATCTGAGGAGAAAGAAGAGCGACAGGGAGTAGAGATAACTACTCTGGAAACACATATAAGGTACCTCACCAGTTAGTGGTACAAAGAGATAGTAGAATATCTCCTCACACTCAGCCGCCCTCCAAGCTGTGATAAAGCTAAATACAGAACGCTAAGGTTGAGATCACAGAAGTACATAGTCGCCAATGGCCGAGTATACTGGTGAGATCCCTCAGGAATTCTACTCCTGTGTCTCACAAAAGATGAGGTAGAAATTATAATGGCCGAATTTCATGAAGGAATCTGTGGGGGTCATTACAGCTGGAGGGTCACTGCTCACAAAATCTTGAAGGCTGGTTTCTATTGGCCCAAGCTCTTTGGAGATGTTTTTTCCTGGGTTAGAGCTTCTGGGAAATGTCAGAAATTTGCTGAAAGACAGAAATTGGCACCCATGCCCATGATTCCCGTTCACGTGGACAAACCATTCCGGCAATGGAGAATTTACTTTATAGGTGAAATACATCCTCCATAGAGTGGTAAGCATAAGTGGATATTAATTGGCATGGATTATTTCACAAAATGGGTGGAATCCATACCTGCGAGGACAGATACTATCATAATAAATTTCATGGAAGAAAACATCATATCCAGGTTTGGCTGCCCTGCCAGAATAGTAACTGATAACACCCAGGCCTTCAAATCTGCAAAGTTTGTGAGTTTCTGCCAGTAGTATAACATTACACTTAGTCACTCTACAGCCTATTACCCACAAGGAAATGGCTTGGTAGAATTTTCAAATAAAACCCTGGTAAGGGCACTAAAGAAGGATATCAATGAAAATAAAAGAAATTGGGACTCCTAGCTGAAATTCTCTCTGTGGTCCAATAGGATTACCAACAAGAGAGAAACTATGAGGTCCCCATATGAATAAGTATATGGGAGGGCAACAGTATTCCCTATACAGTTAGCCTTACCAGTAGCCTGATTCATGCAAGAAAGTCAAGAAGAGCCCGATGATATGACCAGGAGAATAAATCAGCTGGTGGAGTTATAGGAAACATGTAACCAGGTAAGTCAAAGGCTAATGGAATATCAAGAGAAGATGAAGTACCTTTTTGATCAGCATGCCAAGGACAGGAAGTTGCAGATTGGTGATTTAGTGCTCAGATGGGATATCCAAAGAGCTGAAAAGGGGAAACATGGTAAATTTGACCCACTCTGGTTTGGCCCTTTTAAAATCATGGAACAAGGGGGTAACAACACTTTCAGGTTTCAGAATTTATAGCGAGACTTGCTTGATGCCCATGTAAATGGTTAGTTCCTTAAACCCTACTTCCAGTTCTGATTCAGGCATAGATAGCCTGGTGTATCATACTGTACATTATTTTTCTGTTTTCATCCTTGTTTGAATAATGTGGGTGTCGTGATGAATTATGAAAAGAAAAGTAGAAGTGCTGAAGAGCAGTGTCCGCATAGAATATTAACCAGTGATCTGTGAAATTCTTGACATGCCCAGGGATGAACGTTCCATCCCCAGGTGGAGCCAATTTTGATCGTGTCAGCCCCCTGTTAAATTCTGACAAAAAATCCCCTTTAAAAACCTTTTGTTTGGCCTAAAAAAATCCTTTTTCCGCCTATCATTCCCCTCCTCTAAACTCAAAATTGCATAGAGAAGGGCCAAAAGCACACATTTTAACATATTTAAGGCATAGCAACTTTCGGCCCTAGACCCCTCAGTATTTTTATCCGCGTGACCTGGGCGCTAGACCAAGCGCTAGCCCAAAGAGTGCTTATCGTTGGTGGATATCGGGTGCAGTATTATCTGTCGATCTATATAGATTGAACGACCTTCATAGATTAGCGTCGCGCCCATGGCCCAACCTTTTTACCGCTCTGATCACCTATCCACCGTTCGATCAACCTGCGAATCAATGGTCAGCAGTTCACCCGCCCTTGTGGTCCCCGCACCAAAAAGCATTGTTCAAAAACTGGTGGTATCCATTGCACCACATTTGGAGGATGGGCGGTAATTTTATTTTCGAAGCGATTCCACTCACCGCCTGACACGTGGCTCCATCACTATTTCAAAACTGCTCCGCCATCATGCATTATCGTTCGACATTTGACCCGGTGCGATATGAATATAAACCGTTTGATCTGGGGCTCTCCATCCAACGGTCATCGCACCCTGAAGATGCGCGGAAATTAACCCAAGGTATCCATACCCCTAGCCCACCATCCGTCGCCTTTTGATATTTTTTCCATCGTCGATCTTCTCCTGAGATCGGACGGTCCAGTTTCAATTTCCCTCTGCCATTTCCTCAGCCGTTGATCTCCTCTTGATATCGGACAGTCCAGATTTATTCGCACGCCCGCCGTTGGCCAGTCCTGCCACGTCACCATTCCACGTGTTCCATCACATCTTTCACCTGTCCCTGTATATATATCCATTTAAAGGTCAAATGCTAATGTTTTACATTAAAATTTCCATTCTCGCCACCCTCCAACTGCATTTTCCCACTCTACCACCATTCTGCAAGCCTCCCACTACATTTTCCACCATAATCCCGCACTATTCCACCATGTCACTAGTTGCACATCCACTTTTGTTGTCTTCATTGCATCCACCTTCCCATGCATTTGTTTCCTTGACGATTTTGCGTGTTTTTCAGGGTACGAGCGGCGGTAAACTGCCATGATTCACAGTCTCAATTACAGTAACAGAGAACCCTAGAGAGGACCGTTTTTCAAAGGCTAGAATTATGGAGAAAGGCCTGGGAAGCTGTTATGACATGACCTCCATTAAAGAAGCAGGGCTAAACTCTGTCAAACCCTCCAGAGTCATTCAAAGCGCAGATTTCGTGATCGGAAACCTGAATATTGCAGGCAAAGAGTTAAAGGCGTATAATTGAAGATTTTTGAGCCTTAACCTAACCATTTGAAGGTATAATTCCATATTTAGGACCCCATAGATAACTTAGAGAGTCCATGCATAGAAAACAATACCCTCAAGGTTTCATTTCAACAGAATTTTCTTTCCAAGGAAGGACGGACTGCCCATGTGGTTTTTATTTCTCTACCGTGTCCCTGAAGAGACTTCCACCCAGTGCATTTATTTCAGAAAGCAGGCCACAGAGTACATAAAGCACTACAGATTCATCAAGCAGTATGGGTGTGCACATTTCTGCCATCCTATCTTAATGAGGAAAATTAAATGTTCATCATCCACTTCCTTTACTAGTTTTCTTTTGCTCCTATAAAAATTCCTAAGAAAATATTTTTGCAGGTTCAAAATTTTATCAGAAAATTATGTGGTTAGAGAATTTTTGTATGCATTTTATAAAAACTCTTGTATGAATGTACAGAGCCCTTTGGGTTTCAGTGAGGAGGAGTTACGTCTTTAAAGAGGATTCTGGTCTTTGGTGTCTCACAGTGTGTAACTTTCTCTTATATCTGCTAATTTAATTGTTCATTTTGTTTCATCTGCCTTCCTTGTATCATGTTCCTGGAATGCGAGTGGATCACTGGTTTTTGGTATGGATTTATCCTAGTTGATACCCATGCTCGAATTAGTCAAGCGCTTTAAATATGGCTCAGACATGATATATTTTTTCACTATTCACTTCAACCGTATTTCTGCTATATTAGTCTCTTTGGGAGGCTATTTTTAAAATGTTATTGTCATGTATGGATTCTTAAATTGGTAAGCCCATTACATGGTAATATTGTGTATCTGGATATCATCTCAATGACAACTAGTATTCTCTGAATATTTCATACACAGCAAACACATTCTGATAATTTATTTCTGTGAGGTATTTTTGAACCGACCCTCTTTACAATAAGTTGCCTCTAAATTGTCTGATGCATTTGTGTTAGGGTTCCTCACATATTTCCTCTGCAATATTTCTTTCCCTGTGTCAAGTTTCTGAAGGTTTTGGTCCCATTCAAATTAATATTTCTTATTTTCAGGAGATAGCATGCAAGCCTTTTGTTGATAACTCCCCCTATTATACCATACACTCCTTGCTATGTTAATTTTTCCTAGGCACTAGTCTTTCAAAACTCAAGGCTATCTCTAGGAACCACAATAGCTGGGTCAAATTTTTCCAAATCAACAATGTTGTCATGGAGGAGTGATCATCAACGAAAGACAACACAGTTTTAGATGGAGATGATTTGTGTGTGGAAATAATGCTATTATTGGATGGGGCTTAGGGTTTTCAAGCTCATATCTGATTTAAGGAAGAGGGCAGCAACCATTTTTCATCATGAATGTATGTTGATATATGATTTTATAAATATATGGTCTGTTTAGAAATATATCCTTCTTTTGTTGTTTAACTGAGATTGAGTTTTGTTTAGCATAGGGTGTTCTTGATTGGGAATCCCACCTATTCCATTGAGAAGCTCTTGGAGGAGTCTTGTACTACATTTTCCACTATCAATCTTAAGGCTAAGCTTCATTTTGCATTTACAACACAAATATTGTTGAGGGTTTGGTTGTTTTGAAGGTTGTAGAAAGTGGAGACTAGATATGGGTAATTTGATTGTTCATTTTCAATGGCGGAGGATACCCTTCCATTGGGAGGACAGTAAGGAAGGCCCTTCAGCATATTTTCAGATATTGGCATCAGGCCAACCTTTTATTCAACCCTACAGTGTAGTTTACATCTAGATCTGTGTTATTTCTGGAGGAGGAGTTGCAGGGTGGATTGGCACACCATTTTGAGAGTTGGTTTTCTATTGAAAGGGATCTGCCTTTCATTTAGAGGATCTATTGGAGGAGGCTATTCTATTGATCATACAAAATCAGCCACACTTTCCAGATCTGTAATTTTCAGTGGATCTTTAGCCCTAGGGCCTAGATCCCCATCTTATATATGGTTTTTTGCTGAAAACCCTTAAGGGGTTCATCAAAGGAGGCTGTATAGTGCTCAGATCTGTAGTAGATCTATATTTTCAGGCACATATCTACCCTAGATATAATGTATAATAATTTTCTATAGAATACCTTTAAAAAAAAATTGTAAGAGTCTCCCAACTTTATATATAGTAGCGGCTCCTCATTTTGGAGGGATTTTTCCCATTGGAGGATTTTTATTTCTTGTTGTGTATCATATGGCCCATTATTTATGCATATTTTATTGATTTTATAACATATTAAAGGTCTCCATATTAGCCTCTTTCTTTTATATGATGATTTTCATTATTGTTCGAGTATTTTGCACTATATTCTTGCTTTTCCCATTTGGGAATATTACAGTGGTATTAGAGCGTAATCTTGGCATAGCCTCTACATATTGAAAAGCCAATATGTCATCTGAGGAAGGAGAGCCTCTTACTGATAGAGAGAAGAGGTATCAAAGAAAAATACATTAGAATTTTGATTATACAAATGACAAAGAAGACAAGGGTAAAACCCCTTTATCTGGAGGTGAAGATGAAGAGAAGGAGTTCCCTAAGATCCTTCTTAGAGCCTTGCAAGAAATTGCTAGAGAGATCAAGGAGATGATAATGAATAGATACAAGGGATCCCCTAAATAATTTCATCATGGTGAAGGCTCTGGCATGTCTCATCACTAAAGTGATCAACCAGTGCAGCAAGCACAAATTTCCCAATGATCTACAATGCCTATATCGTTGGCTATGGGAAATGAAGGGTTTCAAGAGAAATAATCCCTTGAAGACTATTTTATGGAGTATGAGTCTCAAAATTAGAGATTCAAGAACAAATTTGGTTTTCAAGAATTTTTTCAAATCAAGGACAATGGAAGACCAAGGCATCAAAATAGAAGTGGTGGATTCATTCAGAATCATGATATACACCGCACTATGGGAAATTTTTTTTTACCCAAATTTGATGGGTCATCTAAGTGCACAACCAAATAATGGGTAGAGAATATTGACATCTACTTCCAGTTGAATGAAGTTCCGGAAATGGAGGCAATTAATATAGCAGTGCTGCACCCTGAGGGTGAAGCACACGCTTAGTGGTTCCATGGATTATCTATATTGGGTCATGCCAATTTGACTGCATATTTAGAGTTCACTAGGAGGCTAGTGCAGAGGTTTGATAGAAGAGATCCTGAAACACCATTCATGGGGCTTGAAAAACTAAAATAATGAGGTAAATCCAAAAACTTACATTTCTGAATTTTTGAGACTGTCTGTTATGGTTCCAGATTTATCCGCAGCAATAAGGGTGTAAATGTTCATTTATGGGTTAAATGAAACTCTTCATCGGTTTTTAATTCTACCAAGCCCACTACCCTTCAAGATGCCATTGGAAGGGCTAGAGATCTTCAATATGCCTTACCAAAAGCAAAGGAAACACTTCAGCATAAGCCCTCCTTTCCATCAAAGGGAAAAGAACAAAAGGCTCCTCTTTCAAAGGAGAGCCAAAATAAAATACCTCTTGATGATGATGTCCAAAGATATTTGAGGAGGAGGAGGCATTGCTTCACATTCCAAGACCCTTGGGCACCTGGACATAGATGTGCATCAGGAAATGCACACTACATAGAGGTCTTCCTAGATGATGAGGAGGATGAAGAAGATGAAAAAGGAAGGGGTCACAGCACTAGGATAGCAGGAGATGATACCCCGCCACCTTGAGGTGAGTATGGAGCAATTTATCCAATTAGAGGCACTCTTGCATCATTAAGTGTGATAACCAACTATCATAAAATTTCCACACACGACACATAGTTGAATTTTTACAGTGGAAATAGGGATAAGATGATCCCATCTATTATGCACATGAGAATGGTTCATGAGACATCACTATATTGTGGTAAACCACGTGGGAGACCACCTGATCCAGATTTAATGAGAGCTGTTTCACATATTCATGCTCCATTCATAGATCCAAGAGGGATGGGAACATTAGAAGACCAAGATACGATGTTGAGAATCTTGGGTAGACTCAAGGAGGAGGGAGACATTCTCCCAACATCATCATTACCCATTCTCATTTCATATTCTGTGCTGTGGGATGAGAAGCATGGAAGTAATGACCTTCCAACATACACCTTTGGAATGGGATATGTCAAGGATGAGAGAAGCCATATGACATATGTTCTTTGTGATAGATCATCATTTTTGTCGCTATGGAAGATTGATCCATATTGGAAATCCCAACTATTGGTGGATTATTCCAAGGATATTTTCACATGCATGATACTTGATGACCAATTACATAAAGAGGGATATTCAGTACAATAAGGATTCATCTATTATAATGTTAAGATATTATTATCTAGAGCCTCCAAGCTCAAGGGGAAGTTTCTACAAAGTGCTTATGAAGAGTTATTTTTCAGCCATACTTATTCCATGAAGGCCTACAACACTATCATGGAAAGCTACATTTGGAGGGGCTTTGAAGAGGAATTATATGAACATTTTCAAATATGCATGAACCATGTGGAGTTGGAACAAATACATGCCTCTATGGAGTTAATCTAGCCACCTTTTTCCTCTTTTAGAATGAGAGGGGATATATCTATGCACCACTCCATTTGCATGAGGAGAATTTTTGGTAAAGAACATGATTATGTAACTCATGTTTCATTTGATGATAATTTGCGCTATTTTACCATATATATGTATGCCATAGCTCCAAGGAGGAGCATTATTCCATATAAACTTCATGGCCAACTATGGGCCACAAAAATTTCTGAACATGGCCACTCCCTCGAAGATCATAGGGAGATTTTGTATCATTGTGGGTGCATTCCAAAAGTACCAAACATATCTCACACTTTCAGCCATGATGAGAAGAATTGGGCAGAAAGTAAGTGGTGGGGAAACCACTTACGATATCATCGTCTGATGCGGTTAGGAAATTTATAATGCTTGTTCCACATGTGGGACTATGACCCACCTCAATTTGCACAAATTTATGTTTGTATGTACTGAATTTTTATCCCATACATTGATCATGTAATTATACTTTTTATGGGAATGTTTGGAGGGAGGATGAGAGGAATGTATGTGCCCTATGGGAGAGATATTCGCTATGTTAATTATGCTACATTTTTCAGGGAGAACATTGGGCAAACCATGTTTGTTTCATTTAACCTATTGTCTCCATATGGGAGATTATTTGCATCTCATGAGAACTTTGGAGGAGCAATTCATGGAGGGATGGATTGGTGAACACATAGATTATGAGGGAAGCTTATCACATGTTGGTGCTAGCAATGGAGGAGGAGAAGAGTTTCAGCACTCACCTTGTCGGTTTCCTGAGGCGAAGAAATTTTTTTGAAGGGACAACTGTAATATTCCCAGTTAGCCATGAGATAGTTGGAATATTAAATTTTGTTTTGCTGATTTGTTTAATGAATAAGAGGACAATGGAGGTCCAAAATTATCCTTAATAATGAATAAATCAATGCCAATGTGAAAGAGATAGATCTTGACAGCTTAATTGAGCACCCTGAGGTGTGAAAAGGGGTTGGAACATCTTGACTAGGTCAAATTTGACCAAATCAACAACGTTGTCATGGAGGAGTGGTCATCAATGAAAACCAGAAAAGTTTTAGATGGAGATTATTTGTGTGGAAATAGTGTTATTATTGGATGGAACTCAGGGTTTTCAAGCTCATATATTATTTAAGGAAGAGGATGGTAGCCATTTTTCATCATGAATATATGTTGATATGTGATTTTCCGAATATATGGTCTCTTTAGACATATATCTTTCTCTTGTTGTTTAGCTAAGATTGATAGCTTCTTAGCACAGGGTGTTCCTGATCGCGAATCCCACCTCTTCCATTGAGAATACCTTGGAGGAGTCTTGTACTACATTTTCCACTATTAGGCTTAAGGCCAAGCTTCATCTTTCATTTACAGCATAGATCCTATTGAGGGTTTGGTTGTTTTGCAGGTTGCAGGAAGTGGAGACTAGATCTGGGTCATTTCATTACTCATTTTTAGTGGAGGAGGCTTACCTTCCATTAGGAATATAGTAAGGAAGGCCCTTGAGAATATTTTCATATCTTGGCATCAAGCCTTGAACCTTTTATTCAACACTATAGTGTAGTTTACTTCCAGCTCTTTGTTATTTCTCTAGGAGAAGTTGCGGGGTGGATTGGCACACCATTTGGAGATTTGGTTTTCTATTGAAAGGGATATGTCTTTCATTTAGAGGATCTACTAGAGGAGGATATTATATTGATCATATTAGATCAGCCACACTTTCCAGATCTGTATTTTCCATTGGATCTTTAGCCCTAGGGCCTAGATCCCCATCTTGTACATGGTGTTTTAATGAAAACCCTTACCGGGTTCTTCAATCAAGGTTGTATAGTGCTCAAATTTGTAGTAGATATATATTTTGAGGCACATATCACCCCTATATATAATTTATAATCATTTTTTGTAGCAAATATTTTAAAGCAACGTTGTAAGAGTCTTCCAGATTTATATATATTAGCAGCACCTCATTTTGGAGGGATTTAGCCCATTGGAGGCTTGTAATTTATTGCTGTGTATCTTATGGCCCATTATTTATGCATATTTTGCTTATGTTATAGCATACGAAAGTTCTCCATATTGGGATGTTGCTTTTATATCATGATTTTCATTATTTTTCCAACATTTTTCACTATATTCGTACCTTTCCCATTTGGGAATATTATAGTTAGCTTTGGCCAAATCATCTTTCGTTTGCTAGATTTGATAATATTTGTGTTTCAGAGCTTAATCAGGTGACTTACGCCCTTTTTGACTTGGTAAATCTTCCATAACTTACTTCTCATGATAACCTACTTCTTGCACTCTTTGAGAAAACTCTAAACAATTCACATCTTCAAAGAACTTGTTGATAAACTGAGAGGAAATGACTTCATTTCAATTGGAGGGTTCAAAAATTAGTTTTTTCCCCACTTTTTTATAATTCTTCTTCTTTTATGGTGATGAGTCAGCTTCCATACTTTCAAACCCTCAGTGCAAGGCAAGAAAAATAGTGGGTTTTGTAACTATTAGTGGATGAAGTGATAAGATGGGTTTTGGAGTTTCCTATTTTTTTGATAAAATTTAGGGGGTAGGGAGTGATGTTAATGAGTAGGAGAAAATGGAAATTTAGGAAATAAGTGAGGGGAGGCGGTGGAAAAGGAAAAAATACATTCCTACCCTAGAAGGACATAGAGTAGACCAGGGTTCATGTAGAAAATGATAGAAATGAAGGGATGAGGTTGTGTAGTGTATGGAGGTAGTCTATAAACCTCAAATAGAGGTGTAGGGGCAAGAAAAATAGAGGTTCAAATATAATTTCATCATTTGGAAACTAAAACCTTGAAATGTAAACAAACCATAGGAGAAGAAGCTTTTAGACTTAATTTCTTGTTAAAAATTGCAAGGGAGGATATGAAATTCTTTGACATACTTCTGGTAGATACTGGAGGTTGTAATGACTGAAGAGAATCTCTGAAAAATCAATTTGGTAGCTAAATACCAGTTCTGCAAAGCTCTGTCATATGCACAACGTAGTGTCCCTATGTGCAGCACCCATGTGCAACATAGTGTCCCTTTGTGCAGTGCCCCTCTCATATGCACAACATAGTGTCTATGTGCGCATCACATGAAATTTTTTTCCAATGAGAGGTAGAAAATTGATTTTTATTTCCACTGAGAGAGGGGAGCTCGATGGTAGGAGGATAGAAGAGTGAAAATGAGTTTCTTTTTGTCTTTTATAGCTTGCCTTAGAGTCATTTCATCAATGAGGTAGGATGTCCCACCTCATGAATCTTATTTTCTTTTTAGAACCTTGCAACCTTAGAATATTTAATTGAAACTTTAGAACATAGGAACATACTATATAATCGAAACATAAATTACATTTTGAAATCAAATCTTATTAAACAAATTTTCCTATTACCACTCTGCATTTGCCGAATGTATGCATGAAATGACTGATTTTGGTGACCTTAACCCTAATTACCTAATGGTGACACTGAGTTGAATGAAGGCCATGATGATGTGACTGAAGTGATGTTGATGATGTTTCAATGATGGTACACTCAACCGAGTGATGAGACTGACTGGCATGTGAACATTTTGGAGTGGAAATAACCCCAGACACACTATTTAGCGACCAAATTGTTATTTGAATACTTACTGAAATGACAAAAATTTGACTCGAAACCCTAACAAAAAATTTTAAGATCACATTTTATCACTAGTGATAGGCTGAGCAAACTTAGACTAAGATTAGTCCAGTTGGGTATGGAATCTCCTTGGCAGTTTCAAGAACACCATAGAAAAAGTAGACTTACCAATGTCATGGAGTCAAAAATCAAAATGCGAGACTTAATATTGCAAACAGACTGTCAAAATGAACTGTAGATTAATTGCAAACTTTATCGAAAGATACTACTAAAAACAAATGATGAGAATTCATCATATTCATCACACCTGTTCTTACTGATCCATACATCACATGATCAAGTGAAATAGAACAACCAATGCAACCATGTAAGAATTTTTTCTGCTATTTGAATTCTCTACAAGTTCTTGCTCATGAGAAAGAAGGAAAAAATATTGAAAGGAAGCTCCCATGAAAACTTGTAAACATATTGCATCTTAATAAAATTGAAAAGCATGAACCCACAAACTGACCTCAATAATGTTGCAAAAGGAGATTCATAGGAATACATATTAATTTCCAACCAATCTAATACATTATTTCTCTGTTCTAGATAGTTTTCGTACCTTGATTTTAAAATTTTCTCAACATCTATGGTTTCCTGAATTTTTAACATAAAATAGTCATGATGAAGCGACAAGATTTCCTGAGACCTTTGTGATAAATGTGATGAGACTACATATGGACAAGACATTAAAATTATATGTCAAAATAAATAATTTTCAACTCTATATTGAAACAAACATCTAGCCAAAGAATGAGAACTTTGGATACAAATATCATCTATATAAGTGCCTATTGGATCAATGCAAATATGAGAAATCTTTGTGACCTGTTGTGGATAATTTATAATGAAACTACATGATCTTGCATAGAATCTTCACGTTCCACACTTTCCTAAAGTAGGCAGAAAAAATAGAAATTATACCACTCCAACTGTCCACTAAACATGTGCTTCTGATCCATAAATACAGGAAAACTCACCTCTCTTGATGACTACAACAAGTTGAAAAAATAATCCAGAAACTCGTCAATGACTAATTTTTCCTGATAATAAAAAAAAAACAAGAATATTCTTCATTACTCTCCTAATATGACTACAAATTTTTTTATCATCTTTGTAATGAGACTCCTGCTAAACAAGCCAATGAATTTGGCTACTGGATCAAAGTTTTATCATGTCTCTTTTGAAGCTCATAACCAACTAATGGAGAAGGACTTTCGTTATAGATATCATCCAAGACATTAGCTATTGGATCATGTAGAACTTGAGAAGTGTGTTTCAACTTATCATACATTTTTTCCAATGAGATTAGATGATTTTCTATAGGCATATGATTCTTTATTTCAGAGATATTATCAAAATTTCTCTTCAAAAACTGAAACGATTCAAAACTTAATGGTAAATAATCATCCTACATCAATTCATAATATGTTTAAGGTTCTAAGCTTTAATCTGTGATTTTAAACTCAATGTAACTTAATGGATGGGATTCTGGAGCGAAATAATCTTTCCTATCACAAGTGACCTCCTCAACCAATTGATGAGAAGGATGCCCATTTATACTGCTGAAAACTATCTTTTGTGCTTGCTTATAGTTTTCTCTTATTTTCAAAAATGAGGAGAAACACAAGGATAAGGATTCTCGATCAAGAACTTCATTGTGTTCTTCATGCCTAATATAAAAGATAAAATAATGCTAATTTCTAATCTTGGAAATTTTTTCTCTCAGAAATTGAAATGAACTGAAACTCAAAGGAAAATAGCTTTCATTTACTTCGAAATTTTCATGCATTTTCTTCATCACTATCATGATTGATATGTATATGCTGAGTGCTATATTTTAGCAGTTGTAATTGAAGTTCTCCCTCCAAAAAACATGTCGATGATTGCCTTGAAGAATCAACCTCAATTTCAATAACATAATCATAATCATACTAATCGCACTTGGGTAAATCATCAGTATAAGTAATTTCATCAAACATACACATTAGATCAGGAGATTTATTCTCATAAATTTGATATACAAATCCATTTTCACGATTTTCCATAAATGAATACAAACAAAAATCATTTTCTGATCTATGGTAACTGGGATTAGCAAGAAAATGTTAAGGGCCAACAAACTCTTCTTCTAGTATAAGTGAGACATGGTGTTTTTTAACAGAAAATTCATCTCTAATGGTGATATTTTGAATTACTTCTTCCATTGTACTTACAAAAATGTTGAGCTTCACTTCTAAATATGTCAGGTATTCCTTTTCTATGTTCTCCCTATTTTCTTCCTTCAACTTTAACCTTTTGAATAGAAAAATTGCTTCCATCACTACAAGAAAAATAACATTAGTGAGGCATGAAAATGGTCACCATAATCTCATTGGTGAGGGTCAGAAGAGCATTCGTCACCAAAAACTGAACATCACTAAAGGTGGCATCTCTGAAATTTTAGGTATTGTGGTGACATTCAAGGTTCTCACCAATAATGATTTATAGTGACAGATAGTGACTGTCACCATTTCATATGAGAAATGGTGACGGAAAATAGCCTCTGTCACCAAAAAATTGAACATCACCAAAGGTGTCATTGCCAAAAGTATGTTTTGTGGTGAAATTCAAGGTCTGTCACGAATATTAATTATAATGATGGATAGTGTCCGTCATTCACATGGACATCAATGATTTTTTGTGATGGACCTTTCGTCATCGTCATTATTGGTGCATATATGTGGCTACGTTCATTGAATTTCACCATAAACTCATTGATGACATCAAGGTCTGTCACAAATAATGACTATGATGACAAACAGTGACCCTCACCATTTCATATCAAAAAAAATGATTTATGGAGATGAACCTTTAATAGTCGTCACTATTGAAGTGTACAAATGGTGGTGTTCATTGACTGTCACCATTTCATATTTTGGCGAGGGTCAAAAAATGTCACCATAAGCTCATTACTGATGGTCAAAAGAGCATCTGTCACCAAAAAATTATCTTCGTCATTCCCTATGAATATCAGGGCATGATGGAATCGAACCACCAACCTCCTACGTGGAAAGCATGTGCTCTTCCATTGAGCTAGCAGCCTTTAAAGAATTAGACTTTAGACTAGCAATTTCCCCTAAAGGTTCAAAGATACATAAAAGGAATAAGAACCAGAAAAAATGAAAGAATTCAGTGTCCTTGCTCCTATTTTTATTCTACGGCACTCTACAAAGTATGATCTTGATCTATGACGTATTTATGCCAAGTGGTTCTAATTTAATAGTAAATGTTATATTCAGATAAAATAAATAAATAACTGAGAGGCCTTATGGGCTAATTTTTAATCCTTACACTAAAATCTCTTAATATTCAAGTCTATGGAACAACTCGTTCAAAGTTCAAACTGAAGTAGATTTTAAATGGAAAGCCTAAAACCAGCTAAGTAGTTTACAAGTTAACATTTTGGATATAAATTTTGTTCAATTTATATGACAAGTTACACCATAACCTTGAAACTAGTTTCTTAGCTAAAAGACTTTCTTAATTCAATAATGACAAGGAAAGATAGTCATGGCAAGAAAAATTCTCTTTTTTTTTTTTCTAGTGGGGGTGCATGTAACTTGATAAAGGTTGTATGAGAGTATCAAATCATAAACAGTTTCACTAAAACATGGAAATGACAAAGTCTTGTTAAGCAACAAAAGTTTAGTTGAATATATGAAAAGCATCGAGCTAAATTATATAATTAAACTAAAAGTAACTGTAAAAAATTAAAATTGTAATGATATACCATCTATTTTGGTTAGTTCTTCAGAAATATAAAGTGCAATTTCATGATCCATCTCCTCATCTTGATTCTGTAATGGACCATCCTGAACAAACATGTCCACATACAACAATCAATGTTATCGTATTGGTAATAATTTTGATATAATATATCAAATCATGTGCTATGTAGGGGAATAACTGGAAATCACAACTATAAATTTGAATCACAACATAAAAATATAAAAGAACATGCAACAAGAAAGGAACAACTCCACAGTTTGAGAAATATGAACAATCCATGAAATGTTTTTTATATATTGATATAGATAATGAAATGGAAATATAGATTTATGAAATTCAAGTATCACACAAAAATTTCTTGAGAAAATATCAATATGAAAAATAGTATTTTTTTTGCATGTGGATTTATCTTGCAGAACCTTAGAAAACTTTTCCACAGAAATAGCCATTAAAGATAACAACATGGACCTCAGGAGCAAATGTGTAGGGGATAAAATATGGAGGTAAAGAACTAGAGAAGCATTCAAAGAAAATGATGAAAACAATATCTAGAAAGAATCGAGAACCCTCTAAATTAAACCACACATTTATCATCGTGACTAGTACACTTGCAAAAAATATCAAAATAAATTATGAACTATTCCACCAAAAAAGAAGGAATTTTTTCACTAAAATACAGTTTCAAATTAATCACTAGCATGACGCTAAGTTTGTTAGAGCTATAAGATAGAATATTGAGGTTTAAAAGACAATACACTCTAATGAATTAGGGATTACCATGGCATTAGAGGGAACATGCCAAATTACATTATCATCTCCAAATGCACCCCTACGTAGTGTCCATCTGACACTTTGTGACTTGAACCTTTAAAAGGCTTGCTCAACCACTTCATCATTCGAGATTTATTGTGAGTATGATGGTACAGTGTGACCTACATGTCCCAAATAACATGAGCCAACAATGAAAACCATAATTAAATTATTAATTCCTTACTAATTTAATCCTTGAAAAGATGAAAAACATAAATCCAAGAAATAAAATCATAAGGTTCTCGTTAACCAACTATTATATTTACAGATATGGTAAAATTATTGATTGGATGTTTTAGAGTTTTAAGCATTTTACTTATTCTCTCAAACATATGAAAAGACACTAAAATTACCAAGGTCATATTTCAACATAATCTTGCAGAAAATCAGATTACAACTATGAAGATGTTATTAGAAAAATCTTACAAAAAATCAAAATGCAACTATGAATATATTATTACAAAAATCTTGTAGAAAATCGGATTGAAACTATGAAGATATTGTTCTAAATTTTAAAAATTATAGTAATAAAATCCATCTTCAACATGAGTTAACATTTTATATCATATTAGACAAATTTTGAGTCGGGGAACAAGTACAAGGTTTAGAGTTAAAATATTTGCATCAAGGACAAGGAGATATCATATACAACTTTCTGAGTTGAGTTTTATCACTAGAGAACATAGTCTTGGGTCTTAAACCAATACTTAATGAGGGAATTGTGGAAATAAATGGGTAGAAAATGTGAATTCATTCATCATGAGTCATAGCGACCCGCAGACAACTCCTGAGGCTTTACAACCACTACAGTTGCACCCATCACACTACGATTTTAGGTTGAATTGTCCACACCTGAGGCTTTGCAAGTTGCATCCACTGTAGGTTCAGCCATCACACCACCTTTTTAGGTTGAATTGTCCACATGTTCTAATCCACACAAGATGTAGTAGAATAGTCTATTGTGCTGAACTGCACAACTTTTTCCCAAAACTGACCATAAGTTCTTGTGTGTGATTAGTGCACCAGATATGTATCATGGGAGCCACAAAAACTGTAAACACAATTATCCATGAAGCCTAGAATAGGGAGGATGTAACTGGCAAGAAAAAGGCTGGGACAAATTATCCCTTGCAATGAAATTCCAGATTTGACTCCCCATGAACAGAGAGCCATTCTTACCAAAATATTCTAATAGAAACATGTTTTAAAGATAAATGGATACAATTCATTAACCACCCTGCCATCCTACCGTGTCATATCACCTTGAGCAGCCCCCAACACAGTGACTCCCTTGGTAGAAAAGGAAAAATAGCTAAATAATTTTGCTCAAAAATGTAAAAACAACATCTAGTTATGGGAAGAATACACCAATGCCCAATAGGCTTGGGGCTAGCATTTGCTAGGGAGGAGTTTCACACCTTTGGTCAATATTATGTTCTCATAGGATTCACCCATGGGGGATAGGAAGGGATTGAAATTGTGGCATTGGGAGGTGATGAACCATGTACATATATTATCGCTTGTGACATGATTTCTCTTCGTGAGACAATTGTTGCTCAGTACAAAAAATGTATATATTCTTGGAATATGATCTAACTATGAAAATGGAAGTGTTCAACTATCTTATTGAGGACATTGTATTTGTGAAAATATAGAATTCAAATCTTTAAAATAACATAATTTCTAGGAGTGACAAGGTATGTAAGGCAGTGGTAAGCTAGAAGTCAAATCTGAAATAACACAATTCCAAAATAACTTAGGGTTTACAGTGGCTCCACCAAAGATACTCTGACATGGAGGTTTTTCTCATGGTTATTTTAGATTGTTGGAGAATCTTTGGTGGAACTATGGTTTCTCTTGGTTTTCCCTATCTAGGGTTTTTTAAAGAATAGAGAATTATATCATAGGTTGTGATTGTGTTCATGGGTTTCATTTATTCTTTATATAAATGAAGTTTTCGAGTGAATGTTACAAAAAATCCTAACACCTTAAGACAAAAACAAAAAAAGTACAAAGAATATTGAATTAGAGAGAGAGAGAGAGTAGCACTGCTCTAAAATCTATAACCCAAGTATGAAAAGTAATATGCACAAGTGCATGATCGACTATAATAACAACTCACTCCTTCCTCTATTTTTATGAGATTTAAAGGGATTTACAATAACAAGTGGACCTAGTCCACTACAAGAAAACTTGAAAGACACATTTAGGTCCACCCATGTGAAGCACTCTACTCTACATAACATCTGTCAGCATCAAAGGTGACAGTGATTAACAAGAAAGCCCTCCATGGCATGAGAACTACTCCCCAAGGTCCAACAACCCTCTAAAGGTCCTAAACTCCAATGCATCTCCTAGGTCATGTGTCTCCTTAAGGACAATGCATATCCCAGGTAATTTGTCACCTTAAGGACTCCCACACCTACATATCCACTCCCTCAACCCAAGGGTTCACATGTCAAGGGATTTTTTTTGCTCATGTTCATTTTGGGATGTTTTTATCATGGTGAAATACCGAACTCTACTCCAAGCACACAAAATTTTTTCATGCATCAACAACATGAAGTCACCAAGCTCCATACTAATCCAACACTTCGAGGAAGAATGTCTTTCAAACATCCAAAAAAGGTCTAGAAGGAAACGATAAACCACCTTCAATGTCCAAGTCCATCAGTGTAAAATTCATGCCATTCTTATTTCAATAATATTTATATTTTATCCAACATGAAGACCCACTATATGCACTATTTGCAGGAAATCTTCTGGATTTTTCTGCTTCAACATGTTGATCCACTATGTGCATTGGTCAACAAATCCATTTAGTCAAGGAACTCTTCTAAATTTATTTCGAAGTTTCATTTCTCTTTCCTGTCACCAAGCAAATTGGAGCAACCAGAAAGAATTACATTAACTGTTGTCCATCTAGTTGTTTCCTAAACAAGTTCCTATTTCTTAATGAATGTCAAAAACCATCATGAAACATGACTATAGCGACATAGTTTCAGTAGCTATAATCTGACAATGTTATTGAAAACACTGTTAGATTTGTTTCATAAAAGAGCACCTAGTCCCAAAAAATAGAAAATGTTTGTGGAGAATGGCCTATTTCACTATCGTTGAGCTTGACTGTAAACACTGATAGGTTTTTGAGCCAATAAATTCCCTGGGGAAAAACGATGATGGTTTCTCTCTAAAACATATGCAGATAAATATACAAGAATCGAGTGGAGGACTTAAGTAGTTTCATGAATACTGCTTGACTTGTAACTGTTTGGTTTTTGGTCTGCTTTATTTTTTATATTTTAGATCTAGTTCCAGAATTTTTGGATTTCAAATTTCAATTATAATAGAAAAATTCTGGGTTGGCTCACATCATTGGTATTAGAACCTCAATTAATAGCAGATTCATGTTAGATTTTTCACTACAGTTCACATTAGTTACTTATGTTCACTAATATGTTTATCTTTCAAGGAATCCTTGTAAGGAAAATAGAGAAAAGAAAAACTTAGATATATTGTCCCCAACATACACATCAAATCAGATATATTGTCACCAAGAGAGAGACAGAGAGTAGCACTTCTCTTACATCCCTAACCCAAGCTTGAAAGGAATATGCGCAAGTGCATCATCAAATATAATAAAAACTCACTCCTTCCTCTTTTTTATGAGAGGTAAAGGGGTTTTAGTGGACCTATTCAACTACAAGAAAACTTGCAAGGCACAAGTAGGTCCACCCATGTGAAGCACTCTACACTACGTGACATGTGTCAGCATCAAAGGTGATAGTGATTAACAAGCAAGCCCTCCATGGCATGAGAACTACTCCCCAATGTCCAGCAATCCTCCAGTGGTCCTAACCTCCAATGCATCTCCTAGGTCATGTGTCTCCATAAGGATAATGCATATCCAAGGTAATATGTCACCTTTAGGACTCCCACACCTACATATCCACTACCTCAACCAAAGACTTCACATGTCAAGGGATTTTGTGTGCTCATTTTGATTTTGGGATGTTTTTGTCATGGTGAAATACCCAACTCTACTACACTCACATAAAATCCCTTCATGCATTAACAACATGAAGTCACAAGCTCCATACTAATCCAACACTTCGAGGAATAATGTCTTTCAAACATCCAAACAAGGTCTAGCAGCAAACGGTTAACCACCTCCAATGTCCAAGTCCATTAATATAAAATTCATGCTATTATTATTTCAAGAATATTTATATTTTATCCAACATGATGACCCACTATGTGCACTATTTTTAGGGAATCTTCTGGATTTTTCTGCTTCAACGTGTTGATCCGCTTAGTGCATTGATAAAAAACTCCATTTAGTCAAGGAACTCTTCTAAAGTTCTTTCAAAGTTTCATTTCTCTTTCCTGTCATCAAGCAAATTGGAGCAACTAGAAAGAATTCCATTAATTGTCGTCCATCCAGTTGTTTCCTAAACAAGTGCCTACTGCTTAAAGAAAGTAGGAAACCATCATGAAACATGACTATAGCCACATAGCTTCAGTAGTTATAATCTGACAATGATATTGAAAACATTTTTAGATTTGTTTCATAAAAGAGCACCTAGTCCCAAACAACATACAATTTTCATGGAGAATGGCTTGTTTCACTATTGTTGAGCTTGACTGTAAGCACTGGCAGGTTTTTGAGCTAATTAAGTCCCTGGAGAAAAATGATGATGGTTTATATCTAAAATATTTGTAGATAAAGATACAAGATTCAAGTGGAGGACTTAAGTAGTTTTGTGACTACCGCTCGACCTATAATTGTTTGGTTTTTTGGTCTGTTTTATTTTTTATATTTCAGATCTAGTTCCAGAATTTTTAGATTTCCAATTTTAGTTATATTAGCAGAATTTTGGGTTGGCTCACACCATTCGTATTAGAACCTCAATTAATATTATATTCATATCAATTTTTTCTCTACAGTTCAGATTAGTTACTTATGTTCACCAATCTGTTTATCTTTCAAGGAATCCTTGTAAGGAAGATAAAGAAAAACAAAACTAAAATATATTTTCACAAACATACACATCAACTCAGATATATTTTCACCGAGAGAGAGAGTCACTTATCCTACATCCCTAACCCAAGATTGAAAGAAATATGCACAAGTACATGATCGACTATAATAACAACTCACTCCTTCCTCTTTTTATATAAGATGTAAAGGGGATTTAGTGGACCTAGTCCACTACAAGAAAACTTGCAAGACACAAGTCAATCCACCCATGTGAAGCATTCTACTCTACGTGACATGTGTCATCGTCAAAGGCGACAACGATTAACAAGAAAGCCCTCCATGGCATGAGCACTGCTCCGCAAGATCCAAAAATATTCCAAATGTCCTAAGCTCCAATGCATCTCTAAGGTCATGCGTCTCCTTATTACTACTGTGCTTTCTACCTATTATTTTTAGAGTGCCAAAATGTGCACTTGCATTAAAAACTGCATGCCATGTACATAAATAGAAAACCTGATTGATGATAAGGAATAGGGACTATCCTATATGCCATGGAACATCATATTCCATACTTAGAATGCACCCCAAGGTGTAAAAATTGCATGCCAAGGGGAAAATTTGCATTTCTCAAGTTAAAATTTGTGTTACAAATTACAGCCTAACCTATTTGCACAGCTTCCTGCAGATTTACATCTAGAAAAGTCATAAAATACATTGCTATAGTACTTCTCCCCGTGCATATCCCTACACTTCCATAATTATAATGTAAAAATTCAAGTGAGAGTACTATGTTTACCAAAATAGTTTCACTCATTTACCTGTCTCCTACTAAGTGGAAGTAGTCTTTAAAAGCATGCATGTCCGGGTCTCACTAAAGATAAAAATTGTGGTTTTCAAATTTATGTGCGGTTATTACAACATTATTTATATTTTTACATCATTATATTTTCACTTCCAATCCAAGAATCCACTACTGTGCAAAAATATTATGAAACTGCCAAATTTCACAACATGACAATTAGGCTATGGTGGCGTCAAAATTTTATATGCCAGAGCATAGATCAGAGATGGTGAAATATATAGGTTTATAGCTAGACTATATTATGGTCTAAAACCTACACAATAAAATTCCCAAGAACAACCTCCAAGTGATAGTTATTAAGCATCCACCATGCAATTTTTTTGGTCTCTAGAAACACACGCAACCTTCAAATAAATTGCATACCCTGTTCTCATTATAAATCACAATGCCAATTGTTGAAGTCTATGGTCTGTTCAAGCAACCAAACACAAACAAAAGAGGAAGCTTTACATGGAATGAAAGGTCTTTGCAACCATGAAGTTATCTCAACAAAAAATCCATCCCAGATCTTGTCACAGTGAGCTTCCATGAATCCCTTTAAAATCATAAACCCCAGGCCTCAAATGATGTCAGCCATTTGAAGGAAGAGCCCTGGCTCTTCACAAAGCATCTACAAAATTGGTGAAAACCAACAGAAGATAACATGAAAACTTTAAGGCATGTCTGAAAATAAAAAAATTGAATTATTGAGTGCATATAAAAACCATATTAATCTAACAATTTATCTAACCTCTATAAGTGATTCTTGGGGCTAACTCATATTCTCCACTATGATAGGGCACCCCATAGTTTTATGACCCAATTCCACTGACCAACTTGCACCACTTTCCAGGTTACCTTTCAAAAGAAAGCCACCATCCAGATGAAGAACCTACATAGTTTCCAAGGAAATAAACAACTTTACTTGAATGGAAAGTTTACAGTCATATTTTCTTTTTTTTTAACTGTCGGGTCTGTGAATGTTTTTCACCACGAATATTTTTTATGAGTGATTTATTCAAAATTTTAGGGGTCTCCTGTGACTTCTTATTGAATTGATCTTGCAAAGGAGGAATTCCATTTGGCTTTCCAAAGCTGATGACAAGTTCATTGGATCGAGGCTTTTATTTATTTCCAAGTGATGTCAAACCTTGCTGGTCAATCTATAGATTTACACAATTTACTGAAATGGAATTGAAATTTATAAATAAATTCCAAAAAATTCACCAAAACTAATGCAGTAAGGGTTAGCACGATAGAAAATCCCCAAACATCCAAAGGGGTTGGTTTCAAATCTCATTGGGTAATGTTACCAAGAGAGCTCCGATGGTCAGTCTGTATAATTTCATAATTTCCTTAAGACAACACAAGTAATAAAGTGAGGCTTTGTAGGGTAGCAAATTTCCAAGCATATAGAGGTTTTCTTTCAAATTGCATTGTATTTTTTTAAATAACATGAATTTTATTTAACATTCTGGAATTTTCTTCATACTATTTGTTCAAGATATAAATTTAGAATCTAAGAAGTATTAAGTAGATATATGTGGTATTTTTGATGGATTCATGCGATTTGGATTGAGCAATGAGAAAAGTCATTAAGAAAACTATGGAAACAGGCAAGAGATATGAATATATTTACCTTCTCAAGTAAACACTGTGCCACCTAAAGCTTTGAAGAAATCCATGCAGCCGTTGTTGTGAAGTAGATCCAAGATGCTCAGCCCTCCATCTTTCCATTCTCTGACTATTCTTTCCTTGGGGAAACCCTTGAACCAGGGTTTGAACTGAGTATTTTCAGTGTGTAAAACCACGAGAAGTAAGGAACCAGGGATGGGACAAGTTATTCTATACTATACAATAAATAAAACCTACTCCAGACATAATAAATTATAGAAGTTGTTGATATAGAAATTGTTTGAAATGTTCCTAGCAGAGTATTTCATAGCTTTTCTAGACTTATATCTGTTTAGTTGATTTATCTTCTTCAGTCTATGTGATTGTAAAGTTTCAATTTTCCATAACATCTGCTCTATGGATTTTTCTCTATCCTTGGATTCTGTCCCTCTCAAATGACCCTTGAAATTATTTTCCTATAATATGTCATTACTCACATTACCTATAATTGTTTTCATGCTTTTAGAATCATCATCAATTGAATCTCCATCCCCTTCCAACATTTTCTTCTTCTCATATAAAGAAAACAAGGAATGACGAGAGATATCAAAAGACAACTCCACTACATTTTCAACATTCTTCTTCTCTTGCACTGCAAAATCTGGGGCTTGGGATTTTCATATATTAAAGGGGAATATCTCGCTGTGAATACCTTCACAGCTTGCTTCTCATCCTTCCATGGCTTTCTTGCTTGAAAAGCTTCAAGTAAGTGGTCGTATTTGGAAGCTGAACATAAAAGCTTCCTAATCGGAAATTAAATCCCTTGTCACTGTCATTCAATATGGTATCTAATATTTCCACTCATGTGTCTATGCCTATTACTCTTCATTAATCCACTTGCATCAACTGTTGCAGAAGTTGCAGCTCCATTACCATTACAAAACTCTAATTCTACCTCAACAACATCACACATTTCAAAGCATGGACCATCATTTTCACTGTCTAATTCTGTTTCTCAAAATAAACATGAACATTCAGTGGCCTGATCAACAAGATTGAATCTAATTTCATCTCTAGTGCATTTTAAAATTTCCACCATTAACTCATCTATTTGAACTTGTTGATTAGCCTCAGAAATATTATCCAATATAGTCTCAGTGTTTGATCTTTTCTCCTCTAGTTCTTCAACATAGACCATATTTTGTGTGCATGGAAAATTAGAACCACAAACATATTGGAGGCTTTCATCGTCAGGGAGACCACTGGTGTCAGTGGTTATCAATAGGTTGATAATCTTACGGTCAGGAAGATTATATATTTCATAGGTAATACAACTTTGGTAATTTACCTTTTTTTTTAGAAAATGCACTCTACATCTTGATAAAGCATTTACGATCTCCATTGCTAAAAGCATCAAGATAATAGGTGCTTTTACCATCCCTAGTTTCATTTGGGAGGAAAAAACACATTTCTACTCTATCTGGAAATTGTTCAAGATATTTTCTACCACGATATTATAAAGTATGTGCAGCATTACAAATGCTAAAGCCTCTCTCTTTACAATTCATCTCACAGCTACAGATGTCATCAAAGTCATCCATAAATGATCTGCATGTCCTATAGTCCTTAGAATGGATCTTATGACACATATAAGGAAATAAAATTGGTTTTCTAGGCATCTTCAAATGACCTAGCCCAAATGAATCTTCCAACGGATTGGAGAAAAAGCCATTCTCATCCAGACTTACAAGCCCTTCCAATATATCTATCAAATGTTTTCCCTCACATGCAGATAAGCCACTTTTTTGTAGCTCCTGCTCCGAAAACCTTCCTTTATTATTTGTGAGACTGAAGCCTTGATATTTTGGATCACTACTGGTACAAACCTTATGAAACACATGCTCTCTCTGTCTGCCATTCGGTTCTTAGATAGTTGGCTTCTCTGGCCTCTCAAAGATAGAAGGAAGAAAAAAATTTCCAACAACACCTTCTTTTACACCTTGACGGTTGAAATTGGACCTGTGAAATGAATAAATCTCATGTGGATTGTCATTTTCACAAACAAGGGATTCTCTTTCTATTTCGGTGTTAACATAAATGCATTTTCCAAGACCTACTACGCTTGCTCCAATAGACTTATTTAAATGCTATACCTTTGATGTGATGTCTTCCTTGTCTACACTATAAGATGATTTATCTAGTGTAGAGTTTAACTCTATTACATCAGCCACTTTTCCACTGCTTGTTGGTAAAGATTCCATGCCGACCAAGTAGTTACATGTTTCAGAGGTATCTTTTTCCCTTAATTTTTTTTGTACAAAAAATGGACTCTCATTTGTCCTCATGAAGGACTAGGAGAATGTGAAGCATATTTAACCTACACAGAATCAATAGTCAAAGGTTTTTTGCCGAACAAATCTACGCCACATATAGCCTTTCCACTTCTTGAAGGTCGTGGAGTCATATCTACCAAATATATCCCTCTGGCTACCCTCAAAAGCTTTTGCGCTGATATAGGGTATCGATTTGACACTGTATCCTCAAATGTTTCATGTAATTTTCCTGCAAAACCCCCATCTTGCACAAATTTTCTCAATAAAATCTCCACTTCACAACATTTTTCTTAAGAAAAAATTGGTCTTAAGTTAATTGCAAGGAGGAATCCAATCTCATTGTACCTGAGATATATGAGACATGTAGAGAGCCCTGGCTGTGAGTTTCAAGAGTGAATCCATTAATAAGGTATGATCTTGAAGAAATCTGAGTTTCAAACCCTGTGTTGGACCTTTGGCACCAATAGGAAGGCAATGGACTAGTCAATTAACATCAGATGGAAATGGCACTCTAGCGATTATCTCTAAAGTGCAAAGATATCCAAGGAATAGAAGAAAATTTTGAAAAAATATCATTACAAAAAATCTTATATAAATATTATATAAATATTGATATTAATCTCTATCTATATTTCAATAGAATATGTAGAAAGTATTTTAATGTATTTACATTCAGAAGGTGGGATCTCAAAGAAATCTGAGTTTCAGACCCTGTGTTGGACCTTTAGCAGCCATAGGAAGGCAATGAACCAGTAAATTAACATTAGATGGAAACAACGTTCCAGCAATGATCTCTTAAGTGCAAAGATATCCAAGGAATAGAAGATAATTTTGAAAAAATATCATTATGGAAACTCTTATATAGATATTACATAAATATTGATATTAATCTCTATCTATATTTCAAAAAGAAATGTTGAAAGTATTTTAGTGTATTTAAAAGTAATATGACATGTTATTTTTATTGATTTGTTCTATGTTTTAGTTTCATTTATGTTAATTTGATTTGAAATTTGATTTTGAAGGATATGTATTGAATTTTCATCTAGAATCATTTATTTTTAAAGTTGTTTTTATTTTTTGGCATTGATCTAGGTAATTTCATCTTGGAGAGATCATTTTAGAAAATCATATAGGGGTAATTTCTAGTTTAGTGAAGGTGAAAAACAACTGATATCTCGGTGAATCACTGTGTAAAGTTGATGAAATATAAAAAATTTAAGCACTTCACCGAGTCATGATTAAACAAAGTAGTACAAAAGTTATTTCCAAATATTTTAACCAAAAATTTCAAGTAGTTTTACATATCGAAATGGGGTCCCATAAAACATATTTGCTTTCATTAACAAGACGTATATAGATATCCACACTTCTACAGATACAAAACTCAATTTTGAACACTTAGAACAAATTTTCAATATGGTTGGGAATGGAACATGAGTTTCCCCGCGTCCCTAAATTTGTTCAGTCTATGGAAAAATATCTAAATTCATGGGTATAACTTCATAACTTTCATGGAAATCAACACAATCACTAATACAAAATGGCTAATTAGTTACTAAAAATACAACTAAAATTTTCTTATAAACTAGTAGTTTTCAGTCGGTGACCAGTAGTAGCTAATTTATAGTATCTTATAATGCGACCAAATTTTAGTCGTTTTTAGCTTAGTCATTAATTGGTTGTCTCAATTTTATCGTCTAGTAGTATATTTAGTCATAAATTTGGTAATTAATTTAGTCATTTATTTAGTCATTAATTGTCACTATTAATGACCGAATATACAACAAAATATATTACTCTATGATGAAGTGAGAAAACCAATTAATGACCAAACAAATTTGACCAAAATGTTGGTCGTGTTATAAGATACTGTAAATTAGCTACTAATAGTCATAAATATGAAAAATTTAGTCATTGTTTGAAACTAACTAATGACCAAAGGAATAGGACTAAATTTTGGTCGTGTTATAAGATACTTTGAGTTAGCTAATAATAGTCATATATATGCAAATTTTAGTCATCATTTGAAACCAATTAATGACCAAATAAATATGTCTAAATTTTGGTTGTGTTATAAGATATTGTAAATTAGCTACTAGTAGTTGTATATATGCAAAATTTAGTCATCATTTGTAACCCCAAATTTATCATTTTGCAGTAGACATTTATTTTTTTTGGTAGTTTCATATTCATTATATAAACGACTAATTTAATAGCTTATATTCATTTCATTTATTTTCATTAATAATCATTATAAACAGCTAATTTAGTTGTATATTAAATTTTTTTATATTCATAATTAATCAGTATAAACTACTAATTTAGTAGTTTTAGATTGATTTTATGTGCTCATTATTAATTAACATAAATTAATTAATATGATTTTGCGACTAAATTAAAAAGTTGTTATACAATGAGTATGTGAATCTAATATGAAAACACAAATTTACACATATATAGGTACAATATTAAACAATATCAAGTACAATTATAAATAATTTCAACCACAAATTATATGAACTACTAACAATATCAAGTATTACAATATGAGTTTCCAACCTAATATTTGTTGGACTACAATTTACACATTAAATATTGTTTCATCACTTCAAAACATTATCATTATGTTTCCAAGACATTGTAGGTGAATTCACCAACTGTGAAGATTTGACCATCATTCTCTATGTGTGTCTTATGCGAGATATTGACTCTAAGGGTATTGCTAGACCAATTCTCTTCTCTCTCTTTTTGCATTTGTCACTCCAATTTTATTATTATCCTGTTTCTTCAATTCTTTCTTCTTACCATAAATAATGAGTTCCTTTTCTGAAAACAAAAGAAGTTATAATGCAATGTAAGACATGAAATATGATTAGCACTAGAATATAAAATAAAGTGGACTATAAAATATTTATACGACATATACCTCAACATTAGCAATGTCAAAGCCATTTTCCCCCACAAAAGAAAGAAAATCGAACAAGTTTTCATCAGTTGGGCGATAGTGGTCACTATGGGGCTAGATGACCTGTATAAACAAAGAAAATAAAACATCACCATAGAAAAAAACACCTTAGTAACTTAGTATTCAACCTTCAAGTAAAGCTTAGACGTAATTATGCCAACTAAGTTACATGCTAAAAAACTCAAGTTGTAGATAACTTGTGAAAACAAATAATATAAGGTGTGATGTCTAATCCTTATCGATTTATTCGCAAAAGCATTTCATACTCAAACGCATGAACTTCTTCAAATATATAAGAAACATGTTCTAAAATAACAACATGAAAGTAAACTTTTCTAATAGTCATGAAAATATTTTAACACAAAACAAATAAAAGGATTCCAATCAATATCGTGTAATACTAATTTTATCTTCAAGCTTCGGTGGTTATTTAAATGGACATAATACCAAGTATTTTCAATTTCTTAGTCAAGAGACGAAACAAAATAAAAAGAAACGTTCAAAATACAATCAAACAATAAAGAGAGGATATCATGGAATGGACATTGCAATTATAAAAAAAATATTTACTTGTCCATTGATGTCTTGTCTGGCATTCCTAAAACATTTTCTTGCCCAAAATAACCACGAGGTAAAAGAATAGCAACATTAGAAACCATAGGAATTCATACTAGAAACATTTCCAAAGTCGATGGCTTAGGTGCCCGAAGGATCTCCAACATCAAATGAATCATACCCAAGACATGCTTTGCATTGTCTCCCCATCCTTTTTCCAATCACATTTCTTGTATCCCGCCCACACCAGATTCAAGTAACAATAAAACAAAGGCATTGACATTTTTTTTATCTTTTATATCTACTAACCTTGAATTTTATTTTTTGTTCCTCGTTGTTACTAAAGAGTCTATTCCTCACCTTCTAAACACCACCACAAGGCCTTGCTAGATTTTGTAGCAACGAGGAATAATTAGGAAACACGAGGGAAAATGCTTTCCCAAGGTGGGGGAATGTTTCCCTAAAACAAGGTATGTTGGGCTTACTCTCCCAAAAATGAGGTACTTATTGGCATCTCCCTCAAATTTTTTCATATAAAGGCTTAAAAAAATGAAAAAAGAAAAAGAAAAATATAAAAGGCCCTACCTCAATTTAACTTTTCTTTATCTTTTATACACTTTCACTAATTAATCCTCATTTTAATTTCAATGTTCATTACACATTGTTATTTTTTAGTTTTAACTTTTTAGCCTTGACTCTAGATACTAATGACCTCATATTAGTATTTACTAATTCATTACTACCAATTACTTAATTAGATTCTAGAATGATGGATTTAAATCAATGTATTAGTGTTTACCAATTATGATTCATTTATAGTTTATGAATCAATTATTCAATTATGAAATATGAATCTGAATCATGTTTATATAATAAACAAATTTGAATTAAGTATTATTTTATTTTTTACAATGCACAATGATGAATTTGCATGGGAATAATTGTTTTTGGGATTTTTCCATTATTATTTTTATTTTTATATTTTAAGAGACAAGGAGCCCTATGCTAGGGACCCCAACATCACCACACCCCCCCCCCCCCCCCCCCCCCCCGAATTTACGAAATATTTGGGGGTGCTTCCACACATCCCCCCACCTGTGTCTACCTGCTCCTACGCTCCCTCGTCCCATAAACTTGATAGAACATTGATTATATCTTGGATTCCATACACCTATGGTCAAACATATTGGTCACTTATTGTCTTGTATTACTTGTACTTTATGGATGCCTCTTGACTTGCTTAAGCTCTAATGGAGTTCCCCATGTTTTCACTTGGTTTCATTGAATGATGTATGCTTAAGTTGACATGGATTGTTTTAAAAAAGCATCCTCTTATCATGATTAAGATTACTGCACCAAAATTTTTCATTACAAGGGATCCCTTAGCAAAAGTAACCATGGTTGTTCTTCGAGAGAAAAATTTGGTGATGAGTATCTATTTAACTAAGGTCCTCAATACTTGCCCCTAGCAACAAGAATTTTTATGTGCACAAGCGCATACACTAACATTTTACTAGAAGACTTGAACCCTAGTGGGCAATATATTAGCTACTCACCTTCATCGACCAAGCAAATTTCACTTAACAATTGACTTGGATTTGAATACATGATTTTATGAATAATTGTTGTTAAATGAATGTATAGTTTTTCAATGATGGTTATGTGGTAATTTTGGATTCCTATTACCCTAGAAAATTTAGTGTGATAGATTGGACTATAGAAATAAGGTTCTCGGCAAGAGGGTGAGCTCAAGCTCTATGGTTGGGTGGAAACATTCCATGCACTTTTAGTCCTCTTTATTGAACATGCTATGGTGTTACTTATCCCTATTCCCCTAATTTTATTTCCAAACTGTAACATTGGCTTCAATTTTCACCAACAATGTCGACACATGATAACAACATGAAATTCCATATACATCAGTAGTTTTAGAATTCTAAAGTTAAATATGACTGTCGAGTTGAAATGTTAAACATGTGATATTGGTACGATCTCCCATTCCTAGTCACTTTCTTTGAAAATTTCTTAAATGTTGATCTCTAATGTTGAATTTGATTCTAAAAAAAATAGATGCACAAACCTCCCATGAGTAAGAATATGAAAAAAAAAACAATGACCATTGTTGGTAGCTTTTCCATATTGTGAAGACCTATGTACCCAATATCTATATTAGCACTTGTAGTTTAAAAAATGTATGATCAATCCATGGCTCTCAACCTGCATTTGACATAATTATGCCTACAATAGACATTTTCGTTGTAGCCTGTAAACTATAGCACTGCAGAGCTTGAAGACAAAATGTCACTTGGGTCAGGATAGATGGTAGAAAAAGTACACATTGGAAACATTATTATAACCATATTAGTAAATTCAAATTTAATATGTTTGTTCTCATATTTATCTTTTTTCTTGTACCTTGAATTCAATTTTGTGGGCTATGGATTGTAAAATTGGATAGACCTCATAACAGGATATGTTTCTGCACATGAGGGTAGTTTGGGGCTAGACAACCTGAATATGCCTAATGGTTAAGAACATGTGATTTCTCCTTGGATGTCACATATTCAATTCTAGTGGGGAGTAGGTTATGTACACATGAGAAAGCAATTATTTCCAGATATTTGTGTGGCATTGGCAAGGTACCAACAAACCTCAATATCGCTTACAAACTAGAGAGAGGTGAATGTAATTCCCAAGTGAACTTCAATGCCAAAAATATATTGAAAAATTAGAAAATTTTAAGAGCTTCAAGATCAGAGAGATAGTGCAAAGTAGACTTGAAGCTAGAAATTTAATGTTGGTAGGAAGTACAACACCACAATGAAATTGAGTTTTGTGGATAACTTAATAGAAACCTTTTGGAACACAACATCCTCTTTAAGCTACACATGAACCTACATATCTTGGTTTGACATGCCCTGGTGACAAAGGATTGAATAAAAATTTCATTTATTTTCCCAAAGTAGCCTAAAAGTAGCCTATATATGCCCTCGAAATTACACTTGTGAAGAAGGAAGATTACGAAACTTTTGTTTGGCCCAAGATGGACAGTGAAAATTTTGACATTAAATCTATTCATACACAATTTTGGGACTTTTGGAATAAGGTATTAGGACCCTCATTTCAAGATGTTTTTTGGTGGATTCGGCCAACTATGCATTTCACAGAAGATAATGACATTTATGTAGAAGTCTTGTAGTGCTAATGGGGGCACTACACCATGTATGTTTTGTCTACTAGATGAAAATTTTCTTGTTGGTGTCACATACCGACTGAGGAACCCATCAAACAATAAAGACAACTCTTTAACATCTAAAAAGTGCTGAGATGGAAAAATGTAAGAAACAAAAACATCAACGATGTAGCGTCTCTCTAGCACCTTTGGAAAATTTTGGTGGGAAGTTTTTCAATGTTGCATGTAGTGTTGTTTGCTTGTTGTCCATTATTCATGTGGTCTACAAAAGATTTGTTTTCAATTTTTTAGTATTCCACAAGGGTTTATAATTCCTTTATATATTTTCATGTTCAACCTTGGATGCTTTCCAAAAATTCACTATCAACAACCATCACTCTGCTCAACTCTATAGTGATAAGGGCTTCTCTGGCTGGTAAAGAAGGGGTGGTAATAATCCCCCCCACCAAGGTTCATTTAATCATTTCAACTCCCTCATGATCCATCGTGGTCATGGAAGCAAGCCAGGCATGCCGACGTACAAAGTTCATAGTCCTAGTGTTATTGGCTTTCCACTTTGGTGTTAATTGGGAAAATACTAATAGTCAAAGGAATCATATTAGAGAACTCCTATAAATCTTTGAAATTATATGATGAACTATTTTAATGTCCTATTGAGTAGGTCCATAAGAGAGTGTAGATCCAATTTCTCGTTACTTGTAAGAAAAAAATCATGATAAGGATTTTTATTTTCGCACGTCAAGATTAAATGGCAGTTTCCAATTTAATGCTCTAGTTGCATTTAAGAAAAGAACCGCCAGATCACCCTCTTTCAAGGTAATTCTAGACTATAATACAAAGATCTATTGTCAGACAACTATTTTTGTGACGTATTTATTTGGTAACAGTTCTAATCATTATTTTTAGAACCTGAGAAGTTTATACTTTATAGATGTCATCTTTTGACAAAGATAACTATGGAATTATTGGCACATTCAGTAAAGGTTATTTCCTCATTATGTCCTCAACAATTTAATATACCAGTCACATCTGTAACAATAAAATCAAGATGTTGCAACACTTCTTTATAGATGTAAAAAAGAATAAATTAATAAGGAAATATTCAAAACTCTAAGAATACAAAATATATGTAATAAATTATTTATATTTTATTTCTCTAGTATCAATAATCAAACATCTCCAATCAACATATTTTGAGTCTGAATTAGGTTGGAAGGCCAAATGAAGATATGGGAAAGAGGTAAATATGTTGTTGTATATGGGAATTGACAGACCCGTTATCTACCTCATCTTCAAATAAACAACAAAGACCCCCTTAAGAACTTGTGGACACAAATTGAAATCCTGCCATTTCTGCCCTTAGTGATGCAGACCCTATATTTGATTTCAACTATAAATCACCCCCATAACTCATAAATGTGTTGGATGCTTGGGAATAATAGGATATTCAATTTATGGCTACCTTCTAATAAGTTAGCTGCAAGGCTTATTTGGAAGACTTACAAGGGACCTTGCCCATTGGTTGGATTAGTTGTCTCGAGTTGAAAGGGACAATATTCTCAGAGAAGATGAAATCTAGGATCTCTAGATGATCAAATAAGCATCTATCACAAACATTATGTGATATTTCCTTACAAAATGAATACAAATATATGATACAAGAACTGATATATAGGTCTAATGAAGGCTACTACAAGACCTATAGAACCAAGGTCCCTGACACAATATGGTTGATAGATGATGGAGCCTTAATAAAGGGATAATTTATTTCCAAAAAATTGATGTAGGTTACAACTTTCCAACCATAGTCAATTACAACTAATGGTGGGATCCCTCCAACAGTATAAGCAATGAAAGCTCCAAAAATGTCATAGTTCTTCTGGTTTCCACAAAGTGAACCACAAAAAATCTCTAAAATAGCAAGGGATGTGGACACTTATTCAATTTTAATGGACTCTGGCTAAATGGAGATTTGATGATAAACTAGATAATAAATTTTGGACTAAAAACTGTATAAACCCCATGCCAGAACCAAGTATCACCACCTTGGAATAAGGTGAATGACAAGAATATTTTAAACAATAAAGAACATCATTTAGGCCCAAATATGTGTTATAAATTCTTTATTTTATATATTACAAGATGGGACATTCATATTTATTTCACAATTGAATGACAAATAGTAAAACTAATATATTCCTAAATGTTAGTTGTACATTTCTATCACTTAGAAAAATTTTACAGCTCTTTTCCAACTTAAGATTTTTTTGGATTTTGGAACCTTCATAGCAATATAGAAATGTCTCTCATAATGAACATAGCCATAGAAAAGGAAAATTGACCTACATCACCAACTGTGCCCTTTCCTGACAAGGAAAAAGCATAGTCTTATGTCAAATTCTATAGTTATTTTATAAATAAGTGGTTGTTTCATAGAAAGTAATTTTGAAATCCCATAAGTCCATAATATATGCGCTTTCTCATTTTTTTATTCAAAATAAATCAATCCACGTTTTGTCTTAAGACCAAAATAATGCGTGTCTTCTCCTCCCTCTAATAATTCCCTCCCGGACCATCCAAAAATGTCTTTGCAGACTTGAAAAACAAATTGTGATATGTATACATATTCTTTTAATAGAATTTTTCAAGTTCTAAATGGCCACTTCGGTATGTACTTACTATATATTTCCTCTCAATTTTAACCATCACTTGTGAAAAGTTCAAAAGCATATATTATCGAAATGGATTTCCCTTCAATTGTAATGCGTAAAGTGATAATTTATAGAAAGAAGGAAAGCACACAACAATGAAAGAAAAAAAAAAGGTGTTGGCCAAAATATTTATTAAGACAAACTACCTAAAAGGCTTCATAGAGAGGGTAGCTTCTATGTTATTTTCTTGCTACTAAGAAGAGTATCCTTACCTATCCATGCTTGATATATGAATGAAACACCTTCCAATGAAGCATACCTAGTAGAAACAAGCACATCATCACAACTCAATAATAGAGTATTTGTAAAAGCATGATTCCTGATATAATAAGATATATTATAGACACGTGCCACTATGACTTCCAACCTTTTCTGGTCCACTTTATAAAATCTATAAAAGATGCAAATGCTCCCTTCCAAGCTTCATAAACCAGTCCATTGCATATCCCTTCATGCGTAGGGAAAAAATATCATTATGTTGTCTTCACGAATGAGCCCATTATCTTTGTTGAATTAAAAGAATGAAAAAAATCCAATAACACAACAACATCATCATAATAGCTTCTTAAATTAGGGAAAAATAATGGCTATACACCTCTAATTAAAGCTCCAAATGAAGGCCCATGGTCATGCATTTCCTAGTGGCATCCCATGAAGCATGGAAGATAAGTTTTGAAAGTCAAAATTTGGGTCATAAAATTCCCAAATAGTCAAGTGACATCAAAATATAATCCAATTAATCTCCACTCTAGCTCGCTTATTCTCCAAGATACTTCAACAAAGCTTTTTCCACATCATTTAACTTGCAACAAGGGAATGACATTATCCACATCAAATTTCCATGTCATCGAAAATCTATGATAAATCCCCCATGATTTCCATGTTTGTAAACCAATCCTTACAAGTACAAATAAAACCATAAACAGATAAATAGGATAGCATTCAAGGAGCATCAACACAACATGCATAGGATAGGTCCAAGTGTCCATAAAAAACCCAAAAAATGCCTCAAGAGATATGACCAATGCCTTAGAAAACATGAAGTCCCGAAAACAATATGAGAGGGCCTTGGGAAACATGAAGGTACCCAAAAATAAAAATGAAACCAACCTGTCAAGGACAAACTACCCTGCTTATCCAAAAACGATATTATGGTTCCAATACTAAAAAGAGGGGTAACATTGGCAAAAAAAAACATAAAATCAACCCCCCCCGGTCCCCCCCACCCCTCAACAAAAAATTGACGATATAAGTAAGAACCTAACTTGTTTACAAAGTTAAAATTACAACTTGCTTGAAATTGTGGCCTCAATAATCAATACCATTATGAACAAACACCTTGAAATCAAACCATCAGTTAAGAAGTGGTGTTACTATGAGCACTTGCATTTTCACTTCAAGGTTAAAATTATGACTACTTTGATATGGAGGGCATGATAGATGGGACAACTATAATCCAAAACCTCAAATTGAAAACTTGAATCACAACACATCATTACCTCCACCGCCATCTTTTGTGGGGTTGATCTAGGTGGATATTGGTGGTCACTCGCCTATTCCACTTGGGCCCCCACCATTGTCTCTTTCATTTTTTTCAGTTTTGGCAGAACTTACTATTTTTAGCAGTTTTTCGGGTCCTGAACTTTCGGAGCCATTTTGAGGCCCTAAACGACGTTTTTTGGGAATCGTGCCTCAAAGGAATATAATTCCATTTGGAATGATATTCATGTTGAAATTTGTAGTCCTTGGATAGATATTTCTAATGATGTATCATGTGTGTCAAACGGAGATAGTATGCCAAAGTTACGTCCGTGGGAAGTTGAAACACCAATTTACCCAAACGGGGCCCATAGTTTTGGCGCTTCATCTCCTAGGGTTAGTTTTTTGGATGTTTATGGTTCTCCATTGTTTCTCAATAATAAATAGGCCCTCGAGCCTCATTGTAACTCAGTTCAGAGGCCTGTAGCCACCACATCTCTTCTCAGAGATAGCTACCAGCGCCCTAGCTAGTTTTATTTCCATTCTGTCTGTAAGCAAATTTCAGTTCTTTGATATTAATGAAATGAAGTGTTATTTCCACTGCGTCTCTATATTTATGGTTATATTTTTATTCTTTTGCGTTCCTTCATAACTTCGGATCAGGGGTGCCTAAAATTACAAAACTAAGGAAACAATTTTCTTTTAAATTGAGAAAAAATGAACCTTTCAAATTAAAAAATAAAAATAGAAATGATTTTGAATGTGAATAT
Source organism: Pinus albicaulis (assembly GCA_034641835.2). Taxonomy (NCBI): domain Eukaryota; kingdom Viridiplantae; phylum Streptophyta; class Pinopsida; order Pinales; family Pinaceae; genus Pinus; species Pinus albicaulis. The sequence goes on along the minus strand of CM076581.1, from coordinate 1,199,787,132 downwards.
TAAAACATTTTTTAATAAGTGGAGAATTTATTTTGGAGGAGAGCTTGAGAACATAAATCCTTATTGTCGCAACCCTCTATACTATTTTTTCTTCCATGATCTAGTTCGAATGCCATTGTTGTTGCTTTGGATCATTTTTCACTAACATCTTTATCCTGTGAATTTTTTTTTCTATTGTTGGCATAGAACTTACAAAGATAATTGAGGAGGTGGGGCTGTAGCAACTACATAGTCACCATTTGTCCAGTTTCGAGCCCCTCTTTTCTACAGTTGACCTAGATCTTGCAAAGGAAGTTGAAGGGGGTGGGGTGCGGAAACTCTATAGTCAGCTTATCCCTAATCCATGCCTTTTTCTCTGTTGCAGTGGAGGTAGGCTTTGTTGGTGCAATTTCATGGTGGTTCTTAAGTTGTCTTGGCTAGGTTTCTCTTTTCATGGGTGTTTGATGTTGTTGTTGTCATCTGCCAAGTGTTTCTGCCACAATTTTTGTGGGGTTTCTTGGGCTTTCTGGGAAAAATGTGCCCAAGTTTCTTTTAATGGGGGGTTCAAGATTTCCTTTTGCTCTTTCTAGGTTTTGGCAAGCCTATATTCTTATCCTCTTAGTTTTCCTCAAACTTTGGCCTAGGATTTTATTTCTCTAGGGTTTTTTGTGGATTTTTAGGGGGCTATCTAGGGAGCCTATGCCCAATTTTTTAAATATGTGTCATGGACCTTCGATTGGAAGAATGTGAACTATGGAGATTTGAGCTCTTATTTTATGTAATCCTTTTGGATAATGTGACTATAATTCCCTCGTGCATTTGCAAAATGTGATTTTTTCCATGTTTTCAAGTTGAATAAAATTATGACTTTTTCTTCAAAAAAATAAGTGGAGAATTTATTAACAAAATAATTATTCTATATATATATATATAAAGCTAAAAATTTAAAAGACCTCTATAAATTTCCTTTGGCCTAGCAAAGGATGCAACAGAAGCATCCCCTGGTAAAATGGGATAGACTTGTTCTCCCCAAGAAATTAATAGTTGTGGGTTCAAAAATATTGTTTTCTTCAATAAAGAACTAGTAACCTAGAACCTTTGGTAGCTAATTCATAACACATCCCTTTATGGTAAAAGTCTCAAAGCCAAATATCTCCCATCCTTCGCATTCATGGACTAGATCTACTAACCAAGGAAATCTAGAAAGGAATCAAATGTATATAATCCTTCATACTAGCCTTCCCTGTCATTGGAGAACGGGCTACATCAAAAATTGGTAATCGTGTAAGTGTGAAGCTAGAACTAGATCCATGTATGGGATTAGTTGATGCCTATATATTATCAAACAAGTTCACCAAGAACTTAAAATCAAAAGTGGTGTTATGTCCTCACAAATGCAAGAGAAAAATTCCACTTGGAATGGGGGCCTACAAGATGGAAAACTTTCAAAAATTTTCACCTTGTTGGGAAATATTTTGTAGAATGGGAAACATTATTCAATCCCCTCATTGCAAATCTCATCAAAATTTGGAAGGAGATCAATGTTAAGCTATTATTGTCAAAAAATCCTAACAATGGGGACTTCACTACAAAATTGGGCTACGAGTCTCACATTGATTCCATATTTACTAGGGAAACACACTATCATTGAAAACCTCTACAAAAAAATACAAGCACCCCTAAAATATAAAACTACACTTTGGCTAGCATTAAATAACAAACTTTTAACTTGGGACAATCTCATCAAGATGAAATAGGAAGGTCCTAGTTTCTACTATTAATGAAAATATTCATCAAAGAGCATTGCACACTTAATTATCTCCTCTGCATACACAATGCAATTAATCAACATAGTAGTGTCATAATTGCATATAAATGGCTCGTGGTCTTCCACAAGTTTGGCATAAAATTTCATGACATGGCTGGAAAATAAAGACAACTTCTTCAATGGGCATCCCCATTATTTTGGTAAACAATATTTGGTAGGCTAGGAACAAAGTTATCTTCAACACTCGAAACATCCTTCTAAAAATCACATTGGGTTTAGTGGTAAAATTGTACATGAACCATAAAGCTGATCACAAGTCATAAAGGAGGTGCATCCTCATCATGCGCCCTCTTACAGAGTAGCTTAACATCACGTAACACAATGTGGTGTTAGTGTGGTTTTATTTATCACTCAATCACATGATGTACCAATATGGTATCGCTTTTAGCCAAGGTACAAACAACCATTCATAATTTATTTCATTTTGCACCTTGGTATAGTTTTCTTCATTAAAATTTGTTAATAATAATCAAGTAATGGCCCATGGGGGATTTGAGGCCTGCCATCTACTGGGAAAACAATAAAATCCAAATTGAGAATATTTTCCTTCACTCTATTCTTCAAGACATAAATAACACTCTCTTCTCTTTTGAAGGGATCTCTTTCACACATATGTTGCATGAACTCAATTCCATTGCTGATGGGCTCTCCAAAAATTGTTTTGGAACTCCTGGAGGTGACCTTCCTCATCTATGACCTCTCGAATGATGTGGAACATGGTAGAAAGGTCATACATGCTTAATGTGACATTTACATTTATACTTTGTCTTTAATTTTTTTTGTTTTCCTTGCTGTTTTAATATGCCACAGTCACAAATTTTGTAGATTCCTTTCTGAAATTTTTGTGACACTCCATATTTCACTTATCTTAACTAACTCCTAATGATGGCCGTGCGTCCCAATTCTACGCATTAAAATTTCCAAATAAACTAAAACACCGAAAATCTTTGCAGCCTGCGCGAGTTCTATTCCTTGGGTCTCGCAAAACCTCAACGAAATTTTTTTATGCCAATGCCTTTATCCATAATGATGGCAACCTTAAATCTTCACCCACTTCATCAAGACGTCATAAATATGCACAAATTTGTTATAGATTCATCTAATCCATGTACAAAAGGTTTTTGTGATGATAAGAGAAGAGAACAGCCGCTCTTGCAATTCCATGGACAAACTGCAAAATATTTGGTCTTTTAGATGCTACAGAAATAAATCAAATAATTGTCTGGTAAGAGAGACAGTTAATATGGGGTTATGAAACCGTTGTCTACAGGACAAGGATATGTATATTCAAGTGGCTTGCATAGCCAAATTTGGAAAATTTACACCCATTTTTAGAATTTACAACATTATTAGTAGTTAAAAGTTTTATGGTGGATCCCAGATGATGCTATAGCGTTGACAAGATTTCGTCAGAGTTGCAAGATCATTTGGGTTCGACAATGCTAGTAGGAAAGCTTGCATTTAGCATTTTGTAAGTTGTAATTTACATAAAATTCCCCACTTTGCAGAAAATGGATAAAAAGACCACATCAATGACGTTATAAACACAATTGAGCAGACTATGGCCAAAAAATACTTTACTTGCCCAGACATGGGTTCAAATCCCCCGAGGACGTGTATCCCCATTCTAAGCCCAAGTAGTATGAAAATTCCCAGATCGTGTTTCTTGGGAAATCTCAGAAAGAGATAAGAAGATAAAAAATGAAAAATAAAGACATAGATGATTTCTCAGAGAACTCAATAGGTATACTATTAAACCACAACCCAAGCTAGGGTTTCCTCTTACATTGAGGCCACATCGTAGGGTATTGTCAAATAAAAAGCATCCTTAGGAAAAATTAGCCCATGTTTATTGTTTAATTACCCCTTATTAATACAAACTAGGGAATTGGGAAAGTGATTATTTTGGATAGATTTACAAACAAAAAATCCCTTGTTTTATTGTTACATTGAGCCAGTCCTTTACCAAATCTACCATGGAGTTTCTCCGCTATGGAGTTCTAGTTCTTAGGTCCATATTCTTCAACAATTTGTCTCAGTTTCTCATCCTCAGTCGGTCTCTAGTGTCCTCGAGGGCACATTTTGGCTTCCAAACTTTCATCTTTTACATCCGAAAGTCTAACTATTTTAATTTCCTCATGGATTATTACGGCTTTAGTCATTTTGTTCACATATTTTCAAAATATTGCCCCACCGAGAATCTATGCATAGCTCGGTCTGATCACAAAGACCTGCAAAAGCTCTAAAATATTCATACAAGTAAGTAGTACTATTTCCTGGAGAAGGGTTTTAAAATTTGTTACAGATTCATGCAATCCATGTACAAAAGGTTGTTTGATGATAGGAGAAGATAACAACCGCTCTTGCAATTCCATGTACAAACTACAAAATATTTTGTCTTTTGGATGCTACAGACAGAAATCAGATAAATTTCTAGTAAGACAGACATTTAATATGGGGTTATGAAATCGTTGTCTACAAGACAAGGATATGTATATTCAAGTGGCTTGCAGAGCCAAATATGGAAAATTTTCACCCATTTTTAGAATTTACAGCATTCTTAGTAGTTAAAAGGTTTACGGTGTATCCCAGATACTCTAGCATTGAGAATATTTCGTCACATTTCGTTTGAGTTTCACAGTTCTAGTTGGAAAACTTGCAGCTGGCATTTTGTAAGTTGTAAGTTACATAAAATTCCCCACTTTGTAGAAAATGGATAAAAAGACCGTAGAAATAACGTTGTAAACACAATTTAGGTACTATGGCCAAAAAATACTTTACTTTCTGAGACATGGGTTCAAATCACCCGAGGACTTGTATCTGCATTGGCATGACCAACAATGCTAACATATTATAAACAAACAAAATACCACAGTTCTTCCTGAACAGGAAATTATATTTATCTTATTATCGAATATAACATGAATCCAAAACTTCCTAAATTGCATCAGTAGCAGGCATATCTAACCAACATGAAAATACACATATTTTAATTTCTCTAACACTTTGAATGGACATAAACCAAGTAGATTAGTAGAAATTAATTAATTTTTCTTCATAACAGAAAGATAAAACTATTAAAGTCTTAAAAAGAGATCTTACCCATTGATTCACCGCAACTAATATCGAGTTGAATTATCAGGCCTATCGCATTTTGGGCTCTATGTTGTTTCTCTTTCCAATTATTCCTTTCCCATCTTTTATTTATGAAATTACCCTAGAAAATGACCAGAATTTTGGGAAAAAACCCACCCAGAGCGATTGAGTCTGAATCAGAGACGCTAGGGTATGGAGCGAAAATCCATGGAATCCATCAAAACCCTAAAAATTGACTGAAATCGCCTCTAAGTCTGAAGAAGACCCAAAAAAATTGTTCCCAAACCACAAAGTAGGAGCTTAGTACTGACACCAAGGTATAGATGGCTGATGAGAACTAGACAAATCAACCCCGGGACAATCGAGTACATTCATTCCCATAACATTATCGGAAAAGTACTCACGATTAAGATTCATTTAAAAATATCAACGAGCCTGTCGTGGCGCCATCTAAAATTTAAGTACAAGATGTCATGGCGCCATCTAAAATTTGAATACAAATGAGCAGTCTATCCAATGGATGGTTTATATTTAACTTAAAGACATTGCGTTTTCATGGCGCCATATAAAATATAAATACAAGCTGTCATGGTGCCATCTAAAATTTGAATACAAATGAGCGGTCTATCCAATGGATGGTTTATATTTCACCAAAAGAAACCACGTTTTCCTTATGACCGCTGGAGCTTAGTTTGAGTGGCTAGGTAAAATATCGTCTATGTTTAGCTTTGAGATTTTGGTTAGCTTTGTGGTCATATTCTAATTTGTGGTTGTTTGGTCTCACAATTCCTAAGGTTTGTTTTCAGGGAGGATTATGTATGACTCTTTTTTATTAGCTCAAGTAGGTAATGTGTAAAATAAATATGATTTATGTGTTAAATATTTGGAATAAAAAAAATGTATATTAAAAATACTTACATATAAAGAAGTGAAATTTATATAAATGTAAATATAAATAATATTATTAAGAATCAATTTAAATGTATCTTTGTTTTGATTCTATTACATTTTAGAGCAATCAAATTTATAGAAGTGATAACATCTCATCATGTAGTCTTTACATGCGTGTTATTTCGATTAAACTTGACTTTTAAGTGAATACTTGTTCATGGGTAATCTATGATAATTTTTCTCACTAGACATAGAAGTATTATGCGATTGGTGAAGGAGAAATAAGCATGGGTTGTGCAGGGTCAACCGAAATGATTTTCATATGTATGGCTTGTCATAACAAATTGGAACTATTAGGGTAAAGGGTGTTTTTTCAGAAAAGTGCATGTGATTGGGATAGGAAAGCCCTCATGAAGGAAGTTGATTGTGTTTAGAGGATATTTCGTGGAAGTGATAACTTGAAGGGGAGAGAACTATTTTTAAATTCCAAAGAATTATTGGAAAGAGTGGATTTGATGATGAGGTTGTAATTTGTAAAGTGATGCAATTATTCTTTCAAAATTTAGAGACAGGATTATACTTTGGGACCTCCATATTCCATTTGTGAAATACCTTGTATGATCCAATGATATGAAAAATAAATCTTTTTTGAGAAAATGGATTGTTATCATTGAATCAAGAAACTTGTACACATATCCACTCTATATGAGACTCTTCGCATTAAGAGTGTTGTTTGGTAATAGTGTTTTTATACAAACCTTAGATCACATTAAGTATTTATTTCCAAGTGAAGATAGTGGCATCATTATTAAACTTGATGTTCCAAGACAAGCAATGATTGTTCACCTATAGCAGACTTGGAATTGAGGCTCTTAGGCAAAGTAGTACTAGCATTGTCGAATATGCTTACCAAAAAACAAATAATTTTGAAAGGCCTTCATCTTACTATGTGAAATAAGGATAAGTTTTCGAAGATGTTGAGGATTAAAAAAACGAAACTAAGGCCTCTTCCAGACATTTAGAAAAGGTCAAGTGGTAGATTTCAGTTGCTTTTGAGAGAATAATCCATAGAGGAAAATGGATCCCAGACAAGCCTTGTTCAATAGCACATGGCTTAAAGAGATAGGAATGTTCCCATCTTGATCCATTATTATGGTGATAAAGGGAATTAGGGAGTATATATAATTGTATGTAGATGTGCCACACTAGAAAACGTTTTAATGAGCTGACCTACAAAATTGGACTAGACCAACCTATTCATTTTGGACACCAAATTGTATACCCTGATTTGGATGTATTACACATTATTTTTCCAGTTAATTTGAAAGGTTTCTAATATTTTGTGGGTTATCTTCTTATAATTCCATTAGAGGGCCCTAAGGAGCATTGGTCTTCATGACATGGATATTTCGCACTTTTTTTGTGGGCATGATTTGAGGCGAATCCCCTTGCATGGAGTTTTCATTCATATTTCTCTCATCATGTGCATGGTATTCGTCCATTGTCAAAATTGGGCATTGAATTATCTTCAATTTTTTACATTCAAAAATGAAACTAATATGTTAACTCTTTACTTTAAACTCTTTTCATAAATTTATTTGTAAAAGAGAAGTTTCAACTCCCATTTGAGTACAAATGTCAATTGTGAAAAAAAATTATAAACAACATATAGGAAGAGAAGAATAGAAATGTTTTACCAGTGTGAACACACCCATGCACAACAATCACATAGTCAAACAACAAAAGAAATTCATATTTGAGAGAAAGCTTGCGGATTAGTACTTGTTTGAGGAGATATTTTTGTTGTATTTACACCTTTTGAATGCATATCTATCAGCATGATAGCGAAAATTTTTGGTTAATATATTAGCATTCTAAAGGACACATCCCTTGCGATAATTTTTAAACATTCATTACAACAACACCGAGGAGAAGAACACACCAATGGGAGTTGTCTTAGCAACAAATAGGATGCATCACTCAGCTACAAAGGAGGCACTGATGTAGTGGCAATTACCAATTTTGAACTCTCTCATTTAAAGCCTATTTATGACCTGTTTCCAGTGCTCATTCCTAGAAAATGAGGGCACTCCAGTTGAGGGAGTGAGCTACCTATTCATGGCAGCATGGCGAGTTACAAATTATCACCTTTTTGGCACTTGAAGGGAATGCATTTTTTATTTTTCCACTTGCATCATGGAGGGCACATTAATGAAGGATTTAAACCATATTCTCTCCTTATTCCTAGCATGAAATAGGGTACATAATTTGGAGATTTTCATTATTTTTCCAAACTTGAAGAAGTTCACCCTAGTAGAAATTATGAATTTCGAATGATATAGGTTATTCCTATGTTCATATATAATTATGTGACTGATATTTTATACTCATTCAAGACCTTCAAAAGTTGTAATAATATTACCTAAGATAAAATGACCTCCTGGCAGTCACCTTTGGGGATGACGTGTAAACTTCGTAGGAAGGTTTACATGGAGAGTGGCTTGTGTGTGCTTGTCATGGGAATTTATTGGTGTGGTGTGTTCAAATGGTCCCTACTGCTTATTTTCTTAGCCATTTTTTGTGTCTAGGTCGAGGATAGGAAGTAGAAGGAAAGTGGGCTCACTTGTTTCCATTTTTCTTGGCTTTCAGTGAGCTTGTTTTTTCGTGCTAAGAGAGGAACTTGGAATCTGCAGTCCAAGAAACCTTGAGGGTGGTGGCAGAAAAATATTTTCTTTTCCCAATTGCGTGCCCTTTGGCATGGGTGTGATGGTGTTTGGTAGATTGGTGTGTGGTATTTGTGCGGAGAATTTGGAGGTTGGTCGCTGCCCTAGAGGAAGTTATGCTTTGGCATCGACTACTTTGTCATTATTTATTGTTCAATTTCTTGTGTTGGTAATTTGGTGGGTGGTGCAATTTGGTTTTCCGAGTGGTAGAGGTCTTTATTTGGTAGTGGGAGGTGGCTCTGTTCTTCCTTGCAGTGGTGGGAGATGACATTTGGCTCCTTTTCTAGTGGTGGTTGTTTTCTCTGGTTGGGGGTCTAGTCTCTGGACTCTACACGTGGCAGAGCTCCTTGACCTTGGTGAACTATGAAGACCCCAGTGCAGTATGCGTGTTCTCCCTCCCCTGTCATCCATGACCTTGTGGGGGCGGTGGACTCGAAAATAATCATGGAGGCTCCATGCGGGAGTGGAAATATTGTGGGGCGTGCATGGCTCACTAGTGTGGGTGCGCGTGGGGTTTTGGAGGAGGTAGGCGAGGGGCTATCAGGGGTGGGGATTTGATGGTTCAAAAGAAGAGTTGTCAAGGCAGAGGAGCCCATGATGGCAAGGGGAATCGTGGGTCCGATTGCTCTGAGGTAAATGAGGGGTAGGATATCCAACATTATTTCCTAGAGAACTGTCATGTACTTATCAACAACCTTATGAAAATATTGGACACGACTGAGAGAATTTTAACACTGTAGATGGATTCAGAGACCCCTATAGTGAGATGTAACACTTTGGTATAAAAATTGTAAATTTTCATTTATGGAGTGATACAATTAAAAATTACTGACATATATGACTAATTCATATACTTGTTATACTTTTTATTTGGTCATATTTTTGTTCTTGGACTATAATAATCATTTACATTCATCATATTAATTTTGTCACTTATTATCTAGTCATATATTTTAACACTAGACTAAATTAGTCATTTAAGTTAGTCGCTTTTAGTTCAGTCACTTATTATCTAGTCATATATTTTATCCCAAGACTAAATTAGTCATTTAAGTTAGTCTCTTTTAGTTTAGTCACTTATCATCTAGTCATATATTTTATTCCTAGACTAAATTAGTCATTTAAGTTAGTAATTTTTAGTTCGATCACTTAAAATTGCTCAAATTTAGTAGTAATTCACTTGCAATAATTGCGGTGACTAACATTTTTAGTCACCTGGTCATTAATTTAATCATTTTTTACTAGTGAATAGTCTATCTATTTTTTATTCTTACACATGTGTGCTACTGTCACACAAGTGATGAATCGTTCCTCTTCCTTCAAAATGAGACCATGCATTTCCCTAGGATAGAGAAAGGGTGCCAAATTAGGCTTCAAATAAAGACCATGCATTTTGTCGATAGGATGAACAGATTCATGGATATGAGTCATCTCTTTCAATCTCAATCCACTGAACTGATAGTGCTTTCCCATCTGTCCCTACACAAACAATGGATTGTACTATTGATTTTCTTCTTTTCCATATCAATTTCTCTCCATTAGGCTTCAAATTAGGATTTCTCAATCTCATCTATTGTGATGAATTTATCCTCGACTGCCTTTGTCCACTTCTTCACTTCCATGCGCACCTTCAACTCCTTCACCACCAGTATCAGGGTGGAAAAGTGGTTTGAATGTTGTGGCCAAGAAACCATGTGAAAACCCATGTTGATGCTCTCCAAAGTCGAATTCCACATGCAGTGCGTTAAGAAACTACTAGTAAGGCCTTGAGCCAATTTCTTGATTTTTTGGCATGATAGGGAACATGTTGTACTAAAATAAACATAAACAATTGAAGTTGGAGCTTAGTCGTTCAGTCATCTCAAGCAACTTCCAACTTTTGAATTACCCTTCTTAGTTGTCCAAATTGATTAAGGAAGAAGAATAATAATGGGAAACAGAGGATAATCACGTAATGTTCTCAGTGTATTTGTTGTCATCCATGAATTGAGATTCCAAGCCGCAAGAATTTTTCATGAGATGTCTTGTCATCAGTGCTAGACTTTCTTCTTTACATCGAGGTATGGAAGTAATAAATCTATTCGAAAAGCACCAGTTTTATGGTACACTGCATTCCAAAATTTGAGTCCCCTTCGCCCATATCACTGAGAAATAGGCATTGACGCAACTGAGACTATAGGTAGGGAATCGATGTTTTTCTTCCATTTCGAACCCACCCCAGCAACTAGTCATGCACTATCTCAATCCTATTGGAATTTGAGAGGCAGAGGCTATGTATCAGATGATAAAAAATCTCTCAGAGATATTCCCTCGGACAGAGAAAACCATATCGCTGAAGTCATTTATGGAAATATGGTAGTCGTGAGATCTTGCACGTGGTAAAAATTTTGATTCGAGGGAGGAGGACAAAAACTGAAGTATTTTACTGGCCAAATCTACCCAGACAAAGCCTGTAGAGGAACACCTTCGATGTAATGTCAAGGACCTGTGAAAAAATAAGATGTAAAAAGAACAATGGAATGGAAATGCTAGAAGATATAGAGCATTGAACAAGTTGGTTTTAATTATGAAATGAAATGGAAACTTAACGTCCACAAGATTAAAAATACACAATGGGATCATTAGTTCCTTGTCGTTTGCCTTTTTCAATTCAATCTTTTTCCTATTCAAATTGATGATGAGATGACCCAACCTTCCAACAATCTCCTAGCTGAAAAAGACAATGGAAAGAAACTGATGCTAACATATTTTCATGAATTTCTTTGATTTCTTTGAACGCATCACATTCCAAAATATGCAATATATTCACCCAAGGAGGCTCTCGATCATGTAATCAATCCTCCAACATGGCTCCCACAAGCCGCAATGTCACGATCCAATCCGATCAAACACTTTGATCCAAAAAACCTCCACAAAATGTTGTTTTCCACATTGTTAGTTTGTTGTTCCTGCAATTTGGGTTAAGGCACAATGCAATCCTTAACCCTCCACTCTAGTAGAAACCTAAACTCTTCAAGGGCTGCGATCCTCCAAGGATAAACTTAAAACTCTTTGCAGATTTAGAGTTAAATAAAAAATTGTAGTGATGTTTGGATGGGTGCTAATTTGTAGGGTTTTCCATTTTTATAATTTTCTTTGTTGTGATTTCAACCATGCTACCTAGTTTCTTTCCTGTTTCCCTAGCATTTTAGCTTTTTCGATGTCTATCTCTCTATTTTTTCTTACCCCATTTGAAATGTCATCCTTATTTGGTAGGTGTTTTATTCAATATAGTGTGAATATTTTTCCATCACACAACTTCTGTGGGGTTTTTTATATGCAAATAGCTTGTAAGGCCCATTCATCAGGGTATTTGATGAAATGAAATGATTATTAATGATCACCAACTAATGGTACCTACAGAGATTTAATCTAAAAATTCTACAGTTTTTCTTTGCCAACAATTATACAACATTTTAACCTCATGAACTAGTATCCTCTATTCTCTTAGCTGATGCTATAAGAACTTATTGCTGTTGTCAAAGCTTTTACTCTCTAGTCCCATTGAGATATTTTTGTTATTTGTGGACATTGATCTATTTTCATTTCATTTCTTCAAATTTTTCTGACTGTTATGCGTTACCTTTGGCCTCTGCCTTCTTTCTTACCTATGTTTTTTTTGCTTAAGCATTCCATCCAGTCAGAGCAGCACGGGTACTAGGAGCCACGTAGTCCAGTCACAGCCCAGCAAGGGCAACACAGAGGCAGTAGGAGCCACACAGGGCTGACGTAGGCCCAGTCAGGGCAACCCATAGGTAGTGTAAGCCCTTCAGGTGTGACGCAGGACCATACTAAGAAACGCAGAGGCTAACACAGGCTAGTCAGGCTAACGTAGATGGCTTCAGACCAACATATTACTGTCGTTTTTATTTCTCTGTTGGGTGAACCAGTTTTGGTGCCTAGGATTTTTGTACTTAGATTCTGCATAATAATGAAAAACCCCCAGTGCTAGTTGTACCAGGTTTCTCACATTGGGTTTTTTCTGGGGACAGTTTTCCAGAAAATTTGTGTGTTACTTTGTCTATGAGAATTTTATTCATCATTTGATATGTATGTGTAGGTCACTAGTTGTGTTTACTATTTAATTCACTAATTTATTTAATATTTAAGAAATTAACTTGTAACTTAATTCAACTAGGAGAAGTAAATCAAGATACTACATTAGGGTTTCTTAGATTAAGAAATTTTCACATTCCCTGGGTCTAGCCCGATTAGGTCACCTAGGGCAACAATTTCCCAAGAATATAGCTAGAGGAAATATTCTATCTCCTAGAGGCAGCTGCATTTTTGGGTGCCCTCACTCTCCTCAAAACTTGGGCCAATTCTGACGATGGAATCTCTAGATACCTCAAGCCCTAGCTCTAGGATCAATTTTTGCCTAGGTTTTCCCAGGGTTAGAACATAGTAGGATCAATTTGACCTATCGAAGTAAAAAATCTTGTCTAATACTTTCCCCTAACCTTTTCTAGGATAGGAAAATCATTGGTTGCTAATTTCCATCCTCGAACATGGGTTGGGTCCACTTGGGCTTGTGTGGTCCCATTTGGTGTAAAAGGCCTTTCATCAGGGACCATTTGGGAATCCCATCGGTGAAATTCCGTGAAGAGAAAGGAGCCTTAGCTATGGTGACAGTGGGATAAGCCTCCATTGTTTCCCTTGTCCTAGCAGTTTCCCTCTTAGGAACCCTGTTAGGTCCACTACTAGTTTGAGTGGTAACAATTTGTTCATAATTCAATTTGTGAACAACTCTTTGGTATGCCCACTTTTTCCATACTACAACTCCAAGATGATAAGTCCAGGGATATGGAGGCTGCCCTTCTGTTCGTTGAATCAATCCTCTACAATATAGTGAACTAGGGCTAGTTGGCTAGCCCACTTGACTATTACTTTAGTCCTTCAAATTTTGGACATCATTAGGCCCTATACACCTGCCCTTCTACCAATTTTTGTTGTCCTTCACCAGAACAAGAGTCAGGGCTCTTCTTTGACATTAACCTAACAACCCTCCAACCGTACATGGACTACGATCAATCTGCCCAACCACAGTCAATTATTTTTACTGATCTTGGGCCCACAATATTGTATTCATATAGGGCTCTTCGAATCTGCTACCTAACAATGGTTTGAGTCCTCTCAAGATCACTATTCTTGTGTATCGACATTTTGATCTTATTTTTCCAATCTATGAAAAAATATGAACTACTCCTCTGATCAAACTTCTAACAATCTATAGATGACTGAACTAGGGTCACAAATCAACCACTAACAGCCCATTTACTATTTTTTTATAGGTTTCTTCAAATGGCACAATTTCTTCTGCATGCTCAATATTCTGCTCAGGTTCCACCCTCCTTTGGATCTGTTGTCTCCACACATACTGAATCTGCAAACCAATTTCTAGATCTAAGGTCTATATTGCAGAAATAAACCTCACTCTAAGGGTCACAACCCGTCTTCTTCTATGCAAATTTGTCACAGTCTTAAGGGCATACCTTATGAGCTAAAGATTCTAGGAAATTGTCCTAACTAGGGCATTATACTTATGTACTTCTAATTGTTGTAGAACAAACCCTATCCACACATAGAAAAAATAATACCCTTGCCTCCACACGAGACTCGACCTAGGTCATATGGATCCATATATTCTGGGCATTTCTTTGACTGGATCTTGACATGAACTTCAAGTCTCAATTTCGACCCTCAAACTAGGGTTAACTCAGTCAATATTACGTTTGTTTCGACTTCTGTTATGGCTCTAAATTACAGTGCAAGCCCTCCTCCACTTATGTTGGTCTTTATCACAGACCTTGCGGCCTACTAACCACCACAAGAAAATATAGTATCAACCCTCGCTTCTATTTCATGTAGAAAATCTAACCAACGTGATTCAATCTAATCTTGTAATGTACTAAAACAAGATATTGAATCCTTCCTAAAATTTGTGGAAACAAAACACGATCACACAATCACATATAAGTAAGAGAAAGAAATTATCAATTGAACAACAAAAGGTGTATCTAGGGAAGCAACTGCTCAAAACCCTCTACCTATTTTTTGTATTAAGTCAAGGAATCATGATGTTACACCATTTTTTGGTCATCTAACCTATTATCATTAGATGGACCCAAGTACACCATGTAAGACCAATTTTACCCTAAGTAAAATTTCTTTCACTATGTCAAATAACTTAATAAAACACATTTATTAGGTTTTTTATGGTATAAATAGGAAAACCCAAGGGGAAATATTAAACAAATTTACATTTCTTTGGTTTTCCTAATGGAATAATTAATTAAACAATAATTTAATTATTATTCCTAGTCATATTCAACCCAAAACAAGGAAATTAATTATATAAATCCTTATTTATCTTATTATATTCTAGGAATAATTATTTAAACCTTATTTAAATAATATTCCTTGTTAAATTTGACTAACTCATTTATAAATAATTGAATAAATCAATATTTATTTAATTATCATTCAACCACTTCCTTAAAATGATAAATAAATCATTTATTTATTTATTATTTACAAATAAAGGGATTTGACCCAAGTCAAATTCCTTTCCCCTCCAACAAATATAATAAAATATTCCATAAAAGGTGGATCTATATTCAGGTTAATATTATTTTAATC
Source organism: Pinus albicaulis (assembly GCA_034641835.2). Taxonomy (NCBI): domain Eukaryota; kingdom Viridiplantae; phylum Streptophyta; class Pinopsida; order Pinales; family Pinaceae; genus Pinus; species Pinus albicaulis. Next base: position 1,199,771,937 of record CM076581.1, on the reverse strand, counting down.
ATGCACCAAGATCTAGAATGACCTAATATTTTTTTATAAATAGAAGGGTTTTTCCTACCATTCATCACCTTTTGTTGCCTCTTACATCACTCTAGATCTATACTCTTGGTCTGACTTTGAGCCATTATCAATGTCATATTTTCTATTATTTGCTTTGTGAGCTCCCTTTGATTTATATGCTTGTCTAGGTTTTCTATAGCAACAAGAGAGAGAAATTCTAGATCTGAAGTGCTCAGGACTTCCAAGAACCCATCCCATTGAGGATAATTGGAGACACCTTTCTTTTTTTCCACCCAAGTGCCATTAATATAAAATTCTTCAAAAAATATTGTTCTTGTCTTGTCTATTGGATGCATGGATCCAAACCTTATTTTTACTGCTTAATGTTTTTTTATGCATAGATCTGGATCTTTGCAGCATTTGTCTTGATCAACTAACTGCAGATCTGAAGATATTAGCAGCCATATTTTGTTTTTAGGGTTGTTTTTTATGCACAGCTAAAAGGGTATTTTTTCATACACTTACACTAAGGATTCTTCCTAACACATGAAACAATACAATGCTTAATATGTCTTGAGATTCTCCAGCACTCTGCCAATTGTCTCCTGCTGATGTAGGAAAAATAGGTCCAGTACTTAGCTAATTATAACCCTTCCTTCAGCTTGCCTTGCTCATGCAATTCCTATGGAATTATCTCCATATTAATTAGGAAAATCAACCTTCCTTAATTGCGCAATCCATCATGGCATCCCAATGACTTTATAATTTCACATGGGAAATTTTCTATAAATACAACTGATAGTTATGTTCCTCTGAATTGTGTTACGATAAGGATCAAGGGCCTTTTTATTATTTAAAATAAGAGAAAACCATAAACAACCAAAACCCTAACCTGAGGAGATGTAACACCAATATTTTATGGGCCCCATTGGGGTTAGTTGGGAAATCAACCTCACGGCATCGTAACTTGGTTATATAATATTCATTTGACACACATGATACCTCATTATAAATATCTCTCCAAGCACTACAACTTCTGATGTGATTTCTACGAAATCACCAAACCTTTCATGCCCAAAAAACATCGTTTGGCACCTCAAAATGGCTCTGGAAGTTCAAGACCTAAAAAAATGACAAAAATAGTAAATTGTGCTATAATTAAGGAAACTGAAAAATTGAAAGAGACAATGGCAATGGCCCAAGTGGAATATGTGGGTGGCCACCAATATCCACCTCGATCACCTTAACTAAAATTTTTTGAGATAACTCAGTCATCATGACTTAGTTAACTGACACAAGTTTTTATGAGATGAAATTACAATTTATTTTCCAATTTATTTAACGGAAAAATAAATTAGATGCCTCACATTCCTCACTCCTCGTACATCAAAATTCCTCACTAGTGTGGGTGCATTTTTTTTTTGTCCTTTATGCTTTCCAATTTCATTGTTTCTTGTTGCAAATTTCAACACTTCCTCTCAACAATAAAGTAATTCAATCTATCCCCATCTGGTACATTTGGAATTTTCTGCATGCTATACATCTCTAGTGTTCTTTGCACCTGGAAATCCTAAAATTGAATAGCCTCCAAACAACTGAATCAATATAATACATATGTCATCAGAGTCTTATAACTGTTGTTAGCTACTACACCTGTCTAGTATTCGATTCTCTACACTGTTGCTGACATCTGCATCCGTGCCCTTTGAACTGTTTCTAACTCTAATTTGTGCTCCAATATTTTACATCAGTCACTCTGATTTCTGTCTTTCTAACATATGCCTACATCAATCTAACAGATCCTTCATACTACTGCTATATTGTGGGCTCCTCGTAGCTAGGTTCGATCCATGAGACATGCCATCTCAATGGACCTTGCCCAAATTTCTTATCTTGGGATTATGTCTACACATCACCCCACCTTACACCTAGAGGTATGGCTGCTCCCTCTTCCCGTCTAGCTCGAAATTTCCCCCTCATGGAGGTCTCTTCTTGAGTGTACGCTTCCACTTAGTCTCCTCTCTACTTCTCCAATTGTGGTGGCTACTCCACAACCTTCTGACTGCTTCTCATGAGGTTGCATGTTGAGAGGTAATTTATGCTCCCTCTAAACCACTCAGTCTCTAACTTCTGCCTTTCTCCTCAAATATTTACATGCATCTCGTACCTCAAGTGCATATAGGTTCTTGACTCGTACACAGTGTAATTGTCCTTGTTGGGAATCACAATTTCCTTTAGACCAAAACCCACAGGTGTTAGTAAATGATCGCATCACCAAAGATAAGGATCCGTGAGAGGTGGTTATTCCATGTCACGAAGCACACGGGGAGTGTTGGTTTATCCAATGTCCAAAAATCTCCCCCCCAACTCAAGTTGGTTGTGTATCGAAGTTGTGACCTACACTCTGATACCACTTGTTGCGAATCACGATTTTCGTTAGACCAAAACCTGCAAGTGTTAGTCAACGATCACATCGTTAGAGATAAGGATCCATGAGAGGTGGTTAGTCCATGTCACAAAACACATGAGGAGTGTTGGTTTATCCAATTTCCAATAGTCCCAACATTCCAAAAAGTTTCTAAAAGGTATTTGAATTTAAATCGATGTTATCTCCTTCATCCGAGCTCTGATTCGACCGATTGTTTTTCTTCCATTTGGGTAGATTTTCCCAAAGAATACAAATATTCTATTTTTTTTTTTAAATATACTAAAATGAGATACTAAATCCTTCCTACAATTTGCAGAAACAAAACACGATCACACAATCACAGATAAGTAAGAGAAATAAATTATCAATCACACAACAACGTGTATTTGTGGAAAGAAACTACTCAAAACCCCTGTATATCTATTGTGTATTAATTCAAGGAATCATGGAACAATAAAATACTTAATCTCTCATGAGATTCTTCAACACTGTGTCAATTTTCTCCCATTCATCTAGGCAAACTCGGTCTAGTACTTATCCAATTATCATCGTTAGTTCAGCTTTCCTTTCTCATGAAATTCCTAGGGAATTAACTCCTTATTAATTAGGAAAATAAGTCTTCCTTTATTGCACAATCCATCATGGCATCCCAATGAATTTATAATTGCATATGGGAAATTTTCTCTAAATACAATTGATAGTTATGTTCCCTTTAACCTTTGCCTCAACTGGGTATTCCTCAAAACTGACATGCTACATGCAAATATTAATAGTGAATTATCAGTTATATAATTGATCACTCATTTTGAATTAGATCTAATTTAATTTATTGGACCTCTCACTAGCTCATCACTCAGTTAGAACTAGTTAAACTGATTTCAAATCATTTAATTGAGTTAATTACACTTTCACCCCACTAATGCATCAACTTCAACTAGACCCCAATGTTGGGAAAAATACTGAGAGGGGGGGGAGGTGAATCAGTATTTAGGACTTTATCAAATCTTTTCACTTTTTCACTCTCTAAAACCCATACGCTACTTTGCTGAAGCAAACTAGCATATACACACGGATATCCTTCATACAACTCGCGTATACACAGATCTAATTATGCCATTACTTCGTCACTTATATCATTCTATAATTTATTCATTAGATGTTAAATAAACAGTAAACATGTGCAGTAAGAATAGAATAAACCATCATACATAAGCATCAAACATGAACACCAGGATTTTAGGTGGAAACCCGAGTCGGGAGAAAGCCACCGCTGCAGTTGCTCAGCCTTCAATATTTTATTATAGAGAAAACATCTTACAACATATGTGCTGGCGCAGACTCATACCAGCACGCAGGCACCCACCTGTGCTCATTTACCAGCCTCTCCTAGAAGGGAGATCCAACCCCCTGACTCATTTACCAGCCTCTCCTGGAAGGGAGATACGACCCCCTGATCTCGTTTACCAGCCTCACCTAGAAGGGAGCTACAACACCCTGACTAAAGGCTACAACCCTCAACACCTCTATGGACCACGTTTCATCAATTTTCACACTGGATCCAAAGCTTCCCTTAGAACACAACTTGCAGGCCACGTTTCATCATATTTTCAGACTGGACCCACTCCATACTTTTAAGCTCAAGCATACATCACCAACAGATACTTGTCAATTCAGATAACCCAGACAAATAGCAGTAACATAACAGAACAAATCAGACATTTCATAATCATACTTCAGCAAACCCTAGTTTTTCATACGCTCTTTCCTTTCACTGATTTCGCGTATATACATGCTTACGTTCACATCAACCAGCATATACATCTGTTTATATTTCAGGGCAGATACACGCTTTCTCTTTACCAAACCCGCGTATACACGCGCTTCCGCTGTTCCGAACTAGCGTATACATATTCAGTCATTATAGAGTAGCATACTTCTTCAGATCATATATTCAGTTCATATTTAACCCTTTTACTTCAGACAGATGTTTGCCTCATCTCAGATCTAAGCATTCCATAAACAGATCTAGCAGATAAAAATACATTCCATATCTAGATTCCCTTCTTCATCATTTCTTCATTGGTGCATCATGCATTCAGATCTATCATTCAACTGTAACCCTTTCCATTCAGATATACTTCAGAGAGAAGTATTCATTCAAGCTCAGACATCTTGCACCCACACTCATGATTTGCACAATTAATTTCTTCTCCTTATATAGGTTTACCCTTTTTCAATACCATGAGCCAAAACCACATTACTTCCGATGGTATTCCTGGACGGGGTCATTTAGACGAATCATTACCTAATACAATGGGTCAATACCATGGTGGTTACCCCTGGTTTTGCACTTTATGAGCGCTTTTTCCCATACGCGACTTGGAACGTTATTACCCGCGACATACGCGGCTTCTCCTAGACAAAACCGTGTATTCCTTGAGACATACTCTTTTCATCATAGATCTAGCACATATTGAATTCCTTTCTTCATTACCTTCTGTACTCTCTGTAGATACATCAGATTTACATCATTTAACAATTTTATCAAGGCATATTCTATCAAGAACAACTTCATCAAGTAGGTTGTCATCATCTTCATCAAGTGGGTTTCCATTCAAGGACAACACTCTATCAAGTGGGTTGTCATCAAGGACAACACTCAACATCATATTGCCAACAAACATCATATCTCATCAGATTTACATCATTTACCAAGTCCATCAAGTCAATAATAACTTCATCAGGTGGATTGCCATCAAGGACAACATATGTCAACAATATCATGTCTTCATCTTCATTCAGTGGGTTGCCATCAAGGACAACACTCTGCATCATATTTCCAACAATCTCCCCCTTTGGACTTGATGGCAACCACGATGGTGTTTGATCATCACAACAGATAGGTACATTAAGAGTACAATGACACCATGTCATTCTTCCCATTCTTTGACATAATTCTTTCTCTTCATTCAAACACCATGTCACTCTCCCCCTTTGACATCAAGGGCAAAGGGCGGATCAAAACCAACACACTCTCCCCCTTTTCTCCTCATGTAGAAGAAGCATTATGCAGATCTGATGTATACTGAAGTGACCAAGCTCCCCCTGAGTTCATGCTGAATCTTCAAACATATTTTTCAATAAAGTACATGACTCTATGAACTTCCTATCACCAAATACTCATACTTACATCAAATATCCAACCAAGTGGATTTACATATGAGACTCAAGTACCCAACCAGGTGGGTTTACACATTTCAACTCAGCTTCCCAACCAACTGGCTTTACAAAATTTGACTCAGCTACCCAACCAAGTGGGTTTACAAATTTTACAAGTCCTTACATGACTGAATATTACAATTTTACATCATGGGTCTCAACAAGACCTTTTCATCAAATTACAAATATGACCATTTATGACCAACACCAGAAAGTCCTCAAGTAAGAGAACATATTTCAGAACCATCATAATTCCAATAGTGCATTAAACTCAGCAAGGCTAATTCTCCCCTTGAATCTATGCATCCAAGCATCCTTTCCATATGACTAAGGCTCCCCCTTAGTTTGTGCATCCTGAACACTTTCACCAACAAATCATCAAGGCATCTTTATCAAAACATTAGAAATAGAATTATGAGAACTGGAACACCACCAGAGATACCAAACAATATCAGAGATACCAAACAGCACTGCAGTTGTGCTGAAGAAAGCTGACCCCAAACAGAAATTAGTCAGCAATCAGACATACGTGGTTTTATGTGCATGAACTCGCGTATATACGCGACTGTGTTTCAGGAAATCCGCGTATCCAATACCATCTTCTATATTTTAACCAGATCTGATTCTCTGTGAGGCAAATACAGTGTTCAACTTCTTTCTGAGATATTTGAATGCTTCCCTGAAATACAGATAGATAGAACAGTGTAGTTGTGTCTTCAAGCATCATCCAACGGTTGTAGCATAAGCACATTAGTAACCAAGTCTTCAGATTCTTTGCAGCATCAATACAGTCTTTCCAAAAGAAATTATCATACCAGAGCAACATCTTCAAATATGTGTCAATCATTCATGTGGTCCAATATCACCATGATCTTTAAGATTTAACATGAAGTAACTTATGTAGGGAAAAGATCTCAACCATAGTAACAAACTCTGCATGATATATTCTTATTTCTAAATCAAACGACTTCCAACTCATCCATGTGTGAGCACAAAAGATACTTTTCAGCAAACAGGGCTCAAAATCTCATCGTAATAAATCATGTACCAAGTCATCATCATTTAAGCATGAGTATCACAATAACCAAAGAATAAGCAGTCATAGTGCCAACAATGCAATCATTAGTATTCAACCTGCTGCTCCCCCTGAACCAGTGCTCCTTCTTAACTTGTGCAACCTGAACACCTTCAACAGCAAGTCATCAGAAACAATCTCTACATGATCTGTCCTTATATCTGAATTATAAGACTTGCATCTCAGCAACGAATACTCTTCATCAAAAAGCAAACAAGACTCATCCATAATCTTCAACATAAGAAACCATGTATCATTTCATTAGCATGAGTATAACCAGAATAATGCTAACAGTACAATCATTAGCAGTCAGACTGATGCTCCCCCTGAACCTCTGCTCCTGATCTTCAGCTTTCATCCCAATTCTCTTATCATTAATGCATACGCGACTGTGTCTGATGGAACTCGCGTGTATACGCGACTTTTGTTCATCTAACCCACGTATGGAAAGTGACACATTGAAAATTTCTCTTTCTTTCATCTCCCCCTGAACTTGTACTTCCTGTACCTGTCTTCTTCCTATCAGATGCTCTGTCAGAAATACATATAACCAGAATAATCAGATCAACCATGAAAGTCATCATGCATTGCTCTCCCTGTGAAGATACATTACTAAATCTCATAATGTATCCCACATCATTCCTGCAGTCAATCAGAGAAGTAAGCTTCAGAAGCGGATGACTGCAGTAGGGTCAAAATTCCCTACGTTTCTGATCGGTCCTCCATCTTTTTCCAGATTTGTTTGAACTTTCTATTTGTGTGTTGGAAGTTATCCAATTTCTCATATCTGTTCAACCTGCATTCTTTTTCTACATGTCCATACTTGTTACAAGAATAACATCTCATGTGTCCAGAGAAATAAGCATAAGAATCATAATGAGTATTTCTAATCTTCCTCCTTTTACAATCAGCTGCTTTATGTCCATACTTGTTACATGAAAAACAATATCCCTTGAAGAATTCAGAGTACCTTTCTATGTAGGATCTGTTAGTTTGTGGCTGAAATATTCTGCTTCTGCAATTTGCTGCAACATGCCCATAATTATGACATTTAAAACATTCAACATTCTTGAATGATATCCTTTGAGAATTCATGATCTTTGGTTGACGTTTTGTTTCTTTCAACTCTTCATTGACTTCCTTTGAATATTTAGCACTTCCTTGTGAACTAGATTCTCCTTTAAAAGTTTCATGAAAACCAAGACCAAGTTTGGTAGCAGGAGACCTTTGATTACTCATAATATTGTCCAAAATCTTAGTACTATCTTGAAACCTCAAAAGTTTAACCTTTTCTTCTAATTTACCTTTGATAATGTTTACCTCAACCTCCAAGCTTTGGCATTTCTTCTTCATACTTTATTCAACCCTTTTCCCTTCTTCTACTTGATCATTCAGATTTAGAATCTCTTCTTTCAACCCATTTTCTTGTTCTTCAAAAGTTTGTAAGAGATCTTCATTCTTCTTATTTGATGCTTCGAGATCTGCTTTCAGCTTCAAGTCCTTCCTTTTCAAATGATTGTAGAGGTTCCTCATTCTTCTTACTTGATGCTTCAAGATCTGCTTGTAGAGAGATGATTTCAGCTTCAAGACCTTCATTCTTCTTTCTTGATTTTTCGAGATCTGCATTTAGATCGTTGATTTCTGCTTCTAGACTTTTAATTCGATTGGATGCATAAGTATGAAACCTTTGATTCTTGTCCACCTGTCCATTCAGCATTTCTATTTGATCTTTCATTTGAGAGATCATTTCTTTGTAGATAGAGTCTTTCTCTTTAAGTGATCTTTGTTGATCTTCAACTTTGATCTTGATAGCTTCTTCTAGATCCATACTGTCACTTTCACTCTCATTACCTTTGCATATACAGGTAAGTGAAATACAAGAACAACAATCAATACCTATTTCATCTCCTTCAATTTCTATTATACATGATTTCTGAGGCATCTCCTTTCCTTGAGTAACCTTCTTCTTTTCCTTCTTTTCCATGAGCACTTGTAGAGCTTGGTCAGAATCTTCTTCATCTTCACTGGACACTTCATCATCATCTTCATTTTTATAATAACTCTTCCTCTTTTCAAATTTTTTCCCTTTACCATGTTTTTCTCTATAAGGACATTTAGCAGCATAGTGACCAACTTTTCCACACTCAAAACATTTGAAGGGAAGCTTACCTTTGAATCTTCCAGTACCTAGTTGGAGTTTTCTCATGAAATTTGCTTCTTCTTCTTTGGATATATAGCTGGATTCTTTGACAACTTCCTTTTCTTTTCCTTTTGCAGATACCTTAAAAGCAGCTTCTCGGATTTGAGAAGGACCTCCTTGTCTCATTTCAAAAGCAGTCAGAATACCATGTAATTGAACAATAGTAAGAGTTTGCAGATCTTGCCTTTCTTCAATAGCTGAAACTTTAGAATCAAATTTTGAAGTCAAGGATCTTAAGAATTTTTCCACCAGAGTAGTATCGGTTATGGTTTCACCCAAATTTCTCATTCGATTTACAATATCATCTAGATGAAGAAAGAAACCGGCAATGCTTTCATCACTATGCATCCTTAAATTTTCATATTCAATTCTGAGAGTTTGGAGTTTTGCACTTTTTACCTTTGTATCTCCTTCATAGCTCAGAATGATTTTGTCCCATATTTCTTTTGCTAAATTTAGCTGCATCACTTTAGCAAATTCTGATTCAGACATGCTTCCTAATAGGACATTGACTGCTTTGGCATTGATTTCATATTTCTTCCTTTCTGCTGCATCAGTAGGAATACTTGCCGGGTATTGATAACCTTCTTCCACGATTGCCCATACATCTGCACCAAGACTTTGCAGATATGCTTTTGTTCGTACCTTCCAGAATATCAGATTGCTTCCATTGAATAGAGGTGGCTTTAGAGACATTACTCCTTCATGACTTCCCATTGCGACGGATCTCCTTCAAGCGATCAAGCTTTTGCAGAAAGACCTGCTCTGATACCAATTGTTGGGAAAAATACTGAGAGGGGGGGTGAATCAGTATTTAGGACTTTATCAAACTTTTTACTTTTTTTCACTCTCTAAAACCCATACGCTACTTTGCTGAAGCCAACTAGCGTATACACGCGTATATCCTTCATAAAACTCATGTATACACAGAGATCTAATTATGCCATTAATTCTTCACTTATATCATTCTATCATTTATTCATTAGATGTTCAATAAACAGTAAACATGTGCAGTAAGAACAGAATAAACCATCACACATAAGCATCACACATGAACACCAGGATTTTAGGTGGAAACCCAAGTCGGGAGAAAACCACCGCTGCAGTTGCTCAGCCTTCAATATTTTATTATAGAGAAAACATCTTACAACATATGTACTGGCGCAGACTCATACCAGTACGCAGGCACCCACCTGCGCTCGTTTACCAGCCTCTCCTGGAAGGGAGCTCCAACCCCCTGACTCGTTTACCAGCCTCTCCTGGAAGGGAGCTACGACCCCCTGCTCTCGTTTACCAGCCTCACCTGGAAGGGAGCTTCAACCCCCTGACTGAAGGCTACAACCCTCAGCACTTCTATGGACCACGTTTCATCAATTTTCACACTGGATCCAAAGCTTCCTTTAGAACACAACTTGCAGGCCACGTTTCATCATATTTTCAGACTGGACCCACTCCATACTTTTAAGCTCAAACATACATCACCAACAGATACTTGTCAATTCAGATAACCCAGACAGATAGCAGAAACATAGTAGAATAGATCAGACAGTTCATACTCATACTTCAGCAAACCCTAGTTTTGCATACGCGCTTTCCTTTCACTGATATTGCGTATACACGCGCTTCCGTTCACATCAACCAGCGTATACATTTGTTTATACTTCAGGGAAGATACGCGCTTTTGCTTTACCAAACCTGCGTATATACGCGATTCCGCTGTTCCGAACTAGCGTATACATCTTCAGTCATTATAGAGCAGCATACTTCTTCAGATCAGATTTTCAGTTCAGATTTAACCCTTTTACTTCAGACAGATGTTCGCCTCATCTCAGATCTAATCATTCCATAAACAGATCTAGCAAGTACAAATACATTTCAGATCTAGATACCCTTCTTCATCATTTTCTTCATTGGTGCATCATGCATTCAGATCTATCATTCAACTATAACCCTTTCCATTCAGATATACTTCATAGAGAAGTATTCATTCAAGCTCAGACGTCTTGCACCCACACTCATGATTTGCACAATGAATTTCTTCTCTTTATATAGGTTTACCCTTTTTCAATACCATGAGCCAAAACCACATTACTTCCGATGGTATTCCTGGACGGGGTCATTTAGACAAATCATTACCCAATACAATGGGTCAATACCATGGTGGTTACCCCTGGTTTTGCACTTTATGAGTGCTTTTTCCCATACGCGACTTGGCACGTTGTTTCCCGCGTGCATACGCGACTTCTCCTAGAAAAATCCGCGTATGCCTTGAGACATACTCTTTTCATCATAGATCTAGCACATACTTAAATCCTTTCTTCATTACCTTCTGTAATCACTATAGATACATCAGATTTACATCATTTAACATGTTCATCAAGACATATTCTATCAAGCACAACTTCATCAAGTAGGTAGCCATCATCTTCATCAAGTGGGTTTCCATTCAAGGACAACACTCTATCAAGTGGGTTGTCATCAAGGACAACACTCAGCATCATATTGCCAACAAACATCATATCACATCAGATTTACATCATTTACCAAGTCCATCAAATCAAGAATAACTTCATCAGGTGGATTGCCATCAAGGACAACATATGTCAACAATCTCATTTCTTCATCTTCATTCAGTGGGTTGCCATCAAGGACAACACTCTGCATCATATTGTCAACACCCAAAAATATTAGAATCCCTCTAGATGCCTCATATTAGATCCTCAACTCAAATTTATTAGGCTAACCTGGTCATCATGAATTAATTAACTGACACAAGTTGCTATGAGATGAAATTACAATTTATTGTCCAATTTATTTAAGGGAAAAATAAATTAGACTCCACACATTCCTCACTCCTGGTGCATCAAAATTCCTCACCAGTGTGGGTGCATTTTTTTTTTGTCCTTTCTGGTTTCCATTCTCACTATTTCTTTTTGCAAATTTCAACATTTCAAAATTTCATGTGACCTTCACACAAAGACGCCATCGAAATCACATGCTCAGATTCTCATGAGAAACCTCTTCTAAGCTCGATCTGCCAGAAGAGAACCAACAATATACCATCCTACTTCCTAGCGCAAACCAACCATTAAGGTATGCAACATTCTTCTCAACCCTCACATGATTATCTTTCTCTTGGAGGATGATCATGATCCCCCTTTATCAACCCTTACTTGTCCCTCGTACTCAACCTACTTTAGGAATACATCTCTCTTCGTCGCCTTGATGTACTAGATAGTGGGAATACATGTCAAACATGCTCAGATGTGCCAATTGATAAGGCATGCCAAGATGTGCAAGGGTGTGTCAATGCGTGTCAAGGACTATCAAGACAACAAAAGGGAGAAAAAAATTAAACTACAAGGAAATGAACACATAAGAGTGTTAATAAGTCATTAGTTTACCTTTTCTAAGAGGGGCATGCTAGGCACACCAACACTAGGTGGAAATAGGTGCCAAGTGAAAATCTTATTGCATTCTAAGTGCCAAGTATTCCTTTTTTGCTTCTCATCTACCTTCCAAAAATTTATCATCACAAATAAATTTAATATTAAACCATGCCAAATCATACCAAGGCATCTCAACGTATTCCATACATGTTAATAATTTCCAAGCGCCAACACGTGCCAAGTGCTAATATGTGTCAGGGAGTGTTATGCATGTTATGAAGTGGAAGGGAATGTGGAAGAGTACTAAGGTGTGCTAGACAGTGATAATGCATGTTGATGAGTGTTAAGGAGCACTAGGAAAAAAAATTAAGGGAGCACTAGGTAAAAATTCATGGAAGTTAATGAATATGAGGAATGCGTGACAGAGACTAGTGTTAATGAGTGTTAGTTGTCATGCCAAGGAGGGTGTGACAAGGTATGCTAAGCATTGGTAAGGCATGCTAGGGAATATCAAGGCATGTCAATAATTCCCAAAGTGTGCTTGGGAGTTCTAGGGTGTGTTAGTTATATCATGTGCTAATTAAGGGTGCTGAGATATTCCAATACATGCTAGATGCTAAGGATGTGGCGCAAGGTACCAGGGTATGTCAATATGTGTCAAGGCAACAAAATGAAGAACCAATAAGAGGGTTAATAAGTCAGGACTTTATCTTTTTGAAAAGGGGCATGCTATGCACACTAGTAATAGGTCCCAATACATGCCAAGTGGCATTGTGTGCCAAGTGCTAATGTATGTCAATGCATTCAACGAAGGTGTTCCAGGGCATGCTAGGAGAGTTCCATGTTGTGCTAGTGCATGCCACCATGTGCTTGGGCATCAGTGTCATCACAAGATGTTCTTGGTACAATGATGTTCCAAGACATGCGGGGTCCTAAGAAATGTTATTGTGTGCCAAAGCATCAATTTAAGGTATGCTCAAATTGTTGAGGAGTGTTAGGTCTTTCTCATTAATAGAATTGTCAGAGCTTTATTATGTATTAAATAATATATTTCCTACACATAATAGTGGAACTTTATCTAAATGGAATTTGATAGATAATAAACTTAATAGATATGAATCATGTGTTGACTCATAGGAAATCTCTATTCGACTATTAATTACATGAGGGAAATGATACACACTAATTACTTCTTAAAAAATTGACTGACTGTAACCACTACGATCTTGAACATATTATAAAAAATACTGCATAATAATGATCTTAAATTGTTATCTTTTGTCAATAAATATATTAACTGGCACATAGCATCATCAAAAACTCATTGGAATGATCAATGATGAAGAATATTTTTTGACCATCACCAAAAGTAGCAAAAAGATAAATGGTGAGGGTCATTAAAATTTTTTCACTAGAAGTGTCACCAAAGAAAGAATTAGTGATGGCCCTTTAACGAACCTCACCAAAAGTGTCATTGAAAATGGCTTTGGTTATGGACCATAAAGGACCATCACTATATACACTTATAGTGATGGTTTTTTAAGGATCGTCACCATATGTGACATTAGTGACAAACCTTAAAGGTCTGTCACAAGCATGACCCTCACCAATCTTCTTTTTCCTTGTAGTGCATAGCTATTGCATTGTCTTGCATTTTTTCGAGCGTTGTAGCATTCCTTTCCCTCAATTAAAATTCCATTTATGGATCAAAGGCATCTAGGTAGTGTAAGAGAGTCAAAGTAGGAAGAGGTTTTATACACTAGTAGAAAATGATGAAATTAGTGACTAGGTGACCAAAAACATTAGTCACCGCATTTATTTCAAGTGAATTACTACTAAAATTGAGAAATTTTAAGTGATAGAGCTAAAAATGACTAACTTAAATTGCTAATTTAGTCTATGAATAAAATATATGACTAGATAATAAGTGACTAAACTAAAAATGACTAACTTAAATGACTAGATAATAAGGGACTAAACTAAAAGCCACTAAATTAAATGAATAATTTAGTCTAGGAGTAAAATATATGAGTAGGTAATAGGAGAAAAAATTAATATTGATTAACGTAAATGCCTAATATAGTCAAAAATTAAAAATATGACCAAATATCGAGAACAAAAAGTATATGGATTGGTCATTTATGCTAGTAATTTTTAATTGTGTGACTCCAAAAATGAAAAATTCAATTTTGATACCGAAGTGTCACATTTCACTACAGGAGTCTCTTAATTCATTTGCAGTGTTAACATTTAGAGACAATGGGGCCTTTGAAACCATCTACAATGTTAAAATTATGAATACCATTTTGTCTCTAAAGTTTAACACTAGAGGGTTGTTTCTACTGTTACCGTAGCAATGAATCCTCTCACTTTGGATTACGTGTTGAATCATGGGGATAGCCCAAAGAAAAAATTTATGGGGTCCTTTGTGAGACTGGATCACTAGCACTGAAAACCATTTCCCCCTAATATACATTATGATACGTATAAAATTTACAATCAAACATGGTTAAATGTGCTCTTTATACACTTGTAAGCAACATATGTCATTTGAAAGCCTCCTAATTTATTCAGTGTATATATAAACACACATGATTCTTCTTAAAGACTATCACCACCACCACATTTTAACCCTAATGTATTTTTTAACAATTAAATATACAAATATACACAAAATTAGAAGAGTTGTGTATTAATGCAGAATAAAGACTTGAACAAAGGGAAGTTGTCCATTTTCGCAATTAACATTTATTAATATGGAAGAACGTAATAAAATAAAATTAAACAAATCAAATAATTTTGTCTAGTTATATGAAATTAACAATTTACTAGGTGCAAAGGACATAAATCTTCCACCATGCATGCTCATCTCTTAAGGTCCACTCTTCATGTTACAATATCACTTGTGATCTTTTCTTCTTCTAATTGTCTAAGAATCTATTTCCATATCTCTATATCAACATCTATTAGTCTTCTGTTTTTCTAATTATATTAGTTTAGAGAGATTTTTTTTACTATTTGATTAAATTTTATTAGTAATATAGAAAATAAAAAGAATTATAAAAATTAATAAAAAAAATTATTATTATTTTTAATTATTTTAGTTTAGAGAGATTTTTTTTACTATTTGTTTAAATTTTCTTAACAACATAGAAAATAAGAAGAATTAAAAAATTCAATAAATAACATAAAAAATGAATAAAAAATGGAAAAATAATTTCAAAAAAAATAATAGGCTTCATTCTAACAACTTATACACCCATTTTGTTAAAACAAAGAACTAGAAAAATGAATAAAGAAAAGAAAGACTATCTAAAATTCATACAATGTGTGAAATATTCCTTTTATTATAAGCTATAGAATTCTCTTCATTACCCCTTTGTCACCAAATTAAAATTTCCCTCTAGCTATCCCATTTGTCATCGAATTAAGAGTTCATAGTGCACTATTTATTTCCCTCTCTTTTTTTAAGTGATCTCGATTTTTATTTCCCTCCAATCAATTAATAATTTGGTGGAATTTTAGCATTATTAATTTGGTGGGAGTTTAAAATTCCATGGTTTCAATGTCTGTTTCAACTTCTGTAGGACCATAAAGTAATCATCTCACACTTTGTCCTTCCAAACCATAATGTATTCATCTCAAATGTTGAATCCCAAATGCTACATGCATTTCCTAGATTTTAATTAATCCCAAACCCTTAATGCTACTATATTTTAATTAATCCAAAGGATGAATGCATTTCTGGGTATTTTATAGTGGCAATAATGGCATAATTTCCTCCATTTATAGTGTTTGAATCTCACATTGAAAGGAAACTTTAGTATTTAGTGGAATTCAATCATCTTTTTTGCTATTGGACAAGATTAACTTACTTTATGCCTGCATACTAGTGGCTCAGTTATACATGGTACTTGGAGGATCTCATAAACAATTATAGCCAAGACATATTCTCTCCTAGCTGAGTGTAAGGCTATATATTTGACTCAACCAAACCCTGAATCTCTAATTTTTTGTTGGTCGTGGGTTCTGAAGTTTACAGTAATGGGTGACCAATCACTCTTATACACTCTATCATTACAGTAGATTCATTTTGGGCTGTGTGCTACCCCAAAGACCAGTTCTGCATGCTATTCCAAGGCTATAATTAGGGTTGTACCTATGTATTTATCATTGGACAATGTGTATTATAAACTAGTGTTGGAACAATGCTTCAAGAGAACCAATATTGAAGTCTGTACACTCGACAAATAGATGCCACTAAAGATCAGTATGTTCTCAAACATGCACGTTTTGAGCAAGTATGGAGGATCTGTAAAGGAATTGTTGAAACATCAAATGAAAATGCTATCTATGAGTTATGCCATATTTATGATTTTGTTCAGGTTGATATGATGAAGAAATGGAGGCGAAGTTGACAAGGAAAGATAAAGCTAAAAGTGAAGCTATATCAGATCATAAAAGACAATTTTTGTGTAATTTCCTACCTATGATGAGAGAATATCTTTTGAATGTGGTGTGTTCTGATGAATTTTGGGTGAGGTTCAAGAGGATAACCATGTGCCTTTTTTCTTCATTTTGGTAAAACAGTGTTGTGAAGTGGAACTATGCAAATTGGGTGCATTTAAGAAAACTCGGGTTGTCAAAGAGTGGAATGGGTCTAGCGATCACAGTGAAAGAACCTCAATTCACTTAGTCTCTTCACTATCAGATAGTGAATGATGGTGAATGTTGGAAAATAGTAGGCGATATTGCAAGAAAAAATGGGCACTCATAGAGGGAATTACCTTTCGAATGTCAATGAAATAGTGAATCATTATTGAATGAAACATCATTCAATGAGCAACACTTCTAGTACCAAACCCAATTCTACTTCTTCTCTTCTTCCTATCTCCTCCCCTTCTTCCTCATCGCTAATAAGGTTTCAAGTAAGGATGCATTTTCATATGTTAATATACAGTAATGGAGGAATAAGTTTGTGAATGGACTTAGTATCTATGAATTTTTTCTGGAAACAAAGCTTATCACCATCAGAGGTCACACTAGAAATGGAATACGTCTCATGCAGAAGGAATTTGAATGTTTTAATGTAGAAACTCTTACACATGATCCCAAGAATGCTTGTGCTCTCACACACTATGTAGTTTTGTAAAAATATGAAGGACGGTTCTAGATGCAGTAGAGGTTTGTTTCTCACATCTTGTACTATTTGTGGTTTTTTTTCTTTTTTTGTACTTATTTTTTCTGTTACTTGTTTGTTTGATATTCTTTATAGTAGTAGGTTTTTTATATTGTATTTTGAAACCGAATGCATTTTAATATTACTAGGATAACCACAATATATCTACAGTAAATATGGTACATGTTGCCCATCACTTCTCAAGGATGAAGTATATAAAAAATTCGTGACTGTTTATAATGGTTTGAATGGTTTTCAAGTTGACAAGAACAAGATTTTATGTTTATTGGAAAAAAAAATCCACTAAAATGTAGTAGTATTTTAGAAAATCTAATAATTTTGGCAGGTATCAGTTTCCCTTGCGACAAGATTAGGAAGTTATACCATAGAAAGCCTCAGCTTTTTATGGACAGTTCAAAGATGACACTATATTCTACAGTGGATGTTTTGTTAAGCCCGGGACTAAGAAAGGAAAATATAGGTAACATTATTTAATTATCCCGAGATTATTAGATGGGACCTAGGAAAATCCATGACAAACAACCTATATTTTGCAAGCATTTGTTTGGATAAAAAGAAGATGAAAAAGACATATTTGATTCATCGTCACTATTTGGATGAGAAATTGATGAAGTTGATTAAAGAAATTAATTACATTGGGGTTGAGAAGTAGTGAATTGTTGTGTCTATCAGAGAACATCTAAAAAATTTCATAATATCCCTTCTATACAATCCAAACTTGTCCACAAAAGATATGATCTAGTTGTACCTCGTTCTAAAAGAGAATATTTGAAAAGCATAATGCATGTGACTTTATTGTCTAAATTTTATTCAAAAAATATTAAGAATACCATTTCTCGAGGATTCTCTGAAAGGAATATAATAATATATTACCATTCAAACGTCCTCATCAACTCTATACTAAAGATAGCAATATGATGTTGAGATCCCCCTTCTACTCGAAGAAAAATCATGAAAATATTTTAGAAAAAGACGAAAATAATACAATAAAATATTACCATTCAAACCTCCTCAATCACTCTATACTAAAGATAGAAATAGGATGTTGAGATCCCCTTTCGACTCCAAGAAAAATCATGAAAATATTTTAGAAAAATACTACAATAGTTGTCTCAATCAACCAGCTCCATGATACAAGTCAACGATAACATGATAGTGGAGTTGGTTTTCCAAAAATCATCCAAAAATGGCACCGAAAAGTATGGTTCCTCCTCCAAGTGGTTGACCATGTATATACCTTCATGAAAAATGAATGAATCCTCCTTAGAAGCATGTGTGGCCTCCTCCACAGGGGATTCCTTCTTCAACCCTTGATTGAATGCACAAATACCATGCAAAGCTCCAATAAAGTGGCACTTGTGGCATCATGAGTAGAACTTTACATCAATATTCAATGCAGTAGTTGTGTGGCCGCACTTGAGCACTGCTCAACTATCTATCAATTGAACTGGGTATGATGGAGACATCTAGTAGAGGTATTGAGGGTGAAATCTAGTAGAGGTGTAACTCCTTCAAGGCATTGGAAGTAGTGAAATGTTACTATTAAGAATTAAATATTTAGTTGTTGACACATTTAAGCCCTGTGGATTGGTACCCAATTTCCATAGTGAATTTTCTAATTTCAATCCATGTATATGTGGTTCTGGTAAGTCTAAACATATGTCATTATAGTAATAATACGTGATAAGTAATTGGATAGATCGTAAAAGTTCTTAGGGGTACCTCACTCTATGATGATTACTTCTACTAAAATCATGAGTGCTTGGTTACATAGTTTATACTCTGAATGGAGAACAGGATTATGTCATACATTTAGGGATTTCATTTTACAAAGTAATTGAGATAGTTGTTTACAACACATGAGCTTCTGAATTTCCAAATCCACTCTTTCTTGATCTCATTTCACTAAAATTTATAAGAATACAGCGAAATGTCATTAGCCTATCGGGAATTTCATGCAGATGCCACATATGACTTCAAATATGGAGTTTGTTCAGTTCAGGCATGCTTAAGCATGCTTATTTGTTGAGTAATATGCCTCTCTTTAAATTCTTCTTTCTTTTGACGATACAACTTGGTGATTTATGTGTTATAACTTCATTTATATAAAATGTAGGGAGGTGCCAGATATTCATCATGGGAAACAATTGGAAGAGAATTAGTTGAGGTTGTGGCAAAGAAGATACTTCAACTAAAATTCAGGACTGAGGTACAGTCATACTACTTTCAGTATTTCAATTTGTAGAAATGTGTTGAGGCTTCTCGTATAATTTTTTCCTCTCTAGATGAAGTATACATTTTTAAATTCTGGTAACATTATTTCTCTGCTACCTTAAATATGTATTGTTGATCTTTAAATTTCCAGAAAATAATATAGTGTGGAATACCTCATTTAATTGTTGAACTCTTAGTTAAACTGAGAGGGGGGGGGGGGGTTGAATCAATTTAACACAGTTATAATCTTTTAAACTTTTTATTAAACATTATTTACACCTTCATTTCATGTCCAGCTTAATATGTGAGTAATCTTAGAATGTGAGCAGCAAGTATTGCTATAATATAATAACAGACTTAATATGAGAGCAGCAGGTATTAAGCAGATGATATAAATCAGATCAACACATAAACATCATGCACAGAGACACCAGATATAAGTGGAAACCCATAAAGGGATAAAACCACATCTTATTATTGTTGTGATGCAAAGGGCAAGCTCCAACCCTCTCACCACTATTTTTCTGTCAGTACTCAATCCTGCTGTGGGAGGTTCTTGACTGCACTGTAATACAACTTGCAAGGAAGCACCAACTCCCTTCAATTTTCTGCAGGCACCAACCTGTAGGAGGCTCCAACCTCATTCAGCTACAACTGACAGCTATCAAGCTGCAACTTGATAGGGAAGCTCCAAATTCCTCAATTTATCAAACTGAAGGTTTGTTGATTTACCTCAGATATCAGCTCTGTTCTGTATATTCTCTTTCTACTCTTATTTTCTTAGTCTTCTCTGCCTTACAGTTCTATACTCTGCCTTCTCTATATTTTCTCTCTCTCTCTTTCTTTGAATATCCAGATGATATTATTTATAAGAATTTCTTGTGATTGTTAGCATTCTTCAAAGAATTTGGAATGGACAGCCATGCCTCTTCTCTTTCTGCCTTCTTATTCTTTTATCCAGCTCATTTTTAAATTACTACAATATGTACAAATTCCATGCTACAGTGGGATTTTGTCTTTTCTTTAGGATACTTTCCTTTGCATCACAAACAATAAAAAAATAATTTGCATTTGCATTTTTTAGTTATACATCTCAATTCTACTCGGCTCCTTTTCTGGATTTTGGATTTACTGGATTTGTCATTTCTACAGTTGTTGAGTGACTGTTTTGTATATTTTGATTCACTGTAATTCCATGCACCTATGTATGTATACCTGTCAAACCTGTGATATATGTTTACTTCTGTCAGACCCATGCTATTATCCTTGTGTATATGCACTTGTTCACTGTGCTTTTGTGCACCTGCTGCATATATACCTACTGATTTTAAATCTGGACAAAAATGAATTAATACGGATATTACATTTTTCCATGGTTATAAAACCCTACATATAAATTCATTCATTTTTCAATCTTTACAATATTTCACTTAAACTGTGTGTAAATGCATCCCAAGCTTCACTTCTCAAAGCTTGTGTGCCATCGTATAATCTCACAACACCCTTATTCCTTCTGGCGAATTAATTCTGGGTTATTTTAATATCTTAATTCAGAGAATTTAGATATTAATTTCATACTCCTCTATAGTTACAAACCCGATAGTATCTTGTGTGTACATATGCGCTAATTTCGCAATTACAACCCTTATAAACTCGTGAACCTTAATAAAATTCTTTTAATATACTCCGTCGGACCCTATACTAAGGTTAATAAAACAAATTCATTATGTAAGTTTCCGCCCCGGGCCCACAATCCAATCAAAAGACTAATCAAACGTGCGCACTGTACTTGGCTTAACCTCTGGGCTCTTTCATTAAACTTCATGCAGGTCCTATGAGCGATCACCGTTAGATGTCGAGCCACCAGATCAACGGTCTATAACTATATCGCTCGGCGTCTTCGGTCAATGTATAATGTTCAATGACGCATTTTAACCGGCGGTTTTCAATTTCGTTCAGGGACACATGTGACAAAACCTATGGAATCGCTGCGAATTCGGGAATACGGCTTGCCCGACGGATGGTGGTGCGATGAAACCCACGGTTTCACTCCAAACCTTCATCACTGTTCCTCTCAGTCGCAGTTCCGTTCTCTACTCCAGGTTCTGGTCCGCCATGATTTCAATTATATATAAATAACTATTCATCGCATCTCACCGCTGTGATTTCTTCTGTTAAAACTATGGTTCCACTCCATTCACACTGCACATTTGAATATAAAGCGATGTTGGAGTATGCGATTCCTGGAATGTAATTTATTTTATGTGTAACGCCTGGATGTGTAAAATATTCTTGGAATAACAGTTGTTTCTCTGCAATAACAATTGTGTCTCTGCCTTTCTCCTTTATATTCGTCTCCTCCATTTGCTTCCTCCATTGTCTGCTTATTTCTTTGCTTCAATTCATTGCTTCCTCTGTTCTTTGTAAATGCTACTTGTCTTTGCATCTACCTCTATTCCTCGTAACTATTCCTGTCTCTACAGCTACCTCCTTTTCCATCAATGACAACATTTCCAATAGTCTCCCCCTTTGGCATTTATGGCAATACACTTTCTCTGTTTTCTTGCTCTTCCTCCCCCTTTGACATCAATGGCAAGGGGTTTTATTCTTTGATGCTATGTATTTATCCTTTTTCAACATTTCAAGCATTTCCTTTCTCTGAGATATCCTGACTTTGTACACTGCAGCTCCAAACTTTGGATGAGATATTCATTGGGTTCAATATTCTTCTATGTTTAGTTCACATCGGGTTCACCATTTTTTAACTACACCATTGACCTTTTATCCCTTTTATTGAATCCTTTTATGATGACTGTATTATTGACATAATCCCTTTGATCCCGAGGACCTGTTTTCATGCTTCCCTTGGTGGCTCA
The DNA here is from genome assembly GCA_034641835.2 of Pinus albicaulis. Taxonomy (NCBI): domain Eukaryota; kingdom Viridiplantae; phylum Streptophyta; class Pinopsida; order Pinales; family Pinaceae; genus Pinus; species Pinus albicaulis. The sequence continues at coordinate 1,199,749,336 of CM076581.1, read as the reverse complement.
TCTCCCCCTGAGAATGATATTTTTTTTTCTGTTCTCCCCCTGAAACTGTGCTTTCTCTTCATATCAGAGAGTAGCATCTATAGATACTACCCTTAATTTGTCTCTCAAATATTCAAATGGCTCTCTGGCAAGTGGTCTGGTAAATATAGGATTTTTAGATATACTTATACCACTTGTATTATCACATTTGTTTGAGATAGGTTCATCAATGCTTACCTTCATGCCTTGGAGGGTTTGCTTCATCCACATGACTTGTGTACAACATGCTGCTGCTACTATATATTCTTCTTCAGCTGTAGACAGAGAGATAGATGTTTTTTTCTTGCTTAACCATGCCACCAGACTTTCTCCTAGATAGAATGCACCTCCACTTGTACTCTTCCCGTCATCCACACAGCTGGCCCAATCTGCATCTGCGTATGCTGTCAAAATGAAGTTTTTTCTTTTAGGATACCAAAACCCATACACTGTTGTTCCTTGTAGATATCTGAATATTCTTTTTACTGCCGGAAGATGATTTTGTTTAGGTGCTACTTGATATCTTGCCACTAGTCCTACTGCTAGCATGATGTATGGTCTTGATGCAGTCAGATACAATAGACTTCCTATCACGGATCTGTAGAGTTTTTGATCTATATCCGCAAACCCATCATCAACACATAGCTTGCAACCTATGGTCATCGGAGTTGACACAGGTTTGCAGCCCTCCATTTTGAAAATTTTCAGCATTTCCTTTAAGTATTTTTCCTGTGAGATGAATGTACTTGTGTTATTTTGCTGAATTTTAAGTCCTAAACAGAAATTGAGTTCTCCAATCATAGACATCTCAAACTCTGTTTTCATCTCATTAGAAAACCCTTTTGCTAGTTCTTCTCTGTTGCTTCCAAACATAATGTCATCAACATATACTACAACAATCAGGACTTCATCTTCATGGGCTTTTATGTATAGATTGTTGTCTACTCCACCTCTTTTAAAGCATTGTTTTTTCAAATACTTATCCAGTCTTGAGTACCAAGCACGAGGAGCCTATGTTAGTCCATATAGGGTCTTCTTCCGTCTACACACATAGTCTCCTTTGTCTGTCAATGAGAAGCCTTCTGGTTGTTCCATGTAGACTTCTTCTTCTAAGTCTCCATTCAGAAATGAAAATTTTACATCCATTTGATATACTTTGAAGTTTTGGTAGCATGAAAATGCCAGGAACATTCTGATAGCTTCCATTCTGGCTACAGGGGAAAATTTTTCATTGTAATCAAGTCCTTCAATTTGTGAGTATCCTTTGCAGACCAGTCTGGCTTTATTCCTGATTACTTGTCCTTGCTCATTCATTTTGTTTTTGAATACCCATTTTGAACCAATGATATTTTTCTCAATTGGTCTAGGAACTAGTTCCCAGGTATTTTTTTTTTCAATTTGGTCCAATTTCTCATTCATTGCTCTTACCCAAGACTTGTCCTTACTGGCTTCTTCAAATTTCTTTGGCTCTATTTGTGACAGCATGGCTATGTATACCTCTTCAGTTTGTTCTGTTAGCTCCCTTCTTATCTAGACTCCTTCTTTCTTATCTACTATGATTTTATCTTTGGGATGATTCTTCTGAGTGTATCTTGAGGGTATTTCAAGCTTAGCCCTTCATCTTCTGTAGTCTTGCTTGTTTCATCATCATTCTGCTCTTCTTCTTCATGGTTATCTGATGGACTGAAGCATTCAGTATCTCTTGTATTGTTTGGAAGTTCTTCATCAAATCTCACATCAATGCTTTCTACTATTTTCTGAAGAGTCTTGTTGTAGCACTTGTACCATTTTCTTTTGGATGCATAACCTAGAAATATTCCTTCATCTGCTCTTGCATCAAATTTTCCAAGGTTTTCATCATTATTCTTTATGTAGGACTTGCTGCCAAAGACTTTAAAGTGCTTGATTGATGCATTTTTACCATGCCATAGCTCATAAGGAGTCTTGTCACTGTTGGGTCTTAAATGAGCTTTGTTTAGAATATGGACTGCTGTGTGTATAGCTTCTGCCCAAAAGGTTTGAGCAATGTTACTCTCTTGCATCATAGCTCTGGCCATTTGTTGTACAGACCTATTTTGTCTCTCTGCTACTCCATTCTGCTGAGGTGCTCCTACAATAGTAAATTTTTGCTTTATCCCATGTTCATTACATAGGTCTGCAAAGTCATAATCTGTGAGTTCACCTCCTCTGTCTGATCTGATACATTTTAGTTTGCATCCAGTTTGATTTTCTGTTAATGCTTTGAATATTTTAAATTTTTCCAGTGCTTCTGATTTGTTCTTGAGAAAAGCAACCCATGTCATTCTGGAGAAATCATCTATTATCAGCATGAAGTAGGATTCTCCACTTGGTGTCTTAGTTATAGTAGGTCCACAAAGGTCCATGTGCAGAAGCTGGAGTGGTCTTCTTGTTGATAGTTCATCTTTAGATTTAAAGGATGTGCGAGTCTGTTTCCCTAATTGACAAGATTTGCATATGGTATTTGAAGGCCATTTTATTTCTGTCATATCTCTGACAACTTTATTCTTACTCAGTCTAATGATATGGTCGAAGCTGAGATGTCCCAATATCCTATGCCATAACCATGACTCCTCAAGTTTGCTAATATGTCATGCTTCATCTTCCTCTTTCACAATGTAAACATTGCTCTCTGTTCGAACACCTTTGAGCAGAGTCTTTCCTGTGGTGTTTGATCTGACTTAACAGTCTTGTGCTCTAAATAGAACTTTGCAACCTTTGTCACACATCTGACTAACACTCAGTAAATTTGATTTCATCCCATCTACAAATAGTACATCTTGGGCCTTTCCTCTTCCATTGTCTATGTTGATTGAACCCTTTCCTTTGATCTTTCCTAACTTATCATTACCAAAAGTAACATTGCCAGATTTCTTTTCATCAAGAGTTATAAACTTAATTTTGTCTCCTGTCATGTGTTTAGAGCAGCCACTATCCAAATACCATTGACTCTTCTGATCTTGAGCAGTTAGAGCCAGGTCACACTTATTCACCTTCTTTATCCACTGGAGGCACCCCTTTATTTTGTATATTTTGTGAGGTGATGACCTCCATCTTCTTAGAGGACATTTGGAAGGTATATGTCCAACTTGATTGCATACACAACAATTGATCATAATTTTCATAGAATTATGAGTATGAACAGAATTTATTTGATTCATAAACCTTCTTGAGGTGTTAAACCTCAATCTTTGTCCATAATTTCTACACTCAATAATTTTATGACCAAATTCCTTACAGTAAAATAAGTAACCATAGAAGCTATTTGCATACCTGATGTAAGGTTGTCTCTTCCATTTGTTTGCTTGAGGAAATCTCTTCAATGTTTGTATCTTTTTCTGGTTTTCATTACTCCTCCTTGCATGACAATATGTAGCAATGTGTCCTAGCTTGTGGCAGACATAACAGGTGGCATTCTTCATTGGAGGGAAGAATCTCCTTTGATGGTTTCCAAATTTTAAATATTCAGGGGTCTTAGTATTTATTACATTCTTTGCTACTAGTGGTTTCTTCTGATTTCTATCTTCCTTATTGCAGATTTCTTCTTTTGTAGGAATTGTTTGAGCTGCTTCATGATTCTTCTTTGCTTTTACAAAAATAATCTCTCTGTCAACCTTTTCTTTTCCTTTACTTGATTCTCCTCCACAGCCTATTCCAGTCTTTATCATATGGGATCTTTGAGCAACCAAAATTTAATTCAATTTACTAGAGCTTGTTTTTTGGGAGGAGTTTATAACCACTTTCCTTTGAGCATTTTATAATTTCTTTCTGAGACATACTACTTCTTCTTCCAACTTTTCTTGTTCTTAAGTTTTTTCTTTGATTTGCTTAAGTAACATGTCCTCTATCTTCTTGGCTTCTTCAAGCTCCATTTTTTGCTGCTTAAGGAATTCTGAATTATGTTCTTCTCGTACATATTTTAGGAGAATTTCCTTTTCTTTTCTGCATTTCAGTTTGAGTCTATCAATCTCTTCTAGAGCACTTCTTAGCTCCCCCTCAAGGTCGACTTCACCTTCTTCTTCTTCATCTTCTAGCAGGAGACCTTCAACTTCTTATATGGCCATCAATAAGAATTCATAGGTTCCTTCTTCATTTGAGGATTCATCTGAATCTTCAAATGTACTGCTGTCTTGTTGAGCATAGAAGGATTTTCTGCTGAACTTCTTTCCTTTCTGCCAGTTCTTTGATTTAATTTTATCTGACTCTTGAGCCTGATTCCTTACTTTCTTATGAGGACACTTAGCAACATAGTGTCCCACTCTTCCACAATTAAAGCATTTTAAGGGGAGTTTACCTTTTTATTTACCCAAGCCTTTACCCAATTTTTTAACAAACTTTGCCTCTTCTTCATCTGAGCAGGAGCATATGTCTCCCTCTTCTTCTTTCTTCTTTTCTGTTTTAAAGGTTGCTTCCCTTGTACTTGGCTTCTTCTGTGGGAGCCTCATTTAATAGGCTGTTATATTTCCCAAGGTCAAGGTCTCCCAATCAATTGTTTCTTCTATTGCAGACACCTTTGGATTAAACCTAGATGGAATAGATCTTAGAATCTTTTGCACAATTATACTTTCTGGCATTTTTTCTCTAAGAGCTTTCATATTGTTAATAATTTCTACAGTTTTTAGGAGGAAACTGGCAATGTCTTCATCATCATTCATTTTTAAGTTTTCAAACTGGGCTCTATAGACTTGAAGTTTGGAAATATTTACTTTCTTGTCTCCCTCATGTATGTTTTCAAGAGTATCCCATATTTCTTTGGTAGCGTCTTTGTGCATTACTTTAATAAACTCTGCTTCACACAATCCATTCAGGATGGAATTCATGGCATTTGCGTTAGCCACAAAATCTTTCTTTGTTTCTTTCTCTGTGTCACTTGCCTTCGGGGCATATCCTAATTCCACAATAGCCCAGACTTCTATTCCTAGAGACATTATGTATGTCCTCATTCTGATTTTCCAGAAAGCATAATTTTCACCAGTGAAGAAAGGGGCTTTATTGGTTGAGCATCCTTCTTTACTAGTCATCTTGGGAACCAAGGATCTCCTTTCAGTTGTTAGACTTGTAAAAAGGAACCTGCTTTGATACCAATTGTTGAACTTAGTTAAATTGAGAGGGGGCGGGGGTAGGTGAATCAGTTTAACACAGTTATAATCTTTTAAACATTTTATTAAACCTTATTTACACCTTCATTTCGTGTCTAGCTTAATATGTGAGTAATCTTAGAATGTGAGCAGCAAGTATTACTATAATATAATAGCAGACTGAATAAGAGAGCAACAGGTATTAAGAAGATGATATAAATCAGATCAACACATAAAAATCATGCACAGAGACACCAGATATAAGTGGAAACCCATAAAGGGAGAAAACCACATCTTATTATTGTTGTGATGCAAAGGCAAGATCCAACTCCCTCTCACCACTATTTTTCTGCAGGCACCAACCTACAAGAGGCTCCTTCCTCAATTCTACAAGCTACAACTTGCAAGGAAGCACCAACTCCCTTCAATTTTCTGCAGGCGCCAACCTGCAGGAGGCTCCAACCTCAGTTAACTACAATTGACAGCTATCAAGCTGCAACTTGATAGGGAAGCTCCAACTTCCTCAATTTATCAAACTGAAGGTTTTCTGATTTACCTCAGATATCAGCTCTGTTCTATAGCTTCTCTTTCTGCTCTTCTTTTCTTAGTCTTCTCTTCCTTACACTTCTATACTCTTCCTTCTCTATATTTTCTCTCTCTCTCTCTATTTCTTTGCATATCCAGATGATATTATTTATAAGAATTTCTTGTGACTGTTAGCATTCTTCAAAGAATCTAGAATGGACAGCCATGCCTCTTCACTTTCTGCCTTCTTATTCCTTTATCCAACTCGTTTTTAAATTACTACAATATGTACAAATTTCCATGCTACAGTGGGATTTTGTCTTTTCTTTAGGATACTTGCCTTTGCATCACAAATAATAAAAAAATAATTTACATTTGCATTTTTCAGTTATACATCTCAATTCTACTCAGCTTCTTTTCTGGATTTTTGATTTACTGGATTTGTCATTTCTGCAGTTGTTGCGTGACTGTTTTGTATATTTTGATTCACTGTAATTGCGTGCACCTATGTATTTATACCTGTCAAACCTATGATATATGTTTACTTCTGTCAGACCCATGCTTTTATCCTTGTGTATATTCACCTGTTCACTGTGCTTTTGTGCACCTGCTGCATATATACCTGCTGATTTGAAATCTGGAAAAAAATGAATTAATGCGGATATTTCATTTTTCCATGGTTATAAAACCGTACATATAAATTCATTCATTTTTCAAACTTTACAATATTTCACTTAAACTGTGCGTAAATGCATCCCAAGCTTCACTTCTCAAAGCTTGTGTGCCATCCTATAATCTCACAACACCCTTATTCCTTCTGGCGAATTAAGTCTGGGTTATTTTAATATCTTAATTCAGAGAATTTAGATATTAATTTAATACTCCTCTATAGTTACAAACCCGATAGTATCTTGTGTGTACATATGTGCTAATTCTGCAATTACACTAGTTATAAACTCATGAACCTTAATAAAATTCTTTTAATATACTCCGTCGGACCTTATACTAAGGTTAATAAACCAAATTAATTACGTATGTTTCTGCCCCGGGCCCACAATCCAATCAAAAGACCAATCAAATGCACGCACTATACCTGGCTTAACCTCCAGGCTCTTTCATTAAACTTCATGTGGGTCCTGCGAGCAATCACCGTTAGATGTCGAGCCACCAGATCGACGGTCTATAACTATATCGCTTGGCCTCTTCGGTCAATGTATGACGTGTGATGGCATATTTTAACCGGCGGTTTTCAATTTCGTTCAGGGAAACACATCAAAAAACCTATGGAATCGCTGTGAATTCAGGAATACCGCTTGCTCGATGGATGGTGGTGCGATGAAACCCACGGTTTCACTCCAAACCTCCGTCATTGTTCCTCTCAGTCATAGTTCCGTTCTCTACTCCAGGTTCCGGTCCTCCGTGATTTCAACTATATATAAATAAATATTCATCGCATCTCACCGCTGTGATTTCTTCTGTTACGACTATGGTTCCACTCCATTCTCACTACGCATTTGAATATGGTTCAGCTCCATTCACACTACGCATTTGAATATAAAGCATCGGTGGAGTATACGATTCCCAGAATGTAATTTATGTTATGTGTAGTGCCCGGCTGTGTAAAAGATTCTTGGAATAATAGTTGTTTCTCTGCAATAACAACTGTGTCTCTGCCTTTCTCCTTTATATTCGTTTCCTCCGTTTCCTTCCTCCATTGTCTGCTTCTGTCTTTTCTTCAATTCACTGCTTCCTCTGTTCTGTTAGTTCCAGTATTTGCAGCCTATCACCAGGGATCAACATGAGCTCTTACTATGTCTGGTTTTGTTAGATGTTTTTCACATGATGTTCAACACAAAACATGTCACAAGTGTGTCCATCAGAAGAAGCTCGGAAAAATATTTCCAACGGTATATCACACTCCTGTAACTAGCTCCCGGATTAGAAGATATGATCAAAATGAATGAGTGATTCTTGGTTATGCATGTTTTGAGGTCAGGTGCTGCACACAATGACAAGTTTAGTACAAAATCAGTTTGTGAAATAATGGTGAGGAATTTTTCAAAAGTGAAAGAGGTTTTCGTTCATCACATATCAAGTAACAAAAAACTCCTTCATTTTATGCACAGGTGCTACTAAGTGGGAGATATACAGTGCTATTTGGAGCCTACATTAAAACAAAGAAAAATTTTCATATTTTTTAATGTTTTAGTCACTTTAGTGCGCGGCCATTTTACAACAGATGGAAAATAATTCTGCAAAACCCAAGGAGGGTTTTTTTAACCACGAGCCATGCAATAAAAACAGCTTTCAGTTTATTCAAAGGTGTCACAAATTGGGATATGTGACTAGATATTTACAGCTCAGTTTCACAGATTTAAATTTTTAATGATTTTCTGTTTTAGAGATGATTTTGTGGAACAGATTGCAAGCCACTAGAAACTAATTTTCCAACTTTGAGAGAGGTTTTTTTCAACAATGACCTTGTCTACAAAAAACTATTTCATTTTTGTAACAGGTGCTATGGTTTAGGAGATACGAGTTCATCTTCAACACCTATTTTCAGAAATTCAGCCCAAGTTTAATGTAAGTGATTCTATTTTTAAAAAAATGGTTGAGCTCAATTCCCTTAGTAAAAGGATGAGAAAATGTATATATTTTATGAATTTCATAGTGCAGGGGTTGGATTTTTGTAGCATAGGGAGGCTGATATTGGATTGTGTAAAGTTTTCCTCAAATATTGTTTTAATTCATCTTTTTTCTACTCTTTAAATTTGGGATTCATCACGGTGTTTAATGTGCAGCATGTTTTTCTTGTAAATTCATTTCCATGCTTTGTTTTTTCTGCTAATTTTTTTACTTCATTCTCTAAGGGAAGTGTTAGGAATCCATCCACACATGATGCTCCTCTCACAATGATTATGTTGTTTGATGTAGTGGTTATCTTTTTAGAATCCATCCTCTGTTAGATGCTCTGTTGAGTAACCCAATGCTTCTCTTTCTTATAAAGTTGTCACTGTAGATCCATCCCTTGATTGATGCCTAAAGGGCAGCGGTATTTTCCCTATTTTCTTCTCTCATTACATCTTTAATTTGGCTGTACATTGCACTTACTTTGCCCCAAGTTTGCTAGTAGAAACTATCCCCAAATTCATAGCCCAATAGTCCCTTCTCTTGCTCTTTTCAACCCACAATTTTCAATCAAACCCTCCTACTTATATACCTAGCCTAAAATTATCTTTTATTTCAGTCATCTCAAGCCCTATTGATTACTTATCGCTGATATTGACCCGGAGAGAGCCCTCTCATGTTCTGGTAGGGCTAGCTACCAGACTGAGCGTGGTATGATGTTACCCTGAACTATGCCTTCCTTCAGCCTGAGGTAGATTTAGGCACTAACATAGTGGTGACAATACTGGGGAGAAAATGGTTTTCTTGTTAGTGTTATTTCTTTTATAAGCTACAGACGGAGCCTGAAGTTATGCCAGATAGCCTTCGAAACGCTCTTGCTTTGCATTAGCGAAAGTAGATAAACGTTGCTTCAGTCAATCTCTGGTCTAGTTTGTGAACGTAACACCTGACTTGCAAATTGCCCCAGTATGCGTATCAAGTTCAAATATGATTGTTGATGGTGGAAAACGATCAGAGATATGAAGGCTGAAACATTCACCCGGCGACTCCAACTCAATCCAGAGATCCCAGTGCTCACTGATCCATTCCTGCACTAAAATAAAATGGTAGGGTATGTGGCAAACCCTGCACTTCGTGAAGTTTTAAAAGAAGTTAGAGATCAGTTATAGGATATTGAAATTGATGAAGTATTTTTCATTGCCATGCTTCAATTTTTGAGATCTTCGAAGCTTCCTCTGGAAGCTAAAACTGGTTTCTTTGAGTTAGTTGTTGAAAAATTTGAGAAGGAGATTCAGTATTTAAATGATCAGATCCAATCATATGAATTTTGAGATCTTAAATTTTTTTTGGAAACTCTCCCTTCTTCAAAACAAGAAACAATAGAGCTGCCCATGGATACTTGCATTGATAGTTTGCGGCTTGAAACATGTATTGAGGAGCTGGGACATTGAACAGAGTCTGGTTTTTTCGATCCTATTGCAACGAACCTGGAAATCATTTTTAGTTTGAATGATAAATCAAATTGTCTTTTACATAACCAGACTCGTTATATGCATGTATTGCTGTGAGCATTTACATTTCTGTCCTGGTTGAAGCACTTTCAAGCAGCATCCTTGTCACAGTTACTTGATTGGTTGATCTGGCATTACAGCGTTACTTGATCTATTGGTTTTGTATCAAATAAGGGGAGATTTGTAAATAAATAAGTTGCCAAAGGAAACATTTCAGTTTCCGGTATTTTTTTATGTACAGGTTGCAGTATGTATATGTTTTTGGATTGGTATGAGTTGTTTTGGGTTTGCAGTTGTTTGACCATCCATAGCCCAATGGATGAAGGCACTGTCTGCTTTCCTAGAGATCTGTAGTTCTTGGCACCTCCAAGGAGCTACCATCCCCATTGCAGCCGATGTTAGTTCCAGTCTTTGCAGCCTATCACCAGGGATCAACATGAGCTCTTACTATGTCTGGTTTTGTTAGATGTTTTGCACATGATGTTCAGCACAAAACATGTCACAAGTGTTTCCATCAGAAGAAGCTCAGAAAAATATTTCCAACGGTATATCACACTCCCGTAACTAGCTCCCGGATTAGAAGATATGATCAAAATGAATGAGTGATTCTTGGTTATGCATGTTTTGAGGTCAGTTGCTACACACAATGACAATTTTAGTAAAAAATAATTTTGTGAAATAATGGTAAGGAATTTTTCAAAATTGAAAGAGATTTTTTTTCATCACTTATCAAATAACAAAAGCCTCCTTCATTTTATGCAAAGGTGCTACTATGCGGGAGATATACAGTGATATTTGGAGCCTACATTAAAAAAAGCAAAATTTTCATATTTTTTACTGTTTTAGTCATTTTAGTGCACGGCCATTTTAAAACAGATGGAAAGTAATTTTGAAGAGCCATATAACAAAAACCTCTTTCATTTTATTCAAAGGTGTCACGAATTGGGATATGTGACTAGATCTTTACAGCTCATTTTCACAGATTTAAATTTTTAATGATTTTCTGTTTTAGAGATGATCTTTTGGAACAGATTGTGAGCAACTGGAAATGAATTTGCCAAATTTGAGAGAGGTTTTTCTCAAAAATGACCTTATATACAAAAACCTCTTTGAGTTTTGTAACAGGTGCTATGGTTTAGGATATACGAGTTCATCTTCAACACCTATTTTCAGAAATTCGGCCCAAGTTTAATGTAACTAATTCTATTTTTAAAAAAATGGTTGAGCTCAATTCCATTAGTAAAAGGATGAGAAAATGTATATATTTTATGAATTTCATAGTTTAGGGGTTGGATTTTTGCAGAAGAGGGAGGCTGCTATTGGATTGTGTAAAGTTTTCCTCGAATATTATTTTAATAAAGCTTTTTTCTGCTCTTTAAATTTGGGATTCATCACAGTGTTTAATGTGCAACATGTTTTTCTTGTAAATTCATTTCCATGATTTGTTTTTTCTGCTAATTTGTTTACATCATTCTCTAAGGGAAGTGTTAGGAATCCATCCACGCACGATGCTCCTCTCACAATGATTATGTTGTTTGATGTAGTGGTTATCTTTTCAGAATCCATCCTCTGTTAGATGCTCCGTTGCGTAACCTAGTGCTTCTCTTTATTCTAAAGTTGTCACTGTAGATCCATCCCCTGATTGATGCCTATAGGGAAGCAGTATTTTCCCTATTTTCTTCTCTCATTACATCTTTAATTTGGCTGTACATTGCACTTACTTTGCCCCAATTTTTCCAGCAGAAACTAGCCCCAAATTCATAGCCCAATAGTCCCTTCTCTTTCTCTTTTCAACCCACAATTTTCAATCAAACCCTCCTAGTTATATACCTAGCCTAAAATTAGCTTTTATTTCAGTCATCTCAAGCCCTATTGGTTACTTATCGCTGAGATTGACCTGGAGAGAGCCCTCTCCTATTCTGGTAGGGCTAGTTACCAGACTGAGCGTGGTATGATGTTACCCTGAACTCTGCCTTCCTTCAGCCTAAGGTAGATTTAGGCACTAACATGTTCTTTGTAAATGTTACCTATCTCTGCATCTGCCTCTGTTCCTTGTAATTTTTCTTGTCTCTGCATCTGCTACCTCCTTTGCCATCAATGACAACATTTCCAACATTAATTGTAGAAATTTCCAACTATTCAAAGCAGTGTTGTAAATTTTATGTCAAATTGTTTTCTTTGTTGGTATATATGTGACAATGGATACAAATAATCATTAAAGGACTTATGATAGGCACATGGTAAAAAATAGCATGTATGCATACTCATATTTCTAGGATGTAGGAATTTCCATTTTGTAGTTATTCATAGGATCCACGCAGAATAATTTCTTCAAGAATTGAAATTATGCCAAAGGATATAGACTTATGAATTTTACCATGACCAATTTTAGGCATGTGGCTTGGGAAATACTAAATATTAAGTTCAATTTCATTGACAGTCAAATTACAGAATTTAAAAATTAAGACATGTAAGTACTCTAAATCCATTAGCTTCTAGCCATCCTCTAGTTAACCAAAAAAATGAGCAATGGAATATTAGTGGAATTCATGAAAGCTAATGAAAATGCATGTTATCAAAATGTCTAATCTCATAGTATGTGTTAAAATTTGTTTGAAACCACCATCCTCGAAATTTACCACCTATCAAATTAAAAATATACTAAATAAAGATATGACTCGGATGTTTAATTATCCTAAAACCGACTATCTAGGAAAACAGATAAAATCTAGTTACTTGATGGAATTGTTAACTCAAAAAACTTTGGGATGTAATGGGGTAGTTAATCAACTAGTAAAAGAGAAAACCAAACCTAGAGTGATTATGAAAAACTTTTGGATATATAGGAGTAGTCAGTCAACTAGTAAAAGACCATAGTCGTTGGCAACCTCCTTTGCCAAATTGTATGAGGCATCTTCAAATACCAGATTACACTAGCTTATAAATTTTCCATATTAAGTAGTGCTATCTACTTAATTCATATACCAAACACTTCACAGTCTATGCTGGAATTATGCAAATCTTTTGTTTTTGAAAAAAAAATAACCACAATAAATATGAATCTCCATTTCCTTCAAAAGGATCCCATAGACAATGTGAATGAAAGTCATTCTATCAAGTAACAAGGATAAAAAAGTTAGAGAACATAACTTCTTGAAAATTAATAAGGTTGTGATTGCAAAAATTGATTGATCAGTTGCAACAAATAAGGGGACATCTAATGCATTCCAACCCCTAAAAAATAATACATAAAAAAAAATTAAACCATTTTGTCCATGAATCTTTGTCTTTTCACCTATTGAATGTTTTGGAAAATGATCTTCAATGTTTGTATCTCCTTATTTCCTTTTTTAATGGATAGTGCTATTCCCAACCCTTGAAATTTTGTTGCCACCACTTCTTTTTAGAAACCATAGTGTCATTTTTTGTAACTAAAGCACTATAAGAAATGTCACAACTATTACTGTAACCTTTTCTTAGTTTCAATATTCCCTCCAGGGAATACAATAAAATATTACCATTCAAACCTCCTCAACAACTCTATACTAAAGATAGAAATAGGTTGTTGAGATTCCCTTTCTACTCCAAGAAAAATCATGAAAATATTTTAGAAAAGACTACAATAATTCTATCAATCACCCAGCTCCATGATACAAGTCAATGATAACATGATAATGGAGCTGGTTTTGCAACAATCCTCCAAAAATGGCACCAAAAATTGCGGTTCCTCCTCCATGTGGTTGACCATGTATCTACCCTAACAAACAATGAATGAATCCTCCTTAGAAGCATGTGTGTCCTCCTCCAAAGTGGATTCATTCTTCCAACCTTGAATGAATGCACAAAGGCTGTGAAAGACTCCAATAAAGTGGCACTTGTGGCATCGTGAGTAGAACTTTCCATCAATATTCAATCCAAAAGGCTCCATTTGGAAAATTCCATGGTAGAAGTACAATCTACAAAGGAGAAGATGAAGTAATTATCAAGTAGTGGAAATCCTCATCATAATATCTTGGAAATGTGTCAAAGGTGACTTCCTCTCATATAAAGTGTCCTCCCCATTGAATAGCAAATTCCCCAAAGGGGTAATGACCCGTACAATATTTTTTGAAGTTGTGAATTTCTTATAACCATATGTATGGCCAACATATTAGTTGTTTTCCTTAATGAAAATATATGAAAAAGGTGTTTGAATTATCGCCATAGATGCAAGTGAGACTTGAACACAGTAAAATAGATCTGAGAGAAAGTCATATATTCTTCACATAGGTAGAAAAAAATGATCACTCAATGCTCTGAATGCATGTGCAGCTGCTACTATGTATCATTTTACCTTATTTTTTCTAAATGTTGAGTATATTTTGTTGGAAATTTTCAGCTATTCAGTAGTGGCTTGGCCTCTTCAAGTGTGTAAAAGAATATCAAATTGTTCTCAAATATTTGCTACAGGTTGTATAAATTTGTTGATTTGTAAGGAGTGATGTGTTGAGCTAGAAACAACCCTCATACAATATTTTAATTTCCACATCCGATGAAGTCAAAGTAGTATGGGGCTTCTTCATGTTTTTTTGCAATTCTTAGCCTACATGAACTTTGCCTTGCTTTTATTTTTTTTTACTTTGAAAATTTCATGAAATATTCTATAGTTATTTTTTTCATAAATCATTAAGCTCTAGAAGATGTGCATCAATATTCTCCTTCCATGGTTGAGAGTTAGATTTTTCTATAGAAAATTTCCAAAATTTGTCAAAAACTATGTTTTCACAACACGCAGAAACTCACTTATGTAGTGTCTTCCAGCTAATGACTTACTTATCTAGTGGACCATTCTATGTTCTGGGTGAAGGAGTTACACTCCTAAATTTTGAGAGAGATTAAATTTAGACAGGTTGTTCATGAATACCTATTCCAGAAAATGGACTTTATGTAATTATCCTATGGCATAACTATTATCTGTTGCATCATTTTACGCAACTGAATCCAACTTCACCATTTCTATTTCTTTGTATATAACATTATCTTACATGTCCTTTACTGAATTTTATATCTGCATCTCTCCAGCGCCTTTCTATGACCTTCCTACTTTCTCTAAGTTGCCAGACAATGTGGGTATTCTAATTGATGTTGTCAGGTCCCTGTAATTTGACATATTGGAAAGACCAAATGTACAAGGGTAACATCAAACCAACTTTGGAGTCTTTGGACCTAGCCTTCCTGGAATCTGAGAGGGCTCTCTATATATTTGTGTAAAATATGTAACTTGATTGATTTTTAGGGTTTTGATTCTAGGTTATTTATAATGATAGGGTTTGTTTGTTTGTTTTGTTTGGTTGGGTTGCTTGTCAAGAAGAATAGATAGAGTGAGAGAGATTCAGAACATTGGGCTATGGAGTGTGGAAAAGGTCTTTAAAAGTACAACAATAGGTCAAGGGTGTTTCAGAGGGCAAGCTAACAAGGCCAAATGGATCTAAGAAGCTTATGTACATGAAATGAACATTGAGTTGTGAACATAGCAAGTTTAAAGGGAAATTAAGAATCCTTTAACAAATACTTTAAACAAGAAGGGACTTTAAGATAATTATGCATAAATAAATAACCAAATATAGGGATTACCATAAAATTATTTGATCAAATTTCACCAAGTAAACCTTAAGACAACAATCCATCAAACCCTACAGAGCAAGGAACTTGTAAATTCTCTAGTGATTTCACTTTCAAGCAAAGAAGAAATTCAAGATATCATATAGTAATGATAAAGGAGCAGGGAACTCCTAAATTCCTTAATCAAACTAAAAAATACATTCAAAGTGACTATTCAAGATGGAAAAAAGGATAGGGAAAACCATATATCTCTTTAGGAAAACCCTGATTAGTAAACTTCAAAGAAAATACCTCAAAAACAATGTTTTAAGTTATACCAAAGGACAGGGCTAACCATAACCTTCTTTGGCATTGGCTCCATTAAATCATTCTTAAGAAAAAAAACTGAGTGTAACTACAGATAAATAAAAAATTCCTTAATTTACCTAGCAGATGAAAACATTAGAGAAATAGAAGCAGATAGACTTAAGGTGCTTCTAACAACATATCTTAAGCTAAATTTTCTATTCTATTGCAAGAGAAAGATGCACAATATGGAAACATAAGAAGCCAAGTGTAAAATGAAAAAAACATCACCATTAACCATGCTCATGAATCCTGCAAATGTACTTGTCTCATTCATATTCATTCTAAAACCTTCACAATCCTCCAAAGCCAAAAACTCCTTACAACTCAAATTCTATGAATTTTTATCTCAACAATCAACGAACAACCAATAATGAGGCTTCCATGCAATATTAAAATTGTAAAGGAGGATGAAAACCCTAGATAGGGTTTCAAAATGTCATTAATTACACATAAACGACATTTTTTCCTATGAGACCATTCAAGGCCCAAGGAAAAAATATCCTAACTTAATAAATGCAAAAATAAATTCTAACATAACTCTTCAACTAACTCTGGAGTGGTTTTCCTTCAAAGCCCTCAAAATATATTTTTCAATAACTCCAATTGCCTTTTTTTTACTTTCAGGGAAGCGCGCAGTACCAAGGTTCAAGGGCACAATGCCAGGCCAAGGGCGCATCACCAAATCTGGAAACATTACCTATTTTGCAACTACAATTCAGAGGCCTTCCCGATGTCAAAATGAGGTCCATGATAGCTCATTGGAAAGCTTGTCCTGTTTAGTTTCCAAATATACCTTTAGTTTTTAGAATGGATTCCATTTTCCTGCTCATAAATATATTCTCCCAAGACTACTCAAGGCACAGTGCCAGTGCTAAAAAGAGGGTAGAAAGTTAATTGTTTGATTGTTTTTGGCCCTTTTGAGGGACCAGATCTTCTCCAAATGACTTGAAACTTTGTGAGGGTGATTTAATTTACCTAAGGATCATAAAAATGTAAATTTTTCCTATATTGGGTGCCCCAAAAAATAGCGCGGTGATAGTGGCACTGCGCACTTGGCCCTTCTTTCTGCAAACAAAACAATGAAAAATTCAAAAACTCAATAAATGACAAAATTGGGATTTGTCTTGCTAATTATGTTTGGGATTATTGTAGGGATTCATCAAAAATAATTTCAATATTTTCTTTCTCCATTTCCTCTTTTAGGGCTTGAATATTTTGCAAGGGCTCTTTTGAGCATGGCCCTTACAATCTTGCTTCTTAAGGCATAATTCCTTGCCATCTTCTTCTGAAGGTCAATGTCCCTCTTGGCCTTCTCCAGAGGACCCTCTAAGTGCACATTTTCTCTCTCCAGTGAAGGTTCTCTATAATAATCTATTTCTATGGTAAGCAGCTCACTCGGAGTGAGCTTCTCTACCAATGATGTCTCTTGCTCTCTTTCCTTGGCTAGAGCCTTCTTCAAGCCAATTGTCCTTGGCCTCCTCCTAGGAAGCTATTATTCCTCATCCTCCACATAATATCTAGTGTGAAAGGTTTCATCAAGATTTTACGTAGCTATTCCAACCTCTTTCTGAGCTTTTATAGCTCTGATTTCATAGATGGCCTTCTCTATCTTCAAATTCTTGTTTTCAACCTCAAGGAATTTTATTACATTCTTAGCCCTACCAATATTGTCTTGGAAATCTCTAATCTAGGCATATTTTCTCTTGAGCAGCATGTTAGTGATCCTCTCCTCATTTTCATCATCACTTTCAAGGTGAATAAGTTGAAACTCTTGTTTAGTCTCATGTTCATCCTCTTTTTCATCAATGTCTTACTCTACAACCTTTTCCATACCTTTTTCAAGTTGTTTTGTTGATGATGAAGGCATGGCCCCTTTCCTTTTAAGGGCAGCAAACACATGCCTATTTCCCCTCTGGTAGGTCAAAGGAAAAGGTTCTATGTTAACCATCTCAGTACCATCTAACTCACTACCATCATCACTGCCATCTGGCTCACTGCCATCTTCCTCACTGCTTTCTGCCTCGCTGCCTTCTTCACTGTTTGATGCACTAGTACCATGAGATGATGGTGAGGGATTGTGAAAAGGTGATGAAGGAGTATCATCATGGGGTGAACAAATGTGAGTGAGTGTAGAGGTAGGATAATGGGAGGATGAGATGATGAAGGTGTCTATTGTTGATGATGGGCTTGTGGAGAAGTGAACACCTCATTGGAAATGAAGGTCTCCCATGGAATTCCTTTCTACTGTAGTTGGTGCATAACAACCATTTTAATAAGTGAGTGATGGAATAGTCTTTGCATCTGCTGAGAATAGTCTCTCTTTTTCACTATGTAGGACATTTTATCAATGCTTTGGTAGAGGTAATATGGCATGTGAAGCATCCTCACTCTACTAAAGTGTATAAGTAGCCTGATGTGGTAGGAGTAAAGACGGGAGAACCTTCCCTCATATGTAAAATACTTCATGATAATTCCTATCATAGGTGCATATCTATCAAGAAAATTTGAGAAAGGAAATATGGATTTACTATGGTCTTTGGGCCTAGGTTTTAGGTAGGGTTCAAAGTAGCTCATCTCTAGCTTTGCCTACTTGAACCATTTATCACCCACACTTGGTATCCCAGTGGATTTGGAAATAGCATCTGTAGATAGCTCAAAGGTGACCCTGCAAGGTTAACTTGTTTTTCATGCAAGTTAATGATAAAGAGTATAGTTAGCTTAGGGTGGTTTTCCACTTGCTGGACCTTTTCAAAAAAATCAAAGCATATTATATGCTTGAAACATGAAATAGTAAGTGGAGATGCCATTAGCTCCCTTGTGTTGAGGGGTTCAAATATATTGATCTTTCCACCTTTGTGCTGATGCCTGCTTGGAATTTGTGCCTCTCCACCACTGCCATTGTCCTCTCCCTCTACTAACATGTTTAAAACTCTATTTTGAAACACTCTTGGGCTGATGTCAAATTGAGATGAAGGAGGGAAATGGAATGTAAATATTTTTAGATATACTTATAGCACTTACATTGGTGAATTTTTTATATGGTCATGGTAAAATTAAAAGTGTTTTGACTACTTTTTAAGGAACAGGTCATTCACTATGGACAATACCATTTATGTCCCAGCAAGGAAAGGAAACAAAAAGTGACAAAGGCATTTAAAATGACAAGCTAGAGCATGTACCTTGTTTGTTAGAGGAACTACAAAGTTATTGCACACTTTTTGATAACTTGTGAATTATTCTTCATTGTTAACTGTTTGATCTGTATCACAGTTAGTGCAATCATTTAATGTAGGTTTTGTCACTATTCCAAGGGATACAAAGGTTTTTATCTGCACTCTACAAGCGCAAGTTCACAATGTTGTTCTACCTATCTGGAGCAATCCAATGTTCTGTTGTTGCACTGCATATTTGATTACCTTTGTTATTTATATTATTACCCATGTATACACTGCCATAGGCAATATAATTGGAATAAATGTTTTTTTTATTTTCTTATATCTTGTGTCTCTCTTTTTCCCAGACTCCTTGCGGCCACAATTTTTTTTTGAAGTGCTTCCAGAAATGGGTGGGATAGTGGTGGAAGAACTATGCAAAATGTTGATTTCCTATTCCTTCCAAAATGGTCTCTTAGCCCAGAATCAATGTAACCCTCGTAATAGCTATCCATATCGAAAAGGCTGTAACAAATGCAGGTGAATCCCAATCTGGACCTTTGAAATTTTTTACATACATGTAGAATGAAGACAATGTTGATAAAGATTTTATTAATGAATGTCAAAAACAAAAGGGTTTATCAAATGAAACTAGTAGACGAATTTTTGTTACTATTCCAACAGATCACTTTGGTCTAGTACTTCTAGAGAATGATCCAAAATGAGACCAAATTATGCTTGTGGGAGAATGTTGGGAAGACAGAATGGAATGTAGATAGTGGGGTGTTGATATTCCTGACATTGTTGGAATTTCTAGGTAGTTTGACTATGGTGCTCAATCTATAGCATTGTGCGGTGGGTATGAGTATGATGAGGATGATGGTGAATGATTTTTTTATACTAGAAGGTTTGCAACTTATTTTTCTTAAAACTACACATCTAGGAATCATTAGTACTTTATGGTGAAACCACAATCTATATGATTTTATGACATAAAATTTCTTTTCATTATTGTTATTGAAATTTATTAATAAAAAGGCCAATGATACTAAAATTACTTCCACTTTTTGGTATAATACTTTCTCTGATAAAAATTTATGACTTCTCTATGTTGTTGACAGTGGTGGAAGAGATATTAGTGGGAATAATGGAAGAAATAAGGAGCATTCCTTTGACCAAAATATTGATAAACCTAATGAGGCATTACTAGTTAGTTGTAAGATGGGCTATCCAGCTTGTGTTTTCAGGTACTTTTTCAATTTTCTTAGCTTGAAACTGTGATAAAGAATGATATCTACATGTGTGCTTTAGCTTATCAATTATCATTAGGCTTCAGTTTGTTCATTATGTGGCTAACATAATTCTAATTTGCATGTTTGTAAGCTGGTTTCTAGTCTCACAAGGAGAAGTGTTCATCTTATGCACCAGAAAGTAGTGTTAGATATGATGCCATATATAGTAATAGAATTGAAAAATGCTGGCATAAGAAAGAAATTTAGGTCATGATTATTAACTAAATGGGAAACTTTGACTGAAGGTTTTTTTTTCCAACTTGTATTATGAGAGATCTTATCCTTTTTGCATAGGTTTTATGTTGGAAATAATATAGCCCAATTTCTTGCTTTGTGTCTAGTTCCATGTGGAATTTGTAATTTTGGCTTGTATAGGATTTCGTATCAAGTACCTAGTTATGGTTCTGAATATGGTATTCATGTTGAAATATTTTGTATACAACTATGCTTTTCATAACTTCAACATATTATGTCAAGATTTTCTTGATTTGACCTTGGGGTTTTCATATTATGTCAAGCATGTTTGTTTGATTGCATGTCATATAATTATTGAAATGTACCTTAATTTTTCATTATTTGACAGTGATCTCTACAAAAGTCATATTCAAGGAAGCATTATAGAGGAATTTGAAAATATGAAGAGCCTTATCAACACAGACTTGTATAGCAACAATATTACTGATGAAATTCCTCGATCATTGGAAAATTTGGAGGCACTTGTATTTTTTTAAGTTTTCTTTCTGTTATGTCTCAATGGTCATGATGGAAGCATCCAAACTAGGATTAATATTTTTAGAGATAATGTCTCATATAAAAAAATAAGGTGCTCCTATTCTCTTTCAATTTTCATGTCATATGATTGCTTATTGATGCTTCTATGATAATCACTAAATGAACAACCACTTTAAAAATAATTCATTAACTGGAGAAATTCTGAGGGAACTTAGTAAAAATTCAAACCTTAAAGTCATGTAAATCAATTTCTTGTACATAATCTTTTCTTTTATTATTATTATTATTATTATTATTATCTACATGAAACAATTGAATATAAATTACTCCAACTCTTAATGGTTTATTGTTGTGATTTTATTTTCACTTGCAATGAAGTCTCCAATAATAATTTTTGTGGGACTATTCCAAAAAATACACTATTAGGGTCACTGTAGTTTGCAAGATTGGCAAGAAAAAACACTGCAGAGCCAACATCAAAACCACTCTTGAATCTTAGGATCTAGCCCTCCTAGATTCAGAGAGGGATCTCTCTATATAAGTGTTTTCAAATAAATGATCTTTAATTCTTATGATATGATATTAGGCTAGTTATAAGGCACAAGGGTTTTTGTTTGTTTTGGTTGGGATGAATATCATTAAAATGAAGGAAGTATTTTGAGGGGTAAAGTTGTGAGCAGGTAGAAAATGGTTTAGCTAATAAAATAGATAAGAAAAAAAGTCAATCCATTGGGCTATGGAGTCACAAAAGGATTTAATTGCACAGCAAGTATTAAGAGTGGTCTACGGGGCAAATCATCTTTGTCAACAAATCTCTTTAAGTTGATTTATGGTATGAAACATTAAGTGGTGAAATAAGAAAAAATATAAGAAAATAGAGAGATGTTGAGAAAAATACTAAGAGGGGGGGTGAATCAGTATTTACTGCATATTCAAAACTTTTTACTTTTTCACTCTCTAAAACCCATACGCTACTTTCCTTTAGTAAACTCGCGTATACACGCGGATATCCTTCATACAACTTGCGTGTTAGCAGAGATATAAATATGTTGATATTTATTAAATTAGTTCTTTGCAATATTTATTCATCTGATGTTAAGTAAACAATAAACATGTGTAGTAACAACAGAATAAACCATCACACAAAGCATCACACATGTACACCAGGATTTTTAGGTGGAAACCCAAGTCGGGAGAAAACCACTGCTGCAGTTGCTCAGCCTTCAATATTTTATTATAGAGAAAACATCTTACGCTCCTTTAGTCAAAGCGTACTCCTACTGGATTCCGTTATGCACCTACCCCGTGAATGCTACCAAATTTTCCGGAAGGGAGCTACGACCCCTGACTCATTTACCAGCCTCTCCTGGAAGGGAGCTACGACCCCCTGATCTCGTTTACCAGCCTCACCTGGAAGGGAGCTACAACCCCCTGACTGAAGGCTACAACCCTCAGCACCTCTATGGACCACGTTTCATCAATTTTCACACTGGATCCAAAGCTTCCTTTAGGACACCACTTGCAGGCCATGTTTCATCATATTTTCAGACTAGACCCTTTCCATACTTTTAAGCATAGTCAACCATGAAACATATACATATAACTCACTGACAGATATTAGTAAACCAGCAGAACAGGTCATACATTTCTTACCACAGACTTCAGAAAACCCTAGTTTGCATACGTGCTTTCCTTTCACTGATGTCGCGTATATACGCGCTTCCGTTCACATAAAACAGCGTATAATTCTGTACATATTATAGAGCTAATTTTATTGCGCATACGCGCTCTCTCTTCAACGAAGCCGCATATATACGCTCTTCCTCTTCAGCGAACTAGCATATGGTTCTTCAGACTTTTATGTCATTGCAATTCTTCACAACAGATACATCACTTCAGATTTTTACCCTTTACCTCAGACAGATGTTCGCCTCAACACAGATCTAATCATTCCATAAACAGATCTATCAAATATAAGTACATTTTAGATCTAGATCCCCTTCTTCATCATTGGTGCATCATACATTCAGATCTATCATTCAACTGTAACCCTTTCCATTCAGATCTACTTCAGAGAGAAGTATTCATTCAAGCTAAGACATCTTGCACCCACACTCATAATATGCACAATGAATTTCTTCTCCTTATATAGGTTTACCCTTTTTCAATACCATGAGCCAAAACAACATTACTTCCGATGGTATTCCTGGACGGGGTCATTTATACGAATCATTACCCAATACAATGGGTCAATACCATGGTGGTTACCCTTGGTTTTGCACTTTATGAGCACTTTTTCCCATACACAACTTGACACGTTGTTTCCCGCATGCATACGCAACTTCTCCTAGATAGATCCGCGTATGCCTTGAAACATACTCTTTTCACCATAGATTTAGCACATGCTGAATTCCTTTCTTGATTGCCTTCTGTACTCACTATAGATACATCAGATTTAGTTCATCAAGACATATTCTATCAAGCACAACTTCATCAAGCAAGTTGTCATCATCTTCATCAAGTGGGTTGCCTTTCAAGGACAACACTCAGCATCATATTGCTAACAAACATCATTGCATATCAGATTTACATCATTTACCAAGTCCATCAGGTCAAGAATAACTTCATCAGGTGTTTTTCCATCAAGGACAACACATGTCAACACTTTTATGTCTTCATCTTCATTCAGGGGGTTGCCATCAAGGACAACACTCTTCATCATATTGCCAACAATCTCCTCCTTTAGACTTGATGGCAACCACAATGGTGTTTGGTTACCACAACAGATAGGTACAATAAGAATACAAGGACACCATGTCACATTCCCCATTTTTGACACCATTCTTTCTCTTCATTAAAACACCATGTCACTCTCCCCCTTTGACATCAAGGGCAGAGGGTGGATCAAAACCCACATACTCTCCCCCTTTTCTCCTCATGAGGAAGAAGCATTCTACAGATCTGATATATACTGAAGTGACCAAGCTCCCCCTGAGTTCATGCTGATTCTTCAAACATATTTTCCAATGAAGCACATGACTCTATGAATTTCCTATCATCAATGACTCATACTTACATCAAAGATCCATCCAAGTGGATTTACATATGAGACTCAACTACCCAACCAAGTGGGTTTACAAATTTGACTCAGCTACCCAACCAAGTGGGTTTACAAAATTTGACTCAGCTACCCAACCAAGTTGGTTTACAAATTTATCAAGTCCTTATATGACTGAATATTACAATTTACATCATGGATCTCTACATGACCTTTTCATCAAACTACAAATATAACTTTAATACCAACACCAGAAAGTACTCAAGAAAGAGAACATATTTCAGAACCATCATAATTCCAACAATGCATTATACTCAGCAAAGCTAATGCTCCCCCTGAATCTATGCATCCAAGCAACCTTTCCATATGACTAAGGCTCCCCCTTAGTTTGTGCATCCTGAACACTTTTATCAACAAATCATCAAGGCATCTTTATCAAAACATTAGAAATAGAATTATGAGAACTGGAACACCACCAGAGATACCAAACAGTATCAGAGATACCAAACAGCACTGCAGCTGTGCTGAAGAGAGCTGACTCCAAACAAAAAATGTCAGCAATCAGGCATACGCAGTTTTCTGTGCATGAACTCGCATATATACGCAACTATGTTTCAGGAAACCCGCGTATCCAATACCATCTTATATATTCTAACCAGATCTGATCCTCTTGTGAGAAAAAGACAGTGTTCAGCTTCTTTCTGGGATATTTGAATGCTTCCCTGGACTACAGATAGATAGAACAGTGTAGTTGTGTCTTCAAGCGTGATCCAACGGTTGTAGCATAAGCACATTAGTAACCAAGTCTTCAGATTCTTTGCAGCATCAATACAATCTTTCCAAGAGAGATTGTCATACCAGAACAACATCTTCAAATATGTGTCAAGCAATCATCCATGTGGTCCAATATCATCAAGATCTTCAAGATTTAACAAGAATTAACATATGTAGGCAAAAGATCTCAACTATAGTAACAAACTCTTCATGATCTATTCTTATTTCTGAATCAAATGACATCCAACTCATCCATGTGTGAGCACAAAAGATACTTATCAGCAACCAGGGCTCAAAATCTCATCATAATAAACCATGTACAAAGTCATCATCATTTGAGCATGAGTATCACAAAAACCAAAGAATAAGAAGTCATATTGCCAACAATGCAATCATTAGTATTCAACCTACTGCTCCCCCTGAACCAGTGCTCCTTCTTAACTTGTGCAACCTAAATACATTCATCAGCAAGTCATCAGCAACAATCTCTGCATGAACTGCCATTATCTCCGAATTATAAGACTTTCATCTCAACAATGAATACTCTTCATCAAAAAGAAAACAGGACTCATCCACAATCTTCAACATAAGAAACCATGTATCATATCATCATTATTTAGAACTGAGAAACTAAGATGATATTGAGTCAATAACACAGTTATTAACAGTCAGAATGATGCTCCCCCTGAAACTCTGCTCCAGAACTTCAGCTATCATATAAATTTTCTTATCATCAATGCATACGCGACTGTGTCTATTGGAACTCGCGTGTATACGGGAATTTTGTTAATAGAACCCGCGTATGGAAAGTGAAGCATATAATTTTTTCACATTCCTTCATCTCCTCCTGAACTTGTACTTCCTGTACCTGTCTTCTTCATATCAGATGCTCTGTCAGAAATACATATAACCAGAAAAGTCAAATCAACTATGAGAGTCATCATACATTGCTCCCCCTATGATGATACATTACTAAATCTCATATCATTCCTGCAGTCAATAAGAAAAGTAAGCTTCAAAAGAGGATGACTGTAGTAGGGTCAGAATTCCCTACGTTTCTGATCGGTCCTCCATCTTTTTCCAGATTTGTTTGAACTTTCTATTAGTGTGCTGGAAGTTATCCAATTTCTCATATCTGTTCAACCAGCATTCCTTTTCTACATGTCCATACTTGTTACACGAATAACATCTCATGTGTCCAAAGAAATAAGCATAAGAATCATAATGAGTATTTATAATCTTCCTCCTTTTACAATCAGCTTCTTTATGTCCATACTTGTTGCATGAAAAACAATATCCCTTGAAGCTACCAGAGTCCCTTTCTGAGTAGAATTTGTTTGTTTGTGGCTAAATTGTTCTGCTTCTGCAATTTGCTGCAACATGCCCATAATTATGACATTTAAAACATTCAACATTCTTGAATGAATTCCTTTGAGAATTCATGATTGTTGGTTGATCTTTTGTCTCTTTCAACACTTTAGGTTTTGCATTGACATCCTCTGAATTTTTAGCACTTCCTTGTGAGCTAGATTCTCCTTTAACAGTTTCATGGAAGCCAAGACCAAGTTTGATAGCAGGAGACCTTTGATTACTCATAATATTGTCCAAAATATTAGTACTATCTTGAAACCTCAAAAGTTTAACCTTTTCTTCTAATTTACCTTTGAGAATGTTTACCTCAACCTCCAAGGCTTGACATTGTTTTGTCATGCTTTCTTCTTTCCTTCTTCCATCTTCTACTTGATCCTTCAGATTTAGAATCTCTTCTTTCAACCAATTTTCGTTTTCTTCACATGTTTGTTGCAGCTCTTCATTCTTCTTATTTGATTTTTCCAGATTTTCTTTGAGAGAGATGATTTCTACTTCAAGGCCTTCCTTTTCAAATGGTTGTATAGGTTCCTCATTCTTCTTACTTGATGCTTCTAGATCTTCTTGTAGAGAGATGATTGCAGCTTCAAGTTCTTCATTCGTCTTACGTGATTCTTCGAGATCTGCATTTAGATCGTTGATTTTTGCTTCTAGTTCTTTAATTCGATTGGATGCATCAGTATGAAACCTTTGATACTTGTCCACCTGTCCATTCAGCATTTCTATTTTTTTTTCCATTTGAGAGATCATCTCTTTGTTGATAGATTCTTGCGTCTTAGATGAACTTTGTAGTTCTTCAACTTTAACCTTGAGAGCTTCTTCTAGATCCACAACTTTACTTTCACTATCATCACTATTGTTTGCACAAAGAATATTATTCAAAGGACCCCAATCACTATCTGATTCATCTTCTTCAATTTCTGCTATACATGTTTTCTGAGATATCTTCTTGTTTCGAGTAGCCTTCTTCTTTTGCTTCTTTGCCATGAGCACTTTCAGATCATAGTTAGAATCTTCTTCATCTTCACTGGACACTTCATCATCATCTTCATTTGCATAATAACTCTTCCTTTTTTCAAATTGTTTCCCTTTACCATGTTTTTCTCTATAAGGACATTTAGCAGCATAGTGACCAACTTTTCCACACTCAAAACATTTGAAGGGAAGCTTACCTTTGAATCTTCCAATACCTAGTTGGAGTTTTCTCACAAAATTTGCTTCTTCTTCTTCGGATATATAGCTGGTTTCTTTGACAACTTCCTTTTCCTTTCCTTTTGCAGACACCTTAAAAGCAGCTTCTCTGATTTGAGAAGGACCTCCTTGTCTCATTTCAAAAGTAGTCAAAATACCATGTAATTGAACAATAGTAAGAGTTTGCAGATCTTGCCTTTCTTCAATAGCTGAAACTTTAGAGTCAAATCTTGAAGTCAAGGATCTTAAGACTTTTTCTACCAGAGTTGTATCAGTTATGGTTTCACCCAAATTTCTCATCCGATTTACAATATCATCTAGATGAAGAAAGAAACTGGCACCACTTTCATCACTATGCATCTTCAAATTTTCGTATTCAATTCTAAGAGTTTGGATTTTTTCACTTTTTTACTCTCAATATCTCCTTCATAGCTCAACGATTTTGTCCCATATTTTCGGTCAATGTAGTTGCATCACTTTAGCAATTCTGATTCAGACATGCTTCCTACGAAGACATTCTCGCCATACTTGATTTCCCCATACTTCTTCCTTAGCAATTTCAGATCGTAGGAATCAGAGGTGATATTGATAACCTTCTTCCACGATTGCCCATACATCTGCACCAAGACTTTGCAGATATGATTTTGTACGTACCTTCCAGAATATCAGATTGCTTCCATTGAATAGAGGTGGCTTTATAGACATTACTCCTTCTTGACTTCCCATTGCGACGGATCTCCTTCAAGCGATCAAGCTTCTGCAGAAGGACCTGCTTTGATACCAATTGTTGAGAAAAATACTGAGAGGGGGGGTGAATCAGTATTTACTACATATTCAAAAAATTTTACTTTTTCACTCTCTAAAACTTTTACACAGTAATTTGTCACTGTCCCTGCAATTCCCATATTTCCCATTGGAGGGTCATTTCTGTGACCAATAAGCAGTGTCATGCCTTGCAAATACCATCATTGCATCCCTTTCCATGAGGACAACATTCCTTCTGTTGATCATTTCCTGAGCAGACCCCTAAAAACACCTATTTTTGCCTTGGCGCTGGTAGCCCGTTATGTACTTGCGCCAATGGGGGAAAATTAACACTGAGCCCGCGCCAATTGGCGCTCTGTCCCAGTGTTGCACCCACGCCACTCTGTTTATGGAAAGTTTTTAAAAAAGGAGGCGAAGTTTCGATTACAACAACTTCGTGGATGAGTCATCAGGAGTGGTTTCGCCTGAATAACCACGACCTTCCTCCTTTGGCCTCTTGTTTCCACCATATGGGGAACATCCCAAAGGATAAGGCCTCCCTTCCACTATTGTAGGGATCCCAACCTCCTCCTCTCCTCTATAAATATAGCCTTCATCCATTGATGAAGGGGCTGAAAGGCTGATAGTCTTGAAGTGCCTAAGTGTTGAATCTCCAAATTCCCAAGAGCCTTTGTGCTGTAAGAGCCCTCTTTCCTCCCTTAAGGCCGACTCAAGTAAGGAGACTATTGTCGAGAGACTCAGGAGAGGTTTTCCCTTTCCCTGGAGAGCTTTGGGAGACGTGAACGACTGGAGACCCATCCGAAGGAGACCACGACGTCAGAACTTTGGTCGTAATCTCTTTCGATCGTTATTTAATGAATGATTACGATTATGGTTCCACTCTGTTTTCAATGATGTTAATATGAGTAGTATCCTTTCTGACTGATATTGAGTTACGTATGCTGGATTTTATGCTTGTATCTGTTTGTTTCTTGCATGTGTAGGTGTCCACCCACGAAGATCGTTGGAGGATCGTGATCTGCTGAGGCTGAGGAACGGGAACGCTCTCTTCTTCAGATTATAGCGTTGGAATCCAGGTAGGCTTCTATATCTAGTCTTTTCATTCGTAACTAGGAACTTGCGTCGTAACATTTCTGATTGTTGCTAGACCCCTGCTGGGCTAGTAGGGATCGCCTCTGTCCGCGGAGTGGATTTACCTCCTCAACAAAAACCCATACACTACTTTCCTTTAGTAAACTCGCGTATACACATGGATATCCTTCATACAACTCGCGTGTTAGCAGAGATATAAATATGCTGATATTTATTAAATTATTTCTTTGCAATATTTATTCATCTGATGTTAAGTAAACAGTAAAAATGTGTAGTAACAACAGAATAAACCATCACACAAAGCATCACACATGTACACCAGGATTTTTAGGTGGAAACCCAAGTCGGGAGAAAACCACCGCTGCAGTTGCTTAGCCTTCAATATTTTATTATAGAGAAAACATCTTACAACATATGTGCTGGTGCAGACTCCTACCAGCACGCAGGAACCCACCTGCGCTCGTTTACCAGCCTCTCCTGGAAGGGAGCTCCAACCCCCTGACTCGTTTACCAGTCTCTCCTGGAAGGGAGCTACGACCCCCTGCTCTCGTTTACCAGCCTCACCTGGAAGGGAGCTACAACCACCTGACTACAGGCTACAATCCTCAGCACCTCTATGGACCACGTTTCATCAATTTTCACACTGGATCCAAAGCTTCCTTTAGGACACCACTTGTAGGCCACGTTTCATCATATTTTTAGACTGGACCCTTTCCATACTTTTAAGCACAGTCAACCATGAAACAGATACATATAACTCACTAACAGATATCAGTAAACAAGCAGAACAGATCAGACATTTCTTACCACAGACTTCAGAAAACCCTAGTTTGCATACGTGCTTTCCTTTCACTCATGTCGCGTATATACGCACTTCCGTTCACATAAACCAGTGTATACTTCTGTACATATTATAGAGGTAATTTTATTGCGCATACATGCTCTCTCTTCAGCGAAGCCGCATATATACTCTCTTCCTCTTCGGCGAACTAGTGTATGGTTCTTCAAACTTTTATGTCATTGCAATTCTTCACAACAGATACATCACTTCAGATTTTTACCCTTTACCTCAGACAGATGTTCGCTTCAACACAGATCTAATCATTCCATAAACAGATCTATCAAATATAAGTACATTTCAGATCTAGATCCCCTTCTTCATCATTGGTGCATCATACATTCAGATCTATCATTCAACTGTAACCTTTCTATTCAGATCTACTTTAGAGAGAAGTATTCATTCAAGCTCAGACATCTTGCACCCACACTCATAATATGCACAATGAATTTCTTCTCCTTATATAGGTTTACCCTTTTTCAATACCATGAGCCAAAACCACATTACTTCTGATGGTATTCCTGGACGGGGTCATTTAGACGAATCATTACCCAAAACAATGGGTCAATACCATGGTGGTTACCCCTGGTTTTGTACTTTATGAGCGCTTTTTCCCATACGCGACTTGACATGTTGTTTCCCGCGTGCATATGCAAATTCTCCTAGATAGATCCGCCTATGCCTTGAAACATACTCTTTTCACCATAGATTGAGCACATGCTGAATTCCTTTCTTCATTGCCTTCTGTACTCACTGTAGATACATCAGATTTAGTTCATCAAGACATATTCTATCAAGCACAACTTCATCAAGCAAGTTGTGATCATCTTCATCAAGTGGGTTTCCATTCAAGGACAACACTCAGCATCATATTGCTAACAAACATCATTGCATATCAGATTTACATCGTTTACCAAGTCCATCAGGTCAAGAATAACTTCATCAGGTGGTTTTCCATCAAGGACAACACATGTCAACACTTTTATGTCTTCATCTTCATTCACTGGGTTGCCATCAAGGAAAACACTCTTCATCATATTGCCAACAAGAGAAACTTAAGATCAAGTAAGGACTTTTAACCTAGCCTACTTTTAGCATACTCAAAAGGAAAACAAAGAATAGCTTAAGATCAAGTAATAACTTTTTATCTAGCCTGCTTTGAGCATATTCCCGAAAGAAAACATTCAAGATAAACAAATAATAACTTAATATCAAGCAACGACTTTTAACCTAGCCTGCTTTCAGCATTTCCAAAGGAAAAAATTCAAGATTGAACATAAAAAATAATCTAAGATCAAGTAAGGACTTTTAACCTAGCTTTCATTTAACATAATTTGAAGTGATCTTTTCAAAGAAAATGTTGGAGAAGAAACTAGAGGACAGGGCAAACCATAAACTTCTCCAATTCAAATTTACTTAGTAAACCTTTCAAGAACATTCAAGGATGGAATCTCAAGTTTTACACAGCCAGACATGGGCTCACCAACATTCATGGGCTGATTACACTCTATTGAATTATCCTCAAATACACAATTAGCAGAAAACATAAAGATAAAGATTAATCAGTGAGATTTACGGTACTTGATAGTAAATCCTAATCTATATTTGATGTTATTTATCAGAGAAAATGGACAGTATGAAAAACATGAGAAAAATAACAATTTACAATACGAAAAACATCGCCATTGACATAGACCAAGATCCCATAAATCAGCTTGCATATTTGATGTTGAAACCAATTACAATCTTCAAGTCTAGTGGGTCTTTACAGCTTCAAACTTCTCATCTCAGCCTATCTTTCTTCTATTACAAAATAGAACTTTAGTAGCCTCAATAGCTATTTACATTCAACAAGTATGCAAAGACCAACCCTTACAATTTTCTCCTCCTGGATTTTTTATAGAAGAATGAGGAGGTGAAGCGTAAGAAGGGTTCATTTGTTCAATTAATGAAGAGTAAGTGCTTATCGGCCTTTGAGAGGCCTAGTGGAGAATAAATGACATGTATTAACTCTTATTAATTGATTTTACATTAAATTTTATTTCACTTTAGTCACTTTTGTTGACTTTGGAGGTTTTGGTAGGCTGACAATTAATTTTAAGCTATCGTTAGCAAAATATCTCTTACAGTGCATTTACTATGTATTCTTTTGAGGAAATAAGTCTGTAAGTGGAATTTTTGGTCTCCATAGAAGTAAAGGATTCTAATATTTGGCATTTAAAGCCTTTCTTCTGCTAATCTGTCTGCCTTATCACTTTTAAACCCTGATTAGGCCTTCATATTTCTTTTGGGCCTTTGTAATCATCTTTGAGCTTTAAACTTTATCTGCTGACTATATTTACTATTAAATATCCCTTTTTTATTTGACTTTAGGTTTTCATTGTAGGGTTAAGCTGCTTAATCTTCTACTATTATGTATTTAACCCTTAAACGGTTTTTTTGTCTTTAAACTATAGGATCAAGCCTTTAATCTTCAACTTTGTTGCATAAACCTTTATCTTTAAACTTCATCTTAACTGTTCTTTCTCTTTTTTTATGTACAGGAGGTTTTTAGTGCATTGGAGGGTTTCGCTTAGCAAACCAATGCTCATGAAACAATGGAGAAGACAGGAAACTCAAACCATGGTCCCTTTTTTTCTTTTAATCAAGCACTTAGGACCGTCAACCTTGGCCTTGTCCCTTTATGGACTGTACGGGGGGGTTCGGCCTTAAAACCATCATAAAACCTACAAAAATGTAATAAAACATGTTATTAAAACCTGCAAGTTTGGCGAGACTGCTTTCAAAGGCTAGAAAAGGCGGAAGAGCATTGAAACAGAGGGA
The DNA here is from genome assembly GCA_034641835.2 of Pinus albicaulis. NCBI lineage: Eukaryota > Viridiplantae > Streptophyta > Pinopsida > Pinales > Pinaceae > Pinus > Pinus albicaulis. The sequence goes on along the minus strand of CM076581.1, from coordinate 1,199,716,524 downwards.
AAATGTGTGGAGGGAAGAAAAAATATGAAAGGAATGGTTTAAAAATCAAATAATGGCGTAGAATGGAAAAATGGTTTTGTGAAAATCGCCAGCAGTTTTCGTGCAGAAAATGAGTGGTAAGTAGTTTTACCTGGAGGGAACGTGATTCAATTAAAAATGGAGGTGTGGATTTTGCAAAACCAATGGTCTCGCGCGATGTTTGATTGTTAAGCCGAGGCGGAAAAAATTGCGCGAAAATAAACGTAGACTGTTGGATCTGGGGGGACGATCCAATGGCTACGGGAGAGCATGACGGATGGAAAGATGCTCGGGCGATGCTTTAGTGGGGGCCAGGTGGAAAGAAATGAATGGATGGGTGTTTGAATAGTGGGAGGTGGGTCTGGCAGGGTTGGATGTTGGGTTAACAGAGAGTCGTTGGATTTAAATGAATCTTTGGTGAGATTTGAGGCGGAGGGTGGATGGATAGATATGGGTTGGGCGATCGAAGGATAGGAGGGGAGGTGTAATGACCGTTGATCTTTATAGATCGATGGTCAAGATTGTTTCATGGAATGAAAAGGCAGGGAGAAGAGGAGTGAAGGAATATGGTTTAAGGGACAAAGGAGGAGGGGAGGATGAATCAGGGCCGTGAGATCTCCCGGATCAACGGTGAAGATCTGTCGTTGGAGGGTAAATAAAGACGAGGGGGAAGGGGGCTATGAATAAGGTAGGGGAATTGATGCAGGGGCATTAGATTCGAAAAATACTTTTTATTTTTTTAAACATAGGGGGTCTTATATTTTTGAGAAAATATTAATTTTATGTAAATATTAATGATATTTTTGAGTGATTTTAATTAATTATTATGAGGATTTGTTAATTTTCCCAAATGATTTGGAGAACATGAGGGAAATTATATTTTAGATGTCTAATAATTAATTATGAAGCCTAAGATAGATTTGGTTTCAAGATTTTAGGGATAAAATCTAGATTGTAGGGGTGTTGAGATATTTGAGGACTTTTTTGAGTTATTAAAGCGATTTGAACCTAAACTGGTTCATCCAAATTTGTATAAATTAATAAGCCTTAAAGGAAAAATAGAGCAAAATAGAGGAATTAGTGAGGTTTGGACAACAGAGTTTATAAGACTACGAGCTTTTGTAAAAGGGCCAATGATTGAAAATCAGGCCAGGAACAAAGATTTATGTAAGTAATTTCATTTGTTTATATGAAAGTGTGTTTTCAGAATCATATGGGTTTATTTGTTGAGAAAGTGTATATTTAAAACTCTATAATTTGGGGTTAAATGGTATTCTTCATACAAAGGAAAAATTGATGTTATTTAATGTCGATTTTATGTTTTAAATAGAATGAATTAAAGGGTTTTATATGTTGAAAAAACCCACAAATTAGAACAATAAAAATTCAAACAGTCAAATGGAGAATGAATCGAAGGCGCAGTGTAGGCAATCGATTGAAGAGGTGGAGTTTAACGAAAGCACAAAAATCAATTAATAATGCAAGTTCGAACAAAGCTAGCATTGGCAGTGGGTAAAAGGTATGAAGAATTTGAATAAATGCTGGAGTGGAGTTCTGAAATGAGGAACAAAAAAGTAAAAATTCATGGAATGATGAATTAATGGCTATATTGATAGAGATGAATGTATAGAATTGTAAGGATGTGTAGTTTGAATGAGGACTTGTGAAATCTGGAAATGTGAGAAAATTCACGGAAACAATGAATCAATCGACTATGGAAGTGCCATAGTAAAGTTTTTAAAGTCGATCTGTAGCAATTGAAATGTTGTGAATGTTTATTGATGTTGTTAATCAGTCAAAGGAGTAGAACCTTAGCTTAAGGTGAAGTCAAAAGAGTTAAATTATGCACGATTAATAGCAGTTGAATAAGTGAAACCTGGCAAAGGTCATTAATTTTTAGCGTTAAAGGCAGAGTTGGAAGTGAACGCACGTTGCGTTGGAGATAAACTCTATTTTTTGTATAAAATGATGTTGGATGAATTAATACAATGAATCAATTCTAACCTGACAGAAATTGAGGTCAATCCAAGCTGTGATATAGAGGAAATTGTGCTAGAAAGGAGCAATGAACTTCTAATTTGAACCAAAATAAAGTGCCGTTGGAACCCAGTGTCAACACAAATTAGAAACTGAAGTCAAAGAATGAAGAGGGATTGGCACTAACAGTGCGAAGGAATTGTGAAGTTGGATGGAAGCAAAAAATGCATGCGTGGATGTGTTAGTCAAGCTTGAATAAGTTAAAAAGGTGAAGGTGCAAGGTTTTGAGTAAATCTACTACAAAAAGAATGGCACGGTGGAGAATTTAATACAGATCCTGTATAAATGTTGCTATGATTCAGATGGTGTGAACCAGATTCAGCAAAATGAATGCGTTGGCAAGCGATGGAGAAGGTAAGATTTTATTAAAAGAGAATTGAATGATATGTGAAGGTTCTCGTTGATGATTGAATGCATAATATTATATTCCTTGGTATTAAGTTTACCAAATTTGACTTTTGAATCGAATGTTAGCATGGATTAGATGCTATAATAACTCCGGGTTTAATTATGAAGTTGAGTTTTAGAAATAGACCAATGGTCGTTAACCAAAGTCTTTTATAAGACTTTTGAAAAGGCTTACATTTGTGAAACAAACCTTGGTATGAAAGTCGTTGGATATTAAATGGAAATAATTCTTTATATGGATATTAAATGAAGGAAGAACTTTTATAATGTTTTGTTTAGGTTTTACAATGAAGAGAATTGTATATGTGTTGAGATTATATGCTATGGTTTGAACCATGAAGATAAAAGCTTTCGCATAATTTATGAAAACTAAATGAATTTGCCCAGACTTGAACTTTTATTTGGGGCATGAATTTAGAGATGCATTTTTATATGCATCTGAGAATGGAGAATGTGGGTTTGGCAGGGTGATCCTACTATCAAGTGGTATCGAAACTAGAATAGCTCTGTTTGAAGATTCAAGTTTTTAAAATTGAATTAATTGCATGTGATGAATAAATATCAGATCTTGAAACTGATAAAGATTGCAGCACATAAATGCATTGCAAGTAAGAGATAAGGCAAGATCAACATGATCTTGGAGGTGAGTTGGTGATCATTATTATTGAACTATGGTTTGAAGTTTATGCTTGACAAATTTGGTTTGAAGGGATATTGAAGAAGTATGAACAAAGAAAGAAGCAGATCACAACTTTGAGAGCAGTGATGAAGGAGTCCAACAGAGGATTCTAAGTGAATGTGGCAGAACCTGAAGATTTGACAGAGGTTGAATGAAAAGGACAAGTGTGTTCTTGGAAGTTGCAGATGAGTGAAGCCTAAAGGAGCAATGAAGAATGCTCAAAAGGTTCCAGCAGAGGAGAACCAGTACTTGCCAAAAAACCAGATCCAGAGGAAGGGATTAGTGAGGTAAGTGGTAGCAGGAGAGCTTGTTGTTGTAAAGGCTTGGTGCAGCTTATGAGTGAGGAACTCATGGAGAAAAATATGACTACTGATAGTCATAGAAGAGGAAGCAAAGGTTCAAAGAGAGACCACATCACAAGAGAGGAGAAAGAAGATGCCAAATAAATTGGCACAAGACAGAAATTCACTGATGCAGAATATGACAAAGAGATAGCTGAGATCAGGGAACAATTCAAAAAACTGAAGATGATGATAGAGGAAAGCCAGAGAGTTGGTTGGCTCATGAAGAAGAAAGTAAAGTGGTAGAGGCTACAACAGAAGAGAGAGCAGCAGATGAACATGCAGTTTTCATAGAAGATAAGAAAGCTTGAACAGAGGATGAATGTACAATTTGGATGTGCAGAACTTAGAGAAGCTGTGTTGAAAGTGGAAATTTCCATTGGTAGAACATAAGAGGAGATCATTGATGATTTCCTGAACTATTGGGCGAATCTAGATCAGATGGATAATGTAAAAACTTGTATTTGTGTAATTGATAATTGTAATGTGATTACAAGTTTTGCAAAGACAGGTGTACAATGTTGTGAAGCTATTAAAAGTATGGGAAAGTATTTTTCAGGAGATAAATACTCTAAGGAAGAAAGCAGTGTTGCTTTTGTACTTGAAGCTGTTACAGCACAGGAAGAAATTCTTGTGAATGAAGAAGAGGATCAGTCTTAAGAGCTGATATATGAAACAACAGTTGATACTGTTGAATATTTTGATTTACAAACTGAATATTTGTGTATGAATGTAGGGACAATAAATGATGATGAAATACTTCAGCAATGCCACATAGAAATTACATTGCTAGAATATTTGTTGAAGAATTCAGAGTATCATAGGGAGATTGCAGAAGAAGGCAGAGTTCATTACAGTGAACAAGAAAACATCATGGAAGCAGATGATGTAGAATAAGGACTAATTTTCAGTCTTGCGAATTCTTCAGAGAATTCTTCAGAGAAAATTAATCAGCATACTGATGTGCTAATAGAGATGGAAAATTCAGGATAGCATATTGAAGTGGTGGTAGAGGAAAGTAAGGCACTGAGGCCTTATGATTTTTATTTTAAAAATTGTTGTGTGAATGCAGGTATTGTTGCAGATGCTGAAGAAAATTTGACTTAGTTGAGAAATCAAATGAAGGAGGAGGAAGAAAATTCTGTGGACATATCTAATCCATGGAATGAAGAAGCTATGTTGCTGGAAATAATGTTGAATGATCATAATTCAGTGCAGGAAAATTCTCAATTTCATAATTTGGAATTGCAGAGGTAAAGAGGTGAAGATAGCAGAAAGAGCTACACAATGTACCAGTTCAGTAAATTGCTAATAGCAGAAGGCGGAGAAGAAGTTTTTCAGTTGCAGAAAAAAAGAGGGTAGGATGATTGGATGGTAGTAGGAGCTCAGTAAGCCAGAGCTCAGTAGGCAATAAGAAATCAGCAATATAAAGAATTAGTGGACAAGGAGATTGAGCTAATCAGAAATATAATAATGAAATTATCTCAGAGGAAGATATCAGCAAGAAAGAGAAGCAACAACAGCAGCAAGAGGAAGACATAAAGTGCTTGTGAGAGTGCAGCCAATGGAGCAAGGCCGCATAAGATATGGAGACCTGGAGAAAAGTGACAAACAGTAGATATAGATGATAAGTTGTAGAATAAAGTGTGGGATCCAGGGAGAGAAAGACTTAAAAATACATGATCAGGAGATCATGATCATTTTCAACCTTCGGGGTCTGATGTAGGGGCATTAGATTCTAAAAATACTTTTTATTTTGTTAAACATAAGGGGTCTTATATTTTTGAGAAAATATTGATTTTATGTAAATATTAATGAGATTTTTGAGTGATTTTAATTAATTATTGTGAGGATTTGTTAATTTTCCCAAATGATTTGGAGAACATGAGGAAAATTAGATTTGAGATATCTAATAATTAATTATGAAGGCTAAGATAGATTTGGTTTCAAGTATTTAGGGATAAAATCTAGATTGTAGGGGTGTTGAGATATTTGAGGACTTTGTTGAGTTATTAAAGGGATTTGAACCTAAACTGGTTCATCCAAATTTGTATAAATTAATAAGCCTTAAAGGAAAAATAGAGAAAAATAGAGGAATTAGTGAGGTTTGGACAACAGAGTTTATAAGCCTACGAGCTTTTGTAAAAGGGCCAATGATTGAAAAGCAGGGCAAGAACAAAGATTTATGTAAGTAATTTCATTTTTTTATATGAAAGTGTGTTTTCAGAATCATATGGGTTGATTTGTTGAGCAAGTGTATATTTAAAACTATGTAATTTGTGGTTAAATGGTATTCTTAATACAAAGGAAGAATTGATGTTATTTAATGTCGATTTTATGTTTTAAATAGAATGAATTAAAGGGTTGTATATGTTGAAAAAACACACAAATTAGAACCATAAAAATTCAAACAGTCAAATGGAGAATGAATCAAAGGTGCAGTGTAGGCAATCGATTGAAGAGGTGGAGTTTAACGGAAGCACAAAATTCAATTAATAATGCAAGTTCGAACAAAGCTAGCATTGGCAGTGGGTAAAATGTATGAAAAATTTGAATAAACACTGGAGTGGAGTTCTGAAATGAGGAACAACAAAGTAAAAATTCATGGAATGATGAATTAATGGCTATATTGATAGAGATGATTGTATAGAACCGTAAGGATGCGTAGTTTGAATTAGGACTTGTGAAATCTGGAAACGTGAGAAAAGTCACGGAAACAATGAATCAATCGACTATGGAGGTGCCATAGTAATTTTTTTAAAGTTGATCTGTAGCAATTGAAATGATGTGAATATTTATTGATGCTGTTAATCAGTCAAAGGAGCAAAACCTTAGCTTAAAGTGAACTCAAAAGAGTTAAATTATGCATGAGTAATAGCAGTTGAATAAGTGAAGCCTCCCAAAGGTCATTAATTTTCAGCGTTAAAGGCAGAGCTGGAAGTGAACGCAACTTGCGTTGGAGAGAAACTATATTTTTTGTATAAAACGATGTTGGATGAATTAATACAATGAAGCAATTCTGACTTGACATAAATTGAGGTCAATCCAAGCTGTGATATAGAGGAAATTGTGCTAAAAAGGAGCAATGAACTTCTGGTTTGAACCAAAATAAAGTGCCTTTGGAACCCAGTGTCAACGCAAATTAGAAACTGAAGTCAAAGAATGAATAGGGATTGGCACTAATAGTGCGAAGGAATTGTGAAGTTGGATGGAAGCCAAAAATGCATGCGTGGATGTGTTGGTCAAGCTTGAATAAGTTAAAGGTGAAGGTGCAAGGTTTTGAGTAAATATGCTACAAAAAGAATGGCACAGTGGAGAATTTAATACAGAGCCTGTATAAATTTTGCTATGATTCAAATGGTTGTGAACCAGATTCAGAAAAATGAATGCATTGGCAAGCGATGGAGAAGGTAAGCTTTTATTAAAGGAGAATTGAATGATATGTGAAGGCTCTCGTTGATGATTGAATGCATAATATTATATGCCTTGGTATTAAGTTTACCAAATTTGACTTTTGAATCGAATGTTTGCATGGATCAAATGCTATTATAAATCTGGGTTTAATTATGAAGTTGAGTTTTAGAAATAGACCAATGGTTGTTAACCAAAGTCTTTTATAATACTTTTGAAAAGGCTTACGTTTGTGAAACAAACCTTGGTATGAAAGTCGTTGGATATTAAATGGAAATAATTCTTTATATGGAGATTAAATGAAGGAAAAACCTTTATAAGGTTTTGTTTAGCTTTTACATAGAAGAGCATTTTATATGTGTTGAGATTATATGCTATGGTTTGAACCATGAATATCAAATCTTCCGCATAATTTATGAAAACTAAATGAATTTTCCCAGACTTGAAGTTTTATTTGGGGCATGAATTTGGAGATGCATTTTTATATGCATCTGAGAATGGAGAATGTGGGTTTGGCAGGGTGAACCTCCTATCAAGTGTGGTCTTGTGGAGAAAAGGTGACCTGAGGCAGGGTATAAATAAAAAAGGAAAAGGGGCGAGGCAAAAAGGCGAGAAAAGGATGGGAAAGAGGGGAAAAATAGAGTCAGGGAAATCATTGATATCAGTAGATCAATGGTGCAGATTGCATCGGAGGTGGAAATATTGGAAAAAGAGGAGGCATGGGTACTGAAGAAAATCGGTGAATTTCCAATGCGATGGGGTCTTACAGAGGGGTATGGGAGTAGTGGTCCCATGGGGAGATAAGGTGAGCAGGAGCGAAGGGAAAGGGGTTAGTGGCTAGGCACTTGGTCATAGTGCAGGGTTTTATGGCGGTAACAAGGGAGGGGGCTTTAAGCCATGGGGGCTTAAGGCTTTAAAGGGGTGGAAAAGGTTTTTAAAGGTTTTTTAGGGTTTTCTTATGATTTTTTAGTCTTCTTATAGGTAAAATAGGTTAATTTAAACCATAAAAAAATATTTTTATGAGTTTAAAATGAATTTTGGGAGGTTTTTAAGGAAAATGAAGGGTGAAGAGAAGGAGAAAAGGGGATTTTTCAGAGGAAAATGGAGGATGAATAAGGGAAAAAAATTAGTGAAAATAGGTTTAGAAAATGATGAAACATGACCTAAAAATAGTATTTTTGGATATCAGCATGGTTTCTTGGTGGATTTATTCAAGGAAACAATCGTGAAGATCACTTTTAAGTCAGAAAGCATCAAAAGGCTTCAAGAATGAGAAATTTCCAAAATAATCTCTTGAAGGTGTTAGCCACCTATATTTTTCAAAATTATATCAGTTGGTGGCTAAATATTCTTTGTAGCCTTCAAGAAACAAATTCAATCCTGAAACTTGTTGGTGCTTGAAGACTGTTGGTAAGATCACAAACTACTGATTGGTTCTACATACTCTTCATCCTCTCTGCCTCTGATGTTCCATGAAAATCCTAATCAAATATTGTTGCATCCTCCTCCTCTTTCCGCTCCCCTTCTTCCACCTTTCCTTCGTTTCTTCAAGTCTCCTTTCATCCATAAAAACCCCATCAAACCCTTTTATATTCCTTATTCTTCCATTTTTCTCATTTCCTAAGGTTAAAAACCCACTTTTTGACCTATCGGAACCTTTCTCCTTTTGCAAAAAATAGTTAGAAACCATAGAAAAACATGCGTTTCTATGCGTTAGGTTTTAGCCCCTCAGGCTAAGCCCCTTTTCGTTTCTTCCTCCATATGCCCCAACGCCAGAACCGCGTGCTAAGACCGCCAGGCGCTTAACCCTCAGAAATAATTTATTACCTGAAAACATTGAAAACCTTTGTAAAACGCAAAGTCGGGTTTATTTTATTTTTCCACCAAAGAAAATCATATTAAAACTCAGCCGTAGATCTGTCCCACAGATCAACGGTGCGGGTTGTACCCCCATGCCCTGGTGGACCCCCCCCCTTCTTCCCCCGCGCTCGCTTTCAAAAACCGTGGTAAGTATCCTGCACCGCCTTCCGCGTTAAACGGTTTTCTCCCGTCGGCCAGCGATTCCGCCCGCTGGCCGACACGTGTTCTCCACCTCACCCCAAAAACCGCCATGCCATGTCTATTGCCCGCGCGTTAAACCTCGTCCTATGGCCCCGCAGCGGGATTCATCCCCACCGTTGGATCTGGGCCCTCCCATCCGACGGTCCCTGATCGCCTTTTCCACTCACCCTTTAACGAACTCGCCTTCCCGTTAAATCTTCCCCAGCGCATTCAAGAGCCGATCCCCACCGTCGATCTTCGCGGATCGATGGCTCTCATTTGTTCTCCCGATTCCGTTGTACAGTCCACCTTTTTCCCCGTTGACTGTTCAATTTGCTCCCAACCTTTGATCGCGATACGATCAACGGTTCCGATCTCTCCATTTTCCCGCTTGACTTCCGATGCAGTCTATCCATATAACGCATGATTTCCTCATTTTTCTTGTATTTTGTAGGTTTTTAAGGTTTTTTCTTCGTATTCTATGAAAATATAAAGGATGAGAGTGAGGACTCCAGTCCTTCCGATTAATCCATAGAATCGATCATACGGAGAAGAACAATGATATCAACAAAGTTTCATGAGCTTTGGTTGCCGCACATCCCTGTAAAGCTCGAAGAATGCCATCGATGTCAGAGCAGAGAAAGAGTATCAGGTTTTGAAGGTAAAATGAAACAGAGAAGCGGTTTTTTGAAAAAATTGGCGGGGATTACGGCTAAGACGGTTATCAAAAGCCTAATCCCCGGCTCAGAACACGGATTAAAGAAAAAACTAAAAGTGTTCATCGGACAGATCGCCTCCACCGCCATACTTTGAGGCGAATTGATTCCTCAACCACCGCAGTGCCACCTATTGCCTCAGAACGATCAGTCAGAGGCCGAATTTATTGAACAAGATCAGATACTATGCCTCGGAACAACCAAGAAGTTATTTTCTGCACCAAATTTTATTCCAGAATATTTGCAGAATAGCCCAAATAGTATGTGGAGCCTCAAAGGTCAACAAAAGCTCTCTTCGAGCTTACTTCTTAAGTATAAACACATTAATGCAATGTAACACTTGTAGAATTTCTTCATCGAAACTCTCGGGGTCAGGAAGACATTAATTCTGCATTGATTGTGTTTGAGATCTTTTAAAACAGATCTCACCTCCTCATCCTTCTATAAATACTTCAGTAGAAGATGAGTGAGGGGTTGGATTAGTTGGTTGTCAATATAATTGCTGAAGCGCTGTAGCTATTTCTGAGTGGAAAAATCTTGACTGTAAATAGTGGTTTCATGGGCTCTTGGAGCTCTGCTTGTAACAGATAGGTTAGACTGTGAAAAGAGATGAATTAAAACACTGGATTTGAAGATTGTAACCGGTTTGAAGCAATCAATACAAGCTGATTTATGGGATCCTGGTCTATGCCGATGGTGAATGTTATTCTCACCGTAACTTGTCATTTTTATTTCTGTTTAATTTTTCATTTTCCACTATAAAAGAATTAGCTTAAATTAGTTGTTAGACTTCATTTTTTGTGTAATTTGACCTTCTCTCGGGGTTGAAAATCTTTATCCTAATGTTTTCTTCTTATTGTATTATTTAGAAATGATTTAATTCAGTCTAAGCACAGAGATGCTGGCGTTCCCTCATCTTTTCGTCACTGCTGAATGTTGTTTTTAAATGTTACTTTCATATATGTTGTGTAAGGGATGAATTGAGGAAATCAAAGGTTAGCCCTGAGTCCCTTTCTTGTTTGCTCAACTATTTTTCTGTTTCCCTTAGGATGTGTCAAAAGCTGACTAGTTTCAAAGTACTTATCAGATCTTGGGCCATTCTGTGTTATCTTGGTGATTGTCTTGAAAGTAACTAAGTAAAGAAGGACTAAGATGAGGAGAAAGGTGAGCCCTGCCCACTAGTTCCTGCTCCAAAGGTTGCCTTTAAGTTTCCCTTTGTTTTTAATCTGTGTTCTATTAGAAGTGTATCAAAGGCTGGATAGTTTCAAAGTACTTACCAGATCCTAGTTTGCTTTTATGTTTTTCTTAAGTTCCTGGTCAAAGGCTGGCTAGTTTCAAAGTACTTACCAGATCCTGGGCTGCTCTTTGTTCTGCATCTGTTAAATTCCCTTTCTTTTTGTATCACCCCATTCCATAAATCAAACTTCAAAGAGATCCTTAGGCCTAGATGACTTGCCCCATAGATTACTCTTGAACCTGGTTGTTTCAATTAAATTCTCTTATGACTCCATAGCCCAATGGATCGAAAACTTGCTATCACCTTTCTTTAGAATCAAAGTTTATTTTGTTTACTTGCAACTTCTCACCTTTGAACCTATTTGCATATAGATCTTTCCGTCTCAGACAGCAACTATGTTCAACCATCTGAGAAAACCAAACAAAACCCTTGATCTTCATAACTAGCCTAATATCATCACCCTAAACTTCAAAGACAATATCCATCTTTGTACATATTGGAGAGATCCCTCTCCGGATTCAGGAGGGCTAGATCCTAGAATCCCAAATTTGGTTGAAATGATGTTAACTCTGTGATCAGACTTTTCCAATCTTGCTTGTTACAGAGACCTAACATTTCTGGCGACTCCACTGTGGACAACCTAGAGTCTTTTACATTCAAATCTATTTTAAATATATTCATAAAAAGCTTGCGTTGCAAACCCAGAATCTTCATACAACATCTTGAGAGTAAAAAGCGGCCTTTCCAAGCACTACCAAGAAAATGGTGATTAAGATGAAGATCAATTGAATCAGTGACAAACTAGGTCAATCCTAGGATTCTTTTAAGTTTTTATCTAACCTTGGAAAATCAGCTAGCTTAGCCATAAGGATAGACTGTCTTTGTTTCATAACCGTAGCTAAGTTCTGAGGCAAAGTTAGGACATTCTTTTAAACCACAATATAAACAATTCAGAAAATACCAAAAACATTTCAGATTGGTAGTAAAACACTAAGTTTTGATATCTTGTATACGTCTTTGATGTGTTTTACCCTATACTCTTAGACAGAGTCTGGAAAGGGCCAGGTAGCCTCTGGATCTCATCCTCTTTTAGGGGTGACATATCTGGTGAATGCCCTCCCAGTCAATCTCTGGTTAGAGTTTGTTGTGTTTCGAGATATCTCTGAAAAGGAATGTTTCATAAACACTGTGGTGGATAGTGTACCCCTTGGAAAATACTTTGAGCCTTCCACCTGGCGACTCCACCATCCTGAGCAGACCTTAAGACTCCACTGGAAAGGACCCTTATCATTATAAAATCATTAAAATTCAGTTAAAGGACTGCAGGATTCGAATTGAGAAAACAAATTAGTTAACCGTCTAAAGATTGTCATATCTGGTTGAAACTTTTCTTGTTTTTATTGGGTCTAATCACATAAACATTGTGGCTCCTAAAAAGATTCACACTAGAGCCCATCCTGACCCAGATCCTCCTGAAATAGTTGATAACCCAGAAAGAATTCTTAGGAAGTCTCCTAAGATACAATCCTCAACTATCTTCAGATCACCCCTAAGAGCCAATTCAGTCCCTGAAAACCTTTCATCTCTTCATGAATCACAAATTGACTTATTAAACCCATTCAGAACTAGGTCATTTGGTGATTTAGATCAGTTAGATTCTGAGCCTACCCTTTCATCTCCCGAAACCAGTGAGACTCTTGGGAATTGAGAATCAACACCTCCTGATTTACATTTCTTACATAATCTAGGTGTCTCTCATCCAAGGTCAGCTCAAAAATCTACTGCTGTTCCATCCACTTCTCTTCACCATTCATCCACTGTTCAAACCACTCCCCTTCAACCCACTCATCCTCTTGTAAATACACCCCCACCACATATCATGGCAGCATGGTATGCTCCCTTAGTCCTTCCTGTACCATTAGTCAATCTTCCACAGGACTATCAGTCCAAAATTCCATTATATGATGCTAATAATACCATATCAGCATCTCAGCATGTGGACAAGATGAATGACTATTTTGACAGAAATGAAATTGATAATGAATCTGTCAAAATCAGATTGTTTGCTCAAATTTTGGGGGGAGAAGTGAGAAAATGGTTTAAAGGTTTAACCCCCCACAGTATTAACGATCTCCAAGCCTTCCATCAAACATTCTTAAACAAATGGGAATTAAGGAAAAACCCTCTCCAAGTCCTTGCCGACTATAACAATCTCCATAGGAACCCTGGGGAAAGTGTACAAGCTTATTGTACCAGATTCAACAATGTGTATAATGCACTTTCCCCTGAACTGAAACCTCCTCAGGGATCAGCCTTAAACAAATTTCCGGAAGGGTTTGATCCAGACATGACATATTCGCTCAGAGAAAGAGTCTTTGCAACCCTTGAAGATATGCAAAGAGGTGCTCTTTCTGTGGAGGTGAACCTCATGGAGAAAAGAGCAAGGATGAAAGCTGAAAAGAGAGTATCTTTTAGAGAGGAATCCACCTCTTCTACTTCGAGCTCAAAGATGGAAAGAATGATGGAAGAAATGATGAAGAAAATGAGCATTCTAGAGAGAGCACAAGCAAGTCTAAATCAAAACGCTCCTCAAAACAGAAGCCAAAACCAGAATCAGAACCTTAGAAGAAATCAGCCTCCAAACAGACCCAGGGAAGATGACCAGTAGGTCATTCCTCCCTTTCATCAGAACTTTTTAAGTGAGGTTGAACAAACAGATAAAATAGCAGAGGATGATGATATAAACTTATTTGGGGTAGATGATGATGACTTTGAGGTTCATTATGATAATAAACAAGGTCTTTATACACCTTATGATGACAGAAGAAATGATTCTGAAAACAGCTATCAAAACATGGAGAACGCTGTCATAGAGCCTTTAAGGGAATATGAACTCAGAAGTAGATCTAATCAACAAACCCCCAATAATAAAACCTCTGACAAACCTTCTCAAAACAGCACTGCAACCAAGTCTAAAACAATCAAACAAAAGGACAAAGCGGTGGCTGTCAATTTTGGTAATGATAAAGAGAAAGACACTCAAAACATTGAAAAACAGAGTGCAAACATTAGTAGTACTAGCACTTCAGTTAGTACTCCCGGTAGAAAAAATGTTCCAATTGTAGATAAACCAAATCAGCAAGCTGTTATTGCTGATAAAGTGGCAGTAAACAGGGTTGAAGTTAATGCTTTGAAGAATCAAAACCTTTTCAGCCTAGAACAGGAAATATCAAAGATCAAAATCTCTGTTCCTTTGACTGAGTTAGCTGCCCAACACGTATATAGATCCAAAATTTTGAAGGCTTTAAACTTAGAAGATAACGAAGATACTCTCAATCTTAATGATGACCAACCAGAGCTTATTTTTGGTCCAAAGATTGAAGGAAAGTTCCAAGAAGGTCCTGTCCCTCCCTTTTATGTAAGCTTAAACATTCATGACAAAATTCTCCATAACGCTATGCATGACTCAGGTGCTTCCCATAATTTAATGCCAAAAGCTATAATGGAAAGCCTGGGTCTTGAAATTACCAGACCTTACAAAGACCTGTACTCCTTTGACTCAAGCAGGGTTAAGTGTCTTGGATTGATTAAAGATCTGTGTGTTAATCTAGCCCAAATTCCAGCTAAATGTTTAGTCATGGATGTTTTTGTGGCTGATGTCCCCCCAAAGTATGGAATTCTTTTGTCACGATCTTGGGGGGCTAAGTTACAGGGGACCATGCAAATGGACATGACCTATGCAACTATCCCTGTTTTTAACCAAACTAGGAAGCTTTATAGGGAATCCCACATGCAGTACACAGTGACAAGTCAGGATAGGCCTCAAAACTCCCCTCTCTATGCTATAAAAATGAGCCTTGATTCTTTTATCATGTTTAATAATGAAACACTCACAGAACAAATTATTTCAATAGAATCTATGGCTGGGGTAAAAGAGGAGGAAAACAACGCTGAATTGCCAAAACAGTCTATTGTGCCTGAAGATCCTAGCAAACTTAACACAGACCTTGAACTGCAAGTCATCAACCCATGGAACTTAAAACTTGACAGTCAGAAAGACAGTCCTCAACCCAATGAAGCACTTGAGGAATCAAATGATACAAAGTCCATTCATCAAACGGAAAATCTGCCTCTCTGGACTATGTATTTTGATGGGTCATGCACCAAAACAAATGCTGGTGCAGGTGTCTGGATCACCAACACTGAAAACAATCATACAGAATGTATCTCATGCAAATTAAACTTTCAGTGTTCCAACAACATAGCAGAGTATGAATCCCTTCTCTTAGGCTTGCATCTTTTGAAAAAATTAGGTGCCAAGAGAATCGATGTTTATGGGGATTCCGAATTAATCATTAGGCAAGTCAATGGGGAGTATAATGAAAATCACCCAAGACTTAGGGCTTACAGAAATGATGTCATTGATCTTTTAAAAACATTTGAGGAGTACACCTTATCTTTTGTCCCAAGAAAAAGAAACATTACAGGCCACAATTTAGCCTTTGCTGCTAGAACCTGCCCAATGTTGTATGATGACACCTCTCAGATAAAATTCAGACCAGCTATCCCAGATAACAAGAAATATTGGCAGGTATTCGATGGAGATAAACAAATAGAAGACTTCATGCAATTCAGAAATGAGTTTGAACCCCATAGTTCAGATTCAGACTATGATACAGACTGCAGTGAAGAAAATTTTCTTGGTGAAGAAGAACCATCTCCACAGCTGGTGGATATAAACCTTCAGACTATCCCATCTAGAAGCCAAACAGAATCAAGTGCAAAATCTAAAACAGAAGAAATGGAAACTTTGCATTCTAGTACTGATAGTCTGCCCAAGGGTTTGGCCCCTCTAGAAGAACTGATTGGTTTTGATGATGTGGCCAACAAACCGAAACTAGAACCTGTGGAAACTGAAGTGGAGGAATGTAATATAGGCAGTGAGGAAAAACCGAGATTGATCAAACTGTCTAAAACTCTACCGGCTCACATTAAACTCAAATACTTAGAGCTGTTTAAAGAATTTTCTGATGTTTTTGCATGGAGTTACGAAGATCTTAAATCCTATGACACTGAAATAATACAGCACAAAATCCCTCTTAAAGAAAACCAAAAACCATTCAAACAAAAACTGCGCAGAATCAACCCTGTCCAGTTGCCATTGGTTAAGAAGGAAATTATCAAGATGCATAATGCTGGTATTATTGTCCCTATTAGATATTCTGAGTGGGTATCTAATCTGGTGTCAGTTAGGAAAAAGACTGGAGAAATCAGGCTTTGTATAGACTTCAGGAATTTAAACAAAGCTTCATTAAAGGACAACTACCCTTTACCCAAGATGGATCATATTTTGCAAAGAGTGGTAGGGTCTAAAAGAATTTCTTTGCTGGATGGCTATTCAAGGTATAACCAAGTCCTAGTCCACCCTGATGATCAATTAAAGACGGCTTTTACTACACCTTGGGGCACTTTCATGTATGTGAAAATGCCTTTTGGTTTAATGAATGCTGGAGCAACCTTTCAGAGAGCCATGGACATAGCATTCTCGGAAGAATTGGGCTTCTTCATCATTATCTATCTTGATGATGTAACTATGTTTTAAAAAACAGATGAGGAACACTTAGAACATTTGAGGAAAGTTTTCGAGAAGTGCAGAAGGTTTGGGATATCTTTGAACCCTAAGAAAACATTATTTGGTCTCCAAGAAGGTAAGCTTCTTGGGCATATCATTTCAGAGCAGGGCATAAAGATAGATCCCATGAGGATTGAGGCCATATTGCAAATCTCTCATCCTCGAAATATCAAAGAGTTGCAGTCTTTCATAGGAAAGACTAACTTTTTGAGAAGGTTCATCCCCAAATTGGCTGAGCTCCTTAGGAATATCACAAACATGTTGAAGAAGGAGCAAGGGGTAAAATGGACCGCAGAAGCAAAGACATCCTTTGAACTGGTTAAACAAGCGTTAACCAAAACACCGGTTCTCATATGTCCTGATTTTTCAAAAGATTTTTATATCTTCTCATTTGCATCAGAACATACTATAGCTGCTGTCCTTTTACAGAAAAATCCACAAGGACAAGAGAAACCCATTGCATTCTTTATCAAGGCATTGAGGGATGCCCCTTTAAGGTATAACATTATGGAAAAACAGCCTTTTGCTCTGGTAAAAGCTTTAAAAGACTTCATGGTATACATCCTTCACTCACACACCATTGCCTTTGTCCCAAGTTCAGTTGTAAAAGACATTCTAACCCAGGATCCATATGGTAAGAGAGGTAAGTGGATTGCTGTTATTCTTGAATATGATTTAGAGATTAAACCCACTAAGCTTATCAAAGGTCAGGGTCTAGCTAGGCTAATGGCTGAATCAAACTGTGAGATTCTTGATATTAATATGATTAATGCTTTCGATGACCAAGAAGAATTCTCAACCCCCGTTGTTGAAGATTATTTTGCGAATTCTCCTTGGTATACTAATATTGTTTATGTTTTGCTTAATTTAAACACTCCTCCTAGTTTATCCAAAACAAAGGCAAGATTCCTAAAGTTAAAAGCTGTAAACTATTGCATTATTGGTAAATGTCTTTATTGGAAAAATGCTAGTGGTATATTGCTTAAATGTTTGCCTGAGTTTGATGCAGAAAAGATTAAGCAGGAATTCCATGAAGGAGAGTGCGGAGGCCATTTGTACTGGAAGTCAACAGCCAACAAAATTTTGAGGGCTGGTTTTTATTGGCCTACTCTTTTTCCTGATGTACATAAACTGACAACCACTTGCCATAAATGCCAATTGTTCGAGGGCAAGAGAAAATTGCTACCCCTTCCTCTGCATCCAATTACTGTTGAAGCCCCTTTTCAACAGTGGGGACTTGACTTCATAGGAGAAATCCACCCACCATCCTCTGCCCAACATAGGTGGATCCTCACTGCCACGGACTACTTCACTAAGTGGATAGAAGCCATTCCATGTAGACAGGCCAATGACTCAGTTATCATTAAATTCATAGAAACCAACATCCTCTCCAAATTTGGCTGTCCTACCAAGATCATTACGGACAATGCAGCAGCATTTGGATCAAAGAGAATGGTAGAGTTCTGTCACAAATACCAGATAACATTGGGACACTCCACAGCCTATTACCCTCAAGGTAATGGACTTGCAAAATCTTCCAACAAAATCTTAGTGAACATAATAAAGAAACTGTTGGAAGGCAACAAGAAGTCTTGGCACACAAAGCTGATCCATGCACTTTGGGCTGACAGATTGACTTTGAATAAGTCTATTGGTATGTCACCCTTCCAGCTTGTGTATGGTACAGATGCAATTTTTCCTAACAGCCTTGGTGTACCAGTTATGAAGTTAATTCAAGAGTTGCAGACTGAAGAGAATGACATAATCAGAAGAATAAATCAGACCATTCATCTTCAGCAAACCAGAGAGGAAGTGTACAACAAAGCATTACAGAAGCAAGACAATATCAAGAAAATATTTGACAGAAGAACAAAGGCCAACAATTTCAAAATTGGGGACAAAGTCTTAAAGTGGGACTCCAAAAGGGAAGACAAGGGAAAGCATGGTAAATTTGACAATCTATGGCTTGGCCCTTACTCCATTCATTCAGTTGCTGGGAACAATGCATTCTTCTTACAAGAACTAAATGGAATAGAATTGTTTGGGGGTCCTGTCAATGGCAGGATGCTTAAGCATTATCTTTCTTAAATTATTTCATGTTTGAAGCCTTTTTACCTTTTCCATTGTAAATACTTCGTCCACTATTGCATTTAAAGTTATGAAAAATCAAAAAATACAAAAACAGAGAAAGAAAGAAAAGAGGGCAGAAATGAAAAACAAGAAAGGCAAGGCCCCATGCCAAAAAAGAGAAATGAATCTGAAAGTGTACCAGCTTAAATGCCACTCCTTGAAACACACTTCTAATTGGTCAAACTGTTTAATCTTGACTAATTAGCTTTCAATTTTCTGCTGATAGGGTAGCAAATTTGATTTGCCAAACTGTTTAATCTTGGCTTATCAGTAGATAGAGTAGGGTAGAAATCAAGGTTCAAACAAACTCAAAATCTGAACCAAAGTTTCCAAAGAGATGACTCAAAGCTACTCTAAATTCTAAGTCAGAGAGAAAATACCTGGTTCTAATTCGCTCAAAACTTGAACCAGAAGAGAAGCAAAGATAACTCACCAAAAAGAAAAAGCAAGAACGGAGCTATGAAAATAAGAAAAGGCCATGACAAGAAACTTTCAGATCTTAAGCCTTCTGTTTTGATTTTCTGTTTTCTGCAAATCTATGTGCAGCTTGCCTTTATGCCATAGATCATAGCAAGTCAAATAGCTCAATCTTGACTGGGCTATTTTTAAATTTATGTTGTAGAATTTAGAGAATGAAAGTTTGTTGGACTGTTTAATCCCAACAAACAATAGAATAGGTAGAGGAATATTTGAGCTCAACTGTTTAATCTGAGTTTAGGGAGAAATAAGGAGTAGAAATAGATTAGATTTCCTGTTTTCAAAAGAATAAAATGTTGTGTAAAGAGTTTTCCAATCCAAGTGCACTCTGATGAAGAAAAAATGTTAGATCAGTAGGATTGGGGTAGGTAGAAGCTGTATTGATGAAATTCATCTCTCTTTCATGACTGACATTATTTTTTCCAGAAGGAAGCAAGAGCAAGTGCTGGGTCAGACACCAGTCAGCATCCCAGAGAAATCAAGTCTGAATTCTTGATGCCTTCAAGAAGGCACCATCCCCAAGTGGAGCCACTGTTAGCCACCTATATTTTTCAAAATTATATCAGTTGGTGGCTAAATATTGTTTGCAGCCTTCAAGAAACAAATTCAATCCTGAAACTTGTTGGTGCTTGAAGACTGTTGGTAAGATCACAAACTACTGATTGGTTCTACATACTCTTCATCCTCTCTGCCTCTGATGTTCCATGAAAATCCTAATCAAATATTGCTGCATCCTCCTCCTCTTTCCTCTCCCCTTCTTCCACCTTTCCTTCGTTTCTTCAAGTCTCCTTTCATCCATAAAAGCCCCATCAAAACCTTTTATATTTCTTATTCTTCCATTAATCTCATTTCCTAAGGTTAAAAACCCACTTTTTGACCTATCAGAACCTTTCTCCTTTTGCAAAAAACAGTTAGAAACCATAGAAAAACATGCGTTTCTATGCGTTAGGTTTTAGCCCCTCAGGCTAAGCCCCTTTTAGTTTCTTCCTCCATATGCCCCAATGTCGGAACCGCGTGCTAAGACCGCCGGGCGCTTAACCCTCAGAAATAATTTATTACCCGAAAACATTGAAAACCTTTGTAAAATGCAAATTCGGGTTTATTTTATTTTTCCACCAAAGAAAATCATATTAAAACTCAGCCGTAGAACTGTCCCACAGATCAATGGTGCGGAGTGTACCCCCATGCCCTGGTGGACCCCCCCCCTTCTTCCCTCGCGCTCGCTTTCAAAAACCGTGGTAAGTATCCCGCACCGCCTTCCGCGTTAAACGGTTTTCTCCCGTCGGCCAGCGATTCCGCCCGCTGGCCGACACGTGTTCTCCACCTCACCCCAAAAACCGCCGTGCCATGTCTATTGCCCACGCGTTAAACCTCGTCCTATGGCCCCGCAGCGGGATTCATCCCCACCGTTGGATCTGGGCCCTCCCATCCGACGGTCCCTGATCACCTTTTCCGCTCACCCTTTAATGAACTCGCCCGCCCGTTAAATCTTCCCCGGCGCATTCAAGAGCCGATCCCCACCGTCGATCTCCGCGGATCGACGGCTCTCATTTGTTATCCCGATTTCGTTGTACAGTCCACATTTTTCCCCATTGACTTTTCAATTTTCTCCCAACCGTTGATCGCGATACGATCAATGGTTCCGATCTATCCATTTTCCCGCACGACTTCCGATGCAGTCTATCCATATAATGCAGGATTTCCTCATTTTTCTTGTATTTTGCAGGTTTTTAAGGTTTTTTCTTCGTATTCTATGAAAATATAAAGGATGAGAGTGAGGACTCCAGTCCTTCCGATTAATCCAGAGAATCGATCATACGGAGAAGAACAATGATATCAACAAAGTTTCATGAGCTTTGGTTGCCGCAAATCCCTGTAAAGCTCGAAGAATGCCATCGATGTCAGAGCAGAGAAAGAGTATCAGGTTTTGAAGGTAAAATGAACCAGAGAAGCAATTTTTTGAACAAATTGGCGGGGATTACGGCTAAGACGGTTATCAAAAGCTTAATCCCCGGCTCAGAACACGGATTAAAGCAAAACCTAAAAGTGTTCATCGGACAGATCGCCTCCACCGCCATACTTTGAGGCGAATTGATTCCTCAACCACCGCAGTGCCACCTATTGCCTCAGAATGATCAGTCAGAGGCCGAATTTATTGAACAAGATCAGATACTATACCTCGGAACAACCAAGAAGTTATTTTCTGCACCAGATTTTATTCCAGAATATTTGCAGAATAGCCCAAATAGTATGTGGAGCCTCAAAGGTCAACAAAAGCTCTCTTCGAGCTTACTTCTTAAGTATAAACACATTAATGCAATGTAACACCTGTAGAATTTCTTCATCGAACCTCACGGGGTCAGGAAGACATTAATTCTGCATTGATTGAGTTTGAGGTCTTTTTATCAGATCTCACCTCCTCATCCTTCTATAAATACTCCAGAAGAAGATGAGTGAGGGGTTGGATTAGTTGGTTGTCAATGTAATTGCTGAAGCGCTGTAGCTGTTTCTGAGTGGAAAAATCTTGACTGTAAATAGCGGTTTCATGGGCCCTTGGAGCTCTACTTGTAACAGATATATTAGGTTGTGAAGAGAGGTGAATTAAAACATTGGATTTGAAGATTTTAACCGGTTTGAAGCAATCAATACAAGCTGATTTATGGGATCCTGGTCTATGCTGATGGTGATGTTATTCTCACTGTAACTTGTCATTTTATTTCTTTTTTTCAATTTGTTTTCATTTTCCACTTTAAAGAACAGTTTAAATAGTGTTAGAGTTTGTTGTGCATCAGTGACCTTCTCTGGCTGAAAAATCTTTATCCCAATGTTTTCTTCTAATTGTGTTATTTAGAAATGTTTTAATTCATTCTAAGCATAGAGATGCTGGCGTTCCCTCATCTTTTCGTCACTGCTGAATGTTATTTTTAAATGTTACTTTCATATATGTTGTGTAAGGAATGAATTGAGGAAATCAAAGGTTAGCCCTGAGTCCCTTTCTTGTTTGCTCAACTGTTTGTCTGTTTCCCTTAGGATGTGTCAAAAGCTGACTAGTTTCAAAGTACTCATCAGATCTTGGGCCATTCTGTGTTATCTTGGTGATTGTCTTGGAAGTAACTAAGTAAAGAAGAACTAAGATGAGGAGAAAGGTGAGCCCTGCCCGCTAGTTTCTGCTCCAAAGGTTGCCTTCAAGTTTCCCTTTGTTTTTAATCTGTGTTCTATTAGAAGTGTATCAAAGGCTGGCTAGTTTCAAAGTACTTACCAGATCCTAGTTTGCTTCTATGTTTTTCTTAAGTGCCCGGTCAAAGGCTGGCTAGTTTCAAAGTACTTACCAGATCCTGGGCTGCTCTTTGTTCTGCATCTGTTAAGTTCCCTTTCTTTTTGTATCACCCCATTCCATAAATCAAACTTCAAAGAGATCCTTAGGCCTAGATGACTTGCCCCATAGATTACTCTTGAACCTGGTTGTTTCAATTAAATTCTCTTATGACTCCATAGCCCAATGGATTGAAAACTTGCCATCACCTTTCTTTAGAATCAAAGTTTATTTTGTTCACTTGCAACTTCTCACCTTTGAACCTATTTGCATATAGATCTTTCCGTCTCAGACAGCAACTATGTTCAACCATCTGAGAAAACCAAACAAAACCCTTGGCCTTCATAACTATCCTAATATCATCACCCTAAACTTCAAAGACAATATCCATCTTTGTGCATATTGGAGAGATCCCTCTCCGGATTCAGGAGGGCTAGATCCTAGAATCCCAAAGTTGGTTGAAATGATGTTAACTCTGTGATCAGACTTTGCCAATCTTGCTTGTTACAGAGACCTAACAGAAGGCTTTAAGACCTGTTTTAGCCTCATTTGCTATGAAAAAAATTTACTGATGGCTAACAGTGGCTCCACTTGGGGACGACAGCTCCTTGGAGGTGTCAAGAACTTCAAAAATTGATCTTTGGGATGTAGAATTGTGCCTTTATCCATTGACAACACTTCTTGTATGATCATGCTGCTTTAGAAAATATGATCAATATTTCATATCAGCAAACAAATTTCTCCCAAACATTCTACGTACATTGCCTACTTTTCCTTAAAAAAATTCTTCATAAGGTGCGCTTGGACTTGAAAACCTTTTGACATCAACATTTTATTCTTTTATTGAAAATATGAAACTAATATAAATCTACCCTTATTTCTTCTATGAGTTTAGATTAAGCAGTTGAACTCATTAGTTCTCTACCTAAGCTACTATCTGCCAGGATTAAACTGTTTGGTAGATTTTATTTTCTATACTCTAAAACAAAAATTTAAACGCAGTCAAATTAGGATTAGACTGTCTGATTTTCTATAGTGTCTATGGCTATATGTACAAGCTACACATAGACTTTATTTGCCAAAATTTAAAACAAAACTATGAAGGGTTAAGATCTAAAAAACAACAAGCATCCTTCATTCTTTATTTCAGCTCTGGTTTTGATCTTTTAGTGCTATTCTTTTTCTATTCTTTCTTGGTTCAGATTTTAAGCATGTTTGAACCATACTTTCCTTTTCTTTGGCTCAGATTTTGGTCTGATTAGATCCATTTCTTTCTATCCTAATCTAATATACAGATAAGCCAAGATTAAACAATTTGGCTAATCTGACTTATTAACCTATTAGCAGTAAATTGAAATCTACATAGTCATGATTAGGCTGTATGACTACATAACAGTGTGGCTTTTAGTAGTGGCATTTAAGCTTGCACATTTTTAGATTTTCTCTTCTTTTTGGTATGGGGCTATACCTTTCTTGTTTGATTTCTTCCCTCTTTTTCTATTTTTCTATTATTTTTGTATTTTTATTTTTTCAAATTCAAAAGAAGTGTTATATACAATGAAACAAAAAGCTCTGAAACTAAAATATCAACTAACAGAAGTAATGTTTGAGCATCTTTCCATTGAGAGGGCCTCCAAAAAATTCAGCTCCATCTAATTATTGTAAAAAGAATGCATTTTTTCCAATGGCACATTGAATAAGATAAGGGCCTTGCCATAAATTATCAAATTTTCCACGTTTGACCTTATCTTCTCTCCTTGAATCCCATTTTAAAAATTTATCACCAATTTTAAAATCACTTTCCTTGGTTCTTTTGTCAAATATATTCTTGATGTTTTCTTGTAGTCGTTGTGCTCTGATGTATACTTCTTCCCTGCTTTGTTGCAAATGTATAGTTTGATCTATTCTTCTGGTCATATCATCATCTTCAGACTGTACTTCTTGGATGAGCTTAATAATTGGCACTCCTAAAATGGTTGGAAATATTGCAGCAATTCCATAAACTAGCTGGTAAGGAGACATCCCAATTGACTTTTTAATTGAAAATCTGTCTGCCCATAATGCATGTACTAGCTTACTGTGCCATGAATTTTTTCTCTCTTTCAGAAACCTCTTGATTATATTTACCAAAATATTATTTGAGGATTATGCCAAACCATTACCTTAAGGGTAATAAGCTGTAGAATGACCCAATATGATCTAATATTTATGAGGAATTCTACCATCTTTTTAGATCTAAATGCAACAGCATTGTCAGTTATGATCTTCCTAGGATAGCCAAATCTAGACAATATATGATTTTCAAGGAATGAAATGATGACTGAATCTGTAGCATTCCTAGATGGGATGGCTTCTATCCACTAGGTTAAATACTCTGTTGCTATGAGGATCCATCTATGTTCGGCAGATGAGGCAGGATGAATTTCCAAAATGAAGTCTAGACCCCACTACTAAAAAGGAGCTTCAACAGTGATTGGTTGCAGAGGTAAAGGAAGCAGTTTTCTTTTGCGTTCAAAAATTTGACATTTGTGACATGCAGTAATCACTTTGTGGACATCTTGAAAAAGAGTGGGCCAGTAATAACCAGCCCTAAGGATTTTGTTAGTAGTTGACTTCCAGTAGAGGTGGCCTCCACATTCTCCTTCATGAAACTCATGCTTGATCTTTTCTGCATCATTCTCAGGCAAACATTTAAGAAATAATCCACTAACATTTTTCCAATATAAATATTTATCCAAAATGCAGTAATTTACAGCTTTCAAATTTAAGAATATTTCCTTTGTTTTAGACAAACCAAGAGGGACATTAATATTAAGAAAAAAATACAAAATGTCAACATACCAAGATGAATTTAGAAAATGATCTTCAATAATTGGAGCTGCCAAATCCTCTTGTTCGTCTAATGCATTAAACATGTTTATATCAAGAGCTTGAAAATTGGATTCAAACATAATTTTTGCTAGTCTTTGACCTTTTATGATCTTAGTGGGCTTGATTTCTAAGTCATATTCTAAAATTACAGCAATCCACTTTCCTCTTTTTCCATCTGGATCTTGGGTCAATATGTCTTTTACAACTGAATGAGGCACAAATGCTATTATGTGGGAATGTAAAATGTAAACTCTAAAGTCTTTTAAGGCTCTGACCAAGGCAAAGGCTTGTTTTTCCATTATATTGTACTTTGGAGGTGCATCTATTAATGTCTTGCTGAAAAATGCAATTGGTTGCTCTTGTCCATTCATGTTTTTCTGTAATAGAATAACAACTACTGTATGTTTTGATGCAAATGGAAAAATGAAGAAATATTTTGTAAAATCAGGACTAATGAGAACTGGTGTTTTGGTAAGTGCTTGTTTTACCAGCTCAAATGATTTCTTTTCTTCTAAGGTCCATATAACTTCTTCTTCTTCTTTAAGCATGTTTGTCATGTTTCTATCGAGTTCAGCTAGGTTGGGTATGAACCTTCTCAAGAAATTAATCTTCCCAATGAAAGATTAAAGTTACTTGATGTTTCTAGGATGGTTTATTTGTAATATACCATCAATTCTCTTTGGATCTATCCTTATTCCCTCTTTAGATATGATATGTCCAAGAAGTTTACCTACTTGGAGACCAAAAAATGTTTTCTTTGGATTTAAAAACAATTCAAATTTTCTGCATTTTTCAAAGACTTTTCTCAAGTGTATTAGGTGTTCTTCATCTGTTTTATAATAGACAGTAATTTCATCTATGTAAATTACTATGAAGTAACCTATTTCTTCTGAAACTGCAATATCCATGGCTCACTAAAAATTGGCACCAACATTCATTAAACCAAAAGGCATTTTAAAATACATGAAAGTACCCCTAGGTGTAGTAAAGGCTATTTTAAGTTGATCATCAAGATGTACCAATATTTGATTGTAACCTGAGAAGCCATCTAGCAAAGAAATTATTCTAGAAACAACTACCCTTTGTAAGATATGATCCATTTTGGGTAAGAGATAATTGTCTTTTAGTGAGACTTTGTTTAAGTTTCTAAAGTCAATAAAAAGCCTTATTTCTCTTATTTTCTTCCTAACAGATAAAATATTAGACACCCACTCCGAGTATCTAATAGGTACTATAATCCAATCATCATACATTTTTCTAATTTCTTTCTCTACCATAGGTAACTGAACAGGGTTAATTCTACGCATTTTTTCTTTAAAAGGCTTCTGGTTTTCTTTGAGAAGTATCTTATGCTAGATTATTTATGTATCATACCATATTAGATCTTCATAACTCCATGAAAATACATCAGAAAATTCTCTAAAAATCTCAATGTATTTTAGTTTAATGTGAGCTGGTAGTGTCTTGGATAATTTGATCATTTTGGGATTTTCCTCATTGCCTATGTTACATTATTCCACTTCAGACTCCATAGGTTCCAGTTTTGGATTTTTGGCAGCATCATTCAAATCAAACAATTCCTCTAATGGGACTAGTCCTCTTCGCAAGCTTTGATCTTTAGATTGCAGCACTTCTAAGTCCTCATTTTCTAAATCTATGCTATTCTCTGTTTTATGATTGGGTTCATAGGTTAACAGATTTATTTCAGCAATCTTAGGAGATCTTTCTTCTTCAACAAGTGTGTTTTCTTCAATAGGACAGACTTGTTCATACTCTAAATCCGAGTTCGATGCTTCAAATTCATTTTTGGACTGTAGGAAGTCTTCTATTTGTTTATATCCATAAAAAACCTGCAATTATTTTTCATTATCTGAGACAACTGGCCTATACTTGACTTGGGTAGTGCATTGCTTGGTTTCATAAGGTGTTAGACAAGTTCTAGTAGCAAAGGCTAACCCATTGGCAATGATATTTTGGTTTTTTGGGACAAAGGTAAGTTGGAATTCATCAAAAAATTTTAACAAGTCCATGGCATCTTCTCTATAGGCTCTAAGTATGGGATGTTTGTCACTATATTCCCCATTTACTTGCCTAATTATCAATTATGCATCTCCATGAACTTTCATTATTTTGGCCCCTATTTTCTTCAATAAATGTAGGCCTAAGATGAGAGCCTCATACTCTGCTATGTTGTTTTCACATTGGAAGTTTAATCTATAGAAATGACCCTTAGCATGATTGGTTTTAGTGTTGTGCACCCATATGACTGCTCCTGCATAGGTTTTAGAGAAAGACCCATCAAAACTCATATTCCAAAGAGGATTGTTTTCAGATTTGTCATTTACTTCATTTTTGTCCTATCTGTCTTGTTCATTTCACCTATCACTGTTTTTTCCTGTAGGTATACATCATGTTGCATTTTGTTTTTTTCTTCAATATATTAATTATTTTGAGGCATTATTCTTTGATTTTCATGATTTTCACTATGTTAATGACTATTTTGAACCTCAATACCAGTGGTCTGTTTTCTGTAATTTTCTGAATCGGAAAACTGTCTTTTATTTTTCTCCTTATGTTCCTTTTCATCTATGGCTGCCACTATGTTTGGATGGGGTGGGAACACTAGATTAGGTGATGTTTCATTAACTAGCTCTTGCTCATTAGGAATATCAACATTATAAATAATGAATGAGTCAAGGTTAGTGTGAATGGAATAAAGAGGAGAGTTTTCTGGTATTTCTTGGTTACTCACCATGTATTTCATGTGTGTTTCCCTATAGAGTCTTCTAGGTTGTCTGAAGAAAGGGATGGTGGCATAAGTCATATCCATCCGCATAGTGCCTTGTAACTTAGCACCCCATGATCTTGAAATAAGCATGCCATATTTGGGGGGTATATCAGCCACAAGAATGCCCATCACTAAGCTTTTGGATGGAATTTGAGCTAATTTAACACATAGATCTTTTATCAGGCCTAGGCATCTTACTCTACTTGAATCAAAGGAATATAAATCTTTATAAGGTCTAGTTACCTCAAGGCCTAGTTTTTCCATGATTAATTTAGGCATGAGATTGTGTGATGCCCTTGAATCTAGCATGGCATTGTGAAAAATATTATCATGGATGTTCAAACTAATGTAGAATGAAGGGGTTGTTCCTTCTTGAAATTTAGCTTCAATTTTAGGACCAAACAGAAGCTTTGGTGTATCATAATTTAAATTAATAGTATCATGAATTTATTCTATGTTTAGAGCTTTAAAAACTTGACATCAATATACATTTTGAGTGACTAACTGAGTGAGTTGGATAGGGATTTTAATTCTGGCAATTTCACTCTCTAGGTTGAAGGGAATCTGATTTTTCAAAAAGTTTGATTCAACATTCTTAGTCACTATTTCATCAGCAAAATTAGCTTGTTGATTTTTTGTATTTACATCAGTTAAAATGGTTTTTCAGGAGAATTAGCTGAAATGCTAGTGCTGCTAGGGTCACCACTATATTTTTCATTGATTTGGGTGTCTTTTCCCTAGTTTGGATCAGAACTTTCAGCCACTGTTTTGTGATTTTCTGCTGTCTTTTTAGAATAATTTTCAGGGTTGTTTTTGGCAGAATTTTCAGAGCTTTTCTTCTTGGGAGTTTCTTGATTCTTTTTACATCTTAGGTAATATTTTTTAGGTGATCCTATGATGGAATTTTCAAAATTTGGTTCATAGTATTTAGTTTCTAGTCTTTTGTCATCATAGCGTTATATAGACCTTGTTTTCTTTCATAAATGAAATCAGAATCCTCATTACTTACTCCCAACATGTTCATGTGCTCACCCTTTGTTTGTTCATTTTTTTCTTCATCCTCATCAACATAATTTTCTTGGAAAGGAGGTTTGATCTATTGAGCAACATCTATTTTTCTATTTTGAGGTTGATTTCTCCTAAGGTTCTGATTTTGGTTTTGGGATTGATTTCTGTTTTGAAGAGCCGATTGATTTTCTCTAGATTAAGCTCTCTCAATCATGCTCATTCTCTCCATCATCTTCTCAATCAGCATTTCTAGTTTTGAGTCAAATTTCGAAGGTGTAGCTTCATCCCTATATGATACCCTCTTCTCAGTTTTGATTATGGCTCGCTTCTAAATCGGATTTGTTTCCACACTAAGACCTCCCTTCTGCATGTCTTCTAAGGTTAGGGGATCCCTTTCTCTTAGCTGATAAGCCATTTCAGGATCAAATCCTTCATGGAATTTGGCCAAAGTTGAGCCTTCTGGAGGTTTCAAATCTGGGGGAAGTGCATTATAAACACTATTAAATCTAGTGCAATAATCTTGCACACTCTCCCCAACATTTCTTTCGAGGTTGTTATAATTTGAAAGTATTTGAAGAGGGTTCTTCCTAACTTGTCATTTGTTTATAAATGTTTGATGGAAATCTTGGAGATCATTGATACTATGAGGTGTTAAGCCTTTGAAACATTTTCTTGCTTCCCCCCTATACTTTGAGAAAATAATCTAAGTTTAATGGTCTCATCATCTATCTCATTTCTATCAAAATAGTCATTCATCTTGTCTACATGTATTTGCGCAGTAATGGAACCACTAGGATCACACAATGGAATCTTGGATTGATAGTCTTGTGGAAAATTGGCTAAAGGTAAAGGTAGGACTACATGAGCATACCATGCTGCCATGATAGGAGGTTGTGGAAACAATGGGGGGTTTACAAGTGGAGGGTTTATGAAAGGAGGAGGAGAATGGAATGGGGTAGTTTGACCAGTGGGTATATGGATGACAGTAGACTTGGACCAAAAAAAGACTGTTGAGCAGATCTAGGATGAGAAAAACCAAAGTTATGAATGAAATGAAGGTGACGTGGAGTGGTTTATCTATTACCAGGATGTTCACCACTATGTTGGGGTGAGTGTGGAGACTCAAAGTCTATCTGATATATATTGTCAAGTGACCTAGTTTTGAATGAATTTCCTAAGTAAACTTGCTTATTTTTCAGAGCTAAGGGATTTTTAGGAACAAAATTAGCTCTATGAATTGGTCTAGCAACAATTGATTTCTTGTATTTAGGAGATTTCCTAAAGATACTTTCTATATTATCAACTACCTTAGGAGGATTTGGGTTAGGATAGGCTCTAGTATAAATTCCTCTAGAAGCCACTATGTAGTGTTTTTAGACCCAATGATGAGAAAATTTTAGCCAAGTATGACAGTATTTTAAAGGCTAACTAATATTTTCAAAGAAAACTCAATCTTCAAAGTCTTCTTAACTGATTTTATATGATGCTATGATAAAGGTTTCCCAGTGGAGTCTTAGGAAAATCCAGTGGGGTCAGTAGGCCTACTGAATACCAATGGAATCGCCAGGTGAAGGATTTTCACTTGTTTTTCAAGGTTTGGTTGTTTTTCATCATCAACAATAAAAAATAACTAGTCTTGGTGACACTTGTTTCATTTTGAAGTAGGGGTTATTTGAGTTGCGAAGTTATCTATTAATCAATAATATCCCCAGGGTGGTCTCTAGTATGTTAGGGTCTCTGTAGTTTGCAATATTGGCAAGAACAAATGTTGTATAGCTAACATCAAAACCACTTTGGAATCTTAGGATCTATCCCTCCTAGATTCAAAGAGGTATCTCTCTATATAATTGTTTTCAAAGAAATGATATTTAAGACTTATGATATGATATTAGGCTAGTTATAAGCCACAAGGGTTTTTGTTTGTTTTGGTTGGGATGAATATCATGAAAATGAAGGAAGTATTTTGAGGGGTAAAGTTTTGAGTAGGTCAAAAATGGTTTAGGTGAAAAAATAGGTAAGAAACAGTGTCAATCGATTGGGCTATGGAGTCACAAAAGGATTTAGTTGCACATCAAGTTTCAAGAGTGGTCTATGGGGCAAGTCATGTATGTCAACTAATCTCTTTAAGTTGATTTATGGTATGAAACATTAAGAAGTGGTGAAGGAAGAAAAAATATAAGAAAAAAGAGAGCAGCTTAAGATCAAGTAAGGACTTTTAACCTAGCCTACTTTCATCATACTCAAAAGGAAAATAAAGAATATCTTAAGATTAAGTAAGAAATTTTAATCTAGCCTGCTTTCAACATATTCCCAAAAGAAAGCATTCAAGATAAACAAAGAATAGCTTAAGATCAAGTAAGGACTTTTAACCTAGCATTATTTCAGCATATTCAAAGGAAAAAATTCAAGATTAAACATAAAAAGTAATCTAAGATCAAGTAAGGACTTTTAACCTACCCTAATTCTAACATACTTTCAAGGGATATTTTCAAAGCAACTTTTGGAGAAGAAACTAGAGGACAGGGCAAACCATAAATTTCTGTAATTAAACTTTACTTAGTAAACATTTCAAGAACATTCAAGGACAGAATGTCAAGTTTTACACAACCTGACATGGGCTCACCAACATTCATGGTCTGATTACACTCTATTGAATTATCCTCACATACACAATTAGAAGAAAACATAAAGATAAAGATAAATCAGTGAGATTTAGGGTACTTGACAGTAAATCCTAATCTATATTTTCTATTCTTTATCAGAGAAAATTGGAAGTATGGAAAACATGAGAAAAATAACAATCTACAATAAGAAAAACATCACCATTGACATAGACAAGGATCCCATAAGTTAGCTTGTATATTTGATGTTCAAACCAGTTACAATCTTCAAGTCGAGCGGGTCTTTACAGCTTCAAACTTCTCATCTTAGCCTATCTCTCTTCTATTACAAAATAGAGCTTTAACAGCCTCAATAGCTATTTAGATTCAACAAGTATGCAAAGACCAACCCTTAGAATGTGCTCCTCTTGGATTTTTTATACAAGAATGAGGAGGTGAAGTGTAAGAAGGGTTCATTTGTTCAATTAATGAATAGTAAGTGCCTCTTGGCCTTTGGGAGGCCTAGTGGAGAAGAAATGACATGTATTAACTCTTATTAATTGATTTTACATTAAATTTTATTTAAATTTAGTCACCTTTGTTGACTTTGGGGGTTTTGGTAGGCTAGCAATTAATTCTGAGCTGTATTTAGCAAAATATCTCTAACTGTGCATTTACTATGTATTCTTTTGAGTAAATAAGTCTGTAGGTGGCATTTTTGGTCTCCAGAGAAGTAAAAGCTTCTGATATTTGGCATTTAAAGCCTTTATTATGCTGATATGTCTGCCTTATCACTTTTAAACCATGATTAGGCCTTGATATTGCTTTTGCGCCTTTTTAATCATCTTTGAGCTTTAAACTTTATCTGCTGACTGTATTTACTGTTAAATATCCCTTGTCTCTTTGAATTTTAGTCTTCATTGTAGGTTTAAGCTTCTTAATCTTCTATTCTTATGTATTTAACCCTTAAACTATGTTTTTGTCCTTAAACTGTAGGATCAAGCCTTTAATATTCAAATTTATTGCATAATCCTTTATCTTTAAACTTTATCTTCACTGTTCCTTCTCTTTTGTTATGTACAAGAGGTTTTTAGTCCATTGGAGGGTTTCGCTGAGAAAACCAATGCTCATGAAACATTGGAGAAGACAGGAAACTCGACCCATGGTCCCTTTTTTTATTTTAATTAGGCCTTGAGGATCATCACCTTGGTCCTTGTCCCTTTATGGACTGTAGGGGGGCTTTCGGCCTTAAAACCATCATCAAACCTGCAAAAATCCAATAAAACGTGGTATTAAATCCTACGGGGTTGGCCAGACTGCTTGCAAAGGCTAGAGAAGGTGGAAGAGCATTGAAATAGAGGGAAAATTCATGGAGGGAGGAAAAAATATGAAAGCAATGGTTTAAAAATCAAATAATGGCGCAGAATGGAAAAATGGTTTTGTGAAAACCGCAAGCATTTTTTGCGTGGAAATTGAGTGGTATGTAGTTTTACTCGGAGGGAACGCAAGTCAATTAAAAATGGATGCATGGATTTTGCAAAACCAATGGTCTCGCGCGATGTTTGACTATTAAACCGGGGTGGAAAAAATTGCGAAAAAATAAACGTACACCGTTGGATCTGGGGTGGAACATTTAAAGGCTATGGGAGAACGTGACGGATGGAAAGATGCTCAGGCGATGCTTTAGTGGGGGCCAGGTGGAAAGAAATGAATGGATGGGCGTTTGAATAGTGGAAGGTGGGTTTGGTGGGGTTGGATGTCACGTTAACGGAGAGCAGTTGGATTTAAATGAATCAACGATGAGATTTGAGGCGGAGGGTGGATGGATAGATATGGGTTGGCTGATCGAAGCATAGGAGGGGAGGTGTAATGACCGTTGATCTCTATAGATCGATGGTAAAGGTTGTTTCATGGAGTGAAAAGTCAGGGAGAAGAGGAGTGAAGCAATATGGTTTAAGGGATAAAGGAGGATGGGAGGATGAATAAGCATTGTCAGATCTCTCGGATCAACAACGGAGATCTGTCATTGGAGGGTAAATAAGGATGGGGGAGAAGGGGGCTAGGAATAAGGTAGGGGTGTGGTGTTGTGGAGAAAAGGTGACCTGAGGCGGGGTATAAATAAAAAAGGAACAAGGGCTAGGCGAGAAGGCGAGGAAAAGATGGGAAGGGGGGGGGGGGGGGGGGAATAGAGTGAGGGCAACTATTGATATCGATAGATCAACGGTGTATATTTCATCAGATGTGGAAACATAGGCAAAGGAGGAGGCATGGGTAATGAAGAAAGTCAGTGAATTGCCAATGCGATGAGGGATTAAAGAGGGGTACAGGAGCAGTGGTCCTGTGGGGAGATAAGGTGACCAGGAGTGGAGGGAAAGGGGTTAGTGGCTAGGCACTCGATCATAGAACAGGGTTTTATGGGAGTAACAAGGGAGTGGGATTTAATCCATGGGGGCTTAAGGCCTAAAATGGGGCAGAAAAGGTTTTTAATGGTTTTTTATGGGTTTTTTATAATTTTTTAGTGTTTTGATAGGTAAAATAGGGTAATTTAAACCATAAAAAAAGGATTTTTATGAGTTTAAAAGGGATTTTGGGAGGTTTTTAAGGAAAATGAAGGGTGAAGAGAAGGAGAAAATGGGATTTTTTAGAGGAAAATGTAGGATGAATAAGGGAAAAAATGAATGACAATAGGTTTAGAAAATCATGAAACATGACCTAAAAACAATGTTTTTGGATATCAACATGGTTTCTTGGTGGATTTCTTCAAGGAAACAGTAGTGAAGATGACTCTTAAGTAAAAAAGCATCAGAAGGCTTCAAGAATGAGAAATTTCCTATGAAAATAATATCTTGAAGGCTTTAAGACCTGTTTTAACCATCATTTGCTATGACAAAAATTTACTGATGGCTAACATAGACCATTGAATGCTTTCCAATGACAAAGTGAGGATATTTCTCTTAACATTTTTTTTACCATAATTTTGGAACAATTTTTTACAAGAGTCGTTGCATTTTAATGTTTATGGTATCCATTTGGTCATGTCTCCAAGGTTGATTCTCTCTGTGTATTTTTTGGCTCTATGCTTTGCTACAACTGTATGCATTTGCATTGTCATTATTTAAGAATTTTGGATGCAAAATATAGTGACATTGCAACATATATTTTCATATTGAATTTGTATATGAAATTATTTTTGCTGATCTCCAACTAATCTAATCCTCATTTAAAATAAACTTGTACTAGAAGAGAATTTAGATTTGAATTAGAAAAATGGAATATACTATGAAAAATATGTTTTCTGATCAAATATAGCCTCGTTTCCTAATCATTAGAAAAACACAGTCATGACAATAAGCAATGATTTTGGACAATATGAATTTCAGAACTCTCCAACTCAAAAACATGTTAGCATATTCAATTTTGTCTACATCAGAGAAAAATGAATGAGTAACATTAAGTTTTATTTGAATATTTAAAGAATCATTTCAGAGATTCCAAATGGAAACTGTATGTGCTAATCTTGCTCAATTAGTTACAACGAAAACAAGGGGCATACATAATATTTGTGTTTATGGGAATTGGATCCTTTTCCCATGGAATAGTATGTTGACAATTGAATATCATGATATTGAAGCTATATTCTTGGTCAGTATCACAATTTATAAAGCCTTGTCTTATTCTTTTTTATTTTCTTGTTGTACTCCTATGTCAATAATACTTTTCTACACCCATTATATCTCTACTAACTAATTTTGTTGTTGAAGTGTCATTGTTTCTTAGAGGTAACTAGAGGAAACAATACAACTACAAAAATGGAGCATGAGAGATTCTTAGTGAAAATTTTCTATCGCTGTTGTATTTATTTGTGACATATCATTTTCTTTGTTTATACAGGTCATCTGGCCACATAGTGACCACTATTTCCCAAGTGAAGAAAACTTGTTCGAGTTTCTTACTTTTATGGGGAAAAATGGAATTAAAAATATTGTTGATGTTGAGGTATATATTGTATACATCCGTTATAGTCTACTTTAGTTTATATTCTTGTTTTCATCGACTTTCATGTCTTATACTTTTTTTTTTGTGTCAGAAAATGAGCTCAGTATTGATGGTAGAAGCAGGGATTGAAGAAAGAGGAGAACAATAACACTATAGCGACAAAATGAAAATTAAATATAAAGAAGATAATTGGTCTACTAATACTCGTAGATCTAATATCTCGCATAAGACACACACATGGAGATTGATGGTCAAGTTTTCATAGTTAGTGAATTCACCTGTAATGCCTTGGGAACATAATGATAATGTTTTAAAGTGATGAAACAATACTTCATGTGTAAATTATATTCCAACGAATATTAAGTTTGAAACTTATATTGTAATATTTGACATTCTATATAATATAAGTTCTGTGGTTGAAATTATTTATAGTTGCTCTTGATATTGTTTAGTATTGTAATTAACATATGAAACTTTGTGTTTTCATATTATATGAACATGCACATTGTATGACAATTTTTAAATCATACAAACAAATTTATGTTGATTAATAATGAAGACAAAATAAATTTAAAACTACTAAATTATTCGTTTATATAATGAATATGAAACTACCAAAAAAAGATAAATCACTACTGCAAATGATAAATTTGTGATTACAAATGATGACTAAATTTTGCATATATACGACTATTGGTAGCTAATTTACAGTATCTTATAACACGAAAAAAATTTAGTCATATTTCTTTGGTCATTAATTGGTTTCAAGCGATGACTAAAATTTGCATATATATGATTATTAGTAGGTAATTTACAGTATCTTATATCACGAACAACATTTTAGTCACATTCCTTTGGTCATTAATTGGTTTTCTCAACTTATCATATAGTAATATGTTTTTTTTGTATATTTAGTCATTAATTGTGACAATTAATGACCAAATAAATGATTAAATCAATTACCAAATCAATGACTGAATTAATGACCAAAGCAATCACTAAATTAATTACCAAAGCAGTGACCAAATGTGTGACTAAATTAATGACCAAATATACTACTAGACAAGAAAATTGAGATAACCAATTAAGGACTAAGCTAAAAATGAATAAACGTTAGTCACATTATAAGATACTGTAAACTAGCTACTATTGGTCACCCACTGAAAAATTGTCGTTTATATGAAAATGTTAGTCATTTTTTTAGTAACTAATTAGTCATTTGTACTAGTGATATTAGCAGGGATTGAATGGTATAATTGATTAAACCTAGCTGAAAAGTGTTGCACTATGTCTCCTAGCTATCTTTGCAAATGATTATATTCTTCTAAAATGAGAAAAGGATTCCTCTTGATCACCCATTTATCAAGGAACAATTTCACAAAATGATGGGAATAAAAATTCCTTGCAATTGGAAATTTTTTGAACCATTTCCTGTCTTTTCCTTTCAAAGATAGACCAAACATCCTAATAGTAATATCATCTTCTTCAACCTCAAAAATATCAAGAAATTTTTTTAATTCCATGAATTTTTTTCTCAACAGTGATGTTACCATATTCTTCGTCAAACTTGGGAAGATATTTGTAATAGTTTTCAAGGAAATCATGGATTATAGGAGGTAAGATGAGTGGCTTGTATCTATCTAGAATTTTACAAGGTATAAGAGTATGTACACAAGCTATAATATTAGTGTTGATCACTTGAGGCTTATCAAGTGGAATATGATCATCATAATATTTAGAAGAAGCCTCTTGATGGAGATCAAAAGCATAAGGAAATTTTTACTCCAAAATTTTCAGAGCTAAGGAATTAAATATAGATCTGAGATCTTTTCTCAAATATAGTATACTTTGAAAATAATTCTTGATATTATTGAGAAAAGAGAAAAAATAATTTAGGAAAACAACATGATGTCTTGGATGAAAGTCCAAATTGAATACCTAGACTACCCATGTTTTCTTTTCATGTTTTTCTTAGAAAGGTTCATCCTCCAGTGGAGTTTTAGATTCAATTTTGAAATGAATTTGGAGTTTCCAAGTGAATGATTTAACCCTTCGTGTGTCTGATCACTCTCCACCATCAGCAATAAGATCTAATTATTCTCTTTCTTTCCCAGGGAATATCTGTCAACTCCTTCCTTGGAAAAGATTCCAGAATGTTAGCACTCCACCAGTTGTCCAAAGGCTAAAAGGAGACCAACAAAGGTAACCACATACCACTTTGACCTAGTAACTAGCCCTACTTGGATGAGAGGGCTCTCTCAATGAGATCACGATGAAGCATCGACTGTGAAAGGAATTTTTTTAGGCTAGATATGTTTAGATCAAGGTTTGTTTGATTTGACGGTTTTTTGATCGATGGTGGCTTAGGTCTAGGACTAGGTCTGGGCTTTAAAAATGAGTTATGTACAGATGTAATGGGGCAAGGTAGGTAGATAATTTATCACTTTAGAGATATATTTGTGTATAGGGTAGATTTTTAAGGTTTCAAAATGATAAATAATCTCATGAATTCATTTATATTAGAAGAATATGAAGAAAAATGTGAAATGTTCTCCAAAACAAAGAATTATATCAATGAATTATGTTTATTATCCTAGGAAATAAACACATGAAGCAAGGAAATGGAAATGGAAGGTAAAATACATTCAAACATATGATGGTGGAAGGGAAAACATTGCTAAAGAACATACCACAGGTGTCCCACTACAATAGCTATAAATTATGTCTATTACTTCCTCCCAAATTCACATGTACTCTAGTATCCATAAGGCTCAATTTCGTAACATTCAACTTTTCAAAATGATTAGAAGTTGCCTCGTATAGTCACTGAGGTCAAAATCCTCCCTTGGAGGTCGAATTTGTAGCAATAAAGGCCAAATACATGTGGCTATCCAATGTATGCTACATACAAGGGAGATTACTCAACCATTTCCACCTTTTTCTAACCATTATGAGAGATTTTATTGCATCATTAAATGGCAGATAAGACACCTAATAAACCCAAATTTTACCCATTTACATTTATTTTGACCCCTTAAATTCATTTAATTTTACCTCTTTACTTTTATCAAAGTCAAACTGAAAAATACCAAAATTTACACAGTGAAATTTCATGAAAATTATCAGTAATTTGTAGATGCACAATGAGCTATTGAAGGCCACTTTTGGGTGTCTTTATGAAGTCCAAATCCAAATATGAGACCAATTATAGAAATTTTGGAGATTTTAGTTGTCTTTATAATATTTAACCATGGAAAATGACCCTTTCTAGGCTAAGATATCTTCATTCTCCCAAGGTGTCTTCAGGTGCATAGTGAAAGTGAAAAATAGAGGTAGAGACATATGTCTTTTCGCCTCTTTTTTCTATTTTTCTCAACATTTGTGCCTTTTACCAAAAAATTGAGGAAATGGGTTTGGAGAGGAGGCCACCGTATTTCCAAAAATGTAGCTTTTTTTTCCATTTGGAGGCCCAGGAATGAAGCGCAACATGAGCTCATTGTGCTTCTAGACCTAGTAAAAATTGCTAAATTTCCAAAAAATGGACGAAATTTCACCAAAATGAAAAAATGCTCCAAATTTTCTCAAAAGTTGTCCAGAGATGGAAAATAAGTTTTTTTATGCTACCATGGATGCATCAACGAGTAGGTGCAACTTACCCTTCTCCTCATGGTTGATTAGGGTTTTCATCATCTCTCTTTTCTCTTGCTATAAGAGTGGTATCATATGGTTAGATTTGTCCAAATCATATTTCATTTGCCGGATTTGATCATATTTGTGTTTCAAAACTTCTTCAAGTGAAGTATTCCCTTCTTGACTTAGTAAATCTTCCATACCTTTCTGCTCATCATAACCTATCACCTACACTCATTGACAAAACTCTAAACAATTCAAATATTCAAAGAAATTCTTGATAAATCGAGAGGGAATGATTTCATTGAAATTGGAGGGCTCAAACCTTAGTATTTTCCCCCTTTCTTATACTTCCTTTTCTGTGATGGTGATGAGTAAACTTCCATACTTTCAAACCCTAGGTGGAAGGCAATAAAAATAGTGGATTGCGTAGCTATGAGTGAATGAAGTGATGAGATGGGTTTGGGAGTTTCCTAAATTTTTGAAAAATTTTAGGGGGGGAGGGAGTGATGTTAGTCAGTAGGGGAAAATGGAAATTTATAAAATAACTTAGTGGAGTGGGTGGAACAGAAAAAAATACAGTGATACCCTAGAAGGACATAGTGTAGACTAGGGTTTATGAAGAAAATGATAGAAATGAAGGGATGAGGTTATGTAGTGTATGGAGGTAGTATATCAACTGAAAATAGAGGTGTAGGGGAAATAAAACTAGGGTTTTGAATAGAAATTAATTATTTGGAAAATAAAACTATAAAATCTAAAAAAACCATAGGAGAACAAGTTTTTTACTTTATTTCTTGGTAAAAAATGCAAGGGAGGATATGAAATGTTTCGAATTACATATAGTAGATGTTGGAAGGTTGTAATGTCTGAACAAAAAATTTTAAAAACTAATTTGGCAGCCAAATACTACTTCTGCAAATCTCTGCCAGATGCGAAGCATAATCTCCCTTTTTGCAGTGCCCATGCACAGTGTACTGTCTCTGTGCGCAATGCCCTTCTCAGATTCGTAGTGTAGTGTCTCTATGCACAATGCCTGCACATTTTTACAATGAGAGGTATCAAAACAAATTTTCTTGCCAATGGGAGAGGGGATCACGATGGTAGGAGGATAGATGAGTGGAAATGAGTTTTTCTTTTGTCACTTATAGCTTTCTTTGTAGTCATTTCATCAATGTGGTGGGATGGCCCACCTCACAAATCTAATTTTCTTTTTAGAACCTTGTAGACTTAAAAAATTTAATTTCAACTTTACAACCTAGGAATTTATTAAATAATAGAAACATAAATTACATTTTGAAATCTGATCTTATTGAAGAATTTTTCCTATTACCTCTCCTCATTTTCCATCTTTATGCACGGAATGACAGATATTGCTGACCTTAACCCTAATGACCTAATGGTGAAACTAAGATGAATGAAGACCATGATGATTTGTATGAATTGATGTTGATGATGTTTCAACAATGGTGCACTCAACTGAGTGATGAGAATGACAATAACAAGTTAAATTTTCTGTGCCAAAGTACATGGATTTCTTTGAATATTTAAATTAGGCCTTCAACCTCTCTCGAGAGTGATATCTTGTTCTGAAAAAAATATTCTTTTTATGCATCGAGTTTATAGGTATACTCACTTTATAAAGAGATAATATTATAGCCAAAAAATTCACTTATTATTGGAGAGATTTTGGTCCCTTTAAATATCTTGAGAATAATTTTTAGAACATAGATGTAGCTCACTGTAATTTTTTCACTATTTTTAGGTCAGAACATGAGAATCTAGAATTTGATCAAACCTTGTTATTAGTTTTTCCTTGATGTTACCCAGATAATATTCTTGTGATTATTTAGCTTCATACTTGAGTGTCCTTCTTTGAGCTTCCCTTCCTTGAATTAACACCTTAGGTTTGATGCCCTGTTCAGAGACATAATGGAAACAACATTAGATGATTTATCTGTTTGTGATTTATTTTTACTTCACTTAATAATATTCTTATTTCACTTATTATTATTAGTCTTTCCCTTCATCAAAAAACTATAAAAAATTGAAAAACAATGAGATAAATGACACAAGATATAAGCGATCATACAGGGAAAAAACATATGTAATCTAAGAGGAAAACCAACGAGAATTATTCTCCTTATATAATCTTCTGAAGAAAAATTCCATGTCCTAAAATCTTGACCAAGAACTTGTCCAAGACCAACTCAAAATAATCGTTTGGTCAAATATTTTTCTGTAAATTCAATGATGTTCAAAATTACTGCAACACTCCTCTTTTCGTCGAATCCTCAAATCTTGGACCTCTATTATAGGTCTATAATTATCATCCAACTTGTAACATACTTTATTTATAAGAATTTGAAAAATTAGTAAAAATAAACATGTCTTATATTCCTTGCTTTCTGTTAGCGCCTAAATCCACCTCAGGCTGAAATAAGGCAAAAAAAGGACAACACCAAACCACGCTTAGCCTCGTATCTAGCCCTACGAGGACAGGGGAGGGCTCTCTTCGGGTCAATCTCAATTAAAATATTCAGAAGGGCTTGAGATGAGTAAAACAAAAAATAATCTTAGGCTAGATAAAAAAATAGGAGGGTTTGATTTTTGATTTTTAGGGGGTTTTGTTGGAAAAAGCGAAAAACAATTTTTGGGCCTGGGGATGAGGCCAAATTCTTGCAGAGTTCAAGTTGGGGCAGGGTAGGAAATGAATTTTATGTCTTATATTCAATTAATGGATATAAAATACTGTTGAGAAGCTGAAGAGGGCAAGAGAGTGCAAGGATCCTCCTCAAACTGACGAAAAACATGTAAAAATAAACAAAATTTTAAGGCAGAGCACCAACAAACTAATGAATTCTACCTCAATTAATCATTTGTTTAATTCAGAAGAAAAGAGAAGGGAAATGGAATACATATAAAATTAATGAAACTTACAATAACATGAGAAGAACATCATCAA
Source organism: Pinus albicaulis (assembly GCA_034641835.2). Classification (NCBI taxonomy): domain Eukaryota; kingdom Viridiplantae; phylum Streptophyta; class Pinopsida; order Pinales; family Pinaceae; genus Pinus; species Pinus albicaulis. Next base: position 1,199,674,227 of record CM076581.1, on the reverse strand, counting down.
AACTCAGAAGCCACAAGGATCCCAACTAGTGATGCAAAACTCTAGTCTTTCCTTTGCCAAAAATCTGAAATGAATGTACAATGAGGTGCCAAACTTTTCCCAAGTATCCAACCCTGAAAATGTCTCAGAAAATACAATATATAGACTATCCTAACTCCTTCCCATGCCTCTAGGGTTCGAGCTCATCCTTCTAGGAGCTGTTTCAACCAATTCTAAACATGGAGCTAAAATCTAAGCAACCAAACAACTTGCCTCTATATGCTAGGAAACTGATCCATTCACTTAATTTTCATCTTTTGGTGAATGAATCCTCTAGAAAAAGTAAAAAATTGCCAAATTTACATCATATTCATCAAATTACATCATGGTAGGTCAATCATCACATGAATAAAGTAAAACTAGTCAAAACTAGGAGAATTTCTGAGCTGAAGAGTGAAAATGAGGCAAAATTTCTCTATGCGCCGCGCTAAAAAACTCAATGTGTCGCGCCACTTTGAGCTTGTTTTTTGGGCACTTCCTGGAGTCTAAATTGAGCTTATGATAGCTCACTGGAAATACCTAGATTTCTGATATCCAACCCAAGTGGAATTTTTTAATTTTCATGTCATTTTCCCCTCCAAAACTGCAATCTCCCAAGACTGGTTCCTGCTGGTGTAAAAAGTGGCAGAAAGGCCATTTTGGAGTGTTTTTGGCCCTTTAGGCAGCCCATAATTTGATGAAATGATTCATCCATTCCTGAACATACATAATATATCATGAAAAACCAAAAAATGAAAATTTTTCCTCCAGAAGATGTCCCAATCATAAGCGCGCGTCGGGTGGCGCGACGTGTCGGGCGAAAAAACCTGTTTTGCAACCAAAATTTTCAAAAATGACAAAATATTCTCCAAATTTACCAAAATTTGGAGTGAAGGTCTCCCATCATGTCTCATGCTCAGCCAAGGAAGCTTCGGCCAAGATTCAGAGTGGATCCGGCCTTTTCCGACGTTTCAGTTCTTTTCTCAACCTCGCCTTCAGGATCTTCATTTTTGCTCTGCAAACATGTGTGCGGGACCAATAGTGATTCTTCCTGTGTCTGAGCATGTCTTTGTCCCTATTGGAATTCACCAACAGCTTCTCCAGATGAATTTTGACGCTCGTAAGGCAAGTCTCTCGCTCAAATGGTGTCATGTCACCTGGTCTCTTTCGGGCCAATTCACGGTCTTCACGGATTTGCCACAACTCAATGAGTGTCTGATGATCCTTCAGTTGTTTATTCCACTGCTCCAAGTAATTTATAACCCACTAAGCTCTCTGCAACTTCACGGTCAAAGTGTCAATCTCAGCTTTGTTTTCTTGGATGATTTCTTTCAGCTTTGAGCTAGGAGAGCTCGAATCAACATCGATCAATATAAAATCAGTATCTTGGCCTCCTGAGGGGCCCTCATCGTGCATAGGATTCTTGCCTCTATCCTGTACCTATGTTGTTGTAGAAGGCCAGACTCATTCCATGCCAAGTGGAGATAGTACTCGCACTGCTCATGAAGGTAACGAGACCCATTCCACCCCTGGTGGAGATAGTAATCATCGTGCTGCTGCGAATAAGGCTCTGTGGCCTCTCTAATATGTCACACACACTGGAGCACTGATAGGATCAGTCTCAGGAACCTCAAACTGGAGTGAAGGCTCTGCCTCATCATGAACAATCTTAGGAGGAGGCTGGGGGGCTGCAAAGAAGTCACGGGAAATGAACTCATCCCATGTGATGCCCTACAATCCAAGCTGATGTACTACAATGATTTTAATGAGCGCATAATGATAAATGCTGTTACGTTGCTACTCTAGAGTCTTCTTCTACACAAGGGTAGTCATCCGCTCTATGTTTCGGCACATGAAGTATGGAATATTCATCAGTCGCACTCTCGTGAAATGCATCAAAAGTCTGATATGATATGCATAAAGGCGCGAGAATCTACCCTCGTAGCTGAAGTATCTAATGATGAGTTTCATTAATGGCGCATAGGACTCCTTCAAAAACTGGAAAGGGAATACCCTGCTCAACTGCCTCAAATATCCAGGCCTGATGTAAGGTTCATAATATGCTCTATCCAGCTGCTGTCTCTTATTCCACTCCTCACCAATGTTCGATATCCCGATCGCCTCAGAAATAGTCTCTGGTGTCAAGGTGAAGTTCACTCCAACAAGATTTACATGACCATAACGCAACTGTAGGAAAAATAAGCGAACCAACTCTGGATGGTGTTGAATCTGAGATATCATCTCGCAATACCGAAAACATGAATGTTGCTGAAAGCATGTCATTGCAAGAGGGCAGGCCTGCAATTGAGCCAAATAAGTGGGCTCCTCCCTTACGTTCCTGCCACTTTTATGAGACCTCCTTGGTACATTTAGCTCTGCGGTTGAATCACTGTCCTGCTCATATCCCTGCTCATATGATGAATTTGTTTCTAACATGATTCTGAAAACAAGGTGTTTGAAAAATATGTGCTGATATATGTATGGTGAAAACAATAGTTTGGTGTATGCTTTAATGCCACATGTGCCACATATGAAATGAGGTGCTGTGAGAAATATCACAGTGGGAAAAAGGACTGTCAAGTGGGATTTAAGTATGAGGACAGTCACTGTTTGGGGGACTTATGGATTTTGGGATTCATAAGTGATATGGGAATAAGTGATAGTGATGGGGGTAGTTTTTAGGAGCAAGAGTCAATGAGATGGAAAAATATACCTAGGTCAAGTGAAAACAAGAAAGAGACAATCCTTGTATGCTTCGGAAATTAGGATTTCACCAATGATAGGAAGGGAGGGAAATCATGGCAGATGATAGGGTTTGAGGATTCAAAAACATTGGAACAAAGGGTAAAATGGATATGGGACAGTGGAAATAGAAGAGGGACTGTGGTATAATATTGTGACAGTAATGAGAGCACAAATGAAAGTGGGATGGTAGTTTAAGCACCAAACACCTCTTTGCAAACCCTAAAGAGCATATTTAATATGGGTATAGGGTTTTACTCTTTCATTAACCAAAATCCAATGTCCTCGCTTCTAAACACACCACACATGAATACAATAAGTGAATAGGCCTTGTCAACTTACTTGGAGAAGAATTGAGCTGAAACAAATTGAGTTTTTGTGGAGCGGAAATGATTTTGGCCTTGGAGGCTCTGTGCGCTGCGCACAAGCCCAATGAGCCGCACCTCGTGAGTGCATCGCGCCCGTTGTAAAATGAAAATATTTTTTCGGCTCTATGCGCCGCGCTCTGTGGGTGCGTCGCGCCCTGTCCCAATGCGTCGCGCTGTCTTCAAACACACAATCAACCCTTTAAAACATATTTTTGTCCCTCCAAACTTCAAACTCGACTTTCTCTTGGATTTTCTCAATAAATCTTGATGCAAATGAATGAATGGCTTTGAGAAATATCTTATATAGACATGGTTTTAATTTTTTCTTCTTCAAAACCCATTTTGTAATGTTTTTGACTTTGGCACTTTTTCATTTAATACAACTTTGTCTTTTGTTTCCTCACTGAATTTCTGAGCTTTGAATGATGAAATTGGTTGATTTTTTGCAGGGATGTTGGCATCAAACCTTGGCAAAGGATGACCAGAGTCTGCATGTGAAGAACTTCATGGAGGAAAAATACATATTTATTACAAAAACAAACTTGACAAATTCTTCTTCAAAACAGAGTTTTGAAGAAGAAACATCCGCGAGCATATTTGACCATGTAAATCCTGAAATGACACTTGTTGAAAACATCCTCATGGCCTGCGGGTATTATTTAACATTTCGGAAGACCACACCCTAGACCTAGAAACTAAAAGACTCTTTTTAGCCAAAATAACCATCTATGACTATAAATGACATGAACTGAACTTTGTTGAATTTTGAGAAATTTTGACCAACCTAGCAGGTACAAGCATGAGGGAAAATGAGAGAATAAAACCCTTCCATCAGATAATGGCATGCCCCTAACAGAATGTAGATGAATGAGCAGAATGAGACACCTAAACAATGAAGTGCAATAACAGAAATGATCTCTGACGGAGGGATGTAAAGACCGACTCTAAAATTTGCTCCAATGGGGATGGTAGCTCCTTGGAGGTGCCAAGAACGGCAAATATTTGGGAGAGTATACCAGTGCCTTCGTCCATTGGGCTATGGAGTCCATTATTTTGAAAAAACAACTCAAGACTTTTGACTGAATTTATTTGACTGAAACTTTAAATTAAACTTACTCAAATTTAAAAATAGAAATGACTGAACCAGACCGACTAAACAAACTCAAACCAAAACTAAAATCTTTCTTCTGAATTATAGCCTTCACTTCCGGCCCCAGACTGAAGAAAAGACTATAGTGCACACTTACAATGAAATTGAAATACATGATATGTACAATCACAATGTGATCAGCAGAAAACATCATAGAAATGGTACTGCTTGAGCAACCGATCATTGATCGGCCCTCCTGGACAGTCTTCACCGTTCATCTCCTTCAAAAGAAAGGCATTCTGACCTCGATATGTTTCAATCTTGAATGGACCTTTCCAGAGGTTTTCAAACTTACCGTGTTTACCTTTGTCCTCATTCCTAGCATCCCACTTCAGTACCACTTCCTCCAACTGGAATTTATCCACCTTTGCTTTCCTATCATAGATATCTTTGATTCTCTCCTGCAACTTAAATGTGTTCTGGAAGACCTCTTCTCTAGTTTGCTGCAAATGAATCATCTAATTTATCCTTCTCTGCATATGGCTTTCTTCACTACCAGCTTCCTGAAGAAGCTTGACCACCGGAACAACAAATGAGGTAGGAAAGACTGTATATACTCCATAAACTAACTCGAAGGGAGACATACCAATGGACTTCTTTTGACTTACCCGATCATCCCATAGCGCATTTACCAGCTTCTTATGCCAACTCTTCTTATTTATGTCCAACAACTTTTTAATGATATTCACTAGAGACTTATTGGAAGATTCCACCAAACCGTTACCTTGCGGATGATAAGCGGTTGAATGCCCCAAAATGATTTTATAATTCGCATAAAACTCAATCATCTTTCTTGATTTAAAAGCCACTGCATTATCAGTGATCAATTTAATCAGGCAACCAAAACGAGACAAAATGTTGTTCTCAAGGAAAGAAATAATTACCGAATCGGTGGCTTGTCTTGTGGGAACTGCTTCGATCCATTTTGTAAAGTAATCAGTGGCTGTTAGAATCCATCTATGCTGTCCTGAGGAAGGAGGATGAATCTTCCCAATGAAATCCAAACCCCACAACTGGAAGGGGGCGCTTACCTCAATAGGCATGAGTGGAAATGGCTGTAATTTCTGTCTTCCTTCGAAAATATGGCACTCATGGCAGCCTTTCACTATTTTATATACATCAACTAACAATGTCGGCCAATAGTACCCTGCTCTCAAAATCTTATTGGCAGTTGTTTTCCAAAAATGATGACCACCGCAATCTCCTTTGTGGAAATCCTCCATTACCTTCTTCGCTTCTTCCTCCAAACCATTCAATAACACACCACCTGGATCTTTCAAATAAAGTGCAGAATTCAAAATACAAAATTTTGCAGCCTTCAGTTTCAAAGTTATACCTTTGTTTCTAGTCATGTCGGGCGGTGATGACAAATTTTGAAGAACATACACGATATCTGAATACCATGGGGAAGAAAAAAACATTTACGATACCTGAAGTGGTGAATTCTCCTCATCCTCATCAGACATAGCAGAAATCAGATTTATGTCTAGCGCATGCAAATTCTATTCAGCCATAAGCTTCGCCAGCCCCTGTCCCTTGATAAGATTTGTGGGCCTTATTTCCACATCATATTCTAGCAAAGTTGCGATCCAATTACCACGTCTTCCTTCCAGATCAGTCTGTACTAAAACATCTTTCACGGCAGTGTTAAGAACATAAGCCAAAATATGGGAATGCAAAATGTATACCCGGAAATCCTTCAATGCTTTTACCAGTGCCAGAGCTGGCTTCTCAATGATGTTGTATTTCAAGGCTGTGTCTCTAATAGTTCGACTGAAAAACGCTATGGGCTTCTCATGTCCATCTCTTTTCTGCATTAACACAGCTGCCAAAGTGTGCTCTAAAGCAAAGGAAAACAAAATAAAATCTTGGGTGTAATTCGAGCTGATTAACACCGGAGCTGAAGATAGTGCCAACTTCACCAAATTAAAGGACTTTACCGCATATTCAATCCACTTCACTTGGCTGTCCTTTTTCAGCATATTTTTTATTTCTCTTAAATTTTCAGCAAGGTTAGGGACAAAACGGCATAAAAAGTTCATCTTACCATTAAAAGACTGAATCTCCTTCTTATTCTTGGGAGGGTCAATTTGCTGGATTTCTTCAACATGTGTTGTATCAATACGAATGCCATCTTTGGAAATGATGTGACCAAGTAATTTCCCTTCATCCATGGCAAATAGGCTCTTTTTAGGATTAAGCGAGACACCATATTTTATGTACTTTTGAAAAACGACTTTCAAGTGATACATATGCTCTTCATCTGAATTGGAAAAAACCATCAAATCATCAAGGTATATAACAAGGAAAACATCTTTTTCATTCGGAAAATCCATGTCCATCGCCCGCTGGAAAGTTGCACCAGCATTCTTCAAACGGAATGGCATCCTGGCATAGTGGAATGTTCCCCACGGAGTGGTGAACGCTGTTTTGTCACGGTCGTCCTCATGAACCAAAATTTGGTTATATCCAGAATAACCGTCGAGTAGTGACATCCAAGATGCACCCACTACTCGCTACAATATATGATCCATCTTAGGAAATGGATAATTTTCCTTCAATGACACCTTGTTCAGATTTCGGAAATCAATACACAACCGAATCTCACCTGTCTTTTTCCACACTGGCACTAAATTGGAAATCCAATCAGAAAATCTGATGGGAACAATGATTCCTTCTTTGTACAACTTGTTTACCTCCTTCTCAATCGATGGTAGCAACTTCGAATTGATTCTTCTTAGATTTTGTCTGAAAGGCTTCTGATTAGGCTTAATTGGGATAGTATGTTGGATTATATTGGTGTCATACGTCTTTAAATATGAGTAATCCCGAGCGAAAGCATCAGCAAATGAAGACAACAAACTCACATATTTGGCTTTTACCTCCGGTGGCAATGATTTGGATAACTTCACCATTTTGGGGTCTTCAACTGTCCCAATATTTACATCCTCAACTCCTTTTTCAGTCAGTCGTAAGGTTGGTTTCTTGGCCACATCATCCTGATCGAAGAGCTCTTCTAAAGTTATCAAACCTTTAGGAATAATGTTATCTTTCAGCTGCAACACTTCTATTTTATTGACTTGAACATCATCACCATCATCATATTCCACATCGATTGAGGTATCTTTGAACTTACCTTTACTTTGCAGAAAATCATTAATCTCATCGTCATCTTGGAAAACTTGCCAACATCTTTGATTATCCGGGACGGTAGGACGGTGCTTCACATGGATTTCAAACTTATTAATTGAATTCATTGGGATCTTCAAGTTACTTACTGCCTTAGCAAGTGCATCTGCAATTCCATTTTGAATGCGAGGGATACAAGTCAAGGTATAATCTGAAAACTCCTTCAAAATATCAAGGATAGCATTCTAGTAAGCCAGCATTCGGGGATGTTTCGTTTGATATTCACCCTTTACCTACTTAATCACCAATTCGAAGTCACCATAGACTGCAATTCTCTTAGCATTCATCTTTCTAAGAATCTTTAGGCCAGCAATCAGAGCTTCATACTCAACCTCATTGTTTGAACAATCAAATGCTAATTTGTAAGAACATACCCGTACATTGCTCGGTACCTTGCTAGGAGCGGAAAAAGGACTGTGTACCCAAATACCAATTCCAACACCATCACTTCCGACTGCGCCATTGAAATCCATGGTCCATAGACCCTCTTCATCATCCTCTAAGTGCTGAAATTGTGCTAGCTCTATTTTTTCTGCTTGCTGTCCACTATCTTTAGCTGATTGCTCAATTGTGCTTTCCACTTTTTGCCTTTCCTTCTGCAAAACTTCTCTGAAATTCTCGGTAATCTCTGGAATATATTTTGCTTGAACTAACTAACTATCTACATCATTGAAACTATCAGCAAACAAAACAAAAGACTCTAAATCTGTATGTACATAATTAATCAAATGACTGACCGGTTTCTCCTTAGTTGTAATCATGTACTTCATTTTTTGTTCCCGGTACAACTTTCTCATTTGGCCAAACATGGAATCGTTGCATAGGAGAAATCTAACTGTAATGTCCCTTTCAATTTTTCTCCCCAAGACCTGGGAAGCAACATACCAAATATGGGAGGAATGTCTGCTACAACAACGTCCATCAAAACATTCTTTGTAGGAATCTAATCCAAAATTACAACCAAATCTTTAATGAGCCCAATACATCTCACTCTGCTAGAATCAAATGAATAAATATCATGGTACTTCCTGGTAATTTCTAAACCCAACTTCTCCATGATTTCTTTCGGCATAAGATTATGCGAAGCACCAGAATCTAACATGGCATTATGCAACACAAACTCATGCAATCGAAGACTGATATAAAAAGGAGGCACTTCGCTGTCCAGAGACTCACCATCTAAAGCTGGTCAAAATATCAGTTTCAGTTGATCATCTTCAATATTCACCATGTCAGACATGGGATCGAAATTCAAAATTCTAGAAACTTGGCCTTTATAACTACTGTTCCTCATTAGTTCAGTCAAGGGAATGGATACGTTTAATTTAGAAATCTCATTCTCCAAACTAAAGGATGAAGTCTTTTCGATCTCTTTGGCTGGAAAATCTTTCTTTTCAACCTTCTCCCTCGATGTAATTGGCTGATTTGATTTTTCTGCTGATGATGACTTAGTGGCAGCAAAATCAACTATCTCTTTTTCTTTCTTTTGTGCAACAGGTGAATCATTTTTAGGTGATGAAACCTCCTTTCTCTTCTGAATTGGATTGATTGGTACATCTCTATTTCTAAGAGAATATTTCTTCTGCTGGGCTGAAAATGCACTCATATATCCTCTCTGATACTCATCCGACTCCTCCTCAAGGGCTGCATCATTAGCCAGGAAAAAATCCTCATCTCTTTGTACCGATGAAATTTCTGCATACTCTTCATCTTCGATGATATAAATGGGAAAATCATCAAGAGTAAAGAAATGATTTTCCTCCCCCACTACATCATCTTCGTCATCTGAATCCTAACCAACAAAATTCTGCTGAAGAGGTGTCTTTACTTGGTGATGGACTGCTGGTTCTTGTGCTTGCTGTTCTCGTTGCTTAATCCTAAATTGTGGCTGTTGCTGACCAGGGAAGTTGGGATTTTGAACTTGTGGTTCGAGCTTATCAAGAGTGAACCTTTCGAACATTTTTTCCACCTTGTGAAGTATCTGATCTGTATATGTAGAAGCTTCTCCCTTTATCACTACTTTCTTCTCTGCTTTCAATCTATCTCAATTTTTATTCACAATACCATAATATGAAATGGGACCCTTTTACTTTTTAACTGGTATCAATTTTGTATTATTTTGAAAAGGTCCGAACATGAAATAAAGAACATTACAAGAAACCTTTTCCAGATACAAACCAATAATGGCCTTGGGATATAAACAATTAAATCTTTTATCATTGCGATAAAGCGATCGCAAGATCGCATATCGCAATGACAGAGAGGACAAACAACTTATGGAAATGATTGTTGCACCGATGCGATAACACGCAATCTAAGACGGCACAAGCATGCATGCTTAACAAAGAGCCCCGGTCAATGCTCCCGATGCGATGCGATATCGCTATCGGCGATCGAAGATTCTAAGAGATGCTAACCTAAGAAAAGCGTCGTTTCTTCCCGATGCGATGCGATAAAGCCAAAACACGAACTTCGAAAAAGCTGTTAAAATGGGGATATTACGATTAATTCGTATTAAAATCCTTATCTTTATAATGAAGATTCACCTGCGCTCAACCGCCAAAACGGCCAAGGCACGCTTAAACAAATCATTTCACCAATAAACGACGTGATGGATATTTAAATGATTGACGGGTTTTTGCGGCCATTTAATGAAATATTAAGTTTAAAATATTTTTCAGATTGAATCCATGGAAACATTAAGATAATTCTTCATCACGCAATATATTTCCCCCGTGTTTGGTTTTTACTATCAATTCTCTGCGTTACGCTCATTTTTCTCCTGTGCAGAATTCTAAGCTGATAGATGCAAGCAAAATGGGGAAGAAGTCCAAGAAAACTGCAAACGCTTTCGCCTCGCCAGTTATAGAGCAAGCCATCACTGATCAGGGAAACAAAAAGAAAGGATTGATATCCGTTACTACATGTTTTGGTCTTGGCAAAACTTCTTGGCAAAGTACCTATAATTTGATAGAAGCTGAAGAACCCGAAGCAACAACAGTAGAAGCCACAGTCGATACCACTCAGAAATCTGAAGGTACATTAAAGGACTTAGCTGACTCTTTCCTTCATCGGATAGCAGCTCGGGAACAAATTCTCCCATACATGGATGTAGTAAGGTGGGCAATTGAGGAACTCCCAATCACAGACGAAACCTTCTGCACCAGAGATGGGAGAGTCTTCGGTTCGTTCCAAGCTAATGATTTGAGGCAGATGTATCATTTGCCTGAGCCTGAGAAGAAGTACAACAAAGCATTTCTGGAGAAATTCCGAAGTGAGAACGAAACTGAATCCGAACCCATTCGAAATTGGAGGCAGAATCCGGCAAAACACAAGCATAAGTCTTCCGGTATGTATTCTATTGATTCTCTATGTTCTCCTTACTGCTATGCTGGAATAATGATGTGTAGATTATGGGGTTTACATGACTCCTCTAATTTCACTATAGAAATGGTTCCTTTAATGGAGGCAGCGTGCAATAGTGAAATTATGGATTGGGGAACTATACTGTCTGACAAATTAGCCACCGCAGTTCTTGATTTCAGAGGCAATACTCGCATTTCTGAAAGGTTTATTTCCCCATTTTACTACAGTGCTTATATTCTGGACACCCTGTGTTTTAATTCTGAATTTCCCGTGCTCGGCTGGAGGTGGACTCCAAAAGAGCCCATGCCCATTCACATATACTATCAGAAATTGTGGAAAACCTCCCATAGGCACCATTTATACCAAATCTGCAATGGCTTCATGTTACCCATTCATTACTCTATTTTTGATAAACCTGCTCCCAAGATTTCCTACCAAGCAGGGATTGATTTAACTGGCTTAGGGAGATGGTTTGCTGAGGAAAAATTTACTTATATAAGAATTTTTGGTAGCCAAGCCAAGCCTCACGTTCTTCCTCTGTACATACCTGATAAACTGCTGGCAAGGGAGATAGCCTATCAGATTATTTCCGAGGGTGTAACACAAACTTTAAAGAGAAATAAGAAGCAGGTTTGGCCCTCTTTTCCTCTTAGATGTGGTGTCTACACTCTGAATGATCTCAAACATGCAGAGAAAGAAGCTATAAAGATGAAATCCTTAACTCTGGCAACTCTCCCTAATAGGCATTTTGATCCCGACAAAGTGGCCTATAATGCCCTTGAACAGGCCAAATTGGAAAAGTTTGATCATAAAGAGGATATGTTTGATGACCTGTTCTCCACAACCGAGTCAATGTCCCAAGTTAGATCGTTGGCCAGGATGAAATATCAAGATGAAGGGTTAGTTGAATTCGACAGACTTAGAGCACAGAGGTTGCAAACTCTGCCCCTAGATCTATTAGCAACAAGCCCAGCAGCAGAATCAAACGAGCCAGAACAACGACATACTAAGGAACCTCTGGTTGTGACAAATGGACAGGAGAAAATGCAAGAGAAAACCCAAACAAAAGAACAGGAACAGAGCATCATAAAAATAAATCAAGATACTCAAATTGATCCCGAATTGCTCCAGGAATGGCAGCAATTCGATTCAATTATCAATAATTCCGAAGGTTCAAAGGAAGCCCAAGCAGCAAGAGTAGCAGACATACAGGAGAACGTTTCAAAACAGATTCCAGGTGAAACCAGCGGCCTACCCAGTTCTAAAGGAAAAGAGATAATTCCAAAAGACCCCTCTGACCAAGTTATTTTGCAAATAGAAGAAATTCCCCCCTTGGATGTCTTCTATAGCCCGAAACATAAAGCTGTGGTAAAACGACAAAGGAAGAGGAAAAGGACTGATAAGCCTTCCCTGTTTCCAGAATTAACAGTGACGGGAAATGTAGTTTGGAAGGAGGAATTTGATCCCTCTGAGGATTTAACAAAATTATCACAATTTGTTGGAGCCTATTCAGCAGCAACAATAGATAAGGCATCGGAGGTAAGTCTTTTATTAAAAACAAGAGACCAGGATATTCTCTTGTTACAAACGCAATTATCACAAGCACGGCAAAAGGCAGAGCAGGCAGAACTGCAATTGTTAACACAACAGCAAACCAATAATCAATTAACTCAACAATTGCAGGAGGAAAGGCAGAGGATTGATCAGAGTGCAGTTCAGAAGCAGAAAGAATTATCAGAAGCATTGGCACAACTCAAGACAGCAAATGAACAAATGTTGAAGATGAAAGATGAGCATATTGCTCAAATATCAGCCCAGCTTGAGAAAACAAAGAATCTTCCACAGGTAGCTGAATTCAGGGCAGAGGCAGTACAAATAAACAAAGCATTATTAACACAGATAAAGTTGTTATGTCAACAAATTGCCCAGGCAGAACCTTTATGTGACTTAACAACATCTCTAAGTAATAAATCAGCTGATGCTATAACAGACTTCGAGCAGGCCGATGAGATAGTGACCAATTATCTTGAGTGGCAAGGTACTGAGGAAGGACAGTCAGCTAAATTGCCAAAGATCTTAGAATCGCATAAAGAGATATTATTTATAGAATGGCAATCTCAGTTAAACAAAGCAGAGAGGGCAGTTTCCAGATGCAAATTAACCACAATTAATTTGGTTGAATTAGTTAATGACACTCTCTACTTATCTAACATGATTTCCCAATGTACCCCAGGTAAATTGACATCAGCTAAAACATTGGAGCAGTCATGTTACTCAGAGCTGGAGAGAACTGGCAGATTAATCGCAGGAATTAACAGTTTGACATGGGACACCTATTGGATGTTCTTAGTCAAACCTTACAGCCAGAGAGCCGCCCTCAAATGCCTCTCAGATGCAATCGGATGCATCATTCCTGAAATGCAGGACGCCACCTATGATGCCCAACTCAATTCGCGCCTTAACCGACGACCAGAAGCGGAGCCGATGCTTGCAATTTGCCAGCTCAGAATTAGAGATGAACAACCTAAGTGATGATTCATGCCACCGACTGCCAGATTGCCATGATGGAGATATTCAAGATCGTATGATACCAATTAAGTAGGATTTTTCAGTTTCATAGATATTTAGATAGAATTAGTATTTATAGACCCTTTCATGCATTTAGAAAGGGTCGTAAAGTTTTGTATATGACTTAAAATCTGAAGTTACACTACTGTACTTCAGGTGTATTTTTTTTTTTTATAAAACTCGACCAATTATTCTAATTTTGATAAGAAAGCTTTTATGCAAATGTGCACTACTGTCTTTGTGTGAAAGTATTTTTGCGTTGAAAGAAGAATCTCAAATAGCGATTGATATTGGGGAATGACTTGCAGCTCATATGGTACTATTATCTATGTCTGAATCCATTCTTTTTTTTATATAAATTGTTTTTTGGTTACTTTTGCTATTATTGGATATATGTATGTGTTTTAACAGTATTTCTGTATTCCTTCCATTATTGGATGTTTATGGTATGCTTTTCTTTCAATCATATATATGTCAATGATATAAATTGAGATAAGTGTAATAATATTTTATCAATTGCTTCATTCAACTAATTGAATGAAGTAATTATTATTTAAATGAATATCTTTGTTTATTAAATAGTGTCATCTATATGCCTATTTACAAACATAGATCATCAAATGTTGCACTTAAGAATAGAAACTTCCCGGGATATAATAGTCATTTATATTTGTCGTTTATAGATTAAATACTCCATCCAATACCACTTATTATCACTCATTCACCCATTTCTATTCTTTATCGGGAAACTGGTCCCATCATATCCAGTCGGAGCCACTATTCCAAACGGAAAAGGAGCTGTCTTAAGGTCCGGACCGGGTGGTTATCCCCAATGTTGTTGCAGCGATTTTCGAGGCATCAACATTTTTGGCGCTAGAAGGAGGGCAATCAACTGTGAATGGCAAGAAAACCTAAGTCTGCAAACCATTCTAAGAGTAATTCTCCCTCCGCATCACCTCATACTTCCCAATTGCATGCTGATTCTTTAGCATCCAAGCAAGAAGAAGAGGTATCCACTATCACTTCTCAAACCCACCATACTTCAGAACAATTAAGTCTTGAATCTCCTGAAGTTCAGTCTCTCATCCATAAACTTCAGAGTTTCTCGATTTCACCACAGAAATCTGAGCTATCTCAAAGCAGTGAGACTTCGCAATTCAATCTACCTCACCCTCTCACTAGACTTCAGAGTGAAAAGCTCGGTATTGAACCTACTGAACTCCCTTTACCTAAAAGGAAAAGGGCAAAGAAAAACACTGAAGATTCTGACAGTGAAACACTTTCATCCACATCCTCCATCTCATCTTCCCCAGTGCGAAGTCAACCATCCACTCCCTCATTACATATTGTTGTTCACCAGGAACTTGGAACTTCAACATCTCAAACTGCTCACTCCTCAACATCAATTCCTTCCCAAACAACTGGAATTTCAACAACAGTATCATCCACCACTGGTATTACAATGGCAGATCCATGGACCAGACCTGGTGCAGTCAATATGCCCGCGCCATTACATCCATTACCAGATGCTCCTGAAAAATGGCTACCCAAGTTTAATCCAGAAAATGGAACCCAAGCTGAGGAACATATCAATAACTTCATGTTAGCAGTTAATTTGAAGGGAGTAACTGAGCAAGATGTCGTTGTTAGGCTTTTTCCTTATACATTGCAAGGATCAGCAGGATCCTGGTATTTTTCCCTGCCTTCTGATTCTATTACTAGTTGGGACATTTGCCAAGAACAATTTCTCACTAAGTATGGAGACGATAGATCTTTAGCTACACTAATAAATGATCTCTCCAATCTTAGGATAGAGCATAGGGAACCCATTAAAGAATTTAATGCTCGTTTCAATAAACTTTTGAATAAAATCCCAACGACTTCCAAACCAAGTGAACAAATCCGAAGTGAGTGGTATATTACTGCCCTACCTGCCAATATAGCTATTTTTGTAGACAGGGCCGCAAAACCAACACTTGCTGAAAACATGAAAGAAGCACTTGCTGTGGAAAAACGTATTAATGCTCTAGAAAAAAAAGCGGCTCTTGAGGAAAGAAAAACCAAAAAAGTTTCATTCAAAGAAGACTCAAAGAAGAAAATCTCGAAAGATCCATATGATATGGAAGGCCTCCAAAAGGTCCTCAAGACTATGTCAAATGAAATGATTGAAATTAAGAAACAAGTCACTGAAACTTCAACCAAAAGGCCTTTTAAGAATTATAAGAAAACCGAATCAAAACCACCAAATATCATATCTTATGCAGATTCAGATCAAGAAGAAGAAGAAGAGGAAACAATCTCACCAACTGATGATGAAGAGGAAGTTGTTGAATGCCATGGCATGTGGGATTTCATACTACCCAACTCCGATACAGATAATGATGAAGAAGCTTTTCCTGTTTCTACTAGGAGTAAAGGTACGTCCGAACCTGTTCAGACAACTTCAAAGAAACGGAGTGCAGGTGCTGCTACAACAAAGGAAAAAGTACCTACAAAGAAATCACCTGCAGCAGTCCCCCAAAACCTACCTTCAACTTCAAGTACTCCTTCAACATCCAAAACATTAGTAGTATCCGATTCAATGGATTACAATATTGTTGATGATATGAATAAAACTAAGGCAAACATTACTATGTTTGAACTTAGAAAATTAAAACATCAGCAGAAATTGCTTCTCAAAGAATTGAATGTTGTTCCCTGTTCACCTCTTCCCAGTGCTAAAGCTGCAAATGATTCTGGTCAACCACCTTCTGGTATGATAGAAGCGACTGATTCAGTCCTGATTGGGGATAGATCAAATTCTCATACTCCACCCTTCCTTTTGACTTTTGAGATCTACAATAGAGACCTACACAATTGTTTGATTGACTCAGGGGCATCATCCAATATAATGCCAGCTTCAGTTTGTTCCAAGCTGAACATAGAACCCCAAAAGTCTTCCATACACATTGTACAGTTAGACAGAACCAAGGTCCAGGTTTTAGGAGAAATTAACTCTGTAACTATCAGGTTAGCAGCTGATCCACGGGTAGTTCAACGAATTGATATCTTAATAGCTGATATACCTGAATTTTATGGGTTGATCTTGAGTAGGGATTGGTCTGAAAAGCTCCATGGGTATATTTCCACCGATTGGTCTCACATGTGGTTACCCTATAAGGGAAAGCCAAATCAAATAAAAATCAATCGAGAAAAACACATGACCCATACTGTAACAGATTTTGAACAGGAAAATCAACCAATTGCTTTCAATAACAACATCTTGGAAAATTATTCATCAGAGTCATTTTTTGGAAATCTCACTGCTCAACCATCCCCTTTCTCAGTAAACAGTTTAACATCACAGATTGAAAACTATTCACAAACTGATAGGTCAAGATGTTTTAGTGATACTGGGGAAACTGTAAATAAGATTGTTAATACTTCTTTATTTTGGTCTTTATATTTTGACGGCTCTAAATCTAACGAAGGTTCAGGAGCAGGATGTATCTTGGTTAGCCCGCAAGGAGAAAAAACAATGCTGTCCTGTAGGTTAGAATTTGAATGCACAAACAATACAACCGAGTATGAAGCCTTAATCCAAGGTCTGTATAAAGCAATTGGCCTTAAAGTGCAATATTTGAAGGTATTCGGCGATTCTGAAATTATTGTCAAACAGGTGAGAAATACAATTCACTGTCTTTCAAATCACCTCAAACATTATCAATCGCTGGTACAAGAACTCACCACGCACTTTTCTGCATTCAATATTTCTTCTATCCCTAGGTCTCAAAATTCAGCAGCAGACTTGCTAGCCAATGTTGCCTCCAGACTCATACCCTCCGAAGATTATAGCCCGGATAGATTTTCAATAGAATTACTTTTTAGGCCATCAATTCCTGACAATGTCACTAATTGGAGAGTGTTTAATCACGATGAAGACATTTTACAATTTTTAACTTCAGAAAAGTCCTATGATGACCAGATCATTGAGGAAAGCGAACATGACCTTCAAATGAGAGGTAAATCCGAAGAAAATTCGATTCCAAAGCCTGTGGTGAAGCTTGAAGATCTTTATGATATTAAAGACAGATTTAAACCTGTAACTAATCCAAAGCTCCAAAGCTCTACTTTAAGATTTGAGTTGATAAACCTTGGCACTGAACAAAATCCTCAAAACGTTAATCTAGGATTAGGACTTTCTGTAGAAGAAAAAGAAGCATTCATTAAACTCTTAAAGAAACATAAACATGTTTTTTCTTGGAAATATGATGATCTAAAGACGTATGATACAACTATTATCCAGCATACCATTCCAATGCTTCCCAATCAGAAACCAGTTCAGCAGAAATTAAGGAAAATACATCCAAACTTAGAGAGTCAAATAAAATCAGAACTCAATAAACTCTTGAAAGCTAAGATTATTTTTCCCGTTCGACACTCAAACTGGGTCTCTAATATGGTGCCCGTCAGAAAGAAAAATGGCGACATTAGGATTTGTATAGATTTCAGAAATCTGAATAAAGCAAGCCTTAAAGATAACTTCCCATTACCTACTATGGAGCAGATACTCCAATCAGTAACAGGCTCTGAATTAATGTCCTTTTTAGATGGTTTTTCAGGATATAACCAAGTTTTGGTTCATCCTGATGACAGACTTAAAACTACATTTAGAACAAAATGGGGAACTTATGCTTATCAGAAAATTCCTTTCGGACTCATTAATGCAAGGGCCACATTCCAAAGAGCAATGGATATCGCTTTCAAAGGATTGATTAATAAAACAGTAGTTGTCTATCTAGATGATATTACTGTATTTTCTAAAAAAAGATCCAATCATTTGTGTGACTTAAATCAAATTTTTCAACGCTGCAAAAGATATGGTATCTCACTCAATCCTAAAAAATCCTTCTTTGCTCTTGATCAAGGAAAGCTCCTAGGTTTTATTGTTTCCAAAGATGGTATTTATATTGATCCTGACAGGATTAAAGAAATTTCTGAAATCCCATTTCCTCATAATAAAAAATCCATGCAGTCTTTTTTAGGTCAGATCAACTTTGTCAAAATATTTGTTCCTGATTTTTCTCAGATCATTTTACCATTACAAAGCATGATTAAGAAAAATTCAGTGTTTAAATGGGGATCTGTGGAAAAAGAAGCATTTGATTTAATCAAACAATCAATAATCAATGCCCCCGCTCTAAACACTCCTAATTTTTCTAATCATTTCACATTGTATACTATCGCATCCGATTCATCTTATGCAACAGTACTCACTCAGATTAATGATCATGACCTTGAAGCACCGATTTCATTTTTTAGTTCAAATTTCCAGGGTGCAGAACTAAATTACTCCGAAGTTGAAAAACAAGCCTTCGCTGTATACAAAGCCATTAAACACTATAGGCCATTCCTTTTAAAAGCTCATACAAAGGTGATAGTTCCTTTTTCTGCAGTAAAACAATTACTGATCCAAAGGGAATTAGGTGAAAAAAGGGCCAATTGGGTTACAGCACTTCAAGAGTATGACTTGGAAATCAAGCCAGCAAAGATTGTGAGGGGTCAAGGTTTTTGCAGATTGTTAGCAGGAGCATCCAACATTCCAGAATCAGGTGATATAGAACATATGGAAGAAATCAATCAGATAAGTATTACCAATTCTGAATCTCAATATGCAGATTTAATCTTTTATTTGAAAAATGGATATGCACCTCCTAATCTGTCTTATAAAAACAAACGAGCCATTAGATTAAAAGCAAAAAACTTCATAATCATTGATCATGTACTTTTTAAACAAAACTATGATTCAGTTTTATTAAGATGCCTAGAAAAACCTGAAGCACAAAAGGTTTTGCAGGAGCTACATGATGGACCAGCTGGAGGACATTTTGGAGCTGACACAACAGCTCACAAAATCATTCATGCTGGATATTATTAGCCCACTTTATTCAGAGATACTCACGAATATGTAAGGAAATGTCAAAGTTGTCAAACCTCCAGTGGAAGACAAAGAAAAGCAGCTTTCCCTTTGCAACTAGTCAACATTGAGCAACCTTTTGAACAATGGGGATTAGATATCGTTGGGGAAATTTCTCCTCAGTCTTCTAAACAGCATAAGTATATCCTTACTGCTACCGATTACTTCACCAAGTGGGTTGAAGCAATTCCGTTAAAAACAACAAACTCTGAAGGAATTATAGAATTTATAGATCAATTCATCATTACCAGGTTTGGTGTCCCGAATGCTCTTGTTTTTGATAATGCATCTTATTTCTCTGGTAATGCCATGTTTGAGTTTGCTATTAAAAGAGGTTTTAAACTAAAATATTCTGCAAATTATTACCCCCAGGGTAATGGTCTAGCAGAATCTACCAATAAAAATCTCCTTAAAATAATTAAGCGAACCATTGAACAGAATCATAAAAATTGGCATAAATCTTTAATATTCGCACTATGGGCAGATAGAATAACACAGAAGGCCTCTATAGGTACTTCTCCATTCAATATTGTATATGGGAAAGAAGCAATACTACCAACCAATTTAGCACTTCCTTCTCTAGCCTTAGTACAGTTTATTGAAGAAAGCCCCTCTTCTTCTATCCAACTTAGACATGATCAAATTTTAAAATTAGAAGAAGAAAGAGAAAAGGCTAAAATTACTCATGCAAAACATCAGCAAATAATAAAAAAATCATTTGATTCAGCTTCATCTAGTTCTAAACAGTTGCAGGTTGGTGATCTAGTTCTGAAATGGGATAAAGCCCATGAGGATAAAGGTAAACATACCAAGTTCCAAAAGATGTGGCTTGGACCGTTTCAGATCAGTGAGAAGATAGGCCATTCGACATTCATGTTACAAGATCTAACAGGAAAGAAGGATTCTCTTCCTGTTAATGGCCTCATCTTAAAGAAATTCTTCAATTGAGAAGGTATTTCCTTCTCCTTTAGTTCTAAGTAGGATTTAATTTTTTAGGATCATTAGGAAATAAAGTTGTAAGGTATCTTCTATTTTGACCTTTGCTGTATTTAAAAGTTACTCAAAAGAAAGAACTGTTGATATTTACTTTTAAATAAATAGAAGTCTTGAACAAGAGGAACAATTTATAGGAAACTAGGTATAATTGCATTCTGAAGCCACCCTTCAATTTTTGCCAACTTTTCTCAAAGTTTAGAAGTATTGAAAATCATTTTATTATTTTAAATTGGTCAACTAAAAGGTTATCAATATCAAAACAGAAACTAATCCAATTTCAGCATCTTCAACTCTTACCCTGTCATCCATTTGCTCTTAAGGAGAAAATTGTCCATCCCATTCACCAAAGTTTATGATTACTCAGAGTGTAATTCTAAAATTTTGATATAAAAGATAAGAGGTCTTATTACAAGCCTGCTTACCATGATCATAAAGAAATAGTTTAACCGACATTACCAATACTGCATACCAAAACAGGGTAATGGCTTAGAATTATAAGACAAGGGGTCTCATCACGAGCCAGCTTGTTCGGTTAGATTACTACTAGTGAATGGCATTGTCAAACAGCTGGCCACCAAACCAGGACAATGGATTTTTATCTTAGAAATAACAGAAAAATGAAAGGAAATACAAAATATGAAAGTATATTTTGAATTCATTCTGTTAATCATACTCTCAAATGGATGGGATAATGGACAATAACATGGTTAAAAGGTATCCCTATCGAAACTATGAACGTTTGCTGGCAGCAGAGGCTCTACCTATGACAGATGAGTTAACCAAAAAAGCTGCTTTGGAAAGGTTTTCTGTTTTATCATTATAAACCAATAAAGGCCTATTAAAAACTTAGAATGTATCTAATTTTAAACAAAGAGAGGAAATTAGCAAGAAATAGTTTCATGTTATTCGGAATGCATATATACTTAGTTATATTAGAATTTTCTTTTTGATTGAAACTCTATTTTGAAAAATTTTAAGTATTTTCATACTTTTCAGAGATAACTGTTTCTTCCAGCGAATCGCCAATTTTTGTCCTCTACAACAACCCCCCATTTCATATAATTTTTATTCACAATACCATAATATGAAATGGGACCCTTTTACTTTTTAACTGGTATTAATTTTGTATTATTTTGAAAAGGTCCGAACATGAAATAAAGAACATTACAGGAAACCTTTTCCAGATACAAACCAATAATGGCCTTGGGATATAAACAATTAAATCTTTTATCATTGCGATAAAGAGATCGCAAGATCGCATATCGCAATGACAGAGGAGACAGAACTTATGGAAACATTGGTTGGCACCGATGCGATAACACGCAATCGGCGATCCGCAATACATGCATGCTTTAACAAAGAGCCCCGGTCAATGCTCCCGATGCGATGCGATATCTCTATCGGCGATCGAAGATTCTAAGTGATGCTAACCTAAGAAAAGCGCCGTTTCTTCCCGATGCGATGCGATAAAGCCAAAACACGAATTTCGAAAAAGCTGTTAAAACGGGGATATTACGATTAATTCGTATTAAAAGCCTTATCTTTATAATGAATATTCACCTGCGCTCAACCGCCAAAATGACCAAGGCACGCTTAAACAAATCATTTCACCAATAAATGACGTGATGGATATTTAAATGATTGACGGGTTTTTGCGGCCATTTAATGAAATATTAAGTTAAAAATCTTTTTCAGATTGAATCCATGGAAACATTAAGTTAATTCTTCATCAGGCAATATATTTCCCCCGTGTTTGGTTTCTACTATCAATTCTCTGCGTTACGCTCATTTTTCTCCTGTGCAGAATTCTAAGCTGATAGATGCAAGCAAAATGGGGAAGAAGTCCAAGAAAACTGCAAACGCTTTCGCCTCACCAGTTATAGAGCAAGCCATCACTGATCAGGGAAACAAAAAGAAAGGATTGATATCCGATACTACATGTTCTGGTCTTGGCAAAACTTCTTGGCAAAGTACCTATAATTTGATAGAAGCTGAAGAACCCGAAGCAACAACAGTAGAAGCCACAGTCGATACCACTCAGAAATCTGAAGGTACATTAAAGGACTTAGCTGACTCTTTCCTTCATCGGATAGCAGCTCGGGAACAAATTCTCCCATACACGGATGTAGTAAGGTGGGAAATTGAGGAACTCCCAATCACAGACAGAACCTTCTGCACCAGAGATGGGAGAATCTTCGGTTCATTTCAAGCTAATGATTTGAGGCAAATGTATCATTTGCCTGAGCCAGAGAAGAAGTACAACAAGGCATTTCTGGAGAAATTCCGAAATGAGAACGAAACTGAATCCGAACCCATTCGGAATTGGAGGCAGAATCCGGCAAAACACAAGCATAAATCTTCCGGTATGTATTCTGTTGATTCTCTATGTTCTCCTTACTGTTATGCTGGGATCATGATGTGTATATTATGGGGTTTGCACGACTCCTCTAATTTTACTATAGAAATGGTTCCTTTAATGGAGGCAGCGTGTAATAGTGAAATTATGAATTGGGGAACTATACTGTCCGACAAATTAGCCACCGCAGTTCTTGATTTCAGAGGCAAGACCCGCATTTCTGAAAGGTTTATTTCCCCATTCTACTACAGTGCTTATATCCTGGACACCCTGTGTTTTAATTCTGAATTTCCCGTGCTCGGCTGGAGGTGGACTCCAAAAGAGCCCATGCCCATTCACATATACTATCGGAAATTGTGGAAAACCTCCCATAGGCATCATTTATACCAAATCTGCAATGGCTTCATGTTACCCATTCATTACTCTATTTTTGATAAACCTGCTCCCAATATTTCCTACCAAGCAGGGATTGATTTAACTGGCTTAGGGAGATGGTTTGCTGAGGAAAAATTTACTTATATAAGAATTTTTGGTAGCCAAGCCAAGCCTCACGTTCTTCCTCTGTACATACCTGATAAACTGCTGGCAAGGGAGATAGCCTATCAGATTATTTCCGAGGGTGTAACACAAACTTTAAAGAGAAATAAGAAGCAGATTTGGCCCTCTTTTCCTCTTAGATGTAGTGTCTACACTTTGAATGATCTCAAACATGCAGAGAAAGAAGCTATAAAGATGAAATCCTTAACTCTGGCAACTCTCCCTAATAGGCATTTTGATCCCGACAAAGTGGCCTATAATGCCCTTGAACAGGCCAAATTGGCAAAGTTTGATCATAAAGAGGATATGTTTGATGACCTGTTCTCCACAACCGAGTCAATGTCCCAGGTTAGATCGTTGGCCAGGATGATATATCAAGATGAAGGGTTAGTTGAATTCGACAGACTTAGAGCACAGAGGTTGCAAACTCTGCCCCTAGATCTGTTAGCAACAAGCCCAGCAGCAGAATCAAACGAGCCAGAACAACGACATACTAAGGAACCTCTGGTTGTGACAAATGGACAGGAGAGAGTGCAAGAGAAAACCCAGACAAAAGAACAGGAACAGAGCATCATAAAAATAAATCAAGATACCCAAATTGATCCCGAATTGCTCCAGGAATGGCAGCAATTCGATTCAATTATCAATAATCCTGAAGGTTCAAAAGAAGCCCAAGCATCAAAAGTAGCAGACACACAGGAGAACGTTTCAAAACAAATTTCAGATGAAACCAGCAGCCTACCCATTTATAAAGGAAAAGAGATAATTCCAAAAGACCCCTCTGACCAAGTTATTTTGCAAATAGAAGAAATTCCCCCCTTGGATGTCTTCTATAGCCCGAAACATAAAGCTGTGGTAAAACGACAAAGGAAGAGGAAAAGGACTGATCAGCCTTCCCTGTTTCCAGAATTAACAGTGACGGGCAATGTAGTTTGGAAGGAGGAATTTGATCCCTCTGAGGACTTAACAAAACTATCACAATATGCCGGAGCCTATTCAACAGCAACAATAGATAAGGCATCGGAGGTAAGTCTTTTATTAAAAACAAGAGACCAGGATATTCTCTTGTTACAAACGCAATTATCAGAAGCACGGCAAAAGGTAGAGCAGGTAGAACTGCAATTGTTAACACAACAGCAAACCAATAATCAATTAACTCAACAATTGCAGGAGGAAAGGCAGAGGATTGATCAGAGTGCAGCTCAGAAGAAAAAAGAGTTATCAGAGGCATTGGCACAACTCAAGATGGCAAATGAACAAATGCTGAAGATGAAAGATATGCAGATTGCTCAAATATCAGCCCAACTTGAGAAAACAAAGAATCTTCCACAGGTAGCTGAATTCAGGGCAGAGGCAGTACAAATAAACAAAGCATTATTAACACAGATAAAGTTGTTATGTCAACAAATCGCCCAGGTAGAACCTTTATGTGACTTAACAACATCTCTAAGTAATAAATCAGCTGATGCTATAGCAGACTTCAAGCAGGCCGATGAAACAGTGACCAATTATCTTTAGTGGCAAAGTACTGAGGAAGGACAGTCAGCTAAATTGCCAAAGATCCTAGAATCACATAAAGAGATATTATTTATAGAATGGAAATCTCAGTTAAACAAAGCAGAGAGGGCAGTTTCCAGATGCAAATTAACCACAAGTAATTTGGTTGAATTGATTAATGACACTCTCTACTTATCTAACATGATTTCCCAATGTACTCCAGGTAAATTGACATCAGCGAAAACATTGGAGCAGTGATGTTACTCAGAGATGGAGAAAACTGGCAGATTAATTGCAGGAATTAACAGTTTGACATGGGACACCTATTGGATGTTCTTAGTCAAACCTTACAGCCAGAGAGCCGCCCTCAAATGCCTCTCAGATGCAATCGGATGCATCATTCCTGAAATGCAGGACGCCACCTATGATGCCCAACTCAATTCGCTCCTTAACCGACCACCAGAAGCGGAGCCGATGCTTGCAATTTTCCAGCTCAGAATTAGAGATGAACAGCCTAAGTGATGATTCATGCCACCGACTGCCAGATTTCCATGATGGAGATATTCAAAATCGTATGATACCAATTAAGTAGGATTTTTCAGTTTCATAGATATTTAGATAGAATTAGTATTTATAGACCCTTTCATGCATTTAGAAAGGGTCGTAAAGTTTTGTATATGACTTAAAATCTGAAGTTACACTACTGTACTTCAGGTGTATTCTTTTATAAAACTCGACCAATTATTCTAATTTTGATAAGAAAGCTTTTATGCAAATGTGCACTACTGTCTTTGTGTGAAATTATTTTTGCGTTGAAAGAAGAATCTCAAATAGCGATTGATATTGGGGAACGACTTGCAGCTCATATGGTACTATTATCTATGTCTGAATTCATTTCTTTTATATTAATTGTTGTTTGATTACTTTTGCTATCATTGGATATATGTATGTGTTTTAACAGTATTTCTGTATTCCTTCCACTATTGGATGTTTATGGTATGCTTTCCTTTCAATCATATATATGTCAATGATATAAATTGAGATAAGTGTAATAATATTTTATCAATTACTTCATTCAACTAATTGAATGAAGTAATTATTATTTAAATGAATATCTTTGTTTATTGAATAGTGTCATCTATATGCCTATTGACAAACATTGATCATCAAACGTTGCACTTAAGAATAGAAATTTCCCGGGATATAATAGTCATTTATATTTGTTGTTTATAGATTAAATACTCCATCCAATACCACTTATTATCACTCATTCACCCATTTCTATTCTTTATCGGGAAACTGGTCCCATCATATCCAGTCGGAGCCACTATTCCAAACGGAAAAGGAGCTGTCTTAAGGTTCGGACCAGGTGGTTATCCCCAATGTTGTTGCAGCGATTTTCGAGGCATCAACACTCTCTTGTCATTCAAATTTGCCTCAACACTCACGGAAATATTTTGCATGTCCTATAAAGTGGGCGGATCTCTATCTCGTAATGAATATGCCATCTCCGGATCAAAACCATCCGGGAATTTTAACAAAGCTGACTTCTTAGAAGGCCTCAAGTCATCAGGAATTGCATTATAAACCGCATTAAATCTAATAATATAGTCTTTGACGGACTCACCCGGATTGCGCTTGATCTTAGTATACTCAGAAATGATTTGAAGTGGATATTTCTTAATCTCCCACCAATCTAGAAACTATCTCTGAAGGTCTTATAATGTATTAATACTTATGGGCTGCAAATCTCTGAACCACTTGCGTACCTCACCTCCAAAAGTTTGCACAAACAATCTCATGGAGACATTCTCTTCATCAATTTCATGGAGGTCAAAAAAGTCTGTCATTCTATCAATATGCTGCTGAGCAGGTACACTTTGAGGAGTACCATCAAACAAAGGAATTTTACTCTGATAATCAGCGGGCATGGGATCCAAGTTCTGGGGCAAGACAAGAGGTGCGAATCTAGTAGCCATTGCTCTTGGTGGATTTATGATCTGTCTTGGAGAAATGGGTGGAGTAGGAGCAGTAGGTGTTTTAGGTGTATGTGGTGGAGATGGAGGAGGAACTACTGCTAATTGCTGATCAGATATCGATGGTTGTACGGGAATGGTAGGAATAAAATAAGGCTCAGCATGAGCTTGTGAATCAAAAGTAACTGCTGATGGACCAAGAGTTTCAGAAGAAGATTCGATAAACTCAGGAATATTCTTTGCCACAATAGAGTTTTGAATGTTTAGGATGTAACTATCAATAGATATATTAGCTTGTTCAACCTCAAGATACTTGATAAACTCGGGATTTATGATGGTAGAACCAGTAGCACTTTCAGATTTGGATTTGAATAACGACAACTCGAATTGATCATCAAACTCAATATCTTCAAGGAACTCAAATACAGTCGGGAATGAATGAGATTTAAAAAAAGGGATCACAGGACTTTCTCGACAGAGGATTCTCAAAATTAGATTAGGATTCTCATACACTTGAGGCAGATTAGGATTAGGATTTGATCTAGTATGTCTTCTGGAAGCCAGTGTGTTGATCTATTCAAAAATCAAAGGACAAAATGATCTATTCAGCCTATCAAATTCTAGATTCAATCACCCAAAAGTCCAGAACGATGTAATATACCGGGGTAATTCACAAGTCAAATGTCACGTTCACAAGCTAAACTGGAGATTGACTGAAGCAACGTTTATCTACTTCTGCTAATGCAAAGGAAACGCGTTTCAAAAGCTACCTGACGTGACTTTAGGCTCCGTCTATAACTTATGAAACAAATAAAATCAACAAGCAAACCATTTTCTCCCCAGTATGGTGGCCACTATGTTAGCGCCTAAATCCACCTCAAGCTGAAATAAACAAATAGGCTAGATAAACAAATAGGAGGGTTTGATTTTTTATTTTTAGGGGTTTTTGTTGGAAAAAGGGAAAAACAATTTTTAGGCTTGAGGATGAGGCCAAATTCTTGCAGAGTTCAAGTTGGGGCAAGGTAGGCAATGAATTTGATGTATTAGATTCAATGAATGGATAGAAAAGACTGTTGAGAAGCTAAAGATGGCAATAGAGTGCAAGGATCCTCTTCAAACTGACGAAAAACATGTAAAACAAAACAAAAGTTTAAGGCAGAGCACCAGCAAAGTAATGAATTCTACCTCAATTACTCATTTGTTTAATTCAGAAGCAAAGAGAAGAGAAATGGCATACATATAAAATTAATGAAACTTACAATAACATGAGAATAAAATCATAAAAACTCAAAATCCACAAGGATCCCAACAAGTGCTGCAAAACTCTGGTCTTTCCTTTGCCAAAAATCTGAAATGAATGTACAATGAGGTGCCAATCTTTTCCCAAGTATCCAACCCGGAAAATGTCTCATAAAATACAATATATAGAATATCCTCACCCCTTCCCATGCCTTTAGGGGTTGATCTCATCCTTCTAGGAGCTATTTCAACCAATTCTAAACATGGAGCTAAAATCTAGGCAGCCAAACAAGTTGCCTCTATATGCTAGGAAATTGATCCATTCACTTAATTTTCACTTTTTGGTGAATGAATCCTCTAGAACAAGTAAAAACATGCCAAATTTACATCATATTCATCAAATTACATCATGGTATGTCAATAATCACATGAAAAAGTAAAACTAGTCAAAACTGGGCAAATTTCAGAGTTGAAGAGTGAAAATGAGGCAAAATTTCTCTATGCGTCGCGCTCAAAAACTCAATGCGTCGCACCACTTTGAGTATGTTTGTGGGGCACTTCCCGGAGTCCAAATTGTGGTCATGATATCTCGTTGGAAAGAACTGGATGATTTATATCCAACCCAAATGGAATTTTTCAATTTGGATGTCATTCACCCCTCCAAAATTGCAATCTCCCAATACTGGTTCCTACTGGTGCAAAAAGTGGCAGAAAGGCCATTTTTGGAGTGTTTTTGGCCCTTTAGGCAGCCCAGAATTTGATGAAATGATTTGGACATTTCTGAAAATATATAATATATTATGAAAAACCAAAAAATGCAAAGTTTTCCTCCAGAAGATGTCCCAATCATAAGCGCGCGTCGGGTGGCGCGACGCGTCGGGCAGAAAAACCTGTTTTGCAACCAAAATTTTAAAAAATGACAAAATCTTCTCAAAAGTTACCGAAATTTGGAGTGAAGGTCTCCCATCATGTCTAATTCTCAACCAAGGAAGCTTTGGCCAAGATTCAGAGTGGATCCGGCCTTTTCCGAAGTTTCAGTGCTTTTCTCAACCTCGCCTTCACGATCTTCATTTTTTCTCTGCAAACATGTGTGCGGGCCCAATAGTGATTCTTCATGTGTCTGAGAATGTGTTTGTCCCTATTTTCCTTCGCCAACAACTTCTCTAGATGAATTTTGATGCTCTTAAGGCAAGTCTCTCACTCAAATGGTGTCATGTCACCTGGTCTCTTTCGGGCCAATTCACGGTCTTCACGGATTTGCCGCAACTCAATGAGTGTCTGTTGATCCTCCAATTTTTTATTCCGTTTCTCCAAGTAATTTATAACCCACTGAGCTCTCTACCACTTCACGTTCAAAGTTTCAATCTCAGCTTTTTGTTCCTGGATGATATCTTTTAGCTTTGAGATAGGAGAGCTCGAATCAACATCGATCAATATAAAATTAGTATCTTGGCCTCTCGAGGGGCCCTCATCATGCATAGGATTCTTGCCTCTATCCTATACCTATGCTGATGTAGAAGGCGGGACCCTTTCCACGCCAAGTGGAGATAGTACTCACGCTGCTGATGAAGGTAACGAGATCCCTTCCACCCCTGGTGGAGATAGTACTCGTCGTGCTGTTGCGAATAAGGCTCTGTGGCCTCTTTGATATGTCACACACACTGGAGCACTGATAGGCTCAGTCTCAGGAACCTCAAACTGGTGTGAAGGCTATGCCTCATCATGAACAATCTCGGGAGGAGGCTGGGGGGCTGCAAAGAAGTCACGGGAAATGAACTCATCCCATGTGAACAATGTTACCGATGAAATAGGTAACCTCAATGTTACCTACTTTTTGAAGTATCAAGAAAAACACCTGATTTTGAAAAAGTGGCGATGCAGAATCAAGAAAAAAAATTTTGAGCATGTTTTTGGCACTTTAAGTTTTTTTCATTTCGTTTTTTTTTTTTTAATTAAATTTTTTTTTTTTAAGGTGGTGTTTTTTATGTCGATTTTGAATAGGGGTGGTGTATCATCACCAACGTTTTTTTATAGGATTGATTTTGACACTATAAATTTTCTAATGTCTTCTTCTTCTGTGAGATGTTTATTTTTAAGTGCATTTATGTACTTGTGTTTTAAAAATAAAAAAATATTTTTTTTTTAAATAAAAACTTGTAATGATATCTTCGCTTTTTCACATACATAAAAGATGTAAAAAGGGTCAATATTCTAAATTTTATATTTTCTACATGTTTATGTATTGTTAAATAATTTTTCAATGCACATCAAAAAATTGTCGCTAAAAAACCAATATTTTGAACCATATGACAAAAAAATACAATATTTCAATATATATACAATGCAAAAAATACACTTTTACAGAGTTTTTGTTGAAAAAAACATGTTAAATAAACTAATTTTTTGAGAGAATCTTAACAAAAAAACTTAAGAAAACAACATTTTTATTGAATTTTATGTCAAAAAATAATAGAAATCACATGTTTTTTGCAACAAAAAGGGTTGTTCTCATAAAATATCAAAGTCTGAACATTACAAGTAACACTGATTAATAGTTCTAAAAAATAAGTTTTGTTTGCAAGCATAACTTAAACATCATCAACAATATCAACTAATACATCTTCACCATCATCTAGAATAGCATTGATGGCTTCTTCCGCAACATTTTCTTCTTCATTTTGATCATCGCCGTATTCTAATGGATCTTTCATGTCAGCAAATCTTCCAAAGTGTCCCTTTCCAATCATTCCATATAATGGTGGTTGAGGTTCCTTTGCTTTTTTTTCCACATGTGATTCATTAAAATCTCCTTTCCTCAAACCAACTTCTTGCTTCGCATTTGGAAGGAATTTAAGAGCATTAATTCTTTGTTGAATAAATTTGCATTGAACTGAGTCTTTCTCAATGGCAATGCAATTTCTTCCTTTTAGTAGGCAGCATGCTAGTGTTGTACCTAATCATCAAGCACAAAAAAAATAAGTAAGAAAATTAGTATGGAGACATAAAAAGTAAAAAAGACAATATTTAAATTTAAATTTGTATATTAAAACTTACCTGAACCTGAGAATAAATCCAAAACCCATTCTCCTTCATTTGAACATAGATCTATAAGATAGTTAATCAATTCTTGTGGTTTTTGATAAATGTTAACTATATCTCCTTTTGCATCTTTATCCTCATATGTTAGTTTTCTTACCACTGCATCATAAACCAATACTTGACTATGACTCTTCCCATCTACTCGATTCATAATAATATGCTTATATCTATCGTCTTTTGTCCAACATTCAACATGGATGAACTCACAATCATTTATAATAGGCTGATCTTCGGAAGAAACAATATTTGACTTATGCTTGTAACATAACATAGTAAAAGTTCAATTAAATTTTACATGAATAAAAAAATTTAGGAGGAATCAAACATACAATTTCAAAATCTTACCATGTAAGTTGCATCCTTGAGTTTGCTTTACCCTTGAAGCTTGTTAATAACATTGGAAATTGTGTGTCTGAATGAAATGTCACAAATCACCAAAGTGGTGATGTTGTCACTTCTTGAAAACCCGTAACCACTTTACTAAAAGCTTGATAAGTATATGGTTCTCTATCATATTCAATGTCTGGGAAATTGAAACCATGAGGAATATCCGCAATAACTAGGCCATATTCCCTTTTAGGTATTAGTGATGCAATGTCTTCACAGTCACCTTGTATTATTTGATATTGGACACTGTCGATCCCATTCCAAATGTAATGATTAAGAGTAGGATCTAGTTCAACATTCATAAGATGCTTCCTTCTCATGTTCTCCATCTTAATTTTTTCAATAAAGCTTTTGAAAGTATCTGGTACTCCATTTCCATCCTTCTTCGACATCTTTAATGACATAAATATATATATATATAGATATGTATAAGTAATAAAATAAAAATAGTTAAAATATGAATAAAATAAATTTATAAATCAACATACCTTATTGAATGCAATATAAAACTCTTTTAGTGTTGATGTAGAACTTGCTTCTGGGCAGTTGCATACAACATCATCCCAACTATCTTCATTCAACATTTTAACCATGTGTTCTTGTATTTTCATAAAAATTTTCTGACTGAATAAATCAAGTTAAAAACGTTAATATATTGACATGTATAACAAATTCTACCAACATCATTATGTTTTATTTAAAAGAAAATTATAATGAAAAAAATAATTCAAGAAACTTACTTTTGAAATTCTGCACACATTTCCTCCATTGATAATTCACCCGACTTCACACGGGCTAATACTGATTTGACTAATTTATCATCCTTCACACCTTGCATTGATCTCTAAGGTGTAATAGTCATATCCTCTGGAAGCTGCTTCGTTTCAGGACCCCCCTTACTGTTGGTACATATTATGGGTTTACTCTTTTTAACCTTCTGATTTTTTATGGAAATATTCTCCCACCAATCAAAAATCTCATCAATCAAATCCCATACCTCCCCAATTCTAAATGCCAACTTAAAAATGTTATCCATGCCTCTGAAGAGATTTGTATTCAATTTTCCATCTTTTGATTTTTTTTCATCAATTTGATAACCTGTTTCCACTAAACATTCCTTTCGAAATGTTACACTAACTTGTGTCTCATCCCCGTGACATTTTTCTATGAATTCATTATGAATAAATCTGAACCTTTGGATGAAATTCATTTTCATTCTATACTCATTATCTGCATTATGATCCCATGCCAATAACTTTGATTCCATTTCTGTTAAGCTAGCGTAAATGATGCATTTCACTGTTTGAAAAACATAGTTATTGGGATATTCTGCAATCAATTGTCTCTTAGCCTCTATTGAATGGTTCCCTCCAATTACATAATATTTATAATCAAAACATTTTGTCTTGTCAAATTCTTGTTTGTTGGGAACCTGACATGGATCAACAAGAACCACATAATCCACCACATGCACATATGGATTGAACCTGAACAATGTTTTCAGATTATGTACATGTAGGTGATGGGCCTTTCTAATTTGATATTGAGATTGTCCTTCATCTGGGCCATAAAATTGGTTAACATTAAGCTCAAATGTTTGGCCACCAAGAATTAATTTATTCTTCCTCAACTCTTGTCGAATAGCATTTTGTTTTGTTCTAATAATGCCATCCTCTAAATCAGCACCTGGTGTTATGATTTCTCTGCTTCCGTAAGAGCTTTCAATTTGTTCTTCACTACTGCTCACGACCTTTGCAGGTTCACCAATATTTGATTTCCTAGTCTTATTGGATAACATATCAGTTTTTTTATAGACAAGTTCTCCTTCATGAGGTACAAGAGACAGATCTTTGGCAATTTTTATTTTTGGTGTGTCATCTGTTTTCTCCTTTTTCAAAATAGTTCTCATCTCCTCCTCACTAATTCTATCATAATTTTCTATTTCATGTTCGACACCTTCAAAAGAAACATGTTTAAGTTTACTAGATTGACCCACCTTAGTGACTCTTGGTTGATCCTCTCTTTGTACTGTTGCAGTGTCATGAGCTATTGCTCTTTGCTTCAATCTCCTTTCCTCTTCTTTGTCTTTGTGGAAAGTTTTGATCACATCCATAACATTTGGCACCAACATATAAATACTTTCAAACATGTTTGAAATATCCGGAACAAAATCCTATGAAACAAAATAAAACATGTCAATGATCAATAATTTATAAAAAATTAAATCATCCTTACAATAATGCATAGAGGAAATAAAAATAAGCATACTTACAATGTTATTTGCAATGTTGCTTGCTATTTCTTCAGAAAATTTTGAAGTTATTTCATCTGTGTCGTACTTGAGGATTGATAGATGATATCTAACCTTCTCACGTTTCTGAGCCTTCCTTGCAAGAACATAAATAGTGTTTGTATTCGGGACCATACATATGTCTCGTACTCTGCCCATCACATTATATTCCTCATTTAAGTCAATCAAACCACAAAACAGATAGATGTGTATATCAGCCTCCGTTTCACTGTCTTCAAGATACCATGAGAAATTGGTTTTATCTATTTCGGCGTTCTTCCAATCAGAAATAAGCTTTAATGAACCTAGTGCCCCACTTGCTTGACTTTTATTAGTGTGTGCAACAATATCCTTATTGCATCCAACAGTGTCCATAGTGCGTCTAGCTGCAACTTTAGATTTGGGAGTTGTATCCATAGTGCGTCGAGCTGCAGCTGTAGATTTGGGAGCTGCGGCCGTAGATTTGGGAGCTGCTGCCCTAGGTGCAGAAACATTCACAGAAATCTTTTTTGATGCCATTTTCTTGATATATATATATATATATATATATATATTAGTTAATGGAAAAATATTGTGGATAAAATAAATTTAATAAACAAAATTTATTTCTAAAACTAAATAGTTTGAAATTAACGCAGTAAAATTAACTATAAAAATTTTCATTTAAAAACAAAATATTATAAATCATATGTATATATATCTATATAATATGTTTTGAATACATTTTATAAAAAATTTAAAAATGTGTTTAAATTGTATAAAATAATTAAAAAAAAATAAACTAGTATTTTCAAACTTCAGTTTTTGTTTAATATTTAAAAAAAAAAAAAGTTACTAACTATTTATAACAAATGTTATAATATTATATATATTTTTTATTTTTTTAATTGTATTGTTATATAGTTTTTTTTTAATTAATTTATAATTATTTTATATTAAAACAAATGTTTTTTTTTTTTAATTTATTATATTGTATTTTTTTTTAATTATATAATGTTTAAAAACAAAACATAAATGTTGTTTAATGATTTTTTTTTTTCATATATATATATATATATATTTTTGTTATATTTTGAAAATTTTAACAATTATTATTTAACAATATTTTTATTATATTATATAACAATTTTTTTTTTATATATATATAACAATGTTTCTATAAACTTTTAATTGTTTTATTAAAACAAATTATTTAAAAAAAAAAATTTAAGAACAAAAAAAATCAAAATCAAAATCAAAATTACAAAATGTTTTGTTAAAAAAAATTATTAAAAAAAAAAAAAAAAATTTAAAAATTTAAAAATAAAAAAATTTAAAAAAAAAAAAAATTTAAAAAGAATAAAACAAAGATTTAAAATTAAAAAAATAAAATAAAATAGAATATAAAATAAAAAAATTCTCAAAAAAAAAAAAATTTAAATAAAGAAATCACAGATATATTTATGATAAAAAAAAAAACAAATAAAAATGTTATAATACTACTTTTTTTTTTATGTGCATGGTCGTTTTATGGATTTTTCTGTCTAAATGAACCTATAAGTCTTAAAAAAGAAAAAAATCTAAATTTTTGTTCTTAAAACCCTAAAAAATTTAGTTTTTTTTGCATTTTCTTCACTAAAAAAATATAAAAAAATCAAGGTTTTTGAACCTAAAAACCTTAAAAAAATAGTTTTTGGACACAAAAAAACTATAGAAAAATAGATTTTCCCCAAAATCGTCTTTAAATTGATAGAATAGAAGGAAAACTAACCTTTGAAATGCAAAAAGCTGCTGTCACCAATGCCAACACAACGCCTCCACAAAATTACGAATAGCAACACAATGCCTCCAATGCCAATGCAATGCCTTCACAAAGTTACCAATGCCAATGCAACACCTCCACAAAATTACCAATAGTGACACAACGCTTCCAATGCCAATGCAATGCCTCCACGAAGTTACCAATGCCAACGCAACACCTCCAGAAATTTGCTCTAACAAATACCAGAAAACTTGATGTGATGTGATGAATAGAAACAATCATTCCTTTTAAATAGCATATATTGTCTGATTGGTTTAGTGTTTAACGAATGTGGGATTAAAATTTCAAATTTAAAATATTTACATTTAGTTTATTATAGTTCATACTATAGTTAAAATACTTATTATTTGCATGTAGTTATCATAATTAATATTTTATTTAATATTTACATGTACTGAATGTTGAGTAATTCAAATATAATCTCAGATTAAAAATTAAAATATGAAATACTTACATGTAGTTAATTATATTTAATATTATAGATAAAATAGTTAATATTTGCTTTTAGTTATCATAGTTAATATTTAAATGTTTACATGTAGTCAATCTTAAACCATTCAAATAAGAAAATTATTTTAGTTTCGAAGACATGCATGAAAGGAATATTTTGTGGATATTTTGAATAGAAAGTATGGTAAAATATTTGAAGACCAACAGTTTATTAATAAATTTTAAAATATATTTTAGATGAATATAACGTAAGTTTAAAATTTAAAATTTAAAATATTTACATGTAGTCATTATAGTTAAAATAGTTAATATTTGCATGTACGTATTATAGTAATATTATAGTTAATACTTACATCTAGTCAATGTTAAATCATTCAAATAAAAACATTATTTTAGTTTGGAAGGCATCCATGATAGAAATATTTTGTGGATATTTTGAATATAAATATCGATAAAATATTTCAACATAAACAGTTTATTAAAAAAAATGTTAAATACATTTTTTGATTAATATTTGTACCAAATTTATGAAATGAAAATTTTGGAGGGAAAAATTTCCGTGAAATGTTTTGGAGGGAAATTTTGGAGGGAAATTTTTTCGTGAATTTTTTAGGAGGGAAAGTTTGGAGGGAAATTTTCAGTCTTTAAGCTATATATTGTAAGTGGGAGAGGAATTTTTATCATTCAACCTATTCTTGTTGAAAGTCATGGTTTCTTTTGATAGAGAAGTTTTTCTTTCTAGAACATCAACATCTTCGTCACACAACAACTCTGTTCAGAGTTATGAATATAACGGGAGTTTGTTCACCATGAATAGAGAGTCAAAAAATCGACTTGGTCGTTATCCTAAAGATGATGAGAAAAAAAATTGATGAGGTGCAACAAAACGAAATTTCTGTAAATCGAGCATCAGTTATACCACTTACTCTTAACCCTAAGGATTATGAAAGCAATAGTGATAAAGGGCATGATGAAGAAATTCTAGAGTCAAAAGTTTCATTTCGTCCTAATCCCAAGGATTATGAGGACACCATTGATAAAGAGGGAGATGAAGAATATCCACTTCAGCTTAATCCTAAGGATTATGTGAGAACAAAAAATGAAGAGAGTAATGAAGAATCTGTAGAGTCAAAATATCCACTCTTTCCTAATCTTGAGGAGTATGCCAGCACCACTGATGAAAAGGGGGATGTAAAATTTCCAGAGTCAAAATATCAAATTCGTCCTAATCGAAAGGATTATGTGAGCACCACTGATGAAGAGGGGAATGATAATGTTTCAGAGTCAAAACATCCACTTCGTCCCAATCATAAGGATTATGCTAGCACCACTGATGAATAGGGAAATGAAAAATTTACAGCGTCAAAATTTCCACTCCGTCCTAATCCTAAGGATTATGCAAGCACCACTGATGAAGAGGGAGACGAAAAAATTCCAGAGTCAAATTTTCCACTTCGTCTTAATCCTAAGGATTATGTCAACACCACAGATGAAGAGGGGAATGAAGAATTTGCGAAGTCAAAATATGCACTTCTTCCTACTCCTAAGGATTATGTCAGCACCACTGAGGAAGAAGGGAATGAAGAATTTGCAGCATCAAAATATCCACTTCGTCCTAATCCTAAGGATTATGCTAGCACCACCGATGAAGACGAAGATGAATTTCCAAAGCTAAAATTTTCACTTCATCCTAATCATAACGATTATAATTTAACCACTGATGAAGGGGGGGATGAAGAATTTCCAATAAATATAGATTCAAGGCATTCACTTATTCATAATCCTAACGATTATGAGAGCTTCAGTGAGGAAGGGGAGGGGCAGGATGAAGAAATTATAGTGAATACAAATTCAAAGCTTCCACTTATGCATAATCCCAAGGATTATGAGAGCACCACTGAGGAAGGGGAGGATGAAGAGTTTCTTGCAAATGATAATTTTAGAGGCACAGATCTGAATATTGCATTTTCTCCAAGTGGCCATTTCAAGGACACTCATGGTGATGAAGAATTGAATCTTCCCAGGGAAGAATTTGAAAGCATGGGTCAAGATGGTGAAGAATTTCTTTTGAGTCAGGGTTAGAAAAGTGCCGAGGATTCTTGCGAAATGTTTTCTTCAACTGATGATGGTAAAGAAAATTTTCCACGCAATGATGTTGATGAATTTATCAACTATGTTGAGGATGATGATAGTGGGGATAATATTTCTCCTAATGGTGATGAAAATACTTTTAAAAAGGATGATGGAATGATGAAGCCGTTGCAAGAAAATATTGCAACTAGGAGTAGGAGTAGACCTTTTCATATCAATCCAAAGCATTCCAGTTATACAAGGACGAGGACAAAATATCTCACGACAAAAAGTTATGTCGTTCATTTGATTTCAAGTGAATGTTGTCGAAGGGATTGCTTGAAAAATATGGATTTCAACTTTGCTTTGGAGAAAAGGAAAACATATATGTCAATGAATAAAAGCATGCAAAATTCATATTTAGTGGGTAGCATGCAATCTACACTAGCAGGTTATGATTATCATATTGGGAATGTATTGCTTTGTAGAAAGGCGTTCAAAATGTTGTATTCAATTGGTAATTGTCATTTGTCAAGAATCCAGGATAGATTGGAAAAGGATCCCACATATTATTCAGAAGCACGTTATAAATGGGAGGTGGGGCCGTTTGCAAATACTGCTAAGACATGGATGAAAGACTTATTTTCAAATCATGGAGAGTGTATGCCAAATAAAAACACAATACATATTCCAGATAATTTCTCGAGACGAGAAATATTCATGTTATACAAAGATTATGCAGAAGTTGTTGAAGGAATTGGTAATTTTATTACATATTCTTATTTTACAAGGATATGGAAAATTGAATTGAACAATGTTCGTATTCCTAAGAAGACAAGGATGGGGATTTGCAGCACATGTGCTTCTCTTAAAGAAAAAAGAGATAAATGTCAAGGGGCAGAAAGAGGTATGTGTTCAAAACATTGTTTTTAAAATTTGATACTTATCAACTATGAAAATATATTTATTCATATGTTTCTTTTATTTTATGTACAGATTCCGTTGTCAAAGAACTTCAAGACCATCGCAATCAGCAAACAAGTGAAAGGAAAAAGTTGTATAAACATCGAAAGAAGTGTTATGATCATCCAAATAAATATCTAGGATTGATAATTGATGGTATGGACCAAAAGAAAACACTTCTTCCACATTTTGTCTGCACGCCAAAAAAATTACAGGAGGAAAATTTCATTCAATTTCACTTAGTTGGTTGTATGGTATTTAATGAGAAGATGTTTCCAAGAGTTTTCTTCACAACTCCAAATATTCACAATGATGAAAATCTGACCATAACTATAATCCATGATGTGGT
This sequence comes from Pinus albicaulis, assembly GCA_034641835.2. Taxonomy (NCBI): domain Eukaryota; kingdom Viridiplantae; phylum Streptophyta; class Pinopsida; order Pinales; family Pinaceae; genus Pinus; species Pinus albicaulis. The sequence continues at coordinate 1,199,634,860 of CM076581.1, read as the reverse complement.
TACTCATTGGTCTAGGATTCTTCCTGAAGTTTTGTATTTACAATTAGACAACACAAGTTGTGAGAAAAAAAATCAAGTTCTTTTTGGGTATCTAAACATGCTAGTTGAATTGAGGCTTTTTAGAAAGATAAAGGTTGGTTTCCTTCTTGTTGGGCATACTTATGATCATATTGATCAAATGTTCAGTCGTTTTTCAGTAACATTGAGGAGGAAAGGTGTTGGGAGCCTGGCATCATTAATCGAATGTATTAAGAAATCGTACATTCCAGAGCTTGTTTTTCATGTGTTGGAAAAAACTATTGACATGCGAAGGTTTATTTTTGGATCGCATGGTGAGGAGAAATGCATTGAAAAACTTAACGACATTAGCTTCCAACATCAATTTCGTATCAAAAAAATTGATGGGATAACACTTATATGGGGAAAGAAGTATTCAACTATTGAAGAATGGGGACCATCATCAGGTTTAGCATTTTTGAAGTTCATTCGAGAGCGTCCAACGTTTTCATCAAAGATATTGTTATTACAGTCAGTTTCTGAACTCCATAATGCACGAAGGCAGAAGAGAGACATAAATTATTCTGAATGTCTAGAGGAAATTAAAAGATGTATTAGAGATACATATGAATACTTCGATGTTGTTGATTCAGTTTGGTGGGAGTCTTTTTTCAGTAATCAAAGTGATATGATTTCAAGATCAGTAAATGAGGATATGCTTTTGAAGACTCCTTTTTTTTGGCCACAAAATATGCCAAATGAACATGAACATCAAGAAACACACAATGTTGAACAACAACAGCCTCAAGCTATTATTAATTTCCCACAGGTAGAGGAAAGAGAAATCTATATTGGTTCTAGAAGATCATGTGCACAGCGTGAAGCCATGGAAGACCTTTACAGGGGTTCTGTGCAGGATCTTAAGGAGGGTTGCATGATAGCAGTGTTAGCAGATGAAGATCCACTTGGCTATCCATTCTGGATTGCCAAGGTTATAAAGGTCGTTAATGAAAATGAAGAGATTACAGCTGTTGATGTACATTGGTATGCCACAAGTACCCACCATTTCAATGGTGTGTACAAGCTAGAGATGGTAGTGGAAAAAAAAATTGGCGGAAAGAGAAAAAGAAAGGGCACAAATATAAATCATCGCCGCACAGATGTCTTAAAATTGGAGGATGTTGACATACTTGTGTATGACTTCAATTTTACAAAGAGAGGAACTCTTCGGTTGCAGACCATAAATATTGTGAAGAAATTGCTACCAGAAAAATTATTGTTAAGATGGGACTCTACAAAATGTAGTCGTAGATCTACAAGAATTTTGAACTCTGAAAAGGTGGGCATGTATGTTGACTCAGATGGAGCACTAGTTGATGAAAGAGAAGAATATAGATCATCTTCATCTGCATCGAGCCATTCATATGAGGATGTAGGTTATGATGGTGTGCCAGAACCTATGGTTGATTTTGAATAACTATCTAAGACACTTTTATGTAATTGATGTTTGCATGGTAACTTGAAATAAAATTTTTGACTTCCATCTCATTTTTCATGAAGTTTTGAGACATTTCTATGTTTGTTGGATTATATGTTTTAATTATGAAGAATTCATTTCTTTAGAATATCGACAATGTAACAATGAATTACAAAAATAATTTATGTTATATTCAATGTACCAATGTTGATATTTTAATTATAAGTAAAATAGAAAATATAAACTAATGTTGAATTTTTAGATTATGCGGTGATATTACCATGATATTATGTATTGTTACCATTTGGTATAAGATACTTTTAAAAGTTTTAATAATTATATGCTTCATTGAAACAGAACACTTTGTTTTGATGCTTGATTTTTAGGTTTTGGTTGAAATTATATTTAAATTTTTCTTATGCTAAGATTTGAAAAAAGATAAGTTTTTATCCTTTAAAATTAAAATTACTCTTACTTGTTTCTGTTCAATGATAATTTTTTCATTTACTTTTTCATTTTTTTAAATTGTTAAGTCTTATAATTTGTCCATAATTTCATTGTTCAAGTATGTTGAACACTTAAGATTGAAAAACTTTAGATTTACAACTTGTCATTAAGGTTTTTATGCACTACCAAATTTTATCTTTAAGGTTATGGTTGACAATAATTACAATTTTGGGGTTGTTTAAAGTCAAGATATTTTATGTTTAACAACATGGATGAAAATTGTTAGAAATGATAAGCCCTTCAGACATGTATTTGTTTATCTTTAACATCATCTATCAAAAATGTTAGAAATTTACGATTTTAAAAAATGTCCTAATATGTTGTCTTTAATTCCATTGTTACAAGTGTCAAAATTATGACACAATTTTTTTTTCGTTATTCCAACATCAACTGGTTTTGTTTTGAGGGTGTTTTTTCAATCCTTTTTTAAACAAACAATTTTTTTTTTAGCATAATTTTATTAAATGTTGAAAATTGACCTTCAAAAAAAACCAAGTGTGTTCTGGAAGACACACTTTTTTTGGGGGGGGTGTTTTTTCATGTTTTTTGAGAATTTTTAGGCTAGAGTTCCCGTTTTGAGGCCAGGTTACCTATTTGATTGATAACAGTGTTTGTGATGCCTTGCAATCCAAGCTGATGTACTACAATGATTTTAATGAGCGCATAATGATAAATGCTGTTATGTTACTACTATGGAGTCTTCTTCTTCACAAGGGTAGTCATCTGCTCTATGTTTCGGCACATGAAGTATGGAATATTCATCAGTCTTACTCTCGTGAAATGCATCAAAAGTCTCATATGATATGCATAAAGGCGCGAGAATCTACCCTCGGAACTGAAGTATCTAATGATGAGTTTCATTAATGGTTCATGGGACTCCTTCAGAAACCAGAAAGGGAATACCCTGCTTAACTACCTCAAATATCTAGGCCTGATGTAAGGTTCATAATATGCTCTATCCAGCTACTGTCTCTTATTCCACTCCTCACCAATGTTTGGTATCCTGGTCGCCTCAGAAATAGTCTCTAGTGTCAAGGTGAAGTTCACTCCAGCAATATTTACATGACCATCACGCAAATGTAGGACAAATGAGCGAACCAACTCTGGATGGTGCTGAATCTGAGATATCATATCGCAATACCAAAAAAATGAATGTTGCTGAAAGCATGTCATTCCAAGCGGGCAGGCCTGCAATTGAGCCAAATAAGTGGGCTCCTCCCTGACGTGCCTGCCACTTTTATGAGACCTCCTCGGTACATTTAGCTCTGCGGTTGAATCACTGTCCTGCTCATATCCCTGCTCATATGATGAATTTGTTTCTGACATGATACTGAAAAGAAGGTGTTTGAAAAATATGTGCTGATATATGTATGGTGAAAACAATAGTTTGGTGTATTCTTTAATGCCACATGTGCCACATATGAAATGAGGTGCTGTGAGAAATATCACAGTGGGAAAAATGACTGTCAAGTGGGATTTAAGTATGAGGACAGTCACTATTTGGGGGACTTAGGGATTTGGGGATTCATAAGTGATATGGGAATAAGTGATAGTGATGGGGGTAGTTTCTAGGAGCAAGAGTCAATGAGATGGAAAAATATACCTGGGTCAAGTGAAAACAAGGATAAAGAGACAATACTTGAATGCTTCAGAAATTAGGATTTCACCAATGATAGGAAGGGAGGGAAATCATGGCAGATGATAGTGTTTGAGGATTCTAAAACATTGGAACAAAGGGTAAAAGGGATATGGGACAGTGGAAATAGAAGAGGGACTGTGGTATAATATTGTGACAGTAATGAGAGCACAAATGAAAGTGGGATGGTAGTTTAAGCACCAAAAACCTCTTTGCAAACCCTAAAGAGCAGATTTAATATGGCTATAGGGTTTTACTCTTTCATTAACCAAACTCTAATGTCCTCGCTTCTAAACACACCACACATGAATAAAATCACTGAACAGGCCTTGTCAACTTACTTGGATAAGAATTGAGCTGAAACAAATTGAGTTTTTGTGGAGCAGAAATGATTTTGGCCTTGGAGGCTCTGTGCATCACGCACAAGCCCAATGCGCCATGCCTCATGAGTGTGCCGTGCCCGTTGTAAAATGCAAAGAGTTTTTCAGCTCTATGCGCCACGCTTTGTGGGTGTGCCGCGCCCTTTCCCAATGCGTCGCGCTGTCTTCAAACACACAGTCGGCCCTTTAAAACATAGTTTCGTCCCTCCAAACTTTAAACTCGACTTTCTCTTGGATTTTATCAATAAATCTTGATGAAAATGAATGAATGGCTTTGAGAAATATCTCATATAGCCATGGTTTTAATTTTTTCTTCTTCAAAACCCATTTTGTAATGTTTTTGACATTGGCACTTTTTCATTTAATACAACTTTGTCTTTTGTTTCCTCACTGACTTTCTGAGCTTTGAATGATGAAATTGGTTGATTTTTTGCAGGGATGTTGGCATCGAACCTTGGAAAAGTATGACCAGGGTCTGCATGTGAAGAACTTCATGGCGGAAAAATAAATATTTATTACAAAAACAAATTTGACAAATTCTTCTTCAAAACAGAGTTTTGAAGAAGAAACATCCTCGAGCATATTTGATGATGTAAATCCTGAAATGACACTTTTTGAAAAAATCCTCATGGCCTGCGGGCATTATTTAACATTTTGGAAGACCACACCCTAGACCTAGAAACTAAAAGACTCTTTTTAGCCAAAATAACCATCTATGACTATAAATGACATGAACTAGACTTTGATGAATTTTGAGAAATTTTGACCAACCCAGCAGGTACAAGCATGAGGGAAAATGAGAGACTAAAACCCTTCCGTCAGACAATGGCATGCCCCTAATGGAATGTAGATGAATGAGTGGAATGAGACACCTAAACAATGAAGTGCAATAACATAAATTATCTTTGACGGAGGGATGTAAAGACCGACTCTAACACTTTCGATTACTTTTCTTCTTTGTCACTTCGACATAGCAAAACTAACTCTTGACACCTTGTTTTTTCCTTCTTGGTATGAATCTAGATTTTATCTTTGCTACAACAGAGTGGCCCAAAATTATTGCATGTGTGAATTATGTAACCCATAAAAAAAAAAAAATTATCAACTTTGATTGCCTTATAACCTTAACCTCTTCTTATTAGCACATTTTATCTTCCTTCGTTGAAATTGTGTTTGTGATAAGTGTTTCCTTGAATGAGTCTGAGTCCTCTTTTATATATGCTTCTTTGTATATGATTGTAGGTGGATTATAATTTCATTTAGGTTTATTTGTTGCTTGAGTAGGATGTCTTGCTCATTGCATTATTACTTGGTATTAAAGAGTTCTTTGACTGGAATTTGACTCAAATAAATTATTCTTACAATATGTAACATGTCCAAATGGTTTACTCATCAATGAAAATGACTTTATTGACTTGTAGACTCAATGAAAAGCCCTAAGAGCTCACAATGGGAGCTAGACCTAAAACTAACCTCCTTGATCATGAAACCCACACCTCAAGAACAAAATTAATAAATTTATTTTCCTTATTACATCAAATATCTAAAATCATGATTACATATGTCATTATGAAGACAGAATTTAAATACATATTTCAAAAAATCCCACCTACATCATCATGCAAGTCATCATTTTATTAGGGGACCGGTCTCCATGTTTGTACATCCCAAACCATGTTTATATTCCTTTGAAAAGTGTACAAAATATTTTAAGAAACAAAATTCCCACGCCTATTTTTGTGTCAGTTACCTAGCGGCGGTCCCAAGTCACCCTTGGTTGGAGCGAGCTTTTCATCATCTCCCTTGTGTGATCACAATTGGGTCACACAATATTAGGAACATTAGAAAAATCATTTATGCACAACCACCCATGGGGGCCCTACTGTCTCGAGGGTCAGTTCCTTCAACATTATTATTTTTACTTTCCTTGGTTGCATATATTCTCTAACCTCTACCAAGTTTTTTTTTATCCCTTGCATATCCTCAACTCTCGCCATTGCGCTTATGGATCCTTATCATAGAAAATATCTAAACCAAATATTTCTCAAAATTAGCTTCCGGGTAGTTGGTGCTTCATTTTTTTTACACCAATAATCATATTCTAGAATCGGAGTAGTACAATAGTTATTACCATCATATAGGGATGATCTCAGGTTTCACAATGGGAAGCATCATTTTGTTGGAAAGTCATAAAGGATAGAATATTTTCTTATGATGATAATGACTTTCAGTATTCTTGTGTTCTTATATACTTTCTTATGTTCTTATTTTATATTTATTTCATCAAGAAATTATTAAATATAAAATATGAAGACCATGGACACCAGATATAGGCAGAAATTAATTGGAAAACCTAGTCAAAAACTCCTCCTTAAGTAGATTCATATGATAGTGAGACAACCAAGACACTAGGCCAACAAACCTTCCTCCTCAACCAAGTCAAGCCTTCCTTCCTATAAGTGTTAGCCCCTCAAAGTGAAATTTCAATCTATAATTTCGAAATTGATGCAACTTCATAGCTTCGACCTTAATGCAAAAAATTCACAACTTCAATCTTGATGTAACAACTTCAAAATTTGACCTTTATGTGTAAGGTTCCCAACTTTGACCTTCATGAAGCAGCTTCAAAACTTCATCCTTGATGAAACAACTTCACAACTTCAACCTTGAGGAAAAAACTACAACGAATCAACATCTAGAAAATTTGATCCAATTTATTGCAACTCCAACATAATTTATGACCCCCAGCTTCAGAACTTCGATCCTGCATAGAGTAATAATTTTGGTCCGATATTCAGCTTAGTAACTTCACATTTGTGAGAGAAAGGTAACCCAAAAACTCAATTTCCTTCTTCCATCTTCCCTCCTTCTTCTCCAACAACTTCACACATATTAGTGCAACTAGTTTATTGCACTTTTTACTACAAATAAAACTTGATGAGAGAGTGTTCCAAATGAAGTCAATTTCCTCCAATATATAGGCTTATGGTGATGTGGAATTAGCTTGCTCGAGTTTGTCTTGATATTCTTGAGTCTCACGTGGTGGATGAGGCTTAAATGACTTATTTTACAGTAAAATATTTTTCTTTTTTTTACAAATTTAGGTATAACACATATATACAAGTATTATATATAACACATATATACAAGTATTATTTTTAACAAATAATTCCCAAGAAAGCTTATTTACAATATGACATGGAAAATAACACTTGTCATAAATCATAGAGGTATAAAATGGATACCTTGACATAAAAATAATTTACTCGAGAATGAAACCCATGCTTTCATAAGCTAATTTATATCATAAAAGAATTTATTTTTATTTGTTGTGATAAATACATTACATTATGACTCAAGTACAATTATGAAGACCAAACATACTTACATTGATAAGCACTCGCTCTTAACTAGGGAGGTATTCATAGTTACACATATATACCAGTATATGAAAAATATCAAAGAACATAAACTACAAATAATTTAGGCACATACGGTGCCATGGAATGCATTCTTAAGTAGGGAAATCTATCCAGGTGGGAATAATATGGGCTAAATATTTCAGCCACTGTAGGTACCATCAAGCATACTTTGTAACCATCAACCCAAGGAACTAGGTGTGTAATGCAAGGCCAAGTATCTATTACCAATGCCACTGTACCTACTTTAGGAACTGGACATCAACACATAGGCCAACCAGGTGTCCTCTGAGGCATACACAATGCCTCAACACTCCTGTTTACTAAAATCGGGAACAACAATTCTCTCTCGATCAAACAAGTTGGCAACATCATGCATGCTTCCAAAACATAGAAATGTTTACCTGAACAATCACAACCCTAATTAGTAACAATAATTCAAATAAATCAGTAAATTCAAACGTTTAGCCTCTTTAAACATATTGATGCATCCTTTAATATCTCAATTTATCAGAGTTGGAATTAGAGGCTTTCCAAATTTGAAAAAAAAAATCCTTAATCATACAAATTCCTTTCGTACTTCACATGCAGCAACATATTTTTCTTCATCACTGCTTAATGGAGCTAGATCTTGCTTTCCTTATTTCAACAACACCTGAATATAAATTCTTCAATTTCTTCAAGGCATCCATGATGACTATAATATGCCCTCCCTCTAAACTTGGGATATATACCCTTTCTTTTATCCAGGATTCCACTTAACTTAGGGAGATCAACTACTTTCTATGAATTGGAGAATATTTCATGGATTATTTCCTTCTTATCAGACTCATCTTGATAATCATCGTTCCTATAAATTCCTTCATCATATTTCTTCAAAATCTTTAAGATTGTGTACGTGCACAACTTAAATAGCAAGTACAACCAAAAAAATATATAGACACATGAATTGAACTATATCAAAATAATACTCTAATAGAAGCATTATGATTTAGACATCAAATAATTGAACTTATTTAGGTTCATAATAAACAAGAGACACATGTTTCTATACTTCAACTTCTTGCTAGGGGTTTTCTATAAAACCTAGGTCACATCATTAAAATTTTAAATCAAATTGATCAAGACATCAATCTCATTATATATAGGGATTAAATATTTCATTTAGAGATAATATATACACTTTTACGACATATTGAAAACCATAGGATCAATTAAAACAAGTACAATTCTACTATGCATCTAACAATTTTAGAATTCATATGTTATATCACTACTATGAATTAATGGAAATCCGAAATTCCAATTATGGGATACGAAGTCTTAAATGTTAACAAAAAAACCAATAACCATTACTAGTGATCAAAGGAAAACAAAGAGGATAGCTCATGCCATATCTCATATTATAAATGTCATTCATGGTAAAAAAAATTCTTTTGAAACCCAGAATCATGCAACGACATGGTTGAAAAAGTGTAAGGATTTAGTAGTCGCAATGTTATTAAAAGTTGGCATGGAATCATCCCATTTTCTGAAATAATTGATGGGTGCGATAATATACTTTTGGTTGTTATATGACAGAGGTCAAAACGGAATGAAGGCAATAGAACATTTACAGAAAGGACCAATTCTGATGACAAAATGGAGGGGAGTAGGTGGAGCTCGCACCTTAGGAGTGTATAAATGACAATTGGGAAATTTTTTAGCTGCCTCAATGCAATCGCTAAATAAAGAAGGAAAACATAATAGATGTGCATCATATTCTAAGCGATGGTTGTTCTAGAGATATTACCACCACAAGCACTAGCATGATAGACATTTAGCACTTGCTATGCTTTAGCATGCATGATACAACGATGTGGGAAAATTTCGACACCGCGACGATAGAGGTCATCAAGGATGAGGAGGTAGCCAGGGTATTGATGTCGAATACGTTGTTCATCATCTCAAATAATATGGGGGATGAATTTCTTGGTTAGTAGATAAGTGATAATGTCATTATACCAAGGATTATCCGAGACGATGGCGAACAAATGTTCACCTAGAAGATGATCATTTAATGGCAAATCAGGCACACCAGTACGAAATTCAGAAATGAATTTTGGAAGGGAATTTCCTTTCTTACTCTAGGGTGTGACAAATTCAAGATCGAATTATTGAATAATGAAAATCCAATAGGCATAATTCCCATTGATGATCCGTCGACTCAAAAGGAAGGACATGGGGTTGGAGTTGCTCATGACTCTAGTGGTTCACGTAAGGATATAATGAAGAATATTTTGAATAAAGAACATGATATCCAACAGTAGATTTTTTTCGTGTGTATAAGACAAAGGGGATCATTGAGTTTTTTACTGACATAACATATGAAATGCTCGTTTCCATTGGAATATTATTCAATGAGGACTCCAATGACCAAATAGGTGGAAGCAGAGATGTACAAAATGATGTCCCTTTCAAATTCAGGTGGGTTTATCAGGCAAGAAGAAGTGGGATAAATTTTAAGGGCATCGAAATAATTTTGAGAGTGTTCACTCCAAACTAATGGAATATTAGATCTAAGGAGTCTATGGAATCCATGTGTAGTGGTGGCATAGTCAAGAACAAACAGACGAAGAAAGTTGGATTTGTAACTGGGGAAGGGTACGATTAGGTGGAAGTTCGAGAATGGCTTGAAATTTGAGTGGGTAAAGATTTATACCATATTTTTAAATGATTAATACCAATATATGACTGACAAGGATGAGAAATACACACTTAAGCTGGTTAAGGTAGATATTATACTTGCGACATCGAAGAAAAATTGTATGCAAATAACGAATGTGTTGCGCCCAAAGCCTAGATAAAGTGGTGAGATATTCAAGGTATGGAAGGATTATATTAGTCAATTCATTGAAGAATTAAGACATGGCTCACTAAAAAGTGGCCCCAACATTATTTAAACTGAAATCAATTGACCTTATAGGAAAAATTCCCCAAGGACTAGCGAATGAATTTTTAAGCTAATCAACATGAAAAATATTTATTTGGTTATATCCAAAGAATACATCCATAAAGGAAATAATCTCATTCTCTGCACACTCATCAATGATCTAGTAAATAAATAGTCTCAGGAAGTTGCCTTTGGGACAAGCCTTCTTCATGTCGTGAAAGTTAGTGGAGACACCAAAGGTGCCTTATTTCTTGAAAATAGGAACATGATTGGACACCCATGTGGTGTATTCATTGGGGTAGATAATGTAGTGTTTAACCCTGTACATAAATTATCTACAAATGAATATTAAAAATAGAAAATAAACAACAGCAAGAGAATAAAACATAAAACAGATATACACAGTGATTTTCCTCTAGATCCCAAATGAAGACTACCAGCTTGATTTTTCACTATATTCCTTTTAGTCTTACAAAAAATATATATACATGTCAAAGAATTCATAAAACTCAATCCATTAAGCATGTCTTAGAACATAACCATAGTTCCCTTGACCGAATCTCGAAATACTAGGGGCCAAAAACCATCATGCCCCAAAACCATGTGCAAACCCATGCACAAAACCATGGGCAAGTCCTCCCACCAAAAAATAGGTTCCAATGGGCGCGCGAGTAATCATGGAAAGAAGATAACACATACCCAAAAGATAAATTCATCCTGCTTGAGGTTATCAATTTCAGCTTTAATGGCCCAACAACTTGAAGGATTTATGGGTTTCAATTTTTAACTGATAGGAATGGCATCAGGACAATTGTTGAGATGGTGCTCAACAATGATGGGATCAAGTATAGGCATTTTGGGATAAGACCAGCCGAACACATAAAAAAATTATTTGAATAACTTAATCTAAGCATCAATTTATTCTGGGTATAATTTTCCTCTAAGGTGATAATTTCTTTGATCCCTGGTTTAGTAGAAATGTTAATAATAATGGTAGGAGATATATTGGCCATGATTCCTTATTGAAAAGTGTATAACATAGGAATGGAATTTATAACCAATATAATTCACCATGGATGAAGTATGTTGACTCCACTACAAATTTTTCATGGGTCTACTATAGAAGGAAGTAAGCATGATTGTGCATATCGTCCCGAGGATAATTAGGCATGGTGATGGTTTCGATGGTGTCTTCATCTGAATGGAAGATGGGTGGACTAGAGGAAGCTAGAATACTTGATGTTGAAGGTCTACCAAAAGATTCTTCATGAGAGACAACGTTCACATGCAAATAGACAACAGGATGGGCCAAATTACTAGTAGATGGAAAATATACCAATGTTGGGACCCTGGTATCTGACGAAGGCGGCTCGACCGAATTAGTGTGGAGAAATCCAAAATATTCTCTGGAAGAGGATCACATGGATGTGTTAGGTCCCTATATTACTAGTGTAGTCCCTTATTGTTGTTAGTGTAACCCCCTTATTGTTATTATTGTACCCTTGTAACCCCCATTTTATTATTATTGTGCCCTTAAATTATTATTGTTAGGTCGGCTAGGATTACATTGTGGCCCACTAGGATTACATTATGGCCCCATGGACTCCTATATATAGAAAGGAGGTTTGTAAATTGGATCATCCAAGAATTGTTCATTTATGTAATTTATTGGAGGTTTCCCCCTCGAAGTGGCTTATTTCTAAGGCGTTGATATCTCTTTTCTTCTATTTTTGGAGCTGGTTACACAACATTTGGTATGAGAGCTTTGGATTCTAGGGTTTCGCTGCTCCAAACAGGTCATCGTGGAATTTTCGCTATAAATTTTTTTCTACAAAGTTTCAGAAGCTGAAATTTTTAGGGTACAAAGCCAAAAATCTTTTGAGAATATTTCCTAAAAATTTTAGAGCTTGGTTCACAATATTTTTAGGAGATATCATATACATGGAAGTTAGGTCTTTTTCGGGCTCCAAACAGGTCATCGTGGAATTATTACTATAAATTTTTTTATATGAAGCTTCAAAAGCTGAAATTTTTAGGGTGCGAAGCTGAAATCCTGAGGAAAATCGTCAAAAAATTTCAGATCTTGATTCGCAATATTTTCGGAGATATGATCTGTGGAAGTTAGGTCTTTTCGGGCTCCAAATTTCATCTCAAAGAGGTGATCGTGGGAAAATTTCAATAACTCTCTCTCTGGGGATTGGATTGGAGTGCCGTAAAATGTTTTTACAAGTACACGGACTTTAGTTTCTTTTCTATCAATTTCAGAGAGAAAGGACGAAAAAGTGACACGTGGAAAGTCGTACAAGTTCGCTCTACTGAACCAATCCAGAATTAGTTCATTGTGTGAGATTGGACACAACTTTGTCTTGGAGAATCAAAATTAGATCAGACCTGTGGAATTTGAAAGAAGATTCAGAGGGCTACTACAGGGCTAAATTTCAGATATTGAATATTTTCAATTATAGAGATAATTAAATTTCAATATCGAGCTCCTCAAAGCAAGTTAAAGGTGTGTATTTTTTTTCCGAATTGCATAAGTCTTGTTTGAAGAATCAAGTTGAATTGATTCCAAGGGCATATTGTAGAATAGATATCAATATTGGATTATAAAATGGCCCCTAAAAAGAATTCAACACCCATTAAGCCTTCAGAAGGCTCTACTATGACTCATGAAGATGAAGAATTGCACCATGATCTATCAAAATTACAAGAGCAAGTGCAATAGATTTCACTCTCGCAAAGAGCAACAAAAAATGAAATGGAAGTTTTGAAGAAAGGCATGGAAGTGAAGATGGATGGTTTGAAGAAAGGCATGGAAGCTGAGATGGATGGCATGGAATCTAAGATGGATGGCATGGAAGTGGGCATGGAAGCTAAGATGGATGACGTGAAAGACAACATGGAAAACATGAAGAATGATCTAAAAGCATACATGGAAGGCTTGATGACAATATTAAAACAATAAATGATTCCTAATGGCGGAAATATAGTAGCATAACCTCATGATGAGAAAAAAATAAATGTTAATCATGATTTCATAAACTCTAATTTTGGCGGGAAGAACCACCATATTCCAAAAATGGATATGAGGATGTTTGATGGAAAGGATCCTATAACATGGATACTACAAATGGAGCAATATTTTGATCTCCATAACGTGAAAAACACACAAAAGGTACGCATTGAAACTTTACATTTAGAACAAAATACATTTGTATGGTATCGATGGCTTTGCTCCCATAAAAAAATTGTCACTTGGTCAATTTTTATGGAGGAAATGATAGCACATTATGAGGATACAAAGAGAAACACCATCTTTAGCCAAATGATAAATCTCAAACAAAAGGGCTTAGTGGGGGAGCACATTGAGGACTTCCAAAAATTGAATATAAGGGTAACTAATATTCCAGAGGAACACAGGATTGATCTCTTCATAGGTACTTTAAAGGATAACATCCAACACGAAGTTCACGTTTTGGAACCTGATTCATTGGAGAAGGCATTTTGGTTGGCAAGAAAAATTGAATGTAAAATTATGGTGACAAGGAAGCTTACCACTCACTTCTATAAAGAGGGAAGTGTTGCTACTCCTAGATTTCCACAATCTACAAGGTTGACACCACAACAATTGGAAGAAAAAAGAGCAAAAGGGCTTTGCTACAGTTGTGATAGAAAATACACTAAAGGTCATAAGTGTGCTGAGAAGAAATTATTTTACATAGATTATGGAGAAGAAGAAGAAAATGAACAAGAAAAGGATATACACCAGGAACCAACCCTAGAAGAGGAAGAAATGAGTCTGACCATATCTTGTAATGCACTGGTAGGAATTACCACTCCTCAAACTCTCAAGATAGAAGGACATATCAAGAAGAAAAGGGTAATAGTGTTAGTTGATTCAGGTAGCACCCATAATTTTATTCATTGTAAGGTAGCTGATCAGGAGCTCAGGACCAAGTGTCGTAAAATGGTCTAAAATGAAGGTGCTCAGATCTAGTTTGAACCTAAACGATCGGATAGAGCTCGTCTTCCTGATTCCGGCGCCGCGAACGGTTCGAAAAATGGTCTCCGTATGAAGAAGTTATTCAAGTTTGAAGATTTCTCCATTTCCATTAAAAAAATGCCAAATTTGCCTTTGTGGAAAAATTTTATTAAAAAAAGAATATTCCACAGAACATTCTGAGAATATTCCGTGGAATATTCCGCAGAATATTCTGGGGAATATTCCCTTGGCGACCAATCAAAAGGCGCCACGTGGCTAGCCCGGAGGCCGCCACGTGGGCCCCAAGTTGAATTGAAATGGCGTGTTAAAATTTTGTTTATCGCTCGGCCGGATTCGAACTCCCGACCACAAGGTTCATAACCGGGCGACTTTACCATGGGACCACCGTTCGTTCGTTGTTATATGGGCGGCACGTATTATATTTAAATTTTGTGGTTGTTTGGGCGAGGCCCGTAAAGGGGCCAGCCCCTTCCCATAGAACCGTCCGGCGGGAACCAGAACCCAAAAGCTTGGCGCGCATGTCAAACGGGCGGATTCAAAAACTTTGGGTTAAATGTTATATAGTGGGTTTTAATTATTTAAAACAAACTTTGGTTATGTGTTAATTAACACATTTGAAACCGTTTGCATTGACCGCGTTTCATGTGAACACGTATTATGTTATAACCATAATATTTATTGCCCAACCCACTAACCGTCGGATAACTTGGCAACTCCGCCCCTATTTTGGCGCCATTTGCTTATTTGGCGGTCTAATCTCCAGTTTTCCACATTTAGTGGAGATTTTTTAGCCCAAACTGGCAGTTCAGTAAAGTGGGCATAACTTCTGCTAGGAGTGGCCTTTGAAGACGATTTTTTTTTTGATTTTGGGTGTAGAGAGCATTCTGGAGCTGTTGGAGGGGTCTGCAGAGCCATCAGGGCATTCTATCTGCGAATTTTACAGCGCTTTTGACAGTGACTCCATCAGAGCTAAGGGGAAAGATTGCTGCATTGGGCTACCTTCCTCCAATGGAGGTGAATTTGTAGTCTATTTCTACAGTTTTGGACCTTCTGAGTCTGTTTTAGCAGTCTATTTTCTCATTAGAGGAGTTCTTACAGATGTAATCTCATTTGCACCATTTAATCAAAAGAGGACTAAGCCTAATTAGAGGCTTTTGGACCAGCGGAGGTAGCCCAAGAGAGGGGTGAACCGCTTAAACAAATATCTGCTTTTCATGTGTGTGTTTTGGCTGTTTATTTCCAGATTCTGATAGTTTAAAGAGTTAAATTTCATAAGCAGGCTTTTCTAAAACAAT
This sequence comes from Pinus albicaulis, assembly GCA_034641835.2. NCBI lineage: Eukaryota > Viridiplantae > Streptophyta > Pinopsida > Pinales > Pinaceae > Pinus > Pinus albicaulis. The sequence goes on along the minus strand of CM076581.1, from coordinate 1,199,619,214 downwards.
TTTATACAGGAATTAAAACTTGTTGTTTTAACTTCAAACCTCTTCACACAAATTGCAGAACATATACTCTTGCTTATTCACACTTAAAACAGATCAATGAACACTTTGAATTCAAAAACAAAAGACTTTCATTGTTCTTGTTATTTGTGCTTATATATTATTTCCTTAGACATAGTCTGTAGAGGGCCAGGTAGCCTCTGGAACTCATCCTCTCTTTAGAGGTGACATGTCCAGTGAATGCCCCTACAGTCCATCTCTGTATGGGAAATAGTTTATTCTCACTTTATCAAGAGGTCACTTGGAGTTATAGCTCAATTTAAAATTATGAGTATTTGCTCATTCATGATAAAAATGGATACATACACTTTAAACAAACACGTTAAAGTTAGATAGACACGGGTTTGTGGTGAAGAAGCGAGGTTGCAAAGTTGGTTTCCTTGACTGACATCACTAGCTTGATTGTGTAGCTTGAAAGGTGTCTTAAGCAGTGTTAAAGATTGACTGCTTTATTATTCTGCAAACTACTTGTTGTTTGAGTTTGCTGAAGCTCTTTTGTTCATTTTTATAATGACAACTTCCATAAGTGAGTTCTCAAAATCGTCCTCCTTCGCAAGATTTTTTGATGAAGGCTTGAAGCAAGAATTTTTCATCATGATGACTATGGTGAAAGAAATGTATGAGGATGAAAGAAAGAGCTCTAGACTTCAAGAGCAGTTGAATTCCATGAGGGAAGAGAAGCAGTTGCTTTCTGACCAATTGCAGGACATGGAAGGCCAACTTCGTATTGCAAACATGAAGCTGGAAAGGATGCATGAGTTGGAGACACAACTCCTTGTTTCAAGAAGCCTTAGCCAGCTCTCAGTGAAGAAGAGGTAAAACAATTCTGGTTGTCTTCAAATTCTTATAAGAATGTTTATGAACTTGGTTCTTTTGAGAAACATACCAAAGGCATAGGGTCCAAGTTGATGTCCAAAATGGGGTATGAAGGAAAAGGACTGGGAAAAAATGCACAAGGCATAGTTGAGCCAATAATGGTTGAGGTAAGGCCTAAGAATTTCGGTCTTGGCTATGGACAATCTTATGGAGAAAGTTCCAAAGCAGCCATGAAGGAAGAAGGTGTGCATCAGCATGCACTTGAACAAGGGAGGGGTGAAAGCTCTAAAACCATTGATGGGATTGATAGTGTTCCAAAGGGAGCTTCTTCTTCTTTTGATTCACCTCCTCATGAAGGTAATGAAGGTGAAAGAGAAAGGTATAAATCTGATTTCAATCATATTTCCTTTGATCATGTAAATCATGAAAAATTTCCACACAAGCATGGGAAAAGAATTGCATGTTCTTTTTGTGGTTTGTTTAACCATAGTGTTTCTAGATGTTGGAAAAGAATGGCAACATACAAGAAAATTTTGAAGGAAAGGAGGCAAGAAGCCAAAGTACCAATGAACAATGCAAATCATGCGGTCAAGAAGATGAACATGTGTTGCACTTATTGCCATAAGCAAGGACATACTGTTGAAAGGTGTTGGACTTTGAATCCAACAATGCTTCGACAAAAGTTGAAGAAGTGGGAGAAAGAGTATGGCAAGAATGGGAAGGAAGTTTCCATCATTGATATGTGACAGGATGATACACATGCTGATATTGATGTGCAGTTAAAGTAAGCGCCTTTGAAATGGATTGGTAAGAAATGGTTAGAATTCTTATCCACTTAAAGTTGCATGTCTTTTGATTGAATGCATTTTCCTTGTTAAGGGAATGCAAGTTGCAGGATGGAAAAGCAAAGTATGAGACTCACTCTATCGTAGCGAAAGTTATATTCATTTCAGCTTTGAAAGTACATGTACATGTGATTGAGGATCTTGTACTTATGATTGTACTTAAGAGAAAGTTGAAGGATAAACTGCATGCATGGGAATGAGATGCATGAGCACAGGGATCATGATGATTTCCTTGTATTTTAAACATGTATGTGTGATTAACTTGAAGGGTTGATTACTTTGTTTTTATCCATGCATGTAATGTTATTGACTTGGGAAAAGTTAATTTGATCTCCAAGATTGTAAACAGGAGAAATGATGAAGTGTTTCATCTTTGTAAAAAGCCTTTTCATTTGGGAGGCAGCTCTTCTTCTGGAATGGAGGTGCCTTGGATGGGCATCGTGACAGTTGGCAAGTCCACATATTCAGGGGAATATTTCAGCTCCTATATCAGCAAGTTTCATTGCTGGTTCCTGCAATTTCAGATTTGTCTGGCGAAAGAACTTGGTCGGGATTCGACAAGTACTTGGCGTATGCAGCAAAAAGTCGCCATGACGACAGTGAGCAATGCAGGACATTTTGGGCATCAGTATGCTATTTTGGCTGACTGGAAGAGGATATTTTTGTTCCTCAATTGCTGTCTGGGTTGAATCCCAGAGATTGATAAACTTTTGGGGACAGCCTCATTGGGAGAGTGTGATTGGAGCTGGAATGATGTCGTAAAATGGTCAAAAATGAAAGTGCTCAGAACTGGTTTGAACCTGAACGACTGGATAGAGCTCGTCTTCCTGATTCCGGCGCCGTGAACGGTTCGAAAAATGGTCTCCGTATGAAGAAGTTATTCAAGTTTGAAGATTTCTCCATTTCCATTTAAAAAATGCCAAATTTGCCTTTGTGGAAAAATTTTATTAAAAAAAGAATATTCCACAGAATATTCTGGGAATATTCTGGGGAATATTCCATGAGAGCTATCATGGGGAATATTCCCTTGGCGACCAATCAAAAGGCGCCACGTGGCTAGCCCGGAGGCCGCCACGTGGGCCCCGACGTGGAATGAAATGGCGTTTTAAAATTTTATTCGGGCTCGACAGGATTCGAACCCCGACCGCATGCATATAATCCAAAAGTCTTACCGTTGGGCCACATGTTTGTTTGTTGTTTATGTGGCGGACGGGCATCTATTTGTTGCGTGTATTTGTTTGGGCGGGGCCCGAAAGGGGGCCAGCCCCGAAGGGCCAGCCCCCTTCCCATGGGACCTCCGCAACAGAACCACAGTCCCAGTTCATCGGCGTGCATTTGAATGCGGATTAACAAACATTTGAAACGTGGCGTATTAAAAACTTTGGTTATGGTGATATGGTGGGTTTAAATATCCAACATTTGTATTTATACGTTGAAACCGTTTGCAAGACCTCCGCCCATGTGAACACGTTTGATCATAACACTAAAATTTAATGCCACGTTTGGCGGGTTAGTTGGCGGCCTCTGCCATTTTGGGCGCCCGCCTTATTTGTCTGCCTTATCTCCAGTTCTCCACATTTAGTGGATATTTTTTAGCCCAAACTGGGAGTTCAGTAAAGTGGGCATAACTTCTGCTAGGAGAGGCCTTTGAAGACGAATTTTTTTATTTATTTTGGGTGTAGAGAGAATTCTGGAGCTGTTGGAGGTGTCTGCAGAGCCATCAGGGCATTCTATCTGCGAATTTTACAGCGCTTTTGACAGTGACTCCATCAGAGCTAAGGGGAAAGATTGTTGCATTGGGCTACCTTCCTCCAATGGAGGTGAATTTGTAGTCTATTTCTACTGATTTGGATATTCTGAGTCTGTTTTAGCAGTCTATTTTCTCATTAGAGGAGTTTATACAGATGTAATCTCATTTGCACCATTTAATCAAAAGAGGACTAAGCCTAATTAGAGGCTTTTGGACCAGCGGAGGTAGCCCAAGAGAGGGGTGAACCGCTTAAACAAATATCTGCTGTTCATGTGTGTATTATGGCTGTTTATTTCCAGATTCTGATAGTTTAAACAGTAAAATTTCATAAGCATGCTTTTCCAAAACAAGTTTATACAGAAAGCAAAACTTGTTATTTTAACTTCAAACCTCTACACACCAATTGCAGAACATATGCTCTTGCTTATTCACATTTAAAACAGATCAATGAACACTTTGAATTCAAAAACAAAAGACTTTCATTGATCTTGTTATTTGTGCTTATATATTATTTCCTTAGACAGAGTCTGTAGAGGGCCAGGTAGCCTCTGGAACTCATCCTCTCTTTAGAGGTGACATGTCCAGTGAATGCCCCTACGGTCCATCTCTGTATGGGAAATAGTTTATTCTCACATTTCAGGAGTCACTTGAGTCTGTGGCTCAATTTGAGGTAAGTGTTTGCACTCATTTTAAATGAAAGTAGATGCACCACCAACTAAACAAGTACATTCCATTTTCGAGATCGGTAGCCAAAGAATTAAATTATTTCCTATACCCAGCACCAGAATGTCAAGTGATGGTTGCAAATGGAGGAACTATAAATTGCTCTGGAAAATGCCATAATATCAAGCTAACCATGGGGGAATATGTGTTGACAAGTCCAGTGCTTTCCATTCCTATGGGAGGTGCTGATGTTGTACTAGGAGTACAATGGTTACAATCTTTGGGGACGGTAGCTTTTAATTTTCAAGAACTTTTCTTGAAATTTTTTTCAGAAGGAAAGGAAGTCGAATTACGGGGTATTGCAGGGAAGCCAGGAAGGATAATAAGATCTAATGTCATGATAAAGCTTTTAAATAAATAACAACGGGGCGTAATTGCACAATTATGCTCACTAGAAGTTTCAACATCGAAATCATCTATTTCTGCAGATCTCCAACAAGTCTTGGACAATCATTCCAAGGTGTTTGAAACTCCCAAAGGACTCCCACCTATTCGTGATCATGATCATGCTATTCATTTGATTCCAGGAAGTGTTCCTCCAAACATCGAGCCTTATAGATATCCTTACTTCCAAAAGAGCGAAATTGAACGTATGATTGCAGAAATGTTAGAGGCGGGTATAATTCAACCTAGTCAAAGTTCTTTCTCTGCTCCTGTAGTATTGGTACACAAGAAGGATGGATCATGGCGCATGTGTCCGGATTATAGGGAGCTCAATAAGCTCACCATTAAAGATAAATTTCCCATTCTGTGATTGATGAATTATTGGATGAATTACATGGAGCAATTTATTTTACCAAGTTGGATCTTCGTTCAGGATATCATCAAATTAGAATGAAGACTGAAGATATTCCAAAAAAAACATTTCGAACTCATGAGGGTCATTATGAATTTTTGGTCATGCCTTTTGGCCTTACCAATGCACCTTCTACATTTCAAGGGTTGATGAATTCCATTTTCAAATGCTTCCTTAGAAAATTTGTGCTAGTATTTTTTGATGATATACTAATCTACAGCAGGTCTTGGAAGGATCATGTTGAACATGTTGACAGGGTGCTCAAACTATTGCAGGAGAAACAATTATATGCAAAAAAATCGAAATGTTTCTTTGGAGTACAAGAGGTGGAATATCTGGGTCATATTGTATCTCACGAGGGTGTTAAAGTAGACCCTAACAAAATTAAAGCAATTAAGGAATGGAAAGTCCCCACAACCATAAAGTAGTTGCGAGGATTTATCGGGTTAACAGGGTATTATTGCAAGTTTGTTAGGAATTGTGGGAGAATAGCAGCACCTCTAACAACATTATTGAAGAAAGATGCATTTTCATGGACTCGTGAAGCAACTAAGGCCTTTGAACGTCTTAAAGAGGAAATGTGCCTAGCACCGGTCTTAGCTACACCAGACTTCACAAAAACCTTTATTGTGGAATGTGATGCCTCAGGAAATGGAATTGGTGCAGTTTTAATGCAGGAAGGAAGACCCATTTCTTTTGAAAGTCATCAAATCAAAGGAAAGTATTTACAGAAACCTATTTATGAGAAGGAAATGTTAGCAATACTACATGCACTAAAGAAGTGGTGAACTTACCTAATGGGAAGACACTTCAAGGTAAAAACTGATCATGATAATCTTAAACACTTTTTGGAACAAATAATATCGTTATAAGAGCAGCAAAAATAGGTCACAAAGATGTTGGGTTATGACTTTGAAATAATCTACAAAAAAGGAATGCTTAATGTTGCTACAGATGCACTCTTAAGAAAGAATGAAGAGGTGGAAGAATTGCTTTGTGCCATTTCTATTATCCAACCAGATTAGATAACCGAAGCAAGAGATGAATGGAAGAAGGACAAAGATGTATAGACACTCATTCAAAAGTTGCAGAAAGATCCTAGTACATCTGATACATTTAGTTGGAAAAATGATTCCTTATGGTACAAACATCGCTTATATCTTTGTAAGAATTCCCAACTAAAACAAAATATTCTTCTGGAATTGCACACTTCTCCTTTAGGAGGACACTCAGGATTTTTAAAAACTTACCACAGGGTGAAGAAAGAATATTTTTGGGATGGCCTTAAATCTGATATTCAAAATTTTGTGGCGGAATGTTTGGTTTTCCAGCAGAATAAAGTGGAAACAATTAAGACCCCGGGACTTCTAAAACCTTTATCCATTCCAAGTCAATGTTGGGAGGAGATTTCAATGGATTTTATCACAGGTTTACCTAAGTCCGAAGGAAAGAGTGTCATCATGGTGGTAGTTGATAGACTTACCAAGTATGCACACTTTTGTGCATTATCTCATCCATTTAAAGAAAGTACAGTTGCTAATACATTTATGGACAGAATTCAAAAGCTACATGGAAGCCCAAGGGTTATTGTGAGCGACAGAGATCCCATTTTTACTGGAAATTTTTGGACGGGGTTATTTTCTTGTTTGGGTACTCAATTAGCTCATAGCTCATCTTATCATCCTCAATCTGATGGTCAAACTGAGATAGTAAATAAATGTTTGGAAGGATATCTTCGTTGTTTTGTATCTGATAAACAAACACAATGGGTCAAGTGGTTACCTCTTGTTGAATGGTGGTACAACACTTCCTTCCATACTGCAGCAAAAATGACCCCATTTATGGCACTTTATGGATATCATCCACCATCCATCACATCATCTTTAAGGGAAAATTCGAAGGTTCAAGCAGTGGAAGATCACATCGAGCATCAGCAAGAAGTTCTACAACTCTTAAAGGATAACCTGAATTTGGCACAAAATCGAATGAAACAACAGGAAGATCAACATCACAGCTAGAGAAGTTTTGATGTAGGATATTGGGTATTTTTATGGCTACAACCATACAAACAAATCTCCCTCAAGCAAGCAAAGAAGGATAATAAATTATTGCAAAGTACTATGGTCCTTACAACGTGTTGCAGAAGATTGGTACTATGGCATACAAATTGGAGCTTCCTGCTTCTTCGCAAGTACATCCAATTTTCCATGTTTCATGCTTAAAGAAGGTTATCGGTGAAAATCTTCCAGTTCAAACAATATTACCAGAACTTGATGAGGAAGGAAAAATCATATTGGAACTTGAAGCGGTCACGGAAACAAGAACTCGAAAACTACGGAATCGATCAATTTCAGAGTATCTCATCAAGTGGAAGAACTTACCCACTGAAGATTCTACATGGGAGGATGAGAATTTTATACAGAAGCACCCAGAGCTACTCAAGCGTTGAGGACAACACTTTTTTGAAGGAGAGGAGCATGTTAGGTCCATATATTACTAGTATAGTCCCTTATTGTTGTTAGTGTAACCCCCTTATTGTTATTATTGTACCCTTGTAACCCCCATTTTGTTATTATTGTGCCCTTAAATTATTATTGTTAGGTCGGCTAGGATTACATTGTGGCCCACTAGGATTACATTATGGCCCCATGGACTCCTATATATAGAAAGGAGGTTTTGTAAATTGGATCATCCAAGATTTTTTCATTTATGTAATGTATTGGAGGTTGCCCCCTCGAAGCGGCTTATTTCTAAGGCATTCATATCTCTTTTCTTCTATTTTGGAGTTGATTACACAATGGGATGATTATAGGTAGAGAATGGTAGAAATGTTATCCTTCATCTCGACATCAACAGGAGTAATCACAATCTCTGGTTCTTATTCTAGATCAATAAAGGTGCTAGAATATGCAGGTAAAGTAGTGGAGGGTTCATTACAAGATATCTCTATTTAATGATGTTCCCGATGGCTATCACAAAATTTTTAGAGATGAGGACCATGAAGGGAATAGTGAAAAATAATTTTACATAAAGGAGAGGGGTGATATACGTGTAACAATTTGATTTTCTTAGCCAAATTAGGTAGGGTAACATCGACCTTTGGGATGTTAGAGTCAGGAAACATATCATCGACCACTTCCTTGAGATGAGGGAGTTCAGTACAATTATTGGTGGCATGCCCAACAACATCACACAAAGCTCACATAGGTGTCGAATTCGGAGGCTTAAGAGGATTTGGAGTTTTTTGGGGTGCCTTGTTTTTATTTCCCTTTTTCTAGGCTTTCCCCCCTCACTATATGCTTTCAAAATAGGTGTAGGTGGCTACTGAGGTTGTTGTGTAATTGAAGAAAAATAAGGGGAAGGTACAACTGGTTGCATTGGGGTAAAAGTTGTGTAATGTTTAAGGTGACTAGGTGGAGTGCTTATGGGGAGATCAATGTACCAAACTGGGATCCCCAGAATAAAATTTGGTAAGCTCAATGTAACGATGAAAGGGACAAAGGAAATTCCTTGCAGTGGGAATAAGAAAGGTATCTAACCCAAAGGATAATGGCCTGGTGGAACTTCTCCTGGATGGTCAAGGCATGGAGGAATTTTTCCTAGTTGAAATGGATTAGGAAAGACACACCAGCAGAAGGAGGAGTTCCTTAAGGAATTATACATGTATGTTTGGAAGAGTTAGGTGCAACAGGTCATGGAAGCGCAAGTTGTTGGATGGGTGTACCAAATCGCTTATGAGTAGACCATGGTTCTTTGATCATGAAAAACACTGGATGAGTTGGGATTAGAAGTGGTAGGTGGTGCACCATAGTGGGCACCAAGAAAAGAAAACTATTTATAGACTCTTGTTGAGACATTGGAAAGGGATGAGACAGTTGTATCCTCAGTTATGGATGAAATGTTGGTTGAGGAGAAGTGTGAGATTTAGGATCATATTAAGTTGCTTGATCAACTGTAATGATATTTCCTTTGTGGGGAAATCATATATTATGGAAAACCATTGGTGTGATAGCTGACATCACATACGTGTAAATATGACCCAAAAGGATATTGCAGTCCAATGGGGCATAAAGGACATTAATATCAATGGATACCGTCTAAATTGTAACAATGATAGGATAGTTGTGAATTAAGCCAAGGCATTTAGATGGATGACCGTCCCATGCATAGAGTGATGGTGGATGTTGACAGGTCTAGTTAGTTCAGTTGTTTCCAAACACTAGCAACCATGACGCAGTTTGAGGCGTTTAATCAATGATACATTATTGTACAGTGAATTTTCTTATTGATACTGGTATTCAGGAAAATGATGGACAAAGAAAGTGGAGGATGTTCTGACTCTTCAATGACAATGGAAATCATGCAATCATCTGAAGGTTTTATAGTGCCCGAGAAATTAAGTAGAGCATTCTGTGGGGATGGGTGCGACTGGAGAACTTCCTTCCTTGGCATGGTAGCAAGAGCCTTTGCCATGTCATATACTATGTTGTATGTATGGGCGTATTTAGCTAGAGCATCATTACGACATAATGGTTCTTTGGGGATCTTGGTAATAACCTCTGCCTTAGGCTGAGGGACTTTTAAGGTACCATTTGATGAAGGAGTGGACTCTGTGGAAACTTTTGGTTGGGAATAAGTCATGGAATTAGTAGGTGAGTTTTCATACTGGCACGAAAGAGTTTGAATATTTAAATGTTCAGTGTTGATGACCTAAATATTCATCATGAGAATTCGATAATCAGTGGGACCAGATTGTGGAGGTTGAGGCACTTCCTGACTTGGTGTGGGTTGGGAAAATATATATACTTGGTGAGGAAAGAAGGGGCATGAGGAATTTGGGCCATGGTCTGTTGTACTCTAGAATTACCAGCTTGGACTTCCCATACTTGACGGATTTGAGATAAAAGGGGAAAATCATGAGTGTAATATCCATATATGCTGCAACATGCACAATGCCTATTTGTATGAAGGGAATTTTTTTTCTTGAGTTGTCTATCCTGTTGTTGTGTTCCAAGATTAGGCTGATTTAGGCTGATTTCACTGACGTTGATTAGGTCGGGGACCTTGGTTACCCTCATTAACTCGGGATGGTTGATTCCTATTACATCTCCCCTTATTCCTCTTTTTTGTTTTTGGGGGATTGGTTGCGCTTTGTTGAGCATACACTTGACCTTGAGGAGGAGGTGGTTGCTATGGTAGAGTTTGATGAGCCATGGGAGGTTGAGACACTTGCTCTGGAGGGGATGGAGCACTAGGTCATTCATAAGTAACATATGGATGAGGGGAATCATTTGAATAAACATTTGGAGAAATGTTTTGACGTGGAATATGATGATGCGATTTTGGATATCCATATGGCTTTCTTTGACCTCGATAAGTGATTCCTGGTTGGCGGGGATAATTGTAGGAGGCATTGGTCCCCCCCTTGGGTTTAAAATCACTCATATAAGGGAGATCATATGGTTTCTGATAAGGGTTTGAAAGAGATCCAAAGATATTGTCAACAACATGATATGCCTCTCGTGCATTGGCACCATTGGGCTTAGGGAGGTCTGGCACAACAGTATAGATATAACTAGATTAGGCATAGATCAAGTCATAATTTAAGGGTATTTGGAGAACATATTCCTCTGTTTGAGTGAAGTTTGACATCACATATTTACCTATGGGGGCCAAAAACTATCAAAGAAAACAATCCATATAGACATGGTCTTCAAATAAGTAACCTGATATGCTCTCCTGCTTGTGCACCGTTCTTGGAAATGGTCAAAAAGGTGGGTGGAAGAAGTTTGAAGTAATGAATTCAAGAGTGTAGTCCCATTTTCATAACATAGAGGTAACTGAAAATATGAGAAGAAAGATTCAACAAGAGTAGCAAAAGTGGTTAGAGAGACACAAGGTTGATCAACATATCACTTAGTCATAGCTCTAGTAAATGTGCATTGGAAAAGATGAAGACAAATGGATTTATCAGTAATGGAAGTGGAGGAAAAGTACATGTGAAAAGATCAAACATTATTAGTGGGGTCTTCTCCAGTATTTCCCTAAAAATTTGGAATCTGTGAAGGGATTTTAGTAGGCATAATGAGGAAACTTGGGTTAAGGAGAAGGGGATAGTTAATAAGCTAATTAAAATATGCTAGATTCAAACCACCCATTAAGGTTAGTATTGGCGTAATAATGGACGTGCTAGTTGAGGTTCTACTAATTATATTAGCAAGGGTAGGACGCAAGGTACCACCTTGGTTTCCCACACCTACATTGGTGCGTGACATGGTGGCGATATGAGGTAGAGAAGATGTGCAATAAAAGGAATCAGTAAAATCAAAGTAAAAATGACTCAATGGATGATTGGGAGGATTAAATAGCACCCAACGGGGAGTAATACGTCCTAACAGGAACTGAAGATGAAGAACTAAAATTCTCCACAAAAAAATACGTTAGTGGCGCAATGATGTCAAGACAAATATAAAACTAAAGGACTAAAGGATGATGGGAAAAATCAGAGTAAAAAACAACAAATAAGCACCTAGTGTAGTGTATCCAAGTGTAAACACACTATATAATGATGATACTATAATACAGGAAAAACCATCCTATCAAAATAAAAAATGACCTCTAGCCTAAAGGAGTTCTAGTTCCTCAAACAACCCTAAATATACTCTTTTAAATGGCCTTTCAAAGAGAAAGGTAGGGTAGATAACGAATTGATTCCCACAGATGATCCTACAAGATTTTCTAATAAGATTGGTCACTATGGTTTCCTTCGTCCCACATGGGTGGTTGAGTCTTCAGCTTCTTGGTAATCAGGCAACGCATGGAATTCCCTACCACGGGTTGGGTCATTAGGGGAATTTTGAGGTCTAAAATGGGCCTCCTAAGAAAAATGTACAACCAAAATAAACTTTATAAGAGCCAATAGGATTCAAGATGATGATGTCAACCATAGGGGATGATTCACCATTTTTTAAGTAGAAGGGTAAAAAGAATAAAAAATAAAAAAATAATAGAACCGCTTTCTCAACTCGTATTTTCAACTTATCTCCCAATTTTTTTACTCAAATTTAGAGTTGGAGTACTTTTTGGATGAAAAATTTAATTCCTCGTCCAAGGAGTACCCATGTTGCATACTTTTGATGGACCCTCCTAGACGAAAAATGAGAAATACATGAAAAAAACATTATTGCAATCACGTTTTTCATGTATTTCTCATTTATCGTGTAGAAGGATCCAACCAAACTACGAAACATGGGTACCCCTTGGATGAGGAATTAAATTTTTCGTCCAATGAGTACTCCAGCTTGAAATTTGAGTAAAAATTTGGGAGATAAGTTGTGAATACAAGTTGAAAAAGTAGTTTTTTCATTTTTCCCTCTAAAATTTGATGATGTAATCAAATATTGTTTTATTATTTCCACTATTATTTTATATTTTCTTTAGGAGGACCATTTTACATCTCAAAATTCCATTAATGAGCCTCGAGGAGAACCAATCACATGATGTACTAGCCTAACCCTTTATGAATCAAGTTTATGACACACTTCGACTTTCACTGTGGGATCATGAAAGATTTTAAGCTCCCTAAAGAATCAAATTTTATGTCTCAATTAAATGATCGATGGGTGTTATTGGACACCTATCGCACCAATCATACACCTAATTACATAGATTGTTGGCCCTGATGCCCAAGTGGGATTAGTATTTGTGTGTTAGATTATTAAGTGTGGTGTTTAAAGTCTTGACTTGGTGGTGTTAACCAAGTTCACATTCGCTTAAGGTTGTATGTGTGAAAAAAATGTGTGTAGTGGATGAGTAAATTAAGCATGTTTTGAGATATTATAAATAATGTTAAAATATGACAGAAAAATAAAAAATAAATCAAGCACAAACCCCACCCAAAGAAGATTCCCAAAAATTAGGAAAAGTGAGGGAAAAAATATACTCAGAACACACGAAAATGGCCTATAAGATCAAGTGTAAAAGGGATTGGGATCTAAGGCTTAATGGAAAATATTTTAGATATTGTTTTAAAAAATTATGTATAGATCATATAAAGTTATTGAAAAAAAAAATATTATGTATATATCTTAGTATTTTACAGCTTAAAATTACAAAGTGTTTTTTTGAGCTATAAAATAAAATTTCACCTTAATAAATTTGATCTATCTTGGCTAATGTTAAATTCATGTTTAAGATGGATCTACAATGGTGAATTTAATAATAATAATTATTAAAATTTTCATCAATTTTGTTATAATTGAGATATGTAAATCTCAACACAATAGAGATATCTAAAATACTGCATTCACAATAATGACTATATATATATATTCTACATATTTATTATTATTATTGTTTTGTGTGAAACAAATTACATCAATGGTGGAGACACTAAATTGATCCTATTTTTGAAGAAAAAATATTTGAAAAATTACTAGAAATTGATCCTAGCTCTAACATAATTTGATACACTCAAATATTTAATGTAATATTTTTCTTTCATAGTTCATAAATTCATATTCCATAACAAGAGTTCCTCTTTAATTACATATCTGTACTTAGATCTTACGGAGTTGTTCTCAAATATAATTTAAAAATTTTAAAGTGTGTGGGTAAATAAATGAAAAAAACTCAACTTATAAAGACATAAGAAAACTAAAACATAAAATATAACAATATGTGGACATAAAAAAAATTAAAACATAAAATATAATAATCCTTTTAACTATTAATATACATATTATCTTATCTTTACCATAGTGTAAATAAGTTTTGGTATAATACCATGTGCTAATAAAAAATTAATCAATATCACATCTCCAAAAACTATATCTCTTTTCATAATCAAAATATTTTATAGGTATATTATTTCAATTCAATATTAAATTTTTTAAATAAATTTAAAAGTAAATATATCTATCTTAAGTTCAACATAGATTCATCGTAAGTATGGATCTAGCATGAGAGAAGAGGGATAAAATTTTCTCACATGCAAAATTCTTTAGAGGGCAAAATACAATGTATAATTTTTTCAATGTTTAAATTTTATTTTTGAATACTATATAGAGTGTATAGAGAACCAAATAAATGTTTTAACCATAAAATCATTTTTTTTCATCATATATGCATAAATTTTTTTAAATGATATATAATATATACAATATTTTACATAACATATACATATATACAATTTAAACAGTACGTTAAAATGGCTTTTTTATTATTAATATATTTTTTAGTATATTAAAATATTTTATTGACAACCCACATTGAATATTTGTTATATGCAATATGAAAATTTCTTATTTTGGAATTTTTTTCTTACTAAATAGCATATTAATTGTTTTTATTATAGTTCACATTTTGTTTTCCTATTTAGACCATAATTTATATTTATTATAAAGGGTGATGTGTTAAATTGATTGGGAGATGGACATATATACATACACATCCCCTTAAGCTCACCTATAGAATGAGCCTCATAAATCAAAACATTCCATCAAACTAAAATATCTAATACATAAATAATATCTATAAATTAAGATATGTTTCACCATGTGTATTAAAATTATAATTTTGTAGCCATATCTAAATTTTATTAACAAACACATAAAAACTTAATACTTACAATCTAAAAATATTTTTAACCATGGATATTCACCCCCACTTTATTATATTCTTAACTTGTAAATACTTTTTGTTACAGTTTCATGGGTTCATGGGCACCAGAGTATTATGGTTCTTAGTACCGAAGGTCATTTTTCTTCTTATTTAATTTTTAAGTGGTTATTTTTATTTTATTTTCACCAAATTAAAATATTTAAGTGGCATTATAAGTTACACATCTATACCATATTTTAATTTTGAAAAGTCAAAATGTTTACATTACATTATTTTAGGATACACATCCCTAGCATAGTAAAATGAAGAACACTTGTTAGCCCAACAAAAAATGAATAAAGTATTAAAAAACAATAATATTATATAATATTTTAAAATAAAAAATAATATTTTAAAATATTATATAGTGGAATAAAAAAACTACAAATGATAAAATAGATATTTTACAATAATTATTAATTAATTTTATGTTATTCTTATGTAATTTAAAAAATATGGCAATGATACTCCAAATGAAGAAACCTCTCAATTGAAAAATAATACATATAATTAAAAATTTGTAATTTATAAATTTTACATTAAGACCTTTTATCTTTTCCTTAAAATTTTAATTATCCAATCATTTATGGGTTTGGCCAATTATTATCGGTGGTTTATTGAAGGTTTTTCAGAAATTTCTTTCCCAATTACTTCCTTACTGAGGAAGGGAAAATATTTAAATGGATGAAGAAATGTCAAGACAATTTTAAAAGTTGAAATTTTTATTGACTACCGCTCCAATATTAAGGGTAGCATATCCCAATAAAGAGTTTGAAGTCTACAAAGATGCGTGCAAGGAAGGAGTTGGGGTGGTTTTGTCACAAGAAGGTAAGGTTGTTGCCTATTAATCTCAAAAATTAAAATATCATGAGCCAAGGTACTCAGCTTATGATTTGGAGCTGATAGAAGTAGTGCATGCGCTCCAGGTATGGAGGCACTACTTACCTGGAAAGAGGTTTGTACTCAAAACTAACCATAGCAGCCTAACAAGATATTTTAAGCAAGTTGACCTTAATTCTCACGAGGAAAGGTGGAATGCTTTCTTGAGTGAGTTTGACATTGATATGCAGCATGTGAAGGGTAAGGAGAATAGAGTAGCTGATGTGTTAAGTAGAAAATTGCATAATGTTTATGAATTGTACTATAATTAGGTTGAGTGAAATTTTTTGGAGAAAATAAAAGAATCAACTGAGAAAGATATTGAATACCAATTTATGTGGCAGCAAGCAAAGGAGTTCAGAAAACAAGTAAAATATCCTAATTACAAAATTAATAAAGATAGGTTTCTAACTTTTAAAGAAAGGAATTTTGTTCCAAATCGAATGGAATTGAAGGAACTGATTCTAAATGAGTATCACCGAAGTAACTTCTCTACAAATCTTGGGCATCAGAAAATTCTAAAAAAATAAGGAAGAATTATTTTTGGCCAGGTATAAGGAGAGATATTGCGGAATATCTGAACAACTGTTCATAATGCCAACAGGTGAAAGTGGAGCATCGACACCCAGTCGGGTTGATGTAGCCTATACCGATACTTGAGTGGAAGTGGGAGGTGATATCTTTAGAATTTATCACTATATTACCAAGTTCAAAGAAGCATAATGACTCTATAATGGTAGTAGTGGATCAATTAAGAAAATCATCACATTTTATACCTGTGCACTCCACTTATAAGATGGTGCAAATAGGAGACATATTTATGTGAGAGACCTTTAGACAGCATGGAATCCCAAAGATGGTTATATCTAACAGGGATGTCAAGTTTACTTTAGCATTCTAGAAAATGTTGTTTATAGGATTGGGAACTCAAATTAATTTTAGCACTGCCTACCATCCATAGAAGGACAAACAAATAGAGCGAGTGAATCAGATCCTGGAGGAGATGTTATGAATGTATGGGATGCAACATCCAACTAGGTGGGAAGAATATTTTCACCTAGTGGAGTTTTCATACAATAATGGATATCATGAATCCCTTAAGGTGAATCCATTTGAAGCCTTTTATGGATGAAAATGCAGAACTCCTACTAATTGGAGTAGTTGAGAAACCAAGTTGATGCTTGGACCGGAAATGCTAGCTGAGATGGAGACAAAAGGAAAGAAGATCTGAAAAAATATGAAGGTAGCTCTGTATGCTGATAAAAAAAGGACATATCGTGAGTTTGAGGTGCGAGACCATGTGTACGTAAGGATCAAGCCAAAGAAAAAAACTTAAATATGGGCCTCTTATGCCAAGTTGGCTCTCAGGTTTTGTTTCCCTTTCCAAATGTTCAAAAGGGTAGGACATGTGGCTTACCGATTGGCTTTGCCCAGTCATATTCATGTACACAACGTCTTTCATGTATGATTATTAAAATGATACATACACGACCCAAAACACATAATCCACTGGAAGAGTATTCAAGTAGTATGTGAATACTAGACTTGATTAAAAATTGTTAAAATTTATGAGTAAACTAATTCAAGTTGGTTGATTTCAGGTGGAACTGGATGATGAGTTTTTGGTTGAACCTCAGTGTATAATAGATCGAAGGGAAGTCATGCCCCAGAAGCAAGCCATCACCAAGGTTAAAGTGCAATGGAAGTACTTTAGCCCTGATGAAGCTACCTTGGAAGATGAAGGTTTCGTTCAAGAAGAATACCCTAAATTATTTGCTAGAGTAGAATGAGAACACCGAGGACAATGTTCACATCTAGGGGGGGGAGTTGTAACCACTGGCTTAATTGCTAAACGACTGGTTAAAGTTATTTGTTAATAATTTAAGACATTTCTTGTTATTATTTTGAAAATAATACATTATGAGCACAAATTAAATTTGATTAAATAAATTATTTCTGGAATTGGTTCCATAGAGTGAAATATTGATGGTAAAAATATTTATTCCAACTAAGAAGTAGTTGAATGAAAAAATTTTAGTCTATTAATATTCCTCTTTCGATAAAGCAAAATCCCTGTGAGGAAGAGGGGTTCTGAATTGTGTGATATGAATTAAAGAAGGAGAGAGAGTGTGAATTTCCTAAGCTGGTAGAACTAGTGGAAAAACTCTCATCTATCCTGTAAAGGTGGATTGGATCGAAGTCCCGAGATCTCTTCCATGCACTGTTTTCTTTCTACTTGGCTCAAGAGTGGAGCATGGGGGGGGGTAAGGACATAATTTTCTCATCCATGGTAGGGAGGAAAACCACAGACAATCACAGATAAGTAGATTCTATTGAAAATTGGGTAAGTAAATGAAGTATAATGATACTATTATTTCATAAAGAATAGACTCTCATCAAATGTTTGTATAAGAAAGAATTATAGAAAAATCTATAGTTATAAAAAAAAAAAGAGTTTATTTGTAAACTATTAGATTTAATCATTATGTACACCGTAAATAATTTTAGTATAGTATAAGGGACAAAATCAGTATGTTGTAGTATGTTTTATTTAAAAAAAAACACATTCGGTCATTATATTAAATTAAAGTGCTAGAAAGTGATTTCTTTTAAACCATAAGGATGAGGGGTGAAGTATAATAGAAAAAAAGCAGCCAAATGTTCATGAAAAATAAGTAGATAATGTACAATGAGACAAACTCGACAAAATACTGGAAATAGAAAAACTTGAATGTGAATCAGTAAGGAAACTTGTCCGATTCCAGAGCTGAGAGGCTCCAGAATACAAGATTCATGTTTCGACCTCATAACTATACACGGACTAGAAGAGAACCATCTAGTCCAGTCAACTCCTAAAATTATATTCATAGTTATAGGAGTGAAACTATAAATCAATCATTAAGCTAATAAAAGTTCTAAGACATAGATTTCCTGACAAAGGACAAGAGTCGTGTAATAAAAATTATAGAAGCTGTGAAATATATCTATTTATGTTATCAAGATAGACCTTAAGAAAAACATTAAAAATTCCTAAAGAAATAAATACATCTAGTAAATAAACATTCTCGAAAGGTAAAAGGAATATAAGATATTGAAACTCTCCTAATGTATAATGGATAAAATTGTTTGTAGCCATTCAAATAAAACCCATAAAGCGGAGAATAATAACTTTATTATAATGGAAATCAAGAGAATTATTGTTGAGTCTCCAAAGTGTTTTCCATATTCATATATATTTCTATTATGTCATAACCATTTAGATCTTATTTCATAGCCATCTGACCTAAAACCCTACATCATGTAACCATTTTCATAAATATATGGGTTGCAATCCTTGTCTTCCAAAGTTATTTATTTTATGTATTTAAAGTGAATTTATGATTAGAAACAATAAAATTAACATAGTTTCATATATCTATATATGTGTTATGAGTTTTGTGACATGTGTAGGTCAAAACGAGACTTCTAGAAGACCGCTATGTGGCACTCTAAGGCCAAATTCGAATTTAGTTGGAGAAGATCATGGGATCATGAGAACATGTGTCTCACTTCCTTGTTGTATTGAAACTCTAAGAGGATATATGTCTCATTTCTTAGTTGTGTTGAAACTCTAGAAAGACATGTGTCTTATCATTTCCTATTTTGATTGTAACTCTAAAGATGGAGGGAGAGATTCATGGACTCCCATTAATGAGATAACTCCTCATATTTTGTATAAATAGGAGAAGCTTTCTCCTATCATGGGTAATGAAAAAGTAGTGAAAAATAGGACAAGGAGAGAAAGGAATAGAGAGTCTTTTGTAACAAAGCTTAAAATGGAATGGGATGTAGATTTGAAGTTTTTCAATAGAGAAATTCAGTTCTTTGATGCTGTTTTGATTACAACTTTAAGGAGATGAATAATTTCACCAAATTGGTAGCAGAGGGCCCCTGCTATCCAAGGAGGCTTCTACATGCTTTCTAGATAAGTAGCTTTTAATTATGTGTTGTTAGCTTTTAATTCATGTCTTGCATTATTTGTTTAACTAAAAGATCCTCATTATCTTACAACCATTCTTTTTCTTAAAATCTCTTCCAACATATCAATATTAAATGAAGGAGATTTGGTTGTATTATGTTGAGTTAATTAGCATTTTCTGTTTTGCAATTAGATTAAATATCCTCATTATCTTAAAATCATTATTTTTCTTAAAAAACTCTTCCAAAATATCAATATTAGATGAAAGAGATTTGGTTGTACTATGTTGAGTTAATTAGCATTTTCTGTTTTGCAATTAGATTAAAAGATCCTCATTATCTTACAATCATTCTTTTTCTTAAAATTCTGTTCCAACATATCAATATTAGATGAAAGAGATTTGGTTGTATTATGTTGAGTTAATTAGAATTTTCTGTTTTGCAATTAGATTAAAAGATCCTCATTATCTTACAATCATTCTTTTTCTTAAAAAGCTCTTCCAACATATCAATATTAGATGAAAGAGATTTGGTTGTATTACGTTGAGTTAATTAGCATTTTCTGTTTTGCAATTATATTAAAAGATCCTCATTATCTTAAAACCATTTTTTTTCTTAAAATCTCTTCCAACATATCAATATTAGATGAAAGAGATTTGGTTGTATTATGTTGAGTTAATTAGCATTTTCTGTTTTGCAATTAGATTAAAAGATCCTCATTATCTTACAACCATTCTTTTTCTTAAAAGCTCTTCCAACATATCAATATTAGATGAAAGAGACTTGGTTGTATTATGTTGAGTTACATTTCATGTTCATTTGCAAGCTAGGATATCCATGGATTAGAATGTTATGTTTTTCACCATTTTCCTAATTAGGGATAGAATTTACAATTACACTCTGTTTTGAGTCTAAGGTTTCCTTTTCTTTTCTTTTTGACATAGATTTGATTTCATCTTTTGAACATAAGTACTAAAAGACAAAACCCCCAAAAACATCATTAAAATACATACAACGAAGTAAGGAAGAGGTCACTTAAGAAAATATAGTGCAGCACACTTCATCAGTTTACTAGCCCTAGTTGATAATTTATGTTAGCAATTTAGGACACTAAATCAACTACACAATTATCATTGCAAATAATATAGAGAAAATACTGTAGAAATGCTATCACTATTGCCAAAAATTCTATATATAAAATAACACTGGAAGGTAACTCTCCATACAATTTTAGATTAAACAAGAACATAATCTAAATAAGAAGAGTCAGGGAATTCTTTAGAACTCTAATAATTCCATATTTCCATTCAAATTTCTGAACTGTTCAAACAGTTATAACCGAGAGAAATTTTTGTGGTCAATCCACGCTATAAAAACATTTTGAACCAATATAAACCCTATAGAATTATAAAATGAGGATGGATTGCTTCAATAGGAAAATCCGTGTGCTAATACAAGTCTATAGGAACTCGAGCGATGTAGATTCTGTAAATGTCTAAGATTCCAATCCAGGAATTTGGATTTTTTGAGCCAAATACATAGAAGGGTACCTATTAAATGCGAGAGGAAGATAATTTATCGATGGTGGAATGAACGTTACCCAAGGACCCATTCTTTCAGCAGTTTTCTTCGAGACATTTTACCTGCAAATAAATGATAGACAAGTTAAATAATTTTTTCCATAACCATATTTATAGAGAAGAAAACCTTAAAGCAAGGAAAGACAACCATAACCTACCTCTTATTATTCTGGCTGAGATGGTTGGGATGTGCTAACCTGCAACGACACCATTATGAATTTATGGGTAAGTAACTGTGAGAAACATTTGAAAAAACAAATAAACCTCAAAATTTACATTACAAATGGAAATTGTGTTACCTTCTTACAACCTTCATTTCCATAGCTAAAGCAGGTCAGATACATGGTAAGTCATCCCAAAAGGGTCGAGAATGCCACATTGTAACCCTAGTCATTCAACGTAGACATGAGAAGGGTTGGGTGTTAACTTGATGAGAAATAGAAAACCAAGGTATCAACCCTGCGAAAGAGAAACTATGGTGAACCATACATGTTACAGTAAATAAAAATCAATAAAGTTTGTAGAGTCGGAATTTACTTACCATTTGGTGAATGTGGAACTGGTTCCATTTGAATGAAGTCTTGAAAAGGATGTAATACAGAAGCGACAAACTTTTCTGCCAAGCAACATGATTAAAAGGCCAAGGGCTTCCTTCCACAGAGGGCCGATACGGAAGCCGAAATTTCTTGCTCTAGAGAGTTGTGATGTAATGCTAGTAGCCAAAAGAAAAATGGTTAAGAAGGTGAGGTCAACACCTTAGAAGCCTTATGTCACCGCCACCATTGGATCTTTGTTAAACAGATCTACGGTGTAAAAATATAAACAACTGTAAACATTAAATGTTGTTCCATCATGTGGGAGGATATTTTGAGATCCTCATAAGTACCATAACTCAAATTATTCCATACCGCGTTGGTGAATTAAATAATTAAATCATATTTTAGATGCGTTGTGAATGCGAAGTACAACAAGTATCTTAAATGGCAGACAGGTGGTTCACACATCGAGTAGTAGAAAAATCAAAGTATGACTATAGGATTAGCTGTGGCTACTTGTAATAAGAGCATATATGTATGTGTTTCTATTTTTCATTTTAATTAAATTCATAGTTAGATATATAATGGTCAAAACTTCAAGATTAAAGTTGTGTTGAATATGTCATATATTTTGTAAGTGAATGTATAGTGAATCATTAAGTGTGTGTAGGATGAAAGTAATTTTTTTTTTTTATGAATGTACTGATGGATGTTACAAGTGGTATCAGAGTAGTGTTTGTATGCTAGGAACCTATGGGTCAACTAACGTTTTAAAGCTATGTGTATACTGATGCAAAAAGAGAAATAAAATAAGTATAACATGAGACAATATGAGGAGGGGGAAAACTCAACAACCACCCTAGAATATTGGGGAATGACAAACCTAGCCATAAGTGAATCCGAAAATTTCGGTGCAGTTGAGTGTGGATCAGCACTAGCAAACAAGTAGACTGCTAGAGGAGAAACAACCCCAAACTAGCATTCTGCTAACTACAGTACAGAAGTTACAAGAGGAAGTGGAGAGGGTGCGAAATGATAATGCGTGTTTGATGCAAGAACAGGAAAGGATATTAAAAATCCTCTCAGACAAGCAGAATCAAGGGATTGAGCAGCCTAGCACTGATAGGTATTTTCAAGAAGGAAACGAGGAACAGGCAAGAGACCACGCCACTGATAGAATGGAAAAAATTTAGTCTCAGCAGAGTAATAGAAATACAAACTACAATGAGGCTCAGTTAGATAATGTATCAGATCAAAAAGAATTCAAGAGATAGAAAGTGGAAACACAAGGTGAATTTCAAAAAATAAAGCCTCCTACGTTTGATGGAGTAGAGGAATAAATGGGTGAGGCATGGCTGATAAAAATGAACAAGTATTTTCAAGTTTATGAATACAACAGTAATGTTAAAGCCAGATTGGCTATTTATCAGTTGAGGGAGAAAGCCACACTATGGTGGGAGGAAGTGAAAAATGTTCACAGTATAGATTATCAAGACGTGACTTGGGATTCGTTCCAAGAGTATTTTAAAGATAAATACTTAAATAAATGCTTCTATGATAAAAAATCTAGGGAGTTACATGACTTAAAGCTGGGACAAATGATGATGGATGAATACATCACCAATTTTACTTCCTTACACCATTATGTTCCTTATCTAAGGGATGGAAAGGAAAAAGTACAGTGGTTCCTGAGTTGTTTTACGACTCATATGAAGGAACGTATTGAGTTTTTGAATCTAAAAAATATGGACGACGCAATGTGGAAGGAAAGAATGTGCTATCAACAAGATAAATCAAAAGGACAATAGGGTAAAAGCTGGTAGACAAAGAAAGAACATAAGGGTAGTTCTCGTTTCAAGAAAAACAGAACCAGTATTTTCAGGAATGCTATCAGAAGTTCTGTTAGCAAAGAGTTTGGTAAAAATAATCAAAAAGTAAGATGGCCTGCATAAGATAGACCCACGAAAGCTTCTAGTAAATCAGAACAAGTACAAAATCAGAAGTCACCCTTATAGTGTTGGGGGTGTGGTGAGGCACACTACTACAGAAATTGTCCATAGCAAAGAAGGAGTGAGGCAGTTATGAACTTGCAGGAGGCCTCAACTGTAGGGAATGTAGCGAGAAATATACCCAGAATTAAGGCAACCCTAGAAGATAAGTAGGCATATTATCAACTGAAATGATAATATTAGAAGGTAAATTACTATCCCAACATGTTTCTATTTTGGTAGACCCACATGCCAGTTTAAGCTACGTAAGTCCCAAAGTAGTAGATATTTGTAAATTGCAGAGTCAAAAATTTAGGAATCCATGGTTGGTACAGTTATCCATGGGAGAAAAGAGAAAAATTTGTGCTAAGATTCCGAACTGTGCACTAGAAATTAGTGAACAACAACAAACTGTATATTTGAATATATTACCTCTGGGATCTTATGATGTGCTACTTGGTATGGACTGCTTGGAGAAGTACTCGATGTTAGTAGTATGTAAAGAAAATATCATCTATTACAGAATGCAAGATGGAGCCCGTAAGGAAATTGAAGGTATAAAGAAACCTCTGAAGATGTGTCCTATCACAGCATCTCAAATGGGTAAGTGCATGAGGAAGGGATGCCAGTTATATGCCATCCAAGTGGGTTTTACTAATTCAAAATAAAAGGCTTCAATGATGGAAAATATCCCAATAGTGCAAGGGTTTATGGATGTATTTCCAGAGGAAATACCAGGCTTGCCACCCGGAAGGGACATTGATTTTACCATAGAATTAATATGGGGAGAATCACTCATTTCAAGGACACCATACCGAATGAGTGTGCCAGAATTAACTGAACTGAAGGTGCAGTTACAATAACTACTGGATAAAGGGTACATCCAACCAAATGTGTCTGCTTGGGGAGCACCAATACTATTTGTGAAGAATAAAGACAGAACCATGTGAGTGTGCATGGATTATCGTCAGCTCAACAAATTAACTGTCAAAAATATATACCCTTTACCATGGTTTGATGATCTGTTTGATCAAATAAAGTGAGCCACAATATTTTCTAAGATAGATCTAATGTCGGGATACCATCAAATCCGGATAAAAGAAAAAGACACACATAAAACTTATTTTCGTACCAGGTATGGACACTATGAGTTTGTGGTGTTACCATTTGGGTTGAATAATGCACCAAAAACCTTTATGATTCTGATGCATGGTATATTCACCCCTATCTGGATAATTTTGTGTTAATATTTATTGATAACATTTTAGTTTATTCCAAGAATGTAGAAGAGGATAAAGAGCACATGTGGATAGTGATGGAAATGTTACAGAAACATCAACTGTATGCTAAGTTCAGCAAGTGTTATTTCTTCAAGTAATAAATACAGTACCCTGGTCACGTTATTTCCGCTGAAGGTATTGCAGTTGACCCACAGAAAATGAGAACGATTATAGAATGGGAGATACCCCAAAATGTGGTAGATATGTAATCCTTTATGGGTTTGGCTGGTTATTATCAATGGCTTATTGAAGGTTTTTTAAAAATTTCTTTCCCAATTACTTCCTTACAGAGGAAGGGGAAAAAAAATTAATGGACGAAGGAATGTCAAGACAATTTTGAAAAGTTGAAACTATTATTGACTATCGCTCCAGTATTAAGGGTAGGAGATCCTAATAAAGAGTTTGAAGTCTGCACAGATGCATGCAAGGAAGGAGTTGGGGTAGCTTTGTCACAATAAGGTAAGGTTGTTGCATATGAATCTCGAAAATTAAAAGATCATGAGCAGAGGTACTCAATTTATGATTTGGAGCTAACAACAGTAGTGCATGTGCTCTGATTATGGAGGCACTACTTACTTGGAAATAGATTTGTACTTAAAACTAATCATAACAACATAACAAGTTATTTTAAGCAATCTTACCTTAATTCTTTCTAGGCAAGGTGGAATTCCTTCCTGAGCGAGTTTGACACTTCATACCATCCACAGACGGACAGACAAATGGAGGGAGTGAATCAGATCCTGAAGGATATGTTATGAATGTATGTGATGCAACAACCAACTAGGCAGGAAGAATATCATTACCTAGTGGAGTTTTCATACAATAATAGATATCAATAACCCCTTAAGATGATTCCATTCGAAGCCTTATACGGACAACAATGTAGAACTCGTAAATTCTAGCTGAGACGGAGGTAGAAGTAAAGAAGATCCAAAAAAATATGAAGGCAGATGAGGATAGAAAAAAAGTGTATGCTGATTCAGAAAGGACTTATCATGCGTTTGAGGTGGGATACCATGTGTACGTAAGGATTAAGCCAAAGAAAAAAACTTTAAGATGGGCATGTTGTGCCAAGTTGGCTCCCAGATTTTGTGGCCCTTTAAAAATATTGGAAAGGGTAGGACCCATGGCTTACCGATTAGCTTTGCCCATTCATATTCATGTACACAACGTTTTTCATGTATAATTATTAAAACAATACATACACAACCCAAAACATGTAATACACTGGCAGAGTATTCAAGTAGGACATGAATACTAGACTTGATTAAAAACTGTTAAAATTTATGAGTAAACTAATTCAAGTTGGTTGATTGTAGGTCCAACCAGACGATGATTTTTTTGTCAAGCTTCAATGTATAATCGATCGAAGAGAAATAGTTCTTTAAAAATGAGCCATCACCCATGTTAAATTTTAATGGAAGCACTTTGGCCCAAATGAAGCTACTTGGGAAGATGAAGGTTTTGTTCGGGAAGCATACCCTGAATTATTTGCTGGAGAAAAATGAGAACACCGAGGATAGTGCTCACTTATGCGGGGGAAGTTTGTAACCACTGGCCTAATTTCTAAACTGTTGGTTACATTTATTTGTTAAGGCTTTAATCCATTTCTTGTTATTATTTTGAAAATAATACATTATGAGTAGAAATTAAATTTGATTAAATAAATTAGTTATGGAACTGGTTCCATAGAGTAAAATACTGATGGTAAAAATAAATTTCCCAACTGAGAAGTACTTGAATCAAAACATTTTAGTCAGTTACTCTTCCTCTTTCGATAAATCAACATCCCTGTGAGGAAGAGGGTTTATGACTTGTGTTCTATCAACTGAAGAAGGAGAGAGAGTGTGAATTTCCCGAGCTGGTAGAACTAGTGGAAAAAATCTCAGCTATCCTCTATCTTCTGGATGGTGGATTGGACCATAGTCCCGAGGTCTCTTTCATGCACTATTTTCTTTCTACTTGGCTTAGGATTGGAGCATGGGGGCGGGGTGAGGACATAATTGCCTCATCCATGGTAGGGAGGATAACCACATTCAATCACAGATAAGTAGATTCTACTGAAAATTGGATAAGTAAATGAAGTAGAATTATATTGTTATTTTAGGAAGAATAGACTCTAGTCAAATGTTTGTATAAATAATAGTTATAGAAAAATATATAGTTATGAATAAAAAAAGGAGTTACTATGCAAACTGTTCGATTTAATTATTATGTGCACAATAAAGATTTTCAGTACAGTAGAAGGGACAAAATTTGTAGGCTGTAGTATGTTTTATTTTAAGAAAACACAGTCGGGAGTTATATTAAATTAAAGTGTCAAAAAGTGATTTCTTTTAAACTATAAATATGAGGGGTGCAGTATAATAGACAAAAAACAACCAAATGTTCATGACAGATAAGTAGATAATGTACAATGAGACAAACTAGACAAAAAACTAGAAACAAAAAAACTTGAATGTGAGTCAGTAGGGAAAATTGTCAAACTGCAAAGCTCAGAGGATCCAGAATATAGGATGCTTTTTCTTACCTCATAACTATACACATACTAGAAAAGAACCAACCGGTCTAGTCGACTCCCAAAATTATATTCATATTTATAGCAGTGAAACTGTAAATGAATCATTAAGCTAATAAAAGTTGTAAGACATAGATTTGCTAACAAAGTACAATAGATGTGTAATAAACATGATAGGAGCTGTGAAATATACCTGTTTCTATTATCAAGATAGACCTTAAGATTGACATTAAACATTCCTAAAGAAATAAATACATCCAGTAAATCTACATTCTAGAAAGGTAAAAGGAATAGAAAATATTGGGACTCTGCTAAAGTATAATGGATAAAATTGTTCGTAGCCATTCAAATAAAACCCAGAAAGAAGAGAAGAATAGCTTTATTATAATGTAAATCGAGGAAATTATCATTGAAAATAATATAGAGAAAATATCGTTGAAATGCTATCAATGTTGCTAAAAATTCCGTATATAAAATAACACTGGAAGGTAACTGTCCATATTGTTTTAGCTTAAACAAGAAGAGAATCTAAAGAAAAAGAGTCGATGAATTCTTCAAAACTTTAATAATACCATATTTCCATTCAAAAGTATGAACTTTTCAAACAGTTATAACCGAGACAATTTTTGGTGGTCAAGCCACGTTGTAAAAACATTTTGAACGAATATAAACCCTATAGAATTATAAAATGAGGATGACTTGCTTCAATATGCAAATTCATGTGCTAATAAAACTCTATAGGAACCTGACTGATGTATATTCCATAATGTTCTAAGACTCAAATCTAGGAATTTGGATTTTCCGAGCCAAATACATAGAAGGGTACCTGTTAAATGTGAGAGGAAGATAATTTAGTGATGGCAGAATGAACGTTACCCAAGGACCCATTCTTTTAGCAGTTTTCTTCCAGACCTTTTACCTGTCAATAAATGAGAGACAAGTTAAATAATGTTTTCCATAACCATATTTACCGAGAATAAAACCTTAGAGGAAGTAAAGACAACCACAACCTACCTCTTATTATTCTAGCTAAGATGGTTGGGTTGCACTAACTTGCAATGGCACCATTATGGATTTATGGGTAAGTAACGGTGAGAAACGTTTGAAAAAACAAATAAACCTCAAAATTGACATTATGAATGGAAATTGTGTTACCTTCTTCCAACCTTTATTTATGTAGCTTAAACAGGTCGGATACATGGTAACTGATCCCAAAAGGGTCAGGAATGCCACATTGTAACCCTAGTCATTCAATACAAACGCGAGAAGGTTTGGGTGTTAGCTTGATGAGAAACAGAAAACCAAGGTATCAACACTGCGGAAGAGAAACTATTGTGAAGCATACATTTTATAGTTAACAAAACTCAATAAAGTTCGTAGAGCTGGAATTTACTTACAGTTTGTTGATTACGGAACCAGTTCCATTTGAAATAAGTCCCGAACAAGATGTAATACAGAAGTGACAGAGCTTTGTTCCAAGCGACGAGATGAAAAGGCTATGGGCTTCCTTCTGCAGAGGGCTAAGACAGAAGTTGAAATTTCTTGCTCTAGAGAGTTGTGACGGAATACCGGAAGCCAAAAGAGAAGAATTTAACTAATTGAGGTAAAAACCTCAGAACCATAATGTCACTGGCACCATTGGATCTAGGTTAAATAGATCTAAGATGTAAAAATATAAACAAGTGTAAACCGTAAATTCCATTCCATCATGTTGGCGGATATTTTGAGAACCTCATAAGTACCATAACCCAAATTGTGCCATATCGTGTTGATGAATTAAATCATCAACTCATATTTTAGGTGCGCTATTAATGTGAAGTACAACAAGGATCTTAAATGGCTGATAGGTGGTTCACACATCGGTTAGCGAAAAAATCAAAGTAGGACTACAGGATTAGCTATGGCTACTTGTAATAAGTGCAGATATGTATGTGTTTTAGCTTTTCATTGTAATTAAATTAATAGCTAGATATATAATGATCAAAAATTCAGGATTAAAGTTGTTTTGATTATGTCATAGATTTTGTAAGTGAATGTATAATGAATCAATAAGTGTGTGTAGGATGAAAGTTATTTTTTTTTTATGAATGTAACAATGGATGTGACACATGGTTTCTTTGACAAGAATGAAATTCAACTGCATGAAATCAATTTGCGGCCTTATATGTCATTGTGTTTGACCTGATAAGGCATACACATGTTGGTGGAATTGGTAAATTATCAGGCTTGGAATTGAATCTGGATGTGTGAGAGTTTTTATGCATAATTTTCCCCTTGTTATGTTTTTTAAAATCCTTCTCTCATGAAGTGGGGTGAAATTAAGTGTAGGTTTGGGGAGGATTCATTGCTCACCTACAAAGGGCTCAATACTTTCAAGCAATATTTCATGGGAATTGTTCCATCTGGCTACACACGAGGTTGTTCACGTAATATACTAGTTCTTCAGAACTCCGGTTTGTATAAGTCACCAGTGAAGCACTTCACCATAGGTCATATAGGAGGGGAACCTTAATTTCATTGCAGTCAAAAAATTTCAAAATTTCACAAAGGTAGCTCAACCTTTTCCAACTTTTATTCCAGTTATAATACTTCTTAGCACGACGAGTAAAGGTCTTGGAAGCCTCCAAACAAAGATCACAAGACTGTTGATATATTAATATCATTGTCTATTTTGTCTCATTACATTTACTTCTCTTGTTTTTTATATATATTATAGATAGTTTAATTTTAATTTACTTTAGGTTAGTTTTACTTAGTTGTTTATTATTCATGTTTACAATGTAATCTATTTACTTATTTTTAATATTTAGAAATCATTTATTTATTATTAATGTTTACAATGTAACCTATTTAGCTATTTTGAATATTCAGAAGAGAAATATCTGCTCCACTTTTTCGCTTTCATTCTTTGTCATGGTATTAGAGGTTAGACTATGTAAGTATGGTTAAAGGACACAAATATCAGAGCTATGTTGTATAAGACTCCAAAGCAGAAAAATGAGAGAAGTATTTGAATACTATTGAAGTGAAAAAATGAGAAGGAAGAAGAAAAAAGAAGCCAACGAAGGAAGAACATAGAAGCGAGTAATGGTAAGGGAAAAATGGTGATCTAAAGTTTGCAAAGAAGATTTAAGGTTTTTTTTTGCGTGAAGGGTAGCGAAAGTAACAGTTGTGAAGAGCAACATTATTAACAAAAACATATCTCTTCAGATCCCTGTTAGCTGTATCATATTTACATTAGTTTAGTTAGAGCAGTACTAAGGCTTGAGTCCAAAGCAAAGACACCCATTAGTTAGCATCACTTACACCAATTCCAATCACACACGAGTACGGAGCATTAACACTAGTGTTAAAGTAATTTACGAAATAAAATATATACCACACAGTCATGAATGTCCTTGCTTAATTTCATGAAAAACACTTTGTACTTGGTTTCAAATCATTCAACGTATTTCCATTAAAACTATAGAAATTATTTTAAAAGGTGGATATGAAGAATTTCAAAAGTAAAGAAGCCCATTTTTGTGAAGAAAAAAGGATTTTTATTAAAATTAAAAAAAAATTATAAAGGTTAAAGGAAAGAATGAGTTGTTTTTTTTTTATTAAAGAGATTTTTTTAAGTCTTGAAAGGATATTTAAAAGAAGAAAGCGTACATTTTAATTTGAAGAAATGGATTCTTCTAGTGATTTTCCACAAACCCCAAATATTCTTGGAAAAAATTAGGAGTTTTGAAATTTAAGAATGAAGAGTTTTCTACAATTACAAGAGTGCTAGGATACTATTGAGATCAACTATGTAGAGCCAATCCAAGAATAATTGGTGGACATGAAAAATAATGATAGGAATGCTGCTATTGAAATCATAAAGTTGGATCACAAAGCCAGATGTCTGATACAAAGCTCAGTCGATGACTCTATCTTCGACAAGATAACAAGTGCATCAACAAAAAAAGAAGCTTGGGATATTTTGAAAGCTCCATATCAAGGTAATGATACAATGAAGACAATTAAATTACAAACATTGAGAGCATAGTTTTAAGCTCTAAAGATCACTGACAGAGAGAATGTGGATCACTTCATGACTAAAGTCATTGGAATAGTCAACGAGATCAAACTCATTGGTGAAACCATTACATATCATAAACTTGTTGAAAAAATCCTTTGACACCTCCCCAAGAAACATGACATGATTGTAACAACCATTTTGGAATCAAAATATTTTAAAGATTTCTATGTAGAGCAATTGACTTGATCACTTTTGGCACATGAAACAAAACTCAATTTGGTTGAAGACTCCACAGAACAAGATTTCAAAGTAGAACTCTCACTTGGAAGAGGCAGAGGAAGAGGATATAGAAGGGGTAACAAGCGAGGCAGAGGCCGAAGTAGAGGTAGATATGAACATCATCATGTGACAGAGCAATGGAAACCTCCAAAAAACCAAACTCAGAGAGGAAAATCATAGAACAAATACAATGTCCAATGTTATTACTGCAAGAAATTTGGCCATTATGAACATCGATGGAGAAGAAAACAATCAAATGAGCGAAGAGGTAATGTCCATCTCTCCATCAATGAAGGCAAATCCTTTGAAACAATGTTTCTTTCATGTCATCTTTCTGAAGATAGACACGACGAGGACCTTTGGTTCCTAGACAGTGGATGTAGAACTCATATGACACATAAAAAAAATGTACTTTCTTGTCTTGATGCTTCTATAACATAAGAAATTTCTTCTATAACATAATAAATTACACTCGGAGATCATTCTTGTATTAAAGTTGAATGGAAAGGTATTGTCCCTATTCTTACTAAATATAATGAACACAAATACATCCTTGATGTTTACGATGTTCCACATCTCAAACATAACCTCATTAGTGTAGGAAAATTAATGGAACATGGTTATGATGTATTATTTGAAAAGAAAACATGATATATCTATAAAAAACCTCTCAATACAATATTGATAGAAAACGTTGAAAAGACCAAGAATAGGATGCTTCAATTGACTCTTAGAAGTCAAAGTAACTCAGGCTTTAGTCCACAATGTATCAAGAATAGGTGAGACTCATTTATGGCATTCTAGGTGTGGCCACATCCCAATCAATAGTATAAGTCTACTTTAGAAACATTCAATCGTCATTGGTCTCCCTACTATGAATGAAAGAAATTGCAATTGTGAAATTTGTGTTATTTTTAATCATAAAAGAGATAGCTTTCCCACATCTTCCTCTAAAGAAAAAGAGCCTTCATAGTTTTTCCATAATGATATATGTGGCCCAGTGCACACACATTCCATTTAGGATAGTTTCTATTTTTTGACATTTATTGATGATTATAACATGAAGATATGAGTGTATTTTCTAAAAAATAAACCAAATTCCTTGTCAAGATTTATGGATTTCAAAGCATAAGAAGAAAAGCAGTGGAAAGCCCTTGAAATTAATTAGATTATAGATAGGAGGAGTACAATTCCAATGAATTAAAATCATTTTGTCAACAACAAGTAATCATAATGAAGAGCACAACATGATATACTCCACAACCAAATGGAGTAGGAGAAAGAAAAAACTAGTGGATCTTGAACATGGCCACAGGTATGCTATGTGGGAAGAAGTTTTCAAATAACTATTATGCTGAAGGAATTTCGACAATAGTGCATGTTCTCAACAGATCACCAAGAACGAGTCTCCAGGATAGAATACCTCAAGAAGCATGGGATTCTAACAAGGTAAATGTATCTCACTTTATAATTTTTAGATCACTAGTTTTTTCACATGCTCTTGAGGAAATAGGAAAGAAGCTTGATGATAGGAGTGAAAGATTAATATTCCTAGTCTATAGTGAGAATTCAAAGGCTTACATACTTTACAATCCACTTACAAAAAACTTTATTTTAATAAGAGATGTCAAATTTTTTGAAAATAAATCTTGGTTTGATCATGTTGATGATGCTTCAAATCAGTAATTTTATCAACCACAACCACCAATATTGCAAGTTCAAGAAGATCCACACCATTCGGAAAATGGTATGCCATCAAGGACTAAATTTACCAGTGATTCGACATTTTCACGAGACTCTTAGAAAAAAATAAGCATAAGAGAAATATATGAAAATGAGCATGAGTTTAACCAAAAAAATATGTTTTCATTTCCTTCAACTCAACCAGACCATTTTGAAGAAGTAGCTAAATAAAAGCATTGTTTTGATGCCATGAACCAAGAAACTGTTGCCATAGAGAAGAATCAGACTTTGGAATTAGTTTATCTCCCAAGAGACAAAACCTGAATATGTGTAAAATGCATATATAAGACCAAACTAAATGAAAAAAGGAAAATTTGAGAAACATAAGGCAAGGTTGGTTGCCAAAAAATTATCATAAGAGTTTGGGGTCAAATATGGTGAAACCTTTGCTCTGATAGCAAGGTTAGAGACTATTAGAACCATTTTATCCATAGCATCTCAACACAAATTGAAATTCTATAAGATTTATGCAAAATATACCTTCCTAAATGGTATATTACAGGAAGAATTTTATGTAGAGAAGCCTTTTGTTTTTGAAGTGCCACAAAAGGAGCATAAGGTATGTGGATTAAATAAATATTTGTATGTTTTGAAACAATCTCTAAGAGCTTGGTAGAGTCGCATCGACACCTATCTCATCAAAAGTGGGTTTTCTAGAAGTAGCCATGAGCCCACTTTGTATACCAAATCTCATGAAGATTGAATTCGTATTGTGTGCCATTATGTAGAATATCTTGTTCATACATGAAATATGATGTTAGAATACTTCAAAGAAGAAATGAAAACAGAGTTTGATATGAGAGATCTAGGAGTCGTGAAATAATTTTTAGGCATTGAAATTCACCAATCTGCTAATGCCATTTTTGTTGGTCGATAAAACTATGCCACTCACAGGATTCAAAAGTTCAAAATGACCAATTTAAAATTAGCTAATACACTAATTACTCAAGCCACCAAATTCAACAAAGAAGATGTAGCACCTCCTGTTGATCCCACATTGTAGAAAAGTCTTGTTGGTAGTTTGTTGTATTTCACTGCAACTAGACCTGATATTATGTTTGCAGCAAATTTTGTCTCTAGGTTTATGTAGTCAGCAAAGATTACTCATTCCAACGTTGCAAAAAGGATCTTAGGGTATATTGCATGGACCATAGACTATGATTTGTTCTATACACGTCCTGAAAAATTGTTCACTTTCATGTTATAGAGACATCAATTATGCTCAGAGTTTAGATGATAAGCACCTCATGATATGTTTTTCATCTTGGAACCAATGTGATTTCATGGGCATCCAAGAAACAATCAATCGTTTCAATATCTTCTAGAGAGGTAGAATACGTAGAAACGAATTAAAGAGCTTTTCAAGTGGTGTGGTTGAGAATATTATTGAAATATATTTCACATGTTAAAAAAGAGCCAACGCTAATTTAAGTGATAAGATTTCAACCATTTCTTTATCAAAAAATCATGTTTTCCACAAAAATAGCAAGCACATTGACAATTATTTTCATTTCATTCATGATCTTGTTAATGATTAAGACATGGTACTTTCATTTTGTGGTTCTAAAGATCAACTTGGACATATTTTCACAAAACCATTGTGCAAGAAGGTATTTTAATTTAAAAGAGAGAAATTAGGGATCGTTAATGCCTCCACTTGTAATATTGGAGATTAGGAGGGGATGGTGAGATATTAGGTGTCATCACGTTTAGCTCTATGTAGGTGTCATAGAGAGTTATGTTTTACTTTAGTTTATTGGAGTTATACTCGAGTCATTTATCATTGATGTTGACATTGTAATCTATTTAGCTATTTTTAATATTGACAAGAGAAATCTCTCCTCCACCTTTTTCATTTTCTTTCTTTGTAAAAAAATCGAGCTCACAAAATCTTTTGTTTTTTTCCTTTTACAAATATTTCATTATTTCCATTTTTAATTTATTCTATGAAAATTGTCCAATATTTGGAGGGTGAGACATTGAGATTAAATTTGCACAGTTTTGTGTGTTATTAGAATAATGAGTACTCGCAAGTGAAGCAATCGATGACTAGAGAGGGAGGGCTACCAGGAATGCAAACAAAGTAAGGGAAAAATAGATGGGAGCATTCTAAT
Source organism: Pinus albicaulis (assembly GCA_034641835.2). NCBI lineage: Eukaryota > Viridiplantae > Streptophyta > Pinopsida > Pinales > Pinaceae > Pinus > Pinus albicaulis. The sequence goes on along the minus strand of CM076581.1, from coordinate 1,199,583,687 downwards.
CCACTTAGCCCCATCTACTCAGCATGTCCCCCTCGCTAGTGGATTGTTGGTGGTTTGGGAAAGAGTGCAGCATTTCTTGGTTCCAACAGCCCCTATGTGGAGGCAATGGGGTATTTCTATGTGGAGGATGGATAATGGTCAAGCTAGGTAGTTTAATTTTCTAACCCCAACAACAAGCTTTAGACGGTAAAAGGCTTTCCTTTAACTTTAATGGTAGGTATTAATAATTAATTCTTGAGTCTCCATTGCAGGTATTAAATAAAGTAATATTTTTTTTTCGTTAGAGCTTGTTCGAGAGTTCTCCTTTAAGCAAGGATCTTACAATATTGGAACCTTAATGTGAAGCTTAATGTTGAGGTCTTGCGCTCAAAGCCATGTGGTTTATGAGATTCCTCAACTTAACCCACTCTGTAAGGAGATTTTTTCATTGACTTGTTTTCCTTAACATTGTATACATGACATATTCTTCTCGTCAATGATTCTAAGGTTTAGATATCATATAGTTTAGGTTTTATAAGTATTATGATAGTGTAAAAAAGCAAAGAAAAGTTTTCTTAATTGTTTTTCAGTTTATAGAGTGGGGTGTCTATGAACATAGTTTTGGGTTTTATCGTGGTTGATGTGAGGTCCAACCAAGGTTAGCTGATATCATTTTGCCTCATGAATTAATTAACTAGTAGTATATTTTCCTTTCAAGAGAATGAAATGCTAATGTCCAAAGTCTAATTTCTTTTTTAGTTTTCTGGATACACGAGGGATGAGAGTCTTTCCATATTTTTATTATAAGTGAGAGCCATATAATTGGTTAAGTTTTTGTTTGTACAAAGTCTCTTATAACAATGTTCTACCAAGAACATACTGATTAACATGGAATATTAGTAGGTTTTGGTGGCCCTCATTTTTTTGCTAGCATATATAGACATGTGTATACTGATGTGCAGTAAGGTCATAGAAAATCCTTGCCAATCCTTATATTTTTTAATATGATGATGTGATTAGTTCCCATTTGTGTAGATAAACTGAACTAAAACCTTTTCTTCACCAATGAAGCACAACCTATTCTTACTCATTAGCATCTTAATTTTTTTTAATGACTCGATATGTTAATTTCCAAAATTTCTCCAACAAGTAGCTTAAAAAAAAAATGTTCAACTCCTTTGTGTGGTGATGTTTTGAATTTTTTCATTTTAATTCCTTTTCAACATTCCTTGAATTCTTATACATGTTGAAAACTTTGTCTTGAGTAGATTCATATTAGAAACACTAAACCACCAAAATGGATTGGATATTATTTTTTCTTTCACTGAAATTATACATCTAATCTAAATGTTGAGGATAGAAGGTAGCCACCCTTTGTCATGAGGAATTAGGAACACTTTCTTGCTAAATTAGGACCATGTGTAGTGCGCCCTATGTAGCATTTCTAAAGTTCTTAAGGGTTTTACTCTAGTTTACTTTCCAAATATTTCCAATAATTTACTTTAAATTTAACTCAACAACTTTCATTAAAAAGAGAGGGGCAATTTCATGGCTCTTACCATAAACTTCAAAGAAAGGGCATTTAAGTTAATTTTTCTTTGTATGTTGGAAATCCCTCACTTGGCTAAGGATGCATGTTATTTTGCCTTCGATCCCTTTGTGTCTCTTGCCTTCAGCTACTCTGTGAACTTTTCATGGATATTTTTTTTGATTTGAGGTTCCAAAGAAACAAGCTACTTACAATTAAGGATGCTTATTTCAGTTTTCATCACCTTGGAAATTTTGATTCCTATTAAATTGTTGTTGACTAGACATGAAATGTTCTTGGGTAACAACTTAAGGAAATTGTCCATTTAGGCGTTAGTTTGGTCTAGAATTCCTATGTTACTTATTAGTCCATTATAAGTTGACCATCAGCTACTGAGGACATCATAAATTTTTAACTGCAACCGCATTTTTTTTTCCTCACTAAATCAAAATGTATTTTATAAAATTATTGGCTTTTTTAGACAGCTAGCAAATCTATAAAGTGTATGACAGTCTAGAACCAAATTAATTTATACATGTTTGGCATCATTGTACCTAGCATCAAATCTTACAATATTGTACAATACTATTTTTTATTCCATTAATTAAGAGACTAATCCTTGTACCAAAGTATGCCTTGTCACTACTACAGTCAAGTTGAAACATAAAATTCCATTCCAAATTTAAGGTTTTGGCATAGACAATTTGTTCTAGCTATATGTATTTGAGCCCAATTCTTTATGTTTTTTCTCTTAGTCTACAACCTTTGTATGATTGTTGGTGGTATCTAGTGTTTATCTATAGTGGTTTTTTGAGTCTATTAATAAAACAATTTAAGACAGTTTCCTACATGAATCCTTTTTCGTGGCATTGATCAGAATAATTCATGGAAAATCCTTGTATTTTCTATATAATTACATGATTAGTTCCCATTTGTGTGGCTAAAATGAACTCAAATCTTCTCTTCGTCAATGAAACACCACATCCTCTTACTCTTTAACATCATACTTGAGTTATAGTGGGAATTCATTCTAACATTAGGTATTGTATTTTCTATATAGTGACTTTATTAGCTCACATTTGTGTGGCTAAACTGAACTCAAAGCTTCTCTTAACGAATGAAGAACCACATCCTCTTATTTGATAACATCCTACTTGAGTTATAGAGGGAAGTAATTCTACCCATTAGGTATTGTAGTGCTTCTAATAAGATTATGAAAAATTCAATTAAATAAAGATTAGAATAGTGTTGGCGTGACTCTCAAATGACACTAGAGAGGCAATCCAAGGCAAAGTGAGACTAGAGATTTTTTCTAACTGATACGAATCTCCAAAGCATCATTCATGCCATATATCATTCATCTGTTGCCCTTCTTCATGATATTTATCATTTATGTCTTATTTTCCTTCTAGTCTAAGCTTCTTCATAGTTGTGTTTGCTCCTCCATGTTGCAATTAGCTAGCTCCTCTACACATTATACAGTTAAAACCAAGGGTATTTCTCAAAAGTGATGCAGAAAATCATGAGTGGATCAGAAAAATAATTTTTAGATTTATTGATGTCATTATAGTTCCAATTAAAATTATAGTTACACTTACAAATATTTTTATGTATTTTTGAAATTGAATATTGTCTATGATTTCATTACAAATATAGCAAGTTGACATGTTTATGTTTCTTCTACATGCTATGTTCCTGCTCCTGCCACATCATCGTTCTTTGTTCAAAGGACAAAACCTGGGGCACAACTTTTCATTCATTTTGTGGTTTAGAAAAAAAATTTCAAGTAGAAGAGAGGATCATGTGTAGGCATCTCTTATGGAGTGACATTCCCATTAAATTAATAACCAGTTATATTGGTCAATGTTTGATGTTGTTGCAATTGTTGGCTTTCCATTAAAAACTTCTACTTAAAAGTTACAATCAATTACTAGGGTAATCATTCAAATTAAAAAAATAAAATGGTAACCCCATATTTGAAGTTGACCTAGAAGACCACCTGCATTGTTATGTTGAACTCTTGCACATGGGAGGGCAGAGACCCTATTAAATTTTTAGGTTCTGTAGGGGTTTAATATTTATTAAAAAAAAAAATTACAATTCTCTATTGTGTGATTTGTTAGATAAATTCAACATATAGATAGGTGTGGAGAATGTATAATGGGTGTTCATTATATGGAACTTAACAAAGTGATAATGAAGACACTACTGATATTATTTTTTTCTATGTATTGCATTGGTTTAATATTGGAGGATGTAAGAAAAATCAACCTTTTTTAAGGAGGAAATGAGGAAAATTTGTGTATCACGAAATCCATTTATGATGATGCCTTGAAAAATACATTCATAGATAACAAACATTTTTTCTACCATCACTCTTTTTCCTACCACCCTCAATCCATTTTAAATTGTTAATTAGAGTAGAATAAATTGTTTATTTATGAAAATTGGTATACTAATATATTTAACAAAAAACTTGAGAGATAAGTTGTTCCGTCACTTGTTTCCATAGAATCCTTATGGGTTTTAGGAAGGGAGTTTCTTTGTTAGTGAACCACTGATAAAAATTTCTTAGTTAATAGTGACAAGACCATCTACTTGTATGACAAGCCCATCTACAATGAGTCTAGCCAACCATTTTATCAGAAACTAGTTAAAGAGGGAAACCTCATGTACATCATTGGATTTTCTTGATGATATATGGAAAAATGTGCTTCATCACCCACTTAATAAAAGAGGGAAATTCTCAACCTTACATGTGTTTTTTTGAATTGTAACTTTGAGTACTATAGTGAGACTATGGTTGGATTCTTTAATTGTATGCTAAGGATCATGCTAGACCAAGGGTGCACATGGTCATACAAATTTTGGACATGTATTAGAGAGTTGTGATATTAATTGGCTATGATATGACAGTTGACGAGAAATTGCAATGCCATGAAAGCAAGTTGTTGTAAATGTCATATTTTTAAAGGTTCCATTATCAACAAAATGTACTCATTATTCAATATAAAACTACTGTCAAACACACATGGTGAAAACACACAAAGGGAAACATAAGCATTAGTTGCACTTATATTAAGATGTACATTTATATGACATTAATGTGACCCTTGGATTCCCCATTCCAAGGTCACTTGGACTCCTTTTGTCCATTTGGCTTCCACACCTACCTATAGAGGATTAGGTGTCCAACATTCCCCCCTTTAATCCGAAGGGGTATGTGTGAGTCCAAGAAGAGAGTTGTAATAAAAATCTGTAAAGTATGCATGGAAGGACTTAAGTTGAATCAACTCTCTGAAATGTTGGCATAAGGAGGTGGTTTAAGGATAACCACCAACACTGGAATGCTTAGTGCAGTTCCCGGAAGTCTTCCAAAACTAGCAAGAAGCTGAGGCCTTCTGCTAGACAAAGTGCCCCTCATATTTGGAGAGGGAGACCTTCAATCTAGAAGAAGGGAGGTCTACAACCTATTATGGTTTAACGATGACCACCAACATTGGAATGCTTAATGCATTTCTTGGAACTCAACTAGAACTGGCAAGAAGATGAAGTCTTCTGCTAGAGGAAGTGTTCTGAAAGAGGAAGAGTATCAACCTCACATAGATGGTTTAAGGCTATCCACAAACCAAAGGCATGCTCATGGGCATCCGTGTCTCTGGCTACAACTCTGAATCTGGAATTACGAATTGAGGCTCAAGCTCACTTGAAATGTTGTCTTTGGATACAACTCTGAATATGAAATGAGAGATTGAGGCTCAGGCTTGTTTGATGTGGCTCCGAAGCTTGTAAATGACCACCATTTTCCCCCTGTCAGGTACAAGGTGAGATAATGGTGAAAAATCAACTGCAAGTTTGTTCAATATTCTAGAACAAGTTTTGACGTGTGAATTAAACATCTTCTTGGTTGTTGATGCCCATTGCCAAGAAGGGCTCCATCCAATATGAATATTTGTTCTTGCACGAGGCTTGTTTCTGAAGCATCTATGTGAAGAATGGGTGTGCCGACCAAAGTGATTGTATGGGTGGAGATCAAAACAATGATCTTTCATATGGCCAACTCCATCACATTTTTGGCATTTCACAATCCATTATTGTTGTTGTGGAAGAGGAGTAGGATTTGGAACATCTGAAGGTGAAGAGTCATGAAGAAATCCGACACTCTGAAATTTGAGGGGCTTGGAATAGTCCGCAATATGAAAGGAAAACTCCTTGTCATATCCAAGACCAATTATATGCTTATTATGGACAAGATCTTCGCAAGGTCTCATGATGGGCTTGGGAGGTGCATGCTGCATTTTTGCATCTTTCTGCATTTCTGCTCCTGAAATGGGTACCACCTCTCCAATTTCTTGTTGCTGATGTGAGTTTATCTTAATGTTATGAACAAAAACAAGTTCAGAATGAAAAATCTTCTCTTTTAATTCTTGTTTCTAGAGCTGATATTCTAGTTGCAAGAAATCAATGTTTTCTTGTGCATTTTGCACACAAGTTTGAATGTCAAGAAGAGTTCTTTTGTTGATTTTGATAGTGTCTTCAGTACTAGATTGTATCAAAGTTTTTACGAACTCTAATACTTCATAAATTTGTGTCATTTTCAACGAATCAACATGCATTTCCATGCAACAAAATAGAATAAAAACACAACTCCTCACAAGTGTATTCATTCCCTATTACATCACGTATAGGCAAAACCTTGCAGTAATTGGCAGCCACCAGCGCCCCTTTAATCCAATCACTTGTGCTCAAACATAATATGATAGTGATTTTTTGAAGTAGATGGACAATGAATGCAGCCCCCATGTTCCTATACTCAGTGTGCTTCTTTTCCAATGATGGACTGACTTCATTTCTGATCAGAATTTGGACTTCCAAACCACAAGAAAACTACAAGAATTTTGGTTGTCTCTACAAGTATAAAAACATTGTCTAGAAACCATAATATGCCTAGAATTTAACTCAGATGTTAAACATACACATGGAAAGTAATATTAAATTCGACTCTATAATGGGAACAAGGCTCTACCAAATGGAGGAGTCGAGACCAAATGACTTATACAATGAAGATGGAGGAATAGATTTATATTTATCCTTACGCTTGCTATAGAGTCAGTCTCTGCTCCTGAGCTCCAATCCTCCCTCACTATGTTGTTGTTGTAATAACTAAAAGCGAGGAAAATAGTTTATGCACAATCTTAGTCTGTAGCATATACAACATTTGTCTCCAATAGAGCATAAATGCTTCACTGCATATTACAAGTTCCAATCAACGCTCATGACATTCGATCAATTTAATACAGATTTGTGACAATATTTTAGCCAACCTTCAAGGAAAAGGTACATTCATTGATTCATTCAACTACAACGAAATGAGGGGATTTCTCACATGCAAGGCCCTTGCAAGATAATTTGAATTGCTTGCTAGGACTAGAAGCTAGTCAAGAAGATTGTTGGGATTCATTGCAACAGAGTCCAAATTACCAACAATATCCTCAGGCTAAACAGGAAGAGTGCTCAAATGATGGTAGGTAGAAGCAATGGAGCAGTAGTCATGTTAAAATATCGGAGTGGCCTTCTCTGAAGATATTGGATACAAGTCCGTTACTATGAACTCCATCTCCAAAGTCTACGCTTACTGCACCATACTTCTGCAGCATACCATGTCAAACACACATGGTGACCACACACAAAGGGAAACATAAGCATTATTTGCACTTATATTATTCATTTTTTTTAGTCAATTTTGTAGTGCCTCGCTATTTTCTATTTATACTTTGAAAGCAGGTTACAAAATATAAAATTCAGTCTGTGGACTCAACCTGCCCATAGGAAACGAGGTCTGTTGGCCACCTTAAAGCGTTAAATTCCAACCAAAATTGAAACAGTTTCATGCGATCATGTACTTCATTTACTAACTGAATATTAACCCGATTATCTACAAGTCTATAGATTAAGGTATGTTCTTGAAAAAACCAAAAAAACATATGATAAACATGAGTAAACTCTAAAACTTCTAGCCATCAGAGGAGTCAATCGGTGCTAGATCTTTGGCTGTGGATCCAGGCATATCCACCTCCTGCAGTTGTTGGAGTTGTTTCTGAATTCTACCAACACGATCATAAATTCTACTGATACGGTCCGTAACCTGATGATACTGGGTGATTTTGATATGATTCAACTGATCTTGAGTATCCTGTAGTAAATCCACTACTCGTGGTTCAATCTTCTCTTGATGAGGAGGAAAAGTCTGCATAGATTTGGCAAGGAGGCACTTCTATTTATATATGTATTTCTATTATTGATATATGTACATTTATATTACATTAATATGACTGTTGGATTCCACATTCCAAGCTCTCTTGGAATCCTTTTGTCCATTAGGCTTCCACACCTACCCATAGAGGATTAGATGTCCAACAACTACAATATATATAATGAAAATTTTTTCATTTAGATTTTTTACATGAAACTCACATAATTAGGTTGAAGTGGTTATAAGTCAAGATAAACTTGTAAATATACCACTCTTTTGATCTTATAGGATTACATTTCATGCCCATGATTTATCTACTTTACAAAATTGTTCCATAATTTGAAAAGTGTTTAGCTATTAAAAAAAATATTGTTGTCTAAATATCACTACCAATACACAATTAAGTTTCATGGATTTACCATCTTTTAGCCAACCTTCAAGGAGAAGGTACATTCGTTGATTCATTCAACTACAACAAAATGAGGGGATTTCTCACATGCAGCGCCCTTGCAAGATAATTTGAATTGCTTTCTAGGACTCGAAGCTACTCAAAAATATTGTTGGTAATTGTTGGGATTCGTTGCAACAGAGTCCAAATTACCAACAATATCCTCACGCTCAACAAGAAGAGTGGTAAAATGATGGTAGGTAGAAGCAAAGGAGCAGTGGTCATGTTAAAATATCAGAGTGGCCTTCTCTGAAGATATTGGACACAAGTTCGTTACTATGAACTCCATCTCCGTAGTCTGCGCTTGCTGCACCACACTTCTACAGCATACCATGTCAAACACACATGGTGACCACACACAAACGGAAAGATAAGCATTAGTTGCACTTATATTATTCATTTTTTTTTGTCAATTTTGTAGTTCCTCACTATTTTCTATTTATAATTTGAAAGCAGGTTACAAAATATAAAATTCAGTCTCTGGCCTCAACCTGCCCATAGGAAACCAGGTCTGTTGGCCACCAAACCAAAATTGAAACAGTTTCATGTGACCATGTACTTCATTTACTAACCGAATATTAACCCGATTATCTACAATTCTATAGATTAAGGTATGTTCTTGCAAAAGCCAAAAAATGCATATGATAAACATGAGTAAACTGTAAAACTTCTAGCCATCAGAGGAGTCAATTGATGTTAGATCTTTGACTGTGGATCTAGGCATATCCACTTGCTGCAGCTGTTGGAGTTGTTTCTCAATTATGCCAACACGATCATCAATACTACTGATATGGTCAGTAGCCTCATGATAATGAGTGATTTTGATATGATTCAACTGATCTTAAGTATCCTGTAGTAAATCCACTACTCATGGTTCAATCTTCTCTTGATGAGGAGGAAAACTCTGCATAGCTTTGGCCAAGAGGCACCTCTATTTATATATGTATTTCTATTATTCATATATGTACATTTATATTACATTAATATGACTCTTGGATTCCACATTCCAAGCTCTCTTGGACTCCTTTTGTCCATTAGGCTTCCACACCTACCCGTAGAGAATTAGATGTCCAACAACTACAATATATATAATGAAAAATTTGTCATTTAGATGTTTTACATGAAACTCACATACTTAGGTTCAAGTGGTTATAAGTCGAGATAAACTTATAAATATACCACTCTTCTGATCTTATAGGATTACATTTCATGCCCATGATTTATCTAGTTTACAAAATTGTTCCATATCACTACCAATACACGATTAAGTTTCATGGATTTCCCAATTTACATTCTATATATTTAGATCTTTCAAAAAACCAAAACTTCCATTTCTATATATAAATAAATACATCTTCTATCTTTCTAGATAATAACGCTTATGTTTTAGTCTTTCCAAAGCAAGAGTATATACTTTTTTGAATCACATTATATATATTTACCAACAAAATTCAATACCCATAATATAATAATAATGGTAGAGATATATTAATGGTAATACATTAAATACAATGAAAAACTCAGGTTGCAAGTCTCATAACCCTAATCCAAGGGGCTAACCAGCTTGCTTCCTTCCACCTATTCTTTCTATCTCCTCCTATGCTCTCAAAGCAACCATTTACATATCATTTTTTTATAGTTTACTCAGCAAAATTTAACATACGATCAACTATATTTTGAACATAACATCACAGTTTTCACAAAATTTTACACAAGTAGAATACTGACAAAATTATTCTACCTTTTAACCAAACATGTAGACATTGCATAGAATTTGAATGCAGAGGATGGCAAATGGAACAGAGCGAGTTAATCTAAAATCACAGGTGAAGACAATGCATAGAATTTGAATGCAAAGGATGACAAATTGAACGGAGCGAGTTAATCTAAAACCACGAGCGCTGCGGTTGAGGGGAGATCATGCCATGGGATTTGGGTGTTACTGAACCTATTACCAGATTCGGCGTAACATTATTGATAGGCTCCTCGGATTTGCGCTGTGCTTGAGTGGAGATCATGCCATGTGAGTTGGGTGATACTGAACCTATTACCAGATTCGACATAACGCTATTGATAGGCTCCTTGGATTTGGTCGATAACGCAACATTCGGCATGACATTACGCTTAAGCTCAGGATAGTTGGGCCTTGCTGAACCTATTGACAGATTCGGCGTAACATTGTTCATTAGTTCATTAGCGTGAGCCCTTACTGAACCTATTCCCAATTTCGGCACAGCATTATTCATAGGCAACATGCCTATCTGCTGCTGCACTGTCATCAGCGTAGGTGAAGGTGATTGGATGCCAATCTGTTGCTGCACTGTCATCATAGTTGGTGATTGCAAAGTCTGCTGGGAAGGCACTGCAGGTGGAGAAAGCAAGTGTCTTGGATACTGCACATTTAGCACTTCCCTGTTGATGTTCATGACTGTGCCAACAGTCACAGTGACAGTCCCGTAGGCTATGAGGCTTACCACTGTCCCTGCAACGTGATTACCTTGCGCGTCTGTTAAGGTGACTCTGAGTCCTGTACCTCCTTGGGTATCAACGCCACGCGCGAATGCTCCAGTGAGGGATATAATTTCAAATGGCGCTGAATTATCTACCATGCCCCCTACAGCCACCGGCTCCCTCAGGTTGACGTTGGTGACATTCCCTGCCCCACCCATAACGACTACTCCCACATCGGAACTAAGCATGAACGATTCCAGAATATCTGTGATGTTGAAGCCACTCGGGACCTCCAGTATACGATTTTTCGCCGTGTCTGTTATCTCACGTATTCCACGCAGAGGAGCTTTGGATTTGTTCCTGGAACCCAGAGGCCTGCCGCGTGGCCTTCGGTTCTCTACAGGTCCGCCCTCTGCCGGAAGCTCCTCGTCAGCCTTGTCGGCGTCAGTACTGCAGCTCTCACCCCACCCTCTTTTCTTCGCTCCACGGTTGGCCACCTTCTCTTCGGAACCATGATTAAAATCTCTAGTTGGAAGATCCAAGGCGAATTCCGGAGACGAGTCTTTCTGTTTGGACAATCCCTCCAGTGTTCTGCCATCCTCCAAGAATCTTTTAGCCATGACTTGTGTTGTTCTGTTTCCACTTCAAACTCTCGCTATTGTCAGTGGGAGATCTGATTTACAGAAATCCGACGTTTACCAGATCGATTTAAAGACCACTGTGGTTACCTGTTCTCCAAAGTTATTCCATATATATAATTCTAACAACATATCCGTTATAGTTAGGGTTTCCCCATCTTAGGCAAGGTCGTCCACTCGTTAGTGGTGTTTGCTGACTATTCATCGTTGTGATTTGCCCATAGAGGTTCATTCTAGGAGCCGACCTCGTGGGCGTGACTTAATTAACAAACCATCATCTCGGAATTTGTCAAATTCTATAATGATTTGGATGGTGAAGATTTCTTAATAAATACTTAACCCGGTTTAAGCGGCTGCAATATAGTGTTTTTTCTCAAATTCTATAAAATTCAATACCATTCATGCTTTTGTCTATGGGATGTCATATACATCCCTTATAAGATAACATGGGGGGCATATGCCGTAATTAGTAGTAGGAAAACGACAAATCTTAAATTTAGTATTTTAGTGTTTATTTTCTTATTATTTTATTTTATTTTATTAAGACAGCTTAATCATAAGGTATTTAGGAGACTTGACCTCACCCACAAGTGAGTTGTTTTAGCCATAGGAACTTAATCAATTGAATTAAGCCCAGGTTCTTAGGTGCTTAGCTTACCTTAATTTAATTTAATTTTATTCTTTTAATCTAATTTTAATTTTATTTTAATTTTTATTATATGTAATTTGACCAAGTCAAAATGTTTATGGAGTTTATAAGTCAAAATAAGGCAATATAATATCTTAAGATTATCTAATTATAATATATATTAATATTACTTAAAATTGTTATATAATAATATATTTTAAGATTACTTAGTTTTTTGAGAACTTATTTTTTAAGAATTTTTTGTTTCAAACTTATTTTTATTCTAAAGAATATAATAAATATAAGTAATTTTTTTTCCATTTACAATCACATTTTATACTAGTTAATATATATATATATATATTAATAGTGATCACTATTCACTTTCATCAACTTTGAATCATATTTAAACTAGGTTTATGAATTTAGATCATTAACTAATTGTAGGGAATATATTGAATATAAGTTTTCATTAATCCTAGTATTAATGATATACATTTATTAAGTCTAAATTTTTGTAAAAATTATTGAATATATAAATAAAAACTAATACAATTTTCCTCTTTGGTTTGTGCCTAAGCCCTCTTCAGAAGTTACGTTAATCACATTAAAGTCGTAATAGTCAAAGAAGCTCGCCCAATTAGGGATGTTGTGCATGTTGTGTCTTTTACAAGATTCTATGTTATGGAGCTATAATAGAGGGTTGTTTTGGACATGAGAATGTTGCCAATGTTGATAATGTTGTTCAAGATGGTGATTTTTCTTCTCGAAGGTTCCAGTCTATGGAGTTCTGGTACACATCTTTGGAAATTGTTTTGAAGAATTGTTTCGAGATTATGGAGTTTAAGGGATTTTGTTGCAAAGGTGCATACTACCTCCTTTGGTTTCAACTATTCTAAGGAATTTCCCCAAGTAGTCTTGAATAACTTGAAGGGTTTTTTTGTTACAAAATATCATTAATAAGCTAGAAAGGAGGATCCATACTTAGGCTGACAAGATTCTCCTTACTGAGTTTTAATATAGTGTATGTTGATATAGATATATAATCTTTGGGCCCATGAAGAATGGAACATAAAAAATATTGAGTAATATTCTTCATTAGATAATTTAACAATTTAAAGAATCCTCACCAAAAAATTAAAAACATAATTTTAATTATATGTTTGATGTCCATGTTCATGAGAAACTCCATTTACTCACTAATCATACGTTTCTAGGAAACAACTAATATTTTCACAAAGAGAAGTCACAAATTTCATCTTCTTTTTTAACTTTATGGGTAATTTCGAGGTGTTGTCCTTCTCCTTCACAAAGTGGCGTAGATGACCACTCCCAATTTTACTTTAATGGAGGCAAAAGAGCTTTAAGGCATGGTCTAAATGCATGGACTAGTTTGTCGATGGACCTATTATTAGGAAGGGAACCATGAAAATCATGGATATGGATTATCAAGCGTGGATCACTTTTTCTTTATGTTAAATTTCACTCTCAAGCCAACTCATCTTTATACTAGTGGTAAAGGAAGTTCTTGTATTGCACTATGAATCTCATATCTTAGGAAGAACTATTAACGTTGTGGTAAAAAATGTATTATTCTTGAGGGAAATAATGAATAATATAGAGCACCTAATGTCACTACAAATGCTATAGAACCCAACTCTCAAAAATACTCGATAGAAGCGCCTTTAACTATTAGTGATAAAGTTATGGTTGAAGTTACATTTGATTTCTCATAACGATTATACTTTTCTAAACATCATATATATGGTAAATTGAAATGTGTATTTTTTTCATTTGGTACTATTATAGAAAAGCAAAATATTGAAATTGATATATAATGATGTTTTTTTACCAAAACTTGTTCAAGTACTAGATAAATCTATGTAATATTTTTTGTATGTAAATAATTTCTTGAGGAACACATGGCGATCCTTCATTCACTAAGTGGAATAATTTTTTAAAACTTTCATAATCTTCCAGTTCTACCCTATTGACTATGTAGATAATAAATAAATCTTGTGGCACTACTTAAGGTATAGATAGGGTCGGAATGCACATGAGTATGTCATACAATTTAAGAAGATAACAATAATGTTGGGTATATCTACGAGGAATGGGGTGTACTCCTAAAATATATAGTTATCTACATAGCCATCTGTAAACATGAGTGATGTTATTCATACCCAAAATGGTCGATGAGGCTTATGTACAGAAACAATACATATAAAACATCTACTAAATCAAAGGGTAGTCAAGTGGCTCAAAGTGAAAGGAATACCAAGAACATTCAAAGGAGGGGAGGAAAAAGTAGAAAGTGAAATACAAAAATAATATAATAACTACAACACACTAGTTAAAATATTCTAGAAACCAATTAAATCAATGCAACATTGATGACAAAATAGAGGAGAGGTGTTGGAAATTGGATTTATTTTTCAACGCGTGGAAACATAAGAAGCATACGAAAAAGATAAATCTCATTACCATGGATTTAAGCAAGCTTCCCCCATTACGTTGGACCAAGGAGAGTTCCTCTTAATAGTGCATGCTATAGTAAAATTGAATAGCGGAACCTTCCTAAGCCACTCGTGAGTCTAACTACACACTCCTAATCAATCCTACTTATTTTAACCCTCTCACACGCGTACCATGTTTTGATATTTTCATGAGCTAGGTAGTGATACAATAGATGTTTTTATGACTCATTTCACTTTTTCATGAATGATTTCCATTATTAAGGGTACCTTCCTAGTATGGAAAATTTATAAAGAAACATATGGAGAGAAGAAGAAGAGTCCACTGTTTATTTAGAAGAGTTGTATAGAAGTCCAAAGGTCATGATAGAAGTCCAAGAGTCATTAAGGTAACTCAAGTGTCATGGGGATATAAAGGTCATTCCACTTGTTATAAAGGAAACCTGATAACTCAAGTGGGGAGCTTTTGGAGGAAAATTATTCTTTGGACAAGAAATAAGTGACTTAATGTTAAACTATTGCAACTAGTGCCTCACCATTATAATTTTCTGCATGGATCTGTCACCTAATTCAAATTCAATGAGCCAACACATTTTCATGCATGTATCACAAATTTTTTAGGAATATTGTTGAGATGTTTACTATATATGTTATGGTCATATGTACTAGAGAAATTGAAATATTTCGGTGGCTTTGCTACTCATCCTCTTGAATGTGTGTTGTATTTGGTTACACCCTTATGGCTCTACTTTTCAAATAATTACTATTTGTATACATTCAATTATTATAGGATTTAATGGAAATGCAAGCCATGATGCGGTTTATGTGATGACGTACTTATTTTATTATTATTTGAATTAATAAATGTATTTCTTGGAAATATTCGCGAAATAGCACTAGATTTTATACGACTTCTTTCCAGCTTAGAAAGAGGTTTTGGTGGTCATGTCCACATGATGGACCTTCTTTGAAAGTCTCCTAAAATTCGAGAGAAAAAAATAATATATATATATATATATATATATATATATATATATATATTAAATTAACATAATGTGAGAGAAATATTAGGCCAGTCACTTAGTTCGAGAGAAATACGTGCTTTAGAGAAAAAGAAAATTATCATTTTCGAAAAAAAAACTAAAAGAAAAAGGCCTAGGCAAAATTTTGGGAGACCTTAAAAGAAGGACGCTTCTAAACTATGCTAGGGAAGAAAAATCTATAAAAAAAAACCACCTAGGAAACAAAGGGGGGTCTCTTTGAATTAGAGGCAAGGAAGTCTTATCTCGGGGGAATCAAGTAGAGATAATTCATGGTTGGGTGGAACGTGTTTGATTCGTGAGGATTCCCCAAGAAATATTAACGGTTAGATGAAATTATGTTTCTATTTGATTATTAATTATGGATTGTTTATTTTATGGATTCATAGAATAGAGAGAATATAGTAGCCAACATGCATAATATATTGTCCTTATCTATGATATTGTCTTATATTATTAAATTCAAGAGCGCATGCAAAAAAAAATTGATGTTATTATCAATGTTGAGAATTTGTGATGAACAATTATATATGGGAGATGTGATTTGATAATAAGCCTATAGGATCCTTTATAGTTGAATCTAATTGTAGTAGATGTATCATATGTGATTTCAACATTATACTAAGTTATAATGAAGTAAGAATATCATTTTAAGTTTTGTAGATGAAGGAATAAAGGTGTGGCTATATTGAAATAATAATAAATAACCATTTAAAAAGAAACTGGGAATACCTATATACTAGCTGCATCTATACTTTTTTTGAGATATCAATAGAAAATTTTAGAGAAATAATATTTAAACATTATATTCTAAATGATGCTACGAGATTGGGTACAACAAATTTGACAGTAACTACACTAGTGGATATAGTGAGGGATAGTGAAAAAACCATTATGACCTCACTCGTACGAAGAGTTGGGGTCCCTATATGTTCTGGTTAATTTATATCTTGGGTACCACCTAAGGATAATTTAGGTGCCCAGGTGAATATATATATATATATATATATCCGCGTGTGTGCGCGTGTGTGATAAATTCATACGAGGTCCATAAAGAGGAACTAAGGCACATACATGTTAAATATTTATATAGGGTGAACTACATTCGATTCGAAAACTTGGGTAATTTCTTCATAATAACTTAACCAATTATTCATGGCACAATATATTTTTATGACCTAATTAAGAACCTCGATAATATATTTATAATTATCCGCAAATTTAATAATAGAACTCAACATTTAAAGGTTTCAAACTAATCCTTTGAGCAAAGAACCATCTGGGTCAACCGAAGTTGTAAGTCTAGATAGAAACTAGTCTAATCATAAAAATATATGTACATGCATAAGGGTATGGTCCGATTACTTAATTGTGATCTTGAATATAAAAATGTTAATTAAAGGAAGATTAATATGAAATCTTAGTAAGTGCATGTACGAGGGAGAGGAAAATTAATGGAAATGTTGTGTGTGTGTGTGTGTGTGTGTGTGTGTGTGTGTGTGTGTGTGTGTGTGTGTTAATTAAAGGAAGATTAATATGAAATCTTAGTAAATGCATGTACGAGGGAGAGGAAAATTAATGGAAATGTTATATGTGTGTGTGTGTGTGTGTGTGTGTGTGTGTGTGTTAGCAATCACTACCATTTTAATTTATGTTGGAACGTCGGTTAACAACCTTTGGAAAAAAAAAAAACATGGTGTATAGCAAGTCGAATTCAGTGTATAAATATTGAAAATTAGTATGGCCTCAAGGTATAATAGACTTAACAAATGTAATAATTTCAAATACCAAATTTCAATGTACATACCTAGGAACCAAATTCATAAAACACATTGTACTTTGATTTTATATAGCGAATAACAAATTATATATATATATCTTCGCATGAATGGGGGATTCCACTCTCTGTTCCTCTGCTTGTGGCTGCTCCACACCTTGAGGTTCTTCTTTTGGACCCAAGAGCTCCTCAACTACATGGAATTGAAGCTCCATCTCAAGGGAAATTCACATGGACTTCTATTCATCGAATTTCACATCTTTTCTTACCATTTTCATCACGTGTGCTATCAAGTACACCCAAAAGGTGTGATGTTTTTTGGTGTACACCACAAATATTTCCAAATCAATTTTTGGCTCTATCTTCTTCCTGGAATCTCTGGTTACATGGAAATAAATGATGAACCAAAATTTTTAAAATATGATACATGTGGTTTCTTACTTGAAAAATATTCCTTTGGTGTATTCATCCCAAGTATCTAATGAAGACTTTTAATTTGCAAAAAAAAATGTTTTATTGCATGCTTTAGCCCATAGATGCAATAGTAGGCCCTTATCATGCAAAATATTTCATGTTTCTCCCATAATAGTTATTTTCTTCCCTTATGCAAACCCATTCTACTGTGGGTTCTAAGGTAAGGTCGCCCACTCGTTAGTTAGGGTTTCCCCATCTTAGGTAAGGTCGCCCACTCGTTAGTGGTGTTCGCTGACTATTCATCGTTGTGATTTGCCCATAGAGGTTCATTCTAGGAGCCGACCTCGTGGGCGTGACTTAATTAACAAACCATCATCTCGGAATTTGTCAAATTCTATAATGATTTGGATGGTGAA
The DNA here is from genome assembly GCA_034641835.2 of Pinus albicaulis. NCBI lineage: Eukaryota > Viridiplantae > Streptophyta > Pinopsida > Pinales > Pinaceae > Pinus > Pinus albicaulis. Next base: position 1,199,565,641 of record CM076581.1, on the reverse strand, counting down.
GATTTCTTAATAAATACTTAACCCGGTTTAAGCAGGTCACAGCCATAGTTTTTTTCTAAATTCTATAAAGTTAAATACCATTCATGCTTTTTACCTATAGGATGTCATATACATGTCCCTTATAAGATAACATGGGGGCATATGCCGTGATTAGTGGTAGGAAAACGACAAATCTTAATTTAGTATTTAATTTATTTTTTTATTTTTATTTTATTTTATTAAGATAAACTTAATCCATAAGGTATTTAGGAGACTTGACCTCACCCTGAAGTGATTGTTTTAGCTACATAGGAACTTCATCAATTGAACTAAGTCTAGCTTCTTAGGTGCTTAGCTTTAATTTTATTTATTTTATTCTTTTAATCTAATTTATTTATTTTAATTTTTATTATATAATTTGGTAAGTCAAAATGTTTATGGAGTTCATAAGTCAAAATAAGACAACCTCAATATCTTGAATACTATTATAATATATATAATAATATATAATTGTTATATAATAATATATTTAGAGATTATTTAGTTTTTGAGAAAATTATTTTATCAATTTTTATTTCAGGCTTATTTTAAATTCTAAAAAAATGTAATAAATAAAATATTTTTTTTTCCGTTTACAATCACATTTTTATATATTTACATTAATATATATATATATATATATATATATATATATATATATATATATATATATATATATATATATATATATATATATATATATTTATTTATTTATTTATTTATTTATTTATTTTAATATTGATCACTATTCACTTTCATCAACTTTGAATCATATTTAAACTAGGTTTATGAATTTAGATCATTAACTAATCGTAAGGAATATATTGAATATAAGTTTTCATTAATCCTACTATTAATGATATACATTTATTAAGTCTAAATTTTTGTAAAAATTATTCAATATATAAATAGAAACTTATACAATTTTCCTCTTTGGTTTGTGCCTAAGCCCTCTTCATAAGTTGTTAATCACATTAAATTCGTAATAGTCAAAGAAGCTCCACGATTAGGGATGTTGTGCATGTTGTGTCTTTTACACGATTCTATGTCATGGAGCTATAATAGAGGGTTGTTTTGGACATGAGAATGTTGCCAATGTTGATAATGTTGTTCAACATGGTGATTTTTCTTCTCGAAGGTTCCAGTCTATGGAGTTGTGGTACACATCTTTGGACATTGTTTTGAAGATTTGTTTGGAGATTATGGAGTTTAAGGGATTTTGTTACAAAGTGGCATACTACCTCCTTTGGTTTCAACTATTCTAAGGAATTTCCCCAAGTAGTCTTGAATAACTTGAAGGGTTTTTGTGTTACAAAATATCATTAATAAGCTAGAAAGGAGGATCCATACTTAGGCTGGCAAGATTCTCCTTGCTGAGTTTTAATATAGTGTATGTTGATATAGATATATAATCTTTGGGCCCATGAAGAATGGAACATAAAAAATATTGAGTAATATTCTTCATTAGATAATATAAAAATTTAAAGAATCCTCACCACAAAATGAAAAACATAATTTTAATTATCTGTTTGATGTCCATGTTCATGAGAAACTCCATTTACTCACTAATCATACATTTATAGGAAACAACTAATATTTTCACAAAGAGAAGTCATAAATTTCATCTTCTTTTTTAACTTTATGGGTAATTTCGAGGTGTTGTCCTTCTCCTTCACAAAGTGGCCTAAATGACCTCTCTCAATTTCACTTTAATGGAGACAAAAGAGCTTTAAGGCATGGTCTAAATGCATGGACTAGTTTGTCGATGGACCTATTATTAGGAAGGGAACCATGAAAATCATGGATATGGATTATCAAGTTTGGAACACTTTTTCTTTATGTTAAATTTCGCTCTCAAGCCAACTTGTCTTTATACTAGTGGTAAAGGAAGTTCTTGTATTGCACTATGAATCTCATATCTTAGGAAGAACTATTAACGATGTGGCAAACGTTGTATTATTCTTGAGGGAAATAATGAATAATGTAGAGCACCTAATGTCACTACAAATGCTATAGAACCCAACTCTCAAACATACTCGATAGAAGGGCCTTTAACTATTAGTGATAAAGTTATGGTTGAAGTTACATTTGGTTTCTCATAACGATTATAATTTTTTAAACATCATATATATGGTAAATTGAAATGTGTATTTTTTTCATTTGGTACTATTATAGAAAAACAAAATATTGAAATTGATATATAATGATGTTTTTTTACCAAAACTTGTTCAAGTACTAGATAGATCTATGTAATATTTTTTGTATGTAAATAATTTCTTGAGGAACACATGGCGATCCTTCATGCACTAAGTGGAATAATTTTTTAAAACTCTCTTAATCTTCCAGTTCTACCCTATTGACTATGTAGATAATAAATAAATCTTGTGGCACTACTTAAGGTATAGATAGGGTCATAATGCACATGAGTATGTCATACAATTCAAGAAGATAACAATAATGTTGGGCATATCTATGAGGAATGGGGTGTACTCCTAAAATATATAGTTATCTACATAGCCATCTGTAAACATGAGTGATGTTATTCATACCCAAAATGGTCGATGAGGCTTATGTACAGGAACAATACATATAAAACATCTATTAAAGCATAGGGTAGTCAAGTGGCTCAAAGTGAAAGGAATACCAAGAACATTCAAAGGAGGGGAAGAAAAACTAGAAAGTGAGATACAAAAAAAATATAATAACTACAACACACTCGTGAAAATATTCTAGAAACCAATTAAATCAATGCAACATTGATGATAAAATAGAGGAGAGGTGTTGGAAATTGGATTTATTTGTCAACACGTGGAAACATAAGAAGGATATGAAAAAGATGAATCCCATTACCATGGATTAAAGAAAGCTTCCCCAATTACGTTGGACCAAAGAGAGTTCCTCTTAATAGTGCATGTCGGAGTAATATTGAATAGTGGAACCTTCCTAAGCCACTCATGAGTCTAACTAGACACTCCTAATCAATCCTCCTTATTTTAACCCTCTCACACGCGTACCATGTGTTGATATTTTCATGAGCTAGGTAGTGATAGAATAGATGTTTTTAAGACTCATTTCACTTTTTCATGAATGATTTCCATTGTCAAGAGTACCTTCCTAGTATGTAAAATTCATAAAGAAACATATGGAGAGAAGATGAAGAGTCCACTATTTATTTAGAAGAGTTATATATAAGTCTAAAGGTCATGATAGAAGTCCAAGAGTCATCAGGGTAACTCAAGTTTCATGGGGATATAAAGGTCATTCCACTTGTTATAAAGGAAACCTCATAACTCAATTGGGGAGCTTTTGGAGGAAAATTATTCTTTGGACAAGAAATAAGTGACTTAATGTTAAAATATTGCAACTAGTGCCTCACCATTATAATTGTCTGCATGGATCTGTCACCTAATTTAAATTCAATGAGACAACACATTTTCATGCATGTATCACAAATTTTTTAGGGTTATTGTTGAGATGTTTACTATATATGTTATGGTCATATGTACTAGAGAAATTGAAATATTTCGGTAGCTTTGCTACTCTTCCTCTTGAATGTGTGTTTTATTTGGTTACACCCTTATGGCTCTACTTTTCAAATAATTACTATTTGTATACATTGAATTATTATACGATTTAATGGAAATGTAAGCCATGATGCGGTTTATGTGATGATATAATTATTTTATTATTATTTGAATTAATAATTGAATTTATTTGAAATATTTGCGAAATAGCACTAGATTTTATACGACTTCTTTCCAGCTTAGAAAGAGGTTTTGGTGGTCATGTCCACATGATGGACCTTCTTTGAAAGTATCCTAAAATTCGAGAGGACAAAATTATATATATATATATATATATATATATATATATATATATATATATATATATATATATATATATATATATATATATATATATATATATATATATATATATATCTTAAATTAACATAATGTGAGAGACATATTAGGCCACTCACTTAGTTGGAGAGAAATACGTGCTTTAAAGAAAAAGAAAATTATCATTTTTGAAAAAAATAAAATAAAAGAAAAAGGCCTAGGCAAAAGGTTGGGAGACCTTAAAAGAAGGACGCTTCTAAACTATGCTAGGGAAGAAAAAACTATAAAAAAAAACCACCTACGAATCAAAGGGGGGTCTCTTTAAATAAGAGGCAAGGAATTCTTATCTCAGGGGAAACGAGTAGAGATAATTCATGGTTGGGTGGAACATGTTTGATTCGTGAGGATTCCTCAAGAAATATTAATGGTTAGATGAAATTATGTTTCTATTTGATTATTAATTATGGATTGTTTATTTTATGGATTCATAGAATTGAGAGAATATAGTAGCCAACATGCATAATATATTGTCCTTATCTATGATAATGTCTTATATTATTAAATTCAAGAGCGCATGCAAAAAAAAATTGATGTTATTATCAATGTTGAGAATTTGTGATGAACAATTATATATGGGAGATGTGATTTGATAATAAGCCTATAGGATCCATTATAGTTGAATCTAATTGTAGTAGATATATCATATGTGATTTCAACATTATACTAAGTTAGAATGAAGTAAGAATATCATTTTAAGGTTTGTATATGAAGGAATAAAGGTGTGGCTATATTGAAATAATAATAAATAACCATTTAAAAAGAAACTATAAATACCTATATACTGGCTACATCTATACTTTTTTTGAGATATCAATGGAAAATTTTAGAGAAATAATATTTAAACATTATATTCTAAGTGATGCTACGAGATTAGGTACAACAAATTTGACAGTGACTAAACTAGTGGATATAGTGAGGGATAATGAAAAAACCATTATGACCTCACTGCTATGAAGAGTTAGGGTCCCTATATGTTCTGGTTAATTTACATCTTGGGTACCACCTGAGTATAAGTTAGGTGCCCAAGAAAATATATATATATATATATCTTTGTCTGTGTGTGTGTGTGTGTGTGTGTATGTGTGTGTGTATATATATATATCTTAAATTAACATAATGTGAGAGACATATTAGGCCACTCACTTAGTTGGAGAGAAATACGTGCTTTAAAGAAAAAAAAATTATCATTTTTGAAAAAAATAAAATAAAAGAAAAAGGCCTAGGCAAAAGGTTGGGAGACCTTAAAAGAAGGACGCTTCTAAACTATGCTAGGGAAGAAAAAACTATAAAAAAAAAAACACCTACGAATCAAAGGGGGGTCTCTTTGAATTAGAGGCAAGGAAGTCTTATCTCAGGGGAAACGAGTAGAGATAATTCATGGTTGGGTGGAACATGTTTGATTCGTGAGGATTCCTCAAGAAATATTAACGGTTAGATGAAATTATGTTTCTATTTGATTATTAATTATGGATTGTTTATTTTATGGATTCATAGAATTGAGAGAATATAGTAGCCAACATGCAGAATATATTGTCCTTATCTATGATACTGTCTTATATTATTAAATTCAAGAGCGCATGCAAAAAAAAATTGATGTTATTATCAATGTTGAGAATTTGTGATGAACAATTATATATGGGAGATGTGATTTGATAATAAGCCTATAGGATCCATTATAGTTGAATCTAATTGTAGTAGATGTATCATATGTGATTTCAACATTATACTAAGTTATAATGAAGTAAGAATATCATTTTAAGGTTTGTAGATGAAGGAATAAAGGTGTGGCTATATCGAAATAATAATAAATAACCATTTAAAAAGAAACTATAAATACCTATATACTGGCTACATCTATACTTTTTTTGAGATATCAATAGAAAATTTTAGAGAAATAATATTTAAACATTATATTCTAAGTGATGCTACGAGATTAGGTACAACAAATTTGACAGTAACTAAACTAGTGGATATAGTGAGGGATAATGAAAAAACCATTATGACCTCACTCTTATGAATATTTAGGGTCCCTATATGTTCTGGTTAATTTACATCTTGGGTACCACCTGAGTATAAGTTAGGTGCCCAAGTGAATATATATATATCTGTGTGTGTGTGTGTGTGTGTGTGTGTGTGTGTGTGTGTGTGTGTGTGTGTGTGTGTGTGTGTGTGTGTGTGTTTGTGTGTGTGTGATAAATTCATATGAGGTTCATAAAGAGGAACTAAGGCACATACAGGTTAAATATTTATATAGGGTGAACTACATTTGATTTGAAAACTTGGGTAATTTCTCATAAGAACTTTACCAATTATTCATGGCACAATATATTTTTATGACCTGATTAAGAACTTCGATAATATATTTATAATTATCTGCAAATTTAATAATAGAACTCAACATTTAAAGGTTTCAAACTAATCCTTTGAGCAAAGAACCATCCGGGTCAACCTAAGTTGTAAGTCTAGATAGAAACTAGTCTAATCATAAAAATATATGTGCATGCATAAGGGTATGGTCCCATTACTTAATTCTGATCTTGAATATAAAAATGGTAATTAAAGGAAAGATTAATATGAAATATTAGTACGTGCATGTACGAGGGAAAGGAAAATTAATGGAAACGTTATATATATATATATACGCATGCTAGCAATCACTACCATTTTCATTTATGTTGGAATGTCGGTTAAGAACCCTTGGAAAAAAGAAAAACATGGTGTGTAGCAAGTCGAATTCATTGTACGAATATTGAAAAATTAGTATTCCCTCAAGGTATATTAGACTTAGCAAATGTAATAATTTCAAATACCAAATTTTAATGTACATACCTATGGACCAAACTCATAAAACACATTGTAATTTGATTTTCTATAGCGAATAACAAACTATATATATATCTTCAACTGAATGGGTGCTTCCACTCTCTGTTCCTCTACTTGTGGCTACTTCACACCTTGAGGTTCTTCTTTTGGACCCAAGAGCTCCTAAACTACATGGAATTGAAGCTCCCTCTCAAGGGAAATTCACATGGACTTCTATTCATCGAATTTCACATCTTTTCTTACCATTTTCATCATGTGTGCTATCAAGTACACCCAAAAGGTGTGATGTTTTTCGGTGTACACCACAAATATTTCCAAATCAATTTTTGGCTCTATATTCTTCCTGGAATCTTTGGTTACATGGAAATAAATGATGAACCAAAATTTTTAAAATACGACACATATGGTTTCTTACTTGAAAAATATTCCTTTGGTGTATTCATCCCAAGTATCTAATGAGGACTTTTGTTTTGCACAAAAAATGTTTTATTGCATGCTTTAGCCCATAGATGCAATAGTAGGCCCTTATCATGCAAAATATCTCATGTTTCTCCCATAATAGTTATTTTCTTCCCTTATGAAAACCCATTCTGCTATGGGTTCTAAGGTACTATCAATTCCCATCAAATTACTTTTGAATCACAGAAGTTCTTGAATTTATTCGAGACATATTCTCCACCATTGTCACTTCTAAGAGCCTTCACCTTCTTCCCTATATTTTCTCGACAATTTATTTGAACTCACAAAACTTTGAGAACATATGATGTTTCTTCTGCATGAATAAAATCCAAGACTTGCATGAAAAATGATCTATAAAATTCACATAATACCTATTTTTTGTTGTGGAGGTTGTCGAGAATAGTCCACACATCTGAGTGAACTCTCTCAAGGATCAATTTTACTTGGCTTTCCTTATTTTGAAATGTATCTTTCGTGTCCTTCCACAGTGTACACCATTTGCATGTATCTCGCTACTCGAGTTCACCATTGAGAAGTCTTGTAGAAATATGTTTCATGATTTTCAAAGAAACATGGTGTAGATAACCTAGTATTCTGTGCCATAACTCACCAATGTCTCAGCTCTCCACTTCTCTACTTTTGTGCTCAAGAAAACATATTCTTCTACATCCAATTTTTATATGTTATTTTCTCGAACCCCAATCTTCTTCACCTGTCTCATGGCTTTGTGGTGAAGGAACATGTTTCTATTGCTAAATATCACATAATAGCTATGGTCTTCCAACATAGCAATGGAAACTAAATTATTCTTTAAACAAGGAACATACATGACATAGTTTAGTGTGATAGGAGTACCAGAATCCCTATGAAAGGTAACTGTATCTATGCTAGTATGGCTATACCTCCCGTCATATCCATCTTGACGTTCATATTAAGATCCTTCTCCTCTCATTTGTTGAAGAATTATTTGTTTCCGGTCATATCGAATGAAGCTCCACTATCCAAATACCACAAATAACACATCACCAATGAAACCATGCATGTGATGAAGGTGATAATGTTGTTCAACATGGTGAATTCCTTCTCCAAGATTCAACTCTATGGAGTTTTGGTAGAAGTCTTTGGACTTTTTTTTGAAGAATTTTTTCGAAATTATGGATCTTAAGGGAATTTTGTTAAAAAATTTCATGTTTTCTCCCTTGGTTCCAAGTGTTCTAAAAAATATCCCCAAGTAGTCTCCAATAACTTTAAGGGTTTTTGTGTTACAAAATATCAATAATAAGCCAGGAAGGAGGATCCATACTTACGTTGAAAAGGTTTTCCTTACTGATTTTTAATATTTGGTCTATTGATTTAGATATATAATATTTGATACCATGAAGAGTCGGGCACAAAAAAATATTGAGTAATATTCTTCATTATAATAAGATAAAAATTTAAATAATCCTTGCCGCAAAATGGAAAAAATAGTTGTCTTGATGTGTTTGATGTCCATGTTCATGAGAAAGTCCATTTACTTAGTAATCATATATAACTAGGACACAACTAACCACACATATAAACTAATATTTTCTATAAGATAAGTGAGGAATTTCATCTTCTTTTTTAACTTTATGAGTAACATGAAGGTGTTGTCCTTCTCCTTTACAAAGTGGCCTAGATGATCTCTCTTATTTATAATTTAATGGATCCAAAATATCTTTAAGGCATAGGTCTAAATAAATGGAATAGTTTCTCAACGGAACTATTATTAGGAAGGGACCCACAAAAATCATGGATACGGATTATCAAGCTTGGACCAAGCCAACTCATCTTTATACTAGCGGTAAGTGAAGGTCTTGTATTGTGATATGAATCTCATATCATAGGAAGAGCTATGAAGGATGGGATAATCATTGTATTATTATCGAGGGGAATTATGAATAATTCAAAGCCCATAATATCGCTACAATTCTATAAAACCCAACTTACAAACATACTCGAGAGAAGCCCCTTTAACTCTTAGTGATAATGTTATGGTTGAAATTACATTTGATTGCTCATAAGGATTCTACTTTTCTAAACATCGTATATATTGTAAATGGAAATGAGTAATTTTTCATTTGGTGCAATTATATAAAACAAAATATTGAAATTGATATATAATGATGTGTTTGGACCAAAGAATGTTCAATTACTAGATAAATATATGCACTATTTTTTACATATAAACAATTTCTTGAGGAAAACATTGAGATCCTTTATTAACTAGGTGGAACGATATTTTAAAGCTTTCATAATGTTCTAATTCTACCCTATTTAGTATCTTGATAATAAATAAATCTTGTGGCAGTACTTAAGGTAGTGATAGGTGCATAATGCACATTATTATGTCGCACAATTTAGGAAGATAACAATAATGTTGGGTATTTCTGCGAGGAATGGGTTGTAATCCTAAACTATATAGGTATCTACACAGCCATCTGCAAATGTGAGTGTTGTTTTTCATATCCAAAATTTTGGAAGGGTTATGTATAGAAACAATACATATAAAACAACTACTAAATAAAAGGGTAGTAAAGTGCCTCAAAGCAAAAGGAATACCAAGAAGATTTAAAGGAGGGGAAGAATAAGTAGAAAGGGAGACTGGAAAATAATGTAATAACTATAACACAGTAGTGGAAATTTCCTACAAGCCAATATAATCAATGGAAAATTCAAGACAGAATTGAGGAGAATTGTTCGAAATTGGATTTAGATCTCAACACGCAGAAACAAGAGAAGGATACGATGAAGAGAAATCTCATCACCATTTATTTAAGAAAGCTTCCCCCACTACACTGGACTACGGAGAGATCCTATTAATATTCCATGGAACAATAAAAATTAATAGTGGAACCTTTCTAAGAAACTCATGAGTCTAACTACACACTCGTAATCAAGCGTCCTTATTTTAACCCTCTCACAGGCCTACCATGTTTCGATCATTTCATGAAGTAGGTATTGATTAAATATATGTTCTTAAGACTGATTTCACTTTTCATGATTTATTTCCATTGGTAGAAGTGCCTTTCTCTCATTTAAAAATCATAAACAAAACACGTGTAGAGAAGAAGAAAAAAACGAAGCTATCATGGGGACATGAAGAAGATAATGGACCAAAGAAGAAAGAAGACATTCCATGATGACTCGGAGGATTCCAAAGCATAAATAGTACCCTTTGGAGGGGAAATCCGAAGAGAAAAGTGAATCTTTGAAGGTGAAGCATATATCAGAACTACCATCATGAATGCAAGATGAAGCAGTAATGAAGACAACTTGGAATCACCACTTTATCATGAAAAACCATGTCATCATTATCAAGTTGTAACTTGTACACATGTCATCATAATGGTCAATATGTTTCCATGTATCATGCCACATCATCATGTGGAATGAAATAGTGTGTCCCCAAGAAAAGGACAAAAGGTAAGGTATGGAAGTCGAAAGGTCACATGTGGAATATGAAGAGTCACATAGTCATATATGGACAAAATAGTTTTATATAAGTCCAAAATTCATATAGACGAGTCCAAAATTCATTTATAATAGTTATATAGAAGTAAAAAAGTCACAATAGAAGTCGAATATTCATCATGGTAACTCAAGTGTCATGGGGATATAAAGGTCATTCGACTTGTTATAGAAGCAACCTCATAAATCAAGGGAGGGGCTTTTGGAGGAAAATTATTCTTTGGAGAAGCAAGAAGTGACTTAATGTTAAACTATTTTAACTAGTGCCTCATTATTGTAACAATATTCTTGCATATTTCACCTAATTGAAATTCAATGATCCAACAGATGTGTATCATAAATGTTTTAGGACTATTCTTGAGATTTTTGTTGTATATGTTATGCTTATATGTACTAGATAAATTGAACTGTTTCAGTGGCTTTGGTACTCATCCTCTTGATTGTGTGTTGTATTCTATAACACTCCTATGGCTTTACTTTTTAGATAATTACTATTTCTAGACATTTAATTATTATAGGATTTAATTGAAATGCAAGCCATGATGAGGTTTATGTGATGATGTAATTATTTTATTATTATTTGAGTTAATAAATAAATTTCTTGGAAATATTCAAGATATAGGACTAGAGTTTACAAGACTTATTTCAAGCTTAGAAAAATTTGTTGGTTGTCAAGTCCACGTGATGTACCTTATCTCAAAGTATCCTAAAAATCCATAGGATAATATATATATATATATATATATATATATATATATATATATATATATTAACATAATGGGAGAGACATATTATGTCAAACACTTAGTTGGAGAGAAATACTAAGTGGGATGGAATAAAGCATTGTCAGAGAAACTAAAAAACTAAAAAAATAATTACCTGGAAAACGGTTGGTACACCTTAACAAAAAGATGCTACTAAAATATTCTAGGGAAGAAAAAAATATAAAATAAACAACCTAGGAATCAAAGGGGTATCTCTTTTATTTAGAGGCAAGGATGTGTTAGCTCGGGGGGAGCTAGAAGAAATAATTAATGGTTGGGTGGAATGTGCTAGGTTCCTAACTATTCCCCAAGAAATATTAATGGCTATATGACATTATGTTTCTATCTGATTATTACTTATGAATTATTTATTGTTATGAATTCATCAAATAGAGATATTATAGTACCAAACATGCATAATCTATGGTCCTTATCTATGTTGTTGTATTATATTATTAAATTCATGAGTGCATGAAAAAATAATTTTGTTATTATTATGAGTGATGAGAATTGGTGCTAAACAATTATATTTGGGAGATAATAAGCCTATAAGATGCATTATTATTTAATCTAATTGTACTATAAGTGTCATATGTGATTTCAACATTGTAAGAAGTTATAGTAAAGTAAGAATATCATCTGAAGGTTCTCATATGAAGGAATAAAGGTTTGGCTATATTGAAATAATAATAAATAGACATTCAAAAAGAAACTCATGGAAATGAATATATACTAGCTAGATCTATACTTGTTGTGACTTATCAATGGAAAATTCCAGAGAAATAAAATTTAAACATTATATTCTGAGTTATGGTACTAGAGTTAGTACAAAAAAATTGACAGTAAGTAACGTAGTGGATATAATCAGGGATAATAAAAAATCCATTATGACCTCGCTGGAAAGAAGATTTACGGTCCCTCTATGTCCTCGTTCATTTACATCTAGCATACCACTTAACTACAAGTTGGGCGACTAGGTGAATATGGATAGATATATCAAAATACATATGTGATAACTTCATACGAGGGTCATAAAGAGGATCTAAAGCACATACTGCTTAAATATTTATATAGCGTTGAACTAAATTTGAGTTGAAAACTTGGGTAAGCTCTTCATAAGAAATTAACAAATTATTTGTGGTAAAATACATTATTATGAAGTAATTAAGAATCTCAATAATATATTTAGAATTAACCCAAGATTTAATTATAGAACCCAATATTTAAATGTCTAAAACTAATCTTTTGAGCGAAGATAAATCTCAATCAATTTGAGTTGTAAGTCTAGAAAGAAACTATTATAATCATAAAAATTTATGTGCATATATAAGGGTATGGACACATTACTTAGTTCTGAGCATGATATAAAAATGGGAATTAAACTAAAAATTAATATGAAATATTATAAAGTGCATGCACGAGGAAAGGGAACATTAATGGAAATATTCACTATATTTTCACTATAGGTTTAAACATCGATATCATCTATTTCTCGAGATCTCCAAAAAGTATTAGACAATCAGTCCAAGGTGTTTAAGACTTGCAAAGTCCTCCCACCTATTCCTAATCATGATCATGCTATTCATTTTATTCCAAGAATTGTTCCTCCAAACATTAGGCCTTACATTTATCGTTATGTGCAAAAGAGTGATATTGAAGGTATGGTTGCACAAGTGCTAGAGGCTGGTATAATGAAAAGGTGTTAGAGGTCCATACAAGAAGTATGGATCATGACACATGTGTCTCGATTATAGGGATCTCAACAATCTCACTATTAAATATAAATTCCCCATTCGTCTCATTGATGAATTATCTGATGAATTACATGGAGAAATTTACTTCACCAAGTTGGATATTCATTAAGGATATCATCAAATAATAGTGGAGACTGAAGACATTCCAAAAACAACATTTATAACTCATGAGTTTGATTATGAATTTTTAATCATGCATTTTGGCCTTACCAATGCACCTTCTACATTTCAAGGTTTGATGAGTTCGTTTTTCAAACCCTTCCTTAGAAAATTTGTGATAGTATTTTTTGATGATATACTAATCTACAACAAGTCTTGGAAGGACCATGTTCAACATGTTGATAGGGTGCTAAAACTATTAGAGGAGAAAAAATTATATGCAAAAACCTCCAAATGTTTCTTTGGAGTACAAGACGTGGAATATATGGCTCATATTGTATCTCATGAGTGTGTTAAGGTATACCGTAACTAAATTAAATCTATTAAGCAATGGAAAATCCCCACAACTATAGATATTATGCAAGGATTTCTCAGTTTGACAGGGTATTATTGCAATTTTGTTAAGAATTATTGGATAATTGCAACACCTCTAACAACATTACTGAAGAAAGATGCATTTTATTGGACTCTAGAAGCAATTGAGGCCTTTGAATATCTTAAAAATGCAACGTTCTAAGCACCCGTATTAGCTACTCAAAACTTCAAAACACCTTTATTGTGGAATTTGATGCCTCAGGAAATGGAATTCGTGTTTTTTTAATGTAAGAAGGGATACCCATTACTTTTGAAACTAGTCCAATGAAAGGAAATTATTTACAAAAGCCTATTTATCAGAAGGAAATGTTGTAAATACTACATGCACTTAAGCAATGAAGACCTTACCTAATGGGAAGATACTTCAAGGTAAAAACAGATAATGATAGTCTTAAATAGTTTTTAGGAAAAAATATTATCTTCATAAGAGGAGCAAAAATGGGTCACAAATATGTTGGGTTAGGAATTTTAAATCATCTACAAAAAAGGGAAGACAAATGTTGTTGTAGATTCACACTCGAGAAAGGATGAGGACGTGAAACCATTGCTTTGGGCCATTTATATTATCCAACTTGATTGGATAACTAAAGAAAGGGATGAATGGAAGAATGAAGAAGAAGTGTGGGCACTCATTCAAAAGTTGCAGCAAGATCCTAGTACATATGATACATTTAGCTAGAAAAATGATTCATTATGGTACAAATACTGCTTATATATTTGTAATAATTCCCAAATCAAACAAAATATTCTTTTGTAATTACACACCTCGACCTTAGGACAACACTCGTGATTTTTAAAAACTTACCACAAGGTTAAGAAGTAATTTATTTTTTGATGGACTTAATTTTGATATTAAAAAGTTTGTTACAGAATGTTTGGTTTTCCAACAAGATAAAGTTGAGACAATTAATACCCCATATCTATTACAAGCTTTATCTATTCCAAGTGAACATTGGGAGGATGTTTCAATGAATTTTATTATAGGCTTACCCAAGTCCAAAGGGAAGAGTGCCATCATGGTGGTAATTGATAGACTTAACAAGTATGCACACTTTTGTGCATTATTGTATCAATTTAAATCCATTGCTACTGCATTAATGGAAATAATTCAAAAGCTACATGTAATATTCCCAATTATTCATGAGGTAATTGGAATATTCATTTTTTTTTTTTTATTTCTTTTTTTAAAGAATAAGAGGGCAAAGGAGGTCCATAATAATGAATAAATCAATGCCAAATGTCAAAGAGACAAACCTTGGAAATTTCATTGAAGCACCCTTGGTGTGAAAGGGACTGCATTACTTTAACTGGGTCAACCTTGACCAAATCAACAACGCTGTCATGGAGGAGTAGTCATTAATGAGGGACAACCTAGTTTTAGATGGAGATGCTTTGTGTGAATGTAGTGATATTTTTGGATGGGGCTTAGGGTTTGCAAGTTCATATTATATTTAAGGAAGAGGATGGCAGCCATATGGAGGTTGTTGATGGATATGATATTTCTAAATATATGGTCTGTTTAGACATATATATTTCTCTTATTTTTTTAGCTGAGATATAGTGTTGTTTAGCACAGGGCGTTCCTGATCGGGAATCCCACCTCTTCCATTGAAGAGCTCTTGGAGGAGTGTTGCACTACATTGTCCACTTTTTGGCTTAAGGCCAAGCTTCTTCTTTCAACTACAACATTTATTCTATTGAGGGTTTGGTTTTTTTTCCAGGTTGCTTCAAGTGGTGATTAGATCTCTAGATCTAGGCCATCTCTTTCTTTATTTTTAATGGAGGAGGCTTTCCTTAAATTGGGAGGGAAATATTGAAGGCCATTGAGCTTATTTTCAGATCTTGGCATCATTCCAATGATATTTTGATCCCTACAATGCAATTTACTTCCACATCTGCGTTATTTCTATAGGAGGAGTTGCAGGGTGGTTTGACACACCCTTTGCAGGGTTGATTTTCAAGTGATGGGGATTTCCCTTTAACTTTGAAGATCTATTGGAGGAGAATAATTTATTGATCATATCATATCAACCACACTTTCCAGATCTATATTTTTCAGTATATCTGCAGTTTTAGATCTCAGATCTACAACTTGTACTTGGTGTTTTGCTGAAAGTCCTTCAGGGGTTCTATAGAGGAGCTTGTATTGTGCTAAGATCTAATATAGATCTAGCTTTTGAGGCACATATCAGCTCTAGATCTGATTTATAATCATTTTTTGTAGTGGAGCTAATAAAATAATGATGTAAGGGTCTTCTGGCTTTTCTACATGATTGCAACACCTCTTATTGAGGGATTTTGTTCATTGGAGGCTTGTATTTCCTATTATGGATCTTATGGCCCATTTATTATGTACATTTTTCTTCTGTAATAACATACTAAACATCTCCATATTGGCCTCTTTCTTTATAAATGATGATCTACAATATTGTTCCAACATTTTGCACTATATTCCTACTTTTCCCATTTGGGAATATAGTGGTATCATAGCATAATCTTGGCACACCCTGTGCATTATAAAAGCTAATATGTCATATGAAGAAGGATATCCTGTTACTGATAGAAATAAGAGGTATCAAATAAGAAGACACATAAATTTTGATTATACACATGAGAAAGAAGATAAGGGTAAAACCCCTTTATCTAGAGGTGGAGATGAAGAGAAGAGTTCCCTAAGATCCTTCTTAGATCCATGCAAGACATTTATAGAGAGATCAGAGAGATGAGGATGGACAGATTCAAGGAATCCCCTAAAATATTTCATCATGGAGAAGGCTCTGCCACGTCTCATCATTGGAATGATCAACTAGTGCATCAACCATAAGTTTCCCAATGCTCTACTATTCCTACATTTTTTGCTGTGGGAAATGAAGGGTTTCAAGAGAAAGAATCTCTTGAAGACTATTTTATGGAGTATGAATCTGAAACTTAGAGATTCAAATATCACTTGAGTTTTTAGTATTTTTGTCAAATAAAGGACAATAGAAGACCAAGGCATGATCATAGAAGTGGTGGATTCATTCAGAATCATGATAGACACCATACTATGGGTAGATTTTTTTTACCCAACTTTGATTGGTCATCCAAGTGTACTGCCGAATATTGAGTAGAAAAAATTGACATCTACTTTCAGTTGAACAAGGTTCCAGAAATGGAGGCCATTAAGATTGCAGCATGGCACCTTGAGTGTGAAGCACATGACTGGTGGTTCCATGGCTTGTGCAGATTGGATCATGCTAATGTGACTACTTATTCAGAGTTCACTAGAAGGTTGGTGGAAATATTTGATACAAGAGATCTTGAAGCACCATCCATGAGCCTTAAAAAGTTAAAACAATCAAGTAATGCAGAAAATTACATCTCTAAATTTTTAAGACTTTTTGTTATGCTTCCTGATTTATCTACAGCAAGAAGGGTATATATGCTCATTGATGGTTTAGATGAACCTCTTCATGGGTTGGTTAAGTCTACCAAGCCCACTACCCTATAATATGCCATTGAGAGGGCTAAATACCTTTAAGATGCCTTACCAGAAGCAAAGGAAAATTTTTAGCATAAGCCTTCTTTTCCATTGAAGGGAAAAGAAGAAAATGTTCCTCCTTCAAAGGAGACCTCATATAAAAAATATCTTGATGATGATGTCTAGAAATATATAATGAGAAGGAAGCTTTGCTTAAATTTATAAGAAGCTTGGGCACCTGGACATAGATGCGCAACTAGAAAATCACATTACATAGAGGTCTTCTTAGATGATGAGGAGGAAGAATAAGATGAACTAAGAAAATGTCACAATGTTGACATTGCAGGAGATGAACCAGCACCATCAGGAGATGGGAATGGAGCATTTGCTCCTATTTGAGGGGCTCTTGCATCATTAATAGGAGTACCTAAGTACTTTTCCTTAAGATTTCAAGGTTCCATCTTGAATCGGAGGGTTTCTGTTTTGGTTGATAGTGGGGCTACCCACAGTTTTATTGATGCCCAACTAGTGTAAAGGAGGGATATACCCACTGATGCTTTTGACGGATTTTCTGTTTTGGTCCCAAGAGATAGAACTATGCAATGCATTAATTATGTTCCATCATTATCAATCACCATGGGAACATATGCATTGATTTATCACTTCTTTTAGGTTGAGATACCTGACACGAATGTGATATTGGGTGTTCAATGCTTGATTACTTTCGGAAAAGTCACCACTGATTGTGAGGCTTTGCAGATGGAATGGGTGGATAAAAAGAGTGGTAAGACTCAAATGATCAAAGGCATGCACACGTATCCAACACATACAACTTCCACACAAAAATCAGAGATGGATTTGCACAGTGGAAGCAAGGACCTTACAGTCCCATCTATTATGCTTATGAGATTGTTGCATGGGACACTATTATTTAGTGGAAATCCACCTGGTAGGCCACCTGATTTAGATTTTGTGGGAGATATATCACAACATGATGCTTCAAGCATAGATCCAAGAGGGATGGGAGCATTATAATACCATGAGATAGTGGTGGGAGTCTTGGGCAGGCTCAAGGAGGAGGGTGACATTCTCCCAACATCATCATTACCAACTCTCATTTCATATTTTACGCCGTGGGAGGAGAAGCATGGAAGGAATGACCTTCCAAAATTTACCTTTGGCATGGGAGATCTCAATTAGGAGAGTATCGATATGAAAAAAATTCTTTGTGATAGATCATCAGCGCTGTCACTATGGGAGATTGAACCATATTGGAAATCCGAGCTGTTGGTGGATTATTCCAAGGCTCTTCACACATGCATGGTACTTGATGAGCAGCTACATGAAGAGGGATATTCAGTCCAAGAAGGATTCATCTAATATCATGGTATAATATTCTTATCTAGAGCCTCCAAGCTCAAGGATAAGTTGCTACAAAGGGCTTATGAAGAGTTCTTTTTCAGCCACACATATTCCATGAGATTCTACAACATCGTCATGAGAAGCTACACTTGGAAGGGCTTTGAAGGAGAACTATATCAGAATTTTCAAATATCCATGAACCATGTGGAGTTGGGACAGCAACATAACTCTATAAAGGATTTAAGTCAACCACCTCTTTCTTCTTTTCATAGGGGACATAGATCTATGCACCACTCCATTTTTTTAAGCAGGAATTTTGGTGAAAGATATGCCTGTGTACCTAATGTTTTATTTGATGAAAATATGCATTATTTTAATATGTTCATGCATGCCATAGCTCCAAGGAGGAGCACTATATCATGTAATACACATGGCCAAATTGTGCCACAAAAAATTCTGAACATGGCCACTCCCTTGGGATCCATGGGAGATTGTGTACCATTGTGGGTGCACTCCTAAAGCACAAAACATATCTCACACTTTCAGCCATGGTGAGATGACTTGGGAAGAAATTAAGTGGTGGGGAAACAACTTAACACATCATGATCTGATGCAGTCAGGAGATTTACTACACTGGTTCAACATGTGGGACTATGACCCACCTCCATATGCACACATTTCTATTTGTATGTATTTAATTTTGATCCCATACATTGATGATGTTCTTGTACTTTTTATGGGGATGTATGGAGGGAGGATGGGAGGTATGTATGTGCCCTATGGGATGGTGATTCTCCATGTTCACTATGCTACATGTTTCAGGGAGAACATTGGGCAAACCATGTTTGTTTCATTTGAACTATTGTCTCCTTATGGGATGGATTATTTGCATCTCATGAGAACTTTGGAGGAGAAATTCATGGAGGGATGGATTGGTGAACACTTAGATTATGAGGGAAGCTTATCACATCTGGTGTCACCAATGGAGGGAGGAAAGAGTTGTAACACTTACCATGTCATTTGCTTGAAGACAAGCAACATTTGGGAGGGGAGGACTGTAATATTCCCAATTAGTCATGAGATAATTGGAATATTCAATTTATTTTTATTGATTTGTTTAAATAATAAGAGGGAAAAAGAGGTCCATAATAATGAATAAACCAATGCCAAATATTAAAGATACAAATATTTGCAACTTTATTGAAGCACCCTTTGTGTGAAAGGGGCTGGCTCACTTTGGTTGGGTCAACCTTAACCAAATCAACAGCGCTGTCATGGAGGAGTGGTCATCAATGACGGACAGTGATGTTTTATATGGAGATGCTTTGTGTGAATGTAGTGATATTTTTCGATGGGGCTTAGGGTTTGGAAGCTCATATTCTATTTAAGGAAGAGGATGCAAGCCATATGGAGGTTGTTGATGAATATGATATTTCTAAATATATGGTCTGTTTAGACATATAACTTTCTCTTGTTGTTTAACTAAGATAGAGTGTTGTTTAACAATGGGTGTTCCTGATCGGGAATCCAACCTCTTACATTGAGGAGCTCTTTCAGGATCCTTGCACTACATTTTCCACTATCTGGATTGAGGCCAAGCTTCTTCTTTCAACTACAGTGTAGATCCTGTTGAGGGTTTGGTTGTTTTTGTAGGTTGCATCAAGTGGTGATTAGATCTCTGAATCTAGGCCATCTCTTTACTTATTTTCAATGGAGGAGGATTTCTTTCCATTGGGAGGATATTATTGAAGGCCATTGACCTTATTTTCAAATCTTGACATTAGGCCAACCATATTTTTATCCCCACAGCATAGTTTACTTCCAGATCTACATTATTTATGTAGTAGGATTTGCAGGGTGGTTTTGCACACTATTTGGAGATATGATTTTCAAGTGATGGGTATCTAACTTTCAGTTTGAAGATATACTCGAGGAGGCTATTTTATTGATCATATAATATCAGCTACACTTTTCATATTTATATTTTTTAGTATATCTGGAGTCTTAGATCTCAGATCTACAACTTGTACTTGGTGTGTTGCTGAAAATCCTTGAGGGGTTCTATAAAGGAGCTTTTATAGTGATAATATATGATATAGATCAAAATTTTGATGCACATATCAGCTCTAGATCCGATGTATAATCATTTTTTGTAGTAGAGCTAATAAAATAAAGTTATAAGGGTCTTCCAGCTTTTCTGCATGATTGCAACAACTCTTATTGAGGGATTTTGTTCATTGGAGGCTTGTATTTCTTGTTATGCATCTTATGGCCCATTTCTTATCTACATTTTGTTGCTGTAATAATATATGAATGGTCTCCATATTGGCCTCCTTATTTATAAATGATGATCTACAATATTCTTCCAACATTTTTCACTATATTCCTTCTTTTCCCATGTTGGAATATTACACTACATGGAAACCCAAATATTATTGTAAGTGATAAAGATTACATTTTCACTATAATTTTTGATAGAGTTATTTTTTTGTTTCGGTACTCAATTACCTCATATCTCATCTTATCATCCTCAATATAATGGTTAAACTGGGATAGTGAACCAATTTTTGGAGGGATATCTTCGTTGCTTTGTATCTGATAAAGATACATAATGGGTCAAGTTGTTACCTCTAGTTGAATGGTGATATAACACTTCCTTCCATACTATAGAAAAAAAAACCCCATTTATGACACTTAACGGATATCATTCGTCGTCCATCACATCATATTTAAGAGAAAATTCTAAGGTTCAAGTAGTGGAAGATCACATCGAGCATCAATAACAAGCTATCCAACTCTTAAAGGATAAACTCACTTTGGAAAAGAATGTAATGAAACAACACACATATCAGAATGGAAACGAAGGAAGTTTTGATGTAGGTGACTAGGTATTTTTATGATTGCAAAAATACAAATAAATGTCCCTCAAGAAATATAAGAAGGATAATAATTAATCACAAAATTATGATGGTACTTACAAGGTGTTGCAAGATATTGGTATTATGGAATACAAATTGGATCTTCCGGCACCTTCCCGAGTGTACCAAGTTTTCCAGGTTTCATGCTTAAATAAGGTTATAGGTGACAAGATCCCAATTCAAACAATATTGCTGGAACTTGAAGAATAAGGAGAAAGAATATTGGAACCTGAATTAGTCATATAAAAAAGAGCTTGACAACTACAAAATTAATCAATTTTAGAGTATCTCATCAAGTGGAAGAAATTACCCGGTAAAGATTCCTCATGGGAGGATGAGAATTTTATACAGAAGCATCTAGAACTACTCAAGCATTGAAGACAAAACCTTATTGAAGGAGAGGGATATGTTGCGTCCCTATAAGACTAATGTATCCCCTTATTATTATTGTTAGTGTAGCCCCCTTATTGTTATTGTTGTACACATTAATTCCCCATATTCTTATTATTGTGAGTTGTAGAAGCCCACTACTGTTATTGTTGTTCCCTTACATTATTATTATTATTTCAGCTCTGATTATATTGTGACCCCTTAGACCTCTATATACAGAAATGAAGTTTTATCATTTGAATGATCCAAGGTTTGTTCATTTATGTAATGTAAATGACATTTCCCCCTTGAAGAGGTTGATTTCAAGGTCATTGATCTATATTTTCTTCTATTTTGCGATCTATTTTCATAATAGATTTTAATTGCAGCTATCAAAGCTAGTATTAGAGCGTACAATCCAAGAGAGGAACAAATCCTAGCACATATTCCAGGTACGCCTCATCCCATTGTCTATTTAATTTAAGTAAAACATTATTTTCTTTCATTTATGTGTTCTAGACTAGGAAATTAATTTTATGGAGTATACTTCTGTCCGCAGTCGAAGATTTTGTAAATAATTAGGGACTCCATTAGGGAAGGATGTTATCCCTTGGTGGTATCCTTCTAATTAAATATTTTTCTTCCTCTTCTTCAGACCTTCAATATGTTACTAAGTCAAGAGAATTCATAGGAGGACCCTTCATTGATTTTAAATTGAATTTTTTGTGTCGGAACCATGCATCGCTTGATGAATGCTCCCTATCGTATAGAGATAGAGCACTGAAACACTCCCCAACCTTCTCTGTGACTTCGTTGTAGTGCACTGAAACCCTCTTTCTGTCAGCGTTGTAGAGCACTAGTGGCCTTCCACAACCTGTGTTGATCCATATTTCATGCACAAGATTACTTTTGTATGATTTTCTCTCTGTCCAACTTGTGCCATTTTCTATTCCTTGAGTATCTGAGTGCCTTGTGGTATCTTAGAAGCCTCCATTTGGTTTTCATTTGGTCTTGAGTGCCTTTCATAAGGATTTTCTTATATTTTCCTTTATTATTATCGTTAGGTCATTAGAGAATTGATTTTTTTTATCGTTGAGTGGCTGAATGAATTGGTATTCTAGTCATCGTTCAAATTTTTTTTCTTTTATAAGTTATTAGATACACATCTTAGCTTTCATAACATTTTAAAATTAAGAGGAATTGAAAATAAAAAACTATTCGCATTGGCATATAGTGTTTCGTGTGTGCATCAATATTGGAATAGTTGGATTAAAAGGGAATTCCACTTAGCATATTGTTTGCTAAATTTTGTATGTTTCATATTATTTGTCTCTTCCCTCCATTCGGTAGATCTTCTACAAAATCCACATAGATTTAAGTGATATTGTAATATGCTAAAAAAAATTACTTGAACCTATTGCACAAATTGCAGAAACCAATTATGATTGCATAATAACATGAACAAGAAAGATAAATAATTTCAATCGCACCAAAAAAATATTTATATCTAGAAATCCTCAACAAAAAAACCCAAAAACATTGTACTGCATTATGAAAAGAATATGAAACAATGCAATGGTTCTCTCAAGCTTGAGAGCTCTCTTTACTATCTTTGACTATCTCACTCTGATCTAAGCATGTTTAGTCCCATACTTAACCAATTCCTTGCCCTTGTCTGACCAACCTTCCTCAATCATTCCTGAGGGAATTTAGCCCCTATTAATTAGGAAATTCCCACAAACCCATTGTGAAATATATCCAAGCCATCCTGATGACCTCATGCATGACCTGTACAATTTTGTAATTATAAAAATGATAGTATAGTTCCCTTTAACTCTAATATCGGTTGCACCTTCCTTTTAAATTACATGTAGCAACTATTTAGGGTGAATTATTATTCATTTTATTGTTAACTGCATGTGAATTAAACCATATTTAATTCATTAAACCTCTCACTAGCTCATCCATCTATTAGAACTAGTTAAATTGTTTTTAACTCAAATAATTAAGTTAAATACTTACGACTGAAAATAAACGACAACTCACCCCCCTAGAACTCACATTTAATTCTACCTCCATCCAATTTGACACCCAACTAGAATTTACTGAGATAATTAAGTATTCCCAACTCAGTTAACTCATACAAGCTATCATCTGATGTGGAATTGAAAATTCCTTCTAATTTAATTAAGGGGAAGTTAAATTAGAAGCCTCTTCTTGTTTCCAAATTAAAAAATACCTCTCAATCAAAAATGGATTTTCTACTACCCTGATCCTGCCTTTGTGGAACTCGAATTTGCATCTTGACAGTTCCTTCGTAAATATGTCTACATCAACATTCTCCATGGGAATGTACTCTAATGAGATTTTCCTTCTTTCCACACAATCTATCAAATGGTGTTAGTGCATATCAATATGCTTTGACCTGTCATGAAAAACTGGATTAATCGAGATTTTGATGCCACTCTGGTTATAAAAGTGAATTACCATTGGATCCATCTGTTGACAAAAAAACCAACAAGTATATTATACATCCATATGGCCTCACATGTGGCCTCATCGGCCGCCCTAAGCTCTACCTCTACTGAACTTAGTGCAACTAATATTTATTTCCTGATGTACTAGGAAACTGTTGTTGATCCAATGTTGGAGATTCCCTTTGAGGTGATATTCCTGTGGGATGGACTCCATTGCGAATATGCATATGTAAATATTTGAATCTCCACTCCCTCTGTCCACATGTACCATAGGAAAAACTCTATAGTGCCTATAAGGTATGTCAACACATTATTTCCTGGCTTCCAAAAGAGCTTGGTAGGCTTAACCATAGGTTGACTAAGTTGGTTAACCGCATAACATATGTTTGGTAGTTTCTTCACCAAATAAATGAGTTTACCCACAAGCTTCCTATAGATGGTAGCATTTACTACTTTGCCTAAAGTAGCATCATCCCTCCTCTTGTTTCCTACTAGAAGAGTCTCGATGGATTTTCTTCCCTCCATGTGGAAATTCCTTAGAATATTATTGGCATACTTTACTTGAGATAAAAGTAGCTTGCCATCTCCTTTCCAAACTTCCAATCATAGGAAATAGTGCAAGAGCCCCATTTTATTCATCTCAAATTCCCATGTAACTTCCCCATTGAAAGACTTCATGAGCTGCTCATCCCCTATCAGTATAAAATCTTTTACATAAAGTAAAATGATCAAATGTTTACCTCCACATCTGCTTCATAATTGGTAAAGCCCAACCCAATGAAGTAGTTTTCAATCACGTTGTATCAAGAATGATGTGATTGTTTCAGCCCATACAATTCTCTCTTAAGTTTTCACACATGTGAATCTCTCTCGAAGGTCTTAAAACCATATGGTTGCTCAATGTACACCTCTTCCTCAATAAATTTTCCAAGGAGGGTGGGGTTTACATCCATCTAATGTATCTTCCATCCCATCTACATTGAAAGTGAGAGCATGGATCATATTGATGAGTACCTTGCAACTAGTGCAAAAGACTCATCATAATTAATCCCCTTCACCTGCGAGAACACTTTGTACACAAATCTAGCCTTGTGTTTCTCCACAATACCATTTGTTGTGTGCTTCACCTTATACATACACCTGGATCCTACAACTGACTTCCCCTCTGGTATTGGGAAAAATTCCCATGAACTATTATTGATAATCGAGTCATAATCCTCAACAATGCCATCAACCTAAGCTTGTTTGTTCACTTCTTCCTTGAAGGAGGATGGCTCTATCTGAAAACTCTTGCTCATAAGAGCCATGTATCTAGTGTAATTTTCCAGGTAACTTCTCTTCCTTCATTGTGATGTGGGTGCTCCCACATTCTCTCTAGCATTAAGAACCAACATGTCAACCTCTCTGGTGTTATTCCTTTCATCTTTGGATGTCTCTGCATGAGTGGGTGCTTCCATTATATGTTCCTATGCTTGTGGCTGCTCCACATATTAGTGTTGTTCTTTTGGATCCAAGTTCTCCTGAACTTCATTCAACTAAAGCTCCCTCTGAAGGGAAATTCGCATTACCTTCTCTTCATCGAATTTCAAACCTTTTCTAACCACTAAAATCATGTGTGCTGGAAATTACACCTCATAGTTGTGAGGTGTATCGGTGTACCCCACAAATATTCATAACTCAAGTGTTGTCTCTATATTTTTCATGACATATTTTTTTATATGGAATAAATAGATGAACCAAAAATTTTAAAATGAGGCACCTCTATTTTCTTACATGAAAAATCCTCCTCTGGTGTACTCATCCCAAGCATTCGATGAGGACTTATGTTTTTGCAAAAATATTGTTGCGTTGCCTTATTTATCCCATAGATGGAATAGTAGGCCCTGATCATGCAACATCGGTCTTTCTTCTCCCACAATAGTTATGTTATTCCTTTCTACAACCCCATTATTTTGTGCCATATGAGGTGCTATAAATTCCCATAAAATTCCTTATGAAGCACAAAATTTCTTGAATTAATTCGAGATATATTCTACAACATTATCTCTTATGTCAACCTTCACCTTATTCCCTGTATATTTCTTGAGAAGTGACTTGAAATCAAAAAAAAATGGGAACTTCTGATCTTTCTTCTGCATGAAGAGAATCCACCACTTGTGTGAAAAATCATCTACAAAAATAACATAATACCTATGTTTCTTTGTGGAGGCTTTCAGGAATGGTCCACACACATCCAAGTGAACTCTCTCAAGGATCAAATTTTCTTGGCTTTACTTATCATGAAAGGTGGATTTGGTCTACTTCCCTAATTTACATAATTTTCATGTATCTCGCTACTCAAGTACACCCTTGGGAAATCTTGTATAAATCTGTTGCATGATATTCAAAGTGCCATGGTGTATATGGCCTAGTCTTTTGTGCCATAACTCATCGATGTGTCCACTCACCACCTTATTTGCTTTCGTTCTAAATGAAGCACAATATTTTACATCCAATTTGTATAGGTTCTTTACTAGAACCAAAATATTCCTCACCTATGTTGTGGCTTCTGAGGATAGAAACCCTTTCCTTTTCTCAATATCACATCATAGACATGGTCTTTCAACATAGAAAAATAAACTAAAGTCTTCTTTAAACCAGGAACATAAATTAAATCTTTTAATGTGGAAGGAGTGGCAGACTCCCTCTGAAAGATCATTGTACCTATGTTGGTAGCACTATACCTCCAATCATCTCTTATCTCTATGTTGGTAGCACTATACCTCCAATCATCTCTTACCTACAATAAAAAATGTACTCATTACCAGATCGATTTAAAGACCACTGTGGTTACCTGTTCTCCAAAGTCATTCCATATATATAATTCTAACAACATATCCGTTATAGTTAGGGTTTCCCCATCTTAGGCAAGGTCGCCCACTCGTTAGTGGTGTTTGCTGACTATTCATCGTTGTGATTTGCCCATAGAGGTTCATTCTAGGAGCCGACCTCGTGGGCGTGACTTAATTAACAAACCATCATCTCGGAATTTTTCAATTTCTATAATGATTTGGATGGTGAAGATTTCTTAATAAATACTTAACCCGGTTTAAGCGGGTGCAATATAGTTTTTTTTCTCAAATTCTATAAAATTCAATACCATTCATGCTTTTTTCTATGGCATGTCATATACATCCCTTATAAGATAACATGGGGGCATATGCCGTGATTAGTGGTAGGAAAACGACAAATCTTAAATTTAGTATTTTAGTGTTTATTTTTTTATTTTATTTTATTAAGACAGCTTAATCATAAGGTATTTAGGAGACTTGACCTCACCCACAAGTGAGTTGTTTTAGCCATAGGAACTTCATCAATTGAACTAAGCTTAGCTTTTTAGGTGCTTAGCTTACTTTAATTTAATTTTATTTTATTCTTTTAATCTAATTTTAATTTTATTTTAATTTTTATTATAATTTGACCAAGTCAAAATGTTTATGGAGTTCATAAGTCAAAATAAGGCAATATAATATCTTAAGATTACCTAATTATAATATATATTAATATTACTTAAAATTGTTATATAATAATATATTTTAAGATTATTTAGTTTTTTGAGAACTTATTTTAATTCTAAAGAATATAATAAATATAAATAAATTTTTTTCCATTTACAATCACATTTTATACTAGTTTGTTTATATATATATATATATATATATATATATATATATATATGTATGTATGTTAATAGTGATCACTATTCACTTTCATCAACTTTGAATCATATTTAAACTAGGTTTATGAATTTAGATCATTAACTAATTGTAAGGAATATATTGAATATAAGTTTTCATTAATCCTAGTATTAATGATATACATTTATTAAGTCTAAATTTTTGTAAAAATTATTCAATATATAAAAAAAACTTATACAATTTTCCGCTTTGGTTTGTGCCTAAGCCCTCTTCAGAAGTTGTTAATCACATTAAAGTTGTAATAGTCAAAGAAGCTCCACGATTAGGGATGTTGTGCATGTTGTGTCTTTTACAAGATTCTATGTCATGGAGCTATAATAGAGGGTTGTTTTGGACATGAGAATGTTGCCAATGTTCATAATGTTGTTCAACATGGTGATTTTTCTTCTCGAAGGTTCCATTCTATGGCGTTGTGGTACACATCTTTGGACATTGTTTTGAATATTTGTTTGGAGATTATGGAGTTTAAGGGATTTTTTTACAAAGTGGCATACTACTTGCTTTGGTTTCAACTATTCTAAGGAATTTCCCCAAGTAGTCTTGAATAACTTGAAGGGGTTTTTTGTTACAAAATATCATTAATAAGCTAGAAAGGAGGATCCATACTTAGGCTGGCAAGGTTCTCCTTACTGATTTTTAATATAGTGTAGGTTGATATAGATATATAATCTTTGGGCCCATGAAGAATGGAACATAAAAAATATTGAGTAATATTCTTCATTAGATAATATAAAAATTTAAAGAATCCTCACCACAAAATGAAAACATAATTTTAATTATCTGTTTGATGTCCATGTTCATGAGAAACTCCATTTACTCACTAATCATACATTTCTAGGAAACAACTAATATTTTCACAAAGAGAAGTCACAAATTTCATCTTCTTTTTTAACTTTATGGGTAATTTCGAGGTGTTGTCCTTCTCCTTCACAAAGTGGCCTAAATGACCTCTCTCAATTTCACTTTAATGGGGACAAAAGAGCTTTAAGGCATGGTCTAAATGCATGGACTAGTTTGTCGATGGACCTATTATTAGGAAGGGAACCATGAAAATCATGGATATGGATTATCAAGTTTGGATCACTTTTTCTTGATGTTAAATTTCACTCTCAAGCCAACTTGTCTTTATACTAGTGGTAAAGGAAGTTCTTGTATTGCACTATGAATCTCATATCTTAGGAAGAACTATTAACGATGTGGTAAACATTGTATTATTCTTGAGGGAAATAATGAATAATGTAGAGCACCTAATGTCACTACAAATGCTATAGAACCCAACTCTCAAACATACTCGATAGAAGGGCCTTTAACTATTAGTGATAAAGTTATGGTTGAAGTTACATTTGATTTCTCATCACAATTATAATTTTCTAAACATCATATATATGGTAAATTGAAATGTGTATTTTTTTCATTTGGTACTATTATAGAAAAACAAAATATTGAAATTGATATATAATGATGTTTTTTTACCAAAACTTGTTCAAGTAATAGATAAATCTATGTAATATTTTTTGTATGTAAATAATTTCTTGAGGAACACATGGCGATCCTTCATGCACTAAGTGGAATAATTTTTTAAAACTCTCATAATCTTCCAGTTCTACCCTATTGACTATGTAGATAATAAATAAATCTTGTGGCACTACTTAAGGTATAGATAGGGTCATAATGCACATGAGTATGTCATACAATTCAAGAAGATAACAATAATGTTGGGTATATCTATGACGAATGGGGTGTACTCCTAAAATATATAGTTATCTACATAGCCATTTGTAAACATGAGTGATGTTATTCATACCCAAAATGGTCGATGAGACTTATGTATAGGAACAATACATATAAAACATCTACTAAAGCAAAGGGTAGTCAAGTGGCTCAAAGCGAAAGGAATACCAAGAACATTCAAAGGAGGGGAACAAAAAGTAGAAAGTGAGATACAAAAATAATATAATAACTACAACACACTAGTGAAAATATTCTAGAAACCAATTAAATCAATGCAACATTCACGATAAAATAGAGGAGAAGTGTTGGAAATTGGATTTATTTCTCAACACGTGGAAACATAATAAGGATACGAAAAAGATAAATCCCATTACCATGGATTTAAGCAAGATTCCCCCATTACGTTGGACCAAGGAGAGTTCCTCTTAATAGTGCATGCCGCAGTAAAATTGAATAGTGGAACCTTCCTAAGCCACTCATGAGTCTAACTAGACACTCCTAATCAATCCTCCTTATTTTAACCCTCTCACACGCGTACCATGTGTTGATATTTTCATGAGCTAGGTAGTGATAGAATAAATGTTCTTAAGACTCATTTCACTTTTTCATGAATGATTTCCATTGTCAAGAGTACCTTCCTAGTATGGAAAATTCATAAAGAAACATATGGAGAGAAGAAGAAGAGTCCACTATTTATTTAGAAGAGTTGTATAAAAGTCCAAAGGTCATGATAGAAGTCCAAGAGTCATCAGGGTAACTCAAGTGTCATGGGGATATAAAGGTCATTCCACTTGTTATAAAGGAAACCTCATAACTCAAGTGGGGAGCTTTTGGAGGAAAATTATTCTTTGGGCAAGAAATAAGTGACTTAATGTTAAACTATTGCAACTAGTGCCTCACCATTATAATTGTCTGCATGGATCTGTCACCTAATATTTGGTAGGCTAGGAACAAAGTTATCTTCAACACCCGAAACATCCTTCTAAAAATCACATTGGGTTTAGTGGTAAAATTGTACATGAAACATAAAGTTGATCACAAGTTGTAAAGGAGGTGCATCCTCATCATGCGGCCTCTTACAGAGTAGCTTAAGGGCACGTAACACAATGTGGTGTTAGTGTGGTTTTATTTATCACTCAATAACATGATGTACCAATATGGTATCACTTTTAGGCAAGGTACAAACAACC
The DNA here is from genome assembly GCA_034641835.2 of Pinus albicaulis. Lineage (NCBI taxonomy): Eukaryota > Viridiplantae > Streptophyta > Pinopsida > Pinales > Pinaceae > Pinus > Pinus albicaulis. Next base: position 1,199,534,651 of record CM076581.1, on the reverse strand, counting down.
ATTCATAATTTATTTCATTGTGCACCTTGGTACAATTTTCTTCATTAAAATTTGTTAAGAATAATCAAGTAATGGCCCATGGGGGATTTCAGTCCTGCCATCTACTGGGAAAAAAATAAAATCCAAATTGAGAATATTTTCCTTCACTCTATTCTTCAAGATATAAAGAACAATCTCTTCCCTTTTGAAGGGATCTCTTTCACAAATATGTTGCATGAACTCAATTCCACTGCTAACGGGCTCTCCAAAATTGTTGTGGAACTCCTGGAGGTGACCTTCCTCATCTATGACCTCTCGAATGATGTGGAACATGGCAGAAAGGTCATACATGCTTAATGTGACATTTACATTTATACTTTGTCTTTAATTTTTTTTTTTTTCCTTACTGTTTTAATATGCCACAGTCACAAATTTTGTAGATGCTTTTCTGAAATTTTTGTGACACTCTATATTGCACTTATCTTAACTAACACCTAATGATGGCCGTGTGTCCCAATTATACGCATTAAAATTTCCAAATAAACTAAAAAAACGAAAATATTTGCAGCCTGCGCGAGTTCTATTCCCTGGGTCTCGCAAAACCTCAACGAAAAATTGTTATGCCAACGCCTTTATCCATAATGATGGCAGCCTTAAATCTTCACCCACTTCATCAAGCCGTCAGAAATATGCACAAATTTGTTACATATTCATCTAATCCATGTACAAAAGGTTTTTGTGATGATAAAAGAAGAGAACAACCGCTCTTGCAATTCCATGGACAAACTGCAAAATATTTGGTCTTTTGGATGCTACAGACAGAAATCAAATAAATGTCTGGTAAGAGAGACAGTTAATATGGGGTTATGAAACCGTTGTCTACAGGACAAGGGTATGTATATTCAAGTGGCTTGCATAGCCAAATTTGGAAAATTTACACCCATTTTTAGAATTTACAACATTATTAGTAGTTAAAAGGTTTATGGTGGATCCCAGATGATGCTCTAGCGTTGACAAGATTTCCTTAGAGTTGCAAGGTCATTTGGGTTTGACAGTGCTAGTTGGAAAACTTGCATCTGGCATTTTGTAAGTTGTAATTTACATAAAATTCCCCACTTTGCAGAAAATGGATAAAAAGACCGCAACAATGACGTTATAAACACAATTGAGCAGACTATGGCCAAAAAATAATTTACTTGCCCAGACATGGGTTCAACGTTATAAAGACAATTGAGCAGACTATGGCCAAAAAATAATTTACTTGCCCAGACATGGGTTCAAATCCCCCGAGGACGTGTATCCCCATTTTAAGCCCAAGTAGTATGAAAACTCCCGGATCGTGTTTCTTGGGAAATCTCAGAAAGAGATAAGAAGATAACAAATAAAAAATAAAGACATAGATGATTTCTCAGAGAACTCAATAGGTCTACTGTTAAACCACAACCCAAGCAAGGGTTTCGTCTTACATTGAGGCCACATCGTAGGGTATTGTCAAATAAAAAGCATCGTTAGGGAAAATTAGCCCATGTTGATTGTTTAATTAGCCCTTATTAATTCAAACTAGGGAATTGGGAAAGTGATTATTTTGGATAGATTTACAAACAAAAAATCCCTTGTATTATTGTTACATTGAGCCAGTCCTTTACCTAATCTACCATGGAGTTTCTCAGCTATGGATTTCTAGTTCTTGGGTCCATATTGTTCAACGATTTCTCTCAGTTTCTCATCCTCAGCCGGTCTCTAGTGTCCTCGGGGGCACATTTTGGCTTGCGAAATTTCATCTTTTACATCTGAAAGTCTAACTATTTTAATTTCCTCATGGATTATTACGGCTTTGGTCATTTTGTTCACAGATTTTCAAAATATGCCCCCACTGAGAATCTATGCATAGCTGGGTCTAATCACAAAGACCTGCAAAAGCTCTAAAATATTCATACAAGTAAGTAGTACTGTTGCCTAGAGAAGGGTTTTAAAATTTGTTACAGATTCGTGCAATCCATGTACAAAAGGTTGTTTGATGATAAGAGAAAATAACAACCGCTCTTGCAATTCCATGTACAAACTACAAAATATTTTGTCTTTTGGATGCTACAGACAGAAATAAGATAAATGTCTGGTAAGACAGACATTTAATATGGGGTTATGAAATCATTGTCCACAGGACAAGGATATGTATATTCAAGTGGCTTGCAGAGCCAAATCTGGAAAATCTGCACCCATTTTTAGAATTTACAGCATTCTTAGTAGTTAAAAGGTTTACGGTGTATCCCATATGCTCTAGCGCTGAGAATATTTCATCACATTTCGTTTGGGCTTGACAGTTCTAGTTGGAAAACTTGCAGCTGGCATTTTGTAAGTTGTAAGTTACATAAAATTCCCCACTTTGCAGAAAATGGATAAAAAGACCGTAGAAATAATGTTGTAAACACAATTGAGCAGACTATGGCCAAAAAATACTTTAATTTCTGAGACATGGGTTCAAATCACCCGAGGACTTGTATCTGCGTTGGCATGACCAACAATGCTAACATATTATAAACAAACAAAATACCACAGTTCTTCCTGAAGAGGAAATTGTATTTATCTTATTATAGAATATAACATGAATCCAAAACTTCCTAAATTGCATCAGTAGCAGGCATATCTAACCAGCATGAAAATACACATATTTTAATTTCTCTAACACTTTGAATGGACATAAACCAAGAAGATTAGTAGAAATTAATTAATTTTTCTTCATAACAGAAAGATAAAACTATTAAAGTCTTAAACAGAGATCTTACCCATTGATTCACCGCAACTAATATCGAGTTGAATTATCAGGCCTATCACACTTTGGGATCTATGTCGTTGCTCTTTCCACTTAGGCCTTCCCATATTTTATTTATGAAATTACCCTAGAAAACGACCAAACATTTGGGGGAAAACCCACCCAGAACGACTGAGTCTGAATCAGAGACGCTACGGTATGGAGCAAAAATCCATGGAATCCATCAAAACCATAAAAATTGACTGAAATCACCTCTAAGTCCGAAGAAAACCCAAAAAAATGTTCCCAAACCACAAAGTAGGAGCTCAGTACTAACACCAAGGTATAGATGGCCGATGAAAACTAGACAATACAAACCCCGGACAATCGAGTACATTCATTCCCATAACATTATAGGAAAAGTACTCACAATTAACATTCGTTTAAAAATATCGACGAGCCTCTCATGGCGCCATCTAAAATTTAAGTACAAGTTGTCATGGTGCCATCTAAAATTTGAATACAAATGAGCGATCTATTCAATGGATGGTTTATATTTCACTAAAAGACACTGCGTTTTCATGGCGCCATCTAAAATTTAAATACAAGCTGTCATGGTGCCATCTAAAATTTGAATGCAAATGGGCGGTCTATCCAATGGATGGTTTATATTTCACTAAAAGAAACCGCGTTTTCCTTACGACCTCTGGAGCTTAGTTTGAGTGGCTGGGTAAAATATCATCTATGTTTAGCTTTGAGGTTGTGGTTAGCTTTGTAGTCATATTCTAATTTGTGGTTGTTTGGTCTCACAAGTCCTAAGGTTTGTTTTCAGGGAGGATTATGTATAACTCTTTTTTATTAGCTCAAGTAGGTAATGTGTAAAATAAATATGATTTATGTGTTAAATATTTGGAATAAAAAATATGTATATTAAAAATACTTATAAATATAAATAATATTATTAAGAATCAATTTAAATGTATCTTTGTTTTGATTCTATTACATTTTAGAGCAATCAAATTTATAGAAGTGATAACATCTCATCATGTAGTCATTACATGTGTGTTATTTGGATTAAACTTGACTTTTAAGTGAATACTTGTTCATGGGTAATCTATGATACTTTTTCTTACTAGACATAGAAATATTATGCGATTGGTGAAGGAGAAATAAGCATGGGTTGTGCAGGGTCAACCAAAATGCTTTTCATATGTATGGCTTGTCATAGCACATTGGAACTATTAGGGTAAAGGATGTTTTTTCAACAAAGTGCACGTGATTGGGATAGGAAAGCCCTCATGAAGGAAGTTGATTGTGCTTAGAGGATATTTCGTGGAAGTGAGAACTTGAAGGGGAGAGAATTATTTTTAAAGTCCAAAGAATTATTGGAAAGAGTGGATTTGATGATAAGGTTGTAATTTGTAAAGTGATGCAATTATTCTTTCAAAATTTAGAGACATGATTATACTTTGGGACCTCCATATTCCATTTCTGAAATACCTTGTATGATCCAATGATATGAAAAATAAATCCTTGTTGAGAAAATGGATTGTTATCATTGAATCAAGAAACTTGTACACAGATGCACTCTATATGAGACTCTTCGCATTAAGAGTGTTATTTGCTAATAGTGTTTTTATACAAACCTTAGATCACATTAAGTATTTATTTCCAAGTGAAGATAGTGGCATCATTATTAAAATTGATGTTCCAACACAAGAAATGATTGTTCACCTATAACAGACTTGGAATTGAGGCTCTTAGGAAAAGTAGTACTAGCATTGTCGAATATGCTTACCAGAAAACAAATCATTTTTAAAGGCCTTCATCTTACTATGTGAAATAAGGATAAGTTTTCGAAGATGTTGAGGATTAAGAAAACGAAACTGAGGCCTCTTCCAGACATTTAGCAAAGGTCAAGTGGTAGATTTAAGTTGCTTTTGAGAGAATAATCCATAGAGGAAAATGGATCCCAGACAAGCCTTGTTCAATAGCACATGCCTTAAAGAGACAAGAATGTTCCCATTCCGATCCATGATTATGGTGATAAAGGGAATTAGGGTGTATATATAAATGTATGTACATGTGCCACACTGGAAAACGTTTTAATGAGCCGACCTACAAAATTGGACTAGACCAACCTGTTCATTTTGGACACCAGCTTGTATACCTTGATTTGGATGTATTACACATTATTTTTCCAGCTAATTTGAAAGGTTTCTAATCTTTTGTGGGTTATCTTCCTATAATTCCATTAGAGGGCCCTGAGGAGAATTGGTCTTCATGACATGGATATTTCACACTTTTTTTGTGGGCCTAATTTGAGGAGAATCCCCTTGCATGGAGTTTTCATTCATATTTCTCTCATCATGTGCATGGTATTCATCCATTGTGAAAATTGGGCATTGAATTATCTTCAAATTTTTACATTCAAAGATGAAACAAATATGTTAACTCTTTACTTTAAACTCTTTTCATAACTTTATTTGTAATAGAGAAGTTTCAACTCCCATTTGAGTACAAATGTCAATTGTGAAAAAAAATTATAAACAACATATAGGAAGAGAAGAATATAAATGTTTTACCAGTGTGAACACACCCATGCACAACAATCACACAGTCAAACAACAAAAGAAATTCATATTTGAGAGAAAGCTTGTGGATCAGTACTTGTTTGAGGAGATATTTTTGTTGTATTTACACCTTTTGAATGCATATCTATCGGCATGATAGCGAAAATTTTTGGTTAATATATTAGCATTTTTAAGGACACATCCCTTGCGATCATTTTTAAACATTCATTACAACAACACTGAGGAGAAGAACACACCAATGGGAGTTGTCTTAGCAACAAATCAGATGCATCACTCAGCTACAGAAGAGGCACTAATGTAGTGGCAGTTACCAATTGTGAACTCTCTCCTTTAAAGCCTTTTTACGACATGTTTCTAGTGCTCATTCCTAGAAAATGAGGGCACTTCAGTTGAGGGAGTGAGTTACCTATTCATGGCAGCATGGCGAGTTACAAATTATCACCTTTTTGGCACTTGAAGGGAATACATTTTTTATTTTTCAACTTGCATCATGGAGGGCACATTAATGAAGGATTTAAAACATATTCTCTCCTTATTCCTAGCATGCAATAGGGTACAGAATTTGGAGATTTACATTATTTTTCCAAACTTGAAGAAGTTCACCCTAGTAGAAATTATGAATTTCGAATGATATATGTTATTCCTATCTTCATATATAATTATGTGACTGGTATTTTATACTCATTCAAGACCTTCACAAGTTGTAATAATATTACCTAAGATAAAATGACCTCATGGCAGTCGCCTTTGGGGATGACACATAAACGTCGTAGGAAGGTTTACATGGAGAGTGGCTTGTGTGTTCTTGTCATGGGAATTTATTGGTGTGGTGTGTTCAACTGGTCCCTACTGCTTAGTTTCTTAGCCATTTTTTGTTTCTTGGTCAAGGATAGGAAGAAGAAGGAAAGTGGGCTCACTCGTTTCCATTTTTCTTGGCTGTCAGTGAGCTTGTTTTTTCGTGCTAAGAGAGGAAATTGGAATCTACAGTCCAAGAAACCTTGAGGGTGGTGGCAGAAAAAAGTTTCTTTTCCCAATTGCGTGCCCTTCGGAATGGGTGTGACGGTGTTTGGTAGATTGGTGTGTGGTCTTTGTGCAGAGAATTTGGAGGTTGGTCGCTACCCTAGAGGAAGTTATGCTCTGGCATCGACTACTTTTTCATTATTTAATGTTCAATTTCCTGTGTTGGTAATTTGGTGGGTGGTGGAATTTGGTTTTCCTGGTGGTAGAGGTCTTTATTTGGTAGTGGGAGGTGGCTCTGTGCTTCCTTGCAGTGGTGGGAGATGACATTTGGCTCCTTTTCTGGTGGTGGTTGTTTTCTATGGTGGGGGGTCTAGTCTCTGGACTCTGCACGTGGCAGAGCTCCTCGACCTTGGTGAACTATGAAGAACCCAGTGCAGTATGCGTGTTCTCCCTCCCCTGTCATCCATGACCCTATGGGGGTGGTGGACTCGAAAATAATCATGGAGGCTCCATGTAGGAGTGGAAATATTGTGGGTTGTACATGGCTTGCTAGTGTGGGTGCGTGTGGGGGTTTTGGAGGAGGTAGGTGAGGGGCTATCAGGGGTGGGGATTTGATGGTTCAAAAGCAGAGTTGTCAAGGCAGAGGAGCCCATGGTGGCAAGGGGAATCATGGGTCCGATCGCTCTGAGGTAAATGAGGGGTAGGATATCCAACATTATTTCCTAGAGAACTGTCATGCACTTATCAACAACCTTATGGAAAGAGTGGACACGACTGAGAGAATTTTAACACTGCAGATGGATTCATAGACCCCTATAGTGAGATGTAACACTTTGGTATCAAAATTGTAAATTTTCATTTATGGAGTGATACAATTAAAAATTACTGACATATATGACTAATTCATATACTTGTTGTACTTTTTATTTGGTCATATTTTTGTTCTTGGACTATAATAATCATTTACATTCATCATATTAATTTTGTCACTTATTATCTAGTCATATATTTTAACCCTAGACTAAATTAGTCATTTAAGTTAGTCGCTTTTAGTTTAGTCACTTATTATCTAGTCATATATTTTATCCCAAGACTAAATTAGTCATTTAAGTTAGTCTCTTTTAGTTTAGTCACTTATCGTCTAGTTGTATATTTTATTCCTAGACTAAATTAGCCATTTAAGTTAGTCATTTTTAGTTCGATCACTTAAAATTGCTCAAATCTAGTAGTAATTCACTTGCAATAATTGCGGTGACTAACGTTTTTAGTCACCTGGTCATTAATTTCATTTTTTTTTACTAGTGAATAGTCTATCTATTTTTTCTTCTTACACACGTGTGCTACTGTCACACAAGTGATGAATCGTTCCTCTTCCTTCAAAATGAGACCATGCATTTCCCTAGGATAGAGAAAGGGTGCCAAATTAGGCTTCAAATAAAGACCATGCATTTTGTCAACAGGATGAACATATTCATGGATATGAGTCATCTCTTTCAATCTCAATCCACTGAACCGATAGTGCTTTCCCATCCGTCCCTACACAAACAATGGATTGTACTATTGATTTTCTTCTTTTCCATATCAATTTATCGCCATTGGGCTTCAAAGTAGGATTTCTCAATCTCATCTATTGTGACGAATTCATTCTTGATTTCCCTTTTCCACTTCTTCACTTCCATGCGCACCTTCAACTCCTTCGCCACCAGTATCAGGTTGGAAAATTGGTTTGAATGTTGTGGCCAAGCCACGATGTGAAAACCCATGTTGATGCTCTCCAAAGTCGAATTCCACATGCAGTGCGTTAAGAAACTACTAGTAAGGCCTTGATCTAATTCCTCAATTTGTTGGCATGATAGGGAACATGTTGTACTAAAATAAATATAAACAATTGAAGTTGGAGCTTAGTCGTTCAGTCATCTCAAGCAACTTCCAACTTTTGAATTACCCTTCTTAGTTGTCCAAATTGATTGAGGAAGAAGAAGACTAAAGGGAAACAGAGGATAATCACGTAATGTTCTCAGTGTATTTGTTTTCGTCCATGAATTGAGATTCCAGGCCGCGGGAATTGTTCATGAGATGTCTTGTCATCAGTGCTAGACTTTATTCTTTACATCCAGGTATGGAAGTAATAAATTTATTCAGGAAGCACCAGTTTTATGGTACACTGGATTCCAAAATTTGAGTCCCCTTCGCCCATATCACTGAGAAATAGGCATTGACACAACTGAGACTATAGGTAGGGTCTCGATATTTTTTTCCCATTTTGAACCCACCCTAACAACTAGTCATGCACTATCTCAATCCTATTGGAATTTGAGAAGCAGAGGCTATGTATCAGATGATAAAAAATCTCTCGGAGATCTTCCCTCGGACAGAGAAAACCATATCGCTGAAGTCATTTATGGAAATATGGTAGTTGTGAGATCTTGCACGTGGTAAAAAATTTGATTCGAGGGAGGAGGAAAAAAGCCGAAGTATTTGATTGGCCAAATCTACCTAGACAAAGCCCGTACAGGAACACCTTCGATGTAATGTCAAGGACCTATGAAAAAATAAGACGTAAAAAAAAAACAATGGAAGGGAAATGCTAGAAGAAATAGAGCATTGAACAAGTTGGTTTTAATTATGAAATGAAATGGAAACTTAATGTCCACGAGATTAAAAATACACTATGGGATCATTAGTTCCTTGTTTTTTGCCTTTTTCAATTCAATCTTTTTCTTATTCAAATTGATGATGAGTTGACCCAACCTTCCAACAATCTCCTAGCTGAAAAAGATAATGGAAAGAAACTGATGCTAACATATTTTCATGAATTTCTTTGATTTCTTTGAACGCATCACATTACAAAATATGAAATATATTCACCTAAGGAGGCTCTCGATCACGTAATCAATCCTCCAACATGGCTCCCACAAGCTGCAATGTCACGATCCAATCCGATCAAACACTTTGATCCAAAAAACCTCCACAAAATGTTGTTTTCCACACTATTAGTTTGTTGTTCCTGCAATTTGGGTTAGGGCACAATGCAATCCTTAACCCTCCACTCTGGCAGAAACCTAACATCTTCAAGGGCTGTGATCCTCCAAGTATAAACTTAAAACTCTTTGGATATTTAGATTTAAATAAAAAATTGTAGTGATGTTTGGATGGGTGCTAATTTGTAGGGTTTTCCATTTTTATAATTTTCTTTGTTGTGATTTCTACCATGCTACCTAGTTTCTTTCCTGTTTCCCTAGCATTTTAGCTTTTTCGATGTCTATCTCTCTATTGTTTCTTGCCCTATTTGAAATGTCATCCTTATTTGGTAGGTGTTTTCTTCAATATAGTGTGAATATTTTTCCATCACACAACTTCTGTGGGGTTTGTCTATGCAAATAGCTTGTAAGGCCCATTCATCGGGGTATTTGATGAAATGAAATGATTATTGATGATCACCAACTAATGGTACCTACAGAGATTTAATCTAATAATTCTACAGTTTTCCTCTGCCAACAATTATACAACATTTTAACCTCATGAACTAGTATCCTCTATTCTCTTAGCTGATGCTATAAGAACTTATTGCTGTTGTCAAAGCTTTTACTCTCTAGTCCCATTGAGATATTTTTGTTATTTGTGGACATTGATCTATTTTCATTTCATTTCTTCAAATTTTTCTGACTGTTATGCGTTACCTTTGGCCACTGCATTCTTTCTTACCTATGCTTTTTTTGCTTAAGCATTCCAACCAGTCAGAGAAGCAAGGGTACCAGGAGCCACGCAGTCCAGTCAGAGCCCAGCAGGGGCAACGCAGAGGCAGTAGGAGCCACGCAGGGCTGACGTAGGCCCAATCGGGGCAACCCATAGGTAGTATAAGCCCTTTAGGTGTGACACAGCCCCATACTAAGCAATGCAGAGGCTGACACATGCTATTCAGGCTAACGTAGATGGCTTCAGACCAACATATTACTGTCGTTTTTATTTCTCTGTTGGGTGAACTAGTTTTGGTGCCCGGGATTGTTGTACTTAGATTCTGCATAATAATGAAAAACCCCCAGAGCTAGTTGCACCAGGTTTCTCGCATTGGGTTTTTTCTGGGGACATTTTTCCAAAAAAATTGTGTTACTTTTTCTATGAGAATGTTATTCAATATTTGATATGTATGTGTAGGTCACTAGTTGTATTTACTATTTAATTCGCTAATTTATTGAATATTTAAGAAATTTACTTGTAACTTAATTCAAGTAGGAGAAGTAAATCAAGATACTGCAGTAGAGTTTCTTAGATTAAGAAATTTTCACATTCCCTAGGTCTAGCCCCATTAGGTCGCATAGGGCAACAATTTCCCAAGAATATAGCTAGAGAAAATATTCTATCTCCTAGAGGCAACTACGTTTTTAGGTGCCCTCACTCTCCTCATAACTTGGGCCAATTCTGACAATGCAATATCCAGATACCTCAAGCCCTAGCTCTAGGATCAATTTTTTCCTAGGTGTTCCCAGGGATAGAACATAGTAGGATCAATTTGACCTATCAAAGTAAAAAATCTTGTCTGATACTTTACCCTAACCTTTTCTAGGATAGGAAAATCATTGGTTGTTAATTTCCATCCTCGAACATGGGTTGGGTCCACTTGGCCTTGTGTGGTCCCATTTGGTGTCAAAGGCCTTTCATCAAGGACCATTTGGGAATCCCATTGGTGAAAGTCCGTGAAGAGAAAGGAGCCTTAGCTATGGTGATAGTGGGATAAGCCTCCATTGTTTCCCTTGTCCTAGCGGTTGCCCTCTTAGGAACCCTGTTAGGTCCACTACTAGTTTGAGTGGTAACAATTTGTTCATAATTCAATTTGTGAACAACTCTTTGGTATGCCCACTTTTTCCATACTACAACTCCAAGATGATAAGTCCGGGGCTATGGAGGTTGCCCTTATGTTCATTGAATCAATCTTCTACAATATAGTGAACTAGGGCTAGTTGGCTAGCCCACTTGACTGTTACTTTAGTCCTTCAAAGTTTGCACATACTTAGGCCCTATACACCTGCCCTTCTACCAATTTTTGTTGTCCTTCACCACAACAAGAGTCAGGGCTCTTCATTAACACTAACCTAACAACCCTCCAACCGTACATGGACTACCATCAATCTGCCCAACCACAGTCAATTATTTTTACTGATCTTGGGCCCACAATATTGTCTTCATATAGGGCTCTTCGAATCTGCCACCTAACAATGGTTTGAGTCGTCTCAAGATCACTGTTCTTGTGCATCGACAGTTTGATATTTGTTTTCCAATCTATGAAAAAATATGAACTACTCCTCTTATCAAACTTCTAACAATCTATAGATGACTGAACTAGGGTCACAAATTAGCCACTAACAGTCCATTTACTATTTTTTTATAGGTTTCTTCAGATATTTGTCTAAAACTCTATGAAAAGTCTGCCAAAATCAACTCCTCTACATGTCAATCCATTCTTCATATGGCACATTTCTTCTGCATGCTCAATATTCTGCTCAGGTTCCATCCTCCTTTGGATCTGTTGTCTCCACACATACTGAATCTGCAAACCAATTTCCAGATCTACGGTCTATATTGCAGAAATAAACCTCACTCTAAGTTTCACAACCCGTCTTCTTCTACGCAAATTTGTCACAGTCTTAAGGGCATACCTTATGAGCTAAAGATTCTAGGAAACTGTCCTAACTAGGGCATTATACTTATGTACTTCTAATTGTTGTAGAACAAACCCTATCCACACATAGAAAAAAAAGACCCTTGCCTCCACAAGAGACTCGACCTAGGTCATATGGATCCATATATTCTGGGCATTTCTTTGACTGGATCTTGACATGAACTTCAGGTCTCAATTTCAACCCTCAAACTAGGGTTAACTCAGTCAATATTACGCCTGTGTCGACTTCTGTTATGGCTCTAAATTACAGTGCAAGCCCTCCTCCACTTATGTTGGTCTTTATCACAGACCTTGCCGCCTACTAACCACCACAAGACAATATAGTATCGACCCTCCCTTCTATTTCATGTAGAAAATATAACCAACGAGATTCAATCTAATCTTGTAATGTACTAAAACAAGATACTGAATCCGTCCTAAAATTTGTGGAAACAAAACACGATCACACAATCACATATAAGTAAGAGAAAGAAATTATCAATTGAACAACACAAGGTGTATCTAGGGAAGCAACTGCTCAAAACCCTCTACCTATTTTTTGTATTAAGTCAAGGAATCATGATGTTACACCATTTTTTGGTCATCTAACCTATTATCATTAGATGGACCCAAGTACACCATGTAAGACCAATTTTAACCTAAGTAAAATTTATGTCACTATGTCAAATAACTTAATAAAACACATTTATTAGGTTGTTTATGGTCTAAATAGGAAAACCCAAGGGGAAATATTAAAAAAAATTACATTTCTTTGGTTTTCCTCATGGAATAATTAATTAAATAATAATTTAATTATTATTCCTGGTCATATTCAACCCAAAACAAGGAAATTAATTAGATAAATCCTTATTTATCTTATTATATTCTAGGAATAATTATTTAAACCTTATTTAAATATTATTCCTTGTTAAATTTGACTAACTCATTTATAAATAATTGAATAAATCACTATTTATTTAATTATCATTCAACCACTTCCTTAAAATGATAAATAAATCATTTATTTATTTATTATTTACAAATAAAGGGATTTGACCCAAGTCAAATTCCTTTCCCCTCCAACAAATATAATAAAATATGCCATAAAAGGTGGATCTATATTCGGGTTAATATTATTTTAATCATGCACCAAGATATAGAATGACCTAATACTTTTTTATAAATAGAAGGGTTTTTCCTACCATTCATCACCTTTTGTTGCCTCTTACATCACTCTGGATCTATAATCTTGGTCTGACTTTGAGCCATTATCAATGTCATATTTTCTATTATTTTCTTTGTGAGCTCCCTTTGAGTTATATGCTTGTCTGGGTTTTCTACAGCAACAAGAGAGAGAAATTCTAGATCGGAAGTGCTCAGGACTTCCAAGAACCCATCCCATTGAGGAGAATTGGAGACACCTTTCTTGTTTTCCACCCAAGTGCCATTAATATAAAATTCTTCAAAAAATATTGTTCTTGTCTTGTCTATTGGATGCATGGAGAAAAACCTTATTTTTACTGCTTAATGTCTTTTTATGCATAGATCTGGATTTTTGCAGCATTTTTCTTGATCAACTAACTGCAGATCTAAAGATATTAACAGCCATACTTTGTTGTTAGGGCTGTTTGTTATGCACATCTAAAAGGGTATTTTTTCGTACACTTACACTAAGGATTATTCCTAACACATGAAAAAATACAATGCTTCATTTCTCTTGAGATTCTCCAGCACTCTGCCAATTGTCTCTTGCTGATCTAGGCAAAATCGGTCTAGTACTTAGCTAATAATAACCCTTCCTTTAGCTTGCCTTGCTCATGCAATTCTTATGGAATTATCTCCATATTAATTAGGAAAATCAACCTTCCTTCATTGCGCAATCCATCATGGCATCCCAATGACTTTATAATTGCACATGGGAAATTTTCTATAAATACAACTGATAGTTATGTTCCTCTGAACTGTGTTACAATAAGGATCAAGGGCCTTTTTATTATTTAAAATAAGAGAAAACCATAAACAACCAAAACCCTAACCCGAGGAGATGTAACACCAATATTTTATGGGCCCCATTGGGGTTAGTTGGGAAACCAACCTCACAGGGTCGTAACTTGGTTATATATATTCATTTGACGCACATGATACCTCATTAGAAATATCTCTCCAAGCACTACAACTTCTGATGTGATTTCTACGAAATCACCAAACATTTCATGCCCAAAAAACGTCGTTTGGGACCTCAAAATGGCTCTAGAAGTTCAGGACCCAAAAAAACTGACAAAAATAGTCAATTGTGCTATAATTAAGGAAACTGAACAATTGAAAGAGACAATGGCAAGGGCCCAAGTGGAATATGTGGGTGGCCACCAATATCCACCTCGATCACCTTAACTCAAATTTCTTGAGATAACTCAGTCATCATGACTTAGCTAACTGACACAAGTTTTTATGAGATGAAATTACAATTTATTGTCCAATTTATTTAATGGAAAAATAAATTAGATGCCTCACATTCCTCACTCCTCGTACATCAAAATTCCTCACTAGTGTGGGTGCATTTTTTTTTTTCCTTTCTGGTTTCCAATTTCACTGTTTCTTGTTGCAAATTTCAACACTTCCTCTCAAAAATAAAGTAATTCAATCTATCCCCATCTGGTACATTTGGAATGTTATTCATGCTATACATCTCTAGTGTTGTTTGCACCTAGAAATCCTAAAACTGAATAGCCTCCAAACAACTGAATCAATATAATACATCTATCATCAGAGTCTTATAACTGTTGTTAGCTACTGCACCTGTCTAGTACTGGATTCTCTACACTGTTTCTGACATCTGCATCCGAGCCCTTTGAACTGTTTCTAACTCTAATTTGTGCTCCATTATTTTACATCAGTCACTCTGATTTCTGTCTTGCTAACATCTGCCTACATCAATCTAACAGATCCTTCATACTACTGCTATACTATGGGATCCTCGTACCTAGGTTCAATCCATGAGACATGCCATCTCAATGGACCTTGCCCAAATTTCTTATCTTGGGATTATGTCTACACATCACCCCACCTTACACCTAGATGTATGGCTGCTCCCTCTTCTCATCTAGCTCGAAATTTCCCCCTCATGGAGGTCTCTTCTTGAGTGTACACTTCCACTCAATCTCCTCTCTACTTCTCCAACTGTGGTGGCTACTCCACAAACTTCTGACTACTTCTCATGAGGCTACATGTTGAGAGGTAATTTATGCTCCCTCTAAACCACTAAGTCTCTAACTTCTGCCTTTCTCCTCAAAGCTTTACATGTATCTCGTACCTCAAGTGCATATATGTTCTTGACTCGCGCATAGTGTAATTTTCCTTGTTGGGAATTACAATTGTCGTTAGACCAAAACCCGCAGGTGTTATTCAACGATCCAATCACCAAAGATAAGGATCCACGAGAGGTGGTTATTCCATGTCACGAAGCACACGGGCAGTGTTGGTTTATCCAATGTCCAACAATATCCCACCCAACGCAAGCTGGTTGTGTATCGAACTCGTGACCAATGCTCGGATACCACTTGTTGGGAATCACGATTTTCGTTAGACCAAAACCCGTAGGTGTTAGTCAACGATCGCATCGCTAGAGATAAGGATCCACGAGAGGTGGTTAGTCCATGTCACGAAACACACGGGGAGTGTTGGTTTATCCAATGTCCAATAGTCCCAACGTTCCAAAAAGTTTCTAAAAAGTATTTGATTTTAAATCGATGTTATCTCCCTCATCCGAGCTCTGATTCGACCTATTTTTTTTCTTCCATTTGGGTAGCTTTTCCTAAGGAATACAAATATTCAGTTTTTTTTTTTTAAATTTACACCAAAATCTTCCGCTATACTCTGCAAACTCATCACCCAAAAAATTCTTGCTCTTATACCACGTAGAAAATATAACCAACGATATTCAATAATCTTGTAATCTACTAAAACAAGATACTAAATCCTTCCTACAATTTGTGAAAACAAAACACGATCACACAATCACAGATAAGTAAGAGAAATAAATTATCAATCGCATAAAAACATGTATTTGTGGAAAGAAACTGCTCAAAACCCCTCTATCTCTATTGTGTATTAAGTCAGGGAATCATGAAACAATACAATACTTAATCTCTCATGAGATTCTCCAGCACTCTGTCAATTTTCTCCCATTCATCTAGGCAAACTCGGTCTAGTACTTAGCTAATTATCATCGTTAGTTCAAATTTCCTTGCTCATGAAATTCCTAGGGAGTTAACTCCTTATTAATTAGGAAAATAAGTCTTCCTTGATTGCACAATCCATCATGGCATCCCAATGACTTTATAATTGCATATGGGAAATTTTCTCTAAATACAACTGATAGTTATGTTCCCTTTAACCTTTGCCTCAACTGGGTATTCCTCAAAACTGACATGCTACATGAAAATATTAATAGTGAATTATCAGTTATATAATTGATCACTCATTTTGAATTAGATATAATTTAATTTATTGGACCTCTCACTAGCTCATCACTCAGTTAGAACTAGTTCAACTGATTTCAAATCATTTAATTGAGTTAATTACACTTTCACCCCACTAATGCATCAACTTCAACTAGACCCCAAAAATATTAGAATCCCTCTAGATGCCTCATATTAGATCCTCAACTCAAATTTCTTGGGCTAACCTGGTCATCATGACTTAATTAACTGACACAAGTTGCTATGAGATGAAAATACAATTTATTGTCCAATTTATTTAAGGGAAAAATAAATTAGACGCCGCACATTCCTCACTCCTGGTGCATCAAAATTCCTCACCAGTGTGGGTGCATCTTTTTTTTGTCCTTTCTGGTTTCCATTCTCACTATTTCTTTTTGCAAATTTCAACATTTCAGAATTTGATGTGACCTTCACACAAAGATGCCATCGAAATCACATGCCCAGATTCTCATGAGAAACCTCTCCTAAGCTCGATCTGCCAGAAGAGAACCAAAAATATACCATCCTAATTCCTAGCACAAACCAACCATTAAGGTATGCAACATTATTCTCAACCCTCACATGATTATCTTTCTCTTGGAGGATGATCATGACCCCCCTTTATCAACCCTTACTTGGCCCTCGTACTCAACCTACTTTAGGACTACATCTCTCTTCGTCGCCTTGATGTGCTATATAGGGGGAATACATGTCAAACATGCTAAGATGTGCCAATCGATAAGGCATGCCAAGATGTGCAAGGGTGTGTCAATGCGTGTCAAGGACTATCAAGACAACAAAAGGGAGAAAAAATTTAAACTACAAGGAAATGAACACATAAGACTGTTAATAAGTCATTAGTTTACCTTTTCTAAGAGGGGAATGCTAGGCACACCAACACTACGTGGAAATAGGTGCCAAGTGCAAAGTCTTAGTGCATTCTAAGTGCTAAGTATTCCTTTTTTGCTTCTCATCTACCTTCCAAAAATTTATCATCACAAATAAATTTAATATTAAACCATGCCAAATCATACCAAGGCATCTCAACGTATTCCATACATGTTAAGACTTTCCAAGCGCCAACACGTGCCAAGTGCCAATATGTGTCAGGAAGTGTTATGCATGTTATGAAGTGGAAGGGAATGTGGAAGAGTACTAAGGTGTGCTAGAGAGTGATAATGCATGTTGATGAGTGTTAAGGAGTACTAGGCAAAAACATTAAGGGAGCACTAGGTAAAAATTCATGGAAGTTAATGAATATGAGGAATGTGTGATAGAGACTAGTGTTAATGAGTGTTAGTTGTCATGCCAAGGAGGGTGTGACAAGGTATGCTAAGCATTGGTAAGGCATGCTAGGGAATATCAAGACATGTCAATAATTCCCAAAGTGTGCTTGGGAGTTCTAGGGTTTGTTAGTTATATCATGTGCTAATTAAGGGTGCTGAGATATTCCAATACATGCTAGGTGCTAAGGATGTGGCGCAAGGTACCAGGGTATGTCAATATGTGTCAAGGCAACAAAAGGAAGAACCAATAAGAGGGTTAATAAGTCAGGACTTTATCTTTTTGAAAAGGGGCATGATATGCACACTAATAATAGGTCCCAATACATGCTAAGTGGCATTGTGTGCCAAGTGCTAATGTATGTCAATGCATTCAACTGAGGGGAAGTCGACAAGGAAAGATAAAGCTAAAAGTGAAGCTATATCAGATCATAAAAGACAATTTTTGTGTAATTTCCTACCTATGATGAGAGAATATCTTTTGAATGTGGTGTGTTCTGACGAATTTTGGGTGAGGTTCAAGAGGATAACCATGCTCCTTTTTTCTTCATTTTGGTAAAACAGTGTTGTGAAGTGGAACTATGCAAATTGGGCGCGTTGAAGAAAACTCAGATTGTCGAAGAGTGGAATGGGTCTAGCGATGGCAAGGAAAAAACCTCAATTCACTCAGTCTCCTCACTATCAAATAGTGAATGATAGTGAATGTTGGAAAATAGTAGGCGATATTGCAGGAAAAAATGGGCACTCACAGAGGGAATTACCTTTCGAATGTCAATGAAATAGTGAGTCATTATTGAATGAAACATCATTCAATGAGCAACACTTCTAGTACCAAACCCAATTCTATGTCTTCTCTTCTTCCTGTCTCCTCCCCTTCTTCCTCATCGCTAAGAAGGTTTCAAGTAAGGATGCATTGTCATATGTTAATATACAGTAATGGAGGAATAAGTTTGTGGATGGACTTAGTCTCTATGAATTTTTTCTGGAAACAAAGCCTATCACCATCGGAGGTCACACTGGAAATGGAATATGTCTCATGCAGAAGGAATTTGAATGTTTTAATGTAGAAGCTCTTACACATGATCCCCAGAATGCTTGTGCTCTCACAAACTGTGCAGTTTTGTACAAAGATGAAGGACACTTCTAGATGCAGTAGAGGTTTGTTTCTCACATCTTGTACTATTTGTGGTTTTTTTTCTTTTTTCTGTACTTATTTTTTCTGTTACTTTTTTGTTTGATCTTATTTATAATAGTAGGATTTTTATATTGTATTTTGAAACCGAATGCATTTTAATATTACTAGGATAACCACAATATATCTACAGTAACTATGGTACATGTTTCCCATCACTTCTCAAGGATGAAGTATATAAAAAAATTGTGATTGTTTATAATGGTTTCAATGGTTTTCAAGTTGACAAGAACAGGATTTTCTGTTTATTGGAAAAAAAATCCACTAAAATGTAGTAGTATTTTAGAAAATCTAATAATTTTGGCAAGTATCAGTTGCCCTTTGGATAAGATTAGGAAGTTATACCATAGAAAGCCTCAGCTTTTTATGGACAGTTCGGAGATGACACTATATTCTACAGTGGATGTTCTGTTAAACCCGGGACTAAGAAAGGAAAATATAGGTAACATTATTTTAAATTATCCCGAGATTCTTAGATGGGACCCAGGAAAATCCATGACAGACAACCTATATTTTTCAAGCATTGGTTTGGATAAAAAGAAGATGAAAAAAACGTATTTGAGTCATCCTCGCTATTTGCATGAGAAATTGATGAAGTTGATTGAAGAAATTAATTACATTGGGGTTGAGAAGTAATGAATTGTTGTGTCTATCAGAGAACATCTAAAAAACACAATTATCATGACTCCATTTTCTAAGGTTTCTTCAGAAAAATTTCATAATATCCCTTGTATAAAATCCGAACTTGTCCACAAAAGATATGATCTAGTCGTACGTCGTTCTAAAAGAGAATATTTGAAAAGAATAATGCATGTGACTTTATTGTCTAAATTTTATTCAAAAAATATTAAGAATACCCTTTCTCAAGGATTCTCTGAAAGGAATATAATAATATATTACCATTCAAACCTCTTCAACAACTCTTTACTAAAGATAGCAATAGGATGTTGAGATCCCCTTTCTACTCCAAGAAAAATCATGAAAATATTTTAGAAAAAGACGACAATAATACAATAAAATATTACCATTCAAACCTCCTCAATAACTCTATACTAAAGATAGAAATAGGATGTTGATATCCCCTTTCCACTCCAAGAAAAATCATGAAAATATTTTAGAAAAATACTACAATAATTGTCTCAATCAACCAGCTCCATGATACAAGTCAATGATAACATGATAGTGGAGTTGGTTTTCCAAAACTCATCCAAAAATGGCACCACAAAGTACGGTTTCTCCTCCAAGTGGTTGACCATGTATATACCTTCACGAAAAATGAATGAATCCTCCTTAGAAGCATGTGTGGCCTCCTCCAAAGGGGATTCCTTCTTCAAACCTTGAGTGAATGCAAAAATACCATGCAAAGCTCCAATAAAGTGGCACTTGTGGCATCATGAATGGAACTTTACATCAATATTCAATGCAGTAGTTGTGTGGCCTCACTTGAGCACTGCTCAACTATCTATCAATCAAACTGGGTATGATGGAGACATCTAGTAGAGGTATTGAGGGTGAAATCTAGTAGAGGTGTAACTCCTTCAAGGCATTGGCAGTAGTGAAATGTTACTATTAAGAATTAAATATTTAGTTGTTGACACATTTAAGCCCTGTGGATTGGTACCCAATTTCCATAGTGAATTTTCTAATTTAAATCCATGTATATGTGGTCCTGGTAAGTCTAACCATATGTCATTATAGTAATAGTACGTGATAAGTAATTGGATAGATCGTAAAAGTTATCAAGGGAACCTCACTCTATGATGATTACTTCTAATAAAATCATGAGTGCTTGGTTACATAGTTTATACTCTGAACGGAGAATAGGATTATGCCATACATTTAGGGATTTCATTTTACAAAGTAATTGAGATAGTTGTTTACAACACATGAGCTTCTGAATTTCCAAATCCACTCTTTCTTGATCTCATTTCACTAAAATTTATAGGATTACAGTGAAATGTCATTAGCCTATCGGCCATTTCATTTGGATGCCACATATGACTTCAAATATGGAGTTTGTTCAGTTCAGGCATGCTTAAGCATGCTTATTTGTTGAGTAATATGCCTCTCTTTAAATTCTTCTTTCTTTTGACGATACAACTTAGTGATTTATGTGTTATAACTGCATTTATATAAAATGTAGGGAGGTGCCAGATATTCATCACAGGAAACAATTGGAAGAGAATTATTTGAGGTTGTGGCAAAGAAGATACTTGAGCTAAAAGACGGGACTGAGGTACGGTCATACTACTTTCAGTGTTTCAATTTGTAGAAATGTGTTGAGGCTTCTCGTATAATTTTTTCCTCTCTATATCAAGTAGACATTTTTAAATTATGGGAACATTATTTCTCTGCTAGCTTAAATATGTATTGTTGATCTTTAAATTTCCAGAAAATAATATAGTGTGGAATACCTCATTTAATTGCAGAAATTTCCAACTATTCAAAGCAGTGTTGTGAATGCTATGTCAAATTGTTTTCTTTGTTGGTATATATGTGACAATGGATACAAATAATCGTTAAAGGAATTATGATAGGCACATGGTAAAAAATAGCTTGTATGCATACTCATATTTCTAGGATGTAGGAATTTCCATTTTGTAGTTATTCATAGGATCTGCATAGAATAATTTCTTCAAGAATTGAAATTATGCCAAAGGATCTAGACTTATGAATTTTACCATGACCAATTTTAGGCATGTGGCTTGGGAAATACTAAATATTAAATTCAATTTCATTGACAATTAAATTACAGAATTTAAAAATTAAGACATGTAAGTACTCTAAATCCATTAGCTTCTACCCATCCTCTAGTTAACCAACAAAATGAGCAATGGAATATTAGTGGAATTCATGAAAGCTAATGAAAATGCATGTTATCAAAATGTCTAATCTCATAGTATGTGTTAAAATTTGTTTGAAACCACCATCCTCGAAATTTACCACCTATTAAATTAAAAATATACTAAATAAAGATATGACTCGGATGTTTAATTATCCTAAAACCAACTATCTAGGAAAACAGATAAAATCTAGTTACTTGTTGGAATTGTTAACTCAAAAAACTTTGGGATGTAATGGTGTAGTCAATCAACTAGTAAAAGAGAAAACCAAACCTAGAGTGATTATGAAAAACTTTTGGATGTATAGGAGTAGTCAGTCAACTAGTAAAAAACCATAGTCGTTGGCAACCTCCTTTGCCAAATTGTATGAGGCATCTTCAAATACCAGATTACACTAGCTTATAAATTTTCCCTATTAAGTAGTGCTATCTACTTAATTAATATACCAAACACTTCACAGTCTGTGATGGAATTATGCAAAGCTTCTGTTTTTGAAAAAAAAATAACCACAATAAATATGAATCTCCCTTTCCTTCAAAAGGCTCCCATATACAATGTGAATGAAAGTCATTCTATCAAGTAACAAGGATAACAAATTTAGAGAACATAACTTCTTGAAAAGTACTAAGGCTGTGATTGCAAAAATTGATTGATCAGTTGCAACAAATAAGGGGACATATAATGCATTCCAACCCCTACAAAATAATACATAAAAAAAAATTAAACCATATTGTCCAGGAATCTATGTCTTTTCACCTATTGAATGTTTTGGAAAATGATCTTCAATGTTTGTATCTCCTTCTTTCCTTTTTTAATGGATAGTGCTATTCCCAACCCTTGAACTTTTGTTTCCACCACTTATTTTTAGAAACCATAGTGTCATTTTTTGTAACTAAAGCACTATAAGAAATTTCACAACTATTACTGTAACCTTTTCCTAGTTTCAATATTCCCTCCAAGGAATACAATAAAATATTACCATTCAAACCTCCTCAACAACTCTATACTAAAGATAGAATAGGTTGTTGAGATTCCCCTTCTACTCCAAGAAAAATCATGAAAATGTTTTAGAAAAGACTAAAATAATTCTATCAATCACCCAGCTCCATGATACAAGTCAACGATAACATGATAATGGAGCTGGTTTTGCAAAAATCCTCCAAAAATGGCACCAAAAATTACGGTTCCTCCTCCATGTGGTTGACCATGTATCTACCTTCACAAAAAATGAATGAATCCTCCTTAGAATCATGTTTTTCCTCCTCCAAAGTGGATTCATTCTTCCAACCTTGAATGAATGCACAAAGGCTGTGAAAGACTCCAATAAAGTGGCACTTGTGGCATCGTGAGTAGAACTTTCCATCAATATTCAATCCAGAAGGCTCCATTTGGAAAGTTCCATGGCAGAAGTACAGTCTAAAAATGAGAAGATGAAGTAATTATCAGGTAGTGGAAATCCTCATCATAATATCTTGGAAATGTGTCAAAGGTGACTTCCTCTCATATAAGGTGTCCTCCCCATTGAATAACAAATTCCCCAAAGGGGTAATGACCCTTAAAATATTTTTTGAAGTTGTGACTTTCTTATAACCATATGTATGGCCAACATATTAGTTTTTTTCCTTAATGAAAATATATGAAAAGGGTGTTTGAATTATCGCTAGAGATGCAAGTGAGACTTGAACACACTAAAATAGATCTGAGAGAAAGTCATATATTATTCACATAGGTAGAAAAAAATGATAACTCAACGCTCTGAATGCATGTGCAGCTGCTACTATATACCATTTTACCTTATTTTTTCTAAATGTTGAGTATATTTTGTTGGAAATTTTCAGCTATTCAATAGTGGCTTGGCCTCTTCAAGTGTGTAAAAAAATATCAAATTGTTCTCAAATATTTGCTACAGGTTGTATAAATTTGTTGATTTGTAAGGAGTGATGTGTTGAGCTAGAAACAACCCTCATACACTATTTTAATTTCCACATCCGATGAAGTCAAAGTAGTATGGGGCTTCTTCATATTTTTTTACAATTCTTAGCCTACATGAACTTTTCCTTGCTTTTATTTTTTTTTACTTTGAAAAATTTCATGAAATTTTCTATAGTTATTTTTGTCATAACTCATTAGGCTCTAGAATATGTGCATCAATCTTCTCCTTCCAAGGTTGAGAGTTAGTTTTTTCTATAGAAAATTTCCAAAATTTGTCAAAAACTATGTTTTCACAACACGCAGAAACTTACTTGTGTAGTCTCTTCCGGCCAATGACTTACTTATCTAGTGGACCATTCTATGTTCTGGGTGAAGGAGTCACACTTCTAAATTTTGAGAGAGATTAATTTTAGACAGGTTTTTCATGAATTCCTATTCCATAAAATGGAATTTATGTAATTATCCTATGGCATACCTATTATCTGTTGCATCATTTTACGCAACTGAATCCAACTTCACCATTTCTATTTCTTTGTATATAACATTATTTTACATGTCCTTTACTGAATTTTATATCTGCATCTCTCCAGCACCTTTCTATGACCTTCCTACTTTCTCTAAGTTGCCAGACAGTGTGGGTATTTTAATTGATGTTGTCAGGTCCCTGTAATTTGACAGATTGGAAAGACCAAATGTACAAGGGTAACATCAAACCAACTTTGGAGTCTTAGGACCTAGCCTTCCTGGAATCCGAGAGGGCTCTCTTTATATTTGTGTAAAATATGTAAGTTGATTGATTTTTAGGGTTCTGATTTTAGGTTATTTATAATGATAGGGTTCGTTTGTTTGTTTTGTTTGGTTGGGTTCTTGTCAAGAAGAATAGATAGAGTGAGAGAGATTCATACCATTGGGCTATGGAGTGTGGAAAAGGTCTTGGAAAGTACAACAATAGGTCAAGGGTGTTTCAGAGGGCAAGTTAACAAAGCCAAATGGATCTAAGAAGCTTATGTACGTGAAATGAACATTAAGTTGTGAACATAGCAGGTTTAAAGGGAAATTAAAAATCCTTTAACAAATACTTTAAATAAGAAGGGACTTTAAGATAATTATGCATAAATAAATAACAAAATATAGGGATTACCATAAACTTCTTTGATCAAATTTCACCAAGTAAACCTTAAGACAAAAATCCATCAAACCTTAGAGGGCAAGGAACTTGTAAATTCTCTAGTGATTTCACCTTCAAGAAAAGAAAAAATTCAAGATACCATATAGTAATGATAAAGGAGCAGGGAACTCCTAAATTCCTTAATCAAACTAAAAAATACATTCAAAGTGACTATTCAAGATGGACAAAAGGATAGGGAAAACCATATATCTCTTTAGGAAAACCCTAATTAGTAAACTTCAAGGAAAAGACCTCAAAAACAATGTTTTAAGTTACACCAAAGGACAGGGCTAACCATAACCTTCTTTGGAATTGGCTCCATTAAAACATTCTTAAGAAAAAAAAACTGAGTGTAACTAGAGATAAATAAAGAATTCCTTAATTGACCTAGCAGACGAAAACATTAGAGAAATAGAAGCAGACAGACTTAAGGTGCGTCTAACAACATATCTTTAGCTAAATTTTCTATTCTATTGCAAGAGAAAGATGCACAATATGGAAACATAAGAAGCCAAGTGTAAAATCAAAAAAAAATCACCATTAACCATGCTCATGAATCCTGCAAATGCTCTTGTCTCATTCATATTCATTCTGAAACCTTCACAATCCTCCAAAGCCAAAAACTCCTTACAACTCAAAGTCTATGAATTTTTATCTCAACAATCAACCAACAACCAATAATGAGGCCTCCATGCAATATTAAAATTGTAAAGGAGGATAAAAACCCTAGATAGGGTTTCAAAATGTCATTAATTACACATAAATGTCATTTTTTCCTATGAGACCATGCAACGCCCAAGGCAAACATATCCTAACTTAATAAATGCAAAAATAAATTCTAACTTAACTCCTCAGCCAACTCTGGAGTGGTTTGCCTTCAAAGCCCTCAAAATATATTTTTCGATAACTCCAACTGCCTTTTTTTTACTTTCAGGGAAGCGCGCAGTACCAAGGTTCAAGGCCACAATGCCAGGCCAAGGGCGCATCACCAAATCTAGAAACATTGCCTCTTTTGCAATTGCGATTCAGAGGCCTTCCCGATGTCAAAATGAGGTCCATGATAGCTCATTGGAAAGCTTGTCCTGTTTAGTTTACAAATATACCTTTAGTTTTTATAATGGATTCCATTTTCATGCTCATAAATATATTCTCCCAAGACTACTCAAGGCATAGTGCGAGTGCTAAAAAGAGGGCAGAAAGTTGATTGTTTGATTGTTTTTAGCCCTTTTGAGGGACCAGTTCTTCTCCAAATGACTTGAAACTTTGTGAGGGTGATTTAATTTACCTAAGGATCATAAAAATGTAAATTTTTCCTATTTTGGGTGCCCCAAAAAAGAGCGCAATGATAGTGGCACTGCGCACTTGGCCCTTCTTTCTGAAAACAAAACAGTGAAAATTTCAAAAACTCAATAAATGCCAAAATTGAGATTTGTCTTGCTAATTATGCTTCGGATTATTGTAGGGATTCATCAACAAGAATTTCAATATTTTCT
The DNA here is from genome assembly GCA_034641835.2 of Pinus albicaulis. Taxonomy (NCBI): domain Eukaryota; kingdom Viridiplantae; phylum Streptophyta; class Pinopsida; order Pinales; family Pinaceae; genus Pinus; species Pinus albicaulis. The sequence goes on along the minus strand of CM076581.1, from coordinate 1,199,508,324 downwards.
TTCTTCATTGCCTCTTTTAGGGCTTGAATATTTTGCAAGGGCTCTTTTGAGCATGGCCCTTACAATATTGCTTCTTAAGGCATAATGCCTTGCCATCTTCTTATGAAGCTCAATGTCCCTCTTGGCCTTCTCTAGATGACCCTCTAAGTGCACATTTTCTCTCTGTAGTGAAGGGTCCCTATCATAATCTATTTCTATGGTAAGCATCTCACTAGGAGTGAGCTTCTCTACCAATGATGTCTCTTGCTCTCTTTCCTTGGCTAGAGCCTTCTTCAAGCCAATTGTACTTGGCCTCCTCCTATGAAGCTATTATTCCTCATCCTCCATGTAATATCGAGTGCGCAAGGTTTCATCTAGCTTTTCCCTAGCTATTCCAACCTATTTCTGAGCTATTGTAGCTATGATTTCATAGATGGCCTTCTCTGTCTCCAAATTCTTGTTTTCAACCTCAAGGAAGTTTATTACATTCTTAGCCCTACCAATATTGTCTTGTAAATCTCTAATCTAGGCATATTTTCTCTTGAGCAGCATGTTAGTGATGCTCTCCTCATTTTCATCATCACTTTCAATGTTAATAAGTTGAAACTCTTGTTTAGTCTCATGTTCATCCTCTTTTTCATCAATTTCTTGCTCTACAACCTTTTCCATAACTTTTTCAAGTTGTTTTGTTGATGATGAAGGCATGTCCCCTTTCCTTTTAAGGGAAGAAAACACATGCCTATTTCCCCTCTAGTAGGTCAAAGGAAAAGGTTCTATGTTAACCATCTCAGTGCCATCTAACTCACTACCATCATCACTGCCCGCATTACTGCCATCTGGCTCACTGCCATCTTCCTCACTTCTTTCTGCCTCGCTGCCTTCTTCACTGTTTGATGCACTAGTACCATAAGATGATGGTGAGGGATTGTGAAAAGGTGATGAAGGAGTATCATCATGGGGTGAAAAAATGTGAGTGAGTGGAGAGGTAGGATCAGCAAGAGGTGATGGAGGAGTACGAATGGGAGCATGAGATGATGAAGGTGTATATTTCTGATGATGGGCTTGTGGAGAAGTGAACACCTCATTGGAAATGAAGGTCTCCCATGGAATGCCTTTCTACTATAGTTGGTGCATAACAACCATTTTAATAAGTGAGTGATGGAATAGGCTTTGCATCTACTGAGGATAGTCTCTCTTTTGCACTATGTACGACATTTTATCATTGCTTTGGTAGAGGTAATATGGCATGTGAAGCATCCTCACTCTACTAAAGTGCATAAGTAGCCTGATGTGGTAGGAGTAAAGACGGGAGAACCTTCCCTCATATGTAAAATACTTCATGATAATTCCTATCATAGGTGCATATCTATCAAGCAAATGTGAGAAAGGAAATATGGATTTATTGTGGTCTTTGGACCTAGGTTTTAGGTAGGGTTCAAAGTAGCTCATCTCTAGGTTTGCCTACTTGAACCATTTATCACCCACACTTGGTATCCCAGTGGATTTGGCAATAGCATCTGTAGATAGCTCAAAGGTGACCCTACAAGGTTAACTTGTTTTTCATGCAAGTTAATGATAAATAGTATAGTTAGCTCAGGGTGGTTTTTCCCCTGCTGGACCTTTTCAAAAAAATTAAAGCATCTTACATGCTTGAAACCTGAAACAGTAAGGGGAGATGCCATTAGCTCCCTTGTGTTGAGGGGTTCAAATATATTGATATTTCCACCTTTGTGCTGATGCCTCCTTGGCATTTGTGCCTCTCCACCACTGCCATTTTCCTCTCCCTCTAATAACATGTTTAAAAATCTATTTTGAAACACTCTTGGGTTGATGTCAAATTGAGATGAAGGAGGGAAATGGAATGTCAATATTTTTGCAAGTGAAGGGACTGAGTGTTATGAATAGGATGGGTGTAGGGACATCTTAGGTGAATGAAAAACCTACAAACAATGTAATCCCTCTTTCTATCCCTGATTTTCTTTATAGGAAGATGAAGTAATGGTAAACAATGATTCCAAGTTTAAACACCTATGGTTTCTTCTTAGGGTTTCAACTTATTTCAAATACAAATCATCAAGTAGCTTGAAAATTTGGTTAGGGCATCCACTCAGTGCCTTGGAGGACCTTGGGGGAATCTTGAAAGATATTTGGAGTGAATTGAGTGGTTAAATTGGTTATAAATCCCTTCTGGATAAGCGCACAATGTCAAGGCAAAGGGCGTAGCGCCGAGGGTAAGTGCGCAGTGCTGGTGGTGAGGGCGCAATGCATGTGGAAACCTCAATGGGTCATGTCGGGTAAGGGTGAAATGCCTTTCCTAGCATGCAGTGCCTCCTTCCAGGCAAGCAGTGCCTTCAGAATTTATATGGGAAAAAATTGCCAGGGGCGGAGAGCCAATTTTTTTTTCCCAAATTTCACTTGAAAACTAAAAAAAACTTCTCTCCATGACAAATCTAACGCTTTGAAAGGGAAAAATGATTGATATGAGATTAAAAATGAGCTTTTATAGACTACGGAATTTTATTTAATAATGGAAACCCACTTTCTAATGTTTTAAAACCTTTTATCCCTCTTTCACTGATATCCCTTATATGCCTTTGCCTGTGGGTTACTGAAATCACTGAATTAGCTTTTCTTTTGGTATTTGAGACTTGACATGTTTATTTTGAAAATTTTATGATGATTTCACATACCAGAATTCTCAAACCTTCTGTGGTTTCCATTATGAATTTCAACTAAACTTTTTACCTTTTCGCACTAACCTTTTTACACTGTTTGCATGCAGGTGATTGAAATGATGAACTTGGCTCTGCTTTTACTCCTTGAGGCATGAAAAGTTGATTTTTACAACTTTAGGATTTGGTCATATTGCATCTCCAAAAACCTCTTTTTTTTCCACCTTGGATCTCAACATCATCTTTTTCTCATTTATACATGGCAAGCTCATTTTTTACAAGTTTGGGATCTGATCACATAGTGATACCTTCAAAATCCTCTTTGCTTCCATCATTGAGTTCAACTCATCATTTTAACTTCTATGACCACTTTCCCAAAATCCTAGGTGTCTGGACTTCTTTACAACAATCATCAGTGTTGTCTTCTAAGTTCTTTATAGCCCTTTCAAGTTCATTCATTTATGTCCAGTTCACCTCACCTTTTTCCCTATTTCATCAATTTTTTTTATAAAATTTCTTCAAGTTTGGTTTTCTATGCCTCCTCGAGGTCATTTCTGCGATTGATCACTATTTGGAAGTCTACTGGACCATCAAGTGCATAAACCCTAATTATCTACAAGAACAAGTTCTTCCTCTCTTCCTTGCTGCAAGTTTTCTTCATTCAGGAGTAGACCACCTACCTTACCAGTAATTTCTGTTGATAGACCTTTCAACACTCCTGCAGAAGTGTCAAAGTTTTTCCATTTTCCTCATGTGAAGACTTTGAACTAAAGGGATAGTCTTCTTTAAAAATATTTTAGGTCTTCCTTGAATAATCACGTCTTGACATTCTATTACATCTGAGCTAGACTCTAGCAAAGGAAAAGGAGTGTTTGAAACACCAATAATGACCATAAAACATGTGAAACCCTAATTGACCTAGTGGGAGGGTTCTTTGACCTGATATTTACTGAAAATTGGCTTGGAGGTTTCAAGTAAAAAATAGAGTATTGTTAAAGGTCTTGTATTGAATATCCAAAATCCAATGTACTTGGTTTATCTAAAGAGCCTACAAAGATAGTTTTGAGACCATCAATACTTGAGGGACCTGTAGAACATGGGAAAGAGTAGGCTATAGGAAACCCTAGAGGGAAAGTCAAGTTTATGGACAGGGGAAAAAATGAGGCTATATGTAGGAAAGGAGGGTAAAAATGAGAGGTATAAGCTTATGAGGATTTTGTAGGAATGATAAGGTAACCATGAAATGTCAAACTGATAGAATAGTGAAAACGATTCTATTAGGATAATGAAGGCAGTGAGATTTCTAAAACCCACAATATCCAAGGAATGTTTTTTTCAGAAATCTAGAACCAATCTATAGTCATCTACAAATAGTGAAAAATATTGATGACTAATCGATGTTACAGGAGAGGTACACTAGCAACCATTTTCCTCGTGGATGTTGAAATTGTTGAATAGATGCCTTGTCAAAACAAGGCTTCAAGTAGAAGGCCTTATTACCTCATCCTTCATGTCTTCATCTTGTAGTTTACTTACTTAAGGAGACAATACATTACAAAGGGCTTGTTTCAACTTTATACATTTAGCATCATCATCACTCAACACAGAAATAATTCCTATCAAGAATATTGTACATTCAATGGACCATTATTTATGATTCGACCATGGGTGCTTTCCTTCATACTTTATATTCCATATTCCCTATATGAATATTTTAATGTAAAAATAAAGAGTTTCTTAATGCTAAGTGTCTTTTCTCAGACATTTCAAAATACAAGCAACAGAGAAAGATTTGTGAACACATAAACACTTTTGTCAATTTTAAAACTTCCACGGTTGTTTTCTGATATTGACATATAACCTGATATCGTCAAGAAGACAAAGTGCATAATTATGAGTATGTTTCCTAAGGTAGGGATCAAAGAAATGATCAAGAACATTTTTGATGTTTTGGACTGAGCATTGCAAGATCAGATTGCTCATGTCCAAGCTAAATATGTTGCATCCATGCCAATTCTTGCATTCAATTCTAGGTATGATGTTATTACAACCATGTGTAGAAGATTGGAGGTGTTTATTGAAGATAAATTTGACAAAGTTCATGAAATTTTAGCTCATGATATTTGATAAATTTCATGTTTATCTGCTGATCCTTCAGCAACTGATTATGCAACCAAATTTCTATGTCAAATCCACAAAAATGTTGTTTTGAAAGTGAATTTGAGAAACATAAATGTTCTTATATCAGGATTATTTTGTGCTGAGTGTGATAAGAAAATTTCAACTAACTCAGGGAAAAGTGACCTTGATGTAACTTTATATCATATATAAAGGGAATACAGGCTTAATATTATAATTGTTAGAGTCTACTTTTAGTATTTTTCAGTCTCTCTTTTCTCAACTTATTTTTACTGAATCATTAGAGAAATTTCGTGTCACTATTGTGGGCAGAATTTCTCGTCTTCTATGCCATGCAATCCAAAGTGTCCTTCTGGGAACAAAACCTTTGTGGATAAAATTCCTAGATATACTTCCACTTTGTGAGAAGAAGGTTGTGATGAGATAATTTTTTTTGAAAATCCATTACTTCATTGAGAATAATGTAATTGATATTTTGTTTGAAGATTATGATGCATGCAACATAACAAAAGAAGAAAATTTTCTTGGAATATTGAAACATGATTTGGAAGCCACTGAGGATCCAGATGTATTTGTGACTTTGTTGGAAGCGGTAGGAGAAATTATGAAAATGGCCGATGTCCATGGATATCTATTTTTTTTTCTCATTTTCATTATTGATTTATTAGCTTAAAGATTCAAATAGTTGGGTAAGAGAAATAACTTCAAGGTTAATACATAAATATGTTATTTTTAAATAGAAGGGAGGAATCAGATCAATCCTTTTCATGTTTGGTGGAACTAGAGATGAGTCATTTGAATACATGAAGAAAGTTTTGTTACACGCCTAGTTATGTGAATTGAATTTATAGAGGTCATTTTTGGTATACCAAGTGTATATCTTGTTCAGGAGATGGTCACTGTGGTTATTCCAAAGCTTGTAGTTTTACAACAACAAAATTTCCATGCATTAGCTACTTTGCATGAATTGGAAACATAGTTGAATACAAATTTTCTAGTTTTGTCACTAGAATGGTGTCCCAAGGCTCTATCATTTGTGTTTCTTCACTTGGATAGAAATGGAATAGTTACTGTAATGCAATTCTATGAAGTCTAGACATGATCTAATACTACAAATATTTTTACTACTGTGTTACCAGTTCTGCTTGAGGATTTTGTACAATTCCTTAGGGATGCACATAGTGAATATTGATGAAAGGCTATCAAAGGTTCTAGATATTATTTAAGAGGTGGCTAGTCTTGTCACTAGATCAGATGATCTTCTAGGATTTTTAAGGAATTACTAGTTTCCATTTTGCTAATTTAGGGAAAAATTCCTTGTAGGCAAGGAGGAAGAGGTGAGAGTAATACAAGGTGAAAAGTGACTTTCATGCTTTGATACCACATGATGCCCAGAATAACCTCTGAATCCCACTATCACACTCTCTATGTGCATATAAAACTGCATTCAGTTCTAGCCAAATAATTTTAAATCTGGAAACTCAACAATAATACCTGTGGAAGCTTGAATCTCCACTTAAAATCTTAATGATTAAAACCATACTCTCACTTCATATACGAGGAAGCCCCACTTCATGAATCCGTCTAAAACACACATTCAGTTATATCCTCAATTTTGGAAAATTGATTTAAATTGCAGAACCCTTCAAAACCTATGGTTCAACCAGAGGATAAAATCTCAACGCATATAATATGCTCTTTCATTTAAAGTCCAAACAAAACTCGTATCTAAGTTTTGTCATTTAATTTATTCACAGGCGGGAACCCTTTTCCAAATAGCATCATCGCAAATATTGGTTTAAACAACCATATAACTATTATGGCCCACAACTTATATACCCTGCTTAGCTTTCGCATATAACTATAACACGCCCTGCATACAAATTCATTTATACAAGGTTCGGCTTTATATATATCAACATAAAATTTGATTCGGGCCCACAACACCTTACCTCATTAACTTTCGTACATCACATAATGTGACCATCGTAGATTTTCAAGTGTTGACCATTAGATGGATATCGCGCTATGAAGGTGCACGAGGCTTAATCTTCCAAAATTATGAGATATAAATGGTTTTGGAATACTGCTTATTACCACGTGTCAAACGAGTAATGATATCACGTTCCAAATGCAGAAACAACTTACCATTTTAAGAGTTGTGCGAGACCACCTGTTTGGCTTTCAAAACAGCTTTTTCTATTCATGCTTCCCGGTTCTAGCTACCTGCTTATTCAAGGTTTTGTTGCACCTTCACTTTCAGACATTCATTCGATGCAATTACCTTAACGTATTATTCAACGCCCCATTCTATTCCTCATGCATATTTTTCCACTGTTCTTCCATTTCATTCAACGCTACCCATGAAACCCATTCATGGAATCGATCTCTGCAATAAGATCCTCTCCATGACTTCCTTGACCACGCTCTTCCTCAGTTGCTTCTAATTCTATTGTGCCATTTATTCAATTTCATTGTGATTCTTTTTAAGCCTTGACTCCTCTTACTGCGCCACAATTCGACTTCACAGTTCCCTTTCAGGGTTACAACTAGAAACTCCCACGACATTCCATGGCTTTCCAAAATAATATTTCCATATGCCAAATTCTGAACTTGAATTCAAATTTCCTCCTAGGTCATCGATGCTTGAAGTTATCGATGACTGCAAGTCCTTAGTCTCCTTAGAAATATATATAACCCTCCTATGTTATAATTGACATCAATCTACCCAATCATGTGTAGAATCACAAATTAACCCCTTTGCATAGAGTTTTACAATGCTTACAAACCCTGAATAACTAACTCATGCTTCCACAAATAATTTAAGCAGTCAATATAGGCATAATCCAATCTGTCAGTAACATAGAGTTTCATATTTTCCACAAAAACTCAGATATGTTTCATACATAATTCGACCAAGAATACATGTAAATTTCACACAGAATTTAGAAACAAATTACTCAAAAATATATACAAATGTGGTCAATTACAACAACATTCACTTACAAATTTCTTGCTTGGCCAGATCTTCAATTCGATGGCCCTTCTACCTCCCTACTCTGTCTCTGAAAATATATCTCCCTATCTCCCCGTAGGCTTACGTTTATACCAATTAATAATGAATCAGTTCATCTTCCTTAACATCTCAACAAAGACTCTTGGAATTCTCCAAAGTCCTAAAGTTAGACTCAATTCCTAAAATTACTGAAACTGATCCTAAATTTACACTGAACCCTCGGTTGTCTCTTCATATTCCTAACTAATCAACCTACCCCTCATGTTCTCGAATGATTCGAGAAAATTTACAATTCCTCACTATTTTATTCAGAAATATTAATAATTACATGAGAATTTAGAAACATAAGACCCCCCTATGTCTTATAAAAAATACAAATTATTTCTTGAGCCTAATGCCCTTGCATTAGACTCCCAGGATTCAAATTGTTCATGATCTCATGATCATGTGCCGTCAGTCCTTGTTTTGCTGGATCTCATGCCTTTTTTTGTTGCTGTCCAACAGCTGCATTACTCTCCAATTTCACTTGTCCAGGTCTCCATATCTTGTTCTCCATCTTGCCTCCAGCTGTGCTTTCACAATCCCTTCCTGTATTTCCTTTGCTAAAACCCTTCTGCTTTCTTGCTGCTGTCTGCTGCTTCTGAGACACCTTCATCATCAATTCTCTGATGTTTCCAATCTCTATGTCCAGCCTCTCCTTCGACTTGAATTTACTTTGCCCAGTGCTGCTACTTTCACTTTCTACTGCTGTAGCTGCCTTTGTTTTTTCTTCTATTACTACCTTCAAGAGTGTTTTTGCTGTAGCTACCATATATGTTGCTTCAGCTGCTACTCTTGCTAATGTTTCCTCTTTTTCTAGAATTGTTGCTGTCTCTGTGGCTACCTCCCAAACTTCCTGAATATCTCTTAAGATATCCCCCTCTGCAACAATTTTAGTCTGCTCATCGCCTGCAAATTTATCTTCAAAAAATAACTTATCATTTAATTCTCTATCTGCAGTAACATCCTCATTCAGTATACTAGTAAGCATAATCAAATTTGTCAAACTAGTATCTACTCCTTTCACAACTTCAGGCAACTTTACTCTAGTGTCTGCAATCCCTTTCTCCTGTTTAAATGTTTCCAGCAAACATTTCAGCCACTCATCAGTATGCTGCAATCTAAATTCAACATCTTCTTCTTCTTCTTCCTTGAAAATATTCAGTGATTGTACTTTATCCCCTTGATTGATTCTGGCAATAAAATCTATTTCTTCAAACTCTCCATTTTCATCTTCTATTAGAATATAATTCTGATTTTTCATCATTGTGTCAATTTTAAAAATCTGCCCCGCAGTCTGCTCTTGGCTATTCAGAAAAACCAATTCTTCCCTCTCATCAATAGTAATAACAAGTTCATTCACATGAGATATGATTGCCTCACCTTCCTTCTTCTGCAACAATTTCTCTTCTCTTAAGAAAATTCCAAATGATGGATTGTCTTCTACATCACCCATAACCACAATCAAATTGCCAGTGTCAAAATCACAAGACCCAATGGTCTCAATTGATGATCCAGTCACCAATTATTCTCTCTGTAGTTCCAAGTCTTCTTCAGGAGTCAGAAAATATTCAATACCTTTCTCCTCAGCTTCTAGAGTCATCTCCACTGTTCCAATCACCATTTTAAAATGATGATTCTTCACTATGTTTTCAGCTAACACAGTTTCCTTCTTATTGACCTTCTTGACAATTTTCATTTACTGTTCTTGTTTGCCTACATAGCTAACACATGAACCTTAAGCACTAAATTTACAAGGTCTCAATACCTCTTCCTCCTCTGACAACACATCAGTATGTTGTTCTGAGTTTCCTTCGAAATCCCCTGTCAGCACATCAGTATGTTGATTTTCATCCTCCATGAGACTGTCAGCTAGTCTCTCCTTCTTTCAATCATTTTCTTCATGAACACTATCCATGAAGACCTTCCTACCCTACTTCCTCATAAAATTATCCTGTGCATAGGTCCTTTGTTTCTCCAATTCTCTTCTTTGAAAATCCAACCTTCTATACAATTCAACAATTTCAATTGAAGTAGACTTTGGGAACCTTACACAACCATTTATGCCTCCACTTGTTCTTGACCGATCATCAGATGGTCCCTCTTCTCTTGCCTCAATATTCCCATTAGACTCCTTTGTCTAAAATTTCTCCTTAGATCTTGCTATCTTAGCATTGATCTGACCAGATTTCAGATTCAATTCTCCTCCTCAACAAACTTTAAAGCCTGTTCATCTCCTTGTGATGTACCTGCAAACATACACAACTCTTTATTTTAAGAACCACAATAAATTTCAGTCTCAGTTGCGTCATTCATCAATGCCTCAGATTGATCCTCTTCCTCTATAGAACCTGTAATCACACCACAATTCTCAGACTCAAAAATACAAGTCTTTACATCATCCAGCTGATCTGGACTTTTCCAATAACTTAGGAAATCACCAATGATTTTCTCTTCAGCAAGACAAACTTCTTGCTGCCTTAAGTCTTCATCATGGTTCATAAGATCCTTCATAGATATGTATTCTTCACCTGTACTCTATTCTGCTTCACAACCAGAAACTTATTTTCTCAACTTAGCTACTCTGAGTTCCTCTTCTAATAAGGCAATCTCCTTTTGCCTTAACCTTAATTGTAATGGTTGCCATTTCACTCTCTTCTTCATGAGCCAACCAACTCTCTGGATTTCCTTTATCATCCTCTCCAGTTTATTCTCTGATCTCAGCTATCTCTTTCCAATACTATGCATCAGTCAACTACCGCCTTATGCCATTTGCCTTGGTGTCTGCTTTCTCCTTTCTTCTGATGTGGTCTCTCTCAGAACCCCTGCTATCTCTTCTATGACTATCAGTGGTCATCCTTTTCTCCATGAGTTCTTCACTCACAAGATGCACTAAGCCTTTGCAACAGCAAGCTCTCCTGCTGCCACTTACCTCACCAATCCTTTCCTCCAGATTTGGTCTTTTGGCAAGTACCGCTTCTCCTTCTGCCGGAACCTTTTGAGCACTCTCTTCTACTCTCTCTAGGCTTCACTCTGCAACTTTTCAAGAGAACATCTTTTCTTCTTTTATCCAACCTCTATTGGGAATTCTCCAGGTTCTTCCACACTTTCTTCTTCACTTTAGAATCCTCTGCTGGACTCTTTCATCACTGCTCTCAAAGTAGTGATCTGCTTTTGCTGAGATTTCTCCAATTTCCCGCAATCTAAATTCTACAAACAATTCTTCAAACCAGAGTTAAACAATTTTCATCAACTCACCTTCTCTTGAGAACACTGCAATTTCTCTCCCTATCCAACCTTTAGTTGAATATCAGGTTCACTGCCATCATCCTCAAAACCTTGTCTTCATCATATCTGCAATCATAATTCTATCATCATAATTTCAGAATCAGATTTAATGTTATTTTACCTGCAAGATCCCTGCATGATCTGGTTCTTCATTCATTTATGCAAATCCTGTTCACTGCAAATATGTATCTTCTGCAAATCAGATTTAAAAATCTGATCTTCCTTCATTCTCTCATCACATGCACTCATTCATATTTAATTAAAAAAATTTCTTAAATTCTCAACAGAGCCTTTCCTTATCTGATACCACATGATGCCCGAGATAACCTCTCAATCCCACTATCACACTCTCTATGTGCATATAAAACTGCATTCAGTTCTAGCCAAATAATTTTAAATCTGGAAACTCGACAATAATACCTGCGGAAGCTTGAATCTCCACTTAAAATTTCAATGATTAAAACCATACTCTCACTTCATATACGAGGAAGCCCCACTTCATGAATCCATCTAAAACACGCACTCAGTTATATTCTCAATTTTTGTAAATTGATTTAAATTGTGGAACCCTTCAAAACCTATGGTTCAACCAGAGGATAAACTCTCAATGCATATAATATTCTCTTTCATTTAAAATCCAAACAAACCTCGTATCCAAGGTTTGTGATTTAATTTATTCACGGGCGGGAACCCTTTTCCAAATAGCATCATCGAAACTATTCGTTTAAATAACCATATAACTATTTGGCCCACAACTTATATACCCCGATTACCTTTTGCATATAACTATAACATGCCCCGCATACAAATTAATTTATACAAGGTTCGGCTTTATAAATATCAACATAAAATTTGATTGGGGCCCACATCACCTTACCTCATTAACTTCCGTACATCACACAATGTGACCACCGTAGATTTTCCAGCACTGACCATCGAACAAATATCGCACTATGAAGGTGCACAAGGCTTAATCTTCCAAAATTATATGGTATAAATGGTTTTGAAATACCGCTTATTGCCACACATCAAATGAGTAATGATATCGCTGATCCGGATTTATGCAGGAACGCAACAGAAGAAACATATAAACATAAATATAGAGATGCAGCGGAAATAACACTTCATTTCATTAATATCAACGAACTGAATTTTGCTTACAGACAGAATGGAAATAAAACTAGCTAGGGCGCTGGTAGCTATCTCTGAGAAGAGATGTGGCGGCTACCGGCCTCTCAACTGTGTTACAATGAGGCTCGAGGGCATATTTATCATTTAGAAATAATGGGAAATCCTAAACAGCCAAAACCCTAACCCTAGGAGATGAAGCGCCAAAACTATGGGCCCCGTTTGGGTAAATTGGTGTTTCAACTTCCCAGGGGCGTAACTTTGGCATACGATCTCCGTTTGACGCGTACCATACCTCGTTAGAAAGAGCTATCCGAGGACTACAAATTTGGAACGGGCAACATCGGTCCATGGACCCATGTTTCCCTCCTTGTTTTCCCAAAAACGTTCGTTTAGGGCCTCAAATCTTACCGAAGTTTAGGACCCGAAAACTCATAAAATAGTAAACTCAGGCCGAAACCTAAAACTGTAATAGATAAATTGGGAGGCCCGGGTGAATAGGCGGGGCACCACATCCACCGGACGATTCTCCCCCTTAGGAAGAAATGGTCCCCATTTGTTAAGTTCCTCCATGAGATGAGGAAACTTCTGCTGAACTTGATCCCTGGTGAACCACTTTCCTTGGTGCAGGAGTTCGCCAGATTTGACAACCCGATATAGTTGGATCTTCCTTTGGCGAGTGTTCTTGATTTGCATGTCCATGATATAATCTGTGGTGGCCTGTTCCATGTAGTCTGGGTTTAACTCTATTGGTGTGAGTTGTTCTGCAATGTCCGAGGTGTCCAGTAGAGGTGGGAAGTAAGGATGAAGGCGATCCACATTGAAGATTGGGTGTAGACCAAGGAATGGTGGAATACTGAGCTCGAAGGAATTTTTCCCTACAGCCTTGGTGATGGTGTACGACCCGTATCGGAGCGAGCGAAGCTTGCGGTGGGGTCTAGTGAGGCACTCCTTCTGCAAATGTAGCCATACTTTCTCACCCACCTCGGAAGTTGTGTGGCACCGTGTGGATCATGGCGTTGCTTCGTACTTGGTATTGGCTCGTCCAATATATCATGAACCTATTCGCGGATGTGTTGAGTGCACTCGATGAAGCTACTTGCTTTGTCAACTTCAGACTGGACATGGGCTGAATCGGCCTGAGCAGCTGCAAATGGCATGGCTACATCAATGGGACATAGTGGCTAGAATCCCAAGCCCACCCGAAAGGGGCTATGGTCGATTGAACTGTGGAGAGCCTAATTATAACTATGTTGTACATAGGGGAGGCTCTCGTACCATTTGCGTGGATTATTTGAATTGTACATGCGCAGAATGTGTACAATCATTCTATTGACGACCTCTGTCTGGCCATCTGTTTGGGGATGGAAAGATGTGGACTTGGTGAGCTTGGTATCCAACATCGACTCGCAGGTCGGACCAAAATGAAAGAGGAATTCGTGATCCTGACCACGATGATGCATCGTGGGATCCGAAAAATTCACATCATTTTCCAAAGAAGAGCGAGCAGCGTTTCGCCGTGATATTCTTCTTGCAGGCCGCCATAATGGCCATCTTTGAGAATCTGTCGACGACCACAAAAACAAAGTCATTTCCCTGCTTAGTAGAAGGCAGGCCCGACATGTAATCCATGGAGATGGATTCCCAAGGCCGACTAGGGGTAGGTAGAGGAGTATATAGGCCTTGCTTCTTGATGGTCGGTTTGGCAATGGCACAAGCAGTGCAGGATCTGATGTGCTTCTCGACATCCTTTCAAAGGTTCGGCCAATAGAAATACTTCTGCAGGATTGCTACTATTTTCTCGACCCCGAAATGCCCAGCGACTCGACTGTAGTGTGCTTCCCATATCATCTTGGCACGCTCGCTTGAAGGAACATAAAGGTGTCCCATGTGACATAAAAGTGCATCTTGGAGGTGAAAATTTGGAACTTGCGTACCCCCCAGGAGTGCCTTGAAAGTTTGGCCGAATTCTGGGTCACTCTCATAGAGAAGCGGCCAATCAGAAGTCTCGTGCCCACAAGCGTTGAGTACAGTGGTGAGCGCCACGATCGGTGGTCGGCTGAGGCAATCTGCAACATGATTGGTGCTACCCTTCTTATACTTAATGTTCAAATGAAACTGTTGCAGATATGTAGACCACTTCTGATGGCGATCATTCTGCAACTTCCCTTGTGTCTGTATGAACTGCAGGGGCCTGTGGTCTGTATGGATGATTGTTTCCTTCCCCAAAATGTAATGCTTCCATTGTCGACAATCTTGCACAATGGAGTACATTTATTTGTCATATGTGGGGTACTTGCGAACTGTGTCAGACAATGTCTCACTGTAAAATGCCACTGGATGTCCCTGTTGAGTAAGAACTGCCCCAATAGCATAGTCAGAGGCATCTGTCTCGATCTCAAATGGTTGTTGCAAGTCTGGTAAAGTGAGCACTGGGGCAGAACAGAGGCAATTTTTCAATTCTGTGAACGCCTTCTGTTGAGGTTCCGACCAAAAGAATTTTGCTCACTCCTCCCTTGGTGACTTGAATCAAGGGCCAAGTGATATGAGAGAATCCCAACACGAACCTCCGATAGAAATTAGCAAGACCCAGAAAGCTGCGAAGCTCTGTTATAGTGGTTGGGGCTGGCCAATCCCGAATGACTTGGATCTTGGCCGGATCCACATGCACCCCCCTTTCATCAATAATGTATCCCAGATATTGAACCTGGGTCATGCCAAAAGTGCACTTTTCCAAATTGGCACACAACTTGTGTTGCCGAAGTGTTTGGAGGACTTGTCGGATGTGGTGAAGGTGCTCTTCCCAAGTCTGGCTGAAGATCAGAATATCATCCAAGTACACCACTACAAATGAGTTGGTGAATGGCCGCAAGATGTCATCCATCATCCTCAAGAAGGTGGCGGGAGCATTCGTCAACCCAAAAGGCATGACCAGCCATTCGAAAAGGCCTTCCTTGGCTTTGAAGGCCGTCTTCCACACATCGGAGGGTTCAATTGCTACCTGGTGATACCCAGACTTCAGGTCAATCTTGCTAAAATATTTTGCACCTTTGAGTTGATCCAGAAGGTCATCAATCCGTGGGATTGGGTACCTATTCCGGACAGTGATCTTGTTCAGCGCCCGATAGTCAATACAGAGTCTCCACGTCCCATCCTTCTTCTGTACCAACACGATCGGGCTCCCACAGGCGATGAACTTGGTCTGATGTGACCTTTCTGCAACAGCTCCTGAATCTGCCTCTTGATTTCATCATTTTCCAGAACAGAGCGTCGATAGATCGGTCCATTGGGTAGTGGCGCACCTGGGGTCAGATCAATCGGGTGCTTGACCTGGCAGTGCAGAGGAACCCCCGTGGGTGAGGTGAAGATGTCCCCGTACTCCTCCACGACCTTATCCATTTGTTGTCGTCGTGCAGAGGGGCCCTGTCTGGAGGTCGTGGCCACAGTCTTCTTCTTGCCCTGGGGGCGGATCATCAGGAAAACGAATTTCCTGGTTTGGGAAATGAGCTTACTACATTGTTTTGCAGTAACCAAAGAGATAGCGGCAGGAGGTGGTACCTCTGGTATCCCGTACAACTTATTTCCCAAAGTAACAATAACAGCACGAGGTCGAGACTCATACACAGCATGACGCTTCCACAAGTATGGTTGTCCTAATAATACATCAGAAACATCAATAGGAGCAACGTCACATAATACCTCATCCGTGAAGGGCTTGATGCTATAGGGAAGGCGACACCGCTGGCTGACGCGGAGATCTCGTCCTTGGTGAAGCCACCCGATGGTGTATGGATGTGGGTGAGCTGTGGTCGGCAAGCCCAACCGCTTCACGGCGTCTGCTGAAATGAGGTTCTTTGGCTCCCATTGTCGACAATGAACTGTACAGGGGAGCCCTTTACCCACATCTGGGAGTGGAAGAGACGTTCCTCCTCCTCTCGATACCACCGATCCGGATTTATGCAGGAACGCAACAGAATAAACATATAAACATAAATATAGAGATGCAACGGAAATAACACTTCATTTCATTAATATCAAAGAACTGAATTTTGCTTACAGACAGAATGGAAATAAAACTAGCTAGGGCGCTGGTAGCTATCTCTGAGAAGAGATGTGGCGGCTACAGGCCTCTGAACTGTGTTACAATGAGGTTCGAGGGCCTATTTATCATTTAGAAACAATGGGAAATCCTAAACAGCCAAAACCCTAACCCTAGGAGATGAAGCGCCAAAACTATGGGCCCCGTTTGGGTAAATTGGTGTTTCAACTTCCCAGGGGCGTAACTTTGGCATACGATCTCCGTTTGACGCGTACCATACCTCGTTAGAAAGATATATCCGAGGACTACAAATTTGGAACAGGCAACATCGGTCCATGGACCCATGTTGCCCTCCGTTTTCCCAAAAAACGTCGTTTAGGGCCTCAAAACGGCTCCGGAAGTTTAGGACCCGAAAAACTGCTAAAAATAGTAAACTGTGCCGAAACTGAAAAACTGAAATATACAATTGTGGAGCCCCAAGTGGAATAGGCGGGTGACCACCAATATCCACCTGGATCAATCGCGTTCCCAATGCAGAAACCACTTACCATTTTAAGAGTTGTGTGAGACCACCTGTTTGGCTTTCAAAACAGCCTTTCCTATTGATGGTTCCTGGTTCCAGTTGCCCGCTTATTCAAGGTTTCGTTGCGCCTTCACTTTCAGAAATTCATTTGATGCAATTACCTTAACGTAGTATTCAATGCTCATTCTATTCCTCATACGTATTTTTCCACTGTGCATCCATTTCATTCAAGGCTACCTATGCAACCCATCGATGGAATCAATCTTTGCAATAAGATCCTCTCCATGAATTCCTTGACCACGCTCTTCCTCGGTTGCTTGTAATTCTATCGTGCCATTTATTCAATTTTTTTGTGATTATTTTTAAGCCTTGACTCCTCTTACTACACCACAATTCGAATTCACAGTTCCCTTTCGGGGTTACAACCAGAAAATCCCACGACATTCCATGGGTTTCCAAAATAATATTTCCATATGCCAAATTCTGAACTTGAATTCATATTTCCTCCTAGGTCATCAATCCTTGCAGTGATCGATTACTCCAAGTCCTCAGTTTCCTTAGAAATATATGTAACCCTCCTATGTTATAATTGAAATCAATCTACCCAATCATGTGCAGAATAAAAAATTAACCCCTTTCCACAGAGTTTTACAATGCTTACAAACCCTGAATAACTAACTCACGCTTCCACAAATACTTCAAGCAGTCGATACAAGCATAATCCAATCTGTCAGTAACACAAAGTTTCATATTTACCACAGAAAGTAAAATATTCTTCATACAGAATTTGACCAAGAATACATGTAAATTTCACACAGAATTTAGAAACAAATTCCTCATCAATATATACAAATGTGGTCAATTGCAACAACATTCACTTACAAATTTCTTGCTTTGCCAGATCTTCAATTCGATGGCCCTTCTACCTCCCTACTCTGTCTCTAAACAACTATCTCCCTATCTACCCGTAGGCTTCCATTTATACCAATTAATAATGAATCAGTTCAACTTCCTTAACAGCTCAATAAAGACTCTTGGAATTCTCCAAAGTCCTAAAGTTAGACTCAATTCCTAAAATTACTTAAACTAATCCAAAATTTACTCTTAACCCTCGGTTGTCTCTTCATATTCCTAACTAATCAACTTCCCCCTCATGTTCTCCAATGATTCGAGAACATTTACAATTCCTCACTATTTTATTCAAAAATACTAATAATTACATGAGAATTTAGAAACATAAGAATCGCTATGTCTTACAAAAAATAAAAATTATTTCTTGAGCCTAATGCCCTTGCATCAGAATGTATCATAGTGTATTTGTAAAAATCTAATTGTAACTCGCATGTTTAGGATACAAAAAGCCACCAATGTCCCCCTTGATTTATCCATCAATTAATCCATCAATTAATTTCGTTATATTTTGGATTTTATGTACTACATATATCTGCATTAGTGGCAGTCCTCTCTTGTAGGCTTCCCATTATTTTTTGAATTCCACCTATATTACTTCAAGGAAAAGGAGCAGTAAGTTACAGTTGTTATCATCATCTTATTTTCATAAATCTTCTCATATTTGTTTGTAAGAAAATATCAGATATTGGGCAAAATATTTCCATCTTCTAGAAACATTTTGATCTCTTGTCAAGTGATTAGCACAAGATAATATGCATCTTTAACCCATCTAAGCTAATGTGAGTTGGGACGATTTGAGTTTGGTAACTTGAGTTCCTTTTCCAATTGAAGAAAGAGAAGGTTGTTTTGGTTTCCATTATCAATGACCATATAAGATAGTTTTTTCTTGATTTGACAGTTCTAAGTACAAAGAGCTTCCTTGTTGCTGGCAAGGCTATCTTTGGGCATTACCATCCAGTGTGGATCAATGTAGTTTGGAATTTTGAAATCAACCTCTAAGTTTCCAACCTCTCAATCATGCTTAGAAAGGAAGTGAACATTTCATTTAGGGTCAAGTTCATCCTTATTCATTGTTGGTCAAGTTCATCTCAAGGAAGAACAAGTTTAGTATTGTGAAAGAGGCTGAAATCCTTTGTTTCATTGGTAAAGTTCAGTTTTTTCAATGGGTTGAGTTCTCCACTCAAGAGGGTGGTATTCACTATTACACTTAGTTGGCCTAATTTTGTAACAAAGGAAGTATAATAACCAGTCACAAGGGAGCTCAAATCTGGTCTTTGTCTTCTGGGCATGTTTCTGGAAGGTAGGATTGATATTTTTCTCATTTGCTGAATTTCATACCTCCTGAGAGTGACATTGCATTTAAGGATGAGTTGTTGGAAAAAATTCCTTGCTTGCTGTAGCATTATTGTGGGTTTATTTACCGCTTTTGAGTACTATGAAAATCTCTGTGCATGGGTTATGGAGATGCCTTAATTACATGTGTGCAAAGAGTGTCACTTAGGAGAAAAAGGGAGCCATAAATGCTACTGAGCTTTTACAATGTGGAATATTTGGTCGTACTCTAGAAATTAAGCTCATAATTCAAGGGGTCAACGCTGGTCCATTTCTGCCTTTAGAATTGATATTTCTCACTTATTTATAACCCTCCAAACTAGGTTCTATTTCCCATATTCGCTCATTGTATATGTCGATTTCAAGCTAAGAAATGGATTGTTTATGACTTGGCACTATCTTCATATGGCCTTATATCAGCAGTGTATAAAAATTATGGGTTTAATGTTAGTTTATGGGTTGAGAATAAATCAATGTGGATGATTACTTTTATGGCTCTCTTATCAGTCCATAAATTTTGTAACATGTTGCTGTGTAAGTCTAAATTAATTTCATGAGTGGAAAGGAGTGAGTTTTCTATTGTATAGTGCATATCATTAGTGTATCCCTTACCAAATTTAATTTAAATGGTATAATGTTGTTTGGAAATGTTTTTGGGAATTGTTATAGCACTATGTTGTTCATCTAAAATTGAATTGAAGAAATGTACACCTCGAGTAGTTCTACTCTCAAATTGTTAAACAAACCCCCTCACTAAAGAAAACCTTGAAGTCAGAAAACCAAATTTCCATTTGGAAGAAATTTTAGAGGGAATATTACAATGACAATTTTGAGGCACATTTGTCAGACTTTGGCATTGCGAAGTGTAGCCCGTTTGAAAAATCCCACACCCATATATATGTTATGGGTGTTATCGGTTATATTGACCTTGAATATGAAATAATGTCTAGGCTTAATGAGAGGTATGATGTGTACAACTACGACATTGTTCTTTTAGAGCTACTCACAGGGAGGAAATCTATGGATAATGACTCTAATTTTCTTTAGTTGGTAAGATGATAATGACTTTGAATTTTCTTCAGTTGGGATTGTCTTTTTTTTAATTGTGAAGATTTTTTGGCTTGGGATATTGCACGGACCAAGAAAATAAAGAAATAACTTTGGCTCATCTGAGTTTGAATCATCACTTTCTTCAAATCATCACTACCCTAGGAAAGTTGTGGATGGCATGAAAACAATTATATATGAGAACCATAAGAAAATGTGCAATATAACATTGGTGAATTGTTTATATGGTCGTGGTAAAATTAAAAGTGTTTTGACTTCTTTTTAAGGAATAGGTCATTCACTATGGACAGTACCATTTATGTCCCAGCAAGGAAAGGAAACAGAAAGTGACAAAGTCATTTAAAATGACAAGCTAGAGCATGTACCTTGTTTTTTAGAGGAATTACAAAGCTATTTCATACTTTTCGAGTAACTTGTGAATTATTCTTCATTGTTAACTGTTTGATCTGTATCACAGTTAGTTCAATCATTTAATGTAGGTTCTATCACTATTCCAAGGGATCCAAAGGTTTTTATCTGCACTCTACAAGCTCAAGTTCGCAATGTTGTTCTACCTATCTGGAGCAATCCAATGTTTTGTTGTTGCACTCCATATTTGATTACCTTTGTTATTTATATTATTACCCATGTATACACTGCCATAGGTGATATAATTGGAATAAATGTTTCGTTTATATTCTTATATCTTGTGTCTCTCTTTTTCCTAGACTCCTTGAGGCCACAATTTTTGCTTGAAGTGCTTCCAGAAATGGGTGGGATAGGGGTGGAAGAACTATGCAAAATGTTGATTTCCTATTCCTTCCAAAATGGTCTCTTAGCCCCGAATCAATGTAACCCTTGTAATAGCTATCCATATCGAAAAGGCTGTAACAAATGCATTTGAATCCCAATATTGAACTTTGAAATTTTATACATACATGTAGAATCAAGACAATCGTGATAAAGCTTTTATTAATGAATGTGAAAAACACAAGGGTTTATCAAATGAAACTAGTGGACAAATTTTTGTTACTATTCCAGTAGATCACTTTGGTCTAGTACTTCTAGATAATGATCCAAAACGACACCAAAGTATGCTTATGGGAGAATGTTGGGAAGACAGAATGGAATGTAGATAGTGGGGTGTTGATCTTCCTAACATTGTTGGAATTTCTAGGTAGTCTGACTATGATGCTCAATCTGTAGCATTGTGTGGTGGGTATGAGTATGATGAGGATGAGGGTGAATGATTTCCTTATACTAGAAGGTTTGCAACTTATTTTTCCTAAAACTACACATCTAGGAATCGTTATTACTTTATGGTGAAACCACAATCTATATGCTTTTATGACATAAAATTTCTTTTCATTATTGTTATTGAAATTTTATTAATAAAAATGCCAATGATACTAAAATTAGTTCCACTTTTTTGTATAATACTTTCTCTGATAAAAATTTATGACTTCTCTATGTTGTCGAAAGTGGTGGAAGAGATATTAGTGGGAATAATGGAAGAAATAAGGAGCATTCCTTTTACCAAAAGATTGATAAACCTAATGAGGCATTACTAGTTAGTTGTAAGATGGGCTATCCGACTTGTGTTTTCAGGTACTTTTTCAATTTTCTTAGCTTGAAACTGTGATAAAGAATGATATATACATGTGTGCTTTAGCTTATCAATTAGCATTAGGCTGCAGTTTTTTCATTATGTGGCTAACATAATTCTAATTTTCATGTTTGTAAGCCGGTTTCTAGTCTCACAAGGAGAAGAATTCATCTTATGCACCAGAAAGTAGTGTTAGATATGATGGCATATATAGTAATAGAATTGAAAAATGCTAGCATAAGAAATAAATTTATGTCATGATTATTAGCTAAATGGGAACCTTTGACTGAAGGTTGTTTTTTCCAACTTGTATTATGAGAGATCTTATCCTTTTTGCACAGGTTTTATGTTGGAAATAATATAGCCCAATTGCTTGCTTTGTGTCTAGTTCCATGTGGAATTTGTAATTTTGGCTTGTATAGGATTTGGTATCAAGTACTTAGTTATGGTTCTGAATATGGTATTCATGTTGAAATATTTTGTATACAACTGTGCTTTTCATAACTTCAACATATTATGCCAAGACTTTCTTGATTTGACCTTGGGGTTTGCATATTATGTCAAGCATGTTTGTTTGATTGCATGTCATATCATTATTGAAATTTACCTTAATTTTTCATTATTTTACAGTGATCTCTACAAAAGTCATATTCAAGGAAGCATTATAGAGGAATTTGACAATATGAAGAGCCTTATCAACACGGACTTGTATAGCAACAATATTACTGATGAAATTCCTCGATCATTGGAAAATTTGGAGGCACTTGTATTTTTTTAAGTTTTCTTTCTGTTATGTCTCAATGGTCATGATGGAAGCATCCAAACTGGGATTAATAATTTTAGAGATAATGTCTCATATAAAAAACTAAGGTGCTCCTATTCTCTTTCATTTTTCATGTCATATGATTGCTTATTGATGCTTGTATGATAATCACTAAATGAACAACCACTTTAAAAATAATTCATTAACTGGAGAAATTCCGAGGGAACTTAGTAAAACTTCAAACCTTAAAGTCATGTAAGTCAATTTCTTGTACATAATATTTTCTTTTATTATTATTATTATTATTATTATTATCTACATGAAAGAATTGAATATAAATTACTCCAACTCTTAATGGTTTATTGTTCTGATTTTATTTTCACTTGCAAGGAAGTCTCCAATAATAATTTTTGTAGGACTATTGCAAAAAATACACTATTAGGGTCACTGTAGTTTGCAAGATTGGCAAGAACAAATGTTGCAGAGCCAACATCAAAACCACTCTTGAATCTTAGGATCCAACCCTCCTAGATTCAGAGAGGGATCTCTCTATATAAGTGTTTTCAAAGAAATTATCTTTAATGCTTATGATATGATATTAGGCTAGTTATAAGGCACAAGGGTTTTTTTTTGTTTTGGTTGGGATGAATATCATTAAAATGAAGGAAGTATTTTGAGGGGTAAAGTTGTGAGCAGGTAGAAAATGGTTCAGCTAATAAAATAGATAAGAAACAATGTCAATCCATTGGGCTATGGAGTCACAAAAGGATTTAATTGCACATCAAGTTTCAAGAGTGGTCTACGGGGAAAATCATCTATGTCAAAAGATCTCTTTAAGTTGATTTATGGTATGAAACATTAAGTGGTGAAATAAGTAAACATATAAGAAAATAGAAAGCAACTTAAGATCAAGTAAGGAATTTTAACCTAGCCTGCTTTCAGCATACTCAAAAGGAAAACAAAGAATATCTTAAGATCAAGTAATAACTTGTAATCTAGCCTGCTTTTAGCATATTACCAAAAGAAAACATTCAAGATAAAAAAATAATAGCTTAAGATCAAGAAAGGACTTTTAAACTAACCTGCTTTCAACATATCCAAAGGAAAAAATTCAAGATTAAACATAAAAAATAATCTAAGATCAAGTAAGGACTTTTAACCTAGCTTTCTTTTGACATACTTTGAAGCGATCTTTTCAAAGCAAATGTTGGAGAAGAAACTAGAGGACCGGGAAAACCATAAACTTCTCTAATTCAAATTTACTTAGTAAACCTTTCAAGAACATTCAAGGATGGAATCTCAAGTTTTACACAGCCAGACATGGGCTCACCAACATTCCTGGGCTGATTACACTCTATTGAATTATCCTGAAATACACAATTAGCAGAAAACATAAAGATAAAGATTAATCAGTGAGATTTAGGGTACTTGACAGTAAATCCTAATCTATATTTGATGTTCTTTATCAGATAAAATGGACAGTATGGAAAACATGAGAAAAATAACAATTTACAATAAGAAAAACATCACCATTGACATAGACCAGGATCCCATAAATCATCTTGTATATTTTATGTTGAAACAAATTAAAATCTTCAAGTCCAGTGGGTCTTTACAACTTCAAACTTCTCATCTCAGCCTATCTTTCTTCTATTACAAAATAGAACTTTAGCAGCCTCAATAGCTACTTACATTCAACAAGTATGCAAAGACCAACCCTTACAATTTTCTCCTCCTGGAGTTTTTATAGAAGAATGAGGAGGTGAAGTGTAAGAAGGGTTCGTTTGTTCAATTAATGAAGAGTAAGTGCTTATCGGCCTTTGAGAGGCCTAGTGGAGAAGAAATGACATGTATTAACTCTTATTAATTTATTTTACATTAAATTTTATTTAACTTTAGTCACCTTTGTTGACTTTGGAGGTTTTGGTAGGTTGGCAATTAATTTTAAGCTATCTTTAGCAAAATATCTCTTACTGTGCATTTACTATGTACTCTTTTGAGGAAATAAGTCTGTAAGTGGAATTTTTGGTCTCCATAGAAGTAAAGGCTTTTGATATTTGGCATTTAAAGCCTTTCTTCTGTTGATCTGTCTGCCTTATCACTTTTAAACCCTGATTAGGCCTTCATATTTCTTTTGGGCCTTTGTAATCATCTTTGAGCTTTAAACTTTATCTGCTGATTGTATTTACTATTAAATATCCCTTTTCTATTTGACTTTAGGTCTTCATTGTAGGGTTAAGCTGCTTAATCTTCTACTGTTATGTATTTAACCCTTAAACTATTTTTTTGTCCTTAAACTATAGGATCAAGCCTTTAATCTTCAACTTTGTTCCATAATCCTTTATCTTTAAACTTCATCTTAACTGTTCTTTCTCTTTTGTTATGTACAGGAGGTTTTTATTGCATTGGAGGGTTTCGCTTAGCAAACCAATGCTCATGAAACAATGGAGAAGACAGGAAACTCAACCCATGGTCCCTTTTTTTCTTTTAATCAAGCACTGAGGATCGTCAAACTTGGCCTTGTCCCTTTATGGACTTTAGGGGGGGGGGGGGTTTCGGCCTTAAAACCATCATAAAACCTACAAAAATCTAATAAAACATGTTATTAAAACCTGCGAGGTTGGCCAGACTGCTTGCAAAGGCTAGAAAAGGTGGAAGAGCATTGAAACAGAGGGAAAATATGTGGAGGGAAGAAAAAATATGAAAGGAATGGTTTAAAAATCAAATAATGGCGTAGAATGGAAAAATGGTTTTGTGAAAACTGCCAGTGGTTTTCGTGTAGAAAATGAGTGGTAAGTAGTTTTACCTGGAGGGAAATCGATTCAATTAAAAATGGATGCGTGGCTTTTACAAAACCAGCGGTCTCGCGTGATGTTTTATTGTTAAACCGAGGCGGAAAAAATTGCACGAAAATAAACGTAGACCATTGGATCTGGGGGGGAGATCCAATGGCTATGGGAGAGCATGACGGATGGAAAGATGCTCGGGCGATGCTTTAGTGTGGGCTAGGTGGAAAGAAATGAATGGATGGGCATTTGAATAGTGGGAGGTGGGTCTGGCGGGGTTGGATGTCGGGTTAACGGAGATCCGTTGGATTTAAATGAATCAATGGTGAGATTTGAGGCGGAGGGTGGATGAATAGATATGGTTCGGGCGATCAAAGGATAGGAGGGGAGGTGTAATGACCGTTGATATTTATAGATCGACGGTGAGGATTGTTTCGTGTAATGAAAAGGCGGGGAGAAGAGGAGTGAAGGAATATGGTTTAAGGGATAAAGGAGGAGGGGAGGATGAATCAGCGCCGTCAGATCTCCCGGATCAACGGTGGAGATCTGTCGTTGGAGGGTAAATAAAGATGAGGGAGAAGGGGGCTAGGAATAAGGTAGGGGAATTGATGCAGGGGCATTAGATTCGGAAAATAATTTGTATTTTGTTAAACATAGGGGGTTTTATATTTTTGAGAAAATATTAATTTTATGTAAATATTAATGAGATTTTTGAGTGATTTTAATTAATTATTATGAGGATTTGTTAATTTTCCCAAATTATTTGGAGAACATGAGGGAAATTAGATTTTAGATGTCTAATAATTAATTATAAAGCCTAAGATAGATTTGGTTTCAATATTTTAGGGATAAAATCTAGATTGTAGGGGTGTTGAGATATTTGAGGAATTTGTTGAGTTATTAAACGGATTTGAACCTAAACTGGTTCATCCAAATTTGTATAAATTAATAATCCTTAAAGGAAAAATGGAGCAGAATAGAGGAATTAGTGAGGTTTGGACAACAGAGTTTATAAGCCTACGAGCTTTTGTAAAAGGGCCAATGATTGAAAATTAGGCCAGGAACAAAGATTTATGTAAGTAATTTCATTTTCTTATATGGAAGTGTGTTTTCAGAATCATATGGGTTGATTTTTTGAGCAAGTGTATATTTAAAACTTTGTAATTTGGGTTTAAATGGTATTCTGCATATGAAGGAAGAATCAATGTTATTTAATGTTGATTTTATGTTTTAAATAGAATGCAATAAAGGGTTGTATATGTTGAAAAATCACACAAATCAGAACCATGAACATTCACACAGTCAAATGGAGAATGAATCAAAGGCGCAGTGTAGGCAATCGATTGAAGAGGCTGAGTTTAAAGGAAGACCAAAATTCAATTAACAATGCAAGTTCAAACCAAGCTAGCATTGGAAGTGGGTAAAATGTATGCAGAATTTGAATAAATGTTGGAGTGGAGTTCTGAAATGAGGAACAATGAAGTAAAAATTCATGGAATGATCAATTAATGGCTCAATTGATATAGATTAATGTATAGAACCATAAGGATTCCTAGTTTGAATCAAGACTTATGAGATCTGGAAATGTGAGCAAAGTCACAGAAACAATGAATCTATCAACTGTGGAGGTACCATAGTAAAGTTTTTAAAGTCAATCTGTAGCAATTGAAATGTCATGAATGTTTATTGATGTTGTCAATCAGTCAAAGGAGCAGAACCTTAGCTGAAGGCGAAGTCAAAAGAGTTAAATTATGCATGAGGAATAGTAGTTGAAGAAGTGAAGCCTGGCAAAGGTCATTAATTTGTAGCGTTAAAGGCAGAGCTGGAAGTGAACGCAATTTGCATTGGAGAGAAACTTTTTTTCTTGTATAAAACGATGTTGGATGAATTAATAAAGTGAAGTGATTCCGACTTGACAAAAATTGAGGTCAATCCAAGCTGTGATACAGAGGAAATTGTGCTAGAAAGGAGCGATGAACTTCTGGTTTAAACCAAAATAAAGTGCCATTGAAACCTAGTGTCAACGCAAATTAGAAACCGAAGTCAAATAATGAAGAGGGATTTTCACTAACAGTGTGAAGGAATTGTGAAGTTGGATGGAAGCCAAAAATGCATGCATGGATGTGTTGGTCAATCTGGAATAAGTTAAAAAGGTGAAGGTGCAAGGTTTTGAGTAAATCTTCTACAAAAAGAATGGCACGGTGGAGAATTTAATACGGAGCCTGTATAAATGTTGCTATGATTCAGATGGTTGTGAACCATATTCAGAAAAATGAATGCCTTGGCAAGTGATGGAGAATGTAAGCTTTTATTAAAAGAGAATTGAATGATCTATGAAGGTTCTCATTGATGATTGAATGCATAATATTATATGCCTTGGTATTAAGTTTACCAAATTTGACTTTTGAATCGAATGTTAGCATGGATCAGATGCTATGATAAGTCTGGGTTTAATTATGAAGTTGAGTTTTAGAAATAGAACACTGGTTGTTAACCAAAGTCTTTTATAATACTTTTGAAAAGGCTTACATTTGTGAAACAAACCTTGGTATGAAATTCGTTGGATATTAAATGGAAAGAATTCTTTATATGGAGATTAAATGAAGGAAGAACCTTTATAATGTTTTGTTTAGCTTTTACAATGAAGAGAATTGTATATGTGTTGATATTATATGCTATGGTTTGAACCATGAAGATAAAAGCTTCCGCATAATTTATGAAAACTAAAGGAATTTTCCCAGACTTGAACTTTTATTTGGGGCATGAATTTAGAGATGCATTTTTATATGCATTTGAGAATGGAGAATGTGGGTTTGGCAGGGTGATCCTGCTATCAAGTGGTATCAAAACTAGAATAGCTCTGTTTGAAGATTCAAGTTTTTAAAATTGAATTAATTGCATGTGATGAATAAATATCAGATCTTGAAACTGATAAATATTGCAGTGCAAGTGAGAGATAAGTCAAGATCAACGGGATCTTGGAGGTGAGTTGATGATCATTATTATTGAACTCTGTTTTGAAGGTTATGCTTGAAAATTTTGGTTTACAGGCATATTGAAGAAGTATCAACAAAGAAAGAAGTAGATCACAACTTTGAGAGCAGTGATGAAGGAGTCCAACAGAGGATTCTAAGTGAATGTGGCAGAACTTGGAGATTCAACAGAGGTTGAATGAAAAGGACAAGTGTGTTCTTGGAAGTTGCAGATGAGTGAAACCTGAAGGAGCAATGAAGAATGCTCAAAAGGTTCCAGCAGAGGAGAACCAGTACTTGCCAAAAAACCAGATCTGGAGGAAGGGAATAGTGAGGTAAGTGGTAGCAGGAGAGCTTGCTGTTGTAGAGGCTTGGTACAGCTTATGAGTGAGGAACTCATGGAGAAAAATATGACTATTGATAGTCATAGAAGAGGAAGCAGAGGTTCAAAGAGAGACCACATCAGAAGAGAGGAGAAAGAAGATGCCAAATAAATTGGCACAAGATAGAAATTCACTAATGCAGAATATGACAAAGAGATAGCTGAGATCAGGGAACAGTTCAACAAACTGAAGATGATGATAGAGGAAAGCCATAGATTTGGTTGGCTCATGAAGAAGAGAGTAAAGTGGCAGAGGCTACAACAAAAGACAGAGTAGCATATGAACATGCATTTTTCATAGAAGCTAAGAAAGCTTGAACAGAGGATGAATGTACAGTTTGGATGTGCAGAACTTAGAGAAGTTGTGTTGAAAGTGGAAATTTCCTTTGGTAAAACAGAAGAGGAGATCATTGATGATTTCTTGAACTATTGGGTGAATCTAGATCAAATGGATAATGTAAAAACTTGTATTTCTATAACTGATAATTGTAATGTGATTACAAGTTTTGCAAAGACAGGTGTACAATCTTGTGAAGCTATCAAAAGTATGGGAAAGTATCTTTCAGGAGATAAATAATCTAAGGAAGAAAGAAGTGTTGCTTTTGTACTTGAAGCTGTTACAGCACAGGAAGAAATTCTTGTGAATGAAAAAGAGGATCAGTCTGAAGAGCTGATATATGAAACAACAGTTGATACTGTTGAATATTTTGATTTACAAACTAAATATTTGTGTATGAATGTAGGGACAATAAATGATGATGAAATACTTCAGCAATGCCACATAGAAATTACATTGCTAGAATATTTGTTGAAGAATTCAGATTATCATAGGGAGATTGCAGAAGAAGGTAGAGTTCATTACAGTGAACAAGAAAACATCAGGGAAGCAGATGATGTAGAATAAAGACTAGTTGTCAGTCTTGGGAATTCTTCAGAGAATTCTTTGGAGAAAATTAATCAGCATACTGATGTGCTAATAGAGATGGAAAATTCAGGATAGCATATTGAAGTGCTGGTAGAGGAAAGTAAGGCACTGAGGCCTTATGATTTTTATTTTAACAATAGTTTTGTGAATGCAGGTGTTGTTGCAGGTGCTGAAGAAAATTTGACTCAGTTGAGCAATCAAATGAAGGAGGAGGAAGAAAACTATGTGGACATATCTAATCCATGGAATGAAGAAGTTATGTTGCTGGGAATAATGTTGAATGATCAGAATTCAGTGTAGGAAAATTCTCAATTTCAGAATTGGGAATTGTAGAGGCAAAGAGGTGAAGATAGCAGAAAGAAGTACACAATGTACCAGTCCAGTAAATTGCTAATAGCAGACGGTAGAGAAGAAGTTTTCAGTTGCAGAAAAAAAGAGGGTAAGGTTGATTGGGTGGCAGTAGGAGCTTAGTAAGCCAGAGCTCATCAAGCAATAAGAAATCAGCAATCTAAAGAATTAGTGGACAAGGAAATTGAACTAATCAGAAAGATAATAATGAAATTATCTCAGAGGAAGATATCAGCAAGAAAGATAAGTAGCAACAACAGAAAAAGGAATACAGAAAGAGATTGTGAAAGTGCAGCCAATGGAGCAAGGCATCATAAGATATGGAGACCTGGAGAAAAGAAACAAACAACATATATAGATGATAAGCTGCAGAATAAAGTGTGGGATCCAGGGAGACAAAGACTTAAAAATACATGATCAGGAGATCATGATCATTTTCAACCTTGGGAGTCTGACGCAGGGGCATTAGATTCGGAAAATACTTTTTATTTTGTTAAACATAAGGGGTCTTATATTTTTGAGAAAATATTAATTTTATTTAAATATTAATGAGATTTTTGAGTGATTTTAATTAATTATTGTGAGGATTTGTTAATGTTCCCAAATGATTTGGATAACATCAGGGAAATTAGATTTCAGATATCTAATAATTAATGATAAAGCCTAATATAGATTTGGTTTCAAGTATTTAGGGATAAAATCTAGATTATAGGGGTGTTGAGATATTTGAGGACTTTGTTGAGTTATTAAAGGGATTTGAACCTAAACTAGTTCATCCAAATTTGTATAAATTAATAAGACTTAAAGGAAAAATAGAGCAGAATAGAGGAATTAGTGAGGTTTGGACAATAGAGTTTATAAGCCTACGAGCTTTTGTAAAAGGGCCAATGATTGAAAATTAGGCCAGGAACAAAGATTTATGTAAGTAATTTCATTTTTTTATATGAAAGTGTGTTTTCAGAATCATATGGGTTGATTTGTTGAGCAAGTGTATATTTAAAACTCTGTACTTTGGGGTTAAATGGTATTCTTCATACGAAGAAAGAATCGATGTTATTTAATGTCGATTTTATGTTTTAAATATAATGAATTAAAGGGTTGTATATGTTGAAAAAACACACAAATTAGAACCATAAAAATTCACACAGTTAAATGGATAATGAATCGAAGGCGCAGTGTAGGCAATCGATTGAAGAGGTGGAGTTTAACAGAAGCGCAAAATTCAATTAATATTACAAGTTCGAACAAAGCTAGCATTGGCAGTGGGTAAAATGTACGCAGAATTTGAATAAACGCTGGAGTGGAGTTCTGAAATGAGGAACAACAAAGTAAAAATTCATGGAATGATGAATTAATGGCTAGATTGATAGAGATGAATGTATAGAACCGTAAGGGATGCGTGGTTTGAATCGGGACTTGTGAAATGGAAGCATTGGCTTAGAGTCAAAACAATGAATCAATCGACTGTAAGGTGTACAAGTAAAGTTTTAAAGTTGATATGAGTTAAATCTTTAGTGAATATTTATTGATGTTATTACTAATCGATCGAAAATGAGAACCTTAGCTTAAAGGTGAAGTCAAAAGAGTTAAATTATGCATGAGTAATAGCAGTTGAATAAGTGAAGCCTGGCAAAGGTCATTAATTTTTAGTGTTAAAGGCAGAGCTAGAAGTGAACGCAACTTGCATTGGAGAGAAACTCTATTTTTTGTATAAAACGAAGTTGGATGGATTAATACAGTGAAGCAATTCTGAATTGATGGAAATTGAGGTCAATCCAAGCTATGATACAGAGGAAATTGTGCTAGAAAGGAGTGATGAACTTCTGGTTTGAACCAAAATAAAGTGCCGTTGAAACCCAGTGTCAACGCAAATTAGAAACCGAATTCAAAGAATGAAGAGGGATTGGCACTAACAGTGCGAAGGAATTGTGATGTTGGATGGAAGCCAAAAATTCATGCGTGGATGTGTTGGTCAAGCTTGAATAAGTTAGAAAGGTGAAGGTGCAAGGTTTTGAGTAAATCTGCTACAAAAATAATGGCACGGTGGAGAATTTAATACAGAGCCTGTATAAATGTTGCTATGATTCAGATGGTTGTGAACCTGATTCAGCAAAATGAATGCGTTGGCAAGCGATGGAGAAGGTAAGCTTTTATTAAAATAGAATTGAATGATATGTGAAGGTTCTCGTTGATGATTGAATGCATAATATTATATGCCTTGGTATTAATTTTACCAAATTTGACTTTTGAATCGAATGTTAGCATGGATCAAATGCTATTATAAATCTGGGTTTAATTAAGAAGTTGAGTTTTAGAAATAGACCAATGGTTGTTAACCAAAGTCTTTTATAGGACTTTTGAAAAGGCTTACGTTTGTGAAACAAACCTTGGTATGAAAGTCGTTGGATATTAAATGGAAAGAATTCTTTATATGGAGATTAAATGAAGGAAGAACCTTTATAAGGTTTTGTTTAGCTTTTACATAGAAGAGCATTTTATATGTGTTGAGAGTATATGCTATGGTTTGAATCATGAATATCAAATCTTCCACATAATTTATGAAAAGTAAATGAATTTGCCCAGACTTGAAGTTTTATTTGGGGCATGAATTTGGAGATGCATTTTTATATGCATCTGAGAATGGAGAATGTGGGTTTGGCAGGGTGAGCCTCCTATCAAGCGTGGTCTTGTGGAGAAAAGGTGACCTGAGGCGGGGTATAAAGAAAAAAGGAAAAAGGGCGAGGCGAAAAGGCGAGAAAAAAATGGGAAAGAGGGGAAAAATAGAGTCAGGGCAACCATTGATCTCAGTAGATCAATGGTGTAGATTGCATCGGATGTGGAAACATTGGAAAAATAGGAGGCATGGGTAATGAAGAAAATCGGTGAATTTCCAATGCGATGGGGAGTTACAGAGGGGTACGAGAGTAGTGGTCCCATGGGGAGGTAAGGTGACTAGGAGCGGAGGGAAAGGGGTTAGTGGCTAGGCACTTGGTCATAGTGCAGGGTTTTATGACGGTAACAAGGGAGGGGGCTTTAAGCCATGGTGGCTTAAGGCTTAAAATGGGTGGAAAAGGATTTTAAAGGTTTTTTAGGGTTTTGTTATGATTTTTTAGTCTTCTGATAGGTAAAATAGGGTAATTCAAACCATAAAAAAAGATTTATATGAGTTTAAAGTGGATTTTGGGAGGTTTTTAAGGAAAATGAAGGGTGAAGAGAAGGAGAAAAGTGTATTTATCAAAGGAAAAAGGAGGATGAATAAGGGAAAAAATGAGTGAAAATAGTTTTAGAAAATGATGAAACATGACCTAAAAATAGTCTTTTTGGATATCAGCATGGTTTCTTGGTGGATTTATTCAAGGAAACAATAGTGAAGATCAATCTTAAGTCAGAAAGCATCAAAAGGCTTCAAGAATGAGAAATGTCCTATGAAAATAATCTCTTGAAGGCTTTAAGACCTGTTTTAGCCATCATTTGCTATGGAAAAAATTTTACTGATGGCTAACAGTGGCTCCACTTGTGGATGACAGCTCCTTGGAGGTGTCAAGAACTTTCGAAATTTATCTTTGGGATGTAGAATTGTGCCTTTATACATTGAAAACCCTTCTTGTCTGATCATGCTGCTTTAGAAAAGATGATCAATATTTCATATCAGCAAACAAATTTCTCCCAAACATTCTACCTACATTGCCTACTTTTCCTAAAAAAAATTCTTCATAAGGTGCACTTGGACTTGAAAAAATTTTGACATCAACATTTTATTCTTTAATTGAAAAAATGAAACTAATATAAATCTACCCTTATTTCTTCTATGAGTTTAGATTAAGCGGTTGAACTCATTAATTCTCTACCTAAGCTACTATCTACCAGGATTAAACTGTTTGGTAGATTTTATTTTCTATACTCTAAAACAGAAATTTAAACCCAGTCAAATTAGGATTAGACTGTTTGATTTGCTATAGTGTCTATGGGTATATGTACAAGCTACACATAGACTTTATTTGCCGAAATTTAAAACAAAACTATGAAGGGTTAAGATCTAAAAAACAACAAGCATCCTTCATTCTTTATTTTAGCTCTGGTTTTGATCTTTTAGTGCTGTTCTTTTTCTATTCTTTCTTGGTTCATATTTTAAGTATGTTTGAACCATTCTTTCCTTCTCTTTGGCTCAGATTTTGGTTTGATTAGAGCCATTTCTTTCTATCCTAATCTAATCTACAGATAAGCCAAGATTAAAAAATTTGGCTAATCTGACTTATTAACCTATCAGCAATAAATTGAAATCTACCTAGTCATGATTAGGCTGTATGACTACATAACAGTGTGGCTTTTAGTAGTGGCATTTAAGCTTGCACACTTTAGATTTTCTCTTCTTTTTGGTATGGGGCTATACCTTTCTTGTTTGATTTCTACCCTCTTTTTCTATTTTTCTATTATTTTTCTATTTTTATTTTTTCAAATTCAAAAGCAGTGTTATATAAAATGAAACAAAAGGCTCTGAAACTAAAATATCAACTAACAGAAGTAATGTTTGAGCATCTTTCCATTGAGAGGGCCTCCAAAAAATTTAGCTCTATCTAATTCTTGTAAAAAGAATGCATTGTTTCCAATGGCACATTGAATAAGATTAGGGCCTTGCCATAAATTATCAAATTTTCCATGTTTGACCTTATCTTCTCTCCTTGAATCCCATTTTAAAACTTTATCACCAATTTTAAAATCACTTGCCTTATTTCTTTTTTCAAATAGATTCTTGACGTTTTATTGTAGTCGTTGTGCTCTGATGTATACTTCCTCCCTGCTTTGTTGCAAATGTATAGTTTGATTTATTCTTTTGGTCATATCATCATCTTCAGACTGTACTTTTTGGATGAGCTTCATAACTGACACTCCTAAAATGGTTGGAAATATTTCATCAGTTCCATAAACTAGCTGGTAAGGAGACATCCCAATTGAATTTTTAATTGACAATCTGTCTGCCCATAATGCATGTACTAGCTTACTGTGCCATGAATTTTTGCGCTCTTTCAGAAACCTCTTGATTATATTTACCAAAATCGTATTTGAGGATTATGCCAAACCATTACCTTGAGGGTAATAAGTTGTAGAATGACCCAATATGATCTGATATTTATGACAGAATTCTACCATCTTTTTAGATCTAAATGTGGCAGCATTGTCAGTTATGGTCTTCCTAGGACAGCCAAATCTAGACAATATATGATTTTCAAGGAATGAAATGATGATTGAATCTGTAGCATTCCTAGATGGGATGGCTTCTATCCACTAGGTGAAATACTCTGTTGCTGTGAGGATCCATCTATGTTTGGCAAATGAGGCAGGATGAATTTCCAAAATGAATTCTAGACCCCACTACTAAAAAGGAGATTCAACAGTGATTGGTTGCAAAGGTAAAGGAAGCAGTTTTCTTTTGCATTAAAAAATTTGGCATTTGTGACATGCAGTAATCACTTTGTGGACGTCTTGAAAAAGAGTGGGCCAGTAATAACCAGCCCTAAGGATTTTTTTAGTAGTTGACTTCCAGTAGAGGTGGCCTCCACATTCTCCTTCATGAAACTCATGTTTGATCTTTTCTGCATCATTCTCAGGCAAACATTTAAGAAATAATCCACTAAAAATTTTCCAATATAAACATTTATCCAAAATGCAGTAATTTACAGCTTTCAAATTTAAGAATCTTGCCTTTGTTTTAGAAAAACCAGCAGGGACATTAAGATTAAGCAAAACATACAAAATGTCAGCATAACACGATGAATTTAGAAAATGATCTTCAATAATTGGAGTTGTCAAATCCTCTTTTTTATCTAATGCATTAAACATGTTTATATCAAGAGCTTGAAAATTGGATTCAACCATAATTTTTGCTAGTCCTTGACCTTTTATGATCTTAGTGGGCTTGATTTCTAAGTCATATTCTAAAATTACAGCAATCCACTTTCCTCTTTTGCCATCTGAATCTTGGGTCAATATGTCTTTTACAACTAAATGAGGCACAAATGATATTATGTGGGAATGTAAAATGTAAACTCTAAAATCTTTTAAGGCTTTGACCAAGGCAAAGGCTTGTTTTTCCATTATATTGTACTTCGAAGGTGCATCTATTAATGCCTTGCTGAAAAATGCAATTGGTTGCTCTTGTCCATTCATGTTTTTCTGTAATAGAATAACAACTACTGTATGTTTTGAGGTAAACGGAAAAATGAAGAAATATTTTGTAAAATCAGGACTAATGAGAACTGGTCTTTTGGTAAGTGCTTGTTTTACCAGCTCAAATGATTTTTTTTCTTCTAAGGTTAATCTAACTTCTTCTTCTTTTTTAAGCATGTTTGTCATGTTTCTACCTAGTTTAGCTAGGTTGGGTATGAACCTTCTCAAGAAATTAATCTTCCCAATGAAAGATTGAAGTTCCTTGATGTTTCTAAGATTTTTGATTTGTAATATACCATCAATTCTCTTTGGCTCTATCCTTATTCCCTCTTTAGATATGATATGTCCAAGAAGTTTACCTTCGTGGAGACCAAAAAATGTTTTCTTTGGATTTAAAGAAAGTTCAAATTTTCTGCATTTTTCAAAGACTTTTCTCACGTGTATTAGGTGTTCTTCATCTATTTTATAATAGACAGTAATGTCATCTAAGTAAATCACTATGAAGTAACCTATTTCTTCTGAAACTGCAATATCCATGGCTCTCTAAAAATTGGCACCAACATTCATTAAACCAAAAGGAATTTTCAAATACATGAAAGTACCCCTAGGTGTAGTAAAGGCTATTTTAAGTTGATCATCAGGATGTACCAATAGTTGATTGTAACCTGAGAAGCCATCTAGCAAAGAAATTCTTCTAGAAACAACTACCCTTTGTAAGATATGATCCATTTTGGGTAAGGGATAATTGTCTTTTAGTGAGGCTTTTTTGATGTTTCTAAAGTCAATACAAAGCCTTATTTCTCTTGTTTTCTTCCCAACAGATAAAAGATTAAACACCCACTTTGAGTATCTAATAGGTACTATAATCCCATCATCATACATTTTTTTAATTTCTTTCTCTACCATAGGTAACTGAACAGGGTTAATTCTACGCAATTTTTCTTTAAAAGGCTTCTGGTTTTCTTTGAGGGGTATCTTATGCTATATTATTTATGTATCGTATGATTTCAGATCTTCATAACTCCATGAAAATACATCAGAAAATTCTCTAAAAAGCTCAATGTATTTCAGTTTAATGTGAGCTGGAAGTGTCTTGGATAATTTGATCATTTTGGGCTTTTCCTCATTGCCTATGCTACATTATTCCACTTCAGACTCCACAGGTTCCAGTTTTGGATTTTTGGCAACATCATTCAAATCAAACAATTCCTCTAATGGGACTAGTCCTCTTTAGATTGCATCACTTCTAATTCTTCATTTTCTAAATATGTGCTATTCTCTGTTTTATGATTGGGTTCATAGGTTAACAGATTTATTTTAGCAAGCTTAGGAGATATTTCTTCTTCAAAAAGTGGGTTTTCTTCAATAGGACAGACTTGTTCATACTCTAAATCTAATTTCGATGCTTCAAATTCATTTTTGGACTATAGGAAGTCTTCTATTTGTTTATCTCCATAAAAAACCTGCCATTATTTTTCATTATCTGAGACAGCTAGCCTATACTTGACTTGGGTAGTGCATTTCTTGGTTTCATAAGGTGTTAGACAAGTTCTAGTAGCAAAGGCTAACCCATTGGCAATGATATTTTGGTTTCTTGGGACAAAGGTAAGTTGGAATTCATCAAATTTTTTTAACAAGTCCATGGCATCATCTCTATAGGCTCTAAGTCTGGGATGTTTGTCACTATATTCCCCATTTACTTGCCTAATTATCAATTCTACATCTCCATGAAATTTTATTATTTTAGCCCCTATTTTCTTCAATAAATGTAGGCCTAAGATGAGAGCCTCATACTCTACTATGTTGTTTTCACATTGGAAGTTTAATCTATAGGAATGACCTTTAGCATGATTGGTTTTAGTGTTGTGCACCCATATGACTGCTCCTGCATAATTTTTAGAGAAAGACCCATCAAAACCCATATTCCGAAGAGGATTGTTTTCAGATTTGTCATTTACTTCATTGTTGTCCTCTATGTCTTGTTCATTTCACCTATCACTGTTTTTTTCTTGTAGGTATACATCATGTTGCATTTTGTTTTTTTCTTCAATATATTCATTATTTTGAGGCATTATTCTTTGATTTTCATGATTTTCACTATGTTTATGACTGTTTTGAACCTCAATACCAGTGGTCTATTTGCTGTAATTTTCTAAATCGGAAAACTGTCTTTTATTTTTCTCCTTATTTTCCTTTTCATATATGGCTGCCACTATGTTTGGATGGGGTGGGAACACTAGATTAGGTGATGTTTCATTGACTAACTCTTGCTCATTAGGAATATCAACATTATAAATAACGAATGAGTCAAGGTTAGTGTGAATGGAATAAAGAGGAGAGTTTTCTAGTATTTATTGGTTACTCACCATGTATTTCATGTGTGTTTCCCTATAGAGTCTTCTAGGTTGACTGAAAAAATGGATGGTGGCATAAGTCATATCCATCTGCATAGTGCCTTGTAACTTAACACCCCATGATCTTGAAATAAGCATGACATATTTGGGGGGTATATCAGCCACAAGAATGCCCATCACTAAGCTTTTGGTTGGAATTTGAGCTAAGTTAACACGTAGATCTTTTATCAGGCCTAGGCATCTTACTCTACTTGAATCAAAGGAATATAAATCTTTATAAGGTCTAGTTACCTCAAGGCCTAGTTTTTCCATGATTACTTTAGGCATGAGATTATGTGATGCCCCTGAATCTAGCATGGCATTGTGAAAAATATTATCATGGATGTTCAAACTAATGTAGAATGAAGGGGTTGTTCCTTCTTGAAATTTACCTTCAATTTTAGGACCAAACAGAAGCTTTGGTGTATCACCATTTAAATTAATATTATCATGAATTTCTTCTATGTTTAGAGCTTTAAAAACTTGACATCTATATACATTTTGAGTGACTAACTCAGTGAGTTGGATAGGGATTTTAATTTTGGCAATTTCACTCTCAAGGTTGAAGGGAATCTGATTTTTCAAAAAGTTTGATTCAACATTCTTAGTCACTATTTCATCAGCAAAATTAGCTTGTTGATTTTTGGTATTTACATCAGTTAAAATGGTTTTTCAGGAGCATTCACTGAAATGCGAGTGCTGCTAGGGTCACCACTATATTTTTCATTGATTTGGGTGTCTTTTCCCCAGTTTCGATCAGAAATTTCAGCCACTATTTTGTGATTTTCTGCTGTCTTTTTAGAAGAATTTTCAGGGTTGTTTTTGGCAGAATTTTCAAAGCTTTTCTTCTTGGGAGTTTCTTCAATCTTTTTACTTCTTAGGTAATATTTTTTAGGTGATCCCATGATGGAATTTTCAAAATTTGGTTCATAGTATTTAGTTACTAGTCTTCTGTCATCATAGGGTTATTTAGACCTTGTTTTCTTACATAAATGAAATGAGAATCCTCATTACTTACTCCCAACATGTTCATCTGCTCACCCTCTGTTTTTTCATTTTTTTCTTCATCCTCATCTACACAATTTTCTTGGAAAGGAGGTTTGATCTATTGATCAACATCTCTTTGTTTATTTTGAGGTTGATTTCTCCTAAAGTTCTGATTTTGGTTTTGGGATTGATTTTTGTTTTGAGGAGCTGATTGATTTTCTCTAGATTAAGCTCTCTCAAGCATTCTCATTCTCTCCATCATCTTATCCATCATCATTTCTAGTTTTGAGTCAAATTTGGAAGGTACAGCTTCATCCCTATATGATACCCTCTTCTTAGTTTTGATTTTGGCTCGCTTCTCAATCGGATTTGTTTCCACACTAAGACCTACCTTATGCATGTCTTCTAATGTTAAGGGATCCCTTTCTCTTAGCTGATAAGCCATTTCAGGATCAAATCCTTCATGGAATTTGGCCAAAGTTGAGCCTTGTGGAGGTTTCAAATCTGGGGGAAGTGCATTATAAAAGCTATTAAATCTAGTGCAATAATCTTGCACACTCTCCCAAACATTTATTTTGAGGTTGTTATAATTTGAAAGTATTTGAAGAGGGTTCTTCCTAACTTGTCATTTTTTTATAAATGTTTGATGGAAATCTTGGAGATCATTGATACTATGAGGTGTTAAGCCTTTGAACCATTTTCTTGCTTCACCCCCAATACTTTGAGAAAATAATCTAAGTTTAATGGTCTCATCATCTATCTCATTTCTATCAAAATAGTCATTCATCTTGTCTACATGTATTTGAGTAGTAATGGAACCACTAGCATCACACAATGGAATCTTAGACTGATAGTCCTGTGGAAAATTGGCTAAAGGTAAAGGTAGGACTATAGGAGCATACCATGCTGCCATGATAGGAGGTTGTGGAAAAAATGGGGGGTTTACAAGTGGAGTGTTTATGAAAGGAGGAGGAGAATGGAATGGGGTAGTTTGACCAGTGGGTATATGGATAACAGTAGAACTTGGACCAGAAAAAGACTGTTGCACAGACATAGGATGAGAAAAACCAAAGTTATGAATGAAATGAAGGTGAGGTGGAGTGGTTTATCTACTACCAGGATGTTCACCACTATGTTGGGGTGAGTGTGGAGTCTCAAAGTATATCTGATCTATATCGTCAAGTGACCTAGTTCTGAATGGATTTCCTAATTCAACTTGCTTATTTTTCAGAGCTAAGGGATTTTTAGGAATAGAATTAGCTCTATGAATTGGTCTGGCAACAATTGATTTCTTGTATTTAGGAGATTTCCTAAGGATACTTTCTAGATTATCAACTACCTCAGGAGGATTTGGGTTAGGATAGGCTCTAGTATAAATTCTTCTAGAAGCCACTATGTAGTGTTTTTAGACCCAATGATGAGAAAATTCCAGCCAAGTATGACATTATTTTAAAGGCTAACTAATATTTTCAAAGAAAACTCAATCTTCAAAGTATTCTTACTTGATTTTATATGATGCTATGATAAAGGTTTCCCAGTGGAGTCTTAGGAAAAACCAGTGGGGTCAGTAGGCCTACTGAATACCAATGGAGTCGCCAGGTGAAGGATTTTCACTTGTTTTTCAAGGTTTGGTTGTTTTTCATCATCAACAATAAAAAATAACCAGTCTTGGTGACACTTGTTTCATTTTGAAACAGGGGTTATTTGAGTTGCGAAGTTATCTATTAATCAATAATATCCCCAGGGTGGTCTCCAGTATGTTAGGGTCTCTGTATTTTGCAATATTGGCAAGAAAAAACGCTGCAGAGCCAACATCAAAACCACTTTGGAATCTTAGGATCTATCCCTCCTAGATTTAGAGAGGTATCTCTCTATATAATTGTTTTCAAAGAAATGATCTTGAAGGCTTATGATATGATATTAGGCTACTTATAAGGCACAAGGGTTTTTGTTTGTTTTTGCTGGGATGAATATCATTAAAATGAAGGAAGTCTTTTGAGGGGTAAAGTTGTGAGTAGGTCGAAAATGGTTTAGGTGAAAACATAGGTAAGAAACAGTGTCAATCCATTGGGCTATGGAGTCACAAAAGGATTTAATTGCACAACAAGTTTCAAGAGTGGTCTATGGGGCAAGTCATCTATGTCAACTGATTTCTTTAAGTTGATTTATGGTATGCAACATTAAGAAGTGGTGAAGGAAGGAAAAATATAAGAAAAAAGAGAGCAGCTTAAGATCAAGTAAGGACTTTTAACCTAGCCTGCTTTCATCATACTCAAAAGGAAAATAAATAATAGCTTAAGATCAAGTAAAAAAATTTAATCTAGCCTACTTTCAACATATTCCCAAAATAAAACATTCAAGATAAACAAAGAATAGCTTAAGATCAAGTAAGGACTTTTAACCTAGCATTCTTTTAGCATATTCAAAGGAAAACATTCAAGATTAAACATAAAAGGTAATCTAATATCAAGTAAGGACTTTTAACCTAACCTGATTCTGACATACTTTCAAGGGATCTTTTCAAAGAAACTGTTGGAGAAGAAACTAGAGGACAGGGCAAACCATAAATTTCTCTAATTAAACTTTACTTAGTAAACATTTCAAGAACATTCAAGGACAGAATGTAAAGTTTTAC
Source organism: Pinus albicaulis (assembly GCA_034641835.2). NCBI lineage: Eukaryota > Viridiplantae > Streptophyta > Pinopsida > Pinales > Pinaceae > Pinus > Pinus albicaulis. The sequence goes on along the minus strand of CM076581.1, from coordinate 1,199,466,248 downwards.
ACAACCAGACATGGGCTCACCAACATTCCTGGGCTGATTACACTCTATTGAATTATCCTCACATACACAATTAGAAGAAAACATAAAGATAGAGATAAATCAGTGATATTTAGGGTACTTGACAGTAAATCCTAATCTATATTTTCTATTCTTTATCAGAGAAAATGGACAGTATGGAAAACATGAGAAAAATAACAATTTACAATAAGAAAAACATCACCATTGACATAGACCAGGATCCCATAAATTAGCTTGTATATTTGATGTTCAAACCAGTTACAATCTTCAAGTCGAGTGGGTCTTTACAGCTTCAAACTTCTCATCTTAGCCTATCTCTCTTCTATTACAAAATAGAGCTTTAGCAGCCGCAATAGCTATTTATATTCAACAATTATGCAAAGACCAACCCTTAGAATGTGCTCCTCCTGGAGTTTTTATAGAAGAATGAGGAGGTGAAGTGTAAGAAGGGTTCATTTGTTCAATTAATGAAGAGTAAGTGCTTCTTGGCCTTTGAGAGGCCCAGTGGAGAAGAAATGACATGTATTAACTCTTATTAATTGATTTTACATTAAAATTTATTTAAATTTAGTCACCTTTGTTGACTTTGGGGGTTTTGGTAGGCTCGCAATTAATTATGAGCTGTCTTTAGCAAAATATCTCTGACTGTGCATTTACTATGTATTCTTTTTAGGAAATAAGTCTGTAGGTCGCATTTTTGGTCTCCAGAGAAGTAAAAGCTTCTGATATTTGGCATTTAAAGCCTTTATTCTGCTGATATGTCTGCCTTATCACTTTTAAACCCTAATTAGGCCTTGATATTGCTTTTTCACCTTTGTAATCATCTTTGAGCTTTAAAATTTATCTGCTGACTGTATTTACTGTTAAATATCCCTTCTCTCTTTGAATTTTAGTCTTCATTGTAGGGTTAAGCTTCTTAATCTTGTATTCTTATGTATTTAACCCTTAAACTATGTTTTTTTCCTTAAACTGTAGGATCAAGCCTTTAATATTCAACTTTATTGCATAATCCTTTATCTTTAAACTTCATCTTCACTATTCTTTCTCTTTTGTTATGTACAAGAGGTTTTTAGTGCGTTGGAGGGTTTCACTGAGCAAACCAATGCTCATGAAACATTGGAGAAGACAGGAAACTCGACCCATGGTCCCTTTTTTTATTTTAATTAGGCCCTAAGGATCGTCACCCTTGTCCTTGTCCCTTTATGGACTGTAGGGGGGGCTTTCGGCCTTAAAACCATCATAAAACCTGCAAAAATCCAATAAAACATGGTATTAAATCCTATGGGGTTGGCCATACTGCTTGCATAGGCTAGAGAAGGTGGAAGAGCATTGAGATAGACGGAAAATGCATGGAGGGAGGAAAAAATATGAAAGGAATGGTTTAAAAAGCAAATAATGGCATGGAATGGAAAAATGGTTTTGTGAAAACCGCTAGCAGTTTTCACGCGGAAAGTGAGTGGTAAGTATTTTTACTCGGAGGGAACGCAATTTAATAAAAAATGGATGCATGGCTTTTGCAATATGATCAGGAGATCAAGCCTCTTGTAGAAAAATGCTCAAAAATGAAGTTGCTCAGAATTGGTCCAAACCATATCGACTGGAAAGAGCTCGCCAAGAGGATCCTGTAGCCGTGAACATCACTCAAATCCGACGCTGTATGAAGAAGATATTCATCTTTGAAGTTCGCCAATTTCAATTAAAAAGTGGCCCAAAATTGACTTTATAAAAAATATATTTTTATTAAAAAAAGAATATTCCACACAATATTCTGGGAATATTCCATGAAATATTCCATAGAATATTCTACGAAATATTTCGAGCACAGCCAATTACAGGGTGCCACGTGGCCAGCACGGAGGCCGCCACCTGGCCCCAAGGTGGAATGGAATGGGCTATGCAAATTTTGTTATGGACGATGAAGTTCGATCTCGGGTCGGCGGGATAACAGCGGAGTGGTTATACCATTGGACCACGTGTTCAATTATTTAAACATGGCACGACATTTATTTTTAAAATTGAACTTTTTGTTGACGCGTTTAACTCCGTGGGACGTGGTCCCGTGTATATAGCGCCCGGAACGGAGTTCTTTTTATGATATGGTTGTGACTTTAATAAACTCCGCCATAGTTCAAAGTTCTTCAATGCATTCCGATCGGTGCGGTAATGTGGACCTTATCTACTAGCCCCCAAAACTAGCGGTCAGTTCGGCAGACCCCCAATTTCAGTGGCTAACTCCAGTTCTGTCGATATTATCTCGCAGTTAGCCAGATTTCGTGGAGTTTTGTTAGGCCAAACTGGCAGTTGGAGTAAAAGAGCCATAACTTTTGGCTAGGAAAAGCCTTTTGATACGAATTGTTTTTTGATTCTAGGGTATTGGATCATTCTAAAGCTATTGGGAGTGTTTTCAGAGCCATCAGGGCACTCTAACAGAGAATTTACCAGCGTTTTTGGTCGTGGAGCCATCAGGGCCTAAGGGAAGAAGAGCTGTTTTGGACTACCTTCCTCCAATGGAGGTGATTGATTAGTCATTTTATACTGATTTCAGCCTTCTGAATCTTAATTTGCAGTGAATTTTTCCATTTGAGGCTTCTATACAATTGTATTCACATTTTGAGCATTTAATCAAAGAGGAAAAAGCCTAATTAGAGGCTTTTGGACCCAGCGGAGGTAGCCCAAGAGAGGGGTGAACCGCTTAAACAATTATTTGCTGTCATACTGTATAATTTTGCTGCATATTTTTAGATTCTGCTCCTTTCAATAGTAAATTTTTATAAGTAAACTTTTCCCAAGCAGGTTTAAACAGAGAAGAAAACTTATTAGTTCATCTTCAAACCACTATACTTCATTTGCAGAATACATAATATTGCCTATTCACACATTAAAGTTGGATTAATGAATACTTTGCATAAACAAATACTTTCATTGATCGGATCTCAGTGATTACATTTTATTTCTTTAGGCAGAGTCTGTAAGAGGGCCAAGTAGCCACTAGGTTCATCCTTTCTTTGAAAGGTGAAATATCCAGTAAATGCCCCTACAGTCAATCTTTGTATGAGAAATACTTTGTTCTCACAATATCAAATCAGGTTGGTATCAGAGCTCAAGGTTTTTCTTAAAATTTTGTGAGATTTGTGCAAGTAAATTGTATTATTCTGCAAAATTTGATGCTTACTAGGCTGAAATTTCAAAGAGGGGAAGGTCAATTGGTTAGAGAACAAGTTAATCCTCAACCAAGGAGGGCTAGAGTGCCATTACATCCACCTTCCATTTCATCCTCAATAGCCTTAGAATCAGCCACAAGCATGTTATCCAGAGAAGGAGAAGTACATGAGGAAATGGATCCCAAGGAAGAAGAAAGAGTCTTTAGAAAAGATTTCTTGGACTTGACTGAGATGGTTAGGATCCTATACCAGGAGAGAAATGATAGGATTAATAGAGAAGGGTCTAGAAACCAAAGAGAAGAAGGAGATTCTTCAGGAGGAAAGAAAGACAAAGATGAGTCGAAGAAAGGGAATGGAGGAAATGGTGATCCACCATCTCCATCATCATCCTCATCCTCCACATCATCCTCTTCAACTTCTGAAAATCAGTCACAAAAGACAAAAACATCTCTTAAAAATCCTTTGTTAAAGCTTGATGTAAAGTTTGAGTTGCCGATGTTTAATGGTGATGTGAATGTAGAAAAATTGGATAACTGGATTAGACAGCTGTAAGTCTATCTAATAATTCAGAATTTTCATGATGATGACACAAAAATCCAATTAGCCTCTTTGAGAATGGATGGAGTAGCTTTGGTTTGGTGGGAAGCCAAGACTAGAGAGGAGATTAAAAAGCATGGTAAGATAACTCTAACTTGGATTGAGTTTATTACAACTATTAAGAAACAGTTTTATCCTCTTGCTCATATTCAGAAAGCAATCATGAATTGGAAAAATTTTAGGCAAATTAAAGGTCAAAATGTGCAAGATTATACCCAAGAGTTTAGAAGGAGAGCACTTCTACTTGGAGTAGACTTACAAAGTAAAGACACCTTGTTGAAATACATAGGAGGTTTGCACAGTTACCTTAAACATACTATCCTAATGTTCAATCCTACCAGCTTATATGAAGTCTGTGTGCAGGCTACACATTTAGAAGCTAGAGGAAAGAATACTTTTGATGAGGGTAGAAACAAGACTTTCAAAGGAAAGAAAAAAGAGAAAAACAAAGGAAAAGGCAAGAAAAATGCATCTATCAAACAAGAGGCTGAAAAGGTCATTTGTAAACATTGTTCAAAGAGTGGCCATGAAGAGAAAAACTGTTGCAAACTTCATCCTGAAAAAAGAAACCAGTTTAACAAAAACAAGGGAAAGAAGAAAAATGCAGCTACTACAACTACACCACAAGATTTAGGTGATGATTTAGGTGACGAAACAAAAATTACAGCCATGGGTTTGAAAAGTTTTAAAGGGAAGGAAATTGAAACTCAAGCAAGTGCTAGTTCTTCAAAATGTCATACACATACTCCTAATGAGGAAGAAAGAATTGAACTGTTCCATGTGAGGGTAGTCTCAAAACATACCAAAATTGACACACTATTTGACAGTGGGTCACAAGCTAACCTCATATCTGAATATTTGGTCAAGCAGCTTAAACTTGAGACCATTCCACATCCGAAGCCTTATACACTTGGATGGATATGCAAGGATGCCAACTTGCAAGTCTCAAGAAAGTGCATATTGCGCTTTGCAATAACTGCACACTATATTGACACAGTTGAACTTGATGTGGTGCTGCTTGATATATCTGGTATTGTTTTGGGAAGTCCTTACTTGTTTGACAGGAAATCGATCTTCTATCGCCATGAAAAAAAATATCATATTTTCAAATATGGCAAGGAGTTTATTGTCAGAGCTCATCGCAAGAAGAAAAATTTTGCAATGGTAAATGCAGGACAGGTAAAAAGGCTAGTCAATTCAAGCAAGAGTTTTGTACTTCTTATGGTCAAGCCAAAGGTTGATGTGAATCATGATTCATTTGAAAATTGTGATGTGAAGCTTAAATATGATTTATATGATGTAGTTGATGCACATCATGAGATTTTTCAAGAGCCAACAGGTTTGCCTCCTAAAAGGGAAATTCAGCATGAAATCCATTGACATCAAGATTGTCCTCTTCCTAACATAGGCATGTATCGCATGTATGTTATGGAGAATGTTGAAATAAAGAAGCAGATTAAAGAGTTGTTGGACAAGGGTTTCATAAGGCCAAGCACTTCGCCATGTGGGTCACTGATAGTGTTGATTCCGAAGAAAGATGGAACTTGGCGTATGTGTGTTGACTTCATAGCTTTGAACAAGATAACGGTAAAGAATCGTTACCCACTTCCAAGAATAGATGATTTGTTAGATCAGCTGAAAGATGCAATATATTTCACTAAGTTAGAATTAAGAAGTGGTTATCATCAAGTAAGAATTGAAGAAAGAGACATTTGGAAGACAGCTTTTAAAACAAAACAAGGACTCTTTGAGTGGGTTGTGATGCCATTTGGTTTATGCAATGCACCTGCAACTTTCATGCGGGTAATGGATGATGTCTTACGTCCTTTTCTTGATGATTTTTTTATTGTCTACTTAGATGACATCTTGATTTTCAGCAAGACAAGAGAAGATCATGTCATGTATGTCAGTAAAGTACTTGATGTTTTGAAGAAAAATCAGTTATTTATTAAGGTGTCAAAGTGTGAATTTGGAAAGACTTCTTTGGTTTATTTGGGACACATAGTAGGTGGAGGCGCTTTGAGAATTGATCCTTCCAAAGTAAAAGCTATTGTGAATTGGCCTACTCCCAAGTCCATTACAGAGGTAAGAAGTTTTTTGGGTGCAGCTCAGTATTGGAGAAAGTTTATTGCTAACTTTTCTGCCATAGCAGTTCCTATGCATGCAGTGACAAGTGTGAAGCGTGCTTTCCAATGGGGAAGTAAGCAACAAAAAGCTTTCAAATATTTGAAAGAAAAGATCAGTTCAGCTCCGGTTCTTTCATTACCAGATTTGAGACAGCCATTCGAGATTCAGACAGATGCTAATGATTATGCCATGGGTGCAGTTCTCTTACAGCATGGTAAGCCTATCGCTTTTCATTCCGAGACATTTAATGGTGCTGTTGTGAAATATCCTACATATGATAAGGAGTTGTATGCGTTGGTACAAAGTGTCAAAAAGTGGAAGCACTATTTGATGGGCAAAGAAACAATTTTGCATACCGACCATCAGCCTTTACAGTATTTGCAGTCACAAAGTAAATTGCAGCAGTCACAAAATTTCAGATGGATGGGTTTCCTACAACAATTTCACTTGGTAATAAGGTACAAGAAAGGTATTCACAATAAAGTTGATGATATGCTTTCAAGGCCTATTATTAGTGCTAGTATTTTGCTTAAGAATGATTCTATTGTGCATGAAAGCTACATAGAACAGTATGCATCAGATGAAGATTTTAAAGAGGTGTATGCTAATTTGAGTAAAGGGAATCATGTTGAGGAGAATGATTATCATTTGCATAATAATTTCTTGTTTCACTTGGGAAAGTTATGTATACCACAGGGAGAGAGATTAAGCATGATGAGAGAGGCTCATTCTTCTCTTATTGCTAGTCATTTCGGTGTAAGAAAAATGATGGCACATCTGCAGAGGTATTGTTATTGGCCTTGCATGGTAGATAGTGTTATACATTTCATTAGAGGTTTCTCATTATGTGCTACAAGAAAGCCTAGCAATAGGAAGCTTGGATTGTATACGCCATTTCTGGTACCTTCTAGACCATGGGAAAGTGTTTCTATGGATTTTGTTGGGGGATTACCATTATCTAGAAAGCAGCATGATTATCTTTTTGTAGTAGTTGATCATTTCAGCAAGATGTGTATTCTTATGCCATGTAAGAAAACTATAACTGCTGAACAAACTGCTGATTTATATTTTCAACATGTATGGGTTCATTATGGCTTGCCTACTTCTATTGTTAGTGACAAGGATTCTAGATTTGTTGGGAATTTTTGGTCCAATCTATGGAAGATGATGGACACCAAGTTGAAGAAGAGTACTTCTTTCCATCCGAAAACACATGGCCAAACAGAGGTAGTGAATAGAACCATTGTGAATATTTTGAGAGGGTATTGCAGCAAGCATCCCAAGCTTCGGGATGAGCATTTGCATTACATTCAGCATGCTTACAACCGGGCCAAACACTCTTCTACAAATACTTCGCCATTTGAAGCTTATTTTGGATATTTTTCTAAGTCACCATTAGACTTCATTCTTGGGAAGGATATTGCCATTAATGGGCATAGTGACGTTGACAAAGCTCACATGTTCATTGAAATAATTTAGCTCATTCATCAGCAAGTTCAAGAACAACTTGAAAAGAGTCAAGGCAAGTACAAAGAAAGACATGACAAACATAGAATTGATCACAAGTTTTAGGAAGGAGATGAGGTATGGTTACACATAAGTAAGGATAGAATGCAAGGAGAAGGTAAAAAGCTGAAGCCTATTCGTTATGGTCCATTCAAAATCCTTAAACAAGTCGGAAATAATGCTTTTCAACTAGATTTGCCTTCATAGATGCAAATGTATTCCGTTGTTAATGTGGAAAATTTACGTTTGTATGAACCTCCTTTTATTGATGATTTTGAAAATCATATTCAGCTACCATCTATAGAAGATTTCTTGCCAAAATTTTTGGATGAGTTGAAAGAAGATGCAATCCTTGACAGAAGGACACACACTTCAAGGAGGGGAGATGTTGATTATCTAAGAGTTGGTTTAAAAGGAAGTAAACCAAGAAAAGAAAAGTGGATGGAGTTGGAATAGGTGAGGAGGCTATGTCATCACCTTCTTAACATGTAATTGAAAGCTTTTGAGGGTCCAAAAGCTTCCCATTTGGGAGGTATGATCAGGAGATAAAGTCTCTTGTAGAAAAATTCTCAAAAATGAAGTTGCTCAGAATTGGTCTGAACTAGATCGACTGGAAAGAGCTCACCAAAAAAATCCTGTAGCCATGAACGACACTCAAATCCAACGTCGTATGAAGAAGATATTCAGCTTTGAAGTTTGCCAATTTCAATTAAAAAATGGCCCAAAATTGACTTTATAAAAAATATATTTTTATTAAAAAAAGAATATTCCACATAATATTCTGGGAATATTCTGTTGAATACTCCATAGAATATTTTGCAGAATATTCTGGGCGTAGCCAATTACAGGGCGCCACATGGCCAGCCCGGAGGCCGCCACGTGGCCCCAAGGCGGAATGGAATGGGCTATGCAAAATTTTGTTATGGACGGTGAAGTTCGATCCCGGGTCGACGGGATAACAACGGAGTGGTTATACCGTTGGACCACGTGTTCAGTTGTTTAAACATGGTGCGGTGTTTGTTTTTAAAATTGAACTTTTTTTTGGCGCGTTTAACTCCGTGGGACGTGGTCCCAGGTATATAGTGCCCGAAACATAGTTCTTTTTATGATATGGTTGTGACTTTAATAAACTCCGCCATAACTCAAAGTTCTTCAATGCATTCCGCTCGGTGCGGTCATGTGGACCTTATCCACTCGCCCACAAAACTGGCGGTTAGTTCGGCGGACTCCCAATTTCAGTGGCTAACTCCAGTTCTGTCGGTGTTATCTCGCAGTTAGCCAGATTTAGTGGAGTTTTGTTAGGCCAAACTGGCAGTTGGAGTAAAAGAGCCATAACTTTGGCTAGGAAAAGCCTTTTGATACGAATTTTTTTTTTATTCTAGGGTATTGGATCATTCTAAAGCTGTTGGGAGTGTTTTCAAAGCCATCAGGGCACTCTAACAGAGAATTTTCCAGCGTTTTTGGTCGTGTAGCCATCGGGGCCTAAGGGAAGAAGAGCTGTTTTGGACTACCTTCCTCCAATGGAGGTGATTGATTAGTCATTTTATACTAATTTCAGCCTTCTGAATCTTAATTTGCAGTGTATTTTTCCATTTTAGGCTTCTATACAGTTGTATTCACATTTTGAGCATTTAATCAAAGAGGAAAAAGCCTAATTAGAGGCTTTTCGACCCAGCGGAGGTAGCCCAAGAGAAGGGTGAACCCCTTAAACAATTATTTGCTGTCATACTGTATAATTTTGCTGCATATTTTCAGATTCTGCTCCTTTAAACAGTAAATTTTTATAAGTAAACTTTTCCCAAGCAGGTTTAAACAGAGAAAAAAACTTATTAGTTCATCTTCAAACCACTATACTTCATTTGCAGAATACATAATCTTGCCTATTCACACATTAAAGTTGGATTAATGAATACTTTGCATAAACAAATACTTTCATTGATTGGATCTCAGTGATTACATTTTATTTCTTTAGGCAGAGTCTGTAAGAGGGCCAGGTAGCCACCAGATTCATCCTTTCCTTGAAAGGTGAAATATCTGGTAAATGCCCCTACAGTCAATCTCTGTATCAGAAATACTTTTTTCTCACAATATCAGATCACAAAACCAATGGTCTCGCGCGATGTTTCACTATTAAACCACGGTGGAAAAAATTGCGCCAAAATAAACGTAGACCGTTGGATCTGGGGTGGAAGATCCAATGGCTATGGGAGAACGTGACGGATGGAAATATGCTCGGGCGATGCTTTAGTGGGGGCCAGGTGGCAAGAAATGAATGGATGGGTGTTTGAATAGTGGAAGGTGGGTCCAGTGGAGTTGGATGTTAGGTTAACGAAGAGCAGTTGGATTTAAAATAATCAGCGATGAGATTTGAGGCGGAGGGTGGATGGATAGATATGGGTTGGGTGATCGAAGCATAAGAGGGGAGGTGTAATGACCGTTGATCTTTATAGCTCGATGTTCAAGGTTGTTTCATGGAGTGAAAAGGCGGGCAAAAGAGGAGCGAAGGAATATGGTTTAAGGGATAAAGGAGGATGGGAGGATGAATAAGCGTCATCAGATCTCTCGGATCAACAACGGAGATCTGTCATCGGAGGGTAAATAAAGACGAGGGAGAAGGGGGCTAGGAATAAGGTAGGGGTGTGGTCTTGTGGAGAAAAGGTGACCTGAGGTGGGGTATAAATAAAAAAGGAAAAAGGGCTAGGCGAGAAGGCGAGGAAAATATGGGAAGGCGGGGGGGGGAATAGAGTGAGGGAAACTGTTGATCTCGATAGATCAATGGTGTATATTTCATCAGATGTGGAAACATAGGAAAAGGAGGAGGCATGGGTAATGAAGAAAATCAGTGAATTTCCAATGCGATGGGGGCTTAAAGAGGTGTACGGGAGCAGTGGTCCTGTGGGGAGATAAGGTGACCATGAGTGGAGGGAAAGGGGTTAGTGGCTAGGCACTCGGTCATAGCACAGGGTTTTATGGTGGTAACAAGGGAGCGGGCTTTAATCCATGGGGGCTTAAGGCTTAAAATGGGGTAGAAAAGGTTTTTAATGGTTTTTTACGGGTTTTTTATAATTTTTTAGTGTTTCGATAGGTAAAATAGGGTAATTTAAACCATAAAAAGAGGATTTTTATGAGTTTAAAAGGGATTTTGGGAGGTTTTTAAGGAAAATGAAGGGTGAAGAGAAGGATAAAAGGGGATTTTTTAGAGGAAAATGTAGGATGAATAAGGGAAAAAATGAGTGAAAATAGGTTTAGAAAATGATGAAACGTGACCTAAAAACAGTATTTTTGGATATCAGCATGGTTTCTTGGTGGATTTCTTCAAGGAAACAACAGTGAAGATCACTCTTAAGTCAAAAAGCATCAGAAGGCTTCAAGAATGAGAAATTTCCTATGAAAATAATATCTTGAAGGCTTTAAGACATGTTTTAACCATCATTTGCTATGACAAAAATTTACTGATGGCTAACATAGACCATTGAATTCTTTCCAATGACAAAGTGAGGATCTTTATCTTAACATTTTTTTTACCATAATTTTGGAACAGTTTTTTACAAGAGTGGTTGCATTTTAATGTTTATGGTATCCATTTGGTCATGTCTCCAAGGTTGATTCTCTCTGTGTATTTTTTGGCTCTATGCTTTGCTACAACCGTATGCGTTTGCATTGCCATTATTTAAGAATTTTGGATGAAAAATACAGTGACATTGCAACATATATTTTCATATTGAATTTGTATATGAGATTATTTTTGCTGAACTCCAACTAATGTAATCCTCATTTAAAAGAAACTTGTACTAGAAGAGAATTTAGATTTGAATTAGAAAAATGGAATATACTATGAAAAATATGTTTTCTGATCAAATATAGCCCTGTTTCCTAATCATTAGAAAAACACAGTCATTACAATAAGCAATGATTTTGGACAATATGAATTTCAGAACTCTCCAACTCAAAAACAGGTTAGAATATTCAATTTTGTCTGCATCAGAGAAAAATGAATTAGTAACATTAAGTTTTATTTGAATATTTAAAGAATCATTTCAGAGATTCCAAATGGAAACTGTATGTGCTAATCTTGCTCAATTAGTTACAACGAAAACAAGGGGCATACATAATATTTTTGTTTATGGGAATTGGATCCTTTTCCCATGGAATAGTATGTTGACAATTGAATATTATGATATTGAAGCTATATTCTCGGTTAGTACCACAATTTACAAAGCCTTGTCTTATTATTTTTTAGTTTATTGTTGTACTCCTATGTCAATAATACTTTTCTACACCCATTATATCTCTACTAACTAATTTTGTTGTTAACTAGAGGAAACAATACAACTACAAAATTGGAGCATGAGACATTCTTAGTAAAAAATTTCTATCGCTGTTGTATTTATTTGTGACATTTCATTTTCTTTGTTTATACAGGTCATCTGGCCACATAGTGATCACTATTTCCCAAGTGAAGAAAACTTGTTTGAGTTTCTTACTTTTATGGGGAAAAATGGAATTAACAATATTGTTGATGTTGAGGTATATATTGTATACATCCGTTATAGTCTACATTAGTTTATATTCTTGTTTTCATCGAATTTTATGTCTTATACTTTTTTTTTGTGTCAGAAAATGAGCTCAGTATTGATGGTAGAAGCAGGGATTGAAGAAAGAGGAGAAAAACAACACTATAGCAACAAAATGAAATTTAAATATAGAGAAGATAATTGGTCTACTGATACTCGTAGATCTAATATCTCGCATAGGACACACACATGGAGATTGATGGTCAAGTTTTCAGAGTTAGTGAATTCACCTGTAATGCCTTGGGAACATAATGATAATTTTTTAAAGTGATGAAACAATACGTCATGTGTAAATTATATTCCAACCAATATTAAGTTTGAAACTTATATTGTAATATTTGACATTCTATATAATATAAGTTCTGTGGTTGAAATTATTTATAGTTGCACTTGATATTGTTTAGTATTGTAATTAACATATGAAACTCTGTGTTTTCATATTATATGAACATGCACATTGTATGACAATTTTTAAATCATACAAACTAATTTATGTTGATTTTTTTTTTTTTCTGAATATGGCTACTTCTATATTGATACAAAATATAATTACAGGGAGGAAGAGGCCTCAGGAGTTCTAGCCCAGTGCTGCGGCATTCTTACATTACAATGCTGGTCATTGACAAACAAAACATGCTGGAAGCGGACCAGGAGTGCTTTTGAAAACTGTGACCTTATCTGTCTCAAAGAGAGAATTAACTTCTATGACTGGATAGTGAGTAGACCTTGACAGAGTGACCTCTTTAGATTTAACCAGAGTGCCTGGATTCTTACAGTTCCGACCCATGATAGAAACCAAAACTGACAATTCGAAATTCTGAGGCCAGTGCCAAAATGAAATCATAAACCGTATTATGCCGCCCACTAAGGGGAAACCGGCCATTTAACAAAAGAGTGAACATGAGAGCTAGAGAATAGTAGAGCAGGAACACCAAACTGGAATTGAACACCTTCATGCTAACAGAAACCAAAAACTGGGAACGAAAACCTGCTTAGACTTCATGACATGAGGGAGGCTCTTCCTCAACGATGAGGCAAGCGAATTTGTATGGATCATCTTCTTCAGCAGGAGGGCAACCCTTGCTTGTGGAGCCACCTTCATTTGGAGTGCTGGAGCCTACTTGTAGTCCCACATCAACTTCAGTACCGGGATTAACACTCTGTTGGATATCCTTCTGAGAAATGTTGTGCTTGGCTTCCTCTTTAGGCTCTAGAGCTACTTCAGGAGTAGCCATGACATGACCCGAGGAAACATGTCCTGAGGAAACTTCCCGGAGGTCGATGGTGACAGTAGCTAAGAGGGAGACATTGCTGATAGTGCGGGGGAAATGAAGATGAGCATGGTGAGAATGCGCTCTGGAGGAAACACGAAAATTCCCAGCAGGATTAAACTGATCCCTCCCCCTGCCACGACCCCTTCTAGCAGCCGGAAAGTGAACAAGGCCGAATTCCGAAGAGTAGGATGAAGAATCTGAAGTCGAGGGGGAGGACCTGTAGATTACACGCCCACAGGAGCCACATCTTCGGCAGCACATTCTCGGGCGCAGTCGAGGCATGATGTTAAGAGCTGAGGGAGCAAGAATGTCAGTAGAATTGTGGGAACAGGGGAGAGCCGAGGGGAGACTTGCTAGAGCCTGCGGAGGATGTCTGGTAGGAGAGGAGGACGGACGTAAGTGATTGCAGGAAGAACTATTGGTAAAATGGATACCTGGCACTAAGTTAACACAGAAGCTTAAAGCACATCGAATCCCTGTGCTGGTGCGTGAGCGATGCTCAACAGCAGCTAGGGAACAATAGACGCGGAGGGGGGGAGCAAGAATGTGTTCATCGTTGAGCGCCATGAATAAAGAAGGAGCGGGCAAATGATGGGGGATGGGCTTCATTAAATCATCATTAAAGACCTGGATGGAGGTATTAAAGACCAGAAGCATGCGAAGTTGGGTGGCGGTGGTAATAGGCCACGCGCCAACCCACCAGTTCGTACCATAAACCACGTTACCCACCTGCATCCGGGAACAAATTTATGTTGATTAATAATGAACACAAAATAAATTTAAAACTACTACATTAGTCATTTATATAATTAATATGAAACTACCAAAAAAAGATAAATCACTACTGCAAATGATAAATTTGTGATTACAAATGATGACTAAATTTTGCATATATACGACTATTGGTAGCTAATTTACAATATCTTATAACACGAACAAAATTGAGTCATATTTCTTTGGTCATTAATTGGTTTCAAGCGATGACTAAAATTTTCATATATATTATTATTAGTAGCTAATTTATAGTATCTTATATCACGAACAACATTTTAGTCACATTCCTTTGGTCATTAATTGGTTTTCTCGAGTGATCATATAGTAATATGTTTTTGTTGTATATTTGGTTATTAATTGTGACAATTAATGACCAAATAAATGATTAAATCAATTACCAAATCAATGACTGAATTAATGACCAAAGCAATCACTAAATTAATTACCAAAGCAGTGACCAAATGTGTGACTAAATTAATAACCAAATATACTACTAGACAAGAAAATTGAGATAACCAATTAATGACTAAGCTAAAAATGAATAAACATTGGTCACGTTATAATATACTGTAAATTAGCTACTATTGGTCACCCACTGAAAAATTGTCGTTTATATGAAATTTTTAGTCATTTTTTTAGTAACTAATTAGTCATTTGTACTAGTGATATTAGCAGGGATTGAATGGTATAATTGATTAAACCTAGCTGAAAAGTGTTGCACTATGTCTCCTAGCTATCTTTTCAAATGATTATATTCTTCTAAAATGAGAAAAGGATTCCTATTGATCGCCCATTTATCAAGGAATAATTTCACAAACTGATGGGAATAAAAAATTCTTGCAACTGGAAATTTTTTGAACCATTTCCTGTCTTTTCCTTTCAAAGATAGACAAAACATTCTAATACTAATATCATCTTCTTCAACCTCAAAAATATCAAGAAATTTTTTAATTCCATGAATTTTTTTCTCAGCAGTGATGTTACCATATTCTTCGTCAAACTTGGGAAGATATTTGTAATAGTTTTCAAGGAAATCATGGAGTATAGGAGGTAAGATGAGTGGATTGTATTTATCTAGAATTTTACAAGGTATAAGAGTATGTACACAAGCTGTAAGATTAGTGTTGATCACTTGAGGCTTATCAAGTGGAATATGAGCATCATAATATTTGGAAGAAGCCTCTTTATGGAGATCAAAAGCATAAGGAAATTTTTACTCCACAATTTTCCGAGCTAAGGAATTAAATACATATCTGATATCTTTTCTCAAATATAGTATACTTTGAAAATAATTCTTGATATTCTCGAGAAAAGAGAAAAAATAATTTAGTAAAACAACATGATGTCTTGGATGAAAGTCCAAGTTGAATACCTAGACTACCCATGTTTTCTTTTCATGTTTTTCTTAGAAAGGTTCATCCTCCAGTGGAGTTTTAGATTCAATTTTGAAACGAATTTGGAGTTGCCAGGTGAATGATTTAACCCTTCGTGTGTCTGATCACTCTCCACCATCAGCAATCAGATCTAATTATTCTATTTCTTTCCCAGGGAATATCTGTCAACTCCTTCCTTGGAAAAGATGCTAGAATGTTAGCACTCCATCAATTATCCAAAGGCTAAAAAGGAGACCAACAAAGGTAACCACATACCACTTTGACCTAGTAACTAGCCCTACTTGGATGAGAGGGCTCTCTCAGTGAGATCACGACCAAGGATCGACTGTGAAATGAAATTTTTTAGGCTAGATATGTTTAGATCAGGGTTTATTTGATTTGATGGTTCTATGCTCGATGGTGGCTTAGGTCTAGGACTAGGTCTGGGCTTTAAAAATGAGATTTGTACAGATGTAATGGGGCAACGTAGGTAGATAATTTAGCACTTTAGAGATATATTTGTGTATAGGGTAGATTTTTAAGGTTTCCAAATGAGAAATAATCTCATGAATTTGTTTATATTAGAAGAATATGAACAAAAATGTGAAATGTTCTCCAAAACAAAGCATTATATCAATGAATTATGTTTATTATCCTAGGAAATAAACACATGAAGCAAGGAAATGGAAATGGAAGGTAAAATACATTCAAACATATGATGACGGAAGGGAAAACATTTCTAAAGCACATACCACAGGTGTCCCACTACAATAGCTGTAAATTATGTCTATTAATTCCTCCCAAATTCACATGTGCACTAGTATCCATAAGGCTCAATTCCGTAACATTCAAATTTTCAAAATGATTATAAGCTGCCTCGTATAGTCACTGAGGTCAAAATCCTCCCTTGGAGGTCAAATTTGTAGCAAGAAAGGCCAAATACATGTGGCTATCCAATGTATGCTACATACAAGGGAGATTACTCAACCATTTCCACCTTTTTCTAACCATTATGAGAGATTTCCTTGCATCATTAAATGGTGGATAAGACACCTAATAAACCCAAATTTTACCCATTTACATTTATTTTGACCCCTTAAATTCATTTAATTTTACCTCTTGAATTTTACCAAAGTCAAACTCAGAAATACCAAAATTTACATAGTGAAATTTCATGAAAATTATCAGTAATTTGTAGATGCACAGTGAGCTATTGAAGGCCACTTTTGGGTGTCTTTACGAAGTCCAAATCCAAATATGAGACCAATTATATAAATTTTGGAGAGTTTAGTTGTCTTTATAATATTTAACCATGGAAAATGACCCTTTCTAGGCTGACCTATCTTCATTCTCCCAAGGTGTCTTCAGGTGCGTAGTGAAAGTGAAAAATAGAGGTAGAGACATGTCTTTTCGCCTCTTTTTTCTATTTTTCTCAACATTTGTGCCTTCTACCAAAAAATTGAGGAAATGGGTTTGGAGAGGAGGCCACCGTATTTCCAAAAATGTAGTGTTTTTTCCATTTGGAGGCCCAGGAATGAAGTGCAACATGAGCTCATTGTGCTTCTGGACCTAGTAAAAATTGCTAAATTTCCAAACAATGGACGAAATTTCACCAAAATGAAAAAATGCTCCAAATTTTCTCAAAATTTATCCAGATATGGAAAATAAGTTGTTTCATGCTACCATGGATGCATCAGCGAGTAGGTGCAACTTACCCTTCTCCTCATGGTTGATTAGGGTTTTCATCATCTCTCTTTTCTCTTGCTATAAGAGTGGTATCATATGGTTAGATTTGTCCAAATCATATTTCATTTGCTGGATTTGATCATATTTGTCTTTCTCAGCTTCTTCAAGTGAATTATTCCCTTCTTGACTTAGTAAATCTTCCATACCTTGCTGCTCATGATAACCTATCACCTACACTCATTGAAAAAATTCTAAACAATTCAAATATCCAAAGAAATTCTTGATAAATCGAGAGGGAATGATTTCATTGAAATTGGAGGGCTCAAACCTTATTATTTTCCCCCTTTCTTATACTTCCTTTTCTGTGATGGTGATGAGTAAACTTCCATACTTTCAAACCCTAGGTGGAAGGCAATAAAAATAGTGTATTTTGTAGCTACGAGTGAATGAAGTGATGAGATGGATTTGGGAGTTTCCTAAATTTTTGAAAAATTTTAGGGGGGCATGGAGTGATGTTAGTGAGTAGGGGAAAATGGAAATTTATAAAATAACTTAGTGGAGTGGGTGGAAGAGAAAAAAATACAGTGATACCCTAGAAGGACATAGTGTAGACTAGGGTTTATGAAGAAAATGATAGAAATGAAGGGATGAGGTTATGTAGTGTATGGAGGTAGTATATCAACTGAAAATAGAGGTGTAAGGGAAATAAAACTAGGGTTTTGAATAGAAATTAATCATTTGGAAAATAAAACCATAAAATCTAAAAAAACCCTAGGAGAAGAAGTTTTTGACTTTATTTCTTGGTAAACAATGCAAGGGAGGATATGAAATGTTTTGAATTACATCTAGTAGATGTTGGAAGGTTGTAATGTATGAAAAAACATTTTAAAAACTAATTTGGCAGACAAATACTACTTCAGCAAATCTCTGCCAGATGCGAAGCATAATCTCCCTTTGTGCAGCGCCCGTGCGCAGTGTACTGTCTCTGTGCGCAATGCCTTTCTCAGATTCTTAGTGTAGTGTCTCTATGCACAATGCCTGCACATTTTTACAATGAGAGGTAGCAAAAAAAAAATTCTTGCCAATGGGAGAGGGGAGCATGATGGTAGGAGGATAGATGAGTGGAAATGAGTTTTTCTTTTGTCTCTTATAGCTTTCTTTGTAGTCATTTCATCAATGTGGTGGGATGGCCCACCTCACAAATCTAATTTTCTTTTTAGAACCTTGTATACTTAAAACCTTTAATTTAAAATTTACAACCTAAGAACTTATTAAATAATAGAAACATAAATTACATTTTGAAATATGATCTTATTGAATAATTTTGCCTATTACCTCTCCTCATTTTCCATATTTATGCACGAAATGACTGATATTGGTGATCTTAACCCTAATGACCTAATGGTGACACTAAGATGAATGAAGACCAAGATGATTTTTATGAATTGATGTTGATGATGTTTCAACAATGGTACACTCAACTGAGTGATGATAATGACAATAACAAGTTAAATTTTCTTTGCCAAAGTACATGGATTTCTTTGAATATTTAAATTAGGCCTTCAACCTCTCTCGAGAGTGATATATTGTTCTTAAAAAATATTCTTTTTATGCATCGAGTTTATAGGTATACTCACTTTATCAAGAGATAATATTATAGCCAAAAAATTCACTTATTATTGGAGAGAGTTTGGTCCCTTTAAATATCTTGAGAATGATTTTTAGGACATAGATGTAGCTCACTGTAATTTTTTCACTATTTTTAGGTCAGAACGTGAGAATCTAGAATTTGATCAAACCTTGTTATTAGTTTTTCCTTGATGTTACCCAGATAATATTCTTGTGATTATTTAGCTTCGTACTTGAGTGTCCTTCTTTGAGCTTCCCTTCCTTGAATTGACACCTTAGGTTTGATGCCATGTTCAGAAACATAATGGAAACAACATTAGATGATTTATCTATTTGTGATGTATTTTTACTTCACTTAATAATATTCTTATTTCACTTATTATTATTAGTTTTTTCCTTCATCAAACAACTATAAAAAATCAAAAAACAATGAGATAAATGACACAAGATAAAAGCGATCATACAGGGAAAAGACATATGTAATCTGAGAGGAAAACCAACAAGAATTATTCTCCTTATATAATCTTCGGAAGAAAATTTCCATGTCCTAAAATATTGACCAAGAACTTGTCCAAGACCAACTCAAAATAATCGTTTGGTCAACTATTTTTCCGTAAATTCAATGATGTTCAAAATTACTGCAACACTCCTCTTTTCGTCTTATCCTCAAATCTTGGACCTCTATTATAGGTCTATAATTATCAGCCAACTTTTAACATACTTTAGTTATAAGAATTTGAAAAATGAGGAAAAATAAACATGTCTTATATTCCTTGCTTTGGATTACTTTTCTTCTTTGTCACTTCGGCATAGCAAAACTAACTCTTGACACCTTGTTTTTTCCTTCTTAGTATGAATCTAAATTTTATCTTTGCTACAATAGAGTGGCCCAAAATTATTGCATGTGTGAATTATGTAACCCATAAAAAAAAAAAAAATTATAGACTTTGATTGCCTTATAACCTTAACCTCTTCTTATTAGAACATTTTCTCTTCCTTCGTTGAAATTGTGTGAGTGATAAGTGTTTCCTTGAATGAGTCTGAATCCTCCTTTATATATGCTTCTTTGTATATTATTTTAGGTCGATTATAATTTCATTTAGGTTGATTTGTTGCTTGAGTAGGATGACTGGTTCATTGCATTATTACTTGGTATTTAAGAGTTCTTTGACTGGAATTTGACTCAAATAAATTATTCTTACAATATGTAACATGCCCAAATGGTTTACTCGTCAGTGACGATGACTTTATTGACTTGTAGACTCAATGAAAAGCCCTAAGAGCTCACTATGGGAGCCAGACCTAAAATGAATCTCCTTGATCATGAAACCCACACCTCAAGAACAAAATTAATAAATTTATTTTCCTTATTACATCAAATATCTAAAATCATGATTACGTATGTCATTATGAAGACAGAAGTTAAATGCATATTTCAAAAAATCCCACCTACATCATCATGCAAGTCATCATTTTATTAGGGGACCAGTCTCCATGTTTGTACATCTCAAACCATGTTTATATTCCTTTGAAAAGTTTACAAAATATTTTAAGAAAAAAAATTCCCACCCCTATTTTTGTGTCAGTTACCTAGCGGCGGTCCCAAGTCACCCTTAGTTGGAGTGAGATTTTCATCATCTCCCTTGTGTGATCACAATTGGGTCACACAATATTAGAAACATTAGAACAATCATTTATGCACAACCACCCGTGGGGGCCCTACTGTCTCCAGGGTCAATTCCTTCAACATTATTCTTTTTACTTTCGTTGGTTGCATACATTCTCTAACCTCTACCAAGTTTTTTTTATCCCTTGCATATCCTCAACTCTCGCCATTGCGCTTATGGATCCTTCTCATAGAAAATATCTAAACCAAAAATTTCTCAAAATTAGCTTCCGGGTAGTTGGTGCTTCATTTTTTTTACACCAATAATCATATTCTAGAATCGAAGTAGTACAATAGTTATTACCATCATATAGGGATGATCTCAGGTTTCACAATGGGAAGCATCATTTTTTTGGAAAGTTAGAAAGGATAAAATATTTTCTTATGATGATAATGAATTTCAGTATTTTTGTGTTCTTATATACTTTCTTGTGTTCTTATTTTATATTTATTTCATCAAGAAGTTATCAAATATAAAATATGAAGACCATGGACACCAGATATAGGAAGAAATTAATTGGAAAACCTAGTCAAAAACTCTTCCTTAAGTAGATTCATATGATAGTGAGACAACCAAGACACTAGGCTAGCAAACCTTCCTCCTCAACCAAGTCAAGCCTTCCTTCCTATAAGTGTTAGCCTCTTAAAGTGAAATTTCAATCTATAATTTCGAAATTGATGCAACTTCATAGCTTCGACCTTAATGCAAAAATTCACAACTTCAATCTTGATGGAAATACTTCAAAATTTGACCTTTATGTGTAAGGTTCCCAACTTTGACCTTCATGCAGAAGCTTCAGAAATTCATCCTTGATGAAACAACTTCACAACTTCAACCTTGAGGCAACAACTACAATGAATCAACATCTAGAAAATTTGATCCAATTTATTGGAACTCCAACATAATTTATGACCCCCAGCTTCAGAACTTCGATCCTGCATAGAAAAATAATTTTGGTCCGATATTCAGCTTAGTAAATTCACATTTGTGAGAGAAAGGTAACCCAAATACTCAATTCCCTTCTTCCATCTTCCCTCCTTCTTCTCCAACAACTTCACACATATTAGTGCAACTAGTTTATTGCACTTTTTACTACAAATAAAACTTGATGAGAGAGTGTTCCAAATGAAGTCAAGTTCCTCCAATATATAGGCTTATGGTGATGTGGAATTAGCTTGCTCGAGTTTGTCTTGATATTCTTGAGTCTGACGTGGTGGATGAGGCTTAAATGAATTATTTTACAGTAAAATATTTTTCTTTTTTTTACAAATTTACGTATAACACATATATAAAAGTATTATATATAACACATATATAACACATATATACAAGTATTATTTTTAACAAATAATTCCCAAGAAAGATTATTTACAATATGACATGGAAAATAACACTTGTCATAAATCATAGAGGTATAAAATGGATCCCTTGACATAAAAATAATTTACCCGAGAATGAAACCCATGCTTTCATAAGCTAATTTGTATCATAAAAGAATTTGATTGTATTTGTTGTGATAAATACATTACATTATGACTGAAGTACAATTATGAAGACCAAACATACTTACATTTATAAGCACTCGCTCTTAACTAGGGAGGTATTCATAGTTACACATATATACAAGTATATGAAAAATATCAAAGCACATAAACTACGAATAATTAAGGAACATACGGTGCCATGGAATACATTCTTAACTAGGGAAATCTATCCAGGTGGGAATAATATGGGCTAAATATTTCAGCCACTGTAGTTACCATCAAGCATACTTTGTAACCATCAACCCAAGGAAATAGGTGTGTAATGCAAGGCCAAGTATCTATTACCAATGCCACTGTACCTACTTTAGGAACTAGAAATCAACACATAGGCCAACCAGGTGTCCTTCGAGGCATACACAATGCCTCAACACTCTTGATTACTAAAATGGGGAACAACAATTCTCTCTCGATCAAAAAAGTCGGTAACATCATGCATGCTTCCAAAACATAGAAAGGTTTACCTGAACAATCACAACCCCAATTAGTAACAATAATTCAAATAAATAATTAAATTCAAACCTTTAGCATCTTTAAACATATTGATGCATCCTTTACTATCTCAATTTATCAGAATTGTAATTAGAGGCTTTCCAAATTTGAAAAAAAAATCCTTAATCATACAAATTCCTTTCCTACTTCACATGCAGCAACATATTTTTCTTCATCACTACTTAATGGAGCTAGATCTTTCTTTCCTTATTTCAACAACACCTAAATATAAATTCTTCAATTTCTTCAAGGCATCCATGATGACTATAATATGCCCTCCCTCTAAACTTGGGATATATACCCTTTCTTTTATCCAGGATTCCACTTAACTTAGGGAGATCAAGTACTTTCTATGAATTTGAGAATATTTCATGGATTATTTCCTTCTTATCAGATTCATCTTGATAATCATCGTTCCTATAAATTCCTTCATCATATTTCCAAATAATTAAAGTTTACTTACTAATATCTTCAAAATCTTTAAGATTGTGTAAGTGCACAACTTAAATAGCAAGTACAACCAAAAAATTATATAGACACATGAATTGAACTATATTAAAATAATACTCTAATAGAAGAATTATGATTTAGACATCAAATAATGAACTTATTTATGTTCATAATAAACAAGAGACACATGTTTCTATACTTCAACTTCTTGCTAGGGGTTTTCCATAAAACCTAGATAACATCATTAAAATTTCAATCAACTTGATCAAGACATCAATCTCATTATATATAGGGATTAAATATTTCCTTTAGAGATAATATATACACTTTTAAGACATATTGCAAACCCAAGGATCAATTAAAACAAGTACAATTCTACTATGCATCTAACAATTTTAGAATTCATATGTTATATCGCTACTATGAATTAATGCAAATCCAAAATTCCAATTATGGGATACGAAGCCTTAGATGTCAACAATAAAAACCAATAACCATTGCTAGTGCTAAAAGGAAAACAAAGAGGATAGCTCATGCCATATATCATATTCTAAATGTCATTCATGGTAAAAAAAAATTCTTTTGAAACCTAGAATCAAGCGACGACATGGTTGAAAAAGAGTAAGGATTTAGTAGTCGCAGTGTTATTAAAAGTTGGCATAGAATCATCCCATTTACTGAAATAGTCGATGGGTGCGATAATATACTTTTGGTTGTTAGATGATGGAGGTCGAAACTGCATGAAGGCAATAGAACATTTACAGAAAGGACCAATTCTGATGAAAAAATGGAGGGGAGTAGGTGGAGCTCGCACCTTAGGAGTGTATAAATGACAATTGGGAAAGTTTTTAGCTGCCTCAATGCAGTCGCTAAATAAAGAAGGAAAACGTAATAGATGTGCATCATCTTCTGAGCGATTGTTTTTCTAGAGAGATTACCACCACAAGCACTAGCATGATATACATTTAGCACTTGCTATGCTTTAGCATGCATGATGCAATGATGTGGGAAAATTTCGACACCGCGACGATAGAGGTCATCAAGGATGAGGATGTAGCCAGGGTATTGATGTTGAATACGTTGTTCATCATCTCAAATAATATGGGTGATGAATTTCTTGGTTCATAGATAAGTGATAATGTCATTATACCAAGGATTATCCGAGACGATGGCGAACAAGTGTTCACCTAGAATATGATCATTGAATGGTGAATCAGGCACACCAGTACGAAATTTAGAAATGAATTTTGGAAGGGAATTTCCTTTCTTACTCTAGGGTGTGACAAATTCAAGATCGAATTATTGAATAACGAAAATCTAATAGGCATACTTCCTATTGATGATCCGTCGACTCAACAGGAAGGACATGGGGTTGGAGTTGTTCATGACTCTAGTGGTTCACGTAAGGATATAATGAAGAATATTTTGAACAAAGAACATGAAATCCAACACTAGATTTTCTTCGTGTGTATAAGACAAAGGGGATAGTTGAGGTTTTTACTAACATAACATATGACATGCTCGTTTCCATTGGAATCTTCTTCAATGAGGACCCCAATGACCAAATAGGTGGAAGCAGAGATGTACAAAATGATGTCCCTTTCAAAGTCAGGTGGGTTGATCACGCAAGAAGAAGTGGGATAAATTTTAAGGGCATCAAAATAATTTTGAGAGTGTTCACTCCAAACTAATGTAATGGTAGATCTAAGGATTCTATGGAATCCATGTGCAGTGGTGGCATAGTCAAGAACAAACAGATGAAGAAATTTGGCTTTGTAACTGGGGAAGGGTATGATTGGGTGGAAGTTCGAGAATGGCTTGAAATTTGAGTGGGTAAAGCTTTATACAATATTTTTAAATTATTAATACCAATATATGACCGACAAGGATGAGAAAGACACACTTAAGCTGGTTAAGGTAGATATTATGCTTGCGACATCGAAGAAAAAATGTATGCAAATAACGAATGTGTTGCGCCCAAAGCCTAGATCAAGTGGTGAGATCTTCAAGGTATGGAAGGATTATATGAGTCAATTCATTGAAGAATTAAGACATGGCTCACTGAAAAGTGGCCCCAACATTATTTAAATTTAAATTGAATGACCTTATAGGAAAAATTCCCCAAGGACTAGCGAATGAATTTTTAAGCTAATCAACACAAAAAATATTTATTTGGTTATATCCAAAGAATACATCCATAAAGGAAATAATCTCATGCTCTGCACACTAAACAATTATCTAGTAAATAAACAGTCTCAGGAAGTTTCCTTTGGGACAAGCCTTCTTCATGTCGTGAAAGTCAGTGGAGACACGAAAGGTGCCTTATTTCTTGAAAATAGGAACATGATTGGACACCCATGTGGTGTATTCATTGGGGTAGATAATGTAGTTTTTAACCCTGTACATAAATTATCTACAAACGAATATTAAAGCTAGAAAATAAACAAAAACAAGAGAATAAACATAAAACAGATACACACAGTGATTTTCCTCTAGATCCCAAAACAAGACTACCAGCTTGATTTTTCATTATATTCCTTTTAGTCTTACAAAAAATATATATACATGTCAAGGAATTCATAACTCCATCCATTAACCATGTCTTAGAAAATAACCATAGTTCCCTTGAACGAATCTCAAAATACTAGGGGCCAAAAACCATCATGCCCCAAAACCATGTGAAAACCCATGCACAAAACCATGGGCAAGTCCGCCCACCAAAAAATAGGTTCCAATGGGTGCGCGAGTAATCATGGAAAGAAGATAACACATACCCAAAAGATAAATCCATCCTGCTTGAGGTTACCAATTTCAGCTTTAATGGCCCAACAACTTGAAGGATTTATGGGGTTCAATTTTTAACTGATAGGAATGGCATCAAGCCAATTGTTGAGATGGTGCTCAACAATGACGGGATCAAGTATATGCATTTTGGGATAAGACCAGCCGAACACATAAAAAATTTATTTGAATAACTTCATCTAAGCATCAATTTCTTCTGGGTATAATTTTCCTCTAAGGTGATACTTTCTTTGATCCCTGGTTTAGTAGAAATGTTAATAATAATGGTAGGAGAGATATTGGCCATGATTCCTTATTGAAAAGCGTATAACATAGGAATGGAATTTATAACCAATATAATTCACCATGGATGAAGTATGTTGACTCCACTACAAATTTTTCATGGGTCTACTGTAGAAGGAAGTGAGCATGATTGTCCATATCGTCCCGAGGATAATTAGGCATGGTGATGGTTTCGATGGTCTCTTCATCTGAATGGAAGATGGGTGGACTAGAGGAAGCTAGAATACTTGATGTTGAAGGTCTACCAAAAGCTTCTTCATGAGAGACAACGTTCACATGCAAATAGACAATAGGATGGGCCAAATTACAAGTAGATGGAAAATATACCAATGTTGGGACCTTGGTATCTGACGAAGGCGGTTCGACCGAATTAGTGTGGAGAAATCCAAAAGATTCTCCCAGAAGAGGATCACATGGATGATTATAAGTATAGAATGGTATAAATGTTATCCTTCATCTCGACATCAGCAGGAGGAATCACAATCTGTGGTTCATATTCTAGATCAATAAAGGTGCTAGAATATGCAGGTAAAGTAGTGGAGGGTTCATTACAAGATATCTCTATTTAATGATGTTCCCGATGGCTATCGCAAAAATTTTAGAGATGAGGACCATGAAGGGAATAGTGAAAAACAATTTTACATAAAGGAGAGGGGTGATATACGTGTAACAATTTGATTTTCTTAGCCAAATTAGGTAAGGTAACATCGACCTTTGGGATGTTAGAGTCAGGAAACATATCATCGACCACCTCCTTGAGATGAGGGAGTTCAGTACAATTATTGGTGGCATGCCCAACAAGATCACACAAAGCTCACATAGGTGTCGAATTTGGAGGCTTAAGAGGATTTGGAATTTTTTGGGGTGCCTTGTTTTTATTTCCCTTTTTCTAGGCTTTCCCCCCTCACTATATGCTTTCAAAATAGGTGTAGGTGGCTACTGAGGTTGTTGTGGAATTGAAGAAAAATAAGGGGAAGGTACCACTGGTTTCACTGGGGTCAAAGTTCTGTAGTGTTTAAGGTGATTAGGTGGAGTGCTTATGGGGAGATAAATGTACCAAACTGGGATCCCTAGAATAAAATTTGGTAAGCTCAACATATCGATGAAAGGGACAAAGGAAATTCCTTGTAGTGGGAAAAGAGAGGTATCTAACCCAAAGGATAATGGCCTGGTGGAACTTCTCCTCGATGGTCAAGGCATGGAGGAATTGTTCCTAGTTGAAATGGATTAGGAAAGACACACCAGCAGAAGGAGGAGTTCCTTGAGGAATTATACATGTATGTTGGGAAGAGTTAGGTGCAACAGGTCATGGAAGCGCAAGTTGTTGGATGGGTGTACCAAATCTCTTATGAGTAGACCATGGTTATTTGAGCATGAAAAACACTAGATGAGTTGGGATTAGAAGCGGTAGGTGGTGCACCATAGTGGGCACCAAGAAAAGAAAAATATTTATAGACTCTTAGTGAGACATTGGAAAGGGATGAGACAGTTGTATCCTCAGTTATGGATGAAATGTTGGTTGAGGAGAAGTATGTGACTTAGGATCATATTAGGTTAGTTGATCAACTGTAATGATATTTCCTTTGTGGGGAAAGCATATATTATGGAAAACCATGGGTGTGATAGCTGACATGGAATACGTGTAACTATGACCCAAAAGGATATTGCAATCCAACGGGGCATCAAGGACATTAATATCAATGGATACCGTCTAAATGGTAACAATGATAGGATAGTTGTGAATTAAGCCAAGGCGTTCAGATGGATGACCGTCCCATGTATAGAGTGATGGTGGATGTCGACAGGTCTAGTTAGTTCAGTTGTTTCCAAACAATAGCAACCATCACGCAGTTTGAGGCGTTTAATCAATGATACATTATTTTAGAGTGAATTTTCTTATTGATACTGGTATTCAAGAAAATGATGGACAAAGGAAGTGGAGGATGTTCTGACTCTTCAATGCCAATGGAAATCATGCGATCATCTGAAGGTTCTACAGTGCCCGAGGAATTAAGTAGAGCATTCTGTGGGGATGGGCGCGACTGGAGAACTTCCTTCCTTGGCATGGAAGCAAGAGCCTTTGCCATGTCATATACTATGTTGTACGTATGGGCGTATTTAGCTTGAGCATCATTACAACATAATGGTTCTTTGGGGATCTTGGTAATAACCTCTGCCTTAGTCTGAGGGACCTTTAAGGTACCATTTGATGAAGGAGTGGAATCTGTGGAAACTTTTGGTCGAGACTAAGTCATGGAATTAGCAGGTGCGTTTTCATACTGGCACGAAAGAGTATGAATATTTAAATGTTCAGTGTTGATGACCTTAGGATTCTTCGTGAGAATTTGATAATCAGTGGGACCAGATTGTGGAGGTTGAGGCACTTCCTGACTTGGTGTGGGATGGGAAAATATGTATACTTGGTGAGGAAAGAAGGGGCGTGAGGAAGCTGAGCCATGGTCTGTTGTACTCTAGAATTACCAGCTTGGACTTCCCATACTTGACGGATTTGAGATAAAAGGGGAAAATCATGAGTGTAATATCGATATATGCTGCAACATGCACAAGGCTTATTTGTATGAAGGGAATTTTTCTTCTTGAGTTGTCTATCCTGTTGTTGGGTTCCAAGATTAGGCTGATTTCGCTGACATTGATTAGGTCGGGGACCCTGGTTACCCTCATTACCTTGGGATGGTTGATTCCTATTACATCTCCCCTTATTCCTCTTTTTTGTTTTTGGGGGATTGGTTGCGCTTTGTTGAGCATACACTTGACCTTGAGGAGGAGGTGGTTGCTATGGTAGAGTTTGATGAGCCATGGGAGGTTGAGACACTTGCTCTGGAGGGGATGGAGCACTAGGTCATTCATAAGTAACATATGGATGAGGGGAATCATTTGAATAAACATTTGGAGAAATTTTTTGATGTGGAATATGATGATGCGATTTTGGATATCCATATGGCTTTCTTTGACCTCGATAAGTGATTCCTGGTTGGCGGGGATAATTGTAGGAGGTATTGGTCCCCCCCTTGGGTTGGAAATCACTCATATAAGGGAGATCATATGGTTGCTGATAAGGATTTGAAAGAGATCCAAAGATATTTTCAACAACATGATATGCCTCTCGTGCATTGGCACCATTGGGCTTAGGGAGGTCTGGCACAACATTATAGATATAACTAGATTAGGCATAGATCAAGTCATAGTTTAAGGGTATTTGGAGAACATATTCCTCTGTTTGAGTGAAGTTTGACATCACATATTTACCTATGGGGGCCAAAAACTATCAAAGAAAACAATCCATATAGACATGGTCTTCAAACAAGTAACCTGATATGCTCTCCTGCTTGTGCACCGTTCTTGGAAATGGTCAAAAAGGTGGGTGGAAGAAGTTTGAAGTAATGAATTCAAGAGTGTAGTCCCATTTTCATAACATAGAGGTAACTGAAAATATGAGAAGAAAGATTCAGCAAGAGTTGCAAAAGTGGTTAGAGAGACACAAGGTTGATCAACATATCACTTAGTCATAGCTCTAGTAAATGTGCATTGGAAAAGATGAAGACAAATGGATTTATCAGTAATGGAAGTGGAGGAAAAGTACATGTGAAAAGATCAAACATTATTAGTGGGGTCTTCTCCAGTATTTCCCTAAAAATTTGGAATCTGTGAAGGGATTTTAGTAGGCATAATGAGGAAACTTGGGTTAAGGAGAAGGGGATAGTTAATAAGCTAATTAAAATATGCTAGATTCAAACCACCCATTGAGGTTAGTATTGGCATAAGAATGGACGTGCTATTTGAGGTTCTACTAATTATATTAGCAAGGGTAGGATGCAAGGTACCACCTTGGTTTCCCACACCTACATTGGTGCGTGACATGGTGGCGATATGAGGTAGAGAAGATGTGCAATAAAAGGAATCAGTAAAATCAAAGTAAAAATGACTCAATGGAGGATTGGGAGGATTAAATAGCACCCAACGGGGAGTAATACGTCCTAACAGGAACTGAAGATGAAGAACTAAAATTCTCCACAACAAATACGTTAGTGGCGCAATGATGTCAAGACAAATATAAAACTAAAGGACTAAAGGATGATGGGAAAAATCAGAGTAAAAAACAACAAATAAGCACCTAGTGTAGTGTATCCAAGTGTAAACACACTATATAATGATGATACTATAATACAGGAAAAACCATCATATCAAAATAAAAAATGACCTCTAGCCTAAAGGAGTTCTAGTTCCTCAAACAACCCTAAATATACTCTTTTAAATGGCCTTTCAAAGAGAAAGGTAGGGTAGATAACGAATTGATTCCCACAGATGATCCTACAAGATTTTCTAATAAGATTGGTCACTATGGTTTCCTTCATCCCACATGGGTGGTTGAGTCTTCAGATTCTTGGTAATCAAGCAACGCATGGAATTCCCTACTACGGGTTGGGTCATTAGGGGAATTTTGAGGTCTAAAATGGGCCTCCTAAGAAAAATGTACAACCAAAATAAACTTTATAAGAGCCAATAGGATTCAAGATGATGATTTCAAGCATAGGGGATGATTCACCATTTTTTAAGTAGAAGGGTAAAAAGAATAAAAAATAAAAAAATAATAGAACCGCTTTCTCAACTCGTATTTTCAACTTATCTCCCAATTTTTTTACTCAAATTACGAGCTGGAGTACTTTTTGGATGAAAAATTTAATTCCTCGTCCAAGGTGTACCCATGTTGCATACTTTTGATGGACCCTCCTAGACGAAAAATGAGAAATACATGAAAAAAACATTATTGCAATCACGTTTTTCATGTATTTCTCATTTATCGTGTAGAAGGATCCAACCAAACTACGAAACATGGGTACCCCTTGGATGAGGAATTAATTTTTTCATCCAATGAGTACTCCAGCTTGAAATTTGAGTAAACAATTTGGGAGATAAGTTGTGAATACAAGTTGAAACAATAGTTTTTTCTTTTTTTCCCTCCAAAATTTGATGATGTAATCAAATATTGTTTTATTATTTCCACTATTATTTTATATTTTCTTTAGGAGGACCATTTTACATCTAAAAATTCCATTAATGAGCCCCGAGGAGAACCAAT
Source organism: Pinus albicaulis (assembly GCA_034641835.2). NCBI lineage: Eukaryota > Viridiplantae > Streptophyta > Pinopsida > Pinales > Pinaceae > Pinus > Pinus albicaulis. The sequence continues at coordinate 1,199,435,197 of CM076581.1, read as the reverse complement.
CACACGATGTACTAGCATAACCCTTTATGAATCAGGTTTATGACACACTTCGACTTTCACTGTGGGATCATGAAAGATTTTAAGCTCCCTAAAGAATCAAATTTTATGTCTCAATTAAATGATCGATGGGTGTTATTGGACACCTATCGCACCAATCCTACACCTAATTACATAGATTGTTGGCCCTGATGCCCAAGTGGGATTAGTATATGCGTGTTAGATTATTAAGTGTGGTGTTTAAAGTCTTGACTTGGTGGTGTTAACCAAGTTCACATTCGCTTAAGGTTGTATGTGTGAAAAAAATGTGTGTAGTGGATGAGTAAATTAAGCATGTTTTGTGATGCCATATGTTGTTAAAATAAAATGTTGAGATATTGTAAATAATGTTAAAATATGACAGAAAAATAAAAAAGAAATCAGGCACAAACCCCACCCAAAGAAGATTCCCAAAAATTAGGAAAAGTGAGGAAAAAATATACTCAAAACACATGAAAATGGCCTAGAAGATCAAGCGTAAAAGGGATTGGGATCTAAGGCTCAATGGAAAATATTTTATATATTGTTTTAACAAATTATGTATAGATCATATAAAGTTATTGAAAAAAAAATATATTATGTATATATCTTAGTATTTTACAGTTTAAAATTACAAAGTGTTTTTTTGAGCTATAAAATAAAATTTCACCTTAATAAATTTGATCTATCTTGGCTAATGTTAAATCCATGTTTAAGATAAATCTACAATGGTGAATTTAATAATTATTATTATTAAAATTTTCATCAATTTTATTATAATTGAGATATGTAAATCTCAACACAATATAGATATCTAAAATACTTCATTCACAATAATGACTATATATATATAGTCTACATATTTATTATTATTATTGTTTTGTGTGAAACAAATTACGTCAATGGTGGAGACACTAAATTGATCCTATTTTTTAAGAAAAAATATTTGAAGAATTACTAGAAATATTTATATCCCTTAATAACAATTATTAACAACTAACTCTAACATAATTTGATACACTCAAATATTTAATGTAATATGTTTCTTTCATAGTTCATAAATTAATATTCCATAACAAGAGTTCCTCTTTAATTACATATCTGTACTTAGATCTTACGGAGTTCTTCTCAAATATAATTTAAAAATTTTAAAGTGTGTGGTTAAATAAATGAAAAAAACTAAACTTATAAAGACATAAGAAAACTAAAACATAAAATATAACAATATGTGGACATAAAAAAAAATTAAAACATAAAATATAATAATCCTTTTAACTATTAATATACATATTATCTTATCTTTACCATAGTGTAAATAGGTTTTGGTATAATACCATGTGCTAATAAAAAATTAATCAATATCACATCTCCAAAAACTATATCTCTTTTCATAATCAAAATATTTTATAGGTATATTATTTCAATTCAATATTAAATTTTTTAAATAAATTTAAAAGTAAATATATCTATCTTAAGTTCAACATAGATTCATCGTAAGTATGGATCTAGCATGAGAGAAGAGGGATAAAATTTTCTCACAAGAAAAATTCTTTAGAGGGCAAAATACAATGTGTAATTTTTTCAATGTTTAAATTTTATTTTTGAATACTATATAGAGTGTATATAGAACCAAATAAATGTTTTAACCATAAAATCATTTTTTTTTTCATCATATATGCATAAATGTTTTTAAATGATATATAATATATACAATATTTTACATAACATATACATATATACAATTTAAAGAGTACGTTAAAATGGTTTTTTTATTATCAATATATTTTTTAGTATATTAAAATATTTTATTGACAACCCACATTGAATATTTGTTATATGCAATATGAAAATTTCTTATTTTGGAATTTTTTCTTACTAAATAGCACATTAATTGTTTTTATTATAGTTCACATTTTGTTTTCCTATTTAGACCATAATTTATTGTTATTATAAAGGGTGATCTGTTAAATTGATTGGGAGATGGACATATATACATACACATCCCCTTAAGCTCACCTATAGAATGAGCCTCATAAATCAAAACATTCCATCAAACTAAAATATCTAATACATAAATAATAGCTATAAATTAAGATATGTTTCACCATGTGTATTAAAATAATAATTTTGTAGCCATATCTAAATTTTATTAACAAACACATAAAAACTTAAAACTTACAATCTAAAAATATTTTTAACGATGGATATTCACCCCCACTTTATTATATTATTAACTTGTAAATACTTTTGTTACAGTTTCATGGGTTCATGGGCACCAGAGTATTATGGTTCTTAGTACCAAAGGTCATTTTTTCTTCTTATTTAATTTTTAAGTGGTTATTTTTATTTTATTTTCACCAAATTAAAATATTTAAGTGGCATTATAAGTTACACATCTATACCATATTTTAATTTTGAAAAGTCAAAATGTTTACATTACATTATTTTAGGATACACATCCCTAGCATAGTAAAATGAAGAACACTTGTTAGTCCAACAAAAAATGAATAAAGTATTAAAAAACAAAAATATTATATAATATTTTAAAATATTATATAGTGGAATAAAAAAACTACAAATGCTAAATTAGATATTTTACAATAATTATTAATTAATTTTGTTTTATTTTTATGTAATTTAAAAAATATGGCAATGATACTCCAAATGAAGAAACCTCTCAATTGAAAAATAATACATATAATTAAAAATTTGTAATTTATAAATTTTACATTAAGACCTTTTATCTTTTCCTTCAAATTTTAATTATCCGATCATTTATGGGTTTGGCCAATTATTATCGGTGGTTTATTGAAGGTTTTTCAGAAATTTCTTTCCCAATTACTTCCTTACCGAGGAAGGGAAAATATTTAAATGGACGAAGGAATGTCAAGACAGTTTTAAAAGTTGAAATTGTTATTGACTACCGCTCCAATATTAAGGGTAGCAGATCCCAGTAAAGAGTTTGAATTCTGCAAAGATGCGTGCAAGGAAGGAGTTGGGGTGGTTTTGTCACAAGAAGGTAAGGTTGTTGCCTATGAATCTCAAAAATTAAAATATCATGAGCCAAGGTACTCAGCTTATGATTTGGAGCTGATAGAAGTAGTGCATGCGCTCCAGGTATGGAGGCACTGCTTGGAAAGAGGTTTGTACTCAAAACTGATCATAGCAGCCTAACAAGATATTTTAAGCAAGTTGACCTTAATTCTCACGAGGAAATGTGGAATGCTTTCTTGAGTGAGTTTGACATTGATATGCAACATGTGAAGGGTAAGGAGAATAGAGTAGCTGATGTGTTAAGTAGAAAATTGTATAATGTTAATGAGTTGTACTATAATTAGGTTGAGTGAAAATTTTTGGAGAAAATAAAAGAAGAAGCTGAGAAAGATATTGAATACCAATTTATGTGGCAGCAAGAAAAGGAGTTCAGAAAACAAGTAAAATCTCTTGATTACGAAATTAAGAAAGATGGGTTTCTACCTTTTAAAGAAAGGATTTTTGTTCCAAATCGAATGGAATTGAAGGAAATGATTCTAAATGAGTATCACCGAAGTAACTTCTCTAGAAATCTCGGGCATCAGAAAATTCTAACAACAATAAGGAAGAATTATTTTTGGCCAGGTATAACGAGAGATATTGTGGAATATCTGAACAAATGTTCATAATGCCAGCAGGTGAAAGTGGAGCATCGACACCCAGTCGGGTTGATGTAGCCTATACCGATACCTAAGTGGAAGTGGGAGGTGATATCTTTAGAATTTATCACTATATTACCAAGTTCAAATAAGCATAATGACTCTATAATGGTAGTAGTGGATCGATTAAGAAAATCATCACATTTTATACCTGTGCACTCCACTTATAAGACGGTGCAAATAGGAGACATATTTATGTGAGAGACCTTTAGACTGCATGGAATCCCAAAGACATTTATATCTAACAGGGATGTCAAGTTTACTTTAGCATTCTAGAAAATTTTGTTTGCAGGATTGGGAACTCAAATTAATTTTAGCACTGCCTACCATCCATAGACGGACAGACAAATAGAGCGAGTGAATCAGATCCTAGAGGAGATGTTATGAATATATGTGATGCAACATCCAACTAGGTGGGAAGAATATTTTCACCTAGTGGAGTTTTCATACAATAACGGATATCATGAATCCCTTAAGGTGAATCCATTTGAAGCCTTTTACGGATGACAATGCAGAACTCCTACTAATTGGAGTAGCTGAGAAACCAAGTTGATGCTTGGACCGGAAATGCTAGCTGAGATGGAGACAGAAGTAAAGAAGATCTGACAAAATATGAAGGTAGCTCTGTATGCTGATAAAAAAAGGACTTATCATGAGTTTGAGGTGGGAGACCATGTGTACGTAAGGATCAAGCCAAAGAAAAAAACTTAAAGATGGGCCTCTTATGCCAAGTTGGAACCCAGGTTTTGTTTCCCTTTCCAAATGTTCAAAAGGGTAGGACATGTGGCTTACCGATTGAATTTGCCTAGTCATATTCATGTACACAATGTCTTTCATGTATTATTATTAAAATGATACATACACGACCCAAAACACATAATCCATTGGAAGAGTATTCAAGTAGTATGTGAATACTAGACTTGATTAAAAATTGTTAAAATTTATGAGTAAACTAATTCAAGTTGGTTGATTTTAGGTGGAAATGGATGATGAGTTTTTGGTCGAACCTCAATGTATAATCGATCAGAGGGAAGTCATGCCCCGGAAACAAGCCATCACCAAGGTTAAAGTGCAATGGAAGTACTTTAGCCCTGATGAAGCTACCTTCGAAGATGAAGGTTTCGTTCGGGAAGAATACCCTAAATTATTTGCTAGAGTAGAATGAGAACACCGAGGACAATGTTCACATCTAGGGGGGGCAGTTGTAACCACTGGCTTAATTACTAAACGACTGGTTAAAGTTATTTTTTAATACTTGAAGACATTTCTTGTTATTATTTTGAAAATAATACATTATGAGCACAAATTAAATTTGATTAAATAAATTATTTCTGGAATTGGTTCCATAGAGTGAAATATTCATGGTAAAAATATTTATTCCAACTAAGAAGTAGTTTAATGAAAAAATTTTAGTCTATTAATATTCCTCTTTCAATAAAGCAAAATCCCTGTGAGGAAGAGGGGTTCTGACTTGTGTGATATGAATTAAAGAAGGAGAGAGAGTGTGAATTTCCTGAGCTGGTAGAACTAGTGGAAAAACTCTCAGCTATCCTGTATCTTCTGAAGGTGGATTGGACCGAAGTTCCGAGATCTCTTCCATGCACTGTTTTCTTTCTACTTGGCTCAAGAGTGGAGCATGGGGGGGTAAGGACGTAATTTCCTCATCCATGGTAGGGAGGACAACCACAGACAACCACAGATAAGTAGATTCTATTGAAAATTGGATAAGTAAATGAAGTAGAATGATACTATTATTTCATGAAGAATAGACTCTCGTCAAATGTTTGTATAAGAAAGAATTATAGAAAAATATATAGTTATGAAAAAAAAAAGAGTTAATTTGTAAACTATTAGATTTAATCATTATGTACCCCGTAAATAGTTTTAGTATAGTAGAAGGGACAAAATCTATATGTTGTAGTATGTTTTATTTAAAAAAAACACATTCGGTCATTATATTAAATTAAAGTGCCAGAAAGTGATTTATTTTAAACCATAAGGATGAGGGGTGCAGTATAATAGACAAAAAGCAGCCAAATGTTCATGACAAATAAGTAGATAATGTACAATGAGACAAACTCGACAAAATACTGGAAATAGAAAAACTTGAATGTGAATCAGTAAGGAAACTTGTCCGATTCTAGAGCTGAGAGGCTCCAGAATACAGGATGGTTGTTTCAACCTCATAACTATACATGGACTAGAAGAAAACCATCTAGTCCGGTCAACTCCTAAAATTATATTCATAGTTATAGGAGTGAAACTGTAAACCAATCATTAAGCTAATAAAAGTTCTAAGACATAGATTTCCTGACAAAGGACAAGAGCCGTGTAATAAAAATTATAGAAGCTATGAAATATATATATTTCTGTTATCAGGATACACCTTAAGACAAACATTAAAAACTCCTAAAGAAATAAATACATCTAGTAAATATACATTCTCGAAAGGTAAAAGGAATATAAGATATTGAAACTCTCCTAATGTATAATGGATAAAACTGTTTGTAGCCATTCAAATAAAACCCATAAAGCGGAGAAGAATAACTTGATTATAATGGAAATCAAGGGAATTATCACTATTGCCAAAAATTCTATATATAAAATAACACTGGAAGGTAACTCTCCATACAATTTTAGCTTAAACAAGAACATAATCTAAATAAGAAGAGTCAGGGAATTCTTTAGAACTCTAATAATTCCATATTTCCATTCAAATTTTTGAACTGTTCAAACAGTTATAATCGAGAGAAATTTTTGTGGTCAAGCCACGCTATAAAAACATTTTGAACCAATATAAACCCTATAGAATTATAAAATGAGGATGGATTGCTTCAATAGGAAAATCTGTGTGCTAATACAAGTATATAGGAACTCGAGCAATGTAGATTCCGTAAAGGTCTAAGATTCCAATCCAGGAATTTGGATTTTTTGAGCCAAATACATAGAAGGGTATGTATTAAATGTGAGAGGAAGATAATTTAGCGATGGCGGAATGAACGTTACCCAAGGACCCATTCTTTCAGCAGTTTTCTTCGAGAAATTTTACCTCCTAATAAATGATAGACAAGTTAAATAATTTTTTCCATAACCATATTTATAGAGAAGAAAACCTTAGAGCAAGGAAAGACAACCACAACCTACCTCTTATTATTCTGGCTGAGATGGTTGGGTTGTGCTAACCTGCAACGACACCATTATGAATTTATGGGTAAGTAACTGTGAGAAACATTTAAAAAAACAAATAAACCTCAAAATTTACATTACAAATGGAAATTGTGTTAACTTCTTACAACCTTCATTTCCATAGCTGAAGCAGGTTAGATACATGGTAAGTCATCCCAAAAGGGTCGAGAATGCCACATTGTAACCCTATTCATTCAACGTAGACGTGAGAAGGGTTGGGTGTTAACTTGATGAGAAATAGAAAACCAAGGTATCAACCCTGCGGAAGAGAAACTATGGTGAACCATACATGTTACAGTAAATAAAACTCAATAAATTTCATAGAGTCAGAAGTTACTTAGCATTTGGTGATTGTGGAACTGGTTCCATTTGAAAGAAGTCCTGAAAAGGATGTAATACAGAAGCGACAAACCTTTCTGCCAAGCAACATGATAAAAAGGCCAAGGGCTTCCTTCCACAGAGGGCCGATACGGAAGCTGAAATTTCTTGCTCTAGAGAGTTGTGATGTAATGCCAGTAGCCAAAATAAAAATGGTTAACAAGGTGAGGTCAACACCTCATAAGCCTAATGTCACTGCCACCATTGGATCTTTGTTAAACAGATATACGGTGTAAAAATATAAACAAATGTAAACATTAAATGTCGTTCCATCATGTGGGAGGATATTTTGAGATCCTCATAAGTACCATAACTCAAATTATTCCATACCGCGTTGGTGAATTAAATAATTAAATCATATTTTAGATGCGTTGTGAATGCGAAGTACAACAAGTATCTTAAATGGCAGACATGTGGTTCACACATCGGGTAGTAGAAAAATGAAAGTATGACTATAGGATTAGCCGTGGCTACTTGTAATAAGAGCATATATGTATGTGTTTCTATTTTTCATTTTAATTAAATTAATAGTTAGATATATAATGGTCAAAACTTCAAGATTAAAGTTGTGTTGAATATGTCATAGATTTTGTAAGTGAATGTATAATGAATCAATAAGTGTGTGTAGGATGAAAGTTAACTTTTATTTTTTTTTATGAATGTAATGATGGATGTTACAAGTGGTATCAGAGTAGTGTTTGTATGCTAGGAACCTATGGGTCAACTAACATTTTAAAGCTGTGTGTATACTGATGCACAAAGAGAAATAAAATAAGTATAACATGAGACAATATGAGGAGGGGGAAAACTCAACAACCACCCCAGAATATTGGGGAATGACAAACCTGACCATAATTGAATCCGAAAATGTCGGTGTAGTTGAGTGTGGATCAGCACCAGCAAACAAGTGGATTGTTAGAGGAGAAACAACACCAAACTAGCATTTTGCTAACTACACTACAGAAGTTACAAGAGGAAGTGGAGAGGGTGCGAAATGATAATGCGTGTTTGATGCAAGAATAGGAATGGAGCAGCCTAGCATTGATAGGTATTTTCAATAAGGAAAGGAGGAATAGGCAAGAGACCATGCCACTGAAAGAATGGAAAGAAGTTAGTCTCAGCGGAGTAATAGAAATAAAAACTACAATGAGGCTCAGTTAGATAATGTATCAGATCAAAAAGAAGTCAAGAGATAGAAAGTGCAAATACAAGGTGAATTTCAAAAAATAAAGCCTCCTACGTTTGATGGAGTAGAGAAAGAAATGGGTGAGGCATGGCTGATAAAAATGAACAAGTATTTTCAAGTTTATGAATACAACAGTAATGTTAAAGCTAGATTGGCTATTTATCAGTTGAGGGAGAAAGCCACACTATGGTGGGAGGAAGTGAAAAATGTTCACAGTATAGATGATCAAGACGTGACTTGGGATTCGTTCCAAGAGTATTTGAAAGATAAATACTTAAATAAACGCTTCTATGATGAAAAATCTAGGGAGTTACATGACTTAAAGCGAGCACAAATGATGATGGATGAATGCATCACCAATTTTACTTCCGTACTCCATTATGTTCCTTATCTAAGGGATGAAAAGGAAAAAGCACAGTGGTTCTTGAGTTGTTTTATGACTCATATGAAGGAACGTATTGAGTTTTTGAATCCGAAAACTATGAACGACGTAATGTGGAAGGAAAGGATGTGCTATCAAAAAGATAAATCAAAAGGAGAATAGGGTAAAAGCTTGTAGACAAAGAAAGAACATAAGGGTAGTTCTGGTTTCAAGAAAAACAGAACTAGTATTTTCAGGAATGCTATCAGAAGTTCTGTTAGCAAAGAGTTTGGTAAAAATCATCAAAAAGTAAGATGGCCTGCAGAAGATAGACCCACAGAAGCTTCTAGTAAATCAGAACAAGTACAAAATCAGAAGTCACCCTTATAGTGCTGGGGGTGTGGTGAGGCACACTACTACAGAAATTGTCCATAGCAAGGAAGGAGTGAGGTAGTTATGAACTTGCAGGAGGCCTCAACTGTAGGGAATGTAGCGAGAAATATATCCAGAATTAAGGCAACCCTAGAAGATAAGTAGGTATATTATCAACTGAAATGATAATATTAGAAGGTAAATTAATATCCCAACCCGTTTCTATTTTGGTAGAGCCAGGTGCCATTTTAAGCTACGTAAGTCCCAAAGTAGTAGATATTTGTAAATTGCAGAGTCAAAAATTTAGGAATCCATGGTTGGTATAGTTATCCACGGGAGAAAAGAGAAAAATTTGTGCTAAGATTCCAAACTGTGCACTAGAAATTAGTGAACAAAGACAAACTATATATTTGAATATATTACCTCTCAGATCCTATGATGTGATACTTGGTATGGACTGCTTGGAGAAGCACTCGACGTTAGTAGTCTATAAAGAAAATATAATCTATTACAGAATGCAAGATGGAGCCTGTAAGGAAATTGAAGGTATAAAGAAACCTCTGAAGCCGTTTCCTATCACAGCATTTCAAATGGGTAAGTTCATGAGGAAGGGATGCCAGTTATATGCCATCCAAGTGGGTTTTACTAATTCAAAATAAAAGGCTTCAATGATGGAAAATATCCCAATAGTGCAAGAGTTTATGGATGTATTTCGAGAGGAAATACCAGGCTTCCCACCCGGAAGGGACATTGATTTTACCATAGAATTAATATGGGGAGAATCACTCATTTCAAGGACACCATACCGAATGAGTGTGCCAGAATTAACCGAACTGAAGGTGCAGTTACAAGAACTACTGGATAAAGGGTACATCCAACCAAATGTGTCTTCTTGGGGAGCACCAATACTATTTGTGAAGAAGAAAGACAGAACCATGCGAGTGTGCATGGATTATCGTCAGCTCAACAAATTAACTGTCAAAAATAGATACCCTTTACCATGGATTAATGATCTGTTTGATCAAATAAAGTGAGCCACAATGTTTTCTAAGATAGATCTAATGTCGGGATACCATCAAATCCGGATAAAAGACAAAGACATACATAAAACTTATTTTCGTACTAGGTATGGACACTATGAGTTTGTGGTGTTACCATTTGGGTTGAATAATGCACCAGCAACCTTTATGAGGCTGATGCATGGTATATTCATCCCTATCTGGATAATTTTGTGTTAATATTTATTGATAACATTTTAGTTTATTCCAAGAATGTAGAAGAGGATAAATAGCACATGTGGATAGTGCTGGAAATGTTACAGAAACATCAACTATATGCTAAGTTTAGTAAGTGTTATTTCTTCAAGGAAGAAATACAGTACCCTTGTCACGTTATTTCTGCTGAAGGTATTGCAGTTGACCCGCAGAAAATCAGAACGATTATGGAATGGGAGATACCCCAAAACATGGTAGATATGTAATCCTTTATGGGTTTGGCTGGTTATTATCAACGGTTTATTGAAGGTTTTTTTAAAATTTCTTTCACAATTACTTCCTTAGAGGAAGGGGAAAAAAATTTAATGAACGAAGGAATGTCAAGACAATTTTGAAAAGTTGAAACTATTATTGACTATCTCTCCAGTATTAAGGGTAGGAGATCCTAATAAAGAGTTCGAAGTCTGCACAGATGCGTGCAAGGAAGGAGTTGGGGTAGTTTTGTCACAATAAGGTAAGGTTGTTGCATATAAATCTCGAAAATTAAAAGATCATGAGAAGAGGTACTCAACTTATGATTTGGAGCTAACAGTAGCAGTGCATGTTCTCTGATTATGGAGGCACTACTTACTTGGAAATAGATTTGTACTTAAAACTGATCATAACAGCATAATAAGTTATTTTAAGCAAGCTTACCTTAATTCTTTCCAGGCAAGGTGGAATTCCTTCCTGATCGAGTTTGACATTGATATGAAGCATGTGAAGGGTAAGGAGAATAGAGTAGCTGATGCGTTAAGTAGAAAATTGCGTTATGTTTATGAGATGTATTATAATCAGGTTGACTGCAGATTTTTGGAGAAAATAATAGCAGATGCAGAGAAAGATACGGAATACCATTTTATGTGCCAGCAAGGAGAGGAGTTTAGAAAATAAGGAAAATCTGTTGATTACGAAATTAATAAATATGGGTTGCTAACTTTTAAAAAATGATTTTTGTTCCAAATCGAATGGAATTGAAGGAATTGATTGTAAATGAGTATCACCAAAGTAACTACTCTGCACATCCCGGGTATCAGAAAATGCTAACAACAATAAGGAATAATTATTTCTAGCCGGGTATGAGGAGAGACATTTCGGAATATCTAAACAAGTGTTTATAATGATAGCAAGTGAAAGTGGAGCACCGACACCCATCCAGGCTGATGCAGCCTATACTGGTACGTGGGTGGAAGTGTGATGTGATATCTTTAGACTTTATCACTAGATTACCAAGGTTAAAGAAGCATAATGACTCTATAATCGTAGTAGTGAATCGATTAAGAAAATTAGCACATTTTATACTTGTGTAGTCCACTTATAAGATGGTGAAAATATCAAAAATATTTATATGAGAGATCTTTAGATTGCATGGAATCCCAAAGAGTGTCATATATGACAAGGATGTGAAGTTTACTTCAGCATCCTAGAAATTTTTTTTTAGAGGATTGGGAACTCAAATTAATTTCAGCACTTCATACCATCCACAGACGGACAGACAAATGGAGGGAGTGAATCAGATCCTGGAGGATATGTTACGAATGTATGTGATGCAAGAACCAACTAGGCAGGAAGAATATCTTTACCTAGTGGAGTTTTCATACAATAACAGATATCAATAACCCCTTAAGATGATTCCATTCAAAGCCTTATATGGATGACAATGTAGAACTCGTAATAATTGGAGTAGCCCAGAAGCCAAGCCGACGCTTGGACCCGAAATTCTAGCTGAGACGAAGGTAGAAGTAAAGAAGATCCAACAAAATATGAAGGCAGATGAGGATATACAAAAAGTGTATGTTGATTAAGAAAGGAATTATCGTGCGTTTGAGGTGGGATACCATGTGTACGTAAGGATTAAGCCAAAGAAAAAAACTTTAAGATGGGCCTGTTGTGCCAAGTTGGCTCCCAGATTTTGTGGCCCTTTCAAAATATTGGAAAGGGTAGGACCCGTGGCTTACCGATTAGCTTTGCCCATTCATATTCGTGTACACAATGTCTTTCATGTATCATTATTAAAACGATACATACACAACCCAAAACACGTAATACACTGGCAGAGTATTCAAGTAGGACGTGAATACTAGACTTGATTAAAAACTGTTAAAATTGATGAGTAAACTAATTCAAGTTGGTTGATTGCAGGTCCAACCAGACGGCGATTTTTTTGTCAAGCTTCAATGTATAATCGATCGAAGAGAAATAATTATCCGAAAATGAGCCATCACCCAAGTTAAATTGCAATGGAAGCACTTTGGCCCGAATGAAGCTAGCTGGGAAGATGAAGGTTTTATTCGAGAAGCATACCCTGAATTATTTGCTGGAGAAAAATGAGGACACCGAGGAAAGTGCTCACTTCTGTAGGGGAAAGTTGTAACCACTGGCCTACTTTATAAACTGTTGGTTAAATTTATTTGTTAAGGATTTAAGCCATTTCTTGTTATTATTTTGAAAATAATACATTATGACTAGAAATTAAATTTGATTAAATAAATTAGTTATGGAATTGGTTCCATAGAGTAAAATACTGATGGTAAAAATATTTTTTCCAACTGAGAAGTACTTGAATCAAAACATTTTAGTCAGTTACTCTTCCTCTTTCGATAAAGCAACATCCCTGTGAGGAAGAGGGTTTCTGACTTGTGTTCTATCAAGTGAAGAAGGAGAGAGAGTGTGAATTTCCCGAGCTGGTAGAACTAGTGGAAAAAATTTCAGCTATCCTCTATCTTCTGGATGGTGGATTGGACCATAGTCCCGAGGTCTCTTTCGTGCACTATTTTATTTCTGCTTGGCTTAGGAGTGGAGCATGGGGGTGAGGTGAGGACATAATTTCCTCATCCATGGTAGGGAGGACAACCACAGTCAATCACAGATAAGTAGATTCTACTGAAAATTGGATAAGTAAATGAAGTAGAATTATATTGTTATTTTAGGAAGAATAGACTCTAGTCAAATGTTTGTATAAATAATAATTATAGAAAAATATATAGTTCTGAAGAAAAAAATGAGTTACTATGTAAACTGTTCGATTTAATTATTATGTGCACAATAAATATTTTTAGTACAGTAGAAGGGACAAAATTTGTAGGCTGTAGTATGTTTTATTTAAAAAAAACATAGTTGGGCATTATATTAAATTAAAGTGCCAAAAAGTGATTTCTTTTAACCTATAAGGATGATGGGTGCAGTATAATAGACAAAAAACAACCAAATTTTCATGACAAATAAGTAGATAATGTACAATGAGACAAACTAGACAAAAAACTAGAAACAAAAAAACTTGAATGTGAATCAGTAGGGAAACTTGTCAAACTGAAGAGCTCAGAGGATCCAGAATATAGGATGCTTTTTCTTACCTCATAACTATACACATACTAGAAAAGAACCAACCGGTCCAGTGGACTCCCAAAATTATATTCATATTTATAGCAGTGAAACTGTAAATGAATCATTAAGCTAATAAAAGTTGTAAGACATAGATTTGCTGACAAAGTACAAGAGATGTGTAATAAACATTATAGGAGATGTGAAATATACCTGTTTCTATTATCAAGATAGACCTTAAGATCGAAATTAAACATTCCTAAAGAAATAAATACATCCAATAAATCTACATTCTAGAAAGGTAAAAGGAATAGAAAATATTGAGACTCTGCTAAAGTATAATGGATAAAATTGTTCGTAGCCATTCAAATAAAACCCAGAAAGCAGAGAAGAATAGCTTTATTATAATCTAAATCAAGGAAATTATCATTGAAAATAATATAGATAAAATATCATTGAAATGCTATCAATGTTGCCAAAAATTCCGTATATAAAATAACACTGGAAGGTAACTGTCCATACAGTTTTAGCTTAAACAAGAACAGAATCTAAAGACAAACGGTCGATGAATTCTTCAAAAATTTAATAATACCATATTTCCATTCAAAAGTATGAACTGTTCAAACAGTTATAACCGAGAAAATGTTTGGTGGTCAAGCCACGTTGTAAAAACATTTTGAATGAATATAAACCCTATAGAATTATAAAATGAGGATGACTTGCTTCAATATGCAAATTCATGTGCTAATAAAACTCTATAGGAACCCGAGCGATGTATATTCCATAATGTTCTAAGACTCAAATCTAGGAATTTGGATTTTCTGAGCCAAATACATAGGAGGGTACCTGTTAAATGTGAGAGGAGGATAATTTAGTGATGCCAGAATGAACGTTACCCAAGGACCCATTCTTTTAGAAGTTTTCTTCCAGACCTTTTACCTGTCAATAAATGAGAGACAAGTTAAATAATGTTTTCCATAACCATATTTACCGAGAATAAAACCTTAGAGGAAGTAAAGACAACCACAACCTACCTCTTATTATTCTAGTTGAGATGGTTGGGTTGCGCTAACATGCAATGGCACCATTATGGATTTATGGGTAAGTAACGGTGAGAAACGTTTGAAAAAACAAATAAACCTCAAAATTGACATTATGAATGGAAATTGTGTTACCTTCTTCCAACCTTTATTTCTGTAGCTTAAACAGGTCGGATACATGGTAACTGATCCCAAAAGGGTCGAGAATGCCACATTGTAACCTAGTCATTCAATGCAAATGCGAGAAGGGTTGGGTGTTAGCTTGATGAGAAACAAAAAACCAAGGTATCAACACTGCGGAAGAGAAACTATTGTGAACCATACATTTTACAGTAAAAAAAACTCAATAAAGTTCACAGAGCTGGAATTTAATTACAATTTGTTGATTACGGAACCAGTTCCATTTGAAATAAGTCTCGAAAAATATGTAATAGATAAGCGACAGAGATTTGTTCCAAGCAACAAGATGAAAAGGCTATGGGCTTCCTTCCGCAGAGGGCCGAGACAAAAGTTGAAATTTCTTGCTCTAGAGAGCTGTGACGGAATACCGGAAGCCAAAAGAGAAGAAATTAACTAATTGAGGTCAACACCTCAGAATGATAATGTCACCGGCACCATTGGATCTAGGTTAAATAGATCTAAGATGTAAAAATATAAACAAGTGTAAATCGTAAATTCCATTCCATCATGTTGGCAGATATTTCGAGAACCTCATAAGTACCATAACCCAAATTGTGCCATATCGTGTTGATGAATTAAATCATTAACTCATATTTTAGGTGTGCTATTAATGTGAAGTACAATAAGGATCTTAAATGGCGGATAGGTGGTTCACACATCAGGTAGCGAAAAAATCAAAGTATGACTATAGGATTAGCTATGGCTACTTGTAATAAGCGCATATATGTATGTGTTTTAGCTTTTCATTGTAATTAAATTAATAGCTAGATATATAATGGTCAAAACTTCAGGATTAAAGTTGTTTTGATTATGTCATAGATTTTGTAAGTGAATGTATAATGAATCAATAAGTGTGTGTAGCATGAAAGTTAATTTTTTTTTATGAATGTAACAATGGATGTGACACATGGTTTCTTTGACAAGAATGAAATTCAACTACATGAAATCAATTTGCGGCCTTCTATGTCATTGTGTTTGACCTGATAAGGCATACACATGTTGGTGGAATTGGTAAATTATCAAGCTTGGAATTGAATCTGGATGTGTGAGAGTTTTTATGCATAATTTTCCCCTTGTTATGTTTTTTAAAATCCTTCTCTCATGAAGTGGGGTGAAATTAAGTGTAGGGTTGGGGAGGATTCATTGCTCACCTACAAAGGGCTCAATACTTTCAAGCAATATTGCATGGGAATTGTTCCATCTGGCTGCACATGAGGTTGTTCAACTTAATAAACTAGTTCTTCAGAACTCCGGTTTGTATAAGTCACTAGTGAAGCACTTCACCATAGGTCATATAGGAGGGGAAACTTAATTTCAGTGGAGTCAAAAAATTTCAAAAATTCACAAAGGTAGCTCAACCTTTTCCAGCTTTTATTCCAGTTATAATACTTCTTAGCACTACGAGTAGAGGTCTTGGAAGCCTCCAAACGAAGATCACAAGATTGTTGATATATTAATCTCATTGTCTATTTTGTCTCATTACATTTAGTTCTCTTGTTTTTTATATATATTATAGATAGTTTAATTTTACTTTACTTCAGGTTAGTTTTACTTAGTTATTTATTATTTATGTTTACAATGTAATCTATTTACTTATTTTGAATATTTAGAAATCATTTATTTATTATTAATTTTTACAATGTGACCTATTTAGCTAATTTGAATATTCAGAAGAGAAATCTCTGCTCCACTTTTTTTCTTTCATTCTTTTTCATGGTATTAGAGGTTAGACTATGTAAGTATGGTTAAACGACACAAATATTAGAGCTATGTTGTATAAGACTCCAAAGCAGAAAAATGAGAGAAGTATTTGAATACTATTGAAGTGAAAAAATCAGAAGGAAGAAGAACAAATAAGCCAACGAAGGAAGAACATAGAAGCGAGTAATGGTGAGGGAAAAATGGTGATCTAAATTTTTCAAAGAAGATTTAAGGTTTTTTTTTGCGTGAAGGGTAGCGAAAGTAACAGTTGTGAAGAGCAACATTATTAACAAAAACATATCTCTTCAGATCCCTGTTAGTTGTATCATAATTACATTAGTTTAGTCAGAGCGGTACAAAGGCTCGATTCCAAAGCAAAGACACCCATTAGTTAGCATCACTTACACCAATTCCAATCACACACGAGTACGGAGAATTAACACTAGCGTTAAAGTTATTTACGAAATAAAATATATACCACACAGTCATGAATGTATTATTCCTTGCTTAATTTCATGAAAAACACTTTGTACTTGGTTTCAAATCATTCAACACATTTCCATTAAAACTATAGAAATTATTTTAAAAGGTGGATATGAAGAATTTCAGAAGTAAGGAAGCCCATTTTTCTGAAGAAAAAAGGATTTTTATTAAAATTAAAAAAAAATTATAAAGGTTAAAGGAAAGAACGAGTTGTTTTTTTATTAAAGAGATTTTTTTAAGTCTTGAAAGGAGATTTAAAAGAAGAAAGCGTACATTTTAATTTGAAGAAATGGCTTCTTCTAGTGATTTTCCACAAACCCCAAATCTGCTTGGAAAAAATTAGGAGTTTTGAAATTTAAGAATGAAGACAATCACAAAAGTGTTAGGATACTATTCAGATCAACTATGTAGAGCCAATCCAAGAAGAATTGGTGGCCATGGAAAATAATGATAGGAATGCTGCTATTGAACTCATAAAGTAGGATCACAAAGCCAGATGTCTGATACAAAGCTCAGTCGATGACTCTATCTTCAAAAAGATAAAAAGTGCATCAACAACAAAAGAAGCTTGGGATATTTTGAAAGCTCCATATCAAGGTAATGATACAATGAAGATAATTAAATTACAAACATTGAGAGCATAGTTTTAAACTCTAAAGATCACTGACAGAGAGAATGTGGATCACTTCATGACTAAAGTCATTGGAATAGTCAACAAGATCAAACTCATTGGTGAAACCATTACATATCAGAAACTTGTTGAAAAAATCCTTTGACGCCTCCCCAAGAAATATGACATGATTGTAACAACCATTTTGGAATAAAAATATTTTAAATATTTCTATGTAGAGAAATTGACTTGACCACTTTTGGCACATGAAACAAAACTCAATTTGGTTGAAGACTCCACAGAACAAGATTTCAAAGTAGAACTCTCACTTGGAAGAGGCAGAGGAAGAGGATATAGAAGGGGTAACAAGCGAGGCAGAGGCCGAAGTAGAGGTAGATATGAACATCATCATGTGACAGAGCAATGGAAACCTCCAAAAAACCTAACTCAGAGAGAAAAATCATAGAAGAAATACGATGTCCAATGATATTACTGCAAGAAATTTGGCAATTATGAACATCGTTGGAGAAGAAAACAATCAAATGAGCGAAGAGGTAATGTCCATATCTCCATCAATGAAGGAAAATCCTTTGAAACAATGTTTCTTTCATGTCATCTTTCTGAAGACAGACACAACAAGGACCTTTGGTTCCTAGACAGTGGATGTAGAACTCATATGACACATAAAAAAAATGTACTTTCTTTTCTTGATGCTTCTATAACATAAGAAATTTCTTCTATAACATAATAAATTACACTTGGAGATCATTATTGTATTAAATTTGAATGGAAAGTTATTTTCCCTATTCTTACTAAATATAATGAACACAAATACATCCTTGATGTTTATGATGTTCCACATCTCAAACATAACCTCATTAGTGTAGGAAAATTAATGGAACATGGTTATGATGTATTATTTGAAAAGAAAACATGATATATCTATAAAAAACCTCTCAATAGAATATTGATAGAAAATGTTGAAAAGACCAAGAATAGGATGCTTCAATTGACTCTTAGAAGTCAAAGTAACTCAGTCTTTAGTCCTCAATGTATCAAGAATAGGTGAGACTCATTTATGGCATTCTAGGTGTGGCCACATCCCAATCAAGAGTATAAGTCTACTTTAGAAACATTCAATCGTCATTGGTCTCCCTACTATGAATGAAAGAAATTGCAATTGTGAAATTTGTGTTATTTTTAATCATAAAAGAGATAGCTTTCCCACATCTTCCTCTAAAGAAAAAGAGCCTTCATAGTTTTTCCATAATGATATATGTGGCCCAGTGCACACACATTCCATTCACGATAGTTTCTATTTTTTGACATTTATTGATTATTATAACATGAAGATACGAGTGTATTTTCTAAAAAATAAACCAAATTCCTTGTCAAGATTTATGGATTTCAAAGCATAAGCAGAAAAGCAATGGAAAGCCCTTGAAATTAATTAGATTATAGATAGGAGGAGAGTACAATTCCAATGAATTAAAATCCTTTTGTCAACAACAAGTAATCATAATGAAGAGCACGACATGATATACTCCACAACAAAATGGAGTAGGAGAAAGAAAAAACTAGTGGATCTTGAACATGGCCACAGGTATGCTACGTGGGAAGAATTTTTCAAATAAATATTATGTTGAAGGATTTTCGACAATAGTGCATGTTCTCAACAGATCACCAAGAACGAGTCTCCAGGATACAATACCTCAAGAAGCATGGGATTCTAACAAGGTAAATGTATCTCACTTTATAATTTTTAGATCACTAGTTTTTTCACATGTTCTTAAGGAAATAAGAAAGAAGCTTGATGATAGGAGTGAAAGATTAATATTCCTAGTCTATAGTGAGAATTCAAAGGCTTACATACTTTACAATCCACTTACAAAAAACTTTATTTTAATAAGAGATGTCAAATTTTTTAAAAATAAATCTTGGTTTGATCATGTTGATGATGCTTCAAATCAGTAATTTTATCAACCACAACCACCAATATTGCAAGTTCAAGAAGATCCACACCATTCGGAAAATGATATACCATCAAGGACTAAATTTACCAGTGATTCGACATTTTCACAAGACTCTTAGAAAAAAATAAGCATAAGAGAAATATATGAAAAGGAGCATGAGTTTAACCAACAAAATATGTTTTAATTTCCTTCAACTCAACCGAACCATTTTGAAGAAGTAGCTAAATAAAATCATTGTTTTGATGCCATGAACCAAGAAATTGTTGCCATAGAGAAGAATCAGACTTTGGAATTAGTTTATCTCCCAAGAGACAAAACCCGAATATGTGTAAAATGCATATATAAGACCAAACTAAATGAAAAAAGGAAACTTTGAGAAACATAAGGCAAGGTTGGTTGCAAAAAGATTATCATAAGAGTTTGGGGTCGAATATGGTGAAACCTTTGCTCTGATAGCAAGGTTAGACACTATTAGAACCATTTTATCCATAGCATCTCAACACAAATTGAAATTCTATAAGCTTTATGCAAAATATACCTTCCTAAATGGTATATTACAGGAAGAATTTTATGTAGAGAAGCCTTTTGTTTTGAAGTGCCACAAAAGGAGCATAAGGTATGTAGATTAAATAAATCTTTGTATGTTTTGCAACAAGCTCTAAGAGCTTGGTAGATTCGCATAGACACCTATCTCATCAAAAGTGGTTTTTCTAGAAGTAGCCATCAACCCACTTTGTATACCAAATCTCATGAAGATTGAATTCGTATTGTGTGCTGTTATGTAGAATATCTTTTTCATACATGAAATATGATGTTAGAATACTTCAAAGAAGAAATGAAAACAAAGTTTGATATGACAGATCTAGGAGTCGTGAAATGATTTTTAGGCATTGAAATTCACCAATCTGCTAATGCCATTTTTGTTGGTCAATAAAACTATGCGACTCACAGGATTCAAAAGTTCAGAATGACTAATTGAAAATTAGCTAATACACCAATTACTCAAGCCACCAAACTCAAAAAATAAGATGTAGCACCTCCTGTTGATTCCACATTGTAGAAAATTCTTGTTGGTAGTTTGTTGTATTTCATTGCAACTAGACCTGATATTATGTTTGCAGCAAATTTTGTCTCTAGGTTTATTTAGTCACCAAAGATTACTCATTCCAAGGTTGCAAAAAGGATCTTAGGGTGTATTGCATGGACCATAGACTATGGTTTGTTCTATACACATCCTGAAAAATTGTTCACTTTCATGTTATAGAGACATCAATTATGCACAGAGTTTAGATGATAAGCACCTCATGATATGTTTTTCATCTTGGAACCAATGTGATTTCATGGGCATCCAAGAAACAATAAATCCTTTCAATATCTTCTAGAGAGGTAGAATACATAGAAACAAATTCAAGAGCTTTTCAAGTGGTGTGGTTGAGAATATTATTGAAATATATTTCACATGTTCAAAAAGAGCCAACACTAATTTAAGTCATAAGATTTCAACAATTTCTTTATCAAAAAATCATGTTTTCCACAAAAATAGCAAGCACATTGACAGTCATTTTCATTTCATTCATGAGCTTGTCAATGATTGAGACATGGTACTTGCATTTTGTGGTTCTAAAGATCAACTTGGAGATATTTTCACAAAACCATTGTGCAAGAAGGTATTTGAATTTAAAAGAGAGAAATTAGGCATCGTTAATGCCTCCACTTGTAATATTGGAGATTAGGAGGGGATGGTGAGATATTAGGTATCATCACGTTTAGCTCTGTGTAGGTGTCATAGAGATTTATGTTTTAATTTAGTTTAGTGGAGTTATACTCGAGTCATTTATCATTGATGTTGACATTGTAATCTATTTAGCGATTTTGAATATTGACAAGAGAAATCTCTTCTCCACCTTTTTCATTTTCATTCTTTGTAAAAAAATCGAGCTCACCAAATCTTTTGTTTTTTTCCCTTTACAAATATTTCATTATTTTCATTTTTAATTTATTCTATGAAAATTGTCCAATATTTGGAGGGTGAGGCATTGAGATTAAATTTGAACAGTTTTGTGTGTCATTAGAATAATGAGTACTCGCAAGCGAAGAAATCGATGACTAGAGAGGGAGGGCTATCAACAATGCAAACAAAGTAAGGGAAAAATAGATGGGAGCATTCTAGTCCACTTAGCCCCATCTACTCAGCATGTCCCCCTCGCTAGGGGATTGCAGGTGGTTTGGGAATGAGTGTAGTATTTCTTGGTTCCAACAGCCCCTACTCGGAGGCAATGGGGTTTTTCTATGTGGAGGATGGATAACGGTCAAGCTAGGTAGTTTTCTAACCCCAACATCAAGCTTTAGACGGTAAAAGGATTTCCTTTAACTTTAATGGTAGGTATTAATAATTAATTCTTGAGTCTCCATTGCAGGTATTAAATAAAGTAATATTTTTTTTTCATTAGAGCTTGTTCGAGAGTTCTCCTTTAAGCAAGGATCTTACAATATTGGAACCTTAATGTGAAGCTTAATGTTGAGGTCTTGCGCTCAAAGCTATGTGGTTTATGAGATTCCTCGACTTAACCCACTATGTAAGGAGATTTTTCCTTTAACTTGTTTTCCTTAACGTTGTATCCATGACATATTCTTCTCGTCAATGATTCTAAGGTTTAGATATCATATAGTTTAGGTTTTATAAGTATTATGATAGTGTAAAAAAGCAAAGAAAAGGTTTCTTAATTGTTTTGCAGTTTATAGAGTGGGGTGTCTATGAACATAGTTTTGGGTTTTATCATGGTTGATGTGAGGTCCAACCAAGGTTAGCTGATATCATTTTGCCTCATGAATTAATTAACTAGTGGTATATTTTCCTTTCAAGAGACTGAAATGCTAATGTCCAAAGTCTAATTTCTTTTGTAGTTTTCTGGATACACGAGGGATGAGAGTCTTTCCATATTTTTATTATAAGTGAGAGCCATATAATTGGTTAAGTTTTTGTTTGTACAAAGTCTCTTATAACAATGTTCTACCAAGAACATACTGATTAACATGGAATATTAGTAGGTTTTGGTGGCCCTCATTTTTTTGCTAGCATATAAAGACATGTGTATAGTGATGTGCAGTAAGGTCATAGCAAATCCTTGCAAATCCTTATATTTTTTAATATGATGATGTGATTAGTTCTCATTTGTGTAGATAAACTGAACTCAAACCTTTTCTTCACCAATGAAGCACAACCTATTCTTACTCATTAGCATCTTAATTTTTTTTAATGACTCCATATGTTAATTTCCAAAATTTCTCCAACAAGTAGCTTAAAAAAAAAAATATTGAACTCCTTTGTGTGTGATGTTTTGAATTTTTTTATTTTAATTCATTTTCAACATTCCTTGAATTCTTATACATGTTGAAAACTTTGTCTTGAGTAGATTCATATTAGAAACACTAAACCACCAAAATGGATTGGATATTATTTTTTCTTTCACTAAAATTATACATGTAATCTAAATGTTGAGGATATAAGGTAGCCACCCTTTGTCACGAGGAATTAGGAACACTTGCTTGCTAAATTAGGACCATGTGTAGTGCACCCTATGTAGCATTTCTAAAGTTCTTAAGGGTTTTATTCTAGTTTAATTTCAAAATATTTCCAATAATTTACTTTAAATTTAACTCAACAACTTTCATTAAAAAGAGAGGGGCAATTTCATGGCTCTTACCATAAACTTCAAAGAAAGGGCATTTAAGTTAATTTTTCTTTGTATGTTGGAAATCCCTCACTTGGCTAAGGATGCATGTTATTTTGCCTTCGATCCCTTTGTGTTTCTTGCTTTCAGCTACTCTGTTAACTTTTCATGGATAATTTTTTTGATTTGAGGTTCCAAAGAAACAAGTTACTTACAATTAAGGATGCTTATTTCAGATTTCATCACCTTGGAAATTTTGATTCCTATTAAATTGTTGCTGACTAGACATGAAATGTTCTTGGGTAACAACTTAAGGAAATTGTCCATTTAGGCGTTAGTTTGGTCTAGAATTCCTATGTTACTTATTAGTCCATTATAAGTTGACCATCGGCTACTGAGGACATGATAAAGTTTTAACTGCAACCGCATTTTTTTTTCTTCACTAAATCAAAATGTATTTTATAAAATTATTGGATTTTTTAGACAGCTAACAAATCTATAAAATGTATGAAAGTCTAGAACCAGATTAATTTATACATGTTTGGCATCATTGTACCTAGCATAAAATCTTACAATATTGTACAATACTATTTTTTATTCCATTAATTAAGAGACTAACCCTTGTACCAAAGGATGCCTTGTCACTACTACACTAAAGTTGAAACATAAAATTCCATTCCAAATTTAAGGTTTTGGCATAGACAATTTGTTCTAGCTATATGTATTTGAGCCCAATTCTTTATGGTTTTTCTCTTAGTCTACAACCTTTGTATGATTGTTGGTGGTATCTAGTGTTTATCTATAGTGGTTTTTTAAGTCTATTAATAAAAAAATTTAAGACAATTTCGTACATGAATCCTTTTTTTGGCATTGATCAGAATAATTCATGGAAAATCCTTGTATTTTCTATATAATTACATGATTAGTTCCCATTTGTGTGGCTAAACTGAACTCAAATCTTCTCTTCACCAATGAAACACCACATCCTCTTACTCTTTAACATCATACTTGAGTTATAGTGGGAATTCATTCTACCCATTAGGTATTGTATTTTCTATATAGTGACTTTATTAGCTCACATTTGTGTGGCTAAACTGAACTCAAAGCTTCTCTTAACTAATGAAGAACCACATCCTCTTATTTGATAACATCCTACTTGAGTTATAGAGGGAAGTAATTCTACCCATTAGGTATTGTAGTGCTTCTAATAAGATTATGAAAAATTCAATTAAATAAAGATTGGAATAGTGTTGGTGTGACTCTCAGATGACACTAGCGAGGCAATCCAAGGCAAAGTGAGACTAGAGATTTTTGCTAACTGATACGAATCTCCAAAGCATCATTCATGCCATATATCATTCATCTGTTGCCCTTATTCATGATATTTATCATTTATGTCTTATTTTCCTTCTAGTCTAAGCTTCTTCATAGTTGTGTTTGCTCCTCCATGTTGCAATTAGCTAGCTCCTCTACACATTGTACAGTTAAAACAAAGGGGAGTTCTCAAAAGTGATGCAGAAAAGCATGAGTGGATCAGAAAAATAACTTTTAGATTTATTGATGTCATTATAGTTCCAATTAAAATTATAGTTACACTTACAAATATTTTTATGTATTTTTGCAATTGAATCTTGTCCATGATTTCATTACAAATATAGCAAGTTGACATGTTTATGTTTCTTCTAGATGATATGTTCCTGCTCCTGCCACATCATCGTTCTTTGTTCAAAGGAAAAAACCTGGGGCACAACTTTTCATTCATTTTGTGGTTTAGAAAAAAAAATTCAAGTAGAAGAGTGGATCATGTGTAGGCATCTCTTATGGAGTGACATTCCCATTAATAACCAGTTATATTGGTCAATGTTTGATGTCGTTGCAATTGTTGGCTTTCCATTAAAAACTTCTACTTAAAAGTTACAATCAATTAATAGGGCAATCATTCAGACTAAAAAAAAAAAATGGTAACCCCATATTTGACGTTGACCTAGAAGACCACCTGCATTGTTATGTTGAACTCTTGCACATGGGAGGGCAGAGACCCTATTAAATTTTTAGGTTCTGTAGGGGTTTAATATTTATTAAAAAAAAAATTACGATTCTCTATTGTGTAATTTGTTAGATAAATTCAACATATAGATAGGTGTGGAGAATGTATAATGGGTGTTCATTATATGGAACTTAACAAAGTGATAATGAAGACACTACTGATATTATTTTTTTATGTGTCTTGCATTGGTTTAATATTGGAGGATGTAAGAAAAATCAACCTTTTTTAAGGAGGAAATGAGGAAAATTTGTGTATCACGAAATCCATTTATGATGATGCCTTGAAAAATACATTCATAGATAACAAACATTTTTTCTACCATCACTCTTTTTCCTACCACCCTCAATCCATTTTAAATTGTTAATTAGAGTAGAATAAATTTTTTATTTATGAAAATTGGTATACTAATATATTTAACAAAAAACTTGAGAGATAAGTTGTTCCGTCACTTGTTTCCATAGAATCCTTATGGGATTTAGGAAGGGAGGTTCTCCGTTAGTGAACCACTAATAAAAATTTCTTAGTTAATAGTGACAAGACCATCTACTTGTATGACAAGCCCATCTACAATGAGTCTGGCCAACCATTTTATCAGAAACTAGTTAAAGAGGGAAACCTCATGTACATCATTGGATTTTCTTGATGATATATGGAAAAATGTGCTTCATCACCCACTTAATAAAAGAGGGAAATTCTCAACCTTATATGTGTTTTTTTGAATTGTAACTTTGAGTACTATAGTGAGACTATGGTTGGATTCTTTAATTGTATGCTAAGGATCACGCTAGACCAAGGGTGCACATGGTCATACAAATTTTGGACATGTATAAGAGAGTTGTGAGATTAATTGGCTATGATATGACAGTTGACGGGAAATTTCAATGCCATGAAAGCAAGTTGTTGCAAATGTCATATTTTTAAAGTTTCCATTATCAAAAAAATGTACTCATTACCAGATCGATTTAAAGACCACTGTGGTTACCTGTTCTCCAAAGTCATTCCATATATATAATTCTAACAACATATCCGTTATAGTTAGGGTTTCCCCATCTTAGGCAAGGTCGCCCACTCGTTAGTGGTGTTTGCTGACTATTCATCGTTGTGATTTGCCCATAGAGGTTCATTCTAGGAGCCGACCTCGTGGGCGTGACTTAATTAACAAACCATCATCTCGGAATTTGTCAAATTCTATAATGATTTGGATGGTGAAGATTTCTTAATAAATACTTAACCCGGTTTAAGCGGGTGCAATATAGTGTTTTTTCTCAAATTCTATAAAATTCAATACCATTCATGCTTTTGTCTATGGGATGTCATATACATCCCTTATAAGATAACATCGGGGGCATATGCCGTAATTAGTAGTAGGAAAACGACAAATCTTAAATTTAGTATTTTAGTGTTTATTTTCTTATTATTTTATTTTATTTTATTAAGACAGCTTAATCATAAGGTATTTAGGAGACTTGACCTCACCCACAAGTGAGTTGTTTTAGCCATAGGAACTTCATCAATTGAATTAAGCCCAGGTTCTTAGGTGCTTAGCTTACCTTAATTTTATTTTATTTTATTCTTTTAATCTAATTTTAATTTTATTTTAATTTTTATTATATGTAATTTGACCAAGTCAAAATGTTTATGGAGTTTATAAGTCAAAATAAGGCAATATAATATCTTAAGATTACCTAATTATAATATATATTAATATTACTTAAAATTGTTATATAATAATATATTTTAAGATTACTTAGTTTTTTGAGAACTTATTTTTTAAGAATTTTTTGTTTCAAACTTATTTTTATTCTAAAGAATATAATAAATATAAGTAATTTTTTTTCCATTTACAATCACATTTTATACTAGTTAATATATATATATATATATATATATATATATATTTTAATAGTGATCACTATTCACTTTCATCAACTTTGAATCATATTTAAACTAGGTTTATGAATTTAGATCATTAACTAATTGTAGGGAATATATTGAATATAAGTTTTCATTAATCCAAGTATTAATGATATACATTTATTAAGTCTAAATTTTTGTAAAAACTATTGAATATATAAATAAAAACTAATACAATTTTCCTCTTTGGTTTGTGCCTAAGCCCTCTTCAGAAGTTACGTTAATCACATTAAAGTCGTAATAGTCAAAGAAGCTCGCCCGATTAGGGATGTTGTGCATGTTGTGTCTTTTACAAGATTCTATGTTATGGAGCTATAATAGAGGGTTGTTTTGGACATGAGAATGTTGCCAATGTTGATAATGTTGTTCAACATGGTGATTTTTCTTCTCGAAGGTTCCAGTCTATGGAGTTCTGGTACACATCTTTGGAAATTGTTTTGAAGAATTGTTTCGAGATTATGGAGTTTAAGGGATTTTGTTGCAAAGGTGCATACTACCTCCTTTGGTTTCAACTATTCTAAGGAATTTCCCCAAGTAGTCTTGAATAACTTGAAGGGTTTTTTTGTTACAAAATATCATTAATAAGCTAGAAAGGAGGATCCATACTTAGGCTGACAAGATTCTCCTTACTGAGTTTTAATATAGTGTATGTCGATATAGATATATAATCTTTGGGCCCATGAAGAATGGAACATTAAAAATATTGAGTAATATTCTTCATTAGATAATTTAGCAATTTAAAGAATCCTCACCACAAAATTAAAAACATAATTTTAATTATCTGTTTGATGTCCATGTTCATGAGAAACTCCATTTACTCACTAATCATATGTTTCTAGGAAACAACTAATATTTTCACAAAGAGAAGTCACAAATTTCATCTTCTTTTTTAACTTTATGGGTAATTTCGAGGTGTTGTCCTTCTCCTTCACAAAGTGGCGTAGATGACCACTCCCAATTTTACTTTAATGGAGGCAAAAGAGCTTTAAGGCATGGTCTAAATGCATGGACTAGTTTGTTGATGGACCTATTATTAGGAAGGGAACCATGAAAATCATGGATATGGATTATCAAGCTTGGATCACTTTTTCTTTATGTTAAATTTCACTCTCAAGCCAACTCATCTTTATACTAGTGGTAAAGGAAGTTCTTGTATTGCACTATGAATCTCATATCTTAGGAAGAACTATTAACGTTGTGGTAAAAATTGTATTATTCCTGAGGGAAATAATGAATAATATAGAGCACCTAATGTCACTACAAATGCTATAGAACCCAACTCTCAAAAATACTCGATAGAAGCGCCTTTAACTATTAGTGATAAAGTTATGGTTGAAGTTACATTTGATTTCTCATAACGATTATACTTTTCTAAACATCATATATATGGTAAATTGAAATGTGTATTTTTTTCATTTGGTACTATTATAGAAAAACAAAATATTGAAATTGATATATAATGATGTTTTTTTACCAAAACTTGTTCAAGTACTAGATAAATCTATGTAATATTTTTTGTATGTAAATAATTTCTTGAGGAACACATGGCGATCCTTCATTCACTAAGTGGAATAATTTTTTAAAACTTTCATAATCTTCTAGTTCTACCCTATTGACTATGTAGATAATAAATAAATCTTGTGGCACTACTTAAGGTATAGATAGGGTCGGAATGCACATGAGTATGTCATACAATTTAAGAAGATAACAATAATGTTCGGTATATCTACGAGGAATGGGGTGTACTCCTAAAATATATAGTTATCTACATAGCCATCTATAAACATGAGTGATGTTATTCATACCCAAAATGGTCGATGAGGCTTATGTACAGAAACAATACATATAAAACATCTACTAAATCAAATGGTAGTCAAGTGGCTCAAAGTGAAAGGAATACCAAGAACATTCAAAGGAGGGGAGGAAAAAGTAGAAAGTGAAATACAAAAATAATATAATAACTACAACACACTAGTTAAAATATTCTAGAAACTAATTAAATCAATGCAACATTGATGACAAAATAGAGGAGAGGTGTTGGAAATTGGATTTATTTTTCAACACGTGGAAACATAAGAAGCGTACGAAAAAGATAAATCTCATTACCATGGATTTAAGCAAGCTTCCCCCATTACGTTGGACCAAGGAGAGTTCCTCTTAATAGTGCATGCTATAGTAAAATTGAATAGCGGAACC
This sequence comes from Pinus albicaulis, assembly GCA_034641835.2. NCBI lineage: Eukaryota > Viridiplantae > Streptophyta > Pinopsida > Pinales > Pinaceae > Pinus > Pinus albicaulis. Next base: position 1,199,405,618 of record CM076581.1, on the reverse strand, counting down.
TTCCTAAGCCACTCGTGAGTCTAACTACACACTCCTAATCAATCCTCCTTATTTTAACCCTCTCACACGCGTACCATGTTTTGATATTTTCATGAGCTAGGTAGTGATACAATAGATGTTTTTATGACTCATTTCACTTTTTCATGAATGATTTCCATTATTAAGGGTACCTTCCTAGTATGGAAAATTCATAAAGAAACATATGGAGAGAAGAAGAAGAGTCCACTGTTTATTTAGAAGAGTTGTATAGAAGTCCAAAGGTCATGATAGAAGTCCAAGAGTCATTAAGGTAACTCAAGTGTCATGGGGATATAAAGGTCATTCCACTTGTTATAAAGGAAACCTCATAACTCAAGTGGGGAGCTTTTGGAGGAAAATTATTCTTTGGACAAGAAATAAGTGACTTAATGTTAAACTATTGCAACTAGTTCCTCACCATTACAATTTTCTGCATGGATCTGTCACCTAATTCAAATTCAATGAGCCAACACATTTTCATGCATGTATCACAAATTTTTTAGGAATATTGTTGAGATGTTTACTATATATGTTATGGTCATATGTACTAGAGAAATTGAAATATTTCGGTGGCTTTGCTACTCATCCTCTTGAATGTGTGTTGTATTTGGTTACACCCTTATGGCTCTACTTTTCAAATAATTACTATTTGTATACATTCAATTATTATAGGATTTAATGGAAATGCAAGCCATGATGCGGTTTATGTGATGACGTACTTATTTTATTATTATTTGAATTAATAAATGTATTTCTTGGAAATATTCGCGAAATAGCACTAGATTTTATACGACTTCTTTCCAGCTTAGAAAGAGGTTTTGGTGGTCATGTCCACATGATGGACCTTCTTTGAAAGTCTCCTAAAATTCGAGAGAAAAAAATAATATATATATATATATATATATATATATATATATATATATTAAATTAACATAATGTGAGAGAAATATTAGGCCAGTCACTTAGTTCGAGAGAAATACGTGCTTTAGAGAAAAAGAAAATTATCATTTTCGAAAAAAAAACTAAAAGAAAAAGGCCTAGGCAAAATTTTGGGAGACCTTAAAAGAAGGACGCTTCTAAACTATGCTAGGGAAGAAAAATCTATAAAAAAAAACCACCTAGGAAACAAAGGGGGGTCTCTTTGAATTAGAGGCAAGGAAGTCTTATCTCGGGGGAATCAAGTAGAGATAATTCATGGTTGGGTGGGACGTGTTTGATTCGTGAGGATTCCCCAAGAAATATTAACGGTTAGATGAAATTATGTTTCTATTTGATTATTAATTATGGATTGTTTATTTTATGGATTCATAGAATAGAGAGAATATAGTAGCCAACATGCATAATATATTGTCCTTATCTATGATACTTTCTTATATTATTAAATTCAAGAGCGCATGCAAAAAAAATTGATGTTATTATCAATGTTGAGAATTTGTGATGAACAATTATATATAGGAGATGTGATTTGATAATAAGCCTATAGGATCCATTATAGTTGAATCTAATTGTAGTAGATGTATCATATGTGATTTCAACATTATACTAAGTTATAATGAAGTAAGAATATCATTTTAAGGTTTGTAGATGAAGGAATAAAGGTGTGGCTATATTGAAATAATAATAAATAACCATTTAAAAAGAAACTGGAAATACCTATATACTAGCTACATCTATACTTTTTTTGAGATATCAACAGAAAATTTTAGAGAAATAATATTTAAACATTATATTCTAAATGATGCTACGAGATTGGGTACAACAAATTTGACAGTAACTACACTAGTGGATATAGTGAGGGATAATGAAAAAACCATTATGACCTCACTCGTACGAAGAGTTGGGGTCCCTATATGTTCTGGTTAATTTATATCTTGGGTACCACGTGAGTATAATTTAGGTGCCCAGGTGGATATATATATATATATATATCCGCGTGTGTGATAAATTCATACGAGGTCCATAAAGAGGAACTAAGGCACATACATGTTAAATATTTATATAGGGTGAACTACATTCGATTCGAAAACTTGGGTAATTTCTTCATAATAACTTAACCAATTATTCACGGCACAATATATTTTTATGACCTAATTAAGAACCTCGATAATATATTTATAATTATCCGCAAATTTAATAATAGAACTCAACATTTAAAGGTTTCAAACTAATCCTTTGAGCAAAGAACCATCTGGGTCAACCGAAGTTGTAAGTCTAGATAGAAACTAGTCTAATCATAAAAATATATGTACATGCATAAGGGTATGGTCCGATTACTTAATTGTGATCTTGAATATAAAAATGTTAATTAAAGGAAAGATTAATATACAGAATATAAATAGGTAAAACACGGGGAGAGAGAAATTAATAAATGTTATATATGATTTATATATATATATATATATATATATATATATATATATATATATATATATATATTATATATATATACTAGCAATCACTACCATTTTAATTTATGTTGGAACGTCGGTTAAGAACTCTTGGAAAAAAGAAAAACATGGTGTATAGCAAGTCGAATTCACTGTACAAATATTGAAAATTAGTATGGCCTCAATGTATAATAGACTTAACAAATGTAATAATTTCAAATACCAAATTTCAATGTACATACCTAGGAACCAAATTCATAAAACACATTGTACTTTGATTTTATATAGCGAATAAAAAACTATATATATATATCTTCACATGAATGGGTGCTTCCACTCTCTGTTCCTCTGCTTGTGGCTGCTCCACACCTTGAGGTTCTTCTTTTGGACCCAAGGGCTCCTCAACTACATGGAACTGAAGCTCCCTCTCAAGGGAAATTCACATGGACTTCTATTCATCAAATTTCACATCTTTTCCTACCATTTTCATCACGTGTGCTATCAAGTACACCCAGAAGGTGTGATGTTTTTTGGTGTACACCACAAATATTTCCAAATCAATTTTTGGCTCTATCTTCTTCCTGGAATCTCTGGTTACATGGAAATAAATGATGAACCAAAATTTTTAAAATATGACACATGTGGTTTCTTACTTGAAAAATATTCCTTTGGTGTATGCATCCCAAGTATCTAATGAGGACTTTTGTTTTGCACAAAAAATGTTTTATTGCATGCTTTAGCCCATAGATGCAAAAGTAGGCCCTTATCATGCAAAATATCTCATGTTTCTCCCATAATAGTTATTTTCTTCCCTTATGCAAACCCATTCAACTGTGGGTTCTAAGGTACTATCAATTCCCGTAAAATTCCTTTTGAATCACAGAATTTCTTGAATTCAGTCGAGACATATTCTCCACCATTGTCACTTCTGAAAACCTTCACCTTCTTCCCTATATTTTCTAGAAAAATTATTTGAACTCACAAAACTTTGAGAACGTATGATGTTTCTTTTGCATGAATAAAATCCAACACTTGCATGAAAAATGATCTATAAAATTCACATAATACCTATTTTTTGTTATGGAGGTTGTCGAGAATAGTCCACACATCTGAGTGAACTCTCTCTACTCAAGTTCACCATTGAGATGTATTGTAGAAATATGTTTCATGATATTGAAAGCAACATGGTGTAGATGACCTAGTATTCTGTGCCATAACTCACCAATGTCTCGGCTCTCCACTTCTCTACTTTCGTGCTCAAGAAAACATATTCTTCTACATCCAATTTTTATAGATTCTTTTCTCGAACCCCAATCTTCTTCACCTATCTCATGGCTTTGTGGCGAAGGAACATGTTTCCGTTGCTAAATATCATAATAGCTATGGTCTTTCAACATAGCAATGGAAACTAAATTCTTCTTTAAACGAGGAACATACATGACATATTTTAGTGTGATAGGAGTACGATACTCCCTATGAAAGGTAACTGTATCTATGCTAGTATGGATATACCTCCCGTCATATCCATCTTGATGTTCATATTGAGATCCTTCTCCTCTCATTTGTTGAAGAATTATTTGTTTCAGGTCATATCAAATGAAGCTCCACTATGCAAATACCACAAATAACACATCACCAATGAAACCATGCATGTGATGAAGGTGATAATGTTGTTCAACATGGTGAATTCCTTCTCCAAGATTCCACTCTATGGAATTTTGGTAGAAGTCTTTGGACTTTTTTTTGAAGATTTTTTTCGAAATGATGGATCTTAAGGGAATTTTGTTAAAAAATTTCATGCTACCTCCCTTGGTTCCAAGTGTTCTAAAAAGTATCCCCAAGTAGTCTCCAATAAATTTAAGGGTTTGTGTGTTACAAAATATCAATAATAAGCCAGGAAGGAGGATCCATACTTAGGTTGAAAAGGTTTTCCTGACTGAGCTTTAATATTTGGTCTATTGATTTAGATATATAATATTTGAGACCATGAAGAATCAGGCACAAAAAAATATTGAGTAATGTTCTTCATTATAATAAGATAAAAATTTAAATAATCCTTGCTGCAAAATGGAAAAAATAGTTGTCGTGATGTGTTTGATGTCCATGTTCATGAGAAAGTCCATTTACTCAGTAATCATATATAACTAGGATACAACTAACCACACATATAAACTAATATTTTCTATAAAAGAAGTGAGGAATTTCATCTTATTTTTTAAATTGATGAGTAACGTGGAGGTGTTGTCCTTCTCCTTTACAAAGTGGCCTAGATGATCTCTCTTATTTATAATTTAATGGATCCAAAATAGCTTTAAGCAATAGGTCTAAATAGATGGAATAGTTTCTCAATGGAACTATTATTAGGAAGGGACCCACAAAAATCATGGATATGGATTATCAAGCTTGGACCAAGCCAACTCATCTGTATACTAGCGGTAAATGAAGGTCTTGTATTGTGCTATGAATCTCATATCATGGGAAGAGATATGAAGGATGGGATAATCATTGTATTATTCTCGAGGGAAATTATGAATAATTCAAAGCCCATAATATCGCTACAATTCTATAAAACCCAACTTACAAACATACTCGAGAGAAGCCCCTTTCACTATTAGTGATAATGTTATGGTTGAAATTACATTTGATTGCTCGTAAGGATTCTACTTTTCTAAACATCATATATATTGTAAATGGAAATGATTAATTTTTCATTTGGTGCAATTATATAAAACAAAATATTGAAGTTGATATATAATGATGTGTTTGGACCAAAAATGTTCAATTACTAGATAAATCTATGCACTATTGTTTGCATGTAAACAATTTCTTGAGGAACACATTGAGATCCTTTATTAACTAGGCGGAACGATATTTTAAAGCTTTCATAATGTTCCAATTCTACCCTATTTAGTATCTTGATAAGAAATAAATCTTGTGGCAGTACTTAAGGTAGACATAGGTGCATAATGCACATTATTATGTCGCACAATTTAAGAAGATAACAATAATGTTGGGTATTTCTGCAAGGAATGGGATGTAATCCTAAACTATATAGGTATCTACATAGCCATCTGCAAATGTGAGTGTTGTTTTTCATATCTAAAATTTTGGATAAGGCTTATGTATAGGAACAATACATATAAAACAACTACTAAATAAAAGGGTAGTAAAATGCCTCAAAGAAAAAGGAATACCAAGAAGATTTAAAGGAGGGGAAGAATAAGTAGAAAGGGAGACCGGAAAATAATTTAATAACTATAACACACTAGTGAAAATGTCCTAGAAGCCAATATAATCAATGGAAACTTCAAGACAGAATTGAGGAGAATTGTTGGAAATTGGATTTAGATCTCAACACACAGAAACAAGAGAAGGATACGATGAAGATAAATCTCATCACCATTTATTTAAGCAAGATTCCCCCACTACACTGGAATAAGGAGAGATCTTATTAATATTCCATGGAACAATAAAAATTAATAGTAGAACCTTTCTAAGCAAGTCATGAGTCTAACTACACACTTGTAATCAAGCGTCCTTATTTTAACCTCTCACAGGCCTACCATGTGTCGATCATTTCATGAAGTAGGTAGTGATAGGATATATGTTCTTAAGACTGATTTTAGTTTTCATGATTTATTTCCATTGGTAGAAGTGCCTTTCTCTCATTTAAAAATCATAAACAAAACATGTGTAGAGAAGAAGAAAAAAACAGAGCTATCATGGGGACACGAAGAAGATAATGGACCAAAGAAGAAAGAAGACATTCCATGATGACTCAGAGGATTTGAAACCATAAATAAGACCCTTTGGAGGGAAAATCTGAAGAGAAAAGTGGATCTTTGAAGGTGAAGCATATATCAGAACTACCATCATGAATGCAAGATGAAGCAGTAATGAAGACAACTTGGAATCACCACTTTATCACGAAACTCCATGTCATCATTATCAAGTTGTAACTTGTACACATGTCATCATAATGGTCAATATGTTTCCATGTATCATACCACATCATCATGTGGAATGTAATGGTGTGTCCCAAAGAAAATAACAAAAGGTAAGGTGTGGAAGTCGAAAGGTCACATGTGGAATATGAAGAGTCACATAGTCATATATGGACAAAATAGTTTTATATAAGTCCAAAATTCATATAAAGGAGACCAAAATTCATTTATAATAGTTATATAGATGTAAAAAAGTCACAATAGAAGTCGAATATTCATCATGGTAACTGAAGTGTCATGGGGATATAAAGGTCATTCCACTTGTTATAGAAGCAACCTCATAAATCAAGGGAGGGGCTTTTGGAGGAAAATTATTCTTTGGAGAAGAAAGAAGTCACTTAATGTTAAACTATTTTAACTAGTGCCTCACTATTGTAACAGTATGCTTGCATATTTCACCTAATTGAAATTCAATGATCCAACAGATGTGTATCATAAATGTTTTAGGACTATTCTTGAGATTTTTATTGTATATGTTATGCTCATATGTACTAGAGAAATTGAATTGTTTCAGTGGCTTTGGTACTCATCCTCTTGATTGTGTGTTGTATTCTATAACACTCATATGGCTTTACTTTTTAGATAATTACTATTTCTAGACATTTAATTATTATAGGATTTAATTGAAATGCAAGCCATGATGAGGTTTATGTGATGATGTAATTATTCTATTATTATTTGAGTTAATAAATAAATTGCTTGGAAATATTCAAGAAATAGGACTGGAGTTTACAAGATTTATTTCAAGCTTAGAAAAAGTTGTTGGTTGTCAAGTCCACGTGATGTACCTTATCTTAAAGTATCCTAAAAATCCATAGGATTATATATATATATATATATATTATATACTCTTATTTATATATATATATATATATATATATATGTATATGTGCGCATATATGTATATATATATATATATATATATATATATATAAATAATGGGAGAGACATATTATGTCAAACACTTAGTTGGAGAGAAATACTAAGTGGGATGGAATAAAGCATTGTCAGAGAGAAAGATGTGCTTTAAATAAAAAAAAATGATGTTTTTCAAAACTAAAAAACTAAAAAAAAAATGACCTAGAAAAGGGTTGGCACACCTTAACAAAAGGATGCTGCTAAAATATTCTAGGGAAGAAAAAACTATAAAATAAACAACCTAGGAATCAAAAGGGTATCTCTTTTATTTAGAGGCAAGGATGTGTTAGCTTGGGGGGAGCTAGGAGAAATAATTAATGGTTGGGTGGAATGTGCTCGGTTCCTCACTATTCCCCAAGAAATATTAATGGTTATATGACATTATGTTTCTAACGGATTATTACTTATGAATTATTTATTGTTATGAATTCATCGAATAGAGATATTACAATAGCCAACATGCATAATCTATGGTCCTTATCTATGTTGTTGTATTATATTATTAAATTCATGAGCGCATGAAAAAATAATTTTGTTATTATTATGAGTGATGAGAATTTGTGCTAAAAAATTACATATGGGAGATAATAAGGCTATAAGATGCATTATTGTTTAATCTAATTGTACTATAAGTATATATGTGATTTCAACATTGTACGAAGTTATAGTAAAGTAAGAATATCATCTGAAGGTTCTCATATGAAGGAATAAATGTTTGGCTATATTGAAATAACAATAAATAGACATTCAAAAAGAAACTCATGGAAATGAATATATACTAGCTACATCTATACTTGTTGTAACTTATCAATGGAAAATTTCAGAGAAATAAAATTTAAACATTATATTCTGAGTTATGGTACTAGAGTAAGTACAACAAATTTGACAGTAAGTAAGGTAGTGGATATAGTCAGGGATAATAAAAAGTCCATTATGACCTCGCTGGAAAGAAGATTTACGGTCCCTCTATGTCCTCGTTCATTTACATCTCGCATACCACTTAACTAAAAGTCGGGCGACCAGGTTAATATGGATAGATATATCAAAATACATATGTGATAACTTCATACGAGGGTCATAAAGAGGATCTAAAGCACATACCACTTAAATATTTATATAGCATTGAACTAAATTTGAGTTGAAAACTTGGGTAAGCTCTTCATAAGAAATTAACCATTTCTTTGTGGTAAAATACATTTCTATGAAGTAATTAAGAATCTCAATAATATATTTAGAATTAACCCAAGATTTAATTATAGAACCTAATATTTAAAGGTCTAAAACTAATCTTTTGAGCGAAGAGAAATCTCAATCAATTTGAGTTGTAAGTCTAGATAGAAACTATTATAATCATAAAAATTTATGTGCATATATAAGGGTATGGACACATTACTTGGTTATGAGCATGATATAAAAATGGGAATTAAACTAAAAATTAATATGAAATATTAGAAAGTGCATGCACGAGGAAAGGGAACATTAATAGAAATATTCACTCTATATTCACTATAGGTTTAAACATTGATATCATCTATTTGTCGAGATCTCCAAAAAGTATTGGAAAATAATTCCAAGGTGTTTAAGACTTGCAAAGTCCTCCCACCTATTCCTGATCATGATCATGCTATTCATTTTATTCCAAGTGTTCCTCCAAACATTAGGCCTTACATTTATCATTATGCCCAAAAGAGTGATATTGAAGTTATGGTTGCAGAAGTGCTAGAGGCTGGTATAATGAAAAGGTGTTAGAGGTTGGTACAAGAAGTATGGATCATGACATGTGTTTCTCGATTATAGGGATCTAAACAATCTCACTATTAAATATAAATTCCCCATTCCTCTCATTGATGAATTATTTGATGAATTACATGGAGAAATTTACTTCACCAAGTTGGATATTCATTAAGGATATCATCAAATAATAATGGAGACTCAAGACATTCCAAAAAAAACATTTATAACTCATGAGTTTCATTATGAATTTTTGGTCATGCATTTTGGCCTTACCAATGCACCTTCTACAGTTCAAGGTTTGATGAGTTCCTTTTTCAAACCCTTCCTTAGAAAATTTGTGATAGTATTTTCTGATGATATACTAATATACAACAAGTCTTGGAAGGACCATGTTCCACATGTTGATAGGGTGCTAAAACTATTAGAGGAGAAAAAATTATATGCAAAAACCTCCAAATGTTTCTTTGGAGTACAGGACGTGGAATATATGGCTCATATTGTATCTGATGAGTGTGTTAAGGTAGACCATAACTAAATTAAATCCATTAAGAAATGGAAAATCCCCACAACTATAAATATTATGCAAGGATTTCTCAGTTTGACAGGGTATTATTGCAATTTTGTTAAGAATTATTGGATAAATGCAACACCTCTAACAACATTACTGAAGAAAGATGCATTTTCTTGGACTCTAGAAGCAACTGAGGCCTTTGAATATCTTAAAAATGAAATGTTCTAAGCACCCGTCTTAGCTACTCAAAACTTCAAAACACCTTTATTGTGGAATGTGATGCCTCAGGAAATGGAATTGGTGTTTTTTTAATGTAAGAAGGGATACCCATTACTTTTGAAACTAGTCCAATGAAAGGAAATTATTTTAAAAAGCCTATTTATCATAAGGAAATGTTCTAAATACTACATGCACTTAAGAAATGAAGACCTTACCTAATGGGAAGATACTTCAAGGTAAAAACAGATAATGATAGTCTTAAATAGTTCTTAGAAAAAAATATTATCTTCATAAGAGGAGAAAAAATGGGTCACAAATATGTTGGGTTATGAATTTTAAATCATCTACAAAAAAGGGAAGACAAATGTTGTCGTAGATGCACACTTAAGAAAGGATGAGTACGTGAAACCATTTATTTGGGCCATTTATATTATCTAACTTGATTCGATAAATGAAGAAAGGGATGAATGGAAGAATGAAGAAGAGGTGTGGGCACTCATTCAAAAGTTGCAGCAAGATCCTAGTACATATGATACATTTAGCTAGAAAAATGATTCATTATGGTACAAATACCACTTATATATTTGTAATAATTCCCAAATCAAACAAAATATTCTTTTGGAATTACACACCTCTCCCTTAGGACAACACTCATGATTTTTAAAAACTTACCACAAGGTTAAGAAGTAATTTATTTTTTGATGGACTTAATTTTGATATTAAAAAGTTTGTTACAGAATGTTTGGTTTTCCAACAAGATAAAGTTGAGACAATTAATACCCCGTATCTATTACAACCTTTATATATTCCAAGTGAACATTGGGAGGACATTTCTATGAATTTTATTATAGGCTTACCGAAGTCCAAAGGGAAGAGTGTCATCATGGTGGTACTTGATAGACTTAACAAGTATGCACAATTTTGTGCATTATTGTATCAATTTAAATCCAGTACCGTTGCTACTGCATTAATGGAAATAATTCAAAAGCTACATGTAATATTCCCAATTAGTTATGAGCTAATTGGAATATTCATTTTTTTTTATTTCTTTGTTTAAAGAATAAGAGGGAAAATGTGGTCCATAATAGTGAATAAATCAATGCCAAATGTGAAAGAGACAAACCTTGGAAATTTCATTGAAGCACCCTTGGTGTGAAAGAGACTGCATCACTTTGACTGGGTCAACCTTGACCAAATCAACAACGCTGTCATGGAGGAGTAGTCATTAATGAGGGACAACCCAGTTTTAGATGGAGATTCTTTGTGTGAATGTAGTGATATTTTTGGATGGGGCTTAGGGTTTGCAAGTTCATATTCTATTTAAGGAAGAGGATGGTAGCCATATGGAGGTTTTTTATGGATATCATATTTCTAAATATATGATCTATTGAGACATATATATTTCTCTTGTTTTTTTAGCTGAGATATAGTGTTTTTTAGCACAGGGCGTTCCTGATCGGGAATCCCACCTCTTCCATTGAAGAGCTCTTGGAGGAGTCTTGCACTACATTGTCCACTTTATGGCTTAAGGCCAAGCTTCTTCTTTCAACTACAACATTGATTCTATTGAGGGTTTGGTTGTTTTTGCAGTTTGCTTCAAGTGGTGATTAGATCTCTAGATCTAGGCCATACCTTTGCTTATTTTTAGTGGAGGAGGCTTTCCTTTAATTGGGAGGACAATATTGAAGGCCATTGAGCTTATTTTAAGATCTTGGCATCAGTCCAATGATATTTTGATCCCTACAATGCAATTTTCTTCCACATCTGTGTTATTTCTATAGGAGGAGTTGCAGGGTGGTTTGACACACCCTTTGGAGGGCTGATTTTCAAGTGATGGGGATTTCCCTTTCACTTTGAAGATCTATTGGAGGAGAAAAAATTATTTATCATATCATATCAACCACACTTTCCAGATCTGTATTTTTCAGTATATCTACAGTTTTAGATTTCAGATCTAACTTGTACTTGGTGTTTTACTGAAAGTCCTTCAGGGGTTCTATAGAGGAGCTTGTATTGTGCTCATATCTAATATAGATCTAGCTTTTGAGGCACATATCAGCTCTATATCTGATGTATAATAATTTTTTGTAGTGGAGCTAATAAAATAACGATGTAAGGGTCTTCTATCTTTTCTACATGATTGCAACACCTCTTATTGAGGGATTTTGTTCATTGGAGGCTTGTATTTCCTATTATGGATCTTATGGCCCTTTCTTATGTACATTTTTCTTCTGTAATAACATATTAAACGTCTCCATATTGGCCTCTTTCTTTATAAATGATGATATGCAATATTGTTCCAACATTTTGCACTATATTCCTGCTTTTCCCATTTGGGAATCTTACAGTGGTATCATAGCATAATCTTGGCACACCCTGTGCATTATAAAAGCTAATATGTCATATGAAGAAGGAGAGCCTCTTAATGATAGACATAAAAGGTATTAAAGAAGAAGACACATAAATTTTGATTATATAAATGAGAAAGAAGACAAGGGTAAAACCCCTTTATCTAGAGGCGAAGATGAAGAGAAGAGTTCCCTAAGATCCTTCTTAGAGCAACGCAAGACATTTCTAGAGAGATCGTAGAGATGAGTATGGAAAGATTCAAGGAATCCCCTAAAGGATTTCATCATGGAGAAGGCTCTGCCATGTCTCATCATTGGAATGATCAACTAGTGCATCAACCATAAGTTTCCCAACGCTCTACTCTGCCTACATTTTTTGCTGTGGGAAATGAAGGGTTTCAAGAGAAAGAATCTCTTGAAGACTATTTTATGGAGTATGAATCTCAAACTTAGAGATTCAAATATCACTTGAGTTTTTAGGAGTTTTTTCAAATAAAGGACAATAGAAGACCAAGGCATGATCATATAAGTGGTGGACTCATTCAGAATCATGAACGACACCATAGTATGGGTAGATTTTTTTTACCCAAATTTGATTGGTCATCCAAGCATACTGGCAAATATTGAGTAGAAAAACTTGACATCTACTTTCAGTTGAACACGGTTCTAGAAATGGAGGCCATTAAGATTGCAGCATGGCACCTTGAGTGTGAAGCACATGACTGGTGGTTCATTGGCTTGTGCAAATTGGGTCATGCTAATGTGACTACTTATTCAGAGTTCACTAGAAGGTTGGTGGAAATATTTTATACAAGAGATCTTGAAGCACCATCCATGAGCCTTACAAAGTCGAAACAATCAAGTAATGCAGAAAATTACATCTATGAATTTTTAATACTTTTTGTTATGCTTCCTGATTTATCTACAACAAGTAGGGTGTATATGTTCATTGATGGGTTAGATGAACCTCTTCATGGGTTGGTAAAGTCTACCAATCCCACTACCCTATAAGATTCCATTGAAAGGGCTAAATACCTTTAATATGCCTTACCAAAAGCAAAGGAAAATTTTCAGCGTAAGCCCTCTTTTCCATTGAAGGGAAAAGAAGAAAAGGCTCCTCCTTCAAAGGAGAGCTCATATAAAAAATATCTTGATGATGATGTCCAAAAATATATAATGAGAAGGAAGATTTTCTTAACTTTCTAAGAAGCTTGGGCACCTGGCCATAGATGCGCTGCTAGAAAATCACATTACATAGAGGTCTTCTTAGATGATGAGGAGGAAGAAGAAGATGAACTGAGAAAAGGTCACAACGCTGACATTGCAGGAGATGAACTAGCACCATCAGGAGATGGGAATGGAGCATTTTCTCCTATTCAAGGGGCTCTTGCATTATTAATAGGAGTACCTAAGTACTTTACCTTAAGATTTCAAGGTTCCATCTTGAATTAGAGGGTTTCTGTTTTGGTTGATAGTGGGGCTACCCACAGTTTTATTAATGCCCAACTAGCGTAAAGGAGGGATATCCCCACTAATTCTTTTGACGGATTTTCTTTTTTGGTCCTAAGAGATAGAACTATGCAATGCATGAATTATGTTCCATCATTATCAATCACCATGGGAACATATACATTGATTTATCACTTCCTTTTGGTTGACATACCTAACACCAATCTGATATTGGGTGTCCAATGCTTGATTACTTTCGGAAAAGTCACCACTGATTGCGAGGCTTTGCAAATGGAATGGGTGGATTAAAAGAGAGGTAAGACTCAAATGATCAAAAGCATGCACACATATCCCACACATACAACTTCCACACAAAAATCAGAGATGGATTTGCATAGTGGAAGCAAGGACCTTACAGTCCCATCTATTATGCTTATGAGATTGCTGCATGGGACACTATTATTTAGTGGAAAGCCACCTGGTACGCCACCTGATTTAGATTTTGTGGGAGATATCTCACAACATGATCCTCCAAGCATAGATCCAAGAGGGATGGGAGCATTCGAATACCATGAGATAGTGGTGGGAGTCTTGGGTAGGCTCAAGGAGGAGAGAGACATTCTGACAACATCATCATTACCAACTCTCATTTCATATTTTGCACTGTGGGAGGAGAAGCATGGAAGGAATGAACTTCCAAAATTTACCTTTGGCATGGGAGATGTCAAGGAGGAGAGTAGCGATATGAAAAAAATTCTTTGTGATAGATCATTAGCGTTGTCACTATAGGAGATTGATCCATATTGGAAATCCCAACTATAGCTGGATTATTCCAAGGGTCTTCACACATGCATGGTACTTGATGAGCAGCTACATGAAGAGGGATATTCAGTCCAGGAAGGATTCATCTACTATCATGGTATAATATTCTTATCTAGAGCCTTCAAGCTCAAGGATAAGTTTCTACAAAGGGCTTATGAAGAGTTCTTTTTCAGCCACACATATTCCATGAGATTCTACAACATAATCATGAGAAGCTACACTTGCAAGGGCTTTGAAGGAGAGCTATATCAGAATTTTCAAAGATCCATGAACCATGTGGAGTTGGGACAACAACATAACTCTATAAAGGAGTTAATTCAACCACCTCTTTCTTCTTTTCATAGGGGAGATAGATCTATGCACCAGTCCATTTCTTTAAGGAGGAATTTTGGTGAAAGATATGCTTGTGTACCTAATGTTTTATTTGATGAAAATATTTATTATTTTACTATGTTTATGCAGGCAATAGCTCCAAGGAGGAGCACCATATCATGTAATATTCATGGCCAAATTTGTGCCAAAAAAAATTCTAAACATGGCCACTCCCTTGGGATCAATGGGAGATTTTTTACCATTGTGGGTGCACTCGTAAAGCAAAAAACATATCTCACACTTTCAGCCATGGTGAGATGACTTGGGAAGAAATTAAGTGGTGGGGAAACAACTTACCACATCATGATCTGATGCAGTCAAGAGATTTACTATGCTGGTTCAACATGTGGGACTATGACCCACCTCCATATGCACACATTTCTATTTGTATGTATTTAATTTTGATCCCATACATTCATGATGTTCTTGTACTTTTTATGGGGATGTATGGAGGGAGGATGGGAGGTATGTACGTGCCCTATGGGATGGAGATTCTCCATGTTCACTATGCTACCTGTTTTAGGGAGAACATTGGGAAAACCATATTTGTTTCATTTGAACTATTGTCTCCTTATGGAATGGATTATTTGCATCTCATGATAACTTTGGAGGAGAAATTCATGGAGGGATGGATTGGTGAACACTTAGCTTATGAGGGAATCTTATAACATCTAGGGTCACCAATGGATGGAGGAAAGATTTGCAACACTCACCATGTCAGTTGCTTGAAGACAAGCAACATTTGGGAAGGGATGACTGTAATATTCCCAATTAGTCATGAGATAATTGGAATATTCAATTTATTTTTATTGCTTTGTTTAAAGAATAAGAGGGAAAAAGAGGTCCATAATAATGAATAAACCAATGCCAAATGTGAAAGAGAAAAATATTTTCAACTTAATTTAAGCACCCTTTGTGTGAAAGGGGTCGGCTCACTTTGACTGGGTCAACCTTAACCAAATCAACAACGTTGTCATGGAGGAGTGGTCATCAATGACGGACAATGATGTTTTAGATGGAGATGCTTTGTGTGAATGTAGTGATATTTTTGTATGGGGCTTAGGGTTTGGAAGCTCATATTCTATTTAAGGAAGATGATGGAATCCATATGGAGGTTGTTGATGGATATGATATTTCTGAGTATATGGTCTGTTTAGACATATATCTTTCTCTTATTTTTTAACTGAGATAGAGTGTTGTTTAGCAATGGGTGTTCCTGATTGGGAATCCAACCTCTTCCATTGAGGATCTCTTGGAGGAGTCTTGCACTACATTTTCCATTATCTGGCTTGAGGCCAAGCTTCTTCTTTCAACTACAGTGTAGATCCTGTTGAGGGTTTGGTTGTTTTTACAGGTTGCATCAAGTGGTGATTAGATCTTTGGATCTAGGCCATCTCTTTACTTATTTTCAGTGGAGGAGGCTTTCTTTCCATTGGGAGGATAGTATTGAAGGCCATTGAGTCTATTTTCAAATCTTGGCATTAGTCCAACCATATTTGTATCCCCACAGCGTAGTTTACTTCCAGATCTGCGTTATTTATGTAGTAGGATTTGTAGGGTGGTTTTGCCAACTATTTGGAGATATGATTTTCATGTGATGGGTATCTACCTTTAACTTTGAAGATCTACTCGAGGAGGCTATTTTATTGATCATATAAGATCAACTAAACTTTCCATATCTATATTTTTTAGTAGATATGGAGTCTTAGATCTCAGATCTACAACTTGTACTTGGTGTTTTGCTGAAAATCCTTGAGGGGTTCTATAAAGGAGCTTGTATAGTGATAAGATATGATATAGATCTAAATTTTGAGGCACATATCAGCTCTGGATCTGATTTATAATCATTTTTTATAGTAGAGCTAATAAAATAAATTTTTAAGGGTCTTCCAGCTTTTCTGCATGATTGCAGCACCTCTTATTAAGGGATTTTGTTCATTGGAGGCTTGTATTTCTTGTTATGCATCTTATGTCCCATTTCTTATGTACATTTTGCTGCTGTAATAACATATGAATGGTCTTCATATTAACCTCCTTCTTTATAAATGCCGATCTACAATATTCTTCCAACATTTTGCACTATATTCCTGCTTTTCCCATCTTGGAATATTACACTACATGGAAACCCAAATATTATTGTAAGTGATAAAGATCACGTTTTCACTATAATTTTTGACAGAGTTATTTTCTTGTTTCGGTACTCAATTACCTCATATCTCATCTTATCTTCCTCAATCTAATGTGTAAACTGGGATAGTGAACCAATTTTTGGAGGGATATCTTCGTTTATTTGTATCTGATAAAGATACATAATGGGTCAAGTTGTTACCTCTAGTTGAATGGTGATATAAAACTTCCTTCCATACTGTAGAAAAAATGACCCCATTTATGACACTTAACGGATATCATTTGTCGTCCATCACATCATATTTAAGAGAAAATTCTAAGGTTCAAGTAGTGGAAGATCACATCGAGCATCAATAACAAGTTATCCAACTCTTAAAGGATAAACTCACTTTGGCAGAGAATTTAATGAAACAACACGCATATCAGAATGGAAATGACGGAAGTTTTGATGAAGGTGATTAGGTATTTTTACAACTGCAAAAATACAAATAAATGTCCCTTAAGAAATATAAGAAGGATAATAATTAATCACAAAATTATGATGGTACTTACAAGGTGTTGCAAGATATTGGTATTATGGAATACAAATTGGATCTTTCGGCACCTTCCCGAGTGTACCAATTTTTCCAGGTTTCATGCTTAAATAAGGTTATAGGTGACAAGATCCCAATTCAAACAATATTACTGGAACTTGAAGAATAAGGAGAAAGAATATTGGAACCTGAATTAGTCACAGAAAAAAGAGCTTGACAACTACAAAATTAATCATTTTAGAGTATCTCATCATGTGGAAGAAATTACCTAGTAAAGATTCCTCATGGGAGGATGAGAATTTTATACAGAAGCATCTGGAACTACTCAAGTATTGAGGACAAAACCTTATTGAAGGAGAGGGATATGTTGGGTCCCTATAAGACTAATGTATCCCCTTATTATTATTGTTAATGTAGCCCCCTTATTGTTTTTGTTGTACACATGAATTCCCCATATTCTTATTGTTGTGAGTTGTAGAAGCCCAATATTGTTATTTTTGTGCCCTTACATTATTATTATTATTTCGGCTCTGATTATATTATGACCCCTTAGACCTCTATATACAAAAATGAAGTTTTATCATTTGAATGATCCACGGTTTGTTCATTTATGTAATGTAAATGATGTTTCCCCGTTGAAGGGGTTGATTTCAAAGTCATTGATCTATATTTTCTTCTATTTTGTGATCTATTTTCATAATAGATTTTAATTGCAGCTATCAGAGCTAGTATTGGAGCATACAATCCAAGAGAGGAACAAATCCTAGCACATATTCCAGGTACGCCTCATCCCATTGTCTATTTAATTTAAGTAAAACATTAATTTCTTTCATTTATGTGTTCTAGACTAGGAAATTAATTTTATGGAGTATACTTATGTCCGCAGTCGTAGATTTTGTAAATAATTAGGGACTCCACTAGTGAAAAATGTTTTCCCTTGGTGGTCTCCTTCTACTTAAATTTTTTTCTGCCTCTTCTTCAGACCTTCAATAAGTTACTAAGTCAAGGGAATTCATAGGAGGACCCTTCGTTGAGTTTCAATTGAATTTTTTGTGTCGGAACCTTGCATTTCTTGATGAATGCTCCCTATTGTATAGAGATAGAGCACTAAAACACTCCCCAACCTTCTCCGTGACTTCATTGTAGTGCACCGAAACCATCTTTCTGTCGGCGTTGTAGAGCACTAGTGGCCTTCCACAACCTACGTTGATCCATGTTTCATGCACAAGTTTACTTTTTTATTATTTTCTCTATGTCCAACTTGTGCGATTTCCTATTCCTTGAGTCTCTGAGTGCCTTGTGGTCTCTCAGAAGCCTCCATTTTGTTTTCATTTGGTCTTGAGTGCCTTTCATAAGGATTTTCTTATATTTTCCTTTATTATTATCATTAGGTCAATAGAGAATTGATTTTTTTTATCATTGAGTGGTTGAATGAATTGGTATTCTAGTCATCGTTGAAAAAAGTTTTATTTTATCAGTTATTAGATACACATCTTAGTTTTCATAAGATTTGAAAATTAAGAGGAATTGAAAATAAAAAACTATTTTCATTGGCATATAGTGTTTCGTGTGTGCATCAATATTGGAATAGTTGGATTAAAAGGGAATTCCACTTAGCATATTGTTTGCTAAATTTTGTATGTTTCATATTATTTGTCTCTTCCCTCCATTTGGTAGATCTTCTACAAAATCCACATATATTTAACTGATATTGTAATATGCTAAAAAAATTACTTGAACCTATTGCACAAATTGCAGAAACCAATTATGATTGCATAATAACATGAACAAGAAAGAGAAATAATTTCAATCGCACCAAAAAAATATTTATATCTGGAAATCCTCAACAAAAAAACCCAAAAACTTTGTACTACATTATGTAAAGAATATGAAACAATGCAATGGTTCTCTCAAGCTTGAGAGCTCTCTTTACTATCTTTGACTATCTCACTCTGATCTAAGCATGTTTAGTCCCATAATTAACCAATTCCTTGCCCTTGTTTGACCAACCTTCCTCATGCATTCCTAAGGGAATTTAGCCCCTATTAATTGGGAAATTCCAACAAACTCATTGTGCAATATATCGAAGCCATCTTGATGACCTCATTCATGACCTCTACAATTTTGTAATTATAAAAATGATAGTATAGTTCCCTTTAATTCTAATATCGATTGAGCCTTCATTTTAAATTACATGTAGCAACTATTTAGGGTGAATTATTATTCATTTTATTGTTAACTGCATGTGAATTAAACCATATTTAATTCATTAAACCTCCCACTAACTCATCCATCTGTTAGAACTAGTTAAATTGTTTTTAACTCAAATAATTAAGTTAAATACTTACGACTCAAAATAAACTACAACTGAACCCCCTAGAACTCAGAGTTAATTCTACCTCCATCCAGTTTGACACCCAACTCAAATTTACCAAGATATTTAAGTATTCCCAACTCAGTTAACTCATACAAGCTATCATCTGATGTGGAATTGAAAATTCCTTCTAATTTAATTAAGGGGAAGTTAAATTAGAAGCCTCTTCTTGTTTCCAAATTCAACACTACCTCTCAATCAAAAATGGATTTTCTACTACCTTGATCCTGCTTTTGTGGAACTCGAATTTTCATCTTGACAGTTCCTTCATAAATATGTCTACATCAAAATTCTCCATGGGAATGTACTCTAATGATATTTTCCTTCTTTCCACGCAATCTATCAGATGGTGTTAGTGCATATCAATATGCTTAGACTTGTCATGAAAAACTGGATTAATCGAGATTTTGATGCGACTCTGGTTATAATAGTGAATTACCATTGGGTCCATCTATTGAAAAAAAAACCAAAAAGTATATTATACATCCATATGGCCTCACATGTGGCCTCATCGGCTACCCTATACTCTACCTCTACTGAACTTAGTGCAACTAATATTTATTTCCTGATGTACTAGGAAACTATTGTTGATCCAATGTTCGAGATTCCCTTTGATGTGATATTCCTGTGGGATGGACTCCATTATGAATATGCATATGTAAATATTTGAATCTCCACTCCCTCTATCCACATGCACCAGAGGCCAAACTCTGTAATGCCTGTAAGGTATCTCAACATATTATTTCCTGGCTTCCAAAAGAGCTTGGTAGGCTTAACCATAGGTTGAATAAGTTGGTTAATCGCATAACATATGTTTGGTAGTGTCTTCACCAAATAAATGAGTTTACCCACAAGCTTCCTATAGACGGTAGCATTTACTACTTTGTCTAAAGTAGCATCCTCCCTCCTCTTATTTCCTGCTAGAAGATTCTCCATGGATTTTCTTCCCTACATGTGGAAATTCCTTAGAATATTATTCGCATACTTTCCTTGAGATAAAAGTAGCTTTCCATCTCTTTTCCAAACTTCCAATCGTAGGAAATAGTGCAAGAGCCCCATTTCCTTCATCTCAAATTCCCATGTAACTTCCCCATTGAAAGACTTCATGAGCTGCTCATCCCCTATCAGTATCAAATCTTCGACATAAAGTACAATGATCAAATGTTTACCTCCGCATCTGCTTCAAAATTGGTAAAGCCCAACCCAATGAAGTAGTTTTCAATCATGTTGTATCAAGAATGAGGTGATTGTTTCAGCCCATACAATTCTCTCTTAAGTTTTCGCACATGTGAATCTCTCTCAAAGGTCTCAAAACCATCTGGTTGCTCAATGTACACCTATTCCTCAATAAATTTTCCAAGGAGGGTGGTATTTACATCCATCTGATGTATCTTCCGTCCCATCTTCCTTGAAAGTGAAAGAATGGATCAGATTGATGAGTACCTTGCAACTAGTGTAAAGGACTCATCATAATTAATCACCTTCACCTGCGAGAACACTTTCGACACAAATCTAGCCTTGTGTTTCTCCATAATACCATATGTCGTGTGGTTCACCTCGTACATACACCTGGATCCTACAACCGACTTCCCCTCTAGTATTGGGAAAAAGTCCCATGAAATATTATTGATAATTGAGTCATAATTCTCAACAATGCCATCAGCCTAAGTTGGTTTGTTCACTTCTTCCTTGAAGGAGGATGCCTCTCTCTCAAAACTCTTGCTCATAAGAGCCATGTATCTAGTGTAATTCTCCACGTAACTTCTCTTCCTGCATTGTGATGTGGGTGCTCCCACATTCTCTCTAGCATCAAGAACCAACCTGTCAACCTCTTTGGTGTTCTTCCTTTTGTCTTTGGATGTCTCTACATGAGTGGGCGCTTCCATTCTATGTTCCTATTCTTGTGGCTGCTCCACATATTTATGTTGTTCTTTTGGATCCTAGTTCTCCTAAACTTCATTCAACTGAAGCTCCCTCTGAAGATAAATTCACATTACCTTCTCTTCATTGAATTTCAAACCTTCTCTAACCACTGAAATCATGTGTGCTGGAAATTACACCTCATAGTTGTGAGGTGTATTGGTGTACCCCATAAATATTCATAACTCAAGTGTTGTCTCTATCTTTTTCATGAAATATTTGTTTATATGGAATAAATAGATCGACCAAAAATTTTAAAATGAGGCACCTCTATTTTCTTACCTAAAAATTCCTCCTCTGGTGTACTCATCCCAAGTATTTGATGAGGGCTTATGTTTCTGCACAAATGTTGTTGTGTTGCATTATTTATCCCATAGATGGAATAGTAGGCCCTGATCATACAACATCATCTTTCTTCTCCCACAATAGTTATGTTATTCCTTTCTGCAACCCCATTATTTTGTGCATTATGAGGTGCTATAAATTCCCATAAAGTTCCTTATGAAGCACAAAATTTCTTGAATTAATTCGAGGTATATTCTACAACATTATCTCTTATGTCAACCTTCACCTTATTCCTTATATATTTCTCGAGAAGTGACTTGAAATCACAAAAAATTGGGAACTTCTAATCTTTTTTCTGCATGAAGAGAATCCACCACTTGTGTGAAAATTCATCTACAAAAATAACATAATACATATGTTTCTTTGTGGAGGATTTCGAGAATGGTCCACACACATCCAAGTGAACTCTCTCAAGGATAAAATTTTATTGGCTTTACTTATCATGAAAGGTGGATTTGTTCTACTTCGCTAATTTACATAATTTTCATGTATCTCGTTACTCAAGTACACCCTTGGGAAATCTTGTATAAATCTGTTGCATGATATTCAAAGTGCCATGGTGTATATGGCCTAGTCTTTTGTGCCATAACTCACTGATGTGTCCACTCACCACCTTCTCTTCTTTCGTTCTCAAGCAATCACAATATCGTACATCCAATTTGTATAGGTTCTTTACTAGAACCAAAATATTCCTCACCTATGTTGTGGCTTGTGACGATAGAAACCCTTTCCTTTGCTCAATATCACATCATAGACATGATCTTCCAACATAGAAAAATCAACTAAAGTATTTTCTAAACCAGGAACAAATTAAATCTTTTAATGTGGGAGGAGTGCCAGACTCCCTCTGAAAGATCATTGTACCTATGTTGGTAGCACTATACCTCCAATCATCTCTTATCTCTATGTTCATTAGGAGATCCTTCTCCTACAAGTTGCTGATTTTTTGTTGTTGTTGGTCATATCAAGTGAAGATTCACTATCAAAGTAACACAAAAAAACCATCACCAATGAAAACATGCATCGGATGAGGATGAAATCGAACTTGGACTGTGAAGAATTTTCTTCACTTTCTGCTCCTCCTAAGGGATTCTTGTTGGTATTATTGTGTAAACACTTAGTAGAGCAATGTCCAAGCTCACCAAAAAGAAATTTTCTTACCTTTGAGAGGTCTTGATTCTTTCATGCCTGACCAGAATATAATTTGCAATGGGATTATTTCAATTTCTCTTTCTTCACCTTTCCATCAGAGGCACAATTCACCTCATCATCAGTCTTTAATGAGGATCCATATTTGGTGTTCTGCTGAATCACTTCTTGTACCAAGTTTGACCACAATCGCTCCCACTTTGGTAGCTTCTCCCTCCCATTCATTGAATCCTAGTATTTCTTGTAGCTATTGGGAAGGCCTAGAAGTGATATTCTCACCAAATCAACCTAAAAATTTATCACACCAACACTTCCAATCTCATCTCGACATTGAATGAACTTTGTCAATTATTTTTTTATCATGTTTCCCTTCTCCATATTGATATTTCTGAGCTTGTCCTTCAATGTCAGCTTCTTGTGGTCGCTGTTATTATGAAATGAATTTTGTAAGGCCTTCTACATAGCACATGGATATGTGTTTCCATGGAGGTTCGAGACAATATGATCTCGAACTCCTCTTAACACAATCCTTCTCGTCTTTGATACATTCTTCTTCCATGCATCAAGGTTTTGGGTATCTATTGTTGCGGGCTTGGGAATGCCATTGTCTATGAAATCCTTTAGTATGTTATCCTCCAACAATAACTCCAGAATTTCCTTACATGCTATTTATTCTGAACTCCTATTAAGGGGATATTCAAGTCTCAATTGATCTAAGGCTCAAATTTTAGATAAAAACTGAAAGTGCTCAAAATTGCTTTAAAAAAAAATGAACAGATAGAGTTCGTCACTAGGATTCTGGCGCAACTCGTTTCATAAAAATCTGAGTTCGTATGACTGAGTTATCGTTTGATGTTTATTTTCCAAAACAGGCAAAAAAGGAGCAGATTAGGTACAGTGTTGATGTGGTAGGTATAGTCAACATTGTAGGAATATTCCCCAGATTGTAGCCAGTGACACTGTGACAAGTGTCATCTTCATATTCTCTATATGGGTAAGTGAAGTGAAATTTCCCAATGACCTCCAATTCTTCCTAAGTAGGAATTTGAATTTTTTTTAAGGGTTGGAGTGAAACCCAACCAGAGGACGCCACCTATGTGATCTGGTGGGCCACCTCCTAACCTATGGGGGTCGAATTATGTGGATTGGAAATTAGCCATTTGGTATTGATATATATATATATATATTATAATGTTCAAACCCACTTCTCGGCAGACATTACCATATTTGGAGGAGCCACTACATAAGTTTGGAGAAGGTTTAGAAATGGCGGGTTTGACATATATGGCAGAAGGGTATTTATTACTTGGAGCAAAATTTTATGGCAGAGTTGAAGCTCGAACCCCTGACCTCCCACCTGCAAACCACGTGCTCCACCATCTCGTCTACCGGGTAGTTCTTACCCATAAAGTCTTCCATATAAATTTGAATTTCAACTGTCGATAGTTTGGTGGTTGGAGGGGGCCAATCCCTCAGGAAATCCTCCTCACCATGTGGCAATGGTAGTGGAACCAGGTACTAAACAGTTGAACAACGGGTTTCTGATAAGCACATTTAATTAAAAATAAAAGTGGATTAGTGATGATAATACACAATTAGCGCTTAATGTGTGCTTATCTCTAAATAAATGCTTATCTGCCCATAATTATTGATTAGTGATAGTTAATCCCGACACTTAAGTAGGAATAATTTTTAGAGGCGTGCCGACTATTGTAGGATTTCTAATTTTAGAAAATTAATTGGCAGTTCTTCGAGTTTTGAAGGAGAAGTTGGGGAAAAGTTGATTTTGGTCATAACTCACTCAATTTTCAACCAAGTTGAGCTCAGTAAAGGTCATTTTTGGCTAATTTGAATGTTAGAAACTTAATGGAGTAGGTTTTAGAGGTAAAAAAGGTCATCTACAAGTGTTTTTGTGCATTTTAATATTTTTGAAGGCTAGGGCCAGAAGATGTTAGGGTCATTTCCAGAGCATCTAGAGTCCAAATTCATAAAATAGCCACTTTTTGGATATTGTGATGTTTTAAACACATTGGAACAGGTTCCCAGAGCTTTTGAAGCTTGTAATAGCAATTTGAGCACACTTTTAAGCTAATAAAAATGTCACACTATGAAGCTCGAACAAGGAGATGTAGCCTAGGAGGGGTTGACTCCTTTATCAAAATTCTATGTCTTAAGCTTTGTTATGTGTGTTTCTTGTATTTAATATTTCTTTTGTTTTTTCATTTAAAATAATTCTATTTTAAGATTAGGACAAAATCATAATTTCACTAAGTACATTTTTTTTCAATCACATGCTCATAAAAGAACTCACGAAAGATAAGTAAAACAAAGAAAAGAAAAGATTATATTGGAAATGAAACTAGCACAGTAATAACTAGCATTCATTTTCACATCAATTTAGTATCAGAGCACAATGTTTCTTGGTTATTTTACTTGAAGGGTTTTATTAGTAAAAATTTATTGATGCTTACAAGATTGAGATTGTAGAGAGGAGAAGCGAAGCTACTAATAGCTTGTCCAGAAGTTAGGGAAATAAGGAAGAAGGCTGACAAAGCATCATCCTCATCCAAAGGACCACTCAAGGCAACACTTGAAGAACAAGAGGAATTAATTGCACAAGAGGTTGAAGTGGTTGAAGAGACACAAGTTGCAGAGATAGAGCTTGAATCTACAGCCAAAATTTATGGCCACGAAGGAACTCATGAAAATTATAAAGAAGAGGATGTGACAGAGGAGTTCAAAGAAATGAAAATAATGGTGAAACATATGTATGAAGCTTTTATGTCAAAGGAAACCGGAGAAGGTTCAAAACAACCTCATAGAGAAGAATCTTCAAATAGTAAAAAGGATCAAGAGAGGAGCTCAAAAGCTAGTGGTGCAAAGCAACCTCCTTCTCCGCCACCACCACCATCATCATCATCATCCTTAGCAGCATCTTCATCTTCCACATCAACTACAAAAACACACACCCATACTCATTCAAAGATCCCAAAAGGTAAGACTCTGTTACTCAAGTTCGACATCAAATTTGAACTTCGTACATATAATGGAGAAGTTAATTCTAAAAGACTAGATAATTGGATTCATCAATTGGAAGTTTACTGTAGAATTCAAAATCTGTAAGAAGACGATATTAAAATCCAATTGGTTTCATTAAGGCTAGAAGGAGAAACATTAGTTTGGTGGGAGGCAAAGGCACAAGAGAATCTGAATCCATGGTAATATTTCCATTTCTTGGGTCGAATTCATTTCTTCCATTAAAATTATATTCTATCCATTAGCCTATATGCAGAAATAAATAATGAATTGGAAAAACTTTAGACAACTCAAAGGTCTTAGAGTCCAAGAGTATACACAAGAGTTTAGGAAAAGGGCTTTGTTATTTCAAGTAGAATTAAATTCAAAAGAAACACCCTTGAAGTATATAGGAGGTCTTCATTCCTACTTAAAACACACTATTCTCATGTTTAACCCAAATAAATTAGATGAAGTATGTGTGAAAGCCACACATGAAGCAAGGGGTAAAAACATTTCTGAAGAGGGTAGTACGAAGAAGCCATTTAAGGGTAAGGGAAAAAAGAAAGGATGAAAATGGAAGGAAAATAAGAATACAAGTGTGAAGCAAGAAGGAGAGAATAACATGCAAACATTGTTACAAAGAGGGGCATGATGAAGCCCATTGTTGGAAACTACATCCCGAACTAAGACCAAAGAAACCAAATAACAAAGGGAGACAAAATATGACTACCACCACACAAAAAGATGTTGGATTTGATTCAGAAGATGAAACCATGATAGTTTCCATGGATAACAAGGGAAAATCAGCAATAACAAGTGCAAGTTATAATACCTCAAACTGTCACAATAACACTTCAAATGAAGATACAGGGATATAATTATTCCATGTTAGAGTAATTTCTAATCATACAAATATTGATGCCTTATTTGAGAGAGGGTAACAAGCAAACTTTATTTCAAAAGAATTAGTTAAAAAACTGAACCTTGAAACTGTACGTCATCATAAGCCATGCCCTTTGGGTTGGATAGTTAACAATGCCAATTTACAAGTGACAAGAAAATGTATTTTTAGATTTTCTCTTACTACAAACTTTGTCGATGAATTTGAGTTAGATGTGGTTCCACTTGACATTTCAGGGATTATCTTGTGTATTCCATATTTGTATGATAGGAAATTCATCTTATACCTTCATGAGAACAAATATTATTTGATCAAATATGGAGTAGAGTATATTGTGAGAGCTAATCGCGAGAAACTTAATATCTCTTTAGTTAATGCAAGGAAAATGAAGAGGCTAGTAAATGCAAGTAAAAATTTTGTGATTCTTATGATCAAGAAAAAGGAAGATGTTAACTTGAATTGATGTAGGAATAAAGAACCCATAATTCCTAGCAGTCAATTTACTGTAGTAAAATGTATAAATTTTACTGAGGCCCACACTTCCCTTATAAAAACTATTTTTATTATTTATTTCCACAACTTTAATCAATGTCAAATTTCTGAATTATTCCCCAATCTAATGATGTAAACATCTCGAGACCACATACCATCTATTCTCGTCAGAATGGTATTTTTTCCAAGCCCCATTAGAACTATATTGTTTACAATTTATCATTGCAAATTTGAATTCATTAAAGAATTTGAATAACATTAAATTCCAACAAAACATATATAATAGCCGAACCAAACATACATGATGGTTTATTTATTCTACCATACACACACAAACGTTGACAAAGGATCTTTTAAACATTATTGATGATTTAAACCACAACTCAATGCATTTTAAAACCATTAAAGCCAGATTTCATTTCACCTTCGACAATATCATTCAACCTGAAATATCAGTCGACCTTTGGCAATATCATTTGAACGTTTGTTGCAAATACAACCGCACATCCATCAATCTTTATAACACAATCACTTGTGTAGTTTCCAACCTGTGTATGTAACACAGTCATTGTCCACAGAATGTTTGAATGATACTTCCAATCTTCATAGCTTCATAATGCAATTGGCTTCAACATAATTCAAGAATCTTCATAAGTTTCCAATTTCATAACTTCACAACGCAACGTAGCCTCTCTCAATGCAATAAGTTGTGGTTTGACCATGCATCAATCACATAAATTCATACAAATCAACTCCAAAATTTGACATTGTTGTTATCACGATTTGAACGTAGAACATCGACTAAGCCATGGTCCTTTATGATGTTAACGTTGTCCACACACACAGTGTTCTTCCATATCAAAATGCCTTTTGTAGACATAGTCTCAACGTTTTTCAATCTCCTGCACTCATACAATCTAGCAATATGTACATGTATAATAAAATTGCATACATAAAATAATTCATAAAAACATTTCATCTGATATGAATAATCTACGGATCAGATTTTCATAAAAATTGGGAATCTACATATTGACAAAACAAAAACTTGAAGTTCCCTTACCACCCTCCAACTATTTATACTTTAGAAATAAAACTACTTTCTCTTAGAATAAACCTTTTCAATAAATTTGTACCTTCCTATTTTCTAGGCTTATCCCTATGTTGGCTCTACATCCATGCAGGGAGAGAAACCAACTTCTATTACTATGCCAAATTTAATTAAATATAAAAAAAATTAACAATTCTCTAAAAATAAATAAAAAATTTAATAAATAAATTATTAAACTATTCCTAAGTCTATTTTATTTCCAATTAGCCACAACATGTGACCAAAGACATCACATTGCTGGCTAGGTTCCCGATGCTCCTACATCAGACTCCCGGGGAAGAAAAATGATCTTGTAGTACTTTGAAATTGATTCCCAATTTTTGTAGCTCTGCTGTAGTCATCCAAACGTCGTCCTCCACTAGATGTCCTTTCCACTTGACCAAATACTGATAATAAGTTTGGTTCCTGGATTTCTTTGACACTCTCTTTTCCCCTTTTTTAGCTTTGGGCTTTCTTCTGTCATGGCGGCTCCTTGTGGTTCTTCTTCTGGTTCTTGGTATAGGTACAAATCTGCAATACATGATTACGTCACCTAGTCGGAATTTCTTTTTCCACCTCTTCATATCTAATCGCTACTTGTCTGTACTACTGCATTCCTGCCATCTGCTTTTGACATCTCCCTCAAATATGCTTCTAGGAGTTAGCCAATTCACGACATCTTATATTTTCTTCGAATCCATTTTCAACTCTTCTTTAGAGACTGCATATTCCTCCAAAACTTCATTCATCAACCTAAGGTTTATTTTATTTATGGCTCGAGAATCTGTGCTCATGCGCCATTCATCTTCTTCCTTTGGACTGAGTACTATTGGTACTGCACATGGATTAAGGATTCCTCTTAATAACCCTTTATCCATCAGCTCTTTCACTTGTCTTCCATCTTCGGCATTTTCCTACAGTGTTATCCTATAGGCTGCTCTATTCGGAAAAATGGCTCGAGGTATTTTATCAATATGGTGATTAATAATCCTGATGGGTGGTAACTTATTTGGCAACTCATCCACAGTAATATCAACAAAATCACTCAATAGATTCTTAATTTCTTTAGGTAAATCTTCTAAATTTGTAGAAGTTAAAATTACCTTGGGTTTTCCAACGCTAGAAAAATGCATCTTCTTACCCTTCTCATCTTCCTGCAACAGAGTCTTCCTAATCATCAACATAATGTTGTTTCCAGATGTCTCCTCATCAGCTTTAGCTTTCAATGGTAGTAGTGTATGATTATTCCCTTCTTTCTCAAAAGTATAAGTGTTTCTTCTGCCATCATGTATGGCATTTTGGTCAAACTGCCACAGTCTCCCTAGTAATATGTGACATACATCCATCGGCATTATATCACATAAAATAACATCCTTATAAGTACCAATCTGAAAGTCAACTTTACATTGTTCAGTTACAATAATTATATGGCCCTTCTGAA
Source organism: Pinus albicaulis (assembly GCA_034641835.2). Lineage (NCBI taxonomy): Eukaryota > Viridiplantae > Streptophyta > Pinopsida > Pinales > Pinaceae > Pinus > Pinus albicaulis. The sequence continues at coordinate 1,199,375,446 of CM076581.1, read as the reverse complement.
GCCACGATCCTTTATAAGGAGTGGGGTGTAGTGTTCTCTCCAACTTCAAATTTTCCACCATCTCTGTAGAAACAAGGTTGTCAGTGCTACTGCTATCAATTACCAATTTTCAACACTTACCCTTTGACTTACATATAATTCTAAACAAATTCCTTCTTTGAGATGGTACTCTGGCTTCTTTAGCTTCTTTAAGAAATACCCTCTTCAGTAACATGGATTCTCTGGCTTCGGGTGGTTCCTCTTTGGCTCCAGGTTGAGGAATCTCCTCCTTAGCTTCAGCAACATTCACATTGTGCCGAGTTGCTGATCTATTGTGAGGACAATCCCATTGCACATTTCCCCTTTCACCACATGTAAAGAACTGAACATCTCTCCCTCGGCCTCTGCCTCTGGGCCTGAACCTTCCGAGGCGAGAATATCCTCTTTATGGTGATCTATTGCTTGCACTCCCTACCTCATTCTGAGAGTGTTGAAATCTGGATTCAAATGTTCCCCCTTATTTTTCCAGACTCTTTCCTTTATTTCTCTAGTTTTTTTTGCATAACAGTTTTTCCTCTACCCTCAAGGCTACTTGATAGGCATCTTCAATCATCCTCAAATTTAATAAGCTGATCTCGTCCTGTATTTCATATCTCAAACCATTTATATATATAGCTACCTTTTCTAGATCAACTTCAACATGGTGAAATATAATACTCAACTTATAAAATTCTTCAGTATATTATATGATTTTCATCCCTTTCTGTTTTAAGTTCTGTAATTTTCTAAACAGATTTAATTGGTAATCCTTTAGCAAAAACATACCCTTCATATTACTTACCATCCTATCCCATTTCTTGATTTTGGGCTTCCCTTTTCTCTCCCTTGATAGCTGCAATTCATCCCACCATAAGGCTACATGGCCTTTAAATCTCGTGGCTGCAAAATTCACTTTCTTCTTGTCGTCGACTTCTTCAGAGTCGAAGTATTTATATAACAAATTGATCTAGTCCATTAGCAACTCCAAACTAAGACTTTCATTATATAAAGGTACCTATACCTTTGGTTGGCTACTGATATTTACGAGCATTTACATGACTTTGGTTGCCTCGCTTTCCTCCTCCGCTTCTCTGTCAATGTTCTCTTCTTCATCGGCATTGGAAATTCCACCATCTGCTACTCTCCTTTGAGTGGTTTCTACTGTAGCCAGTCTCATGCAGAAATGCTGGATCTCATCTACCAAAACTGCATTTTCTATAGGACTCCCTCAACCTATCCCAACTCCCCTTCTGGGCAGCATTCTCTGCAATGATCCAAAAGAAACTTAACAAGCTCTGATACCAAAATGATGTAGGAATAAAGAATACACAATTCCTAGCAGTCAATTTATTTTATTAAAATGTATAAATTTTACTGGGGCCCACACTTACCTTATAAAAAACTAGTTTTCTTCTTTATTTCCACAACTTTAATCAATGTCAAATTGCCCAATTATTCCCCAATATAATGATGTAAACATCTTGAGACCACATACCATCTATTCTTGTGAAAATGATATTTTTTACAAACCCCATTAGAACTATATTGTTTACAATTTATCATTGCAAATTTGAATTCATTAAAGAATTCGAATAACATGAAATTCCAACCAAACATATATGATAGCCGAACCAAACATATATGATGGTTTATTTATTCTACCATAGACATAAAAATGTTGACAAAGGATATTTTAAACGTTATTAATGATTTAAACCACATCTCAACGCATTTTAAAACAATTAAAGCCATATTTCATTTGACCTTTAGAAATATCATTCAACTTGCAATATCATTCGACATTTTGCAATATCATTTGAATGTTTTTTTCAATTACAACCGCACATCCATCAATCCTTATAACGCAATCACTTGCATAGTTTCCAAACTGTGTATGTAATGCATTCATTGTCCACAGAACGTTTGAATGATACTTCGAATCTACATAGCTTCATAATGCAATTGGCTTCAACATAATTCAAGAATCTTCATAAAGTTTCCAATTTCATAACTTCACAACGCAACATAGCCTCTCTCAACGTAATACGATGTGGTTTGACCCTGCATCAATCACAGAAGTTCATACAAATGAACTCCATCATTTGACACTGATGTTTTCACGAGTTGAACACAGAACATCGACCAAGCCGTGGTCCTTTATGTTGTTAACACTATCCACACACATAATATTCTTTCATATCAAAATGCCCTTCGTAGACATAGTCTCAACGCTGTTCAATCTCCTGCACTCATACAATCCAACATTATGTACATGTATGATAAAATTGTAGATATTAACTAATTCATAAAAACATTTCATCTGATATGAATAATCTACTAATCAGATTTTCATAAAAATTTGGAATCTACATATTGACAAAACAAAACTTGAAGTTCCCTTACCATCCTCCAACTATTTATACTTGAGAAATAAAACTACTTTCTCTTAGAATAGACTTTTTCAATAAATTTATACCGTCCTATTTTTTAGGCTTATCCCTATGTTGGCTCTACATGCACGCAGGGAGAGAAACCAACTTCTATTATTATGCCAAATTTAATTAAATATAAAACAAATTAAAAATTCTCTAAAAATAAATAACAAATTTAATAAATAAATTATTAAAGTATTCCTAAGTTTATTTTATTTCCAATTACCCACAAGATGTGACCAAAGATGTCACATTGCCAGCTAGGTTCCTGATGCTCCTACATCATGAATATTTTGAATTATGTTATGAAAAATTTAAATCTGATTTTTTTGATGTGGTAAGTCAGCATGGCGAGATGTTTCAAGAATGAAAGGGGTTGCCACCCAAGAGGGGAATTCAGGATGAGATTCAACTACAGCAAGATGTTCCACTTCCAAATATTTGTATGTATCACATGAAAATTATGGAAAGTTTGAAAATAAAGAAGAAAATCCAAGAGTTGCTGAATAAAGGTATCATATGCCCATCTACTTCACCACGTGGTTCACCAATAGTTTTGGTTCCAAAGAAGGACATGACTTGGCACATGTGTATCACTTTTTGTGAATGAACAAAATTATGGTAAAGAATCACTACCCACTTCCACACATTGATGATTTGGTAAATCATTTAAAGCATGCAAATTATTTCACTAAGTTATATTTGAGAAGTGGTTATCATCATGTTAGGATATCTGAAGAAGACATTTGGAAAAATTCTTTCACGAGTAGACAAGGATTTTGTGAGTGGTTAGTTATGCCATTTGGATTAAAAAATGCACCAACTACTTTAATGAGACTAATGAATTATGTAATTAGACCATTTCTAGATGACTTTGTCAATGTTCACTTAGAGGACATACTCATATTCAACAAATCAAGAGAAGAACATGTAATGCATGTGAACAAGGTACTTGATGTTTTGAGAAAAGAGGAATTGTTTCTTAAGATGTCAAAGTGTGAATTTGGTAAGACTTCATTGGTATATTTGGGACAAATTACTGGAAGTGAATTGAATATTTATCCTTCGAAATTTGAGGTCATTTTGAATTGGCCCAAGAACAATACAGCTAGCGAGGTAAGAAGCTTTTTAGGGGCATCACAGTATTGGAGGAAAATTATTTATAATTTTTCTTCCATTGCAGCACCATTACATTTATAATTTTTCTTCCATTGCAGCATTGTTACATGCATTGAAAAGCATACAAAAAGTATTACATTGGGGATATTTGGAGAAAAAATCATTTGATTCTTTAAATAAAAGGATAATTTTGACACCGGTACTAGCAATTCCAGATCTAATACAACCATTTGAGATCTAAATGGGTGCAAGTGATTATTCTACGGGAGTAGTGCTCATGCAGCATGGTAAGGATACCTCATTTCATTCTGAAAATTTTAATGGAGTTGTGACTAAATATCATACCTATGATAAATATTTACATGCATTAGTATAAAGTGTAAAGAAATGGAAGCATTACTTGATGGGAAAATATATCATTATCCATACCGACCATCGGCCATTACAGTACTTACAATCATAGTCAAAATTGCATAAATGAAGACATTCCAGGTGGATGGGTTTTCTACAAAAAATTCACTTGGTTATCAATTGCAAGAAATTAATCTACAATAAGGTATTTGATATTCTCTCTGGGCCTATTCAAAATTCAACTATTATTCTCAAGCACAATTCTACTATGCATGAAAGTTACAATGAACAATATGTGAATGATAGTGATTTTCAAAATGTGTATGAGAATTTGAGTAAGGGAAACAAAAGTAAAGAGTTAGATTATCATGTGCATAACAGTTTTTTGTATCGCTTGGGCAAGTTACGTATACCACAGGGAGAAATAAATAGTTTCATAAGGGAGGTGCACACATCATTCATTGGAGGACATTTTGGTGTAGGCAAGACAGTAGCACATCTTCAAAAGTATTTTTTATTGGACACAAATGAATGAAAGTGTTTCTTATTTTACTAGAGAATTTTCTTTATGTGCAACAAGTAAGCCTGGAAATAGGAATCTTGGTTTGTACACACCACTTCCAGTTCCTTCTCATCCTTGAGAGAGCATCTCAATGGATTTTGTAGGAGGACTTCCTACGTCAAGGAAAGATCATGATTATTTGTATGTTGTGGTAGATAGGTTCAGAAAAATGTGTATTTTGATGGCATGTAAGAAAACTATTACATCTAAAAAAAAATTTAATCTTTTCTTTCAAAATGTATGGATCCATTTTGGTCATCTTACCTCTATTGTAAGTGATCAAGATTCTCGATTTGTTGGGAATTTTTGGTCAAAATTATGGGACATGATAGATACAAATTTGAATAAGAGTAAAACATTTCATCCGCAAACAAATGGTAAAATAGAGGTGGTAACTAAAAATATTATTGATCTTCTAAGAGGCTATTGCAGCAAGCATCCCAAGTTGTGGGACGAATAGTTACACTACATACAACATGCATACAATCGGCAAACACATTCTTACAGAAATACATTTCCATTTGAGCCATGTTTTGGTTACTTGCCAAGATCACATTTACACTTTATTTTTGAGAAATATGTTGCTATATATCGACATAGTGACATAGATAAATCAATAAAGTTCATTGAGAAAATTCATTTGGAAAATCACACAGTGCAAGAGAAACTTTAGAAGAGTCAAAGAAACTACAAGGCAAGGCATGAAAAACATCGGGTTGATCATAAATTCCAAGTTGCTAATGAAGTTTGGTTGTACATAAGCAAGGAAATATTGGAAGGGGAAGGTAAAAATCTCAAACCAATCCATTATGTTCCATTTAAAATTCTAGAAAATATTGGTACAAATGCATTCAAGCTAGATTTACCTCCTTATATGAAAATTTATTCTGTCGTTAATGTTGAGAATTTGAGATTGTTTGAGCCTCCTATGCTTGATGATCAAGGAGATCATGTTCAACTACCGTCAATAGATTATTTATCGCCATAATATCTTGATGAACTTCAGCAAGATCTCATTCTTGCTAGAAGGATCAAAACTTCAAGAAGAGGAAATGTTAAATACCTTAGAGTTTGACTCAACGGTCAAAATCCTTCAAAGGAAAAATGTTTGGAGATTGGAAAAGTGAGGGAGATGTACCCTCACTTGCTGAAGAATTGATAAGATATTTTGGGGTCAAAAAGGCTTCTAGTGGGAAGGAATGATCTAAGGCTCAAGTTTTAGATAAAAATTTAAATTGCTCGATATTTCTTCAAATCTAAACGACTCAATAGATATCTTCACCATGATTCTAGCACAACTCGTTTCATCAAAATCCAATTTCGTATGACTAAGTTATCGCCTGTTGTTCATTTTCCAAGACATTCAAAAAAGGAGCAGAACAGGTATAGTGCTGAAATGGAAAGTACACTCAACATTGAAGGAATATTCTCCAGATTGTATCGAGTGACAATGTGACAAGTTTCGTCTTTAGATTCTCCATATGGGTTAAGTGAAGAGAGAAATTGCCCAATGATCTCCAGTTCTTCCTTAGCTGGAATTTGAATTTTTTTTTAAGGGTTGGAGTGAAACCCAACCAGAGGGTGCCATGTTGTTGGGAAAAAATACTGAGAGGGGGGGGGTGAATCAGTATTTACTGCATACTCAAAAATTTTTACTTTTTCATGCTCTAAAACCCATATGCTACTTTTCTGAAGCCAACTAGCATATACACGTGGATATCCTTCATAAAACTTGCGTATGCAGAGACCTAATTATGTTAGTTATTTGCTTATATCATTCCATTATTCATTCATCAGATGTTCCATAAATAGTAAACATGTGCAGTAAGAACAGAATAGACCATCACACCAAGCATCACACATAAACACCAGGATTTTTAGGTGGAATCCCAATTCGGGAGAAAACCACCGCTGCAGTTGCTCAGCCTTCAATATTTTATTATAGAGAAAACATCTTACAACAAATGTGCTGGCGCAGACTTGACCAGCACGCAGGCACCCACCTGCGCTCGTTTACCAGCCTCTCCTGGAAGGAGCTCCAACCCCGACTCGTTTACCCGGCCCCTCACGGAAGGCTACGACCCTGGTCTGTTTGCCGGCCTCACTGGAAGGCTACGACCCACGAGCGAAGGCTACAACCCCTCGGCACACACCTTGGACCACGTTTCATCAATTTCCACCTTCGGACCTTTCCAC